>OX421358.1:116807484-118068734 GCA_949126925.1 Cheilosia vernalis
AAAAACAAATTGGGTTGGATGTCTGAAATGGGAATAATTTAAAAAAGCGTTTGAGCTTGAAAACAAACCATGAGGGACAACATATGAGCAAATAGCAATGGAGAGTCTGGGGACACTCGCTGATTGAAGTTGAGGGACATGTTCCCCAAACCGCAGTTGTACCCAAACTATGTACATGTAGGTATAAGTAGTTTCTAAACAATAGCTAGTATACGAGAGTATTCCCTCCGAATTCTTTAAATTCCTTAAATGAGTTAAGTCACAAATGCAACTTTCCCGTATTTACCTACCACTTAAACGAAGACACAAATGACCACTAATTGTGAATGAAACTCAAAACGAACTAAAGAGTACTTTTCTTTCAAATATTTTGCATCAAAAAGAACAGCTATTTCCGCATTTAAATTATTAAAATACGAAACACCAAGTTAAACATATTTCCTTGTTTTTTTTTCAAATTTATTGAAAAATTTAAATAATCTGTTAAATTTGCATTTATCTTTAAAACTTCTGTTCTACTATATTTATACTGCGGGTGGGAAATTCATTGTAAATTCACTATTAATCAATTATACAAAACTTTCATGTGATACATTATATTTCTGAAAGTGTTGCTGCGGCTTTATTATAATTGATGCTTAACAATGATAATTAAAAATATTCACGGAACAATGGTGCTTAAATTATGATTATATAGATCAGTGTTCTCTTTGGAGAACTATTTGCTGAAATATTCGTCATAAGCCAAGTGTGGTATTTTGTTCACGGTATATATGTAGGTATATATTCATCCACATAACAAGCACAAATCATGGATAATTTATTTGATTCAAGTTCAATCTGCATGACAATAATTATAATTATCTGAGGGTACTGGTGTTCGATTTGGCGACATAATGACATTAACCATTGTTAAAATATTTAGTTCCGATGCACGATTTTCCGCGTATAGATATTTGATGTGTGGTACGTATATTTGTTTATTTGTTTAACAGCGAAATTCAAAGTTAGGTATATGCGATTTATATTTTTGCTTGTGAATTCTTTTGTGTTGATTGTCGTATTGTATTGCTCCTGCAAGGCAACGGTTAAGTTGTTTAAAGCGACAGTATCAATGTTTTACATCACACCATCTCCATTTGGTTTAATGATCTGCATACCGTGTTTACTGAATCAGAAATGCTTGCAAAATTATATACCTTCAGGCCCACTAACACATTAGGTTAAAAAATGAATTCATTCTTGCATTGTAATTTCAAATTGAAACTACATACTACCGAGTATATAACTGCCAATTTCATTCTGCCTATAGGAACTGTTGAACCGGTTCTTTTATGTGATTCTACACAACTGTTGTCTCTCATAAACAACAACCGAAATGACGGCAGCAAATACCTGTCCATTAATTGAGTCATAACAGACAATCCAATTTGATATCTAATTGCGAATCAATTGAAATCAATTCACGCCAAATTCCATTAAGCTATTATGGGAATCATAAATCAAATGCTTCGTCAGACTCACTCACACGAGAATGAATTTCATGCAACAGACAGTCTGCAGACAATAATTGGCTCACTTCACGAATGCATACAAGTGAATCTCTTACCAAGTTGTTTTTTTTTTTTTTGTTTTTGTCCAACACTCGAACTCTCGTCAGTTGTCACTCGTGCACTAATGGCTCGTGAGATCACTGACCACCGAGCAGCGAGCACCGACCACTAGACAAAACTGTGTGCCCGCTTGTGAGTTAATTAAATTAATCAGCGACATTACTCGTAAAACAAAAACAAAGTGATAAAATAGTAGCGGTAATGACACCGATAGCAATAGCAACATCCGCCGCGATACTCTATTGTTTAGCGTTTCCAGTATCCATAGTTGTATGTTGGCTTGTCTTCAATTGACCTCCCCTTTCAGCGCGATGCCTATGTGAAGACTTAATTGAACTCGAAGAGGGTTCATAGTCCATGGACCAGGTATCTTACTTCTCAGACCATACACTTGAGAGGAGGAACCCCATTGCCTTAGGACAGAACTCGTCTCGGTATTGTGCGTCCATTAAGTCATTATTTTGTATCTAAATAAGGCGAAGGGAAACACTGGTCGTATGGCTAACGGTGTTCGCTGTCAGACCCTGAGGAAAGAAGCGTGACCAGGCCAATAGATTAAAGATTTTATTACTTAAGATTGACTGGGCGTCTTCTTCTGTGAGCACATCCATTTGAAGCGATTTATGTTCAAGAGTGTTGGCTGTTCGTTGGGAAATGAGAAAAATGCCAAACTGTATAGGTGAACGGATGCATTAGCATTAGTGGGGATTACAGTACGATTTGTGCTATTTCCGGTAAATCGATTTAAATCGCTTACCAGAGCATGGCAACTAATAGAAGTATATTTTTTGAATTGAATGAGTCCTATAGATAAGCCAAAAAGAATTGTAAATAAAAGACAACATCTGAGGGCCTAGAAAGAAGCTTCATTGATCTCGAATTAGTTCGGAGATATAATAAGATACGACTGTAAGTCTACAGATCCATTATATTGAGGCTGAAATGGTTTAGAACTAACATTGCTTAAACAATTGACATAAAGAAATTTGAATACACCAAGTCTAAAATGCACATAATTTTAGACGTCTTTGAGAATTTTCCAAACAAAATAAAGGTCCGTAAGAACAGTAGGCTTAGCTTCTCTCAACCAATTGTTTTATGCGAGTCTTGCATTTTTGGGACGAATGGAAGGGATCTACAATTTTATGCCGATTCCAAACTACTAATTGAGAAGCTCTTTCATGTCAGTTATCCTCTCTGATGTTTGTCAGACACTCGAGAGACGTGGAGTAGTGGAAAAAAAATCCTTTAAGACACTATTTCGGTTATTTTTCTGGAATCGAACCTGGGACCACTCAAGGATATTCCAAAATATAGCCTAAAAATGCTTGAACCAATGGAAGTCTTCCAATTCAAACACATTTAGGTATGCAAACACAAGGCCGAACGTGTGATCCTCAAAATGTTGAATTAAGCAGGACTATTTTTTTATTCAAAATGCGCCAGGTCACGGGTTTGTCATAGGTAAAGCAACCAAAAGCAACCTTTGTACTTTTCCTTTACGCAGAATATAGCTTACCACTATATTTTCTAAGATATTATAATCCTCAAGTGTATAGGCCTTGCAAGATAAATAAATAAATAAATGAAATGTCAAAAACGAAAGACTCCTTCAATAAAGCTGAGAGTTTTTCCAATGGAAAGCTATCGGTTTCTGACATTTTTTCTAACTTCCAGGTGTCAAATAGTCAGTAAAGTTCGCAGATTCATCCTGAAACGTTTGACAGTTTCTCACTGTTTAGAAAGATGAGAAAAATATTACCAAAGTTCTATCTCGGTTATATATGCTCTAGATTCACTAGACTTTTGGGTGATCATAAATTGAGCCGATCGTTTGCGTTATTTAAAAAAAAAATAAAAATTGCCAAGCATGTAAACTGACGTCTTAGACTAAAAGGTTATTGCGAACTAGAATGTGCTGACGGAAGACGGATTGAAATGAAATAGAAACTATACGTTGCGCCAATTTTTTTTCAAACTTTTTGTTATGCAAAGTTAAGATTTCTCTTAAAAGTTAAACTTTATGATATCAGACTTTTACTAGAGGCATGAGAGTGGAAACCAATACTGCGTACATAGCCATTCATTTAATATGGCTTAAGGTCAACCTGGAACCTCTTGGTCAGCTGTTAAACTTGCCTGTACTAACCCTAAATAAATATGGAAAATATAACATTTTATATATACCTAAGGTACCCCCATAAAATAAATCACTCTTTACTAGTCCCGCTTGGTGCGTGTAATTACACACTCCATTGTATCTACTAATGATCATTTTTGGTGTCCAGGCTAAATTTTTCGAACTCACAATGACGAGATTTTCCATATACAAAATTGCATATTGTGACCTAGGAAATAGTTAGTGTGAAGGTTAAAAATGATTAATAGTAAGGCCCATAGGTATAGGTAAAGCAATAAAAAATTAAATGCACCTTCTGAACCTTGCCTACGCTGCAATTTCAAGGCCTCGCTGCCATAGAATATAAAGTTCGTTGTCGGCCCACCTGATCTATTTGCAATCTCTGGAGATTTACAATCTCAAGTTCTTTAAAAACACTCCGCCACACCACCACGTTGAGATAATATTGAAATACAGATTATCACATCCGACCTTTTTGGCGCCTAACAGCGTTAACACCAACTTTGTATTTTTCCACTCTGGGCTGTCATGTCAACTGCAATCTCAAAGAGCTAAGGGTACGGTGGTTAAACAGACACTAATGTTGCCTGATGATGATTAATTCAACACTTTTTACCGAGTGAAATATCCCAAATTTTGTACAATCTGAAAGAATGTAGGTATACGTAAAAGCTTTACGCGGTTCAAGTTAAACTGTGAAAGTAAACAATCACTGCTGGGACAGATGATTCCATTATTTGTTGCGACTTGCGAGACGAGAGAAAGTCTACGTATCGCCGGATAAGTAATTCGTTTGGAATATATAGTTCTGGGAAAAAGAATGAAGAATTGTTATTTTCGCTGACAGGTTTCCGGTTTCAAAATGACAGGCATATATCATACCTAAGTATTTTTGTTTTTATGCAATCCGTTGTTTGTTTTCTTTGTAATTTCATAACAATTTGCGGTGACTAAACACGGCCGGAACTTTATAATCTTGAATTCATATATTGGAGTCTGTATATCTTGAGTGATGAGTGAAAGGAGGTTGTAATCATGAAATGTTTGCTTACAAAGTAAAAGGTGAAAAACAGCGAAGTATTCATCACTGTTTATAAATGCCTGGCAGGGTGGCAGGGAGCTCCGTGAGGCAAGTTTTGCCGTCCTGCTTCTTAGCAATAGTGTCACTCAATTTGGCAACAAAAGAAGTAATTTATGACTCTTGTTCTTACAAAAATAGTCCTATTGATTTCCACAAAGGTTGTATTCTAAAAGAAACGCAAAACAAACCACTCACTCCAAACGGACAAAATGTGGGGTAAAACCTAAATGGAAGGCGAAGCGAAAGATGAGGATGACAGCTTTACGTATCATCCCCAAGTAAAAAAATGTCGCATCACATATTTATGCATTATGCCTCCACTATACACTTAAGCAGTTGCTTTTAGATTTATTACCATTAAAAACGACTACAAATGTTTAATATTTATTTATTTAAAGTTATTTGCAAGACCCGTTTGGATCGGTTCAGTGACCAAAATACCAGACAATTAGTCAGAGGCATATACTTAACAAAAAATGCATAACTTAGGCCCGTTTCATTCACTCGAAGTTGAACACAACTTGGGGATTTTTATATGGAAATCTCCTCGAGTTGTGTTCAACTTCGAGTGAATAAAATGGACCTTAGTCTTAAGGCTGACTGAATTTAAAGGAAAAAGTATCTATCTATTATTGTGCTCGTAAAAACAGTCCGCCACTCAACGAACATAAAGCTTCTCCATAATAATTCTCTCTCTTAAAACTCGTTTCCGCCGCACATCCGACACCACACCCATCGTTTGTGAACAACAAATTTACCAAATCGACATCTAGATACAATTGTTCCACTCGTACTATCATCACTGACTGCTATCATCTCCAAACAACATGATAGATGCCAATACTAAGTATACAACACTAGAATTTGGTATATGAACTTACTTGTTTAGTGGCCTGCAATTCAGTACAAAGAGCGAGAGAGCGGCTATTTTAAAGCAGATAGATAATGTTTGATAGTATAAAACAAATTTTCAATTCGGTTCAGGGGTTTGTTGGCTTTTCGGTAACCACACGACTCTCCTACCTACCTACAACAGCCATGCGATGGGTCATACTTTGCCATGGTAATCCGATGAGGGTTTGACTTTTAGGCATATTGATTTGTGTTTGCCTAGCCCAAACAGACAATTTCGAATGAATTACATCGAATTAAATCATGTTACGAACTAGAAGAGAAACGAATGTTGGGTTGACAATTCGTTTTGCTATTGCCTCATTGGCGTATATGGGAGGGTGATAAGCCCCACACATTTGAACATTCTATTTTTCATAAACAGATTGGTTTTGTTGTCAGGTAATTCCATAGAGTCGACAACTGAAATGAATTTTATTGGACATGGCCAACTTTAAGAAAAATGCTCCAAACCGTACTAAAACGGCTTGATATATTTGATTCAGAAATATCTGCGATTCAAATTCGTCGTTAAAAAGATGCAAATAACATTCAAAAGCGCACACGGGAGCCAACAACTGGAAATAACATTTGATTTACAAATTCGCAACTGATGTTATTGTTTATTTAACCCAACTAAAGAGTATGAAGGTAAATTGTAAAAAGTAAAAAGAAGCACACTTGTTTGAGTCGGTGCCGTGTGTGATTTGTTTGTTGATTCTTATACTGAGATGAGACAGTTTGTTGATCTTCTGGTGGTTGCATCCCATGCAAACATTCTCGGCCAATAATTGTACGTGTTCAGACAAAGAAGCTGTAAATAATAAATGTCGTTCTGGTTTGTTTTTCGTAGTGAGAAATTTCTGACGACAATCTTAATTGATTGCTATGAAATTTCTTGGATGTGTATGGTTGGTTACAGCTTAAAGGATAGGAAAGTTTTGTCGCCGAGATGTAAACATCTTTCTTAATTCTTTTAACTAAATTTTTGAAGTGAATACTTCTATGGGCCCGCTGGAGCTGAGGCGTGAACTGGTGAATATGTTACGAAAATTGTGATCTGGCGAGGCAACGGAAGTAAATTCTCCTGCATTTAGATTCATAAAATAAAAAAAAAATAGTTTCAACAGGAACTGAACCTGAGATTGCGAAAAAGAAATTCTAGACACTAGACTACTGAGTCAGTTGATTAAATTAAATGTAAGTTGTACCTAACCACTTTAAAACAAAATGCAAACAAAAAACGTTGGATTGGATTTCGTTATGAATGAATGCGCTTTATTACAATTATTATATTACAAAAATTTGGTTTTCAAATTAAATTTCTTTATTTGATCCAAATGCAATACAATTCAATTTAACGTACACTGTATTGTGTAAGTACCTATCCAGATTTAGCGAGAGAAGTTTCACTTCTGTGGTGTGTGGTCAAAAGCATACTTTCTTTTTTATTATCTACCGTGCGTACATACGCGAAATTGCTTTGTCATAAAATCATAACTTTAATGATGGTTTTGTGTTGTTTTTTTTTTTCTTCAAAATCACAAAGATGAAAATGGTTTATGTTTTCAAATAAGAAATCCGTAGCAAATACCATAAACATTTATCGAAGCTCCTCGACTCATCGCAGCACAATCTGCAGTTTTAAATAATTCAAATTTTAACGCCTAGCAAAGCATGCGGAGGTCCGCTAGTGAACTGTATTAAAGATTATTTTATAATTTAGTGAGAAATTTTTATAAATAAAGTCTATACGTGTAACCGAGTGGCAAATATTACAAATAAAGTTCGCTCAGTGGTAGAAATTTTAACATTGTAGTGATCGGGATTATACACAGCATATTAGAAAACAAGTTAGACACAGCATTGCTTCTTTGCATAACCTTCCAACATAAAAAAAACAAGCGATTGGGAATTACCAATTAATATTTTTAAATTTTAATTGATCACAATGGTTGTATGTGCCATACTAATTTGGTAGATGTGAGCTTCCGTAAATTAAAAGTAGAGACTAAAAGTTGTTATTAGTACGTTGCATTGTGTTTAAGGAAGTAAAAGCAGTTCTTAATGTTAGCCAATTTATATACAACATTCGATACCTAAGTGAGAAGTTTAAAAACCCTGCTATGTGTTCTGTAGAAAAACAAAATTATTCACAGAACTAGTCTTGAAAATTCGTAAATTTTTTTTCGGATTCACACATTTTTACTTCCTCTAAGATTCAATTTTATTGTTTCACAATATATGTTTTGCGAGCGATTCTCAGGCGAGTTTATCTTATTCTGGGTTACCTAAAGCGAATGAAATGCGAACTGCCAAGTTCGCTGGAACAAATTTTTTTATTTGGATTGCACAGGCAGGCTCATTGGCTATGATTGTTTTGTAATATTAAGCTAACAGGGTTTGGTAAAATGTTCAACAAGTACATATATCAGAATGGAAAACTATTTATGCTGTTCTGTCCAAAGCGAACACCTGAGAATCATACAAAAGTACTGCTAACTTGAAAAGGTTTTTAGTGCACTATAATATAAAACGTCTCTAAGGGCGCTCGTTTTTTTTTTTTTTTTTTTTCATCGATCGACTATACTTATACAGGAAACAAAATAGAATGCATAACTTATAACTAAACGAGCGAATAATGTTATTTACCTCGCACTCGCGACTTTTTCACATTGGCGGTCGTGCAATGTAACGAATGTCGAATGGGTCTGTGCTTTGGAGTTACAAGTTTGAGCACGATGTCAATCCCCATTGCCAGTTCAGTAACCACACGCGATAGTTTACATCCTTGAAAACACCACCTGGTCGTGTGCAGTCCTTTCTACTGAGGAAAAGTTTTAATTTGTTCAGACAATCAGACGGGCATAAATGCTTTCCCTGACTACGGCAGAGATATTTCATCGATGGCTGTAGCCACGAGAAACTCAGGCACCTATACCCCTCCTAAGAGCAGATGCCCAAACCCAGAGTAGTTTTGTGACCTCCGAGAACCTCTTTGGAAACTGTCTTGCTATCGAGTCGGTGATTCATTTTTCCCCCAGTATGCTGCTATGGCACCAAACTATTTAAGTATCACTTTAAGTACTGCTTGGCGCTGTCCACCTTTTTTTTAAAAAGTAGCTCGTGGCCATATATAGCTAAGCTTGAAAGATGAAGGGATTCATATACTCCAATCCTTAAATAGTTTTACTGCCGTCGCGTCCGTCAAATTAGGGTAATACCCCCTAAATCAGGGGGCGATATGTCTAGATCAAAGCTAGTTGAAATCAAGGACTACAGCTCTGGGTAACATTGTTAAACGCCGAGTAGTCAAGAGCAGCTTCTTAGTCATTCTTGGAAAGGTATATAAAGCAGCTCAAGAAGAGTGATTATATAGCGAGTGCCGAGGCCGTTTAAAAAAGATTTCTATTTAAAACTTGTAACATTAAGACACACGAAAGCGAAAAGTCTGCCAACAGTGTCGAAGAAAGTAAGAAGTCTTTTTATCCGAACCTCTTACCTGATGTAAGATGAAGATTTTGCGGTTTGAACGAAAAACTAAATAGCAAGCCATACAGGGGTATTAACCCGGTTTCTATGCCATCCCAAAAATGTAGTAAACGTTGACCCCTCCTTAAGAGGTCCCGCAGAAGTTGAAGGGAACCTCGGCCAATTTAGATTCCCCATGAGTAGTCAGCTGGAGTAAACTGTGGAGGAAGAGCCTTTTCACGTACATTTAGATTTTCCCACTTACAATAAGTTTGCACGTTGTCTGATGTTGACTTGTGGCTCAGCTCAATAAATCACCTAAAATAATCTTAACAAGAAGTGACCTCAAGTGAGCAAACAAAGATGACCGCGTATCTAATAGATATTATTGCCAAAAATACCTATTTAGCTAAGGAACGGTCTCATAAAAGCATTCAAAAATACTTAATATAGAAACACCTACAATCACTTTCATTAATTAATATTTATTTTCCAACACGCCATGAGTTCATCGCTCGCTTGTGTTCAGCTCTTATTTACATGTCACCCACATAAACGTTCTCGAGTGTTAAAATTTTCAACGCGTCGATGAGCACGTCAATGCAAATATTTTAGATAAATTTTATAAAATTATTAGCGTAAATATATCACCGTGGTTAAACAAATTTTCAATATTTTTAAATCAAACACAACATGACACTCTAATTGACGCCAAATGCAAACACAGTAATATTCCATGTTTATTCAGAATTAACTATTCATTTAACCGTCCAGATAAATACAAAACCCCTCAACAAGCAAACCCCCAATGACCTCCTAATCACTATCTGCTTGAAGATTGAAATTCACTTGAAAAATGAATCCGTATCCATCGGTTCCAAGAATAAACTTTGAATTCTACTCATCTACTCGCTCAAATTATCATCGAAAATCTATGTGGGGGTGTCATCCATACAATAAAAAGAAATCTTTGCCAAAAAATTCGAAAATTCACTCATATCCCCAAATAAATTGCGACCCATCTACATTTAATTATATAGATCCTATACACATATCCAAACACACCCCCCTTAGCTGTCAAGTATTCTCCTCGCCATGCACAAAGTTTCTGACAAAAAATTAAACAAAATGACAAATTGATGAAAGATGATGATGATGTTCGGATGACGAGTCAGCTGCTGTTGGTAGGTTTTCAACGGCGTATTAACCGTACCTACTGGCCATGGCCACTAACCCTATCAAATGTAATTCGTGGCTAAAAATATCTTTTGCCGAGCAAACAAAAAATCCGACTATTCATCAATTAGTCCGAGTCGTTGAAATATGAGCACAATCGAATCGGACCGGTGTTGCCACATGGGTTAGCCACAGGCCGCTAAACACTAGGAAACGCGATCACTTTGCTAGCGGGTGCGTTGTTGTTTCTGGTTCCTACAACTACCCCACAGCGACTACGAGCATTTCATGAGATATTTCATTTTCAATGTTAGTTGGCCATTTTCGCGGATGAATGCGTGTGAGGAAATACGCTCAGAAGCCGTGGCGCTGTAGTGTAGATCATTTGAGTTTATTTTTAGATTTAACTAGTGCGCCAGCGGCGAATTGTTTTGACAGAATAATTTTACAAAGCAAATCCGAATACGTGCTCGAAAAATTAGGTTGGGCTAATAATACATCAATCGTTCACTGACGTCTTTTCGGGCGGGAATTCCGGTAGCATAGTTCCCCATGTAATTGATATTTAACTTTATTATTTTTGGCGTCTTTGTTGATGATTGCGCGTTGTTGTTAGGACGGAAATATGTTGAGAGTTCGTATGGTATTAAGCAACACTTCCGCCGTTAAACGATTTGCAGCAGCACATTTGACGTCATCGAACATGCTACCCAATGATTCGGTAAAAATCGCTTTTAATGAATTCAAATGAGTAGCGCTTCGTTTGGAATAAATTATTGATTACCGTCATCCACTCATGTCTGACACAATGGCAGGCCATCGGAATGCCTACAATTCGTACAGATTTGCTTGCTCAATGGTATTTTGATCGTTTACCTACTGTTGAGCGTTTTAATTAATAGACCAAAATCGATTTAAGAAGACACAACAGACAACAACATCATCAAATCTTCAGTCTCAGTGGTCAACGGATTCCAGGGAAACAAACAAAAACAAAGACCCTCCCCCACGAATAATCTGCATCTAATTAACCGAATTGTTTCGAACTCCTCTCCGGTCATTTGTAGAGAATTCCACTTCGTTCCACTCAATCGAATAACAAATCCCAAATCTAAATGTAAAATCTTTTAAGTCCCCATGATCTGGATATATACCTACCTACCCCTCATATCGATTTGTTTATGTTGAGCTAGCTGGTCTTCGAGTAGACAAAGTTTGTTCTTATATATCAGTCATTGCAGTTAAATCGTCCATAATAAAATTACCCGTCCTTGATCGCATCCCAGACACACTTTCATAGATTCCAACCCCGCCCCGCCCCTGTGGCGCTTAGTTTTTTCTATCACACAACAACAACCGACGACCGACAGACAACGCACCAGATCTTTGACATGAAATTTTCCACTTGACTGTCTTCAACCCCAGCAATCAGCCTCAGCACAGAATATACCTACCTACCTAACCGATGGGGTAACCAACGGCATCAGGACTTTCTGAGACACACACGCACATGGCATCAACTTTCCTACCATCAAAGCGATTATCCTCTGATTCGATTCATTCGATCAGCGACAGGAGAAAATCAAATGGAAAATCCACTGCAATAGGGTGTGAGAAAAATGGGAAAATTTCGTAACTCCCCTCCCATCACGCACCCCCGCAGATACACACTGAATCTGTATCCGAGGAAGACCTCTCCCATCGCAAATATTGTCCGCTATGCAGAATTAAAGCCAAACGCGATAGGGTATCCGTATAACCGTATCTCTACCACTTGTGGAATTTTCCAGTTGACTCGTTGCCGTGTGACGGTTCCGTCTTGCGTTCGACGGAGTCCAAGGTGCGGTGCAAAGAGCTGGATAAACAAATTCATAGCATCAGAATTCTGTCAACTGATTTAATGAGATTTACAAGACATTTGGGAATATAACGAGCGCACTGATGTGGTGGATTGGCCTGTTTTGCCAGTTCGCACTCTGTTTACCCCGCACTGTTGGCAGACAATTTTGGTGGGCGGTGGCATAGAGAAGGTAAAAGTTGATGACATAGTTTCGTCGGTTTTTTGGGACAAAGTTTAATTGTTAACTATTTGGCAGGCGGCAGAAATAATTATTTTCAACTTTTGGGTGCCCAAAAAGGTGCAGAGATATAGGTGGTTAACGGGTTTAAGTTGGTTGGGACATGAAAAAGCGAATAAAAAAAGAAGAAAACAACCCGTGAACTCTCGAAAAATGAAACTGTTTTCTTAAGTTGAAATTTGAAGGAGTTTTACTCTTGAAATTGGGTTCAGTGAGCATGGCAGAAAGTTTTGAAGTGCATTTTTACAATTCGGTGGTTTAATAAATTGGCTTAAATTAATTATTCGCTTTAGAGGAAATTTAAGTTGGAAGTTGTTGAACTAGCTACAAGGTTGGAAACTATGGTTATTATGAAGATTATGAGTATGCTATGTGAAGCTTACTGGATCAAATAATTCAGGGTCGCGTGTTGCGATAGAGAAATTTTTTTTCAAAAAAAAACCAAATTTTTCGTTCTAGATCGTTTTGAATGATTTTTATTTCAAATAACACATCAAAGTTAAATCCGTTTAACTTCGCCTTTTCCAAGAGAAGTTCTCAAGGAAAAAGTGATTTTAAGCTGAACCTTAGAAAACATTCTTAGTACCAAAAAATCAGTCACTTCCTGTTGAGAATCTCTAATCATGAAGTGAAGAACAATCAGATGGCGATGCCTACTTAAAACCGTAGGTATGACAACAAGAAAATGTGTCTTTTGAGATGACTGCATATATGTAATTAAAAGGCTAGTTGGCTTGTACCATAAACTAAGTGTTAAATAGACTGACAGCTTCAGCCAAAAAAAAATAAGAGTTTGCATAAAAGCTGAACTTGACCTTAGATGTAGCCCAGTTTGAATTCATTCACAAGCATACTTGAAAAAAAACCTTCACTTCCGGGCTCACCCGGATGCCAGGTAGCCTTAGGTGGGTTATCATTTCGTTATCGAGTGTGTGTGTGGCTGTGTTGCAAAAAAAAAGAAGTTTTCTTATTTCCCAGGTTGAAAATTATCGATGCAGAAAAGCTTATAAATTTGATTAACTCATTTCATTCTTGATATGAAACTAATTATGTAGCCAGACACCATGCAACAAAAATCAGTTCTAAACACGACGAAAATCATTAATCAAAAAAGTATTTCAAATGCTTTAAACAACAATACGAAATAATTGAAGGGCAATGAGTGTTCAAATTTTACGATATTAAGAAAGGGAATAGTTTCCTTAAGTCATTCCATAATGAATTTTGGATGCGTATATATCATTTTAATGATGTATGAGTAGTTTTAACGTGATGCGTAAGTTATATGTTCCAACAAGATGTACATAAAACCAGCGTTAACAGTTAAGCAGGAAAACTACAGTCCAACAATAATAGCAGCTGAGCAGCGGGCTTTGCTTTTATGTACATTGCTTAGACTTTGATTCACAGCCAGTCATTTAAGCGTTTGAATTAAGCGCATTGTTTGGTAAAACAAATTGTTTGTTTTTCTTTTCGTTTTCTGTTTTGGGTTCGATCGTTGTTGACCGCTCCGCGGTCAGTAGTTGAGTAGTTGTATCGATTTTTGTAAAATACTAAAATCACATCCAGACATTTTCCGACAGAAGCAGAAGTATGAGCGTTTGCCGATTCCGCAGTTGCCAGCCGATGATGATTCCGATTCATCGAATATGGCTGCAATAGATTCGGAGGAGCAATAAAATAATCCAATTTTTTTTTTTAATCGTTAATTATTTTTTAAAGAATTATACGTGAAACAAAAACAAAAAAAAAAAACTTTTCTATTTTGCACGAAATTGTTCAGGTCAGTATCTGATACACGTCCGTTGACAAAAAATAAATGGCATAACTTATGCCTCTACTGGTTTGTCTCTGTGATTATAGGTACCTATTTCCAAATCCGATCAGTGGCCAATAAGAAAGTAAAACATATGAGTTGCACGCTCTGCACACTTTTTTTTAAAGTGCAACAAACTCCTTCCCTCTATCAAATGTATTCTTCCTACAGAAATTCGAAAGTTTCATTACTTTTTATTGTAATACCCTCGATGACACGCTGCAAATAATGTCCCATCAATTTGAAGCCCAGTTCAAGAAAGGTTTTGTTTCACTCGCTCTGTGGTATCATTAACTCTGATTATTCATCGAGCCCTTCATTTTTACAATCTCTTTCCCCAGAAACAAACTGACTGAAGTAATTGTGAAAAATCCAATTAAGGTGACACTTGACACCGTCTATATGTTTTGTGACCACAAACATAAGCGACTTCGTTCGGTGCGTGTACGTGCTTGGCTTGGCCACACTTTCAGTATTAATATATCAATGATACGCTTTCTTTCACAATCTCTGAAGTGGAAAGCGGACTAAGTTTGGTTAGTCCCCCGACGGATAAATCTTTGCATTTTTTTTTTCGGGCAAAACGACAGGTTATATTTATTGAGAACAAAAAAAAAAACGCTATATGCACTTGTAGAGGATTGAAGTATAAACAACACTAACAGAAAAAAAATCAATTATGAGGAAAAAACGTTTAAAGATCACTGACTGATATACATAACATAAAAACTACTTCACCATTCTTTTTTTGTCTGGCGATATAAACATTCCTGTTAGACAGACTTGTAGTGAAGAAAAGATCCAACCAGCAAGCAAGTAGGTATGACAAACCGATGATTCTTAATCGTAAACCAGCTCTTAAGTGTATGCAAATTTAATGGAATAACTGGTTAAACAGTAGTAAACTAAAATTTAACCAAACTATAGCGGAGACGATAACACGAAAACGTAGTATAAAGGTAGGGTGTGATATTCCCAAATGTTTTCTTCGTAAAATGCAGCCACAAGAGGAGACGGAAATTTTCATTGCTCTGAATTTGGAAAGTTCATTGACTTTTGTGACATAATTCGTTGCCCAAATAAAATATGACACAATCCGTTTTTGCTTGAAGGTGACGGTTGACGAACGGAAGAAGACCTTGCAGAGCTTTAGTAATTCTATTAGGGAGTTGCCTTATTTGTATTTTGAGGAGACATTGTCTGCACTTTATTGCGCAGTACCTGTGGTAGCAACATACATAAATAATACGCACACTGAATGTGCGAGTTAATATACTAATTTAAATTAAGGTTATGTTGGATTTTATAGCTCAAAGCAAATACGTTTCCAATATTTTACGTGATGTTTTTATTAAATGTTAAAAAACTAAAATTTGTCACACTATTAAGGATTTGATTAAAGAAGTTGAAAATAATGCGTGCTGTTCTTTACACGCAATTTTGGAACGATCCGTCCGTGGATCTACTTTTTTTTTAAATGAAAGGGGACCATTATTTGTGGATGGTTTACAAATTAGAAACTTCAAAATCCGTCCAGTTAAACCAAATCTAAAATTCTAGTATTTACGCTGAGAAGGAAAAATTTTTGACCGAAGAATTCGGAGATTTAGAAAAAGAAATTGTGACCAAAAAGAGATTTTTATGAGATTTTTCCTTTTGGAAGCTGAAGTCGGAAATTTAGCCATCAATAGCGTGCCGAATAGTCTTTTGAACCATTGATTACAGCGAAACCTTACTATAACAACTTATGTTAGAGTCCATCAAAGTACGTATATTTCTGTAATAAAGTTTAAAATTACAAATAATTATTCTGGAATATCTATTAAAAGTCGGTTTAGGAGTTCCAATTTTGAAGATAAAGAGCTAGGAAAAATTATATTGAAGACTTGGGCATGCTAAATTTAATGGTATCAAAACCTCAACTCGACTTTAACAGTTTTTCGTTGTTGCAACAGGTTTGGAGTAAAGTTTAGGCATAGTGTGTATTAATTTTGAGCCAAATCTAAAATTCTAGTATTTACGCTGAGAAGGAAAAATTGTTGAGCGAAGAATTTTGAAATCTAGAAAACGAAATTTTGACCAAATAGTTCATGAAAAAGCTATTATTTTTGATAGTAAGAACTCAATTTTAGGTTTTAAAGAATCAAGTATATTGAGCGGATGAATAATATACTCTCCATAACTATTTTCTTACATCATTGCCAACAATTTCATTCTTAAATCGAATAAATTTGATATTTTGATATTTGTGTTAATTATTTTAACCGACGAAAACTGTTTTTTTTTTCTCTGAGTGTACGCTGTTCTGTGATTGTTTTTTCAACACAATAATCAATTTCTCGCATCACATTACTAGATGTTCTGGACGCCAATTCGTGACAGACGGCTTGCAACCGTATTACTTACTAAATTTTTTGTTTGTTTTTATTCATCATCTCAAATTAAATTAGGTATCTATCTTTTCCCTCTGCAAAATGTGAACTATGTTGGCAATGAACTTGACATTTGAGCAAGTAAGACCTATTAGGTAAAAAGTTTTTCAAAACTGAACGGTGTATAATAAGACCTCGGAAGTGAAAATTTGCTATAATCCGAATACGAAGGGGAATTGGTTAACTGGCTAGTAACTATATTAACCCATTTATAAATAAAACGTGTTCTATGGCACGGTTTTGATTGGCACAGTTTTGATCTATCTCTATTTGTAAGCGCTTAATGTAATCTTCAATTTTGCAACCTCCTCACACTTCGTGCAGTCTATCGAATACAATTGTCCCATTTGTTGATGACATCTTCTTCAGAAGATTGCAAACTTACATACATTTATTTTGGTGGTTGGCACATTTAACCCAAACTTTTTAGAGCCAACTTGAACATCAACTACTGTAGCTCATAGCAATGCGATAATTTGTGGAAAATGTTTCCCAGTTGATTTCCAGGTAAGTGTACTAGAATTTTTCGTTTAATAATCAGTCGTAGGTAGGCATATATTTCTAAACCGTAAAATTAGCAAACTTGATTTCCTGCCATCACTGTAATTCGTAAATATTTTTCTATGTTGAGTATTCTTATATATTAGCCGTAACCACTGAAGTTTTGGGTTAAAAAGTGCCAAGATCTAAGCCAATATTTGTAGGCACGTGTTCGTTTTTCTGTTGCTACAAAAGGCACCACACGAAAGTCATATAGAAAATCTTTACTCGAACGTACTACCTATACTTATCGCGCACCGGAAACTAAAAAAAAAATATTATACCTCCAACACCGTTTATCGAAAAAAAAAAAAAACTTTGACATTGATCATCGTGGTAAATTGCCCGTGAAAATGCAACTCATTTCGATATTATCAATGTTTTGTACACGGTATATGTAGGTACTAGATTAATGTGTAATCGGAACAAAATTCATGTTTAATTTGTAAACGTATATCGACGGAAAACTGCTCATTTCGTGTTACAATTACTAATATAAAAAAAAACAGACGGGTAATTTTCTTAGAGCACAACATTTTTTATCGGCTATTCTCGCCGGATACGTGACAATATCTATGTACCACGTTTTGCTGCGAACTTTGCACAATGAAAACGAAATTCCCTTCAGGGGGGGTGCTTATAATAAATCAATCAGTACCAATATCAGGATAAGACGAATCACACGATGCAGCATTGGAGCTTTGCTTGAGTGGATGTTGAATTTAAATTTGGTACATAAGTCACGTACTGTGTGGTGTAGGTTGCGTTTAGATTTTATTTTCCTGTTTTATGCTTTCAAGCACTATAAAGCTGTATGTGCAAACTATAACATTGTTCTCGAGTAGGCAAGCATTAGAAACGATAAAAATTCGAATTGATTGCTTTCCGCATTCTCGAATACTGCGTGAGCTACATTTGGGAATAGATTTTAAATATTCATTGGAGAATGGAATATACGACTCTCGATTTTTTCGGAATTTTGTTCTTTTTTTCTTTTACGACCTTCAGTGCAAATAAAATGATAAGCGGTTTGTTGTTACACTAATAAAAACAGTTCGGGGAAATTTCATTTCGCAACCGGAGACGGAACTACATATATTTTTATTAGTGTTTTCGCACCTTTGAGATCATGCTGTGTGAAGTATCTATGTTTGTTTGTACATCTCAGTGGGTTTCGCAAACTCACTTAGCTGTGGGTTGTTTTATACTCGTACTTATGGTTCGTCTCGAGAGCATCATAATGACGTTCTTGCCAGGGTTTCACAACTCCCTGGTTTAGTACGAAAAGTTTTCAGTATTTATTCATATTTTTATGACAACAACAAGCTATAAAAACAAATATGAACTGGATGTTAGACACAGCAGTGGTGCATGCTCGTTGGTGTCTTCGTTGATGGATATGAAAAACAGAAATGTATTCAGTATTTAAAAAAAAGTACTGCGTGTAAGCAAAAGATGACCAATAACAAATGATACATAGCTATAGGTCTGTAAGAAAAAAATTCTTCTGTGTCAGTTTCCAATAAAAATGCCACACAGCACACATGGCAAAGCTTTAAGCTTGATGAGTGTCATTCAAGAACATCAGCTTATGGAAAGTTCAATGTTGATACTAAAAGTAGAGATACTACTTTAAAGTAGAGAGTATAGTTCCACCAAAAGTATTTAAGTAATAAAACGTGGCCATAGAGTGGCATACTCAGAAGAATTCTTGCAAAAGAATATTTGGAAAAATTTTAGAAACATACAAACTAAAAGCTGGTCAGCTTAGTTTCGAGTGTCAGTTGTAGTACGTCGTGGGAAACTTTCAATACCGAGGGGAGTTTCAACCTCCGATTCTAAGAAATGCAACTTTCAAATACTTCAACATTAACTTCCAATACATTTCGGTATCGACAAGCTGTGAAATTTTGCAATAAAAACTAGAGGTCACACAAAATGTCGTTATCCTGTATGTTTTTTGGAAAATACTATGATACTTACTTAGAAAACAAAGTTGTAATGATCGAGAAAGTTTCGAGCGACACAGTCGTTTAAGGTTCCGTACCCAAAGGGAAAAAACGTAACCTTATTAGTTTCGCTCGGATGTCTCTCCGTCTGTCTGTCTGTCTGTCTGTCTGTCTGTCCGAACCCACTAAGCCAATTTTGTTACCAGGTCTATCTCAAGAACCGATTGACATAGGAGGCTAAAATTTACACACAACATCCGGTATAACCTCTAGTTAAACGACAAATACCAATGGAAGCAATACATCGATTGGTTTCCGAGTAATTAGTAATCTGGTGAAAAAATTATTTTCATTCGCCCAAAAAACGGTTTATTTCTTGATTCACAAAAAAATACATAAATTCCTTTTTTGTAGATCATGTTCTTATCTATATATGTGCTGAATACTGTTTTGCCGAAAAGTTAATAGTTTACAAGATATTTTCAAAAAAGATAATTTTACCATGTAAAATACGTTGCTCTCATTTATGTTCTAATCTACTACGCAGTTGTGCACAATTGACCCCATCAACGACACCAGGGCTGTCGCTTCATAATTTCGTTGGGGAGTATAATACATTTTTTGGGGAGTACAGAACAAAATAAAAGTAATGTGTTGGACTTTAGCCAAATACGGAATCTTCGGTGCGCGAGTGACACTCGCACTTGGCCGGTTTTTTATTAAATATTTTTATCTAAGTCCAGGGTGAATTTGTTGTTAAAGCCTTGATAATTTATTCCTAACTTCGATCTTCGAAATTGAGGGTACAAATTTTGGACCACTGAGGGAGTCAACTTTACCACATAAAACACATAAAAAACTGCATGTTAAAACAGAAGGAAGCTGGTTTCAGAATTCGGTAGATCTGTTACGTTATTTATTTTTGTCTCTAGACTTAAAGTTGCGAGGTCTGAGATGGTTCCTTTTGCTCTAAATATGCTTAACAATTTGACAACCCAATGGAAAACTTGATTTAAAATGGTTTCTTAAAAATGTACAGTTGTACACCCAACTTATAAGGCCTAGAATTCAAAGAAGAAGAATTCGAGCCTCTCAAGTTTTTTGGACATCAAGCCACCACCAAGACAAGCTGAATGATTTGGTGGTATACAAAATCAAGGAGCTGCCGACTCAATTAAGACCTTATACGATAATTAACTGAGGTGTAGAACTCAGGCCTGCAATTTTACTCATACTTATCAAAGGAACACATCACACATTTATTATCGAAGCTCGAGTAAAATAAGTAAAATAAGACCACCTTCTTAGCGGTAAATCTGGTTAAATCTGTGCCTTAAGTAGGTATATACCTCCTGCAATATGAAAATAAAAACTCCTTTTCATAATAAAACGGCCATTCACTACTCGTCCGGGCTCATTTGCATAGCTTTTATAGCCTGAGGTTCTAGCCTTCATTCAAAAACAATTCTCACACAAAACTCTGGAAACTCTGCTTCGATAAAAAAAATAATTTGAAGGATATGAAGCAAATAAAAAGCACCTACTGGAGAACATTCCTTCTTACACGCTAGCACTTCAATGTCAAGCAATAAGGTCAGACGATATGAATCTAAATAAATGCCCCCAAATTCATGCCAATTCGCTGTCTTTCAGCTTCGAGGGTCAGTTGTCCGACTACATGTCTCCCCTTTCAGGCAATCGCCTCGCTTCACTGAATACCAGACACACATAATACGAATTCACAGCTCCCTGCATTAGCAAAACTGTCAAGTCATTATACAATGAATTGGATTAAACAGAACTCACCATCCCAAAGCAAATAGTATGTAGTTGTTCAAAAAAGTACGCGTATCGTCCCCAATCATTTTGTTGTCGCTGCACGTCTCCTCGTCTGTTATTGTTAGAATACAAAAAAAAATACGTATTCTCCTGCTCATGCCATTTAATTCGAATTGATTTGCTCTATAACAGGCAACTGAAACCGATATACAACTTGTGCAGATGACTCGTAGAATATACAACAGCAGCACCCAAAATTGAATTTCCGTCAAAATGTATATGAAAAATCGATGGTGTTCTTGTCAGTGGCACCTATACCAGTAGTGCCATCTGTAGTGAACTTTTTTCAATTTATGCAGAAAATGCTTTCCAATCCTTTGCTGTTGTGTAATAGTTTCTAAGATGACACTCATTAAAGAAAATTGCATAAGGGTGAAAACTTTCGTAAACGAAATGGATATCAGGTTTTATGAGCTTACTTTGTATGCGACAGCTGTACTCAATGACTCCTACTACTTTGCAAAAGAACGAACTTTAAAAACGAAGTAATGCTGAAATTGTTATTTGACACTATTTGACAGAGTTCGACGAGGAATTTCTATGGAACATAATCCAGTAGGTATAAACTTTGGGGGTGGGTAGTTCTTTTGGCAGCAGTATTCCTAGTAGAGGAAATATTTTTCATTCTCTGTCATTGGGTATTAATCGACTCTGACATTTCCGTGATAGACAGAGGATTTTAACAAAACAAAACCCTTGTCCCTTGTCCCAAACTTCATTAGTCTGCCCTAAACTATAGGCGGTCGTTGCAATTAGAGGGCGTAGTACACCCACCCAGCTGAATGACCGGCTAAAAATAATAGGTTTATCTGCCTATCTAGGGGGCGTCGAAATTTCGTTCTCAAACTAGAGTAGGCCAACGCAGTGCATAAATACTGCATCCGAACTCTATTCGTATCCGAAATAAATCTCTCGCTAAAAATAACCAAAGATCTTGGTTAATTAAATTGAATGGTCAGATAAACGAAAACCACTGACAGCCAGCCACCGCAAGCAAGCATATGCCCTTGCGTTTTTATCATCCAAGAAAATAAATTTCTTCTTTTTATCTTCTCGATGATGTTGGTTTTTGATATTATATTCTTGTAATGAATTTGTCAAATAATGATTCGCACATTGGGGTTGAATTATATATCGCATGCCCACATCTTGACATGTGTTCGTAATTTGTGTTAACAACTTGCTGTCAGCACGTGAAGAACCACTTTCGCGAATTGTGTCTATTTCTTTATCGTTCACTATTCTTAATGTGATGGAATTCACACATCAGTGTCAAAGATGCTATATAACTATAACTAGCATACACCGTAATGATATTGTATAATTTGGGACGACTGAAAGCGAAGGCCGAACAGTGCAGCTAACGAAAGTTCCACAGTGATGACGATCTAATCACGATTGTTGGAATATAATAATTATTAATCTGCTGGTTAGCAACTAAATATTGTTAATTTAATTTGTTTTTCAAATGTCTAGCTAGGTGAGCTTGCGTTTTTATAAACTATAATGAATAATTTAATTATAGATATTTTTTGTGAAAAATAAACTAAAAATGTTTACCCACCAAGTCACACAGTATTTAAGAGGGTCCTATAAAAAGATGGACGTTACGTGGCGCCATTTTCAATGCGGTCAGATGTTTTAGAGAGACTGTGTTTACTTTTTTCAATTGACGCGTATCGAAATCTGCTATAATATACATCCTGGTTTTTGTCTTTTAGTTGTTGAGCGGAATCAAAGACTTAGAATGATCATTGAAAAGGCTGTCGCTTGCATATAAAGTAGGCCAATCGTCACAAAATATTAAGAGCTTGCTCAGAGTAGGTCGATACTAATAGCTTTGCAACTGGGGAGTTTAATATTAGTCGAAGCATGTGCTTGAGAAAGATTGTGAGAAATTGTAAACGACTCGCATCAAGGCTAACAAATATCGGCAAAGCAAATTGACTGTTCGAAACATTCAACAGCGCCCAGGAGATATATTACTACGATTGTCGAAGTCGTTATTATGCCAGTATACGGATTAATTTTTTTCATCATCAACAGCAGGACTGAGTTAAAAAAGCAAATTTAGGTTGGCAGTCAACAAACATAGCTTACAATCCTTATGCTGGCAAGTCTACGTCCATTTTCAGTTTTAAGCTGATGTGCTTTTTCTTAATATGTACCCCATTATCTCACTATCATACAATCGTTTCATGGCTTTATCTACGGCTTTGCGATGTGTGCCGGAGTTCTGTAAGTACCTGCAACACTTTCTAACTGCTATGGGTATGAAAATGCAGCCATGCGGCCATAACATTCTAATCTTAATTCCGCCTCCTACAGGCTAAGCCGATTCATTTCGGTTGTCATCCCCACCACGCACCAAATAACTCCTTAGCTTTCTTCCGATAAGTAAATAACGGGTGATTTTTTAGCTGGTTTGGTTTTGGCTAATAATGGCTAATGTGTATAGGGACAAGCCCGCTTCGATTGACGTACTGTAAGCCAACATCCATGCATTCATTCGTGAGATACCGGCCGATATGTGTGAAAGAGTATGCCAAAATTGGACTCAGCGGATGGGCTACCTGAGACGCAGCCGCGGTCAACATTTGCATGAAATTATCTTTAAACATTAAATTGCAAGGTTCAAACTATCGATTCAAATAAATATTTCATTGACTTTTTCGAATTTTTTGTGTCTTTTTTTAAAAAAAGTTCTAAACCTCTTAAAAAATCACCCGTTATTTTCCAGTTCATCGGACTCCAATCACCAATAACTAGCCTATGACATTTGTAAAATCAACAAGTATCAAAACAACGTCAAACACATATTTCTTCCAAGAACACAAAATATCCTACGCAAAAAACATTAATTTCCAAAACACACCCATACATATAGTCACAGTCGACATAGTTTGAGCTTTTTTGCCTTTCATCAGGTTTCAGCAAGGAAAATGTCAAACTATACCGAAATGTTCTCTCTACTCTGCTACTCTGCTCATGCTCACTGCTTATATAATATCATACCACCCCTACCCGCATGAAATCAGGTGAAAAAAGGATACTTCTTCATTCGCTATCAACTCGATCGAATGAACGCAGGGCAGAATCGACGGACCTTAAAAGCGCCACACTATATTGCGTTGATTTTTAAATTTCAAAATGAAGTTAAAAATAAAATTCCAACAAAATGGGTTGACACTGTTACTGTACTGCACATACACGAAGCGAAAATACCCCCGCACATAAGTAGAAGGAGAGTATGACCACATTCAGGTTATGCGCATTGATCCGAAGGAGTGTAACTGACATTTGATATCACACTGACACCTACCCACCCAAAAGTCAACCCATCATTCGATTAAAAGATGATGGTCACCAAGAGAAGGACGAACTCTGTTCAATTACGCTCATAATAAATCGAATTGACAGCTTAATAAATTGCCACACACACGAGTGAGGTTAAGTAATTAAAAAAGAAATTCACTTACCTTGGTAAATGATGTGCTGTCAGTTCCTATTTACTCGGTTTCACTGGAAAGATCCTTGCGATACTACACTTTTGCGTGTTAATTTTCACTGAAATAGATTTAGAAAAACCTTCCTAGATACTTGGTTCTTTGTATCCACTACCACTGCACTGACCCTGAGTGAGTAAATCGATTAAAAACAAACTGCACACTAGGGAAAAAAAACTGCACAGAACCTATTATAAAATAGATTTAATTTATTTATCGCGCGGGAGACTATTTTTTTTTTTCGAGGATATAGTGGCCAACTGGTTTCTCATACTCCCACGCTCACGGAAAGCACAGATTAATCAAAGGAAACACTATAATTTTCTCTCGACTTGATATTTACAAACATTAACATTTTTGTTTTATACAGGCAAGTAGCGAATCAGCGCATCAAATACTTTTAATCGACTTAAATACACAACAGAGATAACAAACACCGTTTACGTGAAGGCCGTCCTACAAAAAAAATCATAATAATAAACCACCGAGCGAGCGAGTGGTGAGCGTGAGAGTAGGAAATATGGAGAGTGCGTGCTGTGCTTGTGCTATGCTAGTTGGACGAGACACGAGAGCATGTTGTGTGACAGTTCTTCCACTGACACTGACAGCAGGAGAAAATCGAACAACAACAATACCGACGAAATCCCCTATCACCGTCATAATGATAACAATGAAGACGAGAACGAGGAGGCCTGTGGGCCTTGTGTCTACAATGAAACTCCACCAACACAAGGGTTCGTTTTTCGCTAATGTATCTACACAAGTATCTGATGGATTCCATCGCATCACACTGGACGGGCACAGGGTGATTGGAGTGGGTGTTTGGAAAACCGAGAACAAGGATGAGGATTGAGGAAAACAATAACAAATGTGACACACTTTGATGTGGGACACAAAAATATACTTAATAGATACTTTTCGAAACATACACTTGGCCGGGAAAATCGGTTTAGCCGACCGATACTAGAACGAAACAATTTTCTTAAATATTCACGATATAGGAGAGAAATACAGCGACGACGAGCGCAAAGCTACAACACGCTTTAGTGGTAGCAAGTTCCGATATCAACTGTTTGTGGCCAAAAGCGCACAGAATGTGTGTATCTTCTCGATTCACTTTGACTGCTGTGGTGTTGTTGTTGTCGACTTTATTGTGTTGTGTCGTTTCGTTCGCCGCTCGTCAGTGTTGTCGATGTTCTATGGATTTTTAGTATTTTTGCTTTTTATTTTCCTTTCTTTTGTCGGCCTGAGCATTATATCTATTGAATGGCGATGGTTCTTCAGTTTCAGTGTAAAATTTGTGTCTTCTTGTGTTTGCAATGTGTATTGCACACACGGAAAAAATCTGAGAGTGGCACTCGCCTAGTCTTGAGAGAAGATGAAAACAACAACAGAGAGGAAACCCCCAAAGAGATTGAGAGAAGTAATGAAAGTTGTACTTTTCTTTACCGAGAGACTCCAAAACCAGCACTGATACTGAATGAAGATGACAAAGAGGATGTTGCTTTCAGAGAAAATAAAGAAAAAAAAGAACATCAATAGAAAGTACCTAACAGTGAGATACTTCCATCTTTTGCGTCGCACAATATTCCATACAAACATCAGTGTCGGCAAAACAGCTGATTTCAATTTGAGCTCCAACCTCGAAAAGGGATATCTTCTAATCAACACTGCTCCGAACACCATTACCAATCACGGAAAACCCTCGGCACCCATCTAACAAATTGTAATTCGACCTGGCAATGACGTATATCATTGCACCGAGCCACATGACATTATTTTTGTTGTTGAATGCAGGAGTGGGGGTAGACGCTATGCAGATTTGTTTTTTTATTTATTTTAGGAGGCCTCTCATGATGTACCGTAATAATAACCTACAAAACATCAGAACCAGTTATACGAAAGAGCAGGATGAAGTCAAAGCAAGCGGATGATCGGTCGAAACGAAGCCCCGCGAATTGGAACCAAGTTGATATTATGCATACACAGAAGTCGAGAGTTTCCAGGTCACGTGGAGCACGTGTATGGTGTATACGCTAGAGTGGCGTCGGGCGCGAATACGAAGAATTAGGAGAATTCGAAATTCTCGTGGAGATGGGCCTTATTGGGTGCGAGAACATGCATATTGAAGTGGCGGGCTGGCGGTCGGCTTGCTTAATGCTTGAAAATAAAACGAATTTATATAGTTCGTGACTTTGGCGTTTTAAAAGTGTCGATAGTTAATGAGATGCACATTTTTGTTTTGGATAAATAAGGTCGTAGCACGTAGGTAATGCGGTGAATTGCAAAGTGTTGCCAGGTGGTGTAAATTTTATAGTGAAAATGCTCAACTGGACGATGGCCATTACGTAACAATTGCTAAATATGTTTGGCCCGTGGAAATTGCCTCATAAACTCCCCAAGCGAAAATATGCCAACATGTTGGAAAAATAGTTCTCATACGCCTCCGAACACTTTCATATTATTTTTTTGTGCTTTCATGGAAAACGTTGAAAAATGTAGCAGGAATGGAATTTTATGTTTATGTGCATATTTCACAAAAAGGAAACAATGTCTTTGATTTGAATGTCTTATTTTTCTTTCTAAATATGACAACTGTAGCAAAAATATATTTATTATCACTCTAAATTTGGAGAAATAATAAGCGCAAAATTATAGTCAGATGAAGCCCACTTTAGAATTTTTTGAGCACGTTACAATGTCCGTATTAGTATTTTTCTAATTATACTCAACATAAAACCCACTTTATCGTAATACCTAACCTAATCTTTAGCTTAAAACCATCAAAAGTACATTTTTTCCCTTAGTATGGACTCTCAATCCTCTCCCATCTGACATTTATATTGAAAACTTCAATTTCTATTTTTTTTTTTCAAGAAATGTATCTACCCAGGATATACTTAGAAGATTTCAAATTGTTTGAATATTTTGGGCTTTCAAGAAAAACAAAATAAAACCGAGCAAATCCTTTTGAAGATTCAGATTCAACAAAAAAACTGTTCACTTATTTCCAGCATTTTTAATTTGTTTTTTTTTATTTACAGTCTTTCATTAAAAAGAGATTCGCGCCCGCTCTAAGGTTGGTACTAGTTGTAGGCAGGTTGCAAAGCGTTTGTAATATACTGAAAAGTATAAAAAAAAAGATAGAGTGGTGCTAGTTAGTTTCTACTAATCTCTCCTAATGCACGATGTCTACAATTTTGCGCCATAGTTTTTCAGAATCGTGATATATTATTTGAAGCACGACAAATTTTCGTCTCGCCTATGGATAAATCTTTTTTGAGAAACATCAATATAATTCACTTTTTACGTGCTAAGATTGTGTTTTCCTTCTCTTGAAACATATAATTTTTACTTGACGTCTGTTAAAAATTACTGTATTATTTGTCAAAGGTTCAAAAAGTTTCCGCTTTATATTTAAAGAATACTACCTGCATACAAATTTTTAACATTTTTCGAATGAAACATCAAAAAATAATATAAAGCTTAATAAATATTTGTCGTAACTGTATGGCAACACTACAACCGATTGCATGAATGGAAACACTATCTACACAATATTAAGATTATCTCCTAAGTCGTAACCTTTCTTCAAAGTGTCAGTGAAAGCCTATCATCCGAGAGAAAACTACACTCAACAGATGAGCCAATTAAACAAGAGGAAGAAGCTGATTGTTGTTTTGCCTACACACAAACAGCGGAGAATTTAATTAGAATTTTTCATTCAATTATTTACTGTGTCCACTTTAACATATACACTCAAGTAGCTACGCTCCACGGCATGGTTTGGTTCGGTATTTTATATATCATAGCCATATAGCATAGACGATAGCCATAGGCCATGTTCAATTGTTCATGTCCGTAGTTCGTCTTCGTTGTGGTTTCTTTCTTACTCTCGCTCTCTTGTCCCATTCCTCTGCGTCTGCAACCATAATTATTATACTTTAACGTTTAACCTGATGTTCGTTTTATTCGATTATTGAATTAAAAGCGATTACATTTGCACAACGGGTGAAAAAGGAAATGTGTGTTAGTAGTTTGTCGACACAAAACAAACTGGCCGACAGATACCACAACAATAACAACATACGAATAAACAAATATGAGTACTTTTTATCATTCCCTCTGATCAGCTTCGGGTGGTGGAAGAGGTAAGTTTGTTCTTCTTTTTAATCTATGCTGTCGGCTGTCGCTGCCCACTCAGGTTTAAACTTTTCCCATAAATGAGAAATCAAAAGAATGGGCTCTGCAGCTGATTAGGCAGGGAATAGGAATACAAAGCGATTTTATTGACTTGGACTTGAATATGCAACGAAATAGAAGACTGCATTCTAACGTCTAGTAAACCTTATCAAGCCGAACAGGAAGCATTCGCAAAACATGCATGTTACCATGACGTACTTTATGCAATCTTGGCTCGATATAAACAGAAACTTATTGCCATTTGTCATAATACAGCTTTGCGAATGGGAATTTACGAGTGTATGCAAACTAGAAATAGTTATGCAATGCCATTCACCGATTGTGTGTAAGTATGGGGAAAAAAATGCGAAGAGATTAATCTTCAGGATTTATCATACATATTTCGAGGTTGCAAAAAAAACGGAATAAACGCAAAAGTGGATTTACGTAAACTACGATTAGATTGCTTCAAATTCAATATCTTGCAATTGCAAAAACAATCAGTCTCCAGAAAAAAACACACAAATAAAATATGACACAGCGATGTTGACATCGGTTTGACAGCGTGATACCCTGCACGTTTTTATACTTTCGGCTAAATTAAATTTTAAATAGCCGACGATTAAAGAACGTAGTTTGTTATCTATCACGATTTTATACTTTTTTTATATGAATAAAAAGGCAAATACCTGCCTATCGCGAATACCGCTTTAGGGCGAAATGTTTTTATTTAAATCAGACTGCGGAATTTGAGAAAACATACTCAAATCGACTTTTTATTTGGTCCACACTTTATAAAAATTAGTTTTAAAACAACACCGGCACCGCAATCGGTGACATAGAAAAAACATTTAGCCCATTAATATATCGGTTTATTCAAAAGAAAATAACTATTGACATAGGTATCTGAAAGAGAGTGAGTACTGAGTAGATATAGGTATAATTTTACCTACAAGTTGTCCAAGTGTCAGACATTCGTCCATGGATAAGAATAATCAGGAGGGAAATAGGACTGACCATGAGATATATAGTTAGTTACCTGTCGTAAACCCAAGGCGTTTTTAGAACTACCTAACATTCACAAAATTTCATTACTTCATGAATGCGTAAGCTTGATAGAGGTGTAGAATGACTATGACAATTTATACATATAAAAACCAATGAGGGTTCACCCATACATTTTCTGTTATGAAGAGACTGAACTTTTTTTTAACCTCCGCATCCTTTTTTCTTTGTTGTCTGTCGAGTATAATACAGTCTAAACTCATATTTAAAAAAAAAACCTGAAGAAGAACATACATACACTGACTAAAAGGATAATTATCCCATTGAAACATTTGAGATACCTGATGTTAATGACATGTCAGAGGTTTACAATGATGAGCTTTTCGTTAGATGACAGTTTCTGTATGCCACAGAGGGTTCTGTGGAGGATTACTTTGCAAAAGGAGGTTTTCCACCAAGCCAATGTCATTTTCTGTGTAATATCCTGTAAGCTGATATTACTCCCGCGATTCGTACATCCGTATCCTGTGCACACGTTTATAAAAAAAATGTCTATTCCCTTTTAAAAAGATGACTGGCGAACGAATATCCCCTCGTTTCAATCCCGGTTGCATGCAGGACTTTGCAACAGTTGAACGGTTGTCCTTTGTTCAAAACATACTTCCCGTTGTATGCATAGTTACTTTGCACTAGTCGAACAGCTGTTGTCCTTTGTTCAAAACTAACCACATTGTCATTGTTGTAGAACTGGTTTATGATAATTAGCACATCCTTATGGGACTCCTCTCCTGAAAAGATCACTGTACACATTCAAAGTTTACCCGGAGAATAATACGCATGTTGATCAGCCGAAAAGTCACTTTTAAAAAACGTGCGTATAAACTAAAACAACTCAAGCACCTAAAGCTCGTTCACAGGTGGGGCGACAATTATAACCCTAAACCAACACCCGCTTCTCACACATTCAAATTTCAATTACTTGTTACTCTGCATTTTTCTGTGTGAACTTGTAGACACTGTTTGGTCCAATGCAAATAGTCACAATCACGAAGTGATACTTCCCAATCGAACCAAGGAAAAGTGCATAGTTTCAATTAAGTTGTTAACAACTCACTCATACATGAAAATACAGGAAGCCAACTTACAAACAGCATTGCGTATCTTTTGTATTTTCTGGTTTTCTCTCTCGCTATTTGAAAGCGAAATACAATGGACAAACATTTTAAGTGAATATTCCCATCTTATCTGACGGCTGTTTGGCATTTCTCACATCATATATCATGTTGCAAATTGTGAGAGATTTTTTTTTTTTTTTATGAAAAAAAAAACAAATGCAAATTCCCACGAAGAATTCATAGACTCATGAGGCTAGTAGGTCCGTAGTACAACTTATATTAGCAAATATGAAATACACATATATAAATAAACTAACTCATGCATATAGTCATACGATAATAATTTATCACTTGTATTGCGAAAGTGCAATGGATCCGTGTCATGAGAACGACACCGCAGTGGTTGGTGCCAAGAATTCCCAAAATCATTTCAATTGACTCACTCACTTGCCAGATCAGTTTGTACGGTCCTATTTTTAGATTTTTATGAGGTAGTCGCTTCGTGGCAAGCGACTGTAGTAAAATGACAACTGAGAACCGTGTTCAATGTCAGGGAATTTAAACAAGCAGTGATATGAAGAGTGTTTCTTTTTTTTTTGTGCACATTGGCATTTGCAGATTTTTTAGCAGGTGGTCGGTGAAAGGCTTGGCTCACCACCATGGTGATGGGTCGAATGATTGGACAGTGGAGACTAAAAAATCAACTCACATCTGAGTTTATTCTTTACGGATTTTACAAATTGTCTGTAGGTAAATTGAAATCAATTTAATTACCGTGCATTCAAACTTCAATCCGACGAAATGGTATGGATGTAGCTAATCAAATCAAAGAGGGCATTGTACTGCGACCTCGATTGCAACAGTGGGCCTTACTAATAATCAATCACTAATGTCGACAACTAGTTAGATGTCAGCTTTAGTAAAAATGTACAGCTTTCGTGAAATGGTACCAATAAACAATTAGACCTCCACATTTACTAGTCCTACAACTTTCTTAGAATCTATTACATTTGTTGTCATTGCAGAATTCAAATTTCATAATTTGTTTTCCTGAAAAACAAGGTCAATGGTCACTTTCACAAGGAGGATTTTATTCTAAAGGAAGGAATACATAAATTGCAATTAAATTTGCCCAAACATATCTTTCCAATGCTCTTTGAGGCTTATTATAAGCAAAAAACAAAACACAAAATAGGAAATGCACAAAATGTCCGCTGATCTGTCAAATATCATATACAAATTAGTAATGCCCTATCGTTCGATCGGTAACAAATTTCAGTACTTTTATGGTACGCTTTCCATTGTTTTCTAATACTACCTCGCGATTTCTTTACGAGTGCATTTGTGTCGTAATAAAATCTCTTTCAAATTATTCAATAAACGGAGCACAGTTTATTTGAATGGTTTCATTTTTTCGTAGGCTGACGATGCAAATCAAAACTTATTAGTGGTCTAAACATCACAATTGCGTCGTTAGCAAGTGAATATTTTTGAAAATAGAAATAATAGCTGGCTCATTCATTTCAGAATAAATCAAAATCGCACGAAGGATGCGTGTTAAGAACTTATCGCTTCCGTGTTTGGAAATAAATACAATTTAACCTATAAAAAATTGAATGGCTTATAATTAGACTTAATTCGGGAAACTTATGTAGAAACCGACAAAAGTTGAAATTCGAACTGAAAAATTTAAAACGCACATTTTTATGCACACATATCTCGTACTACCTGTTAGGCTGTTACCCCTCCAGAAGTTAATAAACTTGTTATTTTGCATGTATTTTGCTGAATGCTGATAATTCTATTTTTACAACTATATTTTCCGCGAAGTGAACCTTTTCACACCAACCATTGTCTCATTAGAGGTCCTCATTCTCGGTAAACAAACGCCATTTGCAAAGAGTTTGAAAATTGTTTGGTTGCATCAAAATATCTACCTAAGGTACTGAGAATTGTTGCAAAAAGTATGAACCGTCCAAACTTAAGTAAGAAGATATTTTATTCTGTTTGCGACGACTGTCAAGAAAGTCTTGGAAATATCCCAAACTTATATACAATTTAGTTTTTATTAAGCAACTATTTAAAAAGGAAAACCAATCAAAACGCAATAACTATCGGTAAAACAAGATAAAACAGAAAAAAAAACACAGAAATATATGCTTCACGTGTTTAGAAATAAAACAAAAATGCAATATTTTTCAATATTTTGCATACATTTGTACAAATTTGTGTTTGTTAGACTTAAAAACCATTTGCATTGTTGTATTGCAATGAATAAAATTAGAAAACATTCACAATTTACTAAAATTAAACGCTCAGGCTGAACAAAATCGTATTAAATTCTCTCCTATTACGAAATTTAATACCGTGATTTTGGATGGTTGGGCAACACTTCTCTTCAAAATGACATAAGGGAGGATTTATTTAGCTAATGTCCGAGATAAACATGGCTTTCTCAACACTAACATTTAACCCTACAGTTAGCGATAGTCTGGCAACTATATTTGTTTATTGGTAAAGGGATTTTGGAAAGTGTGGAGTCTTTTCGTAAAGTGCCAGACTAAAGTTGATTATTGGTAAGGCCGAGTGTGTTTAATTTGTGCGTTCAATTACTCCTTTACGGAATCTTTAAACTGGAATAAATTATTTTAATTCCGACTCTCCGAGCGCTCGCACACCCAAATTAATCTCGATAATTCTGTTTTCAATTCGTATTCATTATCCTATTAGACTCGGTTTAGAGAGCATGCACACTAACGCGAGTTTTCCACTTATTCCTACTGCAAGTTACCTATTCCCCAAAATGGCAGAGTTCACATCTATCCGCACTGCTATTAAGCTGCTGCGATTATTTGTTTGCTGGTATTTGGTTTGTGATCTCATTTCGAATGCACTCAAGTGTATCTTTTGGATACGATGCTTATTGTCATGCCAATTATCATTTTAAAACTGTGCGACTGAGCTGAGTGTACTCGTCACGTACCTATGTATTTGAAATTGAAAATTGAAAAACGATTAACCATTCGTTTTGGTAGTGGTTTTCCTTCGGGGAAAAAATGGCTGGATAGCGTTGGCCCTGACGTTTCGAATAAAATTGAACTTAGTTCAAAGTTACTTTCAAGTTGCAAGAAAAAATCGTGATTTTTATTTATATTTGTGTCGTGGTCCCAAAGGCACTTGAAAAGGGTGTGTTGCCAAAGAAATCATTTTTCTTTTTCAATGTTTCGTTTAAATGCGAAACTAAGTGATCGATCAACAATTCGAATTTTACTAATTAATGTGTGTCTCTCTGATGTCGATCGTCTGGTCGAAAAAAAGCTTAAAATAAGTATAAAACTTAAAAATATAGATAGCTAATAATTACGCAATGACTTCCATTTCTAGTATACGTAATATCAAAACTATTGAATGCATTCAATTCTTACGTAGACTTTCGATGGGCTGTTTCCTTTCAAGTATAATATGAAAAAAATCATTCTTTGAAGTTTCTTCGTAATGAAAATTCGTTTTCATTTAGTTTTTGAGCAATTTAAGTTACACAATTTTTTTTTTTTTTGTTTTCGCCTTTTTTAAGATTTTCCCTCTTTTTCCAATTGGAGCTCTTCAGTCAATCTGGGATCACTGATCCCAAGTCGAATACTAATATATACCGTGAATGAGTCTCCGTCCGAGTCTCTCTCCGAGGGAAATGTAGTTGTTGTAATTGCGTGTTAAGGATTCTGCTTCACTTTGGTTTCCTTATAAAATTGTTAGTTAATAAAGGCGAAATATCAAGGTAACGATGTTGCTGAAAATAAAAAAGTCGGCCGGATTTCCCTCAGAGCTTATGCTGTGTCTGGTTCGTTATTATTTTTATAAGTCGTATTTTCTCCTATTATTTGCGTGAATACTTAATAGTCAACGCAGTATAGTAACTTATTACTGGCCCCACGAACTACTGAGCCATAGAACAAAACTTCCCAAATAAAGAGGATGCGACCAAAAATTGCAACAGGTCTATAATAATTATCAAATTGCTTTCTTGAGCTTTTTGTTGACTTAATAGGAAAACCTTAATTTTGGCAGTGATACAGCTGTCACATTAGAACACCAAATACCGATAATAAGCTAAATGGTGAAGCAAATTCCCATGAAAATGACATATATTCGAGTATCTTTCGGAGAGAAATGGATATTTTGACAGATATAGATATGTGAGACAATTTTAGAGAATTGTGTTCGAGTTTGAACTTAGTATGTCGATTTCATTCCAACTGTAAAGTTCATGCACCAAGGCATTGAACTTCCATGTTTATGAGCCAATTCCCGAAAAGATTCAACGGCGAGCAACCTAAACCGTGCACCACTGAAGAATCTGATCATGAAAATCTTACGGATTTTATCATTCTCCACTGAAAGCTGAAATCACAGTTATGCTCGTTTCAAAACGAGCATAAATCGATTATTATCGTCCCACAACCAGTCCAATTTTCTTGGTGTAACGAGAAGATACTCCCTTGCCCCACACTACAGCAAACTGATTTCGGCTTAATTCTGCCGACACTATTGGTTTGTTTATTTATACAGATACTTAAACGGTCAGCAACTTAAATACTTATATGTGTATAACTGAAAATAGGGTTTCAATCGCCGGCCAACGATCATGAATCATCAACAAATGATTAATTGATACAATCCATTTAGTTCATTCACCATCTGTGTGTGTTAAAAAATAAAACACAATAACTCGCGACCTAACTGTTTTATAATTTAATCCATGGGCAAGCTCATTATTGAGTCATCTGTGCTGGTAGTGCACTTGAATCAGCTCCGGGTGTGCATTTTAACAGAAATGCATTTGTGATACGATATTATTTACTGACTGGTTCAAAATAAATCTTCTTAGAATGAGAAGGGAAACTAAAAATATCCAAACAGTTAAGCTAATGCGTACTTTGGGTCAATAACTTTGGGCAACTGACGTAGTTATGCATTCAATGCCCTATATCCACCTATTATGACAGCGGTGTCGCTTGTAACTGAACACATTTGAAAAAGGAACCTGAAAGTTTCCGGTTCTCGTTCTGCATCTAAATGTGGGCACGTGAATGGGAACGGTTGTAATTTGTTGGGTCAGTTCAGACTTTGAGGTATCACGAGTTCGTAGAACTACACCATGCCGCTTGCATCTTTTATCTTGGATTAAATCATGTAGAACGTTGGTCAACGATTTTGAAAAGACTAGAGCCGGCGTAGCCCCATAGATTATGTACTAGTTTTCTTTCAGATATTTTACAGTTACCTTTTGAATTGCTACAGAGATTAATTGGAAGATATAAAGGCGTTGCATAGACGGAGCTTTAAAACGTTTGATAAGTATTTAGGGCAAGCTCAAGATATTATTACATGTTTATGTTTAGTGGCAATATTTTGGTAAATACTCGGCGACATGTTCCAATTGAAATTAGCTGAAGCTTTGGCTTTTGATTAATCTCTGGAACTGTGACCTCTTGCAAGTTTGACATGCTTGTACTTTGTAATTACACTTAATTGTTGAGTATGTGATGTACGTGAAACACTGGTAAAGAAAAAGGTGTGTAACTGATGTGGTGAAATTTAGTTTCGAAATTTTAGCTTTCTGTCCATTGACCGCCGAAATGGATGCATACAGATCGAACAGTTTACACAACGAAAAGATTGAAGTTAAAGGGTGAAAGTTTGGTTTTATATATATTAAACCCTGTGGATTATGAAAAAAAAGAAGAAGTTGCAAGCAAATGATTGTGCGTCTAAGTGGGCTGTGTTTTTAATTTGTCTTGTAAGAAGGTCAATCTATTTGGTATTTCAGTGATTTGAGAACATGAATTTCATGGAGGCAAGGACATCAAGCAGTGGCTTAGTGGTTAGTGTGTTGGACTACTAAGCGAGGGGCTCAGGTTCGAATCCCGCAAAAACCCAATTTCCAACTCAGGGATTTTTTCACTGCGCCACCTCTCGCGAACGTCTGACAAACATCCGAGAGTATAACTGTCATGAAAGAGCTTCTCAATTAGCCGTTTGGAATCGGCATAAAATTGTAGATCCCTTCCATTCGTTCCGAAAATGAAAACTCACACAAAACGAATGGTTGCGAGAAGCTAGGCCTAGGGTCCCTACGGACCTGTTGCGCCAAAAATTATTATTATTATTAAGGACATCAAGCAATAAACTTATGTGCTTTTCTGTTTTATCCTTAGTAAAAGTAAATGGATCATTGGCGGCATCTTTTGAAAAAGCTAGTCTTGCTGTATGGAATGTTCTTAGAAAATACTTTTTTTTACATTTATAAACATATTTTTGACATGTTTTTCGATTCGCTTCCTGTAGTATTTTCGGTGGTTTTGCGAGCTTTGTCTTTAGTTGGTTTTTTGAAACGTTTTTGGTCGTTTAGGTAGCCTTTTAATCATTATTTATTTAGCGTTTACTTGCTGGGGTTTTTGTTAATTAAATTCTAGTTTTTTACGCATTTTTGATGTTATTTTCGAATAAAAAATAAGTGTATAGCATGAATAGTGAAAAATATTTGTTTTCATTAAATTCGTAAATTGGAAAAATACAACAGAATTAGCAGAATTTAGTTGCTTAAAATATTGCCTGTCAGAATATTTTAAGACAGAACAGAAAAAAACAGAATTTTTGTGTTAAAAGGCCGAATTTTGAAAGCAGAATTTCGATCCGCTCCCATTGTTAAACCTGTGCATGTTTCTTCCAAATTTTGAAATATGCCTATATCGATGCATCTTAAGAACCTATTCAGCAATCATTGATATCAATCGACCTAATTGGACATATCTATAGCTCCCTTTACCCTCCTCAATTGGTGAACCAATCAGTTCGCTTGATGCCCACTGTGATTGCGAAACTGCAATCCTGTAATTGAATAAAACTCAACTACTCGCCCGAAGGTTCGTATCTGTATACCAATCGAATACATCCGTATTGAATGCAATTTTCACCTATATTCGTTTTCCAGCCTACAGAAGAACGACAGTATCGTCTGAATTGAAAAGTCAAGGTATGTAATTCAGTGCACCGCACATTGTGGGACCAACTGCAAACATTCCTCGAAGGAAGTCCTGAATTCTGAACTCTGAACTATTTTCGCAATCGCAAACACCCAACTGAGATCTGTAGTATCCTTTGGAATTCTTTTGGAGTAAACAAACAATTTCGACATTTGCAAACAAATCCATTCATAGCTTGAGGAGATGTTGCACCTCGCACATCCTAGAGAGGACAGACTTTTGTCTGTAAGTGTATATGTGAACCAATAAAGAGGTATAATATAAATATCGGCTTATGTTTGTGTAGTACTGTGGCAAATATTCGGCACTACATTTCTATTTGCACTACTTTATTGTTCTTTGTGCGGCATCTGTACGCCACTTGAATGAAGACAATTCATGGAGACGGATGTGCCGCATGTATGCAGGAAAAAATATTGTGTCGCACGGTTTGTATTGCTGCATGGTTATAATATTTCTGGCTTAAATGATTGAATCCACTTTGCTCATCCTTTTAAGGAGTAGTGTTGGTGAAAGCGTTATGATTATCCTCTACAAGTATACTTTGCTGCACAGGTATACCTACTGTTGCGTGGATGTTTGTTGTATTATGGTAAACAGCTTGCGCCACCCAAGCCTTCATTTGTTTTAGATATAAGATTACTACCGCACTCGAAAATTCAAAAGAGAATTCACTTAAGAAAATCTAAGAATACTGAAATACAATTGATCGATTAGCGCTTTTTAGCCACATATTAAATTTTGTAAGAAAAGAAAATGAAGTTCCACTTTGACCCTTATAATTGAGCTCAACCAACTTAGGTACTCTTTCCTTTTGCTGGGGATGTTCGTTGGTGTACTAAAGGTTTAAGGCACCTTCATAAAAAAGCGAATGGCACAAATAAATCTCAGATCTAGCTAAAACTCACTAAAGGGTGACTTATGGTCCAGCTTAAATTTGTAATATATAACCCAAGCCTGGAACAAACCTACTGTGGATTTTATCTAAATCTGTTTGGTCGCAACTAGCTTGTCAGATCTTTAAAAATACAGTACAAATATTCTTCTCTACTTTAAACAACTGCAACCACCATATGTATGTTTTATTTTCCACATACTGCCGTCGAAACAGCACCACCCATTCTCACTGCCAAATGCAATTGCATCGAACCAAGTGGTTAATTCTGATACTATCCAATTTGCTAATCAAATGCGTCGTTTTTCGTTTTGTCCTTTTATAGTACTTCTTTAGCGCATTCATCGCTTTTCCTCATTTCACTCTAATCGTGTGTATTCGATTGACTAATTGGATATTGAATCTGAAAAGAGATGAGTTTGAGTTCTCAACGTTCAGTTTGTATACTGAGCTGCTCTAAAGGTATTTTTTGTATCTGGCATTCGTCAGTTTGCAAGAATTTCATAAGTATACCTATACGGGACCAGTCTACCTAGGTGAATGAAGCTGAAAATGCATCTAACAACAGCTAAAAAAAATTGAGAAAAGCAAGCAATCTTCTCGTGGTATATAAATTACTTGGTCGTAAAGTACTTCTTTGATGAAAATCACTAAACATGTAAGCACAAACTTATTGAATTATAGTATATTAGAGTATCAACTTACCCAACGGTCCTGTGAAGGACTGACTAACTGCGTTTTACTCCAGTTACTTTGCGCACTTTGGTCAGCTTTAAGTCCAAAGTAGTGCAACTTAATTATAAAATAAAACTTTAACTAACCAAGTGCAATGAATACTGATTGACGGGCAGAGAACCCCCAAAAACCGGACAGCAACCTATTCATCTAAATAAGTGCCCACACATCGCAGGCCATTCCGCAGATGTCTGTCAAAACTGCCGCATTGAATACCAACGGGATATTTTCGCTCAAAATGACAGTAAAATCAAGTGGCACAGTCGACTGTGTACGTATAGCTACGAGTTCAGTTCAAGAAGCACATGCCAAGCCAACCAGATTCAATCTGCCCCACAGCCCAATAGCACATATACCATCCAGCCAATACATAAACACATACCAAATCCATCACCTTGTGCGCTTTTTGTGGCCATGTTACACAATACACAGTACAGTGTAACATGTTCTCGTCCTTCCGCACTGTGCCAATTTTGTAGCGCCATGGCCACGAAACAGCGCAACAAGAGGGAAAATTCGATTTCAAGTTAATTGAAACCAAAAAGGCAATAAATTTCGGACTAATTTGATAATGGACAGGTAGAGGTGAGTAATTTGTTTTATGCTCGCCAGGATGCTGGTGTTTTTTTTTTCTTCTTTGTTTTTTTACGCTCCTTGGAGGGTTTTCTTTTTCGCAAAATGTTCTGTGCCAGTGCCAGGCGGAGGCTACTCTCTCCTGGCATACATGATGATGTGTGAATGTGGTTTTGGTTCATGCGCCCCCAATCCAACGGCAGAAGACTGGTGCGACTCTGAGCGTTGGCCACAACAAGGATACATAAGTTCAATTGTCGAAAATGGTAAAACATTAATACAAATTAAATTTCATTGGTTTGAAGAGGAGGGAAAAACCTCTCCGAATTTCCCTTGATGTCTATATACCTACTAAGGGCTTTTAGACGTCCGTACATGTGTGCGGCATCACTGGCCCTGTCGTTTCTATTATCAGCGGATTAGTACGGGAGATTAATGGAACAGCGAACTGAAGTTGACACACTCGGATTGTCGAAAACAAAGCAGTTGTGCAAGAGATGTATGAAAGAAGTGGAAAACCTTGTGAGACGGCGAAAAAAATAATAAGACAAGGCGAATTAATTTCTTAAATTAATTCGAATAAAGCGGTAAGGATATAAGGTACGGATACGAGTGCACAGAGAGCGGCACCACCATTGTGCTTTGAAATGCCAATTGTATTAATGTGCTACCAAACAATATAGGGTGGCCTGGGTATGTGGATTTCTGGTTTACAGATGGGTCTTGCAACGATTAGCAATACGGGGATTATTAAGTAATTTCGGCTCTTCCACTTAGGCCCTAAGTGAATTAATTGTTCTGATTGTTTTGTTTCGGTGCGGGGTGTGGCAATTTATTATTCGCCGCGTGGTAGGCGGGAATTATTAATGACTTAATCGGGAATGATGGGTATTCTCAGTGGTTGGGAAATAAATAATGAATGCACTGCGGGATGAATTTGACTTGTAAATGTGAGGTATGTACTTATAGATTCAGGGTTCAAAAATGATATTTGTACGTGCTTTATCAGTTTATAAATCGAAACTAAAATACGAAATGAGCTATCTGACATAAAATTGATCCTTCGATGACTTTTAGCACACCCGACTTAAGTTGGAAACACGACTATTTGGCCGAATGTAAATGTGCGACCCATGTTTGCCATCAGCCATATGAAACAGGATGCCGAAGGCTATGCTCAGATCCACCCTTGTCGTGGGTTGGCTTCCTCTCCAAGCTAGATTATATATTGACCTAGTGGCTACTAAGGCAGCCATATTCGTACAGTTTTAAGTGATTTTTGTGGAACAATTCTATCTCTTTGCCAAGTTAGTGTTAGCTTATCTACAATGCATTATGTCTATTCGTTTGGGCCAAGTTTTGCCGGTACTTTGTGCAGTGTGCGTACAAAAATTGGAAAAATACACGCCGTGCGTAATGTGGGTATGTCCTGCCTTCTGGCATACGTGGACTTCCACTTAAGGCTTCTTTAGTTTTCCTTCCTCGACCTTGCTCGTTTCTCTAACCGGCAAGTGCTTAGCAAGCACAAAATCTTTTGTCTACCTACTCACCTTAAGAAAGTCTGAATTCGCCGCAACAGTCTTTCACAAATGCAAATCAATATAAATTGATTAATAATAATTTATTATTTTTTGAATTATTAAATTATTAAAAATAATTATAAAGTATAATGTTTTAGTATTTCATGAATAAAATATAATTTTAATAAAAGTTTATTATTATTGTAAAATAAAATTGAAATAAAATTAAATTTTTTTATTAATAAACATTTTTAGAAGATAACTAACGCTTCGTAACTTTCATATAACTAACTAACGGCAGGAGGTCTGTTAGCGAGTGAGTAAATCATACAAAAATTCGTTCCCGTCAAAATGACAAATAAATTAAATTTAAATTTTGAAAATTGTGGAACAATATGGCTGACCGGTTTTCAGTGTTTGTAAATAGTGTAAATATTTGGTGAATATGTTAGGGGAGGATTCGGTTTCCATCGCCCCAACTCGAAAAGTGTACCAAAAAAGAAAAAAAACATTATTTACAAATAAAATATTCAAAAATAAATGAAAATTTTCTGTTGTTTTGCTTTATTTTCTGTTTTTTTTTTCTTTTTCATTTGTCACAACTGAAATTCACTAGCCAGCCGTGATGATAGCCAATATGTAATAGTTTTCAGCTGTTTTCAGTACAATTTGGTTAGGTGATGCCAGCTATTTTAGAGAAAACATCAGTTAGTTATTATATGAGTTATTTTCTTTTATAAATAAGAATATTTAACTCATATGTTATTTATTTAACTAGGTGCTAGGTAATATACGAGTTAGAGATTAGTTACGGGTTTTTTATTAATACGGCTGTATCTATATGTTTAGAAGTATCAATTTATATTAAGTTTGTTATAAATTAATTTTTATATAAAATTATTTATTATATAGGTGGGAAGACAGGCCAAACCACCCTTACAAAAGACAACCCATAGCGGACGCTAAGCTGGTACAAAAAACTGCTTGGGTAAGTTTGAAATCCCAAATAGTTGAACGTGCTTACAACCTAAATGAACATAGCAAATCAATATCGACACAAGTTACTGACTACCTCAATGCATCACAATCTACTATGTATCATAATTCAGCTTACCTAAAACCTCGATTGTTTTATTCGCCCTATAACATGCTATGCTCCGATACCTCTTAGCCTTCACCTATATCCAGGCGCAATCGAAATAACGATCACCTGTCAGTCAAGACGCAAAACTTTATCTAAAATTTCGCACTCACACCCAAACAGGTTCGCAAATTGCAATGACCCACATCTGCATATAAGTGCTGAACTCGTACATGCTTCCGTAGTCATCTGGAACAAAGCCCTCTTGATATAAATGTAAGTATGTACCTACTAGAACCCCAGACATTATCTCGTGTTTCGTTTTCTCAGCTGTCCAGCTCCGATACACTTGTCTGAGCAGCATTCAATGACACCCGCTTTGCAGCTAGATCTGAATAAAAATCGCAGAAAAAAAATCGCCTTAATTAGACGCCAACCACATTCGTGCCACGCATCCATGCCGCCCCAAATCAACCGACCACAAGACCAGCGTCATTACTGAGATGGATGCCGTAGGCCATTCGGTGGTGGTGGTCAGTGCTCTGCAAATATATATACAACGAAACCAACAGACAGACGGCCTGCAAAGGTATTTATGTAATTCCAAACCGGAGCTCCACTTACCTTGATAATGAAACCAAATCCCCGTTACCAAGTACAAGTCTCATAGCATACGCATAAATTATCGAAGCCCGCGTACAAGTATACTGCTGGTGCTGCGTCAAACTGTCCGTCCATTCATCCGCTGCTCGCTGGAATGCCAATGTGAGCGAAGCGAATTGCAAAGGTGTGTTGTGTGTTAACGTGAGGGATAATTCGGTGAAGCCGAAAGCCTGTTTAACGAGTAAACAATTCCGAAAATATCCTCCATAACTGGACTAACACATCAGTAAGTGTATTGGAGCATTCGCGATGAACTTGTCTGCCGGCTTCCTTGTCCGAGTTGGCGGGTTCATTGAGCCATATCAAGTGACTCGTCGCAGCGCCACGCAGACAACGGCATTACCCGAGGATTGGGAAATATTTGCAGCAATTTTAAATAATTGGATTACCGCTAGTGTCAGTGTGGGGAGGAGAGGAGGACAGGCGCTACGCTATTGACAAGAGTTCCATGTATGATCGACTCGTGACGTAGTTGTCGCGTTGTACTTACCTGGCTGTATGCAGTGTTGTTGTCATTCATAATAGATTGTATTTATACAGTTTGGACAGCGATTGGGAGTGATTGCAAGCAGGTGTTGTGATTCGAGAAGCACACGGCACGGGGTCAAGTGATTTTACTACATAGGTATACAACAATTCCCGCAGGAATATGGCGGAACAAAATCCGATTGAATGAATTATACTGGGAGAATTAATTACTTTTTGCAGGATAGTGACAGTGCTGTAACTCGCCCTGCATATAGCCAGCATATTATCCATTTTAGTGCGAGGGTCGGAAATTTCACTTGAACGATTAATGAGAGTTGTGGGAAAGTTAAAAGTGCGGATGACACGTCTTTTATCGATTGAACGTCATTATCGAACGCATTAATGGAGATAGAAAAATAAAGAGCCATGATTTCATAACCATAGGTGACTCTAAAATCAATAAAAATACACCATTCATTGCTTGGGAGTTGTTGCTACCTTTTGTAAAGCTTTCGAAGGTACATTGCTACCTACTGCATCAAATTTCACTACCAAAATTGACCGCGTCCTCATTAAAGCAAAGAACGAAATTATAGACGCATGTTCCTCTTCAAGAGCGTTCTGAATTCTTTTCTGATGCCAATCACTACTACGTCCTCTATACCTTCACTCTGTGATTGAAATATTTCAGCGCAAAAACATATCACATGACATTCGTGGAATCTACGTACATCCCCACATTGACATTCAAATCATCAGCATTTGCATATGCCCGAGCACAAAATGTCTTCATTTCATAAAGGTACCTTCGTTCGCATTAATTCTATACCTTTGAATGTTCCAAATCCTCTAATGCCAATTAACTCGTCCCCCGCCATGCTGTCCGCGTGCTGCTAATGGAATTGTTCACGAAAAAAAAAATTCGCCTAAAAACACGCGGAATATACTCGTAGCTATACGCAGTATACCCCACCCATGCCTTTACCTTCACAACAGACAACATATTCTCAAACATATTTGCATGAGAAAGAGCACACAGATCACCTTCCCGAACAAGATACCAATTCCGGAGCCACTGTGCCACTACAATCCGCCGGATGATGTTTGTATATTAATTGCTAATTACCTACTGTGTACCCTCGAAAAAGGGGTTGTCTATAATGCCTACCCTACAACACCCGTCAAAAGTTCCATTCTTCGGAGGAGCAATAGCGCTCCAAATGAAAACAACTACAGCAACAGCACTCATCAATTCGTTTCGTGCGTTTGCATAATTTATTCATTCTTGAGCGAAGCTCCTGATGGCTCGTCGTTCGTATCCGTATAGCATTCGAATTAATTACAGGTACGTGCGTGGTGTGCGTTCTTACCCCAAGTATAAACAAAGGCACGCTCCTTGAGTCTACATGTCGGGCTCTATGATCTTGTGCCATTCAACGCGCGTGTGTGTGGGTGCGATACTTTATGAGTTTAGCTTCCGAAAAGGAAAGAAAAACCGTCTAGGGTAGCACACACTATTGTCTGTCATCCATCATGCTAATCATTTCGTACTTGCTAAAAGCGGAAATTAATTGTGATGGCAAACGCCTGGTGCCTGCACGCTTTGCACAAGATGTACTTTCGTTAGTTGGCATTGACGGCTTGGTGCTATTGTCGGGTTGAGGTGTTAGTGGTAGTCGAAGAGGTTCACCTGCATCAACTTGTGCTGGTTACGAGACAACCAATCAAAGTTATACTCGTCGGCACAGAAACAGCTACCGGAAGCTCGCCGCATATAACGAAAAGAATCATGACAAGAATTTTGCAATTGTATTGGCTTGGCATTAGGTGTAACTTTGTAGTTGGGTATATAGCTTTCTAATAATTAAAATGCATTCGGTTCTTATACTTATACCTTAAGAAGTTAATTTTTTTGTTGGCTTACTGCGGCGGCGATATGAAGGCAATATAAATATCGATCTCCTAGAAATCGATCAGGATAGCGTCTGGTACGATATTGTCAATAAGCTATTAAACTCTCAGGTTCCAAGCAGCAATTTGTAGCCACAAGGAGATTTTTCGTGGTTGAGAAAAATCTGGGAATCGTCTCATTTTGCTTGATTTGCTTTGGACTGGGTAGGGTAGGGCCCTGGATGTGCGGTCTAAACGAAAATTGAAATGTAAACAGAGCTATCTGTTTGCAAACAAAGAGCAGGCAGGCATACTGGAAATAGGCGGACGATAATGTGAGACCCACTTTTCGAGTTAGTCACCGTCGAACTGATTAATATCGATTTCCAGTTCTGGGACCGAATTACCGCATCCGTAAGCGATAGGGATACGTCACTAAATTTTGTGGATTTTACAAGCAAAAAAATAATTCAGTCACGTATTACTCGATCACGAATGTCGACCGAGAATGAACCTTACACCTTACTATAATAACCACTTTTAACCTTCACCTTAAATATCCTGTAGGTAAGTTCTTACAAAAATGTGACCTAGGGTCGAATCACCGCATCATTAAACGAGCTTTACGGCCACAATATCACGCCGATTTTAAACATGAAACTAAAGCAAATTCCGTCATCTACTGCTCGCTCAACGGATGAAACAATTTGGCCCCTCGACTATTGTGCGTCTCTTACTAAATTACACAACGTTGATAACTATCCAGATAGAATGTCAAAAATAGTTGTTTTTAAATTTGCGCCCAATTAAAGTGGCTATTGGGCTCCAAGTTGCAATAATTGTTAACTACAAACGGTTTGAATAATGCAAGAAATTCCAAATCAGCTTCTACATTTTGCCATTAGCAACGTTAACAAATCGATTTAAAAAAAAATGCACCAAAACAATCCATATTGTTTATTATTTGTTTTCTTATAGCTCTTTCTCCTTCGTAGCTATCTATATTATTTAAAACATGCACATTATCAGAAACTTTGATTCGCCTGGTACCTATATTTGCACTATGAATCGATCTGTAAATGCTGCCACTTTGCAGTTGCAAAAGAAACTATAACATTTAATGACGCTAAAGAGTGCTACTTCTTTAAGTCATAGCAATGCCATCTGTATATGTTTTTTAATCGTGTATAAGCTCAATAACTAACGAAACTAACTAAAGACAAAAAGAAACCGAATACATAAAATAGTTTGCAATTTTGTTCGAACACGTCATGTAGAACACGTCAACACTATCCGTTGGCATTGACACCGCCCGTATATAAAGTCTGGCAAAAGCTATCAGCTTTCGCTGTAAAAAAAAAGATGCACATGCACAAACTATTTGCAAATCGAATTTGCATACGTTCGATATGTGAGTGAAACGCGTACATTGACCAATTCCAAACAGTAATTAACTGGCGTTCGCATTTGCTACAAATTCGTCGATACAAAGCGGCTAATGACTCCGCCATTGTAAATGTGCTACGCAAACTAAACTTTTTTTTATTACAAACCGTTAAAGTGCAGCCGTCAGTAGTGCTGACTTATTGGCTTTTGCATTAGGAAATTTAGTTTTATTTGTCAAAACAGAGCCGATTCATTAATGCGTTTTTATATAAAATGTGCAGTTGCAGTTTTCTTTTATGCATTTTGGAATGTCAGTCAAGTAGAGGTTCATCACCGTTTTTTAGTCGTTTTATTACATAATACGTATTGAGACAGGCGTGTGGACTTAATGAGTATAAGTTTTAAATGGACATGGAGAGGACACCCTCTGATAAAGGACATATCCGCGATGTGAGTCTTTTTTGGTCGTATAAGGACATGTGTTGGTATTGTAACAACTGTGAAACTTGAGATTTTAAATGAATTTGTATTGAAAAGCTAATTGTGTTCATATGGATAGAAACTATTACTTTCCTCCCTACAGACAGGTAACAAAAAGTTAAAAAAAAATTTTACTCTTAAAAACCTAGGCGACAGAAGTGACGTAACTGTATGAAGTTCAGTTTATTATTTGGAAAAAGGATACCTACTCATCATTTCATTTGTCACAAGTATTTGACAGAAATGTCCTAATTTTGACTTTTAATTAAGACTTTTTTTTAGGGTTACTTGATAGCGATCTGACAGTTGTTGAAAACGGCCGCAAATTTTAGTTCTTGGGCACAAATTGTCGTAATCATTTCGTACGAGTAGCTACATACTTACTGTCAAACTTTGCGAATGAAAACCGAGTTTAATCACATGTAACGAAAATTTTCAAAGGAACTGCCTTTTTATTTAAACGAACAAATCTTTGAGAAAAATAAAAAGCACTTTGTAAGTGGGTGTTTTATAACTTACTGGCTCCGGGAAATTGGGCCAGAGGAAATAACTCCTTATTTTTTTTATTTAAATTCCAGAAAATATTTTTGTTTGCAAATTTGGAAAAAAATAGCAGAATTTTGTTTGGAAAATATGCCAGAAGTTACGGAAATTAGGCCAGGCAGATGTGGAAAAAGAACCAGAAAGTAAAATGTAAATTAGACTAAAAGACAAACAAACTCTGACATTATTTAAAATACAAGTGAGAATTAATTATTTCCCTGGCGTAATTACTACGTAACTTACTACTTCGGCGCAGTGGCTAAGCGCTTATTATGTTGGACTACTGTGCGAGGGGACCCAGGTTCGCACTCAGAAAAAAAAATTCCAACTTAATGTCTTTTTCCACTGCCGCTCCTCTCCCGAACGTCTGACAAACATCCGATATTATAACTGCCTCGAAAGAGTTTCTCAATTAGCCGTTTGAACTCGGCATAAAATTGTAGATTCCTTCCATTCGTATCAAAAATGAAAAACTCACACAAAACGAATGATCGTGAGAAGCTAGGACTAGGGTCCCTTCCCTACTTACCTATTGCCCCAAATATTTTATTTTTTTAACCTTCTTTTATTAAACTCTACAAATTCCGAAAAAAAAGTGAAAAGTATTGTTGTACATTTGACAGGTGGAATATTTGACGGAAACTTTAGATGGGATTCAAAATATAGATGCTGTATGTTCGTGAAGGAATGTGAAATAAATTCATAAAATTAAGCTCTGTGAACCAGCAAACAACACTTCAGAGAGCCACTATCGGATGACAATTTCGTCATAGCATCTTAAAAGTTTTAAAGGTTCCAATGCATTACGTGTTTAGTTCTATGAAAAAATATCTCTTACTTACTGTAGTTTTTTCGAATGTTTATAAATTCTTGATCTTCAACTGTTTTCATTTTAAGCTGCAAGTCGCAAAATGTCATTAGACTATAGAAAATAGTAAGCGGATTTCTCATACTAGTTTGTTTAAAAATTGGTACGCTTTTTTGTCGTATATATTCGCTATAACAACAGAGAGGGATTAGTACACTACAACATTACGGTTGTCGCAGTCTAGTTCTTTAAAAAAAAAAAAACAGTGCATTTTAAGGCTATTTTTTGGTCTTTGAAAAAATATCCAGCAGTCCGGTTCCTTTTATTAATTTCAGAATGAATAGTGGCTCGGTGTTTTTTATATACCTATATATCTACCTTTACCTAATTAATATTTTTTACTTGCCCAGATTTTTAATCCTTTTATGGGCCAGTACCGCGCAGGATTCCAGAATGTGATCTTGAGCTAGGGCTTCAATAAAAAATATAAAGCTTGTACATAAATCAATCTATTTCCTAAAGGATGTACCAAGTTCAGTCTTGGTGTGTTTATCAATCAAAAATCAAAAGTAATTTTCTTACATACTATTTCAACTCCTTCCATTTATCAGGACACCAAAATGCCAGTTTAGGAACCGCTTGTTCATTCTCAAGCACCTTTTTACTAATACTAAGTGAACGCCTCTTACCCTTATAGATTTTCCCCAGTTTTCTGCAATTAACACTTACACAAATAGAAAACAGGTTTCGTATGGCAAACCCTTGGGTGAGTTCAATTTCCTTCAATTAAATCCATAAAATAAATCCGAAATGTGTTTTTATTCTAATTGAAAAACAAACATAAATAAATCATCTCCATTATAAAACAACATGCCGTTCAATAAACTACTCCTTAATCCGCATGTAAAATTATCTGTCCCATCCAATACTGCCTTCATTAACAGCCAATTAACGTTGTGTTAAATTTACTCTCGTACTTGCGACAAAACACTTTGTCGAAGTTGTAAAGTATATCAGTCTGCTCGTACCAATCGTAAACCTGCAAACACATAAAATATCAATTATCTATTATATTTCATATAGGTAAGGCCATTTATGCAAAAAGCAATTATGACCTGAATTTAATTTAAATGTAGACCGGTCTATCCATTCCACAATTCCACTTGGCCAAAGACAAAAGTTTGAGGCATGACATGGTCTATCTATGCTAAGCCATAGCAGATGTGTGTCTGTGTATGTCCTGTGTACCAATCCTTTTGTACCTACAGAACTTTGAATATTGAAATGGAAGCCTGCTTTTGATTAAAATTTCAATGAGAGAGAGACGCTAAATAGCTTTAGGTACGTACAAAAGAGGAGGCAGCGTTTTCCGTCAAACTTAAATCCGAAATAGAGCCGGTAGATAAATAAAGCACACAACGATTGAGTAGGACTCGCTATATGGCCTGTTTTACGACACGGTGACATTATGCTTGTGCTGGATCCTGAATGTTTGCTGAATTCACATCACATATTGGTGAATTGCTGAAATCAGATGATAACTATGATGGCAACGCTTCACAAGTAGATACTGTTGTCATAATGTGGCGAAAAAGAAAATCAACAGCAGGTTTCTTGTGACAGTTCGTCGGTTCGAAAAGAATAATTAAATTCGCAAAACAAAGTAGCTAAGGTCTAGCTCATTTCAGGACTCTGGGCTTTGTTTTATTTTGTACTCACTGGAAAGTGGTCGAAGCGTCTCAACAGGTTTATGTTTCATCCTCCTCCTCAAAAGTACCGCATGAAACGTGGCAAATACTTGTAATTGTTTGAATAGGAATCTTAAGTTTAATTTTAAAATAAATGAGACGACGTTTTTTCATGTAATTGGCCAATATGGTACATTCCCATTTAGCAACCCATTTTTATGCAGACAAGGCATCGATTAACTAATCGCAGGTGCGTGGGGGTCCATGCTAATTTGTATGACCCATTTTAATTTGGGACAGCACCATTAAAATAACTACCTATTGCTTCGTTTTTTAATCGCTCCAATTATTAAGTCACATGTGCACACATTTTAAAAACTGCGAGTCCCATTTTATGCCGCTTTAAAATAGTGCGATTAAAAATCCCAAGTGTGTAAATTGTCCACATGTTGTTGTAACTGCAATTCAAATGTCAGTGGCTTAACCTGGTGTAATCGTGTCACCAGGATAACGGAACAATTCGCAGACGTGCGTAGATGATGCAAATGATTTGCAAGTTGCAATTGCTAGGCCAGTTTGTGGACGTGAGACGTTTTCTCGCTTCAGTTATTTGTCAGACATTCACAAGAGATGGTGCAATGAAAAAGAAAAAACATGGTGGCGCTTTCGATTGAAGAAAAGAATTTTTAACAGCGAAGAAAATCTCATATTATGAATTTGTGGTAGGTATAACTCTATTGCAAACATTTTAATTTCGTTGGAAAGAGCGGTTTTGGAGGCAATTCTTTCGAATCTTCAATGAAAAACTCCATTAATAATGTATAAGTAGCTATCATTTTTTTCACCGAGTAGTTCAGCATTCAGTATATAACTACCGCTCTTCAACTCGTGACTGATTGTGAAGTTGATCGTTCCGGCGACAAAATGTAGTTTGTTTTGCCGACCATGCTGTACCAACCTACATTCGCATTGAACACGGCCAACACACATTTACTGATAAAATCGGGATACATGTTCATTACATTTCCATAGGAAGATAAATAGAAAAGCTGAAATGAAATTTCGACGTGATGTCCCCAGTGGGTTTGACAAAATATTAATGAGTTTTAATGAATGGCCAGGCATTGTTATGCGTATTTCATTCATGAATTCATGGAATTGATTTTTTTTATTTCGATTTCACAGAAGCGAGTTTAATTTTACGCCGACCTATGCTGTTATAGCATACACAGCATCTACAGGTACATAATACATTTGATAAGCATACATTACTTTACTGTGTAGCAGTACAGAGTTTGTAGGGAGTTGTAGAGTTGACAAACTCAAAGGGGATCTACATAATGATGGTTTGCGAAATAAGGTTAACCTAACGTTTTTTTTTTTGGGGTAGCTATTGGTTAAACTGCTCCAACATTAGAGGTTTTTAATTTAAACGAACAAATACAAATTGGTTACGCAGATATTAAACGGTTTGTTAAAGGAAAATCAGTTCTGGTTTATTGCGAATGGGATCAAAAATATTTAAAATAAATATGAAAAAGGGTAATACGAATATGTTTTCTATATTTATAAATAACAATCGAACGTTGTCCAGCTATAACCTAATTTTTACAGTTCACAACTAGATTTTCTCTCCAACTCGAAATATTTTTCCACTCAGTCGATCTAGCTCACTGCTTGTTATTGTATTTGTAAATGGGATCTATTATTATGACGTATGCACCAGCACCTACTTGGTATTTAAGTGGCGCAATTAAGGTACAGTGTAGCGCCGTGTGGTGTGCAGGTAACGTTTGCGGCACTCTAACAAATTAGGAGGGATCAAAAACTTATAGGTTTTTTTTTCCAACGCTTGTAAGTCAAGTTATTTGGACGGCCAAATGGACTGTTACCACACAAACCGACCTATTTCTACTGCTTTTGAAATTATATACCTTCAAATGGGTTTCGGAGAAATTTCCGTAGTTTACAGATATTAGTTTCGGCAAAAGGCCTGTTTTTGAGCTTCGATCTCTGCAAAGCAAAGTGAAGTAGGATTTTACAACAACTACGCTATTCTTGACACTTCGAGGCTCGCAATAGTTGTTGAGATTGCGTGCTGAAAATCCTACTTTACTTTGCTGAAGCTCAAAAAAACACAATTGCTTCAAGAGATTGCTTTCTTATCGAGGATATCTAACATAGTCGTACCTATTTCCACACATTTAAGAAAAATTATCTTATGCTGAGATTTTTACATATTTTTATTGCAAAATTTATCGATATTTAAATGATTTCCAGTATAAGTTTTCCGAAATCAATATTATGCTTCCAGGCTCCGCCAGAATTTTTTAAATTTCGCTTTAAAGTTTTGTGTAATTTTCTATGATTTTCTGTGATTTTCCTGAAGCTCAGTAGTGAGAGTGACCTTCCTATCGTTCAAATACGTGGTGTTCTAAACTTATAGAGCTGTTGAGTCTAAGGCCATTGGATTGGAGTAGAAAATGCCTACCTGCCATAAAAAAATACGGCGAAATAAAAATGATTCTAAACCACAGCCTATCTAACTCATTGAGCAATACACTTTAAGATATCAGTTCTTTAACCAACAACTAAGTTTATTTTTCCTAAAACACATAACACCTCGCTCGTTTACACTGCATATATACTGTTTAACGATCAGCAAGGTGGAACCAAAAGTTCAGTTTTTTCTAACACTTGCAACACCGATATTAATTAAATACTTTTGTTATCAGAAAAAATTGTTTGTTTACATACCCCATCCATGCTTATCGTTGGCACAAAAGACAGATTTAGTGAATATGTGTCATCGCCGTACTTTTTCAAAATATCCGCAAGTGTTCTTGTTGACTTGCAGTTCATGGCAGCATCCAGATTTATTCCAAAGTGTGTAGCGCACTGTTTAAAAAAAAAATCAAATCATTTTAAGAAGACCTTACTGTATGCGTATGGTTCACCTTATCCAGCTTCGTGTTATACCCCCTCATCAGGCAGCCGATCATATCGTAAGCTTCACGCTCGGTATTGTTCTCAATAATGCAGGCGTGTTCAGCATTCTTTTCGCATTCGTTCTTTCCGTGCTGACATTGCAGCACAGTCTCATGTGTTATCGAATCGTTGTAAATCTGTATAAAGTTGAGAATATAGAAACGATTACCAGTTGATGCTGTGGCTGTCACTTACCACCACATGACCATACGGCACAAACTTCAGGTCGGTGTAATCGAAGCGACCCTTCTGCGACATGGATGGTTGAAGTTGGTTTCGGAAAAAACGTAAACTGTCCGAGCAAAGGGCTTCGTAATAAATCTTCACTTCCAGCTTGTTGTTGGAGGCTTCCTGTGGGATTATAAACTCGTTTTTATAATTCACTCCATACTCGCCCATAGTTATACTTTTACTTCGTTGGCTTCACATCTGAGCGTAAAAATCGCCAGCACTGCAACAGAAGATAAGAGAACCCGACTGAGGGAGAAACTCAACGTAGGACTTGACATTGCTCTGACGTCTGTGTAAACCTACAAACAACTGTGACAACGGTTGAAAATAAACTGAATTCAAAAAGAATAGTTTATAGAATTTATACATTAAGTGTCGCTTTCGTTGTACGGATGAGATTATAAGAAGTGCTTCGAGCGTGCCAACTCGTGGAAGATCGTTGGATTTAGGTATGTGTATGGCAATAGAACGATATTCTTCAACTTTGACGTTGTTCGGCTTGAAATGTGAATAACTGATTATTATTTTTGTGGAAAAATGTGTTAATTGTCTTGTTTAGCACGGGGTTAAATATCAATTGTCAGTATGGACTGCGTATGTGTGTGCTTTATAATCATAATAACAGAATTGCGAATAATGGTAACGAATTTACGCTCAATCTCAATCTCAATTCATATCAGTTCATTTATATCCATTGTGAGGAGTATGAGATTGGGCGGGTGATTGATAAGTACCTGTGTTAGGCAAGAAAAAATATTTTTTTTAAACAGTTTTGTTTTATTTTTCGCCATAGTCTCCTTTGACGTCGGCTTACTTGGCCCAAAAATATTCCAACATTTCAAAACCCTCCAAAAAGGGGTCTTGTCAAAATATGCCTCAGTTTCGAGAATGACCTCCACGTTTGCTGTGAATCTCTTTCCGCCAAGCCATTTTTTCATATACAGTCAAATCCCTCTAAGTCGAACCTCCTTTAACTCGAATTTTTCGACCTAATTTTTGCATTCCCTTAAATTTTCCATAGAAAAGTCATCCTCTAAGTCGAAAATCCCTCTAACTCGAACATATTTTTTGATTCTTGATCTACTACAATATCCTAAGTCGAACTTTTCGTCTGAAGAAAATAAAATTAAAAAAAAAACTCGGAGCTGAAGAAGAGTTTGGCGAAACCATTACTAACCATATGCCGGAAAAGAATGATATTGAAAACGCAATTAAAATATTGCAAACTGCTCATTTATTAAACGAGTGAACACTGCTACTTTCACATCCCAGACAAAAACAACAATTTTTTTTAAACTTATTCTGTTCAAAATGTACGTACTTTCCTATTTTTAACTTTCTCCATTACGTAGTAAGAGAAAGATATTGGTTTCGTACAAAATTTCGAACTCGAGATTTTAATCAATTCTGATATTACGATGATAGAGGAACTCAAAAAAGTGGGTCGCAAAATTCTGTCCGGTCTGTCCGTCTGTCCGTCTGTCCGTCCTTCCACAGGCCTACAGCCTAAACGGCTTCCCGGATTACGTTCAAACCTCGGATTTGGAGTTTTTGGGCTTACAGCTCGGGAGGTGTTTTTTTTTTTCGAGGTAACCTCAATATTAATGGTACTTCCCATATAAAATTTTCCTACCAGTTTGATTTGATCGAAAACGGCTCTAACGATTTCAACCAAAATTGATGTTTAAGCTTAAGTAGGTGAGGTTACCAGGACTGCGTACTCAGTTTTTGGCTAAAAATTCGAAGAACGGTACTTTATATATATTTCGAAATATCTCAAAAATGCTCCATACGATTGTAAAAAAAATTTATTTCTAAGGTAATGTGGTCTTTTGTAACTTAATAGCAAACGATTTGCTGAAGACTCTGAAAGTCAGTCAGACTCGCACTAAACGAGAAAGTTTCGTGCGACCCAGTCGTGCACTTTATTTTAATTAAAATACATTCGCTTAAAAAAAATCCCTCTAACTCGATTTTTTCAAGAAATCCCTCTTACTCGAACTTTTTTTTAACTCCCGTGAAAATTCGACTTAGATTGATTCGACTGTATTTGAAAACAAAAAGGAATCACATTTAGCCAAATCATGAAATACTGTGGATGCGGCAGTAATTCGTATTTATTAATTCCATAAATTGTGCCGCCGCGACGTGACACGAGTGAACTGTTGTAATAGAATAAAACAGTTTTCTTTGCCAATTGGGGCCGTTTTCTCTTTAATGCATCGTTAAAATTGCCCAATATTGTCCTGTTATCGTTCTTCCGTTTTGCAAATAATCGATGTAAACTAAACGGTGGCCATCACCTTTTCGGCCCATGGAACGCATCAACAATCACATAAGGGCGAAGAAACTCCTTTGGATTGCGCTTAAAAAGGACAAAATTCTACTTTGAAGTGGTCAATCACCATTTCATCCGTAATCACTTAAATTTCACAACCTACACTGTTCATCTAAGATGGATGTACGATCACGCTTAAATTCATTGAACCAATATCGAATTGTTGTTATCGAAGAAAAAAGGTTCCCATAAACGGTGTCCAACTTTTTCTTTAATTTCACTACACATGTTCTCATCCAAAAACAAGAATCTAATCATCGATAGGTTTTGCATTTTTTCCATAATAAGAAAAAACTTACACTTACTCACTCTCAACAGCTACTAAAACAAAATTAATCGATGACTTTCTCTGAAATTTTGACAGCCGTTGTTTAACAGATGAGAGATGACACAGCAATGACATACAGATTTTTCATCAATGCCGTTATGTGCCTTCAAAAACGGATACTTATCAATGTGTGTATATTGCTACTGAAATCTTGCCATTGCCTCTTGACGGCATCAGCAACTTGTGCAAACATAACATTCTATTTTCTGACAAAGTAAATATTTCTAGCTATGTAGATACGTATCTATTTGACGATCACAGCTCTCAGTTGAAAACACTGGCGGTAAGAATGTAATCATTGTGTCGATAGTTTTCACTGAGAAATATATTCGCTTTGAAATTTGTTTGGTTAACCTCTCTTAGACGCTAAGCACTGTTACCTATATAATCTTATAAGAGTTTTTCCACTGAGCCTTATCTCGCGAACGATTGCCAGAGTTCCTCAATTCAGCCGTTATAAAAGGGTATGTCCCTTACACTCGTCCCAAAAATAAAAACATCGTCGAGAGGCCTAGGGTACCTATACCTATTAGATTCGAACCTGTTGCCCCAACTATTTATTCAATTAGTCAGTAAATACCAACATGCTTTTTGGAAGGGCAGATCTACTATTTCAAATTTAGTAGAATTCATAAATTTTTATTTAACTTCTTTGGAAAGCCATAAACAAGTTCATGTAATTTACACTGACTTTGTTAAAGCTTTCAGCAGAGTTAATCTAATGATTCCCCTAGAGAAATTGAGTGCATATGGCTTTTATGGTCCTTTGCTTCGCTGGTTTAACTCCTACTTGTATGGCAGAACACAATTTGTTGTTATTGGGGACTATTTTTCTAAGGAGATCCAGGTTACCTCAGGTGTTCCATCAGAAGGAAGCCATATAGGTCCATTATTATTTCTAATCTTTGTAAATGATCTACCGGACTTAATCTCTTGCGCTTGCCTTTATGCAGATGGTATTATTAAGTTTTTAAAGACGATATCAACAATAAATGACACTTTACTGTCACAAAAAGACTCAAACGCGTTCTCTGCGTGGTGCTGTTCAAATGACTTACTGTTAAACATCGTTAAACGTGCTTGCATTAGTTTAGAACTTTCCATTCTATATTTTTCCACAATATTCTCTAAATGGTGAACAAATAAAAGTAGTTGATGATTGATGATTTTAAAGATCTTGGTGCTATTTTTGATACAAAGTTAAGTTTTAATTTGCATATTAACTACATTGTTTCCAGAGTGAATTCCCTCTTAGGCTTCATTAAAAGGAACTCTACAGATGTCAAAGATCCTTACACTCTTAAAGCATTATTTTGCAGTATAGTGCGCCCTGTCTTGGAATATGCTTGTGTTGTCTGGGGTTCTACTACTGCTCAAACAAAATGTACGCAGAACTGAGACTGTTCAAAAGAAATTCTTACGATTTGCTCTTCGTCACTTTTTTCATAATGATGGAATTAAGGTTCATCGTACTTCCCGCTCGAAATGTCTTCTACTTGGATTTCAATCTCTTGAATCGAGGAGAAAAATATATAATGTTATGTTCATTCGCGATATCGTATGAGGAAGCGTTGATAGTGAGAATTTACTTAAGTGTTTGAATTTGTACGCTCCTTCCAGATATCTTGGATCAAGACCACTGCTATTCGAATGCAGCCACACTACTTTGTATGGTCGGCGTAAACCTGTCTGTGCAACTACAACTAAAAACAAAACTCTACTTTGGTTCGTCTCAAGACCCAATGATGGAGTACCTACACGCCTCTTACCTCTTTAACCTCCACAAATGAAGATAATAATGCACCTCAAAACTTGTCTCGTATCGTTTTACACAGTAGTTGTTTTCATGCAAACTTCGCCAAAATTCAAAACATTTTGTTTCTTGTGCGCATTATTTGCGACGAGGTAAGGTATACACATTTTTTGTTCAGCAGAGCTACTTGGGAAAACTTTATAAGCCAGATAAAACATCGAACACAAGTCATACAGAAAGATTTATTGCAGCAGCGCTAATCGATTCCTTACCTATTCTTATTTTTCTCCAAAGACGTGTGTTCGAAAAGTTTATTTTGGCTGTTCTTCTGAAGATCCTGACGTCGTCGGTACTATCAAACAACTTTTTGTATGCAACAGGAGCTGCCAGCTGCTCTGCTCTGAAGACTGAACTTTTATTCTGTCGCATCGAAACATTAGTTCTGTAAGTGCAAGCGCACTAACTACGACGTCGAGCAGGATAAGGGAAACTTTTCGAAAGTCGATACGATGCTGCCTGCACTTCGATTAGAAGTTTGTTAATTGTGGTGAATTTCTGAAAGTGACTAGCTTATAATTAAGCGATTTATCTTTTGTGAGGACGTCAGCTTTAAGAATTGCGGTTATGTTTGTTTTCTTATTTTGTACCTATGGAATAGTCGTATATGAGTTGGGCTTCGGGATGCTTCTGGCAGTCGCGTGGTCTGAATGGAAATATCTTTGCAAATAAGTAGTTGGTCCTTGTAATCGAAAAGTTGGTCCATGTAGCACATTTCATACCATCATGAGTGCTTGTATAAGGCGATTCAAATAAGCATAAACAGTTATAAGTTTTACAATGTAATCATAATCAAAACTGCAAATGCTCGTTGTTATACAATTGTTTACGGAAATATAAAAATAATGTGTAGGATCTGATGGGGATAGCAGGAAGAAAGGCTGTATTGTTGAAATAATTACTGGTTGCAAGAGCAACTGTCTTGCTTTTGGGAGTGTGTTTATTTATTTTATTTTTTTCGGCGCGGGTGGCATTCAGATTCACCGGCTCTTAATAACATGTGATCTCCCAATTTGCAAAAAATGGATTTAGAAACTTCCGCATATTTTGTTTACTTTTTAGATTTTCAGATATTTTTTATTGTATCTATAGTTCCTTAACCCTGCAACTTTAGGGGGCAGATTTAAAAATGTGGTTATCTTGTCTACTAGATATACGAAACTATCAACTTAGTGCTCAGTAACAAGTTTTTGGCTAGATTTGTCGGCTACCCATTCATAAACGTTAACCAAAAAAGCTGTTCAAGTGACCGATATAGGCCAATCATAACTGAAACACACCAAGTTAGCCAGTTTTTATAGCTACCTACTTACTAGACTAGAACGTCCCCAGTGTCAAACAAAACGTTGAAAAAGTTAGAAAAAAAAATGTTCGGAAAGCAATCTGTTTTTGTATGGCCAGGGGCTATGCAAAGTATAGTAGATACCAATCTACCTATTTTATTTAAATCTTCCGCCAGATGAAAATGACATGTTTTCAAAATATTCGCAGACTGTGAGCTAGGTATACCTAGCATTAAATATTTCTTCGGGTACCTACCTAGCTATAATGCTATAATATGGAAAATCGCACAATAACTGGCGTTATATAAATGAAATGAACCATCAGCCCGAAGAGACCTCATTTTTTCATCGACTGAACTTAAATATATTTTTTTTTTCTCGTAAATTGTAAAGAAGGTTTTTTGTTGCTTCACGTTACTAATTCAAATGTCAAATAACAAATACCCTCGTCGAAGAGATTCGATTAACCGTTAGCTATTTTGCAATCGTTTCATCGTTTTTGGTCCATTTTTGCAGTTTTAATTAAAGAATTTCAGTTTTAGAGATAATTCAGCTAAAAAATCAAAATAATTCCAACGATAAAATTTACCACATGATTCCTGGTGAATCACGACTTTAATGTGGCACCATTTTAAAAATTTCCTTCTCAATCTTCGCCCTCTACCCGCCAATGCCCATACTAACAAGTTACAGCTTGAAGTGTCATTTGGAAAACATTGCTTATGGCAACATTGGCATCTGTCTTTTTCTCCCATTTACTTTTTCGACTGTCACGTCAACTTTTTCGGGGAGCAATTAAAAAGTAAAATTTGTCTAGAAATACCAGCAAATTGTTGTTGAAAATAGTTAAAACAATTTCAGAAATGGGTGAACCAATTTCTACCGCAACAACATTTCCGATTTTCGAGAAGCCAACTCTTCAATTCAACGAAAACGGGTGGGGACCATGCGAGCTGCCTGCAACATTCAAGGATATGCCCTACCAGCCGTTCAGTAAGAGTGATCGTTTGGGTAAAATCTGTGATTGGACTGGATCCTCGGCTAACGATAAGAAATATCAAAGTGAGTGAAAAATTGTTTTAACAAAATTGAAATACTAACTCATTTTATGAGGTTATGTTGAATTTGTGTCGAGTGTGCGGTTTGGTCGAGTAGCCATTTTGGGGTATTTTTTCATCCCAAACAAAACTTCCCTTTGAACTGTCAATCCGACAGAGTGGTAAACAACTTTCAGAGCCCAATTTTTTGTGATCATACATTTCTGATGAATTTTTTAGCAAATCATCTAAATTCAAGCCCCTTTCAGATAAGTACCAGTCAACGTTTGGAACAGGCAGCCAATACGCCTACTTCCATGAGGAGGATGAGACGACTTTCCATTTGGTGGATACCGCACGTGTGCAGAAACCACCTCATCAACGTGGACGTTTCCGTGGAAACATGAGGAACTCGAGGTAACTATTTTGTTGTACAATATCTTTCGCAAAGGATGTGTTTAATTTTGAAATTTTGTTTCTTTTGCGCTGGTTTATGAACAGGGGTCGCAATACCCGTGGGGGTATGCAGTCTGGCATGACTACCCTTGGAAAGAATGTTAAGTCTCGTGACAATCGTCGGGGAATGGGCAAGAAATTCGGCATGCGTGGTGCTCCACCAAAGATTCGCGATGCTTCCGTAGCCGTACGTGCTGATTGGCAAACTGTCGAATCAATGGACTTCCCGCGTTTAATTAAACTGTCGTTGCCAAACATCAAGGAGGGCGAAGACATCGTCACTTGTGGTACTCTGGAGTACTACGACAAGACCTATGATCGCGTAAATGTTAAAAATGAACGTCCCCTGCAGAAGGTTGACCGCATCGTGCACACCGTTACAACTACCGATGACCCGATCATCCGTCGCCTGTCGAAAACAGTTGGTAATGTCTTTGCTACTGATGCCATTTTGGCCACAATCATGTGTTGCACTCGGTCAAATTACTCATGGGACATTGTAATCGAGAAGTTCGGAGACAAGATCTTCATGGACAAGCGTGACAACACCGAGTTTGATTTGCTAACTGTTAATGAGACGTCTGTCGAGCCTCCAACTGATGATGATGCATCCCCTAACTCCCCCAGAAACCTGGCTATCGAGGCGACTTTCATTAATCACAACTTCAGCCAACAGGTTCTAAAGACTGGTGAGAAGGAGCCCAAGTTCAAGTTCGAAGAGCCGAATCCATTCATAGGCGAGGACGAAGATGTTGAAATCGCCAGTGTTGGCTACCGTTACAGGAAATGGGATCTAGGCGGTGGAATTGTGAGTAAAATTGCTCTCTTCACACTTTGTCTACATCGACAAATTCGATTAATTTCAGGTCTTAGTTGCCCGCTGTGAACATGATGCAGTTGTGCAGACGCCTAACAATCAAGCCCAATTCCTCACCATCAAGGCTCTCAACGAGTGGGACTCCAAGTTAGCAAATAGTGTCGAGTGGCGTCAAAAGCTCGACACACAACGTGGTGCCGTCCTGGCCAATGAATTTCGTAACAACGCCTGCAAGCTGGCCAAGTGGACAGTGCAAGCAGTTCTCTCCGGTTCGGATCAGCTGAAGTTCGGCTATGTATCCCGTGCACATATTCGAGATAATTCACGTCACGTCATCTTGGGAACACAACAGTTCAAGCCACACGAGTTTGCCACTCAAGTCAACTTGAGTATGGACAACGCCTGGGGTATACTGCGTTGCATAATCGATATTGTCATGAAGCAGAAGGATGGCAAGTATCTGATCATGAAGGATCCCAACAAGCAGATGATTCGTCTGTACGACATCCCCGACAATACGTTCGAGAGCGACGGATCAGAGGAGTGTGACGATGATACTGAAACTTTCCAAGCCGTTTACTCGTACGGCAGCGGCAAGAGAATTTAAATTCTAAGTGTGGGTACACTTTTTTTTACATAAACACCAGCAAAAAAAAAAAACGGACAGAAAGCAGGAGATTTTAGGTGGAATACGTTTATATTAAAGTCAATATTATCCGAACAAGTCGAAACGCTATGATTGTTCATTATGCAAGTAGTTATTCCATAAATATTTGTAACTTCTTCAATAAAAAACACCATAGAAGAGGAGTTGACTTTTTTTTTTGTTCATTGGTAGGATAGTTAGGGCGAGTTCATAATTGCAACATTGTTGCTCATGCCATGCAAAAAATATTGATTCAATGCAATTATGAACAGAAACACTGCTGCAAGTTTGCAGTAGTTTTGCGTTTCCAAAAAAGAGTTCATATATGCAGTAAAAAAAATGACAATATGGTTTATTTCATTGACACAAAATTTGAACATTTACAGTTCACAGATCATTGACCGGTTTACAGAATTCTGGTTCTGATTTTAAACTAAATTAAAATTAACACACAATATAAAAAAAAAATTCACAGCTTTTTTATGAGAAAAAAGAAAAGCTCAATCGGTAATTCTTTCTAATGTTTCCTGTAATGACATGAGAACTTCTTTATCTTATTTTATCTGATTATTTGAAAATTTTGAATTATTTTGTTAAATCTTCTTTTTTGGAATCTCATCTTCTTTATCACTTTCGTCGCTTTGCCCAAAAATCTCTGCCACAAGCTCATGAGGAAGTTCAACATCCGTACACCTCGTCAAATTGCTGGAAATAGTACCACAAAGAGACATCTCTCCCGCTTTGTTTGTTCCTTGTTCTTATCCTTTGATAGGTTACCTTTAAATTTTGATATTTTCTTGCAATATCTTCTCTATTGTAAGGCAACAAGGGCGAAAGAGTTTTCATTTCCGTAAAAACTTTTCCCCGAAGAACAGATTTTCTTCGGCCTGATATAAATTCGGACTCGTTGCCTAAACGGATCGAAATCAGCAGTTTAGTGTCAGCATCCGACCACAATTTTTGTTCACTTTCATTCCTATAAACACACAAATAATATATTTTAACTTTTTAATAAAACAAAAACCTTCAAATTTGGATGTATCTATTTAATTTTCATTTATTTTGCTTACATATTTGTTCCTGCCATCTTTCGGCAACTCGGCAACAAAATAATATTCAATGCAGAGTTGATCGCAGTTTGACTGTCATTTTACTTATATGAACGCAAATAAAACTGCCGTCATGCAAAGATAATGCAGGTTTTTTACATTAATGAACGCAAAAATTGCAGTACGGCCGCATTTTTACTTTTATGAACTCAGCCTTAGTTACCTTATGCCAGACACGCGTACTTCAGTTCAAATAAGAGATCAAACTTTCGAGTATGAAAACGTCCATCATCTTAACCAAATCAGTTGAAGGTCATCCGCAAAAACGTTGGAAGAGTGACGCAGTTGTTTCAGCTTACAAAGACAGATATGGACCGACTGCGATAGCAACGTGGAGTCCTACTATACTAATGCTCTGCGGGAAAATATCCTCGAGATGAATGACGAATGTATCCCCTTTTATTCACCCGCTTTGTCGTTATTTATGTATTCTACGAGAATTTGTTCCCCCTCCTCGAAGTTGCTTGAATATTATTTTTGCAGTTGTGGTAAGAATGGAAAAGACTGTCAAAAGGCATTGGTGAAATGTATCACAGGAAGAAACTTACGAAAAAGTTAGATTGTTCTTGTGCGGCAGTAAACTAATAAACATAATTTTCGGCAAGTGCGGTCTGACACCAGTTGAACACGATTTTATTGAGGTCCGTGTCTATTTGTGCGCGCCACCTTTAATTGCAGAAGAGTTACTCTATTAGGTATTAGGTCTCCGAGCATTCTTAATTTTCAATGCCAAAATAGGACATATCAAACAAAGAATGGCGAAGAATTCCATCCACTTTTGAAACAGTAGTTCAGAGTAAGAAAGTTCTAACTTTCTCAGCATAAAAAACTCTATGAGATGTCTCTTCCTAATCTTAATACGTAGCATCAATGTTATAGCTATCTATAGCTGCTGGATGTCCATCATTGTTGACAGCACATACTTGTTGTTGCCCTAGTCATTCGCTGCTATGCACCATGTCAATCTTGCAAAATCAAAATCCCATTCGACTCAAGATAAATTTCGCATCTTTATTGAAACGAACCAAACAAACAAATAAGGTCGAGCGTTTGCTTCACAAAAAAAAAAAATTGTTTCACTCACTATTCAATAAATACCAACAACTATCTTTTTTAGCAGAGTTTAATTAGCTTTTTAACTAGTAATTTAATATAATTTAGTCTGTTCTGTTTTTTATTTAACACATTTCCTTTTTTTTTTTTTTTTTTTAATAAATAGTGATAAAGCTTTTCGTTGACGTTTCTTTAAACTTGAAATCAAGTATATTTAATTATATTAAAGAAAACAAACTCAATAGTGCAATATTCTCATCATTAACATCACTTACTTAGTTCAAAGCAATTATTATTGAAAATTAGTAAATGCTAAAAAAAAAATTCTGGTGAAAATAGACGCTAAAGTGCTAGATTCGTTTTTGGGTGTTTGTTTTACTTTGTTATTCCAAGTAATAACATTCACTTGTATTTTTAGATTTTTAGATTTGGCCGAAAGCCTCTTGACGCTTAGCGTTTATTATAAACTATACTATCTCAATGAGTAACCGAAAGAAAAGAACACAACACTAAACAGAAATTAAATGGATTTAATTAACAAAAAAATATTCATACAACAATTTAATTTGTTTAAAAACCAATCTCCTAACACATTTGAAATACTCACATAACAAAAGATTAATAAATAAAGAGAGAAAAAAAAAACAACAACGGTAAGTAATAATATGTAACTCAAACTCTCGCTCCTATTAAAAAGCACGTGCAATACTCATAACGTAGCACACTTTTTTGTTTGGAACATAAGATGACAATTCAATAAGAAATAAATAATCAAACGAAGGAAATTCGAGAATGGAAAATATTTGAGATCGCACATTTTTTGTTTGTACAGATAATTTAGTGTAAAATCAGCTAGGAACGAGAGAGTTTCTTTTTAATGGAATACAGACTGGATTGGGCGTGGGCTATTCGCCGTTTGCAGCTGTTGCTGTACCGATAGCGTCGACCTTTTTGTGAAAAGTCTCTAGCAGACCTGCTAGTGTTAGACAGAAGCCGCGGCTTGCAGGCACAAGTGGAAAATCTGGTGGAATGATGTTTGTGTTTGGGGGAGGAGCACTAGGCTTTTCTGTGCTTGGGGTCATGCCGTTTTCTCTTATCGACAACTCCATCCAACCCTTGATGCGGTTGTACATTGCGCTGCCATTGCGCTTAAAGTGCTCTTCGATTTGTTCACGAAATATCGCCGGCGAGTTTGACAGGAGCTTGGTCATTGCTTGGACCAATTTTATGATGGCCATCTCGTTGTACATTCGCGAGTTCTCCGTACCTTGTTGGGTACCTGCAAATAAGAAAAATAACGAATATCAATAGAGCTGCTTGTGCAAGGACTACAATTTCCTTGTTCTCAAACATGTAGAGCTACAAGCTATATCAGTAATTGTTTCTGAATTAAGTCTAGTGCAAGATTACCCACTAGATTGAGAAAAAGGGATAGCAAATGAGCTCTATTCGTCAAAAGCTGAAAATATGGCTTCCATGTTTTATGGGGACTCAGACGGAACGATGTCAGTCATTTGACTTTTACCACTTTGAAGTTATGTCGTTTCTTTTAGACGGAATAAACTAGATTTTGTCATATAATCCACACAACGAGTCTCTTCGAAATTTATCTCACCTCTTTGTTTCTCGTAGCCAGCCTCATTGAAGTACGGCTCTGGCACTAATATCAAGCCCTGTATAGAAACGATGACTTGCAGCAGTGTACTATTGGGCCCCCAAATCTCTGTGTCCCGGCCCGACCATGTGCCCAGCAGTGAAACGCACACCTTTCCATCTTCATATAAATTGGGATTCAGACGGTCGGAGCAATAGCTGATGTAATGACAGAATGGCGGACTCTTTGGATAGTCGCGCCCCAGTTGAATGTCGAAGAAGAACATGCCATCCTCGTAGGGTGTGTTCTTGGGTCCCTCGATCATCACACTTACAAGATCCATGCGGTCCTCGAAAACTCTATAAAGAAGCAATCATTTTAAGATTACAAACCTACCGTGCTGCTCTCGACTCCTTACCTGACCCACACACCAGGTGGGAGGGACGACCGCAACATCCTATGCTCGCGCTGCACCGCCCTGTAGTACTGCTGCGAGTTATTCGGGTGTAAGATGGTAAGTTCAAATTTGTGTGTTTTTGGCGCCGCTTCCAATACTTGAAAACATTCCAAATTCCCTGGTTGGACAACGGGGGTCGACACAACTGTCTCCGATTCTTCGGTGGTCGGAGTGCCGGGTGAACTAGACACAGGTATAACAGATTCTTTGATTGGAGAGAGATTAGCTGACTCTAGGGTCATATCTCCTTCTGCGACGTCATGCTCGATTATTTCACTCAGATTCAAGTTCTCCACGAAGAACTTGAGGCGAATCTCGTCAATACACTTAACCAGTTGCTCCTTGAGCAGGCAACACAGTCGACTACAAACGAACTCTGGCACGTCATCCGAGAATTCAATGCTGCTGCATGAAATCGATTTCGCGTCATCGATCGCCTTAAGCAGACTGCTGTTGGTATCGATGTTTGTGAGATCATTCGAGCTGGCGTAACTTGTTGAGCTGTTATCACAAGTTTCGGTGCGTGTGTAATTGCCAGAATCATCCTGGGATTTGTTGTTGAGTAGGTTGTGGCCGAGCTTCAGCTCATTTGTCTTCTCAGTGGCTTTTTCGATGTTGAGCATCACCGAAGAAAGTAGTTTGTTCTTTTCCTGGTTGTAGGGGTTCTTGGGAGAGTCGGCTAACGATACTTTGGCGTTTGTTGGTGTATTACACATCTGTTTCTGGGGCGACTGCAGTTCGGTGAATTCCTGTGTTGCATTGTTGCTTGTGTTGGACGTTGTGATCTCTGGCTTGGCAGCTTTCTTCTTTATATACTTGAACGGCGTCGAGGAGATATTGAAAATTACCTTGGGCGCGTAGTCCTTGGGCGATGTCGCACTACCGTGGTTTGTTTGTGCACTATTTACTGGAACTACTATACCGATGGCTTGTTGCGAATGCTGTGTTGTTGATTCACTAAAGAGACGATTTTTGCGATCCTGAGTGCGCTCCGATATCGCCTGATTGCCGCCTTTGCGAACGCGCTCCAGTAAGCCCTGAAAATAAAAGCCATTGCACATTTATTGTACAAACACAATGTATGAGTTGGGCTTACCAAGAAGTGATCCTCGTGAAAATAGCTCGTACTCATTAAACGATCCAAGTATCGACAGTTCTTATACACCCCAAGGAGTTTTCTCATGACCTAGAAGGGAACAGTGGTGGATGAGCGTCTAAATTCAGTTTCCAGTCTACTTACATCATTATTCTGGAGATGTGGACTTATGCTAAAAACCTCTTCCAGTCGAGTAAGGGCTAATCGAGCCTTTTCAAAGTTCGATAATATGTGCGACTCGGAGAACTTCAATTGCGGCGTTCCACCGCCAAATTCGCTAGTTTCGCTCTCCGTCTCCCAGGAGTCATCGGTGTCGGGGGCCCAGTCAGCATGATCATACTGGCCCACTTCGAAGAGATCCTGTGGCCAGCACATACTGATGTGACCGTCCACCCACCACACTTTTACTCTTCCATCAATATAATTGTCGATTATCTGTCCAGCAGTGCAGGTGGCATCCTCGCCAATGAAATTTGCCACACGAATGACCATTGTCCCAGGGCGGTACTGAAAATCGGGATGATCTTTCAAATCGTACACACTCATCTCTGATTGACCCTTGTACGTGGGCCTGTCAAAAAATATAGAATGGTTAAACAAAAATCTTGGGAAAAATTCGTAAACTAACCTAGGTTCGACGGCCGATGCGTATGTGGTGAACCACTTGACATGAGCGGTCCTTCCGTGGTGGTCAACCGTCTGAATAACGCCATAATCCCTAAATGACACATCACAATCCTCTTTTCCAGAGACCACAAAATCACCAGGAAAAAACTCCTGTCCAGGAAGCAATCAATATAAATTCGAAAACTTTGCAAGTGCACCATCAACTTACATGATCATCCAGGTGATGAATTGGGTACAACTGTGTTGACGAAACACCGGGTTCGACAGTGCCATCCTGCCATACAACAGTAGCTGTGCTATAGACCAACATTGCTTCGGTTACCAGCTCTTCGCCAACCGCTGGCGGGGGTGTTGACACACTCCCACTGCCCTTCTTCAGCTTCTTCACTTGCTTTTTCTGCAATCGGGACGTATGTTTTGGACTACTGCGCGGCGTTGGACTTGAACACGTTGATATAGTCGTAGCAGTGCTTTCATTTTCTTCATCGAAATCGAGACAATCGACGCCGTAGTCATCATCGTCATCGGTTTGCCAGCCATCGGCCGAGTTTAGATTACCCCCACCAACTTCTGGTTTCTTCTCAGTCTCACTTCTCTCTTTCGTTGTGTTGAACTTATCTACGTTCGCCTTGCTTAACGGCTTAAGCGACATCTTTGGCGGTTGCTTCTCCAGGGTGGGCGCTTCCAAAGTCGAATTGGAGATCTTTAGTTTAATCTTTTCGTTGCGGCATAGTGGCGTTGCTTTCCCATTTACACTTCGGTTTTTGTTAAAGTTGTCCTCCTTTTCTTGTTGACTGAGGAGGATTTTATATTTTATTGCTAAACGAACGAGAAGAACGGTGAAACAATGCTAAAATAAAAACGAACCCGAAGGAGACGCGTACCTTGCTCTTTCTCCCATAAGGATTTTCGTACAACTACATCACAGTCGGCAAATTTTAAATAGCTTTTGTCGTTTATTTGAAGCATACACGATTCGAAGAGATTCAGTCGTTTAAGCCTTTCTAGATCAGCACCAGTAACCATCGTGTCTGGTTGTTGGAGGAGATTCGATTTGATGTCTCCGTCTTCGGACAGGGCTTTGCATTGCCAATGCACCCAAACAGAGTCGAGATGAACCGATTGAACTGTGAACTGAAAAAATGGAAATTACTTTTAGCACTTATGTTTTTATTTTTTTAAATAAAACATCACAAGAGAACAACATTTATGGAGTTGTTAAAATCCGGTATGATTTAAGTCATCTAATACGATCAAAAAACACCTGCAAGTATCGACAGTTCATTCCTGACTAGTAATAATATTAAAATTATTTCTAATGAATATAGGTACCGCCCATTAGCAAGAACCTGAATAACAAACGGTTGCATCTTCAATTGCAACTGCTTTATGAAAAATTCTTTCTCACATACCTATGCCAGCAACAACTACACTACTGTGCAAAAAAGTCTCAGACACAATCGATATTCTGATGACGAATCGCAATGTCAATGACTGCCTCGTTGTCTGAAATAATTTCCAAGACAGTTTAAGTAGTGCAATTGAAATCAATTAAACATGTCCGGAATAAATTTAATCAATTCCATTAGACTGATTCCTTTGAAATTTTTGCAACAAAACATCCACAAGGAAAGTCATCAAAAGAAGATGACATCCATTTAAATGAACATGAACAAGCGTCTCTGTTCATCCACAGACAACGTTATGCAAACGAGAGCACATTTTTCGTTAAATAGCTTTTTATGCGTCACTCGGGTGTCACTTACCTTCCTGGCCAATGGTTTGCCTTTTCGGTTGGTTTTTAATGTAGTTGTTGGCGAAAGTAGCTTTACGTTATCCATCGATTCTATGCGACCGGTTATCACCTGGCCTGGGTAGAAGACCATCTCGGCAAAATGCCCATTACGAAATTTTGTATTTGCATCAGTGAAATGTATCAAGTCCAGTTCACACATTTCGATTAATGCACCGCAAGATGATCTAGAAGCAGGAGAAATAGGCAAAATGCAAGAGTTGAACGTTTGTAATTAAAACACTTGTACCTACTTACCTTAAAATAATCCTCTCGTTGACGGCTTTAACACTGCCCACCCATGAGTCTAGACATACAGCACTATCACGTGGAATACGAATTATTGGCTGGAGTCTCTCTGCCATAACGTTTTTAATGATGTTCTTTGTGCCCAGTATGCGGACGTCTGAGCGCATATTAATTTCACGACAATAGCCACGTTGTGTGTCCTTTCCCGGCACCAAACGACGAACCACATCGCCTGGCATTAATGTTCGATCTGCGAGACCAACCTAAAGTAAAAAGGAAAGGATTAATTAACATTAACAATGGGCATATAGTGTAAAATTGAACAATGCAGAAGGCAAGTTGTAACGTGACACACTGTTCACGTAGTGAGAGGGATTGCTTGGTCTCCCCAGTTAAATTTGCACTTTATATTATTCGTTCCCGCGAAGTGTAGATTTCAGCTTTGATGCGTCAGTTATTCTCATCAATTATCAGGGGTGCCTACTTAAGTCTTTGTTTATTCCGAAAAAAATAAAATTCGGAAATCTTGATTACGCTTCCCGAACCATGTAACCGGGCATATGCGGGGCAATAAAACAGTATTCAGAGAATGAATCTGCTATTAAATTGATTTTGCGTTTAGTCTTCAAAATCAATGTGGATTCTACTTACAATATGACAAAAAGGCCCTGCCATCACTGTTAACAAGATAAAAAGTTCTTTATAATAACGACAAACTGGGCAGTAGTACAAATGTCTTCCAGAGATCAATGCGGGCAGCCTTTGCCGATTTCCTGCAACAATGCTTCATAATAACAATCGAACTCCTAAGACTTTGTTATTTGTAGTAAACAATTAGGAGATTAGCATTTAACTTTGGTATCAAAAACATCCGAGATGTGATTCATTGCGAAAAGAACGAAACATGATTATTGATTAGAAGAAACGCCTTTTTAACAAAAAACCAACGAAACTCCACTTTTGCAGTACAATGCCTCTCCACAGCATTCTAATTTGTAGTGGAAATTTTCTCACATTGAAATTCAATAGAATTGCATAAACATTGAACTACACAGCACCTCTGACAATAAAACTAAGTTATCCATCTTTTTTGCAGTTTTCATAAAAACAAAAATTTTGAAGCACCCACGTGGTATGATTAACTTACCACCCTATCCGTTACAACCTCAGTCTTGCCCTCGGGATGCCATATTACACGCAGCTCTCCCTTTGACAGTAATTCCATTTCATCCTCGTCGTCACCCGACATTGCTTCGGAATTCTCCAAAACCAGTCCGAATTTTGCACGACCCTTTTTGTCGATGCGAAATATTTCATCCTCGTAGAAGTATTGATTGTCCACAAAAGTGGATCCAGCTACAGAATTTTCACGGACTCTAGGCGGTGGCGACTGCCGCGGTGGTGACGGAGGTGGTGGTGGTTTTGTAGATTTTGGTGCCGTTGAAGTCACCCCAGTTGCCATAATCAATTGAGCATTTAGTGTTTGATGTAATTGGAAAGGAATTTGTGTTTTTGAACTTTGAATTTGGACTACCGAAATTTTCTTCTGGTTGTTTTGGATTTTTTTTTATAGGCAAAATAATTAATCTTTGCTTCCTTCGGATTAACGGCAAATTGTTTTTTTCACAAGTACGACGGAGGGTTGAGTTTTTTTTTTGCTGATGGATTTTTGACGGCTGGTTTGAATACACTGAACTGTAATTTTGTGTGTACACTTTTAAATGTTGGCGCTTTGAAGATTAGCCACTAGAAGGCGCGATTCAAAACAGCTGACTGTAAAATGGAGGGAGATTTAAAAATATTGTATACATTTTTCATAATTCCCTTGCATATATGTTGGGGTCTGCTTAAGGCATCCGTTGGTATTATTGCATAACATTGTGGGAGAAAGAATTAAATTTAAATTTGCCATCCATGCAAGCAAAATGTTAGCGAATTTTCTTATTTTCCTATACAGTTAAGCACTCACACTAGCTGCTGGAATACAAAAGTACTTCAACTACTGCAAAACATATCCAACCATCGTGTGCTTTGAACAGTTTTTTCACAGCTAGTGCTGCTGCTATTAAAATCGTAGATAAAACAAAAATCCACTCCGATTGTTATAAAAATCCTACCTTACAACAAAGCATTAAATTAATCACATTAGAATATGAAAATTAAACAAAAAAACTGAAGTCAGTTTTTATTTTAGAACCTTTCGAACTTTTCGGCTGGCAAGATCAAAATTCAAAATTATCTTTATATCTTTTCCATAAAAACAAAGCCAAAGAAAGATGACTAGAAAACCATTGGGTAAATTAAATAACTTATCTCCATGTAACTTCTAAGACGTGCTTTCTTTAAGGACCTGGCCCCGGGGCATACGCCCTACCGGCGGAGGTCGGTTTCGATGGACAAGACATTCGAAAGATACGATTGCCACAATATTCGTTTGGACGTCATACACCGATTATTGATAAACGAGTAAGTCCTGGTCCCGGTGCTTATAAAGTCGAAGGTATAACGCGGTACGGATATAATAAAGCTCATCAATATACAATGGGAGCTCCAATACATATTAAAGGTATAATTTTAAGACATTTCTACAGAAGCTTATTGATAAATGTATTTAGAGAAAAGTAGAGGTCCTGGTCCGGGCGCCCACGAAGTCAATCGATTCTTTAAGGGCAGCAACGCTCCCTCATATTCTATGCAGTGGAAAAACCATTATCAATTCAAACACTGCGCCCCTGGACCGAATGCTTACATGTTTGGAGTGCAGCCAATAAAGGCCGGAACTCCATCTTTCAGCATGTAGCTTTCAGCACTTTACTATAACATAATAGTGAGCTCAAGATGTACCTATACTTTTTCTGTTTCTAGGGGCATGGTTAATCCTATAGAGGCTAAGTCACGATCTCCTGGCCCGGCAACGTATGGACGTACAGATTTGAATACGAAATTGAAACGAAGTCCTGCCTACTCAATGACGGCTCGAAATGTTTTCATGTTCAAGAATTGTGCTCCAGGATCTAATATTTATAACTTAACTGAACATAAGCCCGGAAAGAAAGGGGTAGCATATTCGTTTGGGACTCGACATTCCGAATACGCACCACCGATGATCGTCGAGTGTGATAATTAAAATAAATTAAAGTCCTTTCTTTGGTATTTCGATTGTTTTTATTTTAATCAGGGAACAGGATTTTTTTTGTTTTTCTCTTTGTTTGTTTATAATAGAGCATGCACTACAAAAATACAATGAGATCAATATATTTGTTGTGGTTTTATAGTCTGCTAAGATGTCTCACGCCAATGTAAAAAAATGCTGTACTTTTTGCGTTCGTCCAACAAAGATCGTCCAACAAATCGATGGTGAAAACAAAAACCCACCACACCTCATTCGAAAAGTGGTTGATTTTTTGTTTCAATGAATGCTACTTTTAGTTGAATTATGACCGCACGCAGAAAGGTATGTGCGCGTGCGCAGCGTGATGCTTTATTTAATTCCACACTGAACAGTGGGTTAAAGGGTAAGGAAAGAAAGGATACAAGGTAAAAGGAAAGCGGAAGGACAAATGTCGTCTTTCGTTCTTTCGTATTGTCAATGCCTTATGATTGTGCGCCGGCGGGGGGATGTGCAGTGAGGAAATATTCGGTGATGTAATGCATGATGGTTTTTGTTGGGAAGAGCAGCCGATTTTGTTTTGGATTCGTTTTGCTGAAAAAGTATCTAAAGCGATATGAAAAATTTATTTCCATTTTGGCTGGGGATACAATTTTAATTTTCTTGTTTGGGTAGGTATGCATTCACATTATTTTTAGGGTTTTCGTTATGCAATGCTCGATAAAAGAAACAGTTTATAAAATATTAAAAATGAATATTGTCAAATAAAATTCGCTTTTGGGTAGTGCATACCTACATATCAATAATAACAATGCGAGTTTTTATAAGTTGAAGCAATGAACTGTTGCAAGTTCTGGCTAGAGAGTTTTAAAAACTTACACTTTACAAGAATTTTGACTTCAAAGCAAAGTGTAGTTCGTATTAGTCCGATATCTTTACATAGATATTTATATGTAAGGTTTTAGAGATTTGTTTTTTTTAATTTTCACTAGCAGTTATAGACCGAATATGCCGATGGACGTGTGTGGGGGTGCAAATGAAGTGGGAGTTTTTGATTGTGTAACTCTCAAAGTGGTTGGAATTATCTTAAGGTCCATAATCAATTATGATTGGAAGAAAGAAGAAGTGGGAAATATTTGCTAAAAAATGCGTTTTTTGCAGTTGTCATTACATTTTTATTGGCAGTACGGTGTTGAGTTTTATAAAAATATGTAGGTATACGGAGACAGATCGGGATTTGGGTAATCATTTTGAGAAATAATTAAAAAACCGATTTATTCGAATTTTTTTGAGAAAAAAATAATTGGAGGATCTTATTTAGGATACTTATTTAAACTTTAATATGGATTTTGATCAAAATTGTTAGAACGGTTTTTGTAAAATTTTGCAGACCAAACTGTACCTACCTACCAAATATTGCAATGATTAGTTTGAACAATACTATTGCTTATTAATTTAGCTTAGCATCTCCAGTTCTAAATTTTGAACGAATACAATATCTTTCTCTTACTACGTAATAGCGAAAGATAAAAATACGTGATTGTTTTATTATTATAATGTTAAAAGGCATTCATGATACAAAGTCAGAGCGTTTTGATTGATTTTCAGGGATGAACAATACTATTTTTTATTCCTTTTTTTCATAGTGATTACAGGCATGTAAATGAAATAAAGTGCACGACTGGGTCGAACTAAACTTTCTCGATACTAGATATAAGAAAACAAAATCCACTTTTCGATATTCATCTCATTTGGCAGTTATATCAGATAACAATATAAGCTTTTAAAAGTTAAAGCTCTCAGTAACAGGTAATTGTCGAAAGTAAATAAATTGAATATCCCGATGCTCGTGTGTGGTTGCACCCCAAAGTTCGATTTTCTTATTGTGTGAGCCCCAAATGGTTGGCATTATTTTAAGATATACCTATTCAATATTGTTGGAAAAAGAAGAAGTGGGTTGTATTTGCTAAAACTAAGTTTGGCGTAGCTATGAGGCATTAAGCCTATTATACAAAAATATACCGTAAATATGCTAAAATACATAGATCGTGATTTCTGTTGTATTTTTTTGAGAAATAATTCAAAAACTGACTTCGACTTTTTTTGAGGAAAACTAAGTACGGGATCTTGTTTAGAATACTAACGCTATCTTCAATATGTATTTTGTTCAAAATCGTTAGAGCGGTTTTTGTAAGATTGTTCAGATAAAACAGTACCAAATACTGCAATGTTTAGTTTAAGAAATAACATTGCTTAACTATTGAGCTGAAAGCTAATTATAAGTTATTGTTCGGGATGTAAGCAATACTTCGTTTTTTGAGTTTTCGCGAAATCGAAGATGGGGTTTTCGAGATATGAGTAGTTTTTAAAATTAGCGTTTTCGGTTCTTCGAATTTAAAATTAATAATAATAATAACAATTTTTGGCGCAACAGGTCCGTAGGGACCCTAGGCCTAGCTTCTCATAACCATTCGTTTTGTGTGAGGCTTCATTTTTGGAACGAATGGAAGGAATCTACAATTTTATGCCGATTCCAAACGGCTAATCGAGAAGCTCTTTCAAGACAGTTATACTCTCGGATGTTTGTCAGGCTTTCGCGAGAGGTGGCGCAGTGAAAAAAACCCTGAGTTGGAATTTGGGTTTTTGCGGGATTTAAATTAAGGACACAATAATTTTGAAAACATCAATTTGACTCTAAGTTTCCATTTTGGTCAAAATCGATATTGCCGTTTTCAGGTATAGATAAACTAAACAAAACTTAATTTTCACAAAATTACTACTATTTTCAAAAATTCATTGAACGATAAGAGAAAAATTGAGCTTGGTATTAAGTTATAAATGAACGCATTTTAATTAGGAATGAATTTGTGTTACAATCGGATCGACCGTTTTCAAGATATGTACCTATGTTGAAATTTCAAAAGTACCGTTGTTCGAATTTTTAGCCAAAAATTTTGCGACCCACTTTTTTGAGTTTCTCTATCATCGTAATATCAGAATTGATTAATATCTCGAGTTCGAAATTTCGTAGGTACCTAGTTACATAATGTCATCTATACAGACAATCAGGCCTATTCGGCAAAATCTTTTATCAATTTGTTCTGTTATTCTGTTATGAATTTCCATACAAAAGTTCGAACTGTCAGAAAATCTTTTACGGGCTCTAAAATTGGTATTCTGTGTGGAAAAATCTTTTATGAATTCTGTTAAGAATCATAACAGAATAAAAGATTGAATTTTGTGACTTTTATTATAAAAGATTTTTATTTAATGTGAATTCTTGGATTGAAATGTTTCTCTATATAATTCCTAGGCGACGAAATGCTTACAAATGGAGACAAAATGTAATAAAAGTGTAAAAAAGTATAATAGTTGAAAATTGTTTCTACATTTATATTTTTGTTTAGCCGAAAACACCCATCACTTTTGCTGTAACTAAGATTTAACCCATTTGATTATCCTGATGTGAGTAATAATTCGAAACTTTACTCCTTTCACCGACAATTTGATGCTATTTTGCAACAAATTTATCAGGTGCCCACTTAGTATTTACAAAAAAAAAAAAAAAAAAACAAAGCCGTTTATTTGAAGGTTCGTAACAGATTTCAATTTTCGAAGTTCTATAACAGAATTTCATAAAAGTTTGAAACCCAGAATACGATTTGTAAAAGATCTGTTATGGTCGAGACCTTTTATATGATTCATAACAGAATAAAAGATTTCGCAGAATATGCCCAAATCTACGTATTTCCTACAACAGGAACTTGAAAACGCAGAATTCTTTTTTCGTTATCCTACTTTATTTATTAACAGGGAAGAAACCCCAACAGTTGTCAGTTTAAATGTTATTGATCCTACCTAATAGGGTACCTATTCATTAATTAATTAATTATATTCAAAAGAAAATTATATACCTAAGTCTAAAATTTGACATACCTACAATTTTATCGAATATAATGAAAACCCTAAAAATAATGTGAATACATAGGCATACCTAACCCAACAAGAACATTAAAATTATATCCCCAAATTGAAATGTTTATATCGCAAAGAGGTACCTTTTCAGCAAAACGAATCCAAAACAAAATCGGCTGCTCTTCCCAACAAAAACCATCATGCATTACATCACCGAATATTTCCTCACTGCACATCCCCCCGCCGGCGCACAATCATAAGGCATTGACAATACGAAAGAACGAAAGACGACATTTGTCCTTCCGCTTTCCTTTTACCTTGTATCCTTTCTTTCCTTACCCTTTAACCCACTGTTCAGTGTGGAATTAAATAAAGCATCACGCTGCGCACGCGCACATACCTTTCTGCGTGCGGTCATAATTCAACTAAAAGTAGCATTCATTGAAACAAAAAATCAACCACTTTTCGAATGAGGTGTGGTGGGTTTTTGTTTTCACCATCGATTTGTTGGACGATCTTTGTTGGACGAACGCAAAAAGTACAGCATTTTTTTACATTGGCGTGAGACATCTGTATATTACTTATCTGTGCTTTTACCGATCCAGTTGACTTTTTTTCATATATGGACAGCTGCTGTAAAACAGGGCGATGCTCGTATAAAAGCAAGAGGATTCGTGGCCAGCAGTTAATTAATATTTCTGTCCCTGGAGCCTAACTTGTAATTCGATTGTAAAGTTAAATCGTTCGAATCGGAAACAACCTTCGAACAGTTTTTACTTTCGAATCGAATTAGAGAGTTAGGCCCCAGAAAATGTGATGTAGGAATAGATTTGCCATTAAAAAATAATATGAATAGTTCAGAGTGCAAAAAAGTGTCCTACTATACTCATCAAGTTCATGCATGTCATAAATTTTTAAGTTTTCTTTCATATTTCACTTTATTTGTAAATTTACAAATACAAAAACTTCATATTTCATGCTTGTGCATTTTGGAGATGACATCCCTGACATCACACATAAAATCCTTGCAATATGTATGATGCAGCGATGCCATTTCCAAAACCAAATAAACCTCCCTCAGTTTAAGTGGATTCAAAAAGAATCATGGGATCAGGAGTAGGACTTGAATCCACACCAAAACTCTTTGAATGTTCTTAAGCCTACATTTTTTAGTGTGGGGTGCCTCAATTTATATTGTCACAAGAAACAATCAAAGGCGGAGCATGTTCAGAGTGTCTCGTTCCAAATGAGTACGATGGTGCAGTTCGACCAGGCCTATAGTATGTCCTATTGTAAACGTTTGGTCCAGGCGTAAACAGCTTGTTCGTGATAAAGTTACGTCCACCCATAGAATAAGTAGGACTCTTTCGCAATTTCACATTAAGATCTGTACGACCATATGTAGCTGGTCCAGGTGAACGTGGATTAAGTTTTGGATTCCAATCTTTTCTCCTAATGAATAAATGTATGAAAGAAAAATGCATAAAAATTAAAGTAGGGTGACCTGATTTAGCTTACATGCTGTATGCTGGAGGACTTGGTTTCGTCATGTGCACTCGAACATCGTACGTATTTGGAGCAGGAGACACGATATTCTGTGTGGTTGTATAATGTTTCGAATACAAACTATATGCCGGCAATGTTGAACCTTTGAAGAACGGTTTGAGGTGGACATCGTGCGCAGCGGGACCTGGACCTTGACTGATTTTTGCTGTAGATATTTCAGTTTAATTAATATTTTCCCACTGCTGGAAGCTGGTAATGTTACCGACCTCGGGTAAGAGTTTGCGGTCGCATAGTATACTTGGGTGTGCCATCAATCCCATGTCTTGTAATATATTTTTTTATGTTATAAGCACCTGGGCCGGGACCAATCGGCCGATGGTTATTTTTGTGATGAGTACCGAAGGAATACTGCGGATATCGCTGTTTTCGAACATCATGTTTAAGGAATCCTACTGTAGATGGAAGGATGTACGCTCCAGGTCCAGGTCCTAAATACGAAGGATGGAGAGTATTTTTAAAAGTCTTTTTGTTGGTTGATTTTACCCCTTGCTACGGCATTCATCTCCTTTTTTTGAATTTTATTAATTTTTAAGTTTTCTGTTTAAATTGTACGCCGAAAAGTTTGAAGTACCTAGTGAAACGTAATTGACCTCTTGAAATGGAATAAGTGAGTGTGACATCAGACCCAAACTTAATAGTTTGGCCGCTTGCTTCCTTGCACCTATCAAATTGTGGGATAATTTCCTCAATTATAAATTTTCTATTTATCTATTCGTGAATGCATTTAAAAGATACCAGGGTATGGTATTTAAAACAAACTGTTTAGGGTGCACTTTTACACCAAGCAACTCTGCAGTTGGGAATGTCTCTTTCTTGCTGTGCACCAGCTATCTATTGGCTGACTGAACGCACAGATAAAATTAATAAAAGACATTGATTAGGTCTGGATTCAGAGAACTGCTTTTCAAACCTTCAACTTTTCAAATAATTTATTGTGTTGACATTAAAAAACCTATATTGCATTCAGAGAAATAATTAAATTATTAGATACATCAAAATTTGTGTTCACTCTCTATTCAACTGCATTGTAGAGCTTCTTATAGTGTGAACCAGGGCCGCTTCCAGATGCGGCCAAAAGCATTTGATTTCGTTTCTCAGCAACAAACTGAAAGAACAAAAAAAAAAAATGTCATGTGCCAATGGAAAATTTTGCAACAATTTATTACCTTTGGATTATATTTCTGATAGAGTATCACCAAGACCGGTCCATAGACAATGTTAAAGAACCCAACTAAACGCATCAACCAGGTGAAACCTAGGGCTTGAGCCAACTCGCCACCAAGTAAGGGAGCTGCGAAGCCAAGTGCTTATCGTTTCGTAAATGATTTAGAATTTAAACTTACCTAAGCAATAGGCAAGACTGACAGAAGTCTGCTGGATGGCATAAACTGTCCCATAACCTGACATTGAATCACCTGTGGTGGACGGGTCATCACTAAGGCTTGCATCGACAAAAGTAGCAAGCAGAGGAACCAACGCTGCGTCAATAATTCCAATTCCAAGACCTAGACCAAAGTGTGGTAAGAGGAGTTGGGGTACCGTTGTAGCACTTGGAATCTAAAATATGGTGTGTAAATAAAAAGTTCATCAACACTTTGTAAAGCGACTCACCAAGACAGAAGATATTCCAACCAGAAGTAACGACAGACATGACACCCGCACCTGACCAAAATTGTAGGCCACAGCTCCAAAGAAATTCGTTCCAATAAAATAACCAACCGAATCTGGAATAAAAACTGTACCCAACTGCCATTTGTATGGCTTCAGATGTTCCATTAGCCATATGGGAAGGCAGGGCTCTAAAATAGCCATCGCTGATGTAGAGATTAGAATTGCAAACACAATCGCCAGGATCATCTTGTTAGCGAATATTGGGCGCCATTTTGGTTTGCCAGCTTCCAGGGTGACCTTAAAGAAATACACAAGTTAATTAGCAAAGTTTTAAACTAGGAGTAAGTACCTCAGGCTGAACGGATAGATCCATTGTAAGCAGTTGCATGCCTAAGATTAAATATTTTGAATCGAATTAGTTACAATCGAAAAAGAGTAGATCATCGCCTCACCTAAGTTCAGGAAAATTAATGTCGAAAGAATAATGAATGGAGATGACTTTCCCACGAGATCGTACAGTATACCACCGAATGGGTAGCCAAGAAGTACTCCCAGGGCGATGCTTCCCAAGATGATGCCCATTATTTTGGATCGTTTATCTTCCTCTGGATAAAGCTGAGTTGAGTAAACAAACAGATTTTACTTTTGTGCAAATCAACTTTGGTCTTTTCAATTTGTATCATTTGTAACAGAAAATGTGTGAAAAGCAAAAAAAAATCTACCTTTCATTGGGTCCACATTTCATAAATTTGAGTTAAAAATAACAGCGTAGTCCGTACGACAAAACGATCAAGCTCCGAAGCTTTTTTGCCAGGGGGAAATAAGAGGGTTTATTTTATCTTCTTTTTTTTTCAAAAAGAGCAAAGAATAATTCCCTTCAAATGAGATGGCTGGCTTTTCTATAGATTAAACAAGATGGAAAAGGATATCATCTTTCTAATTAATGTCAGAGCATTTTTTCTGATCTCGAAATCAGTTGGCTGTAAAATTTCATGTTCCATTGGAAGCAAAAAAAGTGTCAGAGCAGTTTTCCGAATCTTGATTTCTACTTACACTAACACCAAAACATTTGTCATTTGTCAAACTTTTACAGCCTTATTTATAAACCCAGCGTAGAGTCTGCCTAACTTTACGCAACCCTTAAAATGGCCTTACGCAGGAAAACGTGATTTATAAACAAAAAGCACTTTGCTTTAAGCCTGCGTAATTTTAAACGCAAAAATTTGCGTTTAGAGGTGGCGTAAAGCTTGTATATTTTTTTTCGTTTGCGAAATGTCATTCTGATTAATTTTTGTTTGTTCGTTCATTTCGCATGCTGTGCAAAATTTCTGCCAAACGAATTTCGTTTGCATACCTATGCAATTATAAGATTGTAATAATATTTAATACATGAAAATATAAAAAATATTGTGCGTTTGTGATATTATTTCTTCTATACTTCAGTTTTGTTGCTTGTGGGGAATGTCTTAGGATGTGTGTGAATATGTTTACAAATGGCCTGGCATTGGATTTGGCGGTGGTTGGTAGAATAGAAATAGCAAAATGGATATAGGAAAACACATAGATATATGATTGCAGTTTGATATTTCAGCAGTCCCTTCGAAGACTTTACGGAATTGTTTTAGATAATTTGACTTTTTATTGTGTAAAATGATTTCATTTACAAAATAATCACACTTGATGTCGGTTTTAGGGCAAAAAGGTAATAGATTTCTGTGTTTTCTGTAATAGTTTATCGAAATTCTTACCTATTTAGATACAAACCTCGTTTAGAAAAATTACTGCGGAAAAATGTTTATAAATCACAATTTCATGAAAGCCACGTAGAGGCTGCGTAAATCCTTACGCGATGTTTAACTAAACAACGTCGTAGAGGCGTCGTAAGCAAATCTAATAAATACGGCTGTTAATGTTTTGTTAATTACGTTTTTAGGCGACTGTGGATGTCAACATAGATTGAATGGATTTTTATAAACACAAATTACAATTTTAGAACAGCTGACTTTTAAAACACCCACCACCGCAAATGAAAAGATAGACAAATTTCGTTTTATGTTCCATTGAGCGCGAAAAATCTGAAATCTGAGAGAAAAATCTAAAAAACCCAATGGAAAACGCCATTTGATTATAAAAGCTGATTTGAAATAACTATAATTGGGATGTATCGGGTATGTATTTTCTAGTGTTTTTTCTGCAGATCCAAATCAAACACAATATAATACGTGATGAGCAAAATTTGTTGTTTACTTAATCCAAATGATTACCATGGAAGCATTTTCTTCTACTCTGTGTCTATATGACAACTGCATTTTTACCATTCTCTTATGCTGTACATATTATAACAACATCACACGTCCCTAACAGGAAGATTTCAGGCTTACCCATTACCCAATACTAAATTATATAACCGTATGGCTGAAAGTAAGAGCATTACCTTACACGCAAAGATACGTGACACGTATTTTGGTCGGCCATCTTGTTAGCGTGGTAGGAATTATGAGAAAGTTCAGCACGTTATAGCCATGACTTAAGAAATTTCGCTTACCTAAAAAACAAAATGGCTTCCGGAAGTGACGAACGGACAATTATTTATTTATTTCCTATAATTGATAATTTAATTTATTGGCACTTATTACCACTCTCATTTGAGAATTGTTGGTCGCCTTAGCTTAAGTTAATTCCCGTTTTAAATATCTATAATTATGAGTAGAACATCCAAGACAGTTATTGACTGTGGACAAACGGAGCTCTCTCTCCCGTCTCGTTCAAAAATGCACATACGTGATGTTGTAAATGCAGTATAAAGCTGATCCAGATAAACCAATAGGTACCTACTCCATAAATAGAGTTAGATTGGAAATATTGAAACATAAGTGAAAACAAAGCTGCAGAATTCATAAATGATGGACAAGTAAAGCCCAAACTGGACAAGAAATAATGAAAATAAATGACAAAAAAATATGCGAATGAAATAAAAGCTCCAGACGGTCAGATTCGTTATTTTTTTGTAAGCGGATTGTTTAATGGGAAAATAAATAATCTGTATATGTCATAATCTGTTTATAAATAATAAGCTTATTTTCGCGCGGAGAAAGATGCCATTTTGGTCTCATACAACGCCATTTTATTAAAGTGCCCTTAAATTAAGTAGACTTTGCTTTGCATGGAAATGACATTCCTCCTAAGATACACTTTAAAAAAAGAAGGTAGGTACATAAATGAAACGTATAAATGTCTAACTAGAAGATTCTTGTAAATTCAACATTTGGTTAAAATTCTAATGATTTGAAATCAGTTTCAGTTTTTTCTCCTCACTTTCCCAGGCTGTTTCTATTTTTTCTTATGACAACTTCAATATGTCCTTTCATTTCTTGAAATGGTTTTGGTGTAAATACTATATGGTCAGTGGGTCCTACTACTAACCGGTCTTAGTGTCGACTTCAAAATTATAGAGTTAACCTTTTCCGATCTAGTCTAGGCTAAAGTTTGTTATTGGTATAAGCTATAAGGATACACGATAATATACGATACACATAATTAACACTTCTTTTATTTATCATTATCAGTTGCACTGTCAGACACATGTTGTCAATCAAATTCACTCAAATCGTTGGCTTACATTGTTGGTAACCAAAACTATTGTTCGCGGGACTTTGGCGTTCGTTACAAAAATTATTACATAAAAAAAAGGCTCGAAAAAATACTAACAATTAAGCAGTTTGTACTGCTTTAAACACTCTCAACTTCAAGTAGTAGGAGTTCCCCTTTAAGGACTTACACAATGAAAAACATAGGCTTGGATTGAAACAACTTGTTAAAAAAAAGTTACGTATACGACACAGTCAGTCAATCAATTTGTTTAGAAGAGCGTAGATTGCATTTAAAATGAAAAAAAAGTTGTGAAGTATTGTGAATTCCAAGTAAGCGTGGGTGGTTGCCTCTCTGTTTTTGTCAAAGGAAGCAGAATAATTTCAGACGCAATTACATGTACAATTGCGTACATGCAAAACAATTCGATTCATAGAAATGAGGGGATGGAGACATACAAATTAGTAAATTAGAAATTTTGTTTAAATTGAACCGATTTCATACTGATAAATTGTGAAACCACTCCATACACGTCCCCATACTCATAGCCTAGGGGTTGAGTTATGAAAGTGTTGTCTAGCAAGTGGGTCCACTTGTGAAAAGTTGGTATTTAGAATTAATTTTCTATGTAACACTCGCTCGACCGTGAATACCCTTACATTCCCCAGAGAAGCAGAGCCCAAAACTGTTTTGAATCAATTATAAGCTGAAAATTTCCCAATCCTAAAGTAATCCTATTGTAAATAAAAATAATTTTCAAAACTTATACCTGTGCAACCAAACTCATTCCGCACACTCCGATGCAGGCGGATCCAATACCTTGCACAGAGCGTGCAATCAATAACGTAACATATGTTTCACCGATTGCGAACACTTTTCCATGGCAAGCATGAAAAGGATAAAAGCGAATTAGTCCCTTTGACAGGATTTAGTCAACTGGATTATCGGTCATCATACCCAAGGCCGAAATCAGCAGGCAAAATGTTCCAAACACAATTGGCAATCGGTAACCAAATTTGCTGGACATACCCCCAACGATGGGGTTGAAAATCAGTTGAACCAACGCTTTCATAGCCAAGAGGATACCAATCGAACCATTCTCACTCGCCAGGGTGTCGTTGGTGTAGTTGTTGTTTTCGCCATTAATTGAGTCGTCTCCATCTGTCGCCGCCACTGGAGCTATTATTACCTTATCCTCGACCGCTTGCATGACGGTAAAGTTAACCAAAGACTTTCCAGGTATGGGATGCTTTGTCATAATAGCCGCTGGTGCGTGATGTGAATCAAAGTTACGGTAAGCCAGATTCTGTGCCAGCAGCTGCTGATTATCGGCTATTAGGGATTTATTATGTATCGTAGCGAGATAATCCGGAAGAATCGGCACTGAATTGAAATTCGAGTTAGGACGACGTGTGGAATGAGAAAAACAAGACCAAATGCTTTACCTATAACTGTGAGCAATATATTATCGACTAGAAGGGCGAGGTACACTATAGCCGCGATAACTGTTCGACTCTGACCGATAGGAGGTGTTGCTGGCTCTTCGGCGCTAGTTTCCATTTCCATATTTGTCTTGCTTTCTATTTAATTTTAATATTTTGTGCTAACATATGCACACCGAGCTCACTGAAACAATGTAAGAAAATAAAACACCGATTCGAAGGACACTCGCGCGCTAAATCAACAGGTGTTGACTCGTCAATAGGGAGAGCACAATTGAAAGGCTCTCGATAGCTAGACTGGAATTATATACGAGCGAATCACTGTTCACTGATTTGGGGGAGATGGGTTGCCATCTATGCCTTTCTTGTTTTTGGGGAGGGTTCTTATAATCCTTGTCGTTTGTGTACGGCTACGGTATACGAACGAGAGAGCTAACGAACAGTTATTTAGCATCGTGTGGTGTTGTCGGGATTCTTATTTAACAGAAATGTATCCCTCGTGTGGCAAACCAATATCATCATGTTTTTGCGGAGCTCTGCTCTTTGGGGCAGCACATTTCAGAAAATCAAAAGTGTGTGATTCATTATGGATGTGAAAACTTAAAATCTATTATTTCTTTTAGCACGTGATACTTTTTAAGTTGGTAGACTTATTTCCCGAAAAGAGCCCAGTTTGGCAATTCGCCTCAAAATACGAAAGTGCTGCGTATCATAGGACCTTATTATACAAGAGTATATTGGAAAGGGATCTAAAACCAGTTATCTAACGATGATCAACAATTATTTGCCTCTAAATAATTTAATTTAATCGACATCTGAGGCAAAGTTATATCGAAAGACAAAAATGTTTGGCCAAAATGTGTTTGGTTCGCATTGTCTAAACTAATTTCAGGCAAATAGAAAAGACTAACAGTTGTGTACACGCATTTAAAATTTGACTTGGTACCGGCAACGACGGCCGCTGATCTGAAGGCCAAAGGAACAAGAGTAAAGCTTACCAGTCACTATCTAAAAAAGAGAAAATATGCTAATACTTCAAATGACTGGACGAGAATATTGATATAAGGACTTACCAGAATTCCTTGCTCAGTATTTGAGGAAACTAACCACTACAGCTACTGCTTTAAGAATGGGTTGATTATCTCGAGAGTTTTCCTGTGAATAGAAAAATAAAATAAAAATTAAAATCCTACTTCAAATCGGTTTCCATGACCTGTATCTATCATTAACGAAAACATTTTGTAATGTGCTTCCCACAGTCTGTAGCTAACAACTCTTCAATTTCAATACAGCTCCCGCGGGATGCCATGTTTTTCAGTTTGCCTGTTCAACTGGTGTGAAACGATGCTAAGGCGGAAGGCCAAAAGCACTACGCTTTTATATCCACACACCTCCTCACATTATTATGTATCGACTGTCTATACATATATAGTATAGGGTTAAAGAATCGTTCTCGCCTCTTGGATATAGGATGTCAAGGAGGGCGTAAAAATAAACAAAGTATCGTAGCGAAATTTTAAACTACGAATATCCATTACTCCAGTGTGTAATTGTTTTATTCCAGTCGATAGGTTTCAATGAAAATCAATCAAACACTGTTGCTCTTGCTGCTACTACTGTTGTTGTTGTTTTCATTTGGTTGTTCCTGTTGTTCAGCAATCTTTTCGCACACTGTCCGTTTCAACCTTCAACATCCCTTTTGTTGCTTAACCCCGAAATAGGATGTATTTATTTTTATATTTTTTAGTAACCAATGGCGTACGGCGGTGTTTTTTCACATTCTGTTCCATTTTGTTGCTGATCCATTTAGTTGGCGACTGTGTCAACGATATATAGTATAGCAGAGAGAAAGAAATTGGGTCAATATGACGTGAAAAGCTTTTACAAAATTTACGCCCGACGGTGGCCTGAGTAGAGTGGTATAGTTGACTAACAACATGCGGAGGAAATAAATGCAAGTTGTAAATTGCAATCTGTAAAGCTGCCGTCTGCTGATAGACTAAGGTTGTGGTGGAAGAGGTTTTCAGCCGGATAATTAAATTGATGAGCAAAAAAGAACATTCTGTTAGTAAAAACGAAAAACTGACATATTTTGTGTTATGCTTGTATAAATGTGTCGCATGCTGAGTAAGAGCACCGTTTACCTATCGCATTCATTTATATTTTTCTATAACACCTCACAAACGGTGGAACCTCTTTTTTTTATTTTTGATAGCTTCTAGAATCCACGAACATTCTAAATAATGGGACAAAAATTAACGGACACATTTAGGCAAGTCGAATATGCTCTCAATTCTAATGAAACGGACTTTATTTATGTATGGCTTTCCTTTTGGTTTACAAGAGTCGGTGCGGCGCTCCGAACTCGATCCCAGAAAAAGACAGGCTTCTTTACATTGCCTTGCTTTATGCAAACATCTGGCAAATATCGGAGTATTTAAATATAAGCCAGCTGCCTCGAAAAGTTGGAATACAACATTACAACTGCGGGTTCCTTCAATTACATTCGAAAACAAATGGCTTGGTTCTATTTTCAATAAAAATACCTTGTTCCTTTACGAAATTTATAGGAAGACTAAACGAACGATAAGAAAATAATAGGCCTTTGGGAAAATAACGTTTGCAAATACCTATTAAATAACAAAGATTAAGTCATATCAACTCTTATCAGCGAAAATGAAATTATCAACTAAATCCTAATCGCATTTGATTAGATCCATATATAAAAGTGTTCAACTATGAGCTACATGCGTCAGAACGAGTCCTGCCGCACCCCACTTAGGTCCATGTGGATCCATTGAGCTAGGTATACCTTGTATACAAATAGAACACCAGCATACTTGCACCAACACCGGAACTGATTGTTCCGATTCTGCAGATTTTGTTTTTTGGGAAAACATAAATTTTCCAAGGCCTTTTATGAGTAAAAAAGCTCCTCGCTGATATTGCAATTAGGAGTAGTTTTGACCCACGACCAGTAAATTGTCCAGCGAAATCTTTGATATAATAGCGCGAATTTTGTTGTTGTTTTATTTTCTCAAAATATCCAACCCTGCAAGAAATGGCGAATGACACTGTAGCTTGTAGGTAGTGATTGTGTGCCAAGCCTAATACAACGTTTCCGCCAACGTGATCTAGCTAAATCAACTTGATTTATCTAATACCATGATCCAACCAACGTGATTTATTTTAATTAAATCGTCTCACACAAATTACGCGATTTATCGTACATTTTCGTGATTAATATTTTCGTAGTTTATACGTGTTTAAATTTTAATAACATATCTGTTATCGCAAATACATACCTACAAAATAAAATCGAACATACCTGTTATTAAGTTCAGCACTTTATTCAGCAAATAAAAAAAAACCCAATTAAATTTTCTTCCTGTTTCATACAATAATAAAGGGTTTTATTTTGTGGCAGGTATGGGTACAAAACCAAATCAGCAAAGAAAAAAAAGATCCAACTGTTCCGAACTCCGAAGTGGACGAATTCTTTCTCCTGTATCCTTTCTAGCCAATGTGATTTATAAATCACGAAAGGCGTCTCCACTCAACTTGATGTGTTTTAGTTTGACATCCCAGGAGAAAAAATTCGTCCCCTTCGTACTTTTTTTAATTTTTTTGTTTCCATACCTTTCAAAAATAAAACAATTTGTGATTGCAATTTTGTTTACGGTGCTGAACTATTAAAGGGATGTTCGATTTGATTTTGTGTGTATTTGCGATGGCAGATACTTAATTAAAATTTAAACACGAATAAATCACGTAAATATTAATCACGAATATGTATGATAAATCACGTAATTATATGAGATGATTTAATTAAATTAAGTTTATTTAGGTAAATCACGTTGGTAGCAAAATAGTATAAAGCCAAGCAGAGTATGCTTTAGTTTGAGATAAAAAAGTGATAGTAGCTCAGTCGGAGTCAGTCCTCAAGGCAGATCAGTGAAATTCTTATACTGAGTAAGCGACGAATGTTGTCGCTTGTCGGTAGTTCTTGTTCATACTTTTTGTCGTTATATTCAATTTCAAAGTGAAAATGAAAGTTTCCGGTTTAGCCGGAGCATTGTGCTGTCTTATATGCTTTGGATTGGAGCTCAGCTGTGAGTCTACATTTGTGATTTAAGTTTATTATTTTTGTGGTATTTTTGCGAGCAGTTGAATGTTTAAAATACTTGAGGAATTATTTATTCATGTAAATTTTGTCCCAACTTGCCGACTTTAGGTTACTTTTATATAATTTGGATTTTTTTTTTACAAATTATGCAAACATTTATATATATATGTAGAACTTATATAAGTTCTCATCTTGAGGATTTTCCGTCTATCCTTTGTGATATTTAATTTCTTTCTGTTCTCTTTTTTTTCTTTTCTTTTCCAATTTTATATTTTTTGATTGAATTTTGCTCCGATTTTATTTGTGTTACTGATACTACAGTACTTTCGAACAGCTCAAAGTGGTCTGTTTTTATATTCGGAGTTGTGACCTTTGTGTAGGCTGTTAATCCACCATTTTCTGAACAATTTAGTCAGTTTTACACATTTATTCATAGTCGTTAATTTTCACTAAAATTCTTTAAAGTTGTCTAGTATATCAGTTTTCTTTCTTTTTATATTTATTTATTTTGGAGAGTAGGATTAGTTTTAAGCTTAGTATGCTTCTTGATTTAAAACTTAGCTCCCGTACAAAATTCTCTTCAAAACTCAGCTGAGTTAAAACCATTTAGCCAGCTAGAAAATCAGACTTTTGTTTCAGAATGAGCTTCGTGTATCTGCCAAAATTTAGAGCGCCCACTTAACTTTAGGCTCCAAAATTAAACTTTCTTTGTTGTTGTGTTAATAAAGTTAAAATTTACAGCACAATCAATAATGTCCTTTTCGACTTGGCAAACAGCTCAATCTTTTTGGCAACAAAAATTTACTTTTTTTTTTATCGAAATTGCTTTTCATGTTCGATTTACTTTCCGTTTTTGATTTGCCAAATTTTTTGATCTCAGGTCACTTTTGAGAAATCTCAATTTTTTCTCAGACTTCTACACATACTTTCACTACACCAATGCTTATGAGTTATGACACATATAGCTTATAGCCGTGTTTTATTATCAGCGTGATCTGATCCGAATCAGATCACGAAAATAAAACAATACGGATCATAGACGAGTTGTGGCAACAGTTGCTTTCAAAAGACGACCATGCCACCAGCCATATTGCAAACATTCTGTACAACGACGTTTCAGTTGCTTGTCGGGGTTGTTGCCATATCAGTTTTTTATATCAGAGTTTTTTAAGAACTTATTTAAAGTGTTAACAATCAGTTCGAAATATAATGAAAATCGCAGTTTACACATCTGGTCCGCTTAGATTGGAATAATTCTTTGACAAAGCATTATACTTTTCATATAAATACCATAATTCTCTCTCTGCACACACACAAAATACGTTTGATTGTTAAAATAAAATCGTCACTTCATGTAAATTGAATGCTGTATGTCCAAAAAACTCGGCGAAAACAGTTGCAGTTATAAAATAGTTTAAATTTATGCGCCTGCTAGTTTACATTTTTCATTAGATATTCCGAGATCTGGACATTTGTACTTGATTTGTACTTTATGTAAAAACAAAACACAGCTCTCACCTTTCTGCCGGAAAACTTGTGTTACAATTATTATTTACGAACTGCGACAGCGACACATTTCATAAACATTTTTTGTTAAACATTTACTTAAAAAATTATGGAATATTTCGCTGGGCTTGTCATACCTTTACAGAAATAAGAAGCAAAATCTTCAAGGACGGGAAATTTATTGGATGTAAAAAAACGCTGATTGATTTTTTGTGCTATGAAGAGTATTGCATTTTTTAGTCTGGCAACGTGACTGTGTGGCTATCTTTTACAGGCACACCAACATTCAAGAAAGAAACAAACAGCGCCAAACAGCGCTGCGAGCAATAGTAGAAATAATTTTCAGATCATGGTTCATGATCTCGATGAAAAGCAGGATCATATGCTGTTGTTGTAAGTGCATGTAAATCGATGATCTATATAGATCATGGCTGATAATAAAACACGGCTATAGCTAGCGGTTACGAATTTTTGATCGTTGGAAGGATTACTTTTTTAGCTTAATTTTTCATTTTACACGTATCGAGTTTTTATATTAACTTATTTCAAATGGATTTCCAGTGCAAGTGAAAAAAATGTGTGTTTTTTTTTTAAATCCAGAATATCAAAAACGAGAAATCTGAGATCTCAGATCAAAAACTGAAAAGCCAAATCGAAAACTACATTAGTTGAATTTGAATCTAATTATGGCGTCTTTTTAATTACAGCTGCTGCCACCACTCCGTGTGCGCTGCGTGAATCCTCCTATGGACAAGTGTGTGTCTGTAATACCACCTATTGCGACTATTTGGATCCGGTAAATCCCTCTGGCAACGATGACTTTGTCATAGTCTCGTCCAGCAATGTGAGTACCTATACTTACTTTCTACTTTGTGATTGGTAGTGCCTCTTAAAAATGCGAACGTTATTATTATATAATAATATGCGCATTTGATTTATAAAATTCATTTGAAGTAGAATTATGAACTTTTGTAAATTTGGTGTGGAATTTTCTTTTTAGGGCGGTTTACGATTTTCAACACAAAGTGGTAAGTTTTCCGATGGCTCAGTTGTTGTGAAAGATCTGTCAGATTCGGAGCAGGAAAAAGAACCTATAGTCGAGTGGTTTGAAAAGTTAGAAACTTTTGCAGGATTTTCAAGTGAGTAAAAAATTTATGAAAGTAAGATAAATGTTTATCCAACATCTTATAGCAAAGCAATCGGTGAAAGTGAAGGTGGATAGAAGTAAGCAGATTCAAAAAATAATCGGATTTGGGGGAGCATTTACTGGCTCTGTTTCATATCTTCTAGAGATGTTACCTCAAGAGCTTCAAGATGAAGTATATAAGTAAGTTAAACCGTTTGGTTATGATGTAGTTCCCTAAGGTGTTAGGTATTTTTAGTGTCACTTCCACATTGCAGTCACAAAAACAAAATTTATGTTATCTAAAAGATTGACTCAATGTGAATAGAAGAATTATGTGTCACAATATCGCCATCAAATGACTTGGTATAAAGTTTCTTCTGATTTAACTTCATGAATAGTTCTTATACAAGAACAGAAATTGTTTGCAAGCAAAAAATTCTTTAGAAATAAAGTGTTTGGAGCTATCGTCATCAAAGTTCAGACTTCTTAAATGGATTAGTTGAGCATTTTGTTTTCTGCCCGACAAGTCTTTGTATTCCGATTTTAATACTATTTCTTAACCTTGACAACAACGAAGCCATTTTTATAATGTGATTTTTTGTACAACTGGATTATAGTGTCAAACATGGAGGCGAAGTCCAAATTGTATATCTTACCACTCGTTTCGTTCAGTCTAAAAACGGCGAGTCCCGCAATAACCTATACATTTGAAATATATATTCAGTTTGACTTCTTCCGTCACTTTCCAGGTCTTTCTATTCCCAAAACGGTCTCGCCTTCAGTATGATGCGCATGTCCATTGGAGGCAGCGATTTCGACTTGGAACCATGGGCGTACAATGAAGTCCCAGCAGATGATCCTGAGCTTACAGGTTTCACAAAGCTAGATGAACGCGATGAGAAAAAGGTATAACAAATCGTCAAGGACAATCAAAGTCGCTTGTACTGACAATCTTATGACCTACTTCCAGATCGAACAAATTGAACGATTGAAGTCCGTCGCCGGCATAGACAACATTAAAATTGTAGGCTCCGCCTGGAGCCCACCAAAATGGATGAAAACCAACGACGAGTGGAGTGGCTACGGCTACCTTAAAAAAACTTATTACCAAACCTGGGCCAACTACCACCTCAAGTAAGTATATGCACGCAGTTCTGCTTATGATATACCACTGCACGGGGCCAAGTTAATAAACGCAACTCGATACACCTTATAAATTTCCGATTTGCTGTGACCCTAATGGTATTCATTAAGCTCCCCCATTCTATTTTATTTTGAATTTTTTCATCTAATTTTGAAATTCGTCTACTCTTCCATGAATCCGTCTTCTTTTCGGGGCCGTCGTGTCGCTGCAGATTTCTTGAACTAATGGATGCTAAAAATATGTCGCTTTGGGCCATCACTACCGGCAATGAGCCATTGAATGGAGTTATTGGATGGTTCCTCATAAGCTTTATGAGCCTAGGGTGGACACCAAGCAATCAAGTTAGTTTATTAAGTCAATTAATTGCACTTCTTGGTGCACGATCGCGATGCTCGCACTATTTTTAGAGCTTAATTGAGAGATTTTAATTTCTCCCTCAGGCCATTTGGTTGACGGATAATTTGGGACCCACCATTAGAAATTCCAGATTCAGCGATGTGAAAATTTTGAGCAACGACGATCAGCGATACACATTCCCGACATGGTTCAAAGTGGTGAGTGCTACACGGTGACTGTATCTGGGTTTGTTTCTGAAAAATGTGTCTTTCTAGATGAACGCGACCAGGAGTTCGTCTATGGACTTTTTGGACGGATTGGCAGTCCATTGGTACTGGGATGAGTATTTCAGTCCCAGTTTGATAGATGAAGCGCATAAGATGTTCCCCGATAAACTGATCATCAACACGGAGACGTGTTTGGGCCCCATGCCCTTCACTACTCATGGTCCGGAACTGGGCTCATGGTCACGTGGCGAGCAGTACGCCCACTCGTACTTGGAGGACCTTCAGCATTCGTTCAATGCCTACATGGATTGGAATATCATTTTGGATGAAAACGGCGGACCGAATTATGTGGAAAATTATGTCGACGCCTCTGTTATAGTCAACGTTACAAGTAAGTTACACCCGGAATTGTCGATCTCTTCGGTGTAACATGTGTTTATTCCCAGATGGCCAAGAATTCTACAAGCAACCGATGTTCTATGTCATGGGACATTTCTCAAAATTCATTCCCGAAGGATCGATTCGAATCGAGGCGGAACGGTCGAACAGCATCATTGAAACGGCTGCATTTGAGCGTCCCGACAAAAGAATTAGCGCAGTGGTCTTCAATAGGTGAGCCAAAACGATTCCGAATATCGTCGGTGCACCACCACAAGACTGGGGGTAATTTATGAGCACGACGCGTTGTACCACCAACATCTTTACTTTTGGGAGAATTTATCTCCAAACCGAATAAGTAGCGCTCGTAAAAATTGCATAAACTTACGAGCGGAATACGAACTAATTGCTTTATTAGCCGACCGTCGTCGGGTCGATCGGTGCGATCGCACAATTGCGATCTGACGATGTGTCTTCATCTTGCTTCGGTTCGCATCCGAAAATGTATCTTATCCGTTTATTTAGTTGTTTTTTCGTTTCATTGCAGTGGGAGTACAACGGTTGATGTTACGCTGGCAGATAGCGTTCGAGGAAACATTTTGATCACTATCCCGCCACGATCGCTGCACACAATTGTCTATAATTGAGGAGCAGAAGCGGGGGGATGGAGATATTTGCACTGTGCGTTAATTGAAATAAGTTTTACGACTACAACAAACTATTGCACGATGTGATTTTGAATAGATGTTTGTATCTTTTTTTGAAACGTTCTCCTGTCTTGTAGATGGTCTCTCTAAGAAGAGCTAAATATAATTTAATTGGTTAAATGTGTACATGTACGTGTGCGCTGTGTGTGATATTCAATTAAAATGTGATTTGCTATCATCATGTGGCATTTTCATAAATTTTTGGAATATTTATTAGAGCATAGAAACTGGTAAAGTGGTTTTTAGTGCTTTTTGGCAAAACATTGTTGCAGGTTTTATGTGCTGTGGCTTTGTTGGTGCCGGTTGTTGTTGTTAAGGCGGATGGGTGTCACGATTTTATTCAGTGAGGTTATAATATTTCGTATAAAATAATGCCTTACCTATTTTAGACACTGAATCTTTGAATGTCGACGTTTGCGTAGATGTTTTATACTTAAAAGACATTACATATACCGTCTACAATTATAAAAAGCTCTGTTAGTGCAACCATTTCAAACTAACTTTTAGTTGCATTTAGGAATTTAAAAGGCTATTGGAGTGGAGTGTGCAAGCGTGATAATATATTTAAGGTCGTTTTATTCACTTCGTGTAAACTTGCCGAAGTAGGCCAACCTTGAAGTTGATTTGAAATTGAGAGTTGAAGTGCAAGTTGTTTTTCTTGTGAACAATACCTACATGCTAACGAGCGAGAGCGGCAATTAGGCCTGTTTTTTGAGCTTCGGTCTCAGCAATGCAAAGTAAAGTAGGATTTTCAGGACGCAATTACAACAACTAGGTTGTAGGTTCTACTCAGCACTTCGAGACTGGCAATAGTTGCGTATACTGAAAACCTTACTTTATTTTGCTTTGCTGAGATTGAAGCTCAAAAATATAACTAATAAAGCTTATCTTCAATTGTACAGAACAAACAATAATTACAATTCTTGAAATTTTCTGGATCAGGGCCACATGCCGTAACTGAATTCGGATATGCGTACGAGCCAATTGTACTGGTTGCAAAAGTTTCCCTTGGGTTTTCGGCATACGGAAGAATTGTACCACGAAACGGGCAGCGGAACAACATCATTGTCGCCAGATGATAGATGAACTCACGGTCGTATCGTCTTGTATTGCTGTCTCTTATATACTTTTGACACCAAGCCCAAAACCGGGTTTTCGCCAAAACACACGAAAACTTCATCGAAAACAGAAGTTTTCCAATACATATTTCAGTTTTCCGCGAAAACACTATACGAAAATGACTTCCAATCGTTGGGTTGTAGGAAGAAACACACCTCTTGCAATGTTCCGAAAAATGGCTGACCGAACAAATGTCACAACTCCCATCTTAAAATCATTTTCCACAATTAGTTGATGGGCTAATATTATTTTGAAATGCATTAAATTCATTTTTTTTTGTTAAGTAATGCGATCGAAATTTGTAACGAAAAGAGTTTGCACCGAAGATTTAGCTGATTGAAACGTCAAACGAAAGCTAGTTGGTGGTTGGTGTGAATACATCGAGATCGACGAGTTTTCGAGAAAAAACACGGTTTTGGGCTTGGTGTGAAAAGCATATTACAAATCAAATAAATTCTCCTACCTTAGCTGCTCAAATCAAGTTGACCAACTTTGGGTTTTCTTAGCTTCGGAATATTCATAGTTGAGCGCTACAACTCGGAGTGAATAAAATCAAATTCTTAAGCTGAAAAATAAAAATCTAAAAGTTGTGTTCAAATGCAAGTGAATAAAACGGGCCTTAGAATGTGGTAATTAAAACAAAAAATATTCTTGGTTATGCAAGGTAGTGTAAAAATGATCTAACCTTGAACAATTCTATGGTGCGTTTACTAGCGAAAGTGAAGTTAGGTCTGCAGTGTCAGCCTAATATGTACCTACTACCAAAAATAAAAAATAATTGCTATTCCATATTCATAACATACGGAAAACGAGAACTACGATGTACCGTCCCAAAACTTCTTATAATGCACTTCCCCAATTTCTGAAAGTTATTCCCAATTTTAAGAAAGGAAAAAAGGCATAGGTAAACATTTTTTTACTTGAATAACATTATATAAAGTAATGGAATCAACCTGTTGAAATTTCCTAACGTAAATCTCTTAAAAAACTTTAAGTAAATTAAATTGATATTCATAACGAAAAAAATTAAATTATAAAAAAAACACTTCAGTTTTTCTAAATAACCACCTGCAGATAAGCACTTTGCTTTGCGGGTAAGAAATTGTAAATCTAAATCCAAAGTGTGAATAAAAAATCTTTAAAAAAAAAAATATAAATGCTTACGAGTTCTTCACGCCAAAAAATTCAGTCCTCAAATGTAATGACTTTTTTTTGCACAAGCCACAGTACGCCATGTTTTCCAAAGGTTTGTTTGAATAATATAAACACTCGTACGACTTCTGAGGAAAGTAGTTTCGTTGATACTTCCTTCAGAAAAAGACTATCCTTGAAAGAATCGCTCAATTGAACGCCTTAGGCCTTGAATAAAATTTAGAAATTAAATTTTCCTCCGTCTATCACATTGAGTTGGGATTCGGCTTTGGGAGGAAAATTAATTCAAAATAGAAATCGGAAAAGAAAAGCAAAAAACAACAACATTCATGTCACGCTCAATTTAATTCGCTGAACAAACTACTCGTACATACTTGGATCTGTGTATGTACAAAACGAAATGAACGATCGCTTAACTTTGTCACTCGTACAACGTCAGCCTGACCACGGTTGGTTGCAAAATGCATCCAAAATTTCCGGGTGCACAGTCTAAAAATGGAACAGGATTTGTGAGGGAGTTGTATAACATGCATACACATACTAAGCAGACGGGCAGGATCGACGCAAATGATTTATTGGTTTCCGTTTCCAATCGAGTAGTTGGCTATATGTTTTTGTTTTTGTGGAAACTCCAGACATTTGTCTCAATTAAGTGGACAACATTTTTTTTTTTTCGTAGATATACATAGGTACATGCTCAGTGACTTGTAGTTATTTGAGAATGCGCAGTAATTTATAAAAAGTGTGACATATTTGTCCGTTGTTTTGACACGTTACAATTAGGTGACAAATTAGAAAATGATAAATGGAAGCTCATTTACTTACAGTTTGACATTTCAGTAAAAAGTAAAATACGCGACGGAAACTGTCATAAAAACAGAGTGGTCTCTCAATGTTAAGTTTAGTTAAAATCATTCCCTATTTATGTATTAGTCGAACAGTAATTTGGATTTTGATTCTAATTGTGACAGCATTAACGCCGATGATGGGATTGCCAGTCCGTATGTTGCGCATTTTCAACCCTTGAACATGAAAATGCACTTATCACCCTTTCACATTTGGAAGGCTATATAAATGGGGTTACACTCCTCATCAAGATGAAAGCGTGTTCGCACTAAGTACCACTACTCGACCGCTCTGTGCCATCCTCTATCATCCTTTGATGAGCTCCTCCAGCAAAAACATATTGCCACTTCAATGTGACTCAATCCTGTCAGCAAGCAGCAACAGAAACAGATACCAGCTCCTTGAAGTCAATTACCGAAGGCAGCACCCTAATTTGAATCTTAAACGGTTGTGATTTACATACCGACGAAGGAAGCGCACATGTTCGGCAACTGATGTCGGTAATTCGGTCCGACATTTGAGAATACAACATCGGCAGAGAGTCATCGACGACGACGCGAAGGCGGACTACGTATTTCAAGCATAAAATTGCGATCAGATTTCAAGATGAGAAGGGATCGCGAGAGTGTTGACGGCCTATTTTGTTCAAGTACTACTCATCCGTCCGGATATAACCACTTAAGTGTGTTATGTTACAACACATTAGTAATCGCGGGACGATGACACAGACAACTGCAAGATCGGATGCTGGAAGGGATTTGTTTTCGGTATAGTGATCTCTGGAGAGTACTTAAGGTTGGGGTGTGTTGTAAATATTCGGGGGAGTTTTTATGAAATTGTTCTTATATGGATGTGGCGCACTAGAGGACATTGAAAAGGTATAGGTACATACTTAACTTGGAATGTTGGAGGTTGTAAAAATGGATTTGGTTTTCGTGGGCATAACGCACGTTGCATCTTAAATAATAATGTGTGGGTATAAAAGTGTAGCGATGGAATTTTCAGGGGAAGAATTTTTTTCGACTGAGGTTATGTATAGCAGTTTAGAAAAGTCAATAGCATGTAGGGTCTTCTATTGGCTGCAGAAGAGCCGCGAATACAAGTTGCAATATATTGAATGTACAATCAAAATCTGAAACGATATCCAGCCACGATTTGGTTTTTGGCAACGAAAGCGTGTATGAATTTCCAAAAGGAATTCTGAAGTTTAATGCTTGGCATATGAACTACATTTCGGCCTCGAACATTTTGCTATTACATTAATCAAAGAAATGCAATATTGCTATTGTATAAATTTCGAAATTGTCGACACCGAACTTGGATTATGACCTAGCTATTTCTTATTTTGTGGGGTATCTCTGCAGAATTATAAAAAAAAGATCACCCAGGTCGTAGCTCTTAAGAAAAAATTATGTTAAATAAAGTAATAAAATAGTAGTGGTATTATATTTGATTTATTATTGGTTACAATTTATTTATAGTGACGGTTGCTCCAGGCGGCCCAAAAACAATTGTTTATTCCTTGAGGGAATGTGGAACTGTCTTTACCTCATTTAACTCTATATCAGCTTCTATAGCGGGTTACCGATAGCTACCGATAGCTCAAAATTAAATTGGAAAAGTCACAAATCTTGCAGAAATCGTGTGCATATTTGGTTTAAGCCAAACATTGCACCGAGTGTTTTTCGGTAACAGAGTCTGGGTCCATTATATGCGAACTTGAAGGCTATAAAAAGGAGTGCAATATACCGACTTTCAATTCGTTGGTATATTATAGAACTTTTTCCAATTGAAAATTTTGTTTTCTCTCGATCAGATAGCCGTTGTGTATAACTACCAATCATCTTTTTTTGTAAATTCCATACATAGAGCTAGTACTATTATTTTTGAACTTATATTTGGTTTGGTGCATGCGCCCTGCAAACCACACACCTCCTCCATATTAGAAGACCTCAAAAAAAAAAATAGAAGGTTACTAAAAGGCGGGCGCTTTGGCATGAGTGAAATCGAAAATGGGCCGAATATATTCATTCCAACCTGTTGCTCTGTCGCCTATGGTGAAATTATACAACATACAAGACCTCCGCCTAATCGAGAAAGAGGCTAGCTCATTGTGATTATATATAAAGAGGACCTACCTTATTTTTTTGTCGAAAGTAGAGCGAATAGACCCCGATCCGCAACAAATGGAGGATATAGTCCCACGATGTATCCAGATGCAGCGTGGCGTTCCCATGTTCCTTAAAACCATCACGGAATTAAAAAAGAGGCTTTTAAATATCTGGCTGCAGTGTCTCAGGCAGAGACTCTCCACGGGTCGGGAGCCCATTAAGTAAGTACGTTTTCGATATCAGATCTCCTTCAATTCATTAAGAGCAGCAAATGGTTTCCTGTTCCATACTTGATTCTAGTCTTACCCCTTAGTAGATTCACAATTGACCTTTACTATGGTCGAGTGGATGTATAATAACCTCAATCAATGGAGAAGCATTTTGTTTTCAAATCCATTGCGGATGACTTAATTAAAACTTAACACCGTATACTAGGCAATTTCATCTTCCATGACCGCTCCGACATTTCGGTGAAATTTCAACCACATTACTGATCTCCGCTACTGCAGAAGTTGGCTATAAATCCACTCCTTGTTTTCTTTTACTAAAGGTCTCAGAACATCACTCAACCAACCACCAGATTAAAGGACATTTCGAAATAGCAACATTTCCACATTTATTTTAAATAGTTTATTTTATATTTCACAAATATTTAAATACAAAGGCTATGACTAAAGTAAAATAAATTATTATTTCAATATTTCTAAGTACATCTTTAGTTCTATGGAATTTGTATTGCTAAAATTGCATATCATCTCTTAAAGTCTATTTATAACATGGCACATAATGTTATTGTAGAACTTAGCCTAAACTATATATAGAGAACCCGAAGTTTATTTGTTTTATTTTTTGTATAGCATGTATCCTGCTTATAATTTAAGATTTTTATAATTAAAACAAAATATTGCTTCGCAAATGCACAAATAACTTTTATAGGTTACACGTTAGTTGTACACTTTTGTGCAAAGGATTGATTCAGGGAGGATGATGAGGACGACGCGCTGCTACTGGGCGATGTGTTTTTGTTTATACTTTGCACTATCAGATTGAGGCATTCCAAACTCGATCCATTCACGGAGGACGTTGAATCGAACTCTGAAATCGACCAAAAAGACACATTATTCAAAAGGTTATAGTGCAAAAGGACTTTTCAGTGCACGTCAAGTCAACTCACCTGATATTGGAGTGTATCGGTCCGATTCCTTGTTAAAGTGCTGCAGCTTCTCACGGAAATACGTGTTGGTATACGAATTCTATAAAAGAAAAAAACAAAAGGAAATACATTTTCAGTTTTGCAGTTCTACGCGAAATTATTGCAGCAGCTAATTAATAACGCCTTTCATATCTGCCGTCAAAAGGGTTGAAAATTTGCCAAGTTTTGTCTGCATAACTGACAAATAGAGGTGGCCTTTGTCATTGTCTCGCAAGACAATGTGTTTCCTACTCAGAAATTATATTTCACCAACATAGTTTCACTCTCAGTAGCGCTAGCACAAGTACAATGCGCTGCGACACATCAAGCATTTCCATTCTAAAATCTCGAATCATTGCGAAGCCAATTAAAATGCAGTGAACCACAGTCGCACCAACTGAATGATCTATACACTCTTATTAGTAATTAAATTAATTTGCAGGAATTGCTGAAATTCGCCGCAGACATTCCCAGACGACACGATCACTCGAAAGTGACCATGGATGAGAAGAGGAATCGCATTCAATGATCCATCCGCGCTATAGTGCGAACTCGCATGGAGTACCTACTCCAACGAATCCATTCGCAGGATCCATTTATCATGCGGCACGTCACTTCATCATTCTTACTTGCGCGGAATGGTTTTTCTTTGCTTTTTGTAATTTTTGTTTCCCTTTTTTACTTGGGGGGCTCTCAACAGCTTCGGCAACGATTCTGGGAGGTTTCCACCATTACGGAGTGTACTAAGCACTTAGCACTTTGTAATGATCAGGCAAAACATGCTGCTGGAGTTTTGAGTGAGGAAAGGATGCACGAGTATTAAAGTATTACCCGGTGCTCTTTGGGAAGATATGTACATGTGGTGCATCGGGCGAAGGAATCCTCTTTTGCTTGAGTCACAAAGCGGTGCTCGAACTCATAAATCTTACGGTGGCCGGCGGCGGCAGCGGCTGCACATATGGAGGATTTAGAATGTGTGTACAACGTCGCGGTGATGTCTTAATTCCTCTGAAAGGAGCATTAACACGATTTTCAAATTTCTTTTCATTTGGGAAACTATAAGTTCGTACGAGGGGAGTTTGTATGGCCATTGGATACGTTTTACAGTCTTGGCATTTATTCTGGGTCAGTATTCGTTTTGGCCTAATTAGTACAATCTAATCGCAACTCAAGGAAGGTACTTATTTATAAACCTAGCCATAGTCATAGTCCAAATCCAAGTGGCGTCCTTCCAAATTCTTCAAACTTATTTTTTGTTTCACTCTTATTATGGGTTCTATGAGCAATATCTTCTCAAACATGCTTTCGCTATACACTTGTGAAATATTTATGTATAAGTACAACGGCTGCTTCTAGAAGAGACCTTCTTTAAAGAAGACAGAAGCTACTGTCGCTGATATAGTCAAACACATGACCAAAGTTTTATGCTAGCAATGTTGTGAATCCCAATCTGTATATTCAATGAGCGGTTGGAAAAAGAGGTCTCATTTCGTACACTGTCATGGTTCTCCAAGAAATTATAATGAGGAATGTCTATAGTTGGACCTTATCAAGCTGCGTAAATGTTTTTCCAACAGCGATACCTCTCGCGAACGTCTGACAAACATTCGGAAGTACAACTGCCATAAGAGAGTTTGCCTTTCGGACTATAGGAGAAATATTGTTGACCCACTCCATTCGTCCCAAAAATAGAAACTCACACGGTTAGAGTACCTAATACCAATACCGAACTGTTGAGCCAACTTTTTATTTATTTGAATAGAATTGCGTGGCTATTTTCGTATCTGTTGGAGCTACAACCAATCACAGCTACTTCTTTAAATCAGTTTTTAGACCACAAACAAAATCATGAACGCTATTGATGATAAATGAGCCAAGAGGAAGGTAATTAAATAAATCAAATACATTAAATGGTATCCGCCTTCTTTCGCTACGTTTCATAAATTTGACGGGATCATATATGTCAACATCAATTAACAATGTTATAAAATAAATGATAAACAAAAATTCAGCCCAATGGCGCTGTCGAGGCAACAAAAAAAAAAAAAAAAATAAAAAAAACATAAATTTATTTCAATAAGGAACCTGTCTAAAAAGTCATCTATATACTCACAGCTCGGTCCCAACATCAAAAGGACAACACATCCCTTGCATTAGCGATGCCGCAACATAACAAGCCAGCTCAATTAATTGATTCAAAGGGGAAATTAATAATTTTCAAAAAATCCTCAAGTCAACTGCAGCGGCATGTCACTCTCTCACTCACAGCAGAAAACAGCGCAACAGCGACACCCATTGCATCGCTCAGTGTTGAGCATTACCAGTGAAGGCAATTAACACTACGGCTTTTGGCTTCAATTAGAGGAGAGATCCTAAAACTGCCGACCGATATGCGCAGATCAAAGTGACACTAAGGCTTGTCACGCGACCCAACTCGAAACAATGTGGCAGTAAATATTTTTATAATTAAATTTAAATCGCCTCTTGTTGGATGGATGCTCGATTTTAGGTTTTCTCGTTTGGAACTCAATTTTAATGACTCTTCCTTCGTCTATTTATATCGCGTCATCATCATCAGAATCATCATCATGATCGCAGGCTGATCGTCGTCGTCGAATCGCTCACGAATCATGCAGCAACGCATCACATTCACATCACTGATGAAGGAAGGAATGCACCAGAGTACCTATATTGTGTGCAACAGCGTGAACGCTTTGACGTTTTGGATTCAGCATCAGGGGTTTTGATTTTATGGCATTTGGCCAAAATCCAATCAAAACCGCACCCGTACAACCACCAAACCAGAGAATATCAAACGTTTATGGTAAATTAGCAAATTTGTTCATTCCGCATAATGAATGGTGTTGGTGTTGCTGCAGTTGTATGCAGTAGGTTCCTTCTCGGGCTTGGTATAGCAATCTCCCTCCAGATATGCTTTTGATTAATTGCCCGGAGGCGTAAGTTGTGCGTGTCGCACTATTAATTTGAATTGCGGAAACTAAGTATTAGGAATGGCTATACCATGTATTACCTCTGGGCTGATGCATTTTTTTTTTAAACAACTTGGGCGGCTCTTCTTTTTTGTAGATTGGCGGTATCGATAAGCTCTCTGTCGTCCAAGTTCGGAAACTGACAATGGATCGAAGAGAAGTAAACACGATTGTGAAACTACCTCAGAGGGTCTTCGATCGGGCCAATTATATGTTTGGTCTGGATTTACTAGTTGGAAACCTAAAGTTTCTCTGTACCATAGACATTTGTCGGCAACGAAGTAGATCCAAAAATCCTTCGTCCATATATAGGCTAAAGGCTGCGAGTTCGGAAGCTCTCTCGGGCTAGTTATACTTTCGCATTTTTGGCATACACTTTCGAAAGGGGGCACAAAGGAAGAAACAAATTCAGTTGTGATTTGTATATTACAGCATTCAAGAGCGACCATGTTTGAATTATTGTATGGTCGAATTGAAAATTGCCGAAATCCCCATAGGACATGTCGAGTTAGATGAGTGTTAGTAGTTTTCATGTCGAAAACCATCTTAGAACTTTCATTCAAACTGAAAGATCGGCGGATGGTAGAAGCCGCCTGCATCTGCCAATCAGCGTTCTATACGTCGACGCCGTCCCGGCAAAGTTGCGATGTAATGTCAACGAATCGAAACCGGTAAGACTTTCTTTTTTTTGATTCAACAAATGTACCATGTCGTTCTGACAGTAACATGTGCGAACCCTTCACAGCATTTCCTATAATGTTTCCCAATATGTTAACTGTCACAAATGCCTAAATAAAGACAATCTATTGAAATACTTCGAACAAAGAAAATCGCTTTACGTTAAGTGCTGCTAATTTATTAAACAATAAATATACACCAGGAAAGAACGAAAATTTATAAATATTCTAAAGCCAACTCCCACCATCTCTGCCAAAGCATTTTTTAATCTATTTAAAACACGTTTCAGAAAGCTACACGCTCAATGACAAATTCCCCACAAGACATTAATCAAACTCACTTTTTTGTTTGCATTGGCCTCTCGAAACTGATCGTCATTTATACCGGGACTAGGAAAGAAAATGGATTTCTCCTGTTTTTCAACATCAATTAATTTCAAAAACGAAAAACCAATAAACCAGCTAAACGGCTATTTTCTCCCTTTAAGAAGAGGAGTACCTACAGTGCCGTTCCGATAGGTCTCACCTAACTCACTTACATCTGGAAGTATTTGAAAAAATGTCGAATTTGAATTTTCGGCAAACCGGCCAACGATTTACTGTTTCGTTGACGTTTCTTTCGTCAGGCTCAGGCATACAGAGAAAAGCACAAAAATAAAAAGCCCAAATGAATGAAAAATTATGTAAATGGTATAATTTATATAATGTCAATGTGACGGGTATGCTATTTTTAGCCATTTAAAGCAAGAACGCATTTTTAGGGCGCGTGTATTCCGTGTGTGGCCCGCGACCGACGATTAAGATGCAACACCGATGCAGCTCTGTCTGATGCAGCTCGGTCTTCATCGGTGGAATAAAGAAAAAAAAATTATTTTACGAGATTTTTCATCGCGCTACATGACAGACTTGGGTTTGCTGGGTTCCCCCATCTTTGGGGCATGAAGCCGAGCGCAAAATATTTCTACGGCTATAAGAATCATCTCCCATCAAAGGGACACGAAGACAAATTGCCACGAAAAACATGACACCAAAAATGGATTGCATGTCCGTGTCTAGATCGTCTGCGTAGCAATGTGCTATACCGCTAGTTCCGTGCCACATGCAGGATGGATTGTTTTAGTTTTCCACCTAAATGGGGAGCAAGAGTAAGAAAGATGTTCTTTTATAGTGCTTATGGTAAGATGACATTAGGTGACAGGCGAACATATTATCGCACGGTAAATTATTAATGTTAGCATCGATGATTGGTGGACTAAATTCTGAGTAGGTACATATGAGGACTGTGAGCTAAGGTCGCATAAAATTGTGCTATTAAAGATACAAAAAATCAACCGGCTAACATATCGTTGAGCTTTATATTATAGCACATTTTGTAGCTTTATAGACACGAAACATGGTTCATTTCAGCTTTCATTGTTCTCATTGTTCTTAGACGAACGAACTTAGTACACCATTTAAGACAAACTGATTTTGGTGCGCTGTTACCTGATGATGGTGCCTAGTGGAATCGTCTTCAAGGAGTAACCAAGACCTTGCAGTTGCACTTTAGCTGAGAGTACCTATTTCGCTTTGTTATTGGAAATAAGGTGACAATCCACAAAGTTTCTTACATATCGACCCTTGAATGTAGAAGCTTCAGTTGCTTATGGCGTTATGAATGACGTTTTCTATGACGATTAGGAGCGCTCAAAACTAAGCGCCATTCATTCCAACTTATTTTAAAATTCTAAATCGATAAGAAAACCACAATTTATTGCCTGTCGACGGATAGAACATGACCTTAAAATCAACTAAAGAGATATTATATTCGTCACCCCATTTCGGGATTTTTTTTTTTGAAGTAAAGATGCAACGGGGATGCCTAAAAGCATTCTTTAAAAACGAGGAGTGAAAAATATATATTCATTTCTTGTGGCATTCGAATAGATCGTTTTAGTAAATCATAAAATCTGACGTTTAGTATGCTATTTCAATTTGTTTATTACATTATAACGTAGATCGTCCCAGTCATTGAGGTGATCTTTTATTTCGCCTGTACTCATCTTTTTGGACACTATGTGTGTTTTTTGAGCTTCGGTTTCATCCAAGCAAAGTAAAGTATGATTTTCAGCACGCAATTACAACTGTAATGTACGAATTATTTTACACCCTACTGTATACTATTCCGCTAACTAATTTAGTACATACATTGTTAAGAGCTTTCCTATTGAATAAAGGAGTCGTATTGCAACATTCAAGCGTGTCACTTTTATTTAGTAGTTCGATTTGGTCCATATATGAAAACAACCAATTACAACAACTAGGTATATTATGCTCTACTTGACACTTTGAGTCTCGCAATAGTTGTAATTGCGTGCTGAAAATCATACTTTACTTTGCTTTGCTGAGATCGAAGCTCAAAAAAACACGCCTATTGTAAGAACGTAAAGATATGAATTGAAATGTCTGTAAGGTGATGCATAAATAATTGAGTCGATAGTGCGTTGATTGAAAACAAATATGTTAGGAGTTTTATTAATTGAATGAATAATAGTTCCTACAATTTTATGATCCATTATCAATGGGTAGATTGACAGAAACTCCGAAGCGAAGAAAATGCTTGCAATGTTTTTTTGGGGTCCAGCAATACACCTACCACAGGATTGACTTATGCCCAAAACAAATGTGCAGAATTCACTGTTCAGCAAGATTACAATTCACACAAGTTTTTAAATGGATATAGGCACACGTAAATTCTGCACCCACTGTAACATGTCTCTATTTCTAAATTTTGAAGCGAAATTCAAGCGTACCACAACAAAAAAGAAAATAAATTGCAATTTCAAGTATTTGGCATTATCGGCTTTTGACATTTGCTGATCGTGTTTGTTTTTGTTGCAAACACATCAGCTGCTTAGTCGGCGAATGACATAAGTCATATTAGCCGATGCAATCCAAGTTAAATAATTTTCTACACATCATCTGTTTATGTTTGCACCTACTCACCAGGTAGTCTTGCTGACACGATTTCCCACTTATACTTTCTGCTAAACTGTCTATTGTACGAGATGGTGATGATTCCTATAATAAAAGTCAAGTTTATATTTAAAGCTGCTACGGATTTCGACATTCCTTTTACCTGTAATAAATCTTCGAGGCTTTCAATATATTCGATGGCATTTCTTAAAATTTCAACTTTCGGTAGTCTTTGGTTAGGATTTGATGTTGTTCTCCGCTTAAGGACTTCGAACGCTTCATTTACCTGCAAAAACAAATATAAATAAGATAATGTTAATTACATGCACTTGTTTCAGAAAGTGTTCATCAGTGTGAATCAGTTCTTAAGTCATCTTCTTGGCTGTTTTTACAATTTTTGTAATGGAGAATTTTCATGTTATCAATAAGATCTCTTGCTGCAGTTTTTCTCAACGCAACAGATAGCCACAAAAGGGACGCCCGCAGAGCGTCTTATAACGGTAATATTATAGGTAATGATTTATCTTTAACTTTTGATACTGGTTAACACAACAACAACTGAACCTGACAAATATTCAAGGATCCCTCGTTGACGAACATAATAAAAACCGAGTGGCGCTACAGTCTGGGGTGGACCTGGGCCTCAATCAATACGCCTCTCCAGTTAGCGCGATCTTTGGCTAACTGCCTCCAGTTGCGCACTCCAAGTTGGTTGAGGTCCCCTTCCACTTGCGAGCGCCACCTAAGGCGAGGTCTTCCTCTACTTTGTTGTCCCTCCGGGTTGGAATCGAAGACTCTTCGGGCCGGAGCGCTGCTGTCCATCCGGTCTACATGTCCCAGCCATCTTACACGACTGATGCGTACTTTTCTGAAAAGATCGATGTCGCTGTACAGCTCGTAGAGTTCGTTGTTAAATCTCCTCCTCCAGAGCCCGTTAACGCGAACGGAACCAAAAATCACTCGAAGAATTTTGCGCTCGAAATGACAAAGGAGATCTTCATCCGCCTTTGATAGCGTCCATGCTTCTGCACCATAAAGTAGGACTGGGACGATGAGGGTCTTATATAGAGTATCCTTAGTATTTCTCGACAAGGACTTACCTACTAACAATTCACGAAATATTATTCAAAGCGTTGTAAAATAAATGAAACTTAAAAAAACAGCACGTTACGAATCCTTTTTGTCTCTTAGATTGATTTGATTTGAAATTAAAGACATTTGGCACGATCACACAGTTCCTGAAGCAATCGATGTTTTGCGCTAATTTTTCCGCCGCTTAAGCGATTTTAATTGACCGCTTCAGAGAGGCGGCTTGACTTTCTAGTTTTTGGTAGAGTGCTGTTAAGGATCGATATTAGGCGGACAATCCGAAAACGATCCATACCAAAAAGCAAATGTCTATCCTTCATAGTCAATAAAACGCCTAAACTGTTTACAACAATGGACCATCTTTACTTTTGGTGGCGTTTACAGTACGGGGTGGAGCACGGCCTCAACCACAGAGCACCTCGATCCCTAGACAGCTTCCTTTATTTACGTTACGCCCATCAGTTTAGTGGAGGTCGCCCACCAATTGTGAGAACCTAATAAGTTGGGGTCTTGCTCTGCTTCAATGTCCCTCAGAAGGGACTCAAAGAATCGGCTGGTGCGTTGTTGTCCGTACGCTCCAAGTACCCCTGCCATCTTAGCCGTTATTTCCTCAGCTTTTTGACCAGTTCAACTTTACTGTATAGCGTATAGCCCATACAGCTCTCGTCGTTTAATCTTCTCCTCCACACTCCACTGATACAAACTGGACCGAATATCGCCCGAAGAATATTTCTCTCAAAAGATTCCAGGAGGTTTTCATCCGTTTTTGATAGAGTCCATGCAGGATGATTAGAGTGTTATAGAAAGAAAAGGAAACCGCGATTTGCAAAGAGTAATTCTTCGTTTGATCTCTGCGCTGATGACATTTTGCGAGGTGATAGTGGAGCCCAGACAAAAGTCTTTAGCTACCTCGAAGTTGTGTCTATCTATACGTTTTGTCCATGTCGTCGATGGTTTCAATACTTGCTAATACACAACTAGCAGCTAGCTGCGATCTTCCAATAACGTAAAAATCGTCAGCATTGCAAGAACGAACTCTTGAAAAATTATACCTCTGATGTTTTCTTGTGACTTTCGTACAATTTCTTCAAGAACGATGTTAAAAAATTTACACCACATCAGCACATTGCCTTGATGTCTCAAACATTTTTCAACAACATCGTCCAGCACAAACAAATTATAGTTAAGCAGGAATGCCAAACAATATGATCGGCCCATATCAGTGCGGTTATAGGCCAGGAAAGTCTACCATCGACCGAATTTTCGCACTCCGATAGATCTTACAAAAATTTCAGACCGGTACACGGCACATTCTTATCGACTCTAAAATCATTCATGACAGCGTATGTAGGGACGAGCTACACAAAACCATGTCACGTTTCGGTATTCCTGCCAAACCATGAACCTTCGTCAAACATTTTTCTGAGATAGAGCCAGAAAATCCAATGATAAAAAAAATCTTGAAGAATTTATAGGCAGTTTTGCCGGATTTGCTGCTTTTATTGTTAATCGCTGCTCCAATATAGTCGTTCACGTGTGCATGTGCAGTGCTTTTTAGAATCTGCACAGTAATCCTAAATGCTTTATCCAAAGACGACAGCATAAGTCTTTTTTTGTTTGGTCAACACAAAAGACCGTAATGTCGATCACCTTAAGACTTTTTTCTTCGGCACTCCGGTAATCTGCTAAGCTTTTTAAAACACCACGCTTAAAAAACAAAAAACAATGAAACGAAGTAAATATGTAGTCCAAAATGCATCTGCAACTTTACGAGTTTATTGTTCTTTTACTATTATTGTTTATTCAATTTGTTCTCCATCAGCTCTACCATAAAAAAGTGAAACATTGACACCAACTGAATTTTATTTGACAATCGATTACTGTTTGAAACCCATTATGCAGGTGGGTTTAAAATTTTCCAAGAAAATACTTTCCAATTTATAGTCAATAAAACGCCTTAAGTGTTTATATACATTCTTTACGTGTTTATCAATACTTAAAATGCTTGCACTCTAATAAGAAAAAAAATCCCAACTTAATTTTAAAAATACTCCATTTCGATGACAATTCTTAAAGAACTTTCATCCGTCCCATTCTTGCGCAAAATAAACATTTCTGTCTTGATTTACAACTTCGTATGATCCCCTGATAGCAGTGCACAGATAAAAACGTGAGAAAATCACAGTCTTCAGCTGTCTGGTAGTAAACTATTCATTTCGACTACAAGAGCACAACTTTTAAAGGCGAATAAAATTAATTTTTATACATTTTTAATGGCAGCGGTAATTCGGATTGGGCCAATATAATTTGTAGTGCAACATTGTTGCAATCGTACGGTTTGCCGTAAAATTAATGTTGAACAATTTTTGTTGATTTTTTTGGAAACGCCATACAATTTGAAAGATAATTTAGGATCTTGTTAATTTCATTGGTTATAGTTCGGCCCCGACTATAAGCTTTAATGTCATTTGCACATTATCATCAGCATCACCATCAACTTAAATGGTCATAAATTTTAAAAATAGAATCATTTTATTGCCAGACCGTTGAGAGAAGCGTATCCTTCAAAGTTTCCGCTGCAAGTATTCAGTGATCTCAAATATTTGACTTTGTGAATGAGAGAATGCACTCCGTATACATATGCATGTGCATGCTCAGGCTGCTGCGCTAATGTTATTTATGAATATCTTAATTGCATGTCGACGGTGTTGTAACACGGCACTTTTTCGCTTTTGGAGTCGGTGCACAGATTCCAAAGGTTAAAAAGAATTTAATCGCAATTTGTTTTTTATTATCATTTTATGACTAGAGGTAGAGGTTTTCCAATGGTCTATAGATATATGAATATCACTTTAGTTTTGGGTGTTCATTCTGACTGCCATCGTCTTAAATTCCGGGTTAGATTATTCTTGTGTAAATTACAATCGAAGGACTCTTACGGATTTTAAAATACAAGCTTGAACGACAGCTTATTTGAGCGATCTTGTAATCAAATTTTAGCACAAGTTGGTGGTTATAGTACAAGACAGCTTTAGTGATAGAGTATACTAGCCTTTTCCGACATCAGAAAATGGAGGAAAATCGACTTAAATTTGGTCAAAAACTGGAAAATTGTTGCGAGTCCTATTGTAGTCGTTCGATCGATAGGTGGCGCTACGTTTGCTTGTTTGCTTGGGTCTCAACCAATACGCCTATCCAAAGCCTCAGTGCGCGTTACTTGCGGTTGTTGAGATCCCCTTTCTCTTGTCTATTCGAGTTGTAGAAGGCTGTCCGCGTTGGGGAATGATTCTTATCCGGTCTTCTGTTCAATTTCTTTCTTCCAACTCCTCCAACTCAAAAGATCAACGCTCAATCTTCGGTATTGTCATTGCTTCTGATGGACTAGGTTGCGTTCGGTAATATGTAGGTATCACATAGAGCCTTCTTAGCGCACTTTCATCTGTATTAGACTTTACTAGACACGATGATTCGATGATTTCTGATCTGATTTAATTTTAAAAGTTTTAAAGCAGACTCGTTGACTTCGGGTCGAGGTAGCCAAACTCCTTAACTACCTTAAAGGCTAAGTAGGTATACCTGTCTATATTATGACTTTCTGCTCGATTTGTTGATGTTCTCTGTCCTTTCTTGTCAACAGCATTTATACTAGATTTTGCCATCGTTCCCAACTAAACCCACCGTTGCCGCTTCGGATTAGTCGATGAATTCCACCAATGAAATAAAATCAATGTCATCACCGTACGAAAATTTTTGCGAACTTTTTTTTTTTAAATTTTGATAGGACCAGCGACACATCAAAGTATTGTCAATGGGTATACGATACCTGTAAACAAATAATTGACACCTTATATTTTCGCTCGAGTTCTAACCGTTTTTATGCGGATATTCACGTAGCGATCAGACCGTGGCAATCAATCTCATTGTGATTGCAGTTAGTAGTTACAATTAGTTTGCCAGAAAAGAAACTATAAGATAGCAATGTATTTTTTAAAAGATAAACAAATGTAATACTTTAGTATCACCAGCGCAGCAAAACCATTAAACTGTTGTATGTTTTCGAGCCATTAATAAAGCATTACTTCACTAATAAGAAACGGTATTTACCGTTTGGTGTCAGATTTTAACAAACAATACCCATGTCTATTCTACAAGACTGCGAGATTTTATTTCTTTCAATGCAAAGTCCTACTTAATTAAGACCACTCAATTCGCTTAGACTTTATACCTTTCGCAATCGCCGGCGTTCCCGCATGGTGGCTGCCTTACGTCTATCCACGGCGACGCTCTTTTTCTTGCACGCTTTGCACGCCCATGTTAGGCAAGGTCGCGACTGACCCGATGCACAAACCAATGGCGCTAAAACATGTTCTTCGGAACTCAAGCTGTTATCGTCGTAATCCGTAAATATAGGCGATGGTGTTAAAATGGGTTGTTTCTCCTCGCGTCGCGCGAATGCGTTTCCATGGTCATATCGCGAGTAAAAGTTATGATACGGTCGATGCTGAAAATCACAATCACTTTTCATATTCTGATCACTTTGATTCATTTTGCTACTGGTATATTTAGTCATGTTCACTAATGCACTGGATTTTCTTTTAAAACAATATTTTTTTATTTACTTTTTTTAAAAACACACTTTCACTTGAATGCGACTTTCGAAAACCCGCCGCTAATGAGTACTGCACGTATAACCGACCCGTAAACCAACTTAAGACTGAATTGAGGACTTTCGACACACATGTGTTTTGGTGACAAACAAATCGTTGGGCAAAAACGAAAGAAAAGAAAATCCAAATAATCTTCGCATTTGAGTGGATTCTATTTTTAAGAAAACACAGTTTTCGACACATCACTAGTTGGGATGGGATGGTTCTTAATATGATCACGCCCATTTAGTGTATAATTCACCGAGTCTCAAAATGTCGTACGTGATCGACGCACGTTGGTGTTGAGATGATACAATGGTATTCAATGATCGATTACGTCGCATAGTGTCACAAATAACAAAATAGAAGATGAGACGACTATAATTTACTGACTGGATAAATTAAAATAATAAAATCTGGTGATGTGACATTTTAATTGGACGACAATGGCGGTGGCCGTACGGTGTGCGGAGTATTTGTTGTGATGTTCTTTTGTTTTCACATTTGTCGTCACCGGTGTGAATTTATATTTTGTCAAAAAGACATGAGATGTGTTTCATTGGGTGCGCTCGGTATTTTTATTTTTTGACCGTATTTCACTGTGGATATAAGGTTCTTATTTATTTAGCAGAGAAAACCACGATGAAGGTAATGATTTGTTCACCGTGATTTATTGCCGGCTAATAAAATTTAAGCAGGCTATAAAACAAATTAATATGTATAGGATGCTTGTTGCTGGTGACAGGCAGAGGTAGGAAAGGAGGTATTTAGGGAAAATTTAGGACATTTAAATGTAAGGTGTTTTTAGTTGGTTGGTCTACGTATTAAAAAAAAAGATGGGTTACTTTTGTTAATGAAGTTGAAGAATCAATTAGTAAACAGCGGACACCTGTTAATCGCCCAATACTGGCAGGAAAAATGCCGGCGACTTCTTACATCAAACAAAGAGTCTCTCTCTGCCGTGAGTACCTACCAAAAGCATCTATGAAATTGAAACTCTTTCAAAAGTGAAAGATCTTTATATAGGTAGGTTGTAATTTCTTGTGTTTCCTGTGCTCATTACGAAAACCTAGAGTTTTAAAGTTGGGAGATTACTTAGAGCTAGCTAAGGGTTAGAATAGCTCTCTTACTACAGTTGGTTTCCTTTCTCACTTCAACTCTATCCTTTTATAATATTTCTGTAAGGACTTGGGTCACCTTCTGATATTTTCTTATAACTAACCTATTTAGCAGCCCTCCGACTCGAATACGTAAAAAAAATATAAACAATGCGGAAGAGTTATAGCAAAAAAAAAAACCTTCATGAGCTATTTAAGTACAATTGTGGTTTTAGTGAAACTTAGATACCTACTCGTGTAGTAGTATGTATTTTGAATAAGTATAGGTACTTACACTGAAATTTCAAATCAGTCTTTTTAATTTTTTGTTCTTACCTGTACATACGATGCCGAAAGAGCTTTCTGCGGTCGAAATATTCGTCAGAACGAGTACGAACGTATGACGCTCACCTCATATTTGCTTCATAGCTTTGACGCAGCCCAATTTGGACAAAGCGGACATCTTAGTAAGTAGATATGTAAAGGGTGCTATTTTTTAGAGGTATAGAACTCAAAGTTAGTAACACTATTTTAAATGGCGGCCATTTTGTCTGCAGTCAAGTGATTTACTGTTATTTTGGATTGGTATTTCAACATCACGAACAACGCTTCCACATTGAACAAATTTATTTTGAAAATCATGGTTTTGTTCGAATTACGTAAATTTTTATAAGCGAATTTTGTTTAGCGATGAAGCTCACCTTTGGTTGAATGGATAAGTGAATAAACAAAAACTGACTGTTTGGTGTGCTTTATGGGTTGGTGGAATAATTTGTCCATACTTCTTTAAAAACGATACTGGCCAGAACGTTACAGTGAATGGTGACCGCTATAGAGCCATGATTACTGATTTTTTCGTTCATCAATTGAACAACTATGATGTGCAGGAGCTATGACTTAAACAAGACGGCGGCGCAACATGTCACACAGCTCGTGCCACAATTGATTTATTGAAGGAAACTTTGGGTAACCGCATAGTTGCGGACCCGTGAATTGGCCTCCAAGATCGTGCGATTTAACGCGGCTTGAATATTTTCTGTGGGGATATGTGAAGTCTTCGACGATAAGCCCGAAACGATTGACCACTTGGAGGAAACATTCGATTTTGTTTTCATTCGCGATGTGTTGCCCTTGCCAGATTATTTTCTTTAAACATTAAATTTGGAATTTTATTCTAAAAATGTTGTTAGGCGATAACAGAATATATACACGGTTTTGATTAAAATTACAGTATCGGTTATTGTTTCTTGAATATAATTGCATTCACATATAATCAAGTTGTTGTTGTTGTATGTACTGGTAATATGAAGATCTGAATAGATCGATACCATTTAAATCCAGAGCAATTTCAATCAAACTGTTGGCCTCATTAGGACCGTGCATATTTCACATTTTGTCTACGAACGTGGAACGACACGGTAAACGAGGTCCATAGTTGCGTACTTTGAGGAACTAATAATACGCCCAAAAATATGCTGCAGAACTTAAAATCATGGCGTCAGTGTTAGTATATCGTGGGAAATTTACCTTTTTGTGGGAATTTCGATGTTAAGAAACCGTCTCGTGGGAAAAAGGGAAAAAATAGGATTTCGGAAAGATTTTGTGGGAAATTTGGTAAACTTACAAAAAAAATAAAAAATTATATCAAACCTTAACCTAATATCACATTTGTACTACCTTATTCTGTGTTCACAAAAAAAGTCTAAAATTACAATTACAAAACACGTAAGAGGGTAAGAGTATCATTTTTTTTTCGTACACATTTCGAACTTCTCCTTCTAACTTCGTTGCTTATGTTTTCAACTAAGTGGATGTTTCTGTTTTTCGCTGCGCTGTTAGCTAGGTAAACATTTAATTTTGACGACGGTGTGTATTAGTGAAATTGAATTTTGATCAGGTGTCTCTCTTTTTATAAACTTACAGGCTTATTTATAAGCCCAACGTAGAGTCTGCTTATTTTTACGCACCCTATAAGATGCCCTTACACAGGAAAATGTGATTTATAAAGATTTTTCGAAATTTAGGGCTGCGTATAAGTAACACGAAAATGTGCGTTTAGAGCCAGCAGCTTTCGTTAATGTGTTATGTAATTTATTTCGCATGTTGTGCACATTTTTTTTTATGTTAAGATTTCGTTTGCAAATGCAACTTTAAAATATAATTATTAGATTTAATAAATAAAAAAATATCAAATATTTCCGAGTTTGTGACTTTATTTCTTCTACTTAAGTTTTATTGCTTGTAGGAAATGTCTGAGGATGTGTGTCGTGTGTGAATTATGTCGTCCTTTGGCCAGGTATAAGATTCGTTGGTGGTTGGTGGAATTGGACGAGGAATATGAATATAGGAAGACACATAGATATATGATTGCCCAATACATTTCGGAATTGTGCACATTATTTGACTTTCTAGTGTGTAAATTAATATTAAAATCCATAATATAAAATATTTGTGTCTTTTTTTTTTATTTTTTGTTAATAAAAGTATTGAAAATTTACTTTTTTATTCAAATTAACTATTTGGGAATTTTGTGGGAATTTTGACTAAGTCCAAAAGGGAAAAATGGGAAAAAAATTAGCTGTCCGAGGGAAAAACCATCTCAATGACATAACAACACTGCATGGCGTAGCCGTAGATATTTAGAAATTTAATTGCACTTGTAAAACGAGGTATTCTTAAATGCGTTCAAATTAGAGAGATACCTACAACAATTTAGTTAGTTAGCGAAATTGAATGTACATACCTACTCATCAAATAAGGTTTTTATAATTATGTTGACTGTAAGTACAAAACAATTACGTTCATAAATAACAATTTATTAAGTGTAATATGAAATTAGGTTACCTTAATTCAAATGTACGTATACTCAGAGCTTGATTTTATGTCTCATGCGATAGGCACCGAGAAGTAATCACATCCTATGAAATTTACCCCAAAGATTACATCAGGCATTTATACATTATACTGTTCTGAAAACTGAAGCGAACATCCAGATGTGTGCTCTTTAAAAGAAAAAATAAATTGGAAACGAAAACGTATGCGTGCGCCGAACTTTAAAGAGAAGGCGTGCGTCTCTCTTGTGGTACTGAGTGGTACTACAGTAGAGGTCGGAAATATGATGCAGGCTTAAGCAAGAATAAAACCAATTTCGCATGGAAAGTTTAAAGATCAGTACAAACATGCACTTTTTGCTTTAACCTTATGTTCTGTGTGTGGTTTAATTGTAATTTAGTATTAATATTGATGCTTATAGGGATACACTGTAGTTGATTATCACAATCTTAGTCACAGTTAGGGCTGTATTTAATAAAAAGGACCTAAAATTTTATTTTTAAAATGTTAAATTTGAATGTTTTCGATGAAAGTTACACTTTCGAACGTCTATCAGAGGTTCGTGATTTGGTAGGTGGGTAGCGCTAATGAACAACACCCAGCTTAGTAGTATTGACTCTCTATTACCCTTGAAGCTTGAACATATTTTAATTGCTTAATTCTAATAAATGTATGTCACTAAGTATAAGCAGGAATATCTCTCAGCCTTAAATCTATCTATTAACAAAGATTAGTTATATATACCAAAATCTTGAATTCTTATCTTAAAACCAGTGTTGCCATTCTGACCAGATCCCGGTCATATATCTTCACTCTGACCGGAGAAAATTTTTAAATCCGGTCTAACCGATTTTTCACCGAAACTAACAAAAAAATAAACGAAAAAAAACTTTTTTGATTGCAAAAAATAATATTGTTCTATGACTAGATATAAAGATAAATAATTGAAACTTGACCATACTTAACGCGCTCACAATTTCATACAGAAACAATTTTTTGTGCATAATCCTAGAATCGATGTTATTACAAATTAATTCGCAGAAGTTTGGTTTTTGTCAATATATTGCATTTGTGCGTTGTGAACAGCATTGTCAGTTTGGGGGTTTTCCCCCAGATTAGGGGGTTTTTCTGACCGACGGTGGGAAATCTGGGGGGAGAAATTGTTTAGGGGGAAATCTGGGGGTTTTATTTTACTACGTTCAATTATTTTTTTTTTTTTGTCACTAAAAACATTCAAAGCTATAAAGCCACTGCACCACCAACAAACCAAATCAATGTATGTTCGAGTAAATCCCAATTCCATTCCAACGCATTCCATACAAATACATTAAAAAAAAAATCATATTAATTCTTGAAACTCGTATCTTTTTAATGCCCTACACAAATTACAAAAAAAAAAAATAGTTTTTATTGAATTTGAATTTAATGCTTTTAAATAAATTATTTGAAAAAAAAATTGGGGTTTTTTTTTTGAAAATAGCTAAATCTGGGGGTTTTTCAGATTTGTCTGGGGGGAAATATTTCAACCGCCTGGCAACGCTGGTTGTGAAATTTGATGTATTGAAGTAGAAAAGAGAAGAAGAAAATAAACACGTTGAAAATAAAAAAGGGATTAGATACTTTGCTTTGATACAAATCAACCATATTCCTGATGAAATCATAGGGACAAACGAGGTAGGTACATAGTTTGGAAAAATAAATAACCTACATAAGGTTACATCCTATTATAACAGGGCCTCTTTTAATATTTATTTACTTCATACGCGCAAATCAAACACAAGTAGACATCGATCACAATTTTATTTCTCCGTCTGGTTTCAACTCTGATTTATTTCGTCTGAATCTTCATGAATATGAATTGAGTGCAACTCAATTCGTGCATTTGCCCTTCTTATTCCACCGGTTTTGATTCTTTCTTCTTACTGTTACACTAGGTATTAGCTAATTTTTGTTTTATATTTTTAGTAAAAACATATCACTATGTATACGTATTATATTTTTGACCAGACTTAAATACAAAAATACTTATTTTATTTTAAATTTTTATATTTATTGGTTCAACTTATTTCATTTGTTAGCTTTTCAGGCCGCTACTGTTCTGATAGTAGAGCACTATTGGACTATTGCACTCTCTTCCACACCGGATTTGATATTAGACTTTCAGACGGATGCCTCATAATACCACCCGCTAATCAACCTCCACTTCACCCACAAAGTCCAAAAATAGAGAGGACTTGTGCTGTTGGCAGTTGGCTTGGCACTGGCAAAAAAGAAAATCGTTTTTCTTACTCCGTCTCATATGTCGGCAAGCAAACACTGTCCGGGTCTTCTACTTCGTCGCACGTGAAATTATTCGTTGTTTTATTCGGTTCCTCTGGTAAAAATTCTACGCAAATACAGTTTATTAAAAGTGTTGACGTTAACTAATTTGCAAGTGAAAATAGAAACAGAAACTACCAATTCAACATAAATACTGCTTATTTATACCTGCGGTAACAGTTGCATAAATAGTGCCGACAATAGTGACACTGACACCTTATTAAACGCACGAGGTTAACGTTTTCCTAAATGAATCTCAGGTAGGTAGGTAGTACTGCTAATTTCATTGAGCATCGCTCTCTGCCAAGGTCAATCGATTTGAGAATAATAACAAAGAACAGGTGGACATGCAGCGTTGTGATGCTGTCACCTATAAGTTATATGCACCAAATCTCCAAATGTAATTCTATTTCGTTCGCACCTGCATAATATGTTTTGTTTCGATAGTGATGCTCTCATGATTTTTCTTCCGAGGTTTCTTATCAATATCAAGTTTGCTAGGTGAACGTCAAGTGTAGACTTTTAGCAAACTTTGATTGTGTCTCAACAGCTCCTATATAGTTAAGCAATATGAAATAGGATTTATTCACACTACAGTATTACAGTCAGTTATCATTATCAGTCTTAAAGGCGTAAAAAAAATATTAATGAAATGAAATGAAAAAGAAAACGATAAAGAAACTTTTGTTTACAAAAGTGTTATTCTTATAATATTGAGGTGAAGATTATGTAGACTCTCAGTTGTGATGTTGTGTTAACGTTATGTAGCAATGTTTATTGTAATACATATCGGGAAAGCCCGCGTAGGAGTCCTTTTCTTTACGTGTCTAGCTGAACAAATGATAGCAAATGCGATAGCTAATGTTATGACTCGTGGTAAATTATCAACCAGCAATCCACAAAAAAAAAAAAAAACGGCCAACCTCGGCTGATGCAATCAAAAAAAAAAACATTGATTGTGTTGTTTAGAAGTAGGTAGGTAGTACAGAAGTAAATAGTTGCCATAATAGGATCAGTTCCAAGTTCCCTCCCTACTTGTGTAAATATTAGTAGATCTTTTCCCTAACGATAATGAACTCGACCACATTAGTCATTTTGAGACCCTAGTTATAGCTTATAGTCATACGTAAAATGCATCAGAAAACGTTGGAACACATTGGAAAATGTTTTTTTTTTTTCGTTTTAGCGGTCATAGCGAAAATTTTGTCAGAAAAAAATTCCTGACAGATGGAACGGTAAAGAAATGAAATATTTCAGTGAAATGATCTGTGCCTTGATTTTGTGCGGTTTTTTTCCGCAATGGCGGTGTCGGAAAGGGTTCACGTATGGGCGGATTCTATAAATGTGTGAGTGATGTCGCGAACTGACAACTTCCAATATTTCCTGTTCTTATATCGCTTTGTTCCTGAATATTCCAGGCGAGCTTTCCCACACGCAACCTTTTTAGGTAGCGAGAAGGATGTCGAATGAGAACAGCGTGACCGTTGTGCGACAATTTGGTACCTTTTTCGAGGACATTAATAGATACAATTGTTATTCCTTTGTTCCTTTTTATTAGTTGGAAAATTCACATTTTAGGACTATTCACATGAGAGCCAATTGCGAACGAACAGCGAACAAGCGAATATTTTTGACACTTCAATCACTTCAATCATTGTTCAATGTTAACTTCGATAGAATTTTTTCATTCGTGGGTTTGTGGATCCGCGAATGTTTTATGTGGATTGTGAATAAAGTGGGACAGTTCGCTGCAAGAATTTTCAATAAATTGCTGTAATAATTGTAAATTGAGCTTGTATAAAAATCGATTTTCAATTCATAAATACAATTAAATTCATTTGTTCGCAACTCGCGCTCATGTGAATAGTACTTAATTTTTTTTTTTTTTCAAAAACTGTGATTTAAAAATGAATATGTTTTAAATATAACGCGGTTCCCCATCATAGCGTAAAGCCGGCTAATACTTGCTAAATACTGGGAGAAAATACTAAATTTACGTAGTAGCATCAGAAAAAGGCACATTTTTCTTTCATCGTCCCTTTTTTAGGGACTTTTTAAAACTAAATTGAACGCGATCTTAAAAGTAGATATAAAAATGAGTTGATAGGTATAATTTAGGAACAATATTCAATTAATTTTTATATATTTATAAATAAAAATCAAAGCTAAAAGGTTTTCATTTCAAAATTTATTTGAAAACGTGCATCTACTGTTTCATAGAAGTAGTGTCTAGTGTCTAGCTCACAAGCGGAACAATCTAAACGACATCCAATTGTAAAGTGATTTGGCTCAATTTATAAAAGAAAAGTTGTGTGGGAACGATCTACGAGTATTTACAGTCTATATTGTATTGTAAAACTAAAACTAAAATTTATAACCTTTCTCTAACAGTCCGGGAGATTGTTGCAAAATTCTGAAAAGTAGCAAAAAAAGACAGGTGTACGAAAAAAGTTTCATTTGTAAAGATTCTTTGAAATTTAAGAATTTTCGCACAATATTTAACAATTGTTGGCTCTCGTAACACTATAATCGTGTTCTGATAAACAGCACGTTATATTTTACTAAAATTCATTTGAAAATCACAGTGTTTCTAAAAATTGCAAAGTTCCTTTTCAAACTAAAAAAGGGATACAGTAGCAACAAATTGTATCAGGATCCTCGAAAAAAGTGCCAAATTATTGCACAACGGTCACGTTGGTCACAGCACGCGGCTCACTCACACATTCAAATCCGTGCCTTGATTTTGTGCGGTTTTTGAGGCGATGTCGCTAGGGAACGGTCCGAATCGGATTTGAATGTGTGAGTGAGCCGCGCGCTGTGCACTAAAAGTGCAATGACTATAAAACATTAGTATAGCATGGATGTAGCACCAAAAGTAATATTTTACTGTCATGTGAAACATTTTTGGAATATAGAAGGCTATAAGAGAAATGTGATCTAGAAGTAGAGTCTTGCAGATTGCAGCATGACTTTAAGTTTGAATGTAGCTTAATGTATTTAGTTTTTCAAAAAGCAGTTTAAATAATTTCCCCTTTGTTGTACGAGGAGCTTTAGATCGCTTTACTCGCCACAGTGATTGTTAGCTTTAGCACCATTAAGAATCAGCTAATGCTTGCCAACAAAAAAAAGAAAAGATTCTGTTTATTAGCTGAGTTATTTTCCATTGTCAAAGCTAAAAACAGGAAAGAGCAATCCGCAAAACACTCCTAATAGACGGCGAGTCCGCGTCTATTTTCTATTTAGGTTGGCTTAATGATTTTAGCATATTCCGTCGTAGCTTTTGTTTATGTTTATCTCATAAATGAGCACGCGTGTTGTGTGGTGACCGACTAGTTTCGTTATGGCACTCTCGCTTTTCGCCAAAAAGAAAAATAAATATTTTTTTTTATTTTTGAAGACATATTATACAAGGGCTTTTTGGCAAGATTTGATTTTTTTTAATTGTTTTGGACTTTAAATGATGCTGCTATTATTATGCCGGCCGGTGTACTTGGCGTGTGGAACATATAAAATTTTGCATAATTTATTATTCGCAAAGAAATAAAGCTTTTGCTTTTGTTTGTATCGTATCAATATCGACTCGACAGGCAAATATATTTAGCTCTGTATCATAGCTACGCTGGCAAGACGGCACGTGCGTTCACAGATAAAAAAACCGTTGCGAACTTTGATAAAATAAATTTTTTGCGTGTCTGCATATTTTTGTTTATAGTTTTACCATATCTATCTTTATCTTTATGGTATAATTGTACAACACAATGTTGCAGTGAGAATAATAATAATAGGTTGATACTGGAAACATATTGATTCTAAGATTGTTGTAATTGGGGAAAGTTGAAGTTCAAAAAAACACTGGTGGGCAATGTAAGTTATTGCAGAGGTAAATATATAGTAAAGTAAAGGACTTTGAACAAAAAAAAGAAAATGTTGCAAAAGTTACTGAAGTTCAGAAGAGGTCGTGTAAGTAGCTATACCTATCTGCCTAGTTTTTATTAGACGATGCATATTTTTATTGAGCTGAAAATACTGTGTTAATGGGTAAGAAATACAGTCACCCGTGTTGCCAAATTTTGCTTAATTTTCCAATTTTTGGGTAATTTTTTTGAAAAATTTGCCCATTCCATATCCGTTTTTTTTTAATAAACATGCATGGATTTCCGTTTTTCCCTATTTTAAGAGCACTTTTTCCCATTTTACCCACTGAGTGAAAAATTCCCCAAAGTGGGGAAAAATTCACACATCTGGCATCGCTGTAGCGAACGTCACTTTAATGGAAAAATTCTTCATTAGTGATCTATATCCAGATTATAAAGAGTATTCAACTCATGAACAAATTAAACTTGTTTTAACCGCCAGATAAAACGACAAATTGGTTGTGGGGTGTGCTATGTCGCTTACTACCCCGTGATCGAATAATAGTCTGTCCCAAATCCTTTGCCCCACTCCTTGTAACGTGATCATTTTAAACAGGCTATACCACTTCTGCGGTAAACCATTAAAAATTATTTTGTAAGAATGTAGCCAGTCCTATCTCAGTTATTGTTTGTCGAAAAGCGATAAATACCTTGTGCCAACAAAGTTGCTTGTGGGCTACGTTCTTTACGAAGACAAGAGAGCTTAGTCGTATAAAACGAAATGACAACGGGAGTAGGAAGTCTCGATAGTAGCCACTCCTAAACCGTAAGTCGCTATCAATTATACATAAACCTATATTCTGTAACTGCACGTAATTTAAATGCAGATTCCTCTAGGATCCGATTGTGTGTTTTTTTTTTACAGGTTTTAAAATCTACGTCAATGCAAATTTTTCCCAACCCATGTCTAGAAATATAAAGATCGTAACTTTGCTGTTTTTTTTTTAATACGACTTCCAATTAGACGGTGAATACCCAACCTATTTACTAGAACTGATAGGAAATAAATTGCTCTACCACCTGAGAGTTTGCTTGTCTTTGCCTATACGCTCTTATCCGGTGAAATGTTTGCACCTACCCATTTTATTTATAGGTCTATGGTCTAAGCTGTACCCGTCCGGCTTTCATTGTATGTTCTTGTCAAAGTCCAGTTCACATTTCGCTAAGTGCTTTGTTTGGACAGTGCAGAATTTTAGCTGTTATATAATGTTTGTCGAGAAATAGCGTTTTCAGTGTTTTTGAACTCAAGGTTATGATGAAACAATTTGCTGTTGGCGCTTATAATATTTGCATAGTTACTGCAGATATCAACAAAAAATAATAATCAACGTTTCACAAATTTCCGAAATTATCAAAATCAGTCAGAACTTTTGCCAAACACGATAACAGTACGATTTACGATCAAAATTATAAAAACAGAAAATTCTCCCTACAAAATGTACCTACCTAGGGAAAATGAATTTTAACGAATTTCCAAAAATTTTCCCACCTATGTACAAAGAAAATGTACCTAAAGTCGGATCTGTTCTCGAGTTATGGGCGGTCTTACGGATGCAACTTTGTTTGCGTATTTATAGAAGACTGAATAGCAATTCAGTTATATAATTATATGTAAAGTACCTAGAAAGATATTGTAATTAGAAATAAAAAAACCAATTGTGGTATGATTCAAATCAGCTAGATAACGCCAATTTATTTTTATCAAGAAATCGCGGAAAAAATACTTAAAAATCCCATGATAGTAGTTAATTTTTGTTTGGACAAATATACAGCACAGTCGAACTTCGCTAACTTTTTAATAAATCGAATGAAGTTGGTTGGCAATAGCGCCAAAACTGAAATTTAAATGTAATTTTTATTTGATAACTCCAACTTCTGTTTCTCGAATGTCTTGATGACTCGAAGAGATTATTTGTCGTCACCTTCGATAAGTCGAATTCTGGAGGAGAATTCCCAAATTCTGAGTGTTTTTACAAGTTCTGTGTTTGAATGTTCCTATGACCTAGTATACCTATGCAAACTTGTAGGGTAGGTATCTTGATTTCGTTATTTGTGATTACGAATTGTCAGGTTTCTTGTTAGAAGGGGTTAGAACACACATTACGAAGTTGGTATGAGTATGTTGGTCTATCCGAACTCAAGGCTTAGATCTTGTTTTCGAAAACAAAAAACAGCAAGCGCCTAAAAACACACAAAGAGAAATAATGGGGACGTTCGGATTCGGAATCGGATACCTAGTTTATGTAAAACGCCAACTAGATTCCCAGTTCGTTGACTAAACAACTTGAATTATTGTTTTTGTACTCTCGCGTTTGATTTTGATTTTTTATTTGGAAAAAGCCTTGCATACATTTTTTAAAAATTGTTATTTACAAACAAGTTCATTTTAAACGTAACACGGTTGCCTATTACAATAGATACTATTATAGTCGTATGCGAACTAATGATAGTTAAATATCGTGCATTTACACCATCACGCACGCGTACTTTTGCATGCAACGGGACAGAGAGATCCGTTTATCCGCAGTCAATGCTATTAAAGGCGTAAGAAAGAGATCACAAATCAGACGGCTAAGGTGTCATGGATGTTCTACCCAAATTTGCAATTGCTTCAAAACATTTCTATTTCTGATTTGAAACACGTGTAATGAGATGGCAATTAGTTTCAGTAAATTGAACAAACAATTCATCAATCACGAAAAATAAAATAATTGTCCGTTCGTCATTTTCGGAAGACATTTTGTTTTATAGGAATGCGAAATTTTTGTAGTCTTCGCTATAAAAATATCATCAATTCGAAATGTCATCTGAGTATGCAAGCAGGATTTTTTTGACTAGATTTTTTGTCGGCTTCGCATCCGTAAACGTCAACTGCAAAAACTATACCTACACCTGACCACTCTCTGAAACACATCTAGTCAGACAGCTGTCAGACTCTTACTAACGATTTTGTTACTTCCGAGCTTCGCACAGATGAAGATATCATAATTGTTGAGATATTCAAATGTGAATCCGAATCTGACCAGCTCGACAATAACGATGACAGCCACAGTGATGCAATAGAGACAGATTTGGAGGATGATTTGATTCACATCCACCTTCAAACGAGTTTGTGGCAAATTCGGTATTTAAAGATTAATGAAAAACCAACCGATTATGTTATAATGGTTTAAATTCCAAAAGATATTTTTAAAAACCAAAGTAAAAAAATCCACTCTTCAGTCACGTATGAGAGACTATTTTAAATATTAATAATAAGATACTTTACTAATAAGTAATAAATTACAATATTAATATAAACGAAAAATATTGCAGCACTAGCTACCAGGGCTTTCAGCTGGGTATTTTAAATAACAATTATGTTTCTGTACGTTTTTGTAATAAATTATGTTCGCAAATAAATACACACACAATTTTTTATTTTACTTAACAACTGGTGGCAAATGAGAGTTCGAGTTATCGAAGTTCGACTGTATTTTTATAATGAACACTTCCACATGTAGCCTATCTGAGCGAATTTGCAAATGGAAAACTGTTGTGATTATTACAAATTAGATGATTATACTCTAATTTGTTTGTCGTCTCTGCTCATGTCTGACGCATTTGATCAACCATTTTAACACTTGAATATAGATTAAATAAACGAATCCAAGTCAATCATTAGGTAGAGGCGTTAAAAACGTTTGAAGTGGCACATTTTCCCTATTTGTAGGCGCGTTTGGTGCTTTTGAATATGTGACAGCTACAACCACCTTCGGAACGTCTGGCTCACGCGAGCTTTTATCTTGTTTATAATGTTGTTTTCAATTTATTGGTTTGTTTGTTTTCTTTTTACTTTACTAATACCTAATACATAAAAAAAGTGTCGTGTGCGCTTTGACAGTGGCCGCCATATATATTCGACAAGATTTTGGAATTATTTTATTTGACAAACAATTGAGTATTTTGAATGTTATTTATTATCTAATAAAAATATGTTGATCGAAAAGAGTCTACTTACATCATTAAGGAAAATAGTCTTATAAAAATTAAAAACTCTTGTAAAAAACCATTTTTTTTTTTTTTTTGGTTTTACTTGGGCCCATAACCATAGTCAATGGGCAACTTTACCGGACACAGGTCTGCACAGAAGTGTTCTCTTTATATGTTTCGATATCATAAAAAATGTGATGTAAACTAATTTCAGAAGTACTAAAATGAACGAGTAGGTAGGTACCTACAAGATAATAAACAGAACAAGTGAACATGATGTTGCGCATTTGCACCCGGGCGGGTACACTTATATAAGAGACAACAATGAAAAAGTTTTTAAGTGCAACATTTTCTAAAATCCTAAAAAATGATCCACTTATCAATTTAGCAAGATTCCTACACTTTTGGAATATAATTCTCAGCATATACTGTGCCATCAACTGCAACCCTATTCGTCTGATCACTTTTCCGATGAGTGTAAACTCACTTTTGCACACAGAGCGTTCGTTTCAATTTTATGTGGGGTTCTGCTTTCAAGCTTTTTGTTTTTATTTTTAGATTTTAATAAAAATTTTCAATTTGCGGCAATATTCTCTGTGATGGCGGTAGTTTCTCGGAGACCTCTCATCATATCGGACAACTTTCGTGCGCGTTGCAAATACACTTGTTCCCTTTGTGCTTTAAAAAACTTATTGAAATAAAAAAAATTCTGATGAACAAAACATTCTCGTTTCAAATTTCAGAAACAAACACCAAGAGAACCGAATAAAAACAACGAAATTAACCCAACAGGGATTCTAAATCTAAGCCATGAGTAATATGAAAATTGAGTAATATCTGTATAACGTAAAACCGTTGAAACAACTTCGCACAAAACACTGCTTATACTGACATTAAACACAGACACAATGGCTTTTGTATAACTTGCGGTGCACTAGAATTACTATCAATGTCTTGCGGCGGCAAAACTAGATTCAGCGAAGAACCATCCAAGCAAGGACGATCCCAAAGGAGGCAAATAAATTTAAAGGAGATTTTCAGCTAACAAAAAATCAACCAAATAAAATACCGCAAAATTTAAATCGTATACAAAAACTGCTGACAATATACAATGAACCAGCCAAGGATTAACTTTGATGATTTGTTTGCTAATGGCAACTTTATGGGCGACTATCTGGATAACAATGAGGTGCAGGCGGCACAACATTCACCGTCGATCTGGGTTTTCGGATATGGATCCCTTTGCTGGAATCCCGGTTTTGAGTACACAAAATGTATAACAGGATATATTCGGGGATATGTCAGAAGATTCTGGCAGGGCAACACAACACATCGAGGAACGCCCACCAAGGTATGATTTTTATTTTTTTATGTAGGACAAAAATGTTTATAAAACGAAGTGGTAATAGAGAAACAAACCGAAGTGTCAACTATACAACACTGGCAATTAGATAAGCTTGCATACGCTAATATATCTAATTGGCGTAGTAAGCACAAGTGACTGAAAGTGAGCTTTTCAGTTTGTTCTTTTCACAAGTTTAAATTGCAACTGACTGACGTGTAACTTCGTCGTTGTGGGAATTCGTGGATATATAAATATAAATATTGAGCCCACATACTTTTATCTATTATGTTCTTAAAACTAAAATTTCCTTTACCTCTTTAATGTTAAATGAGGATAGCCTCAGTTCAAAACGGTTTGGGTAATAGAAAGAGTTTCTCCTGAAACCTGAAATAACATGCCTTGGCAAAAAATATTCCATAAAAATAAAAAAACTTGGTTTTCGAAATTCATTCTTCCTTGGAGTTCTTCCACAAACGCCATGTAATAAAAGGTCTGTTCCTTTAATTTGTAGTAAAAATGGAAAAGACTGTCAAAATGGAAGTGTGAGAGCCCAACTTACGAAAAAGTTAGGGAACGCTTTTGTAGTAGGTAATCTATGAACAATGACAGATACGAAATTCAACTATTCAAAAAAGTGGTACGAAAAGTCGTTAAAATGTCTAATAAACTCAATGAATTTGCTTATTCACTAAGAAAATTAGTAACGTCATCTAAGTGGCGAGCATTCCGCACAATTTATTTTAAAAATAAATACATATTTTTGTGAACTTACATTCAAATTGATATTTTAGCGATTACTATCGGATTTTAGGTTATGGTCTAGCGAGAATTTTTTTTCCTCAGCGGCAACACTAAGCATTCGAGAAGAGAAAACAACGAAACAGTATTAAGAATTACCTGGTGGAGATTACTCCTTGCTACAGCGAGGAAGAATTGCCACTTTCGAAAAAAATATTGAGGAGAACATTCAATTTTATTTTTCCGCCGTTTGATGCCATTTTAGTTCGCAAAAAATTAAATAAATGCACGCATTCATGCCAAACAGGGAAAAAAATCAATCAACTCAAATCAGCTGTTAAAAATGACAGCCTTTCCAATCCTTACACAAAGAAATGTGTTGAGTAAAAATTTGTAAGATTTTCAGTGCATTGGTAATATCTTGCTCTCTCGACGACGGATTTTTTGAGTTAAGGAACAGCATTGAGTAAAATTTCGTAAGAACTAGTAAAAATTCGTAGGGCTTAAAAGTAAAGGAACAGACCTAATGTTCTGCATGTAGTTTAAGTTGGTGTAGGTATTTCATGTTCTGACACACTGTGTGTTTTAAAGAAATTGTTACCTTTTCGAGTGAATTTGAACTGTCCAATTTTAATTTCTGATTGTAACCGCTTTTTCATCACTGGTAACCAGACGTTCCTAATTAGCTGCCCTTTGTTTATATTTCTATGAGCGTTTCGTGTAGGTAAGGATTGTGCATAAGTATAAGCGACCTAGTTATCTCCTAAATAGCTTCCAATTGGAGTGCAGACAGCTTTCTTGAAAGATAAGATGTTGATCGTATTTGTTTTGAAGTCTGAAATTGATAACGTGTGCTAAACACAAAATAGCCCGCTATAAAAATGATTAGGGTAGTTTTATTATTATGATCGTGAGAATGAAGCTGTAAAGTTGACATCACTTATGTGAGATTTAGTTTTCTGTTGCTACTTTCCTTTGTTTTTACAGTAAATATGAATGTTTGAATGTCCTAAACTAATATATTCACATGCATAATTGCATATTGTTTGATCACAAAGTGCAACATTTGTTTTTATGAATACAGCACACATTTCAATCTGACATTTTGCTAGTGTGTGTTGGTCAGTTCAGGACCCCAATTCTCAAAAATTATCGGAAACGTTTAGGTATCTGTCAAGATCTCGGATGCGATGCGAAAAACAGAAATTTGCAATTCTCGAAATCCGCGTACGAGAATTTCTCTTCGAATGTCACTCATCTGTGTTTTTCATTTGGATTTGCATCTCGTATGCGGAATTATTAGTTTGAACCTGGAAATGCACTTGCTTTTTCAGCGAAACATAGAAAGATCACTTGTGCAATCAACAACGGCAATATTTTACTCATTTGTTGACATTGACATCCCATCATTGTTGGGAAAACTAAGTGCACTACACCTTAATCTCAATTTGGGTATTTTATGCAAACTTTCATTTCAATATTCATAGCTAGCTATGCGGTAACAAACACTTCTTTGGTTACAAACACCTGCAGCCACAAAGCATTTTTTTCATTTTGCAAGTATTTATAGCCATTTGTACTTATATGTACGTGCTCTAGATTTATGTCAGGGTTGAACATTTCCTGCTGAAGTCAACGATCGTGTAATGGCTCTCCTTCGCGGAAATCTCTTCTTGTTGATAAAAAAAGCTTTTGTCTAGTCTTGCGACAGCATGTGGGCTCGTAAATCTTCATATTTGTGGGCATATAATTATTGTCCAGGCTAAAAATAAGGCAAAGCCTTTAAAACTTTAGTTTAAATAAAACTTAGGTTAGATTTGAGCATTTTAGGTACTAAAATAACTTTTGAACCACATTGGGCCAAATAACCTCTCTTCCTTACAAATCGCACTATCGTGGTGAATAGCGTGCATTATGACAGCTATTGGAATCCCACATAGATGTTTGTTCTGCTCCCGTAAGAAAATGTTTTCGAGTTAAATTTGATTCAAGCAAATAAGTTGGACATAAAGACACCCGATCAAAAGCAAAACACGTAAAGCAAAATCGCACCTGATTTTGTGAGTGACAGTTGATCTTTCTTTTTAAAGTTAAAACTGTCGGCCGCCAATACTCGATAGTTCGTCGATTAGAGTGCGTGCTTCGTATTACGTAATTTTACCATTCGAATACTTTTTGCGATCGCGAAATTTCGTTAATGTCCAAACAATAATAAAAATGTAACCTACATTGAAATGCTTCTTAAAATTACCCAAGTAATCTGTTATAGATTCTCGATTCTCGCAAAGTAGGTACCTACCTATTTCTGTTTTGATAAATATTTTTTTTTTATAATTTATTGTATTCAAACCGTTATCATTCTTTATTCTATCACGGAAAAAAATGTGCCACTTTTTGAAATCCGACAATTTAAGATTTAAAAGTAAATAAAAATCATTTATTGCTTTATCCATTCTATTTATACTTTCATCCGTTGAATGGAACAGTTTTTTATTTGCCAAAAATGTATTAAAATTATTTCGAATGACCCAAATTATTTAAAAATATGCGTTACCTATATACTTTCAACCTACATACAATACATGATGCGTTATGTTTGACTATTTTAAATGAAAAACGAAGATGCTATCAAGGTTATTAATATTATTCGTACTAAAATATTCTTTGTTTATTTAAAAATGTGTTTTTACTATTTTCTTTTCAGCCAGGACGTGTGGCGACATTAGTAGAAGACAAAGAGGTGAGTGAAAAAAATATTTTGCTAGTGGAGTCGCTTGTACTCTTCCACGAAATATTTACTTTTTAACAAAGGCCGCTATACTGTGTTGTGTTTGTATCTCTCTCAGCAGAAGTGTAGCTGTGTTTTATTGCCGACCGTGTAAACACTACAGTTGGTATCCTTGTATTCAAAACAAATAAAAGGGTATTTGTTAATTATGTTTACGTTTTCACAATGTCGCTTGCGAGTCAATAACATCTTGAGCTGAGCGTGTATAAGTATAGCTTTCTTAAAAACAAAAGAAGATATCATAGTTATGTATATACTAAGGAAATGATAAAATCTGCTTTTGTTTTTAGATGCATTCTGATATGGTAACATGGCGTCCAAGGATCATGGGCATCGTTGTCTAATCAATGTCGTCATTACTAAGAAAACATTTCATGAAACACACTAAAATTGCGAAAGCAGTGCACCCTTACTATCAAGTTAGGACTTTTATATTTATCATTAAATTAGCGTTAGAAAGTAATGTCCCCCAAAAAATTCCCGAATAGAATGGAGAAACGAACTCAACTAGTGAACTTTCAAGGCAAGTCTTTGCGAATATCTTCGCAGTGTGACTGATAACACTTATCGTGTTTTCGTTTCCAGTCTGGCGATGAAGATCTCCTATCAAGGCAACACACCTAAATAAATTATTCATAATCTACTTACGGAATGACATCTCACCCACCAAGTTTTAAAAAAATGAGTGTCGTATCTTCTGAAGTAAGCCCCATTCCGTGTGTGTGCGACGAATTCGAAACACGCACTTGTCGATATCTCATACATCTGGCACATTTCCAGAAACACCAGACGCATTTCTCGGACAAAGTCCTCTTTCAGCGAATTGGAGAGTTTCCCTGGAATATAAGCTTCACGCTTTGATACTTTCTATCCTAGGCCTGGGGACTTTCCCCAGGGTAATCGAGAAAATGCATGTTCGAAAACACGCTTTCGGAGCTACCAGGAGCTCGTTTGTGACCCCGAGTGACAAGCCTAGAAGACACGAACTTCACCCGCTACCATATGTATTCGAATTGTATATAGACCAGCACACCATCCAACAAGATTATGTGAATTTTAAGTGAATGAAAAAAAAAAACAAGCAGCTGTGGCATACTTTTTGGATAAGCAATTTTATTTTTTTTTAATTTCAGGGAATAACTTGGGGCTGTGCTTACAAAATTTCCGGTGATACTGCTCTCGACTATCTCAAGCAACGCGAGTGCACTTTAGGTGAGCTACATGCGCCCACTGTCGCACTGAGTATAATATTAATGATATAAGTTTCTTTCCATTTCCCCAGGAGGCTATATAACTGTCGATACAAAATTCTTTCCTCGCATCGCCTCATATGATGCCGTATTTAGTGGAGAAGCAATTGAGGTTCTCGTGTACATTGCCACCGAGGAGAATGTCCATTGGATGGGCGAAGATTGCCTCCATAAGGTAGCCAGACAGATTGTCGATTCTCAGGGACCTAGTGGGCACAATGTCGAATATCTGCTACGACTTGCAGCGTTTATGCATGAAGAGATTCCCGGTGCTGACGATAAGCATCTGTTCACTTTGGAGGAACTTGTTCGAAATTTAGTAATTGAACGACAATTGCCTTTGGTATCTGTGATGGGCGTCAATCCGCCAAGAATACGGAGAGACTCACACGAGGATATCAGGCGACCCCCAACATTCGAGTTTACATCGCGAATACCGGAGAGAAAGTTGCGCTGCTTGAACATTTAAAACATGAAAGCAGCACGCATTATTATTTTATAATTCCTACAAAAAGAGAACGGCAACTGTAATAATTTTTAATTTATTTTTCGCTGATAACGCATAAGCTCCTACAAATTAAGAGACATACCTACATAATGAAATAACGCAATTTTGTACAACATTTAAGAAATATAATAGAATTAAAAAAAAAAAAGCAACACAAACATTTGGACCTTTCTTTCATTAGTTGTTCGTGTGTTTATTTAATTTGGTTTAAAATGCAACTCGGTTTAGTAGAAAATAGAAAACATCGCAATAAATTTTTACATTGTACATATATTTCATTTTAATTTGTTAAAATATCCGCAGCACGCAATTCCATGAGCTTCTCCATGGAAGTAATCGATTGCATCCAGACATCTAAAGTTGTTGCCATATTCGCAATCTGTGTTCGATCCAGTACTCTGGGTTGCACCTAAAAATATAACAAAAATAAGTTTGTTCAAAGTAAAAAGAAACAAAAGAGGGTGACGGTCGAATGCATATTGTAAAAAAGTTAAATGGAGGTTTGTAGTGAAACATAATAATTTATTATTGCATTGCATGTTGGAAAAGCTAATCACTTAATCGGAAACTTTTCCAGGAAATATTATTGAAGTGTGGTGAGTTCTAATAGGTTTAACACTTTGCAATAAAAATGGTACTGGGTGGTTCTAACCAGACAATCGACCGAAGACAAGTTCTTGTCGCGTTGTGTGAATGAGGGCAAAACAAAATGTAATGTTGTCAACAAAAGAGACCAACAATATAGTCATAGTAACTCTAAAAATGGCACAACACAAGAAATTAAAAAAGCAATATCGAAGTACACATCGCTCGTCTCGTCCATCTCGGGCTGTAGCACGACCTAAGCAAGGGAAAATACTTAAAAAGCCATCTGATCAACTCAATACTTCAACATTATTTCCGACATAACCTATAATTAAAATTTGGCTTTAGCACATCCTTTAACTGATTACAATACAATTAAATACAATGAACTCACCCATGACATATTAACCACACCAGCGACTTCGTCGATTTCGCCACGTACTAGCCCTTGAGCCAAAGCCTTCATGACCAGCAGTTCGACTTCCTTGATCGGCAGCTGCGTTTCCTTTGCGATGTCATTAAAGGAAATTGCCCTCTGTATAGCCGAACGTTTGAACGTCATTTCCATCAGACATAGCAGAGAGATCTTCTGACGCAGCTTGATTTCCTGCGCTGCCAAGTCAGGGATTTTACTCCAAATGGGTTTCATTGAATTGAACCTGCAAACAAGTGTATTACAAGCAAATCAAGTTTAGCAAACAACAAAACAAGTTACTTCTGGATATCTCCAAAGTTAAAAGCCCTCAGCAGTTCAACAACCCACTCATTGTCTGTTCCTTTGAGCGATTCAAGAATCGGATGAGCCAACTAAATGACGAGAGACCATTTTAGAAATGACAAATACGCTGCATGAAAAACCTACAAGTTCGCCGATATTGTAAATTCCATCACCCAAGAGCGCAGCCAGACCCAAAAAGAACGCCTGCTGTGCCCACTGATCCTTCGGGTAATCTTCCAGAGAGCATCCTAAAAATTGCAAGCCACAACGGTAGTAATCGCTATGTTGGCCAACACGCCTGTAGTACTGCGATGCAAGCATGTAGTACTTTCCGTGCACTGGGGTCACATTGCCAGCTTCTTCAAGGACTTCTCTCAACTCTTCGATGATCTTCTTTGTTGCTTCTAAGTCGTTCAGATTTGTGAGATTGATATTACCTTGAAGTACCTTTAAATGCACGGATGTACGTGAGTCATTGGTAGATCATAATAATTTCTTATGTATTACCTGAACATACCACACAGCTTCATCGCAAATTTTCACTTTGTCTTTGAGTTTCTCTAGAAACTCAACGGCTTCCTTTTTATCTGAAATGTGGTCAACAACTACCTCCAAGATTTCCACCAGGCCGTATGGATTAATTCTTTAAAACAAAGAAATATGATGCATCATCGTTCATTTTTCTCTTATTTGGGATACTTACTTCATTTCAAAAGACGAGATGAAATTCTGATACAATTGTAATAGTGAATCCTCATCCTGGAGGGATTCATGATGAATAAATTTGATTAGCTTTATTGCGAGCTCATTCCACAGCCTATAGGTGAAAAATATGTAGAAAAGAACAGAGGTTAGTGACCGGCAGCAAGTTCAGGCAGATTTCGATATATTCATTTTTCACAAAATCAATTATAGCAAAATGGAAAACTTACTTTTCGTTATAAAGATCCTCAATTGTAGTCCATTCGGAAGCTAATTCTTTGTTTGTAGTTTTCTTTTGAGTTGATAAATATGAGGAAACATTTGCGGTAGACGCCATCGTGATGACTTTCCTAAAAGTACGATTTTTTTCTGCAATTCACAACTGACAGGTAGAGTTCTGACATATTTGCGCTCAGTTTTGCCAAATGCTCACATCAGATGGTTTTCTTCAGTCGTAGTAATGAAAGGTATATGCGCAGTATACGGAATTCAACCAACAACTTAATAGATACTTACCTAGGTACTTTCCAATAAAATTCAAATTACAATGGGAACAAAATTCTAGCAGTATCAGACTTTATAATTTTTATACTTTTAAGAGGTCTTCTACTCAAAAAAAAAAAAAAATTTTGCGATGTAGTAAAACGATTCCATATTAGATTCTTTGCTAGGCGTGAATGGCCATGTACTCTAGGGACTACAGCGAAAGCAAACGTTATTATTTAAATGCTGATTACATATTTTATATCAACGAAATTTTGTTATTATTGTATTAATTTTCTTTGTTTTTAATTTATTATCAAATGATTTTCCACACTTAAGAAAATGCGACAAAAACGCATTGCAGTAAGCACTAGGACGTAAGAAAACCGTTTAAAAATGCATTGAAAAGCGAAAACTAGACGCATTCGAATATAACTAGGTAACAATCTGACGCGCTACCTACACAATTAACAAGAATATATGTGTAGTCTGCGACTGACATTGATTTATATTCGAATATGTGTCTTATTTTTATCTTTTTAGTTGTCGCTTACAGTCAGCCGGGTTTTGTGGTTTTTTTAATTTACGTTGAAGAATACGAATCTAACGAAACCTCACTCTTTCAAATCGGCTAAGCAGCTTAGACTACAGGAGGTCACATTGGAACGGAGATACATAATAGTTTCTACGTGCGAAAACTACATTAATTTTCTTTTAGGTCCATTCGGTTAAATAATAGTAAAACTAAGGTATAGGTCGTTTAATAGGTACTTATGAAAGACCTACCTACTAACCTGATAGGTAGGTAGGTATTTTAAATTGGATTAAAGTAGTTATTTTCCAATATCTCTACGAATTCATCTGTAAGAGAACTTTCTGAAACTGGGCTCATCAAGTTTGACAGTAGTTCCAGAAATTTGTAGCAAAAGGAAAAAGTTTGTATTTTTCGGGATGTTATTCATTTACTTGGCATTATTTATATAATAAATAATATATAAGAGCAAAAGTGGTCAGTGCGTAGGAGTTCAATTTGTTTTGTGCTAAATGGAACCCTCAATGAATGATAATGTCTCCTGGCGTGGCTGCTCAATGAATGAAATTCATCGCTATCTGAACGAATTTGAACTGGATCATGTACCGCCCGTTCGACCTTCGGATACTGACTCGGTGCTCTACCATTTTCCAATCCGATGTGATGACTGCGATGCACCTAGACCATTGAAAGGACAAGACAAATGGGATGCTAACCATGTTAGATTGCCTTGTTCGACAAAGAGCCAGTACCCAATCATGGGCTCCCATGGCAATGTCACAATTGAGCGTCGATGGAAAATGGTAGAGCAGGCATTGCTTCGCCCAATCAAGAACAGCAAGGAGCTGGAAACAGCTATACTCTCGTACAACTCAAAATACAGTGAAATATGGAACTTCCATTCGTTACACAAACTCTTCGAAGAGGAGCTAGACGAGTCGGAATCCGAGGCATTTTTTGAACATTTGCTGCCCAAAATAATTCGCTTAGCTTTACGGCTGCCTTCAATTGTACAATGCGGAATTCCGCTGTTGAAGCAAGGACAAAATCGCTCAGTATCACTGACGCAGCTTCAAGTTTCATGCCTACTGGCCAACGGATTCTTGTGCACTTTCCCAAGGAGAAATACAACGAAACGAAAATCAGAGTACAGCACATTTCCAGATATTAATTTCAACAGACTGTTCCAGTCTCGCGGACCCTCGGTTATTGAAAAAATCAAGTGCATCTGCCACTACTTTAAAAGGGTCTGCAATAGGACACCCACTGGAGTTGTTACATTCATTCGACGCAGCATGACAAGCGCGGAACTGCCGAATTGGGGACAGATTGAAGCGCCTTTGGCTGTGACACCAATTCACGTTACCTCTTGCGGGACAATAGAAGACCAAGGACGCGGATTGCTGCAAGTCGACTTTGCAAATAAATTTCTCGGCGGTGGAGTACTCGGCTCTGGATGTGTTCAGGAAGAGATTCGATTCAGTATATGCCCTGAGCTCTTGATAAGTAAACTCTTTACAGAGTGCCTGCGGCCAACAGAGGCATTAATTATGGTCGGCTGTGAACGGTACAGCAAATACACAGGCTACGCCAGCACGTTCGTTTGGGATGGAGATTTCGAAGACGACACACCATTAGACAACAGTCGTCGGAAACAGATACACATCGTAGCCATCGATGCCTTGCCATTCGTAAAGCCTTCGCATCAGTATCGTGAGGACTTAATGCTGAGGGAACTTAACAAGGCGTACGTCGGTTTTTTTCATCCGCTCGACACAATTGCTCCTGGTGTGGCCTCTGGTAACTGGGGCTGTGGTGCATTCGGAGGTGAAGCAACACTTAAAGCAATTCTCCAACTGATGGCATGCACCGTGGCAAAGCGACCGTTGGTATACTTCACATTTGGCGATGAAGAACTGCGTGATGACTTTCATCGAATACACACGTTCTTCATTGAAAACAATGTAACTGTAAAGCAGTTGTGGAGGTACCTTAAGAAATTCCAAGAACAGAAACTACTGCCGAAAGCACTGTATGACTTTATTTGCACATGTCACACCAAAACTAACTCCATTGGATCGACCTTCTCATCTTTATTCGTCAAAACGAAAAACAATTCAATAGAGGATTCATCTTGCAGCAAGGCAACAACCCCACGTCGGGTAGGAAGAGAAAATGCTGAAACCACCGCAAACACGCTCATATCACCAGATATATTTGCATGTTCGGACGACGACGATATGCTTGCGTGTGTTGCGGAACAAACAGAAAATGATTTGGGTGAAAATAAATGCAACCAGCCAATTGAAGTTGATACGAAGACAAAAAGCACATCGCCCACCAGCTCGCCAAAGTCTGCCGAGAAGAAAATGAAACAGCCAACCCTATTGGAAATGCTAGATCAGTGCTACACAGGCGATAGTCCCTTGAAACGTCGCCGAGAAACGACAAACTTTTAGTTGATATTGCAAGTGGGAGAGCCGGTTGCATAGGTTATTTTTATTTTTTTTAATTTAACTTAATGTTATTAGAACAAATAAAACAGAATATAATCGAAAATATTTACATGCTATGAGGTTGGTCTTTTATTTACCGATTCTTCAACAAACCTAATATGCACGGAACCGAATCTAATAGCACAAATTCCATGAATATGAAAAGCAACTATAGATGTACATATTTGCTTTTAAAATCAACTCCAGTTTGTTTTGTTTACTCCTCTCACCGATGGTTTCAATGGTTCGAGCTTTGTTTTTGCAATTGCCAACAACTAAGCACATAGTTCCGAAATCCTTAACGTTGGAAGAAAAAACCCAGGATAATGGAAATTGTTTATAATTTGATTACATAAAAGTGGCAAAAGCAGGTTTCCCTGTTTCTTGTTTAGTTTACTGCATAAGTTTATTTTTTTGGAAATTCCTTCTTTATTAAGTTAATGCCAAAATACTTACGGCTACGGCCTGATATTCTGCTGAATCCAATCAATGAAATCAATAACTTTCGTATAAACTCCTGGCCAACCTTTGAATCCACATGGATTTGGACCATACGAAACAATACCAGCTATAAAGTGATACACCCTGAATTTGTTTGACATGTCCAATCCAATGAGTGCCCCACCGGAATCGCCACTGCATGAGTCGATTCCTTCAACGCCGCCAGCACAAATTTGTGAGCTTCTAAGAGTTTTATTTATAGCATTATATAGTCGTTGGCAATCTTCCAATGGTATTAGAGGAACGGAAGCCTTCAACTTGATATCACTCGATCTTAGTTTTTCTGTGTAGCCCCATCCGGATATAGACATAAAAGTTCCTTGCACTGCTGTGTGCAAAATGTTATCTTTTACAGGCAAGCAGATTGGCCGAATGTAGTCGTTGAAGGAAACCCTTTGCGACAATCGTAACAGGGCAATGTCGAAAAACTGATTTGGTGAGTGTATTGAATAATTCGGATGAACAATGGCTCTCTCAATCGGAACGTCAACATGCGGCTCTGCACAGGTTTCATAACCACTTACGTCCTTAACACAATCAGGGTTCGTCTTGGTATTCCATTCACCTAAACGTACACTAATCGGAGTCCACTCTTCCGGAATCGCCGCTATGCAATGAGCTGCTGTTAAAATGTATCTATCATTAATTAAACTGCCACCACAATGATAACCCGTTGTGTTTGTAGCTGAAAGATTCAATTGAAATTAGTTCAGTTAAAATTGGGTTTTGCGGTTGATCCTACTTTGATACTTATGATATTCAATTCGAACCATCCATGGATACTCGGATATTTGTGTCGTATTACCGCCAAAAATACGATCTGATATAATGATTCCAGCACATGTGCCAGGCCCCGGTAGATCTGATCGCAATTCTTTGGCACTAATGTAACGTTCTGGGCAGCAAACCTGCAACGAAATTAAATACGTGTATGCTTAAAGCAAGAAGATAGTATGCCAAAAGTTTATTACCAAAACCTCTCCATTCCTAATGCCGCACTGACTTTGTCTGAGAAAATTGATCTCATAGTCCAATAACGGTGTCTTCGACACCATATTAAGCAGATATGAGCACTGCATTAAGGAGATGCATGAGGCAGTTTCCGAAAATGGCGTCTGGCATACAACGTTTTCTAAATTGTTATAAGTCGGCGATATAAATTATTTCGATTCAGTTGTATATTGTATATTTTTAATTTAAATTTGTTGCCCAAAATTTGCTAATTCTAAGCGCATGGCCCGATATAATTGCATAGGTAACAATCGTTTTCAAATATTTCGCGTCCTCTAATGTTTTGTATTTTCCACCTTGCCAACAGAATTGGCAACTGGGGCTTTTGATTTGGTAGTGCAAACAAACCCCAGTCACGACCGAACCATGTAAGCGGACACCTCTAGAACTTGCCAATCTAACAAAAATTTTACATAAGAATTCCGATCACGGAAAAAAATCCAGAAAATTTAAAGATTATTTGCTTATATTTTTTGATGAGCTGCCTTTTTAAATTATAACATTTTAAGACCAAGATTAAGTTAAATCACTTAGTTTAAGTGGTAAAAAAAAGCAAAAGAAAATGTTTACGGATTCGTTTCCGTATAGCTATGGCTATAACTGGGGCCTTAGTTGGCCCTCAAACCGCATCACACGAATGCACAAATTTTTGCCTTTTTTTTTTAACAAGATTGTGCTGTTTCACTTTTCATACTCCCAGATTACAGCAAGGCGCTTCTATATATTCCCATGCCCAGATAAAAAAAAACTCGTACCTATATTTAGAGAAGTTGGAACCTGGTTGGAACATCTGCGATCGATACTTATTTGTTATGCAAGCCACATACACGCATCGTCCAGAAGCGACGCAACATCCCAATGGTTGTCAATAAATGTTGCTATTTTTGGCTGTACTATAACGAAATGTGGCGATAGCATTCGAGTTACAATTTAATTTATTTTGAATCTGTGTAAGAAATCTGTGGTTGAATATTGTAAAAAAATGTCCGCTGCCTTTCTGCAGAATCTCCACCAAGAGTGGGTAATGGTCTGAATCTTTTGGCAATCGCATTACAAAATCTTTTTAACGACCAAGCGCTTTTAAGTTGTAGGTTTTAGTATGTAAATGTAGGAAAATCCTGTGCTGTGAGTCATTAAATTCTTAAAAAAAAAAAAAAAATCAGGCATTTTAAAAGTCCCCGCAGCCAGACTAGTTATCAGCTTATCACTTTGATAAAGCAATGCTAAATGTGCAGTCGGAGAAGATACATTTCAAATGGCCAGTAATGAACCTGTTCTCACCAATATATTTTAATTATAAGTTAGTAATTGACTCACGTGCCCTTGTATGTGATGCAACGGCAACTAAGAGGACAGCAGTGACGCACGCAGCCGGATTGCTAATGCTTGTTATCATATTGGTCTGTTTAAAATTGAATATACATATAGCCTATGGTTGATAATAACAAAATAACGAAAGTTTATTTTTATTTGCTTATTATTTTTATTGTGTTCTTTACTGAAACCCGACTCCGAGTGGCGATAAAGAAAACGGCGTATGGACGAACTAATGCATACGCAACGATTCGAACAAGACTGACTGAAATAACTTCGGCAATAAGCTAGTAGCTTAGCTACTGATATCTCTGCTATGTTTTCTGCTTGACCATATCTCATTGAGGAGAGTTTTGAAAGTAAGAGTGCTACTTCTGCTCGGTAAACCAGCATTAATATTGTGACGTTCTCTCTTTTTGTTTTAACTAAGTGTAAAACCAGTCCTATACTATGACTAAGAGTCAGAAGTAAACTGAAGCTCTTGAATCAAAGTTCTCGCTTTATCTACAGAAGCTTGACGCTTGTTGAACTTGATCTCGACCTATGGGACCGACTATGAATTTAACGAGCCTATGAATAGGAAAGCGACCATTTTCCATTGAGCCGATTGATGCCGTCTGTATAAGGTATTGTGGCGTGGAAGGTATCGTGTAACTTAAGTGGTGAAACAAGCCCTTAGTCACGGTTTGGTGAAACCAGGCCTTAGACAGTTTGATGAAACCAGGCCTTAAAGTCACAAAACAAGTTCCACTCAAGTGTCACTTCCAATTGGAGACTGGAATCTGTCACCACTGAACCTTGTTCTAGAACCACTTAGAATTAGCTAGAAAGTTCTCGTCAGATGGCGGAGCGGGTATAAAAGGACAGCTTTTAGAAGAGGGCGAGACAGTTGATTTATAACAGTGATTGGTTAAAGTTCGAGATAGTAATAGTTTGTGAAGATAAATAAGTGAAAAGTAATAGAGTAAATAAAGTGATTGGTTTGAAACGTTGAAGAATTGTTTAAGTAATAGTGTTCTGGTACTTAATAAGTGAAATATTAGAATAGTCGATAAAAGTGGAATAAAAGTGAATTTTATTAGAGAAGTTAAACGGAATAGTGTTTTATCTTTACGAATCCCAGCCCGAATGTAACATTGGTGTCAGAAGTGGGATAAAACTTATTCTGTGCTAAGTGTCTAAGTGTAGTTTAAAAAAAAAAAAAAAAAAAAAAAAAAAAAAAGAAGTGAATTTGTGTGAATTTCTAAATTACAAGAGACAAACAAAATGGGTCGTATATTGCTGCAACTAAGCATACCCCAATTGAAAAGTGAACTAGAAAAGCGGAATCTCTCCACAGCTGGAGGGAAAAGTGACCTCATACTTCGTCTGCAGGAAGCTGTCCAAAACGAGGGAGAAGATCCGAAAACCATGCTATTCGACGTGGCAGAAGAACAAGTAAGTACAGGCGTTGATATTAGCGCTATGATGGAATTGCTTCTTGTCAAGATAGAAGAACAGAAAAATTCTATGGAATCTAAGTTCGCTGAACAGAAAAATTCTATGGAATCTAAGTTCGCAGAACAGAAAAACTCTATGGAATCTAAGTTCGCAGAACAAAAGAATTCTCTTGAACAACAGAAAAATTCTATGGAATTGAAGTTCGAAGAGCAGAAGAATTCCATGGAATTGAAGTTCGCAGAACAGAAAAATTCTCTAGAAGAACAGAAAAATTCTCTTGAAGATCAGACAAATTCCATTGTCGCCGCACAAAAAGATGCAGTGGAAGAATTTAAGAATGTTCTAGATGTAAAAATCGACGCGATTGATGAAAAATTAAACGAGCATGAAACAAAGTTTGAGGAAATTAACAAAACGTTTCAAAAACACGAGACAAACATCGAGAACATAGCTAAAGAGCTCGGAACAAACATCAAGAATATAACTAAAGAGCTCGAAATAGTCAAGAAACAGAAGGCTCGGGAATATTCTGCTGACTGCCCAAGAAGGAAGGAGATGCAACCACCCGTTTTTGATGGTCAAACATCATGGCCAATTTATAAGAGACAGTTCGAAGCAGCTGCAACGACCAATGGATGGGACGACGAGGAAAAGTCGATTGCATTAACACTCGCATTACGAGGTACAGCTGCAGAATTGCTTCAAACTGTCTCAGCAGAAAAACAACGCGACTACGATGCATTGGTGAAGGCTATTGAGATGCGATTCGGTGACGACCATATGCAGCAAGTATATAGAGTGCAACTTCGCAGTCGAATCCAGAAGAGGGGAGAAACACTCCAGCAACTGCAAGCTGATATCGAACGGCTAGCGCACTTGTCTTATCCCAATGCCGGCGAGGATGTCATCAATGAAATGGCTATTGAGGCATTTACACAAGCCATAGAGGACAGACAACTGCAGATGGCTCTACGAATGGCTGGAAAGAGAACTCTTCCTGAGGCACTGCCATTTGCTTTAACCATGAGAGCTGCTGACCAAGCATCTCAAGGATTTCACCGCGTGAGAGAAATGACATCCGTTGAATGCTCGTGCCAGAGAACAGAAGTAGTCGACCGTAACAGTTCTCGAAGGGGACCGATCCGTTGCTGGAACTGCAATAAAATTGGACATCTACAACGACAGTGCAGAGCCGAACGTAGACAGGGCAGTTGTCCACATTGCAGAGCTAGGAACGAGGAGGCGTTTGAGCTTTCGGCGGATGGAACATCTGGAATCGACGCCCCCAGGACCACAATTCAGGTTTCCCAGACCAAACGATGTAATAGGAGTCTGACAGTGGAAGCCCATATCGGCCAGAAAAAGTGTGTCGCCACAATCGATACAGGTGCCACCGCTTCCATAGTCAGAAGGGACATCGTTCGCCAAGCATGGCTGCACAACACCAGCAGCTACTGTCTGAAAACAGCAACTGGAGCAACAGCAAAGGTGTATGGTGAGGTACTCTTGACGATAAACCTTGCAGGAATAGTCTTCTCCCATGCATTCTTAGTGGCTGATATATGTGACGAATGCATCATCGGAATCGACTTTATGAAGACGCATGATATAGTACTCGACATCGGTTTGCAAGTTATAAAGTACAAGAACGTCGAGATTCCGATGGTTTACGGGAACGAGAACGTCGCAGCTCTACGGACAGTTGTAAGTGAGGACGAAATACTACCACCTTCGTCAGAAACAGTTATTTGGACAAAGCTGGAAGGCGACCCTGGGAGCCACCGATTCTACCTAGTCGAGCCAGATGCAGAAAATTATTATCAGAGGTATATCGTCGGAAAGATGCTGGTTGAACCTAAGAACAACTTGGTTCCCGTTCGTGTCCTCAATGTGGAAAACAAAAGCGTGAAACTAAAGCAAGGGGAAGTGATTGGAAAGTGCGTACCGATTACTGCGGTCACAAAATTGTCCAATGCAAGTGATGTGAAAGCGGTTAGACCTACGGAGATATCGGAGATGAAAAAGAATATACTCGGAGAGTGCGAGCTGGATCAGGAGCAGCGGTCCATGGCAGGTAGTTTAATCAACGAGTTCGCTGATATATTTGCTTCGCAGAACAGCGAGTATGGCCGAACACATCTCGTAGAACACCGAATCGACACCGGAGATGCGAGACCGATTCGTCAGCCTCCCCGACGACTACCATTGGCTAAGCAGACGGAGGTTGCAGAAATGGTTTCGACGATGGAAAAGGAGGGACTGATTGAAAGCTCAAAAAGTCCGTGGGCATCGCCGGTCGTCTTGGTCAAGAAGAAAGACGGAAGTACGAGATTCTGCGTGGACTATCGCCAACTCAACAACGTCACCAAGAAGGATAGCTACCCCCTTCCAAGAATTGACGACACCCTGGACACACTATCCGGAGCCAAATGGTTTTCGACTCTCGATCTGAAGAGTGGCTACTGGCAAGTGCAGATCCATCCAGAAGACCGCGAGAAAACAGCATTCACAGCAGGAAACGGGCTTTGGCAGTTTACAGTAATGCCATTTGGACTGTGCAATGCTCCGGCTACCTTTGAACGTCTAATGGAGCGCGTTTTGCTGGGACTAACGTGGAAAACCTGCTTGGTCTACCTGGACGATGTCATCGTAGTAGGAAAAACATTTAACGAACATCGAGATAACCTTAAGGAGGTGTTCCAAAGGCTACGAAGTGCGCAACTAAAACTTAACCCGAAGAAGTGTTCGCTATTTAGACCAGAAGTGAAGTACCTCGGGCACATCATCTCTTCCAAAGGAGTCAAGACTGATCCGGAGAAGGTCGATGCAGTGAAAAACTGGCCGGTTCCCAAAGACAAACATCAACTGAGAAGCTTCCTGGGACTTGCGACCTATTACAGACGATTTGTTAAGGACTTTGCCAGGATCGCAAAGAGCTTGCATCAACTGACAGAAAAAGGCAAACAATTCAAATGGTCAGGTGAGTGCGAAAACAGCTTCAAGGAACTTAAGCAACAGTTGTGCAACGCCCCCATACTAGCGTACCCCACCCCTGGGAAAACATTTATTGTGGATGCAGACGCTAGTAATGTGGGAATTGGAGCCGTCCTTTCCCAGGTGCACGATGGCCAAGAGAAAGTAGTTTCCTACTTCAGCAAAGTTCTCTCAAAGCCAGAAAGGAACTACTGTGTTACCAGGCGCGAACTCCTTGCTTTGGTATTGGCGACAAAACATTTCCATAAGTACCTTTATGGGCGGAAATTCATCCTCCGCACAGATCATGCATCTTTAAAGTGGCTGCTGCACTTTAAGAATCCTGAAGGCCAAGTCGCAAGGTGGATCGAACGGCTGCAGATGTACGACTACGAAATACAACATCGAAAGGGAAGTCTTCACTCTAATGCAGACGCTCTCTCCCGTCGACCGTGCAAAGCAAATTGCAAACATTGCTTACGACACGAGGAAAAAGAAGTCGCGTCCGTTCAAAGGGTGAGAGCTATGCCCATTGGTGGCTGGAGTGCGCGGGAAATACGGGAGGTTCAAAGGGAAGATCCGGATATCGAACCGATTATCGCCTGGAAGGAGCATGAGGGAAAACCAGACTGGCAGGAGATATCCAATAGGAGCCCCGAGCTGAAGGCATACTGGGCGCAGTGGGACTCCCTTCACGTACAAGACGGCATTCTAAAAAGAAGATGGGAAAGCCCGGATGGAAAGTCGTTCGTAATGCAGCTTGTTGTACCCAGGTCAAAGGTTAAGGAAGTGCTCAGGGAATTGCATGATGGAGTGTCTGGAGGCCACTTGGGAATCAATAAAACGCTCGAAAAAGTGCGGGAACGCTTTTACTGGATTCATTCAAGGGAGGACGTTGAAACTTGGTGCAGGAAATGCGTTACATGTGCGGCCAGCAAAGGTCCGAGACTGAAAGTCCGTGGCAAAATGCATCAATACAATGTTGGAGCCCCTTTCGAAAGGATAGCAGTTGATATTGCGGGACCGTTTCCTGAAACAAACAATGGAAATCGGTACATCCTCGTTGTTATGGACTATTTCAGTAAGTGGCCTGAAGCATTTGCTATCCCAAATCAAGAAGCTAAAACCGTGGTGGAGCAAATCGTCAATAACTGGGTAAGCAGATTCGGTGTACCAATGGAACTGCATTCAGACCAAGGACGGAACTTCGAGTCGAAGATTTTCCAAGGAGTGTGCCAGTTACTCGGGATTCACAAGACAAGGACAACCCCGCTTCATCCACAATCAGATGGGATGGTGGAGCGCTTCAACAGGACACTGAATGAACACCTCTCTAAGGTCGTTGGCGAAGACCAGAGAGACTGGGATAAGCAGATTCCCATGTTCTTATTGGCTTATCGAGGAGCAGTGCATAACACCACAGGACATACTCCATCTGGAATATTATTTGGTCGAACAGTCCGCCTACCTAGCGAGTTGATGTTTGGATATCCATGCGAAGAGCCCAAGAATGAGGAGGAATACGTTACAGACCTCAGGGATATCATCAGGGACGTGCATCGAGACACTAGGGATAAGATTAAGATAGCCAGTGACCGCATGAAAACGAGGTACGATACTAAAACGACAACTACAGGATTCCAGGAAGGAGATCTGGTATGGCTATATAACCCTCATCGAAGGAAAGGTTTATCGCCTAAGTTGCAACAAGACTGGGAAGGGCCCTATACAATAGTAAAGCGCATCAACGACGTTGTCTATCGCATCCAACGAGGAAGAGGCAAGCTGAAAGTCGTTCATGTGGATCGTCTTCATCGTTATAATGGTGAAAATGTTAACGAGTTTGTTCGGGACGAACAAGTTTAAGAGGGGGATATTGTGGCGTGGAAGGTATCGTGTAACTTAAGTGGTGAAACAAGCCCTTAGTCACGGTTTGGTGAAACCAGGCCTTAGACAGTTTGATGAAACCAGGCCTTAAAGTCACAAAACAAGTTCCACTCAAGTGTCACTTCCAATTGGAGACTGGAATCTGTCACCACTGAACCTTGTTCTAGAACCACTTAGAATTAGCTAGAAAGTTCTCGTCAGATGGCGGAGCGGGTATAAAAGGACAGCTTTTAGAAGAGGGCGAGACAGTTGATTTATAACAGTGATTGGTTAAAGTTCGAGATAGTAATAGTTTGTGAAGATAAATAAGTGAAAAGTAATAGAGTAAATAAAGTGATTGGTTTGAAACGTTGAAGAATTGTTTAAGTAATAGTGTTCTGGTACTTAATAAGTGAAATATTAGAATAGTCGATAAAAGTGGAATAAAAGTGAATTTTATTAGAGAAGTTAAACGGAATAGTGTTTTATCTTTACGAATCCCAGCCCGAATGTAACAGTATTGATTCGAAAACGTTTAAGTCATTTGAAAAAATACACATGGGTGAAGATGATAAAAGTATAAACGAACAAACACTACGAGTGTGCGCTTATGGTCGAAGAAGGTAGTTCACCTTGCTTAAACAAGTGCTTAACAAATAAAGTGAATGACTATATAGGTAACGTGTAACAATCTCGATCAAAGCAAGTTGGTTTAAATTATTAACTTGAACAATTTAGGTATAATCTCATAAGACTGTTTTGATAAAAACGAAAGGGCTACAGATCGTGATGAACTAGGACCTTAACTGAGTTTATTTAGCCCTTAAGCGTATATCCATTAAGTATTACTCTACTGCCTTGACTCGCGGATTGTAGTTGAAGATTCTGTGCGTCGAAGGGTTGATGTTCACTCCCTCTAGATGCGTTTGTCAACCGAAACGTTCAACAAGTTGATTTTGGCCTCAGTGACATTCTGCTGTTGTCGTTGATAAGATGTTCAGTATATTGACTTGGATTTTTCGTGCTTATTTTTTCCGAATTCCGCTGATAAAATTTTCAGTATAGTGACTTGGGTTTTTTGAGTTTATTTTTTCTGAATTCCGCTTAGTTTGATGTTACAATCGACAGTGGACTTCTAAGGCGTTTCTCAGGGCCGAGTGTTCTACTAAAAGACGCCCCTCCTCATCAATAAAGGTTGCTATATGTAGTTCATTTTCTTGGCACGTTCTCTCTACTTTTTGGTTAAAATATAATTATTTTTAAATTATCCCCACATTTCGTTCTAGAATAGGGAAGACTTACCTTTCCCGTTTCATGCATTTTTGTATTAAAGTCCCTCCAAAAAGGGGAATACGAACTGGCAACTCTGAACTGGAGTAGGGCTTTTCGTACTATTCGATATAAAAATTATCCAATCGGTAAAGCCGTTTGCAGCTTAAACAACAGTTTTCACTAGAACTCTTTTGATTTAGGCGAACATTTGAAAACAAGACTATTTAAATTTTTCTACTCAAATTCAAGACGACCAGGAAACACCGCACTGCCCTCTTTAAGGACCAAGTCATCCTAGATGGCAAAATCTTTTACTGATGTTGCTTACCTCCGCAGAACCCGGCGCAGTGATCACATTTTCGTTTTTCGCTCGGTTTTTCGCTAAGCTGCTGACAGAAGTTGACGGACTAACGGTGTCAAAGACTACACTTATGTGGTATTCGTTTGGGCTTCTTCAGATTTGCCCTCAGATTTCAGATTTCGTGTGCCTAATCGAACATAAAAACGTCACTTGCTCTTTTTTGTGTTGATATTTGTGCGATTTGAATATGTGTAGTCTTCGACACTTTTCTAAGCGATTTCCATTCACTTGTTAAATTTTGTATTAAAACATTAGAAATATCCGTCCCGATTGATTTCTAAATATTTATACATAAATAATTCGCAAAAATAGATTCACCCGATGCAATGCCTTTCTTAGCTGGAGAAAAAATTAACTAAAAATGTAAACAAACTCCATCAGTTGTCAAACTCAAACGCACTTGTATTGGTAAATCTGAGAAAATATCTAGATTCGCAAAAGTGCTCTGAAATCTGAAAAAGATTGCTTTTTCCTGTACCAAACGAACATAAAAATTGCCCTGAGAGCAAAAAAAGTGCTCTGAGAGCGCCCAATCGAAAACCACATTACTCTCGCTAGTGATAGGTAGGTACTCTTAAGAGCATATTTTTTCACTACTTCCATAAAGTCTGACTTACACTTGATTTGGTCATTGGATGAGTTAGCTAACTTGAAATGCAAAATATCTACATACATCTTCTACCGTTTATTGTTTCAGTTGCGAATACATATTTTTTTTTAGATCCCTTAAACTACGGTTCAATACTTTGCTGAATCCAGTCAACGTATTCGCCAACTTTGGTATAAACCCCTGGCCATCCCTGCAATCCACATGATGACGGCCCATACGACACAATGCCAGCGATAAAAAAATAAACTTCATATTTATTTGAAGCGTCCAATGCAACAAGCGGCCCACCAGAATCACCAGTACACGAGCCGATCTTCGTCTGATTACCAGCGCAAATTTGTGAGCTAAGTATATTAAGCTTATATTTGCTATACACTCTCTGGCAATATTCTAAAGGTACCACAGGAACAGAAGTCTTCAGTTTTATATTACTCGGCTTACCTGCTTCCGTTGTTCCCCATCCGGCGACATCCATAACAATGCCTTCGAATTTAGCCCGCCTTAGGCAGGCTTTGATGGGCAAGCATATCGGTTGAATATAATTGGTGTAGGCTATGCTGTGCGATAATCGTATCAATGCGATGTCAGACAATTGGTGCTTGGAAGACGCTTTGAAATTCGGATGAACGATGATTTTCTCAATTCCGACATCGACATGGGGATCAGCACAATTTCTATAACCGTGTAAGTCCGTTTGACAGTCAGGATCGTTAAGAGTATCCCAATCACCCAAACGCACACGGACTGGAGTCCAGCTTTTGGGAATGCCTTTCACACAGTGCGCTGCTGTTAGAACGTATCGGTCGTTTATTAAACTGCCCCCACAGTTGTGCCCTACTTCATTAAAGCCTACCAAATGAAGACGTAAATTAACTCGTGAGAAAATATAAAATTAATGACTGATCCTATACCGAAGTCGTATTCAATCAGTGCCATCCATGGATACTCATCGATTCTTGTTGCTCTCCCGCCAACAATGCGACCTGTATTTACATTTCCACACACACCAGGCTCTGGCAGTGTGCCACGAACTGCCCCATCCGAGGCGTTTGTTAGTTGCGAGTCAATAAAACGATCAGGACAGCAAACCTGTAAAGAAATTCGAATGACATTAAAGGCATACATAATAAAGCGAAAGCCCAATAGGTTTCTTACCAGAATATGGCCATTCTTCTCTCCACATTGACTGCGCCTGAGGAGGAGCAGGTTGTCATCATGCAACCATGTCTGTGCCTTTATATTGTGCAGGAACGTGCATTGTTCCAAATGAATGCACCTTGCATGCTCTAAGTTCGGTGTCAGACATACTCCGTATTCTCGGATGAGTTCTAGAAGGAAATTGTGTGGAAAGAGGAAAAATTATACAGTCGAAAGAGAAGGGTCAATCTTTATGAATCTTTTTGGGAAATGCCAATTTCAAACATTTGGTTTTTTGTTGCTTTCGCAACTGCAAAGGGTGTTGGTCTATATTCTTTAGATATTAAATGAGATCAAAAACCACGTCTCCCTCTAGCGGTGAGAAAATATCTTTAAGAAAACAGCTGTGAATCCAACCGATAATATGCGCAGTACAGTTCTATGGCTCTACATGGCCATGGCCGCCTTTTGTAACCAAGTCGCAAAATTTGAAATTGTATTTGGGACGTTCAAGAATCTGGTTTATTAAGACTGACTTGTGTTTTCATTGAACTAGATAGTTTACATGAAGAATTTTTTTCAGCTTTTGAATTCCAGCTGCCAGCTGTCAGTTGCTAGAAACAGCACTCAAAGATAAAACTCGAGCAAATCAGTAATTATTAGGTCTGTTCCCTAGCGATAATGCATTCGAATATATTAGCCACTTTTTACTCAAACTTCGTTCCCTTACGCAAAAGTTGGTCAGAAGAGAGCCAAAAAGAGAGAACAAAACATTTCCCCTTCCATAAAATAACTTAAAATGGTAGCCCAAGAAATTTCTTTGGGCTAGTTGGTTATTACTGACAGTTGGTTGTCAAATCATTCAAATGCTAATTTGTAGCTGACTCTTTACTTGTTTTCATTTATATTTTGTGGCAGTATATAGCATTAAAATAGATGCAAGAAGCAAAAGAATTGAACTTGTCTGCAATAAAAGCAGTTCGAATCTTGGTCTTAAATATAAATTTGTGCTTTCAACTGTTATTTAAATATTCCCGCCAAGAAAAACCTAACATTTTTAATATGTTTGGTTCAAGGCGTTCTTTTTCTTTGGCAATTACAGAAATGTGACATTACAAGAGCACAAGAGCACCCATTCACCTAACCATTCATTATAAAAGGACCCTATGCAAATGAAAATAATATTATTGGCACAATGCCTACGGTACACCTTCATGACACAACAAGAATAACAGTTTTAAACTTGGTTTTCAGATTGGTTTTGAAAGCGAACTTCTTAAAATGACGTAAAACAGCTGTGCCAAGTATATTTGTATTGTGGCAGCATCTGCAAAAAGTGAAAGTGAAAAAAAGATAGATTTTCTTGCCCAATGGAACATGAGAAGTGATTTAGAAAAAAAAAAGATTGATTTTTCGTCCCAATGGAAAACGTCATATAGCAGACAAAAAGTGCTACTTTCTCGATAATTTCAATACCAATTAAAAATGCAATTAATCTCTCCTCGTTAATCAAATACGAAACTACAAAAAAAAAAAAAAGAAGAAAAAAACCACAGCAACAGCGTTACCTTGTGAAACAGTGTAATTGTATATAACAACAAAACTCACTGAATTATTCAATAAACTAATCGAGTGTAAGCATTAAGTCCTACCATAAAGTTACAGTACGTTTCTATACCTAAACTGAAGCCACATACACACTGACTTGCTTATAGCTGCCAGAAAGGCTAACTATTATCACAGATAATATAATATACAGATGTCGCAGTCCCATGTTGGCTGATGTCCACATTTCTTGCGATCGTCCAACAACGATTGTCCAACAAAAAGCTCTTCTCTTCGTCCAACAACGATTATCCAACAAAATAAAAGCTTTTTTCCTGAGTGCCAGTTGAGCATATCGTAATCGTTTGCGTGTGTGCACAAAATGTATTGTGCGTGACGAAATTTCTTGCTTTCGTTTTATCCTGTGCTTCTCGTTCCCATTCCCCACAAGCAAAAATTTAAATGTTTCTTGTGATAAATAAAAATCGCAGTTGGTAGAACAAAAAACCGACAACTGTTGAATTATTATCTTACTTTACACTCGCTTAGAAAGAAAAAGGGACAAACACATTTTTCTGATAGGTACGTACCTATATACATATATAGGGTTACACTCAATTTAGTTTTAAATTGATTTTGAAAGGTAGCATATCGTTTAGTTTTAATAGTTTAAGACGTAATACAAAAATAATAAGGATAAATATGGGAAGACTAAATATAGAGTACAATATAGGGGTATTTCTTGGAGTAAAGTGTGTAATTCTAATTATAGGTACTTGTTGACAAAATTTGTTTAGATTTCCTGAACTAAATAATGCAGTTAGGAATCTGCTGGGAAAAATAAGAGCACGCAATGTTTATAAAACTAATTAAAAAAAGCGTTTATGAATTTGATTTGAATTGCAAATGATTTCTCCATTGGAATAGGTATACTTACGAATAAACAATCATATTACGATGATGGAGGAACTCAAAAAAGTGGGCGCAAAATTCTGTCCGGTCTGTCCGTCTGTCAGTCCTTCACGGGCCTACAGCCTAAACGGCTAACCGGATTACGTTCGAACCTCGGATTTGGAGTTTTTGGGCTAACAGTTCGGGAGGTATTTTTTTTCCAAGGTAACATCAATATTAATGGTAGGTACTTCCCATATACAATTTTCGTACCAGTTTGATTTGATCGAAAACGGCTCTAACGATTTCAACCAAAATTGATATTTAAGCTAAGTAGGTGAGGTTACCATGACTGCGTACCCAGTTTTTGGCTAAAAATTCGAACAACGGTACTTTTGAAATTTCGACATATCTCGAAAACGGTCTATACGATTGTAACAAAAATTAATTTCTGTGGTAATTTATAACTTAATAGCAAACTCAGTTTTTCTCTATATTATCGCACAATGGATTTTTGAAAAAAGGAATTTTTTAAAATTTAATTTTTTTCAGTTTACCGGAAAACAGCATTAACGATTTTGACCAAACTGCAAACTTAGAGTCCAATGGATGTCTTCAAAACTTCTGTGTCCTCAATTTTCAATTCGAAGCATCGAAAACGCTAATTTTGAAAACTGCTCATATCTCGAAAACCTCATCTTTGATTTCGTTAAAACTTTAAAAACGAAGAATTCTTACATCCTGAACACTAACTTATAATCGGTTTTCAACTAAATAGTTACGCAATTGTATTTTTCAAATTATACATTGCAATATTTGGTATACAGTTTTGTTACAAAAACCGCTCTAACGGTTTTGACCAAAATATATATTGCAGATAACATAAGTATTGTAAATAAAATGCCGTGCTTAGTTTTCCTCAAAAAATTCGAAGACGTCAGATTTTAATTATTTCTCAAAAAATACTACAGAAATCACGATCTATGTATTTTCGCATATCTACGGTATGTTTTCGTAATAGGCTTAATGTCCCAAAGTTACGCTTAATTTTAGCAAATATAACCCACTTCTTCTATTTTCAACAATATTGAAGATGCATCTCAAAATAATGCCAACAATTTGGTTCTTACACAATCAGAAAATCAAACTTCATTTGCATTTTGTTTTCTTTTATCTATACGACCCAGTCGTGCACTTTATTTTTTTTTTGCGTTACCTACATACTTCATAATTATATGTACCTATAAAAAAAAAAAGAAAATCATGTTTTTTTTTAGTTTTTGTATTTTTTTATTTTATGTTTGTTTTATATATTTTTTTTTTTTGTTTTTTTTCTATATTTCATGTGGGTACCTACCTATTTTACTTTATTAATTTTGCTTCCTATTTAATGTTTTGCCAAGGAATTACCTACAAATTTGCCTTTAATTTGTTCTAAAAAAATACACAACATGAAATGAGGCAGATAATGAAAAATGAATGAGAATCCCTCGATTTTTATTCCATCAAGCACAATATGTATTTTTTTTCCGAAGAGCAGGGGCATGTTTCATAGATCATACATCACATACATCACATACAACATACATTAAAATTATTTTAATACATCACATACAATTTTCTGTTTCATAGATTTCACTGGAAGTAATGTATGAAATAGTATTTTGTTGTATGTGATGTATTATTTTGACACTTTATATTAAATACTTTTTATTCGCAAAGCGAGTTTGTTTTTCCTTTTAACACAACATGTGTTGGTTCGAAATTGAAATAATAATAATGAAATAATGAAAAAGGATGTCATTTTTGGTGAAGAGGATTTACTTTTTGGTGGTGTGGAACCATACTTAGTGAGTGCGAATATACAGCTTGATATTTTTTTTTGTTGTGAAGATTGTGCAGAGATGCAATGCTGTGTGTAGGTAAATTGTTTTCCAATATTTTGCGTTTAAGCCATGTTACGAAAATGGTAGAAAATCTACCACTCTAGTACCTATCGTATAAGAGTTGTTATGTTAGCCGTCTAAGAACATTTTAACTTCAATGATCCTTATTTCGTGGAGAAATTTATTATGCCCCGACGTGTGTTCAATTCTTGTTGAAGCTTTTGGGTACATTTATTGCACATCAAACAAATTCCAATGAAGCTTTAATACCATTATAGCAAATATTGTTACCCATTGTTACCACTTCATTGTCTTTTAGCAACTCATATTTGTGATTTACAGCAAAACCGATTGCTGTATGAAATGTATGATAAATTCATATTTTGTTGTATCAAAACAATGTATGATAAAGTTCTATGAAACAGAATCATACATTATTCCAATACTTCCAGTCGATTCTCCTAACATACATTGATGTATGACTGTTGATCATACAACGTTTCTATGAAACAGAAATAATACATCAGAAGTGTCTAAATCATACATTGTATGTAATGTATGATCTATGAAATAGGCCCCAGGTGGAGGACATTCGATTCATATTGAGAAGAAGAAGAATAGGATATATTATAACAAAAGAAAGAAAATCAGTCATGCACGAACGATGTCCATCCAAATGATACGCTTGCATTCGTATGAGTTCAATATGCATGTAACACGTCCGAGGAAGGACAAAAATGAGGAATAATGAAAGGGAGACCGAATAAGTGATCTGTGTAATTTATATAGATGTGTGATTTCCTTTTGCTTTGGTTACCTACGCTTTCTCTCTGTAAAAGCTTTTTGGAAAAGCTCTTAATGTTTGGCATTTTGGTTTCATATGACAACATTTCCTATTGGACTGCGTCATCTAGGTAATTATATTATCTTTGCTATTATTTTACGTAGTCTTATACTTTAAAAACGTCTAGATTTTTAAAAACCAATCCGCGAGCTTCAACGCCAACTCCTTAAGCAAGAAATGTTGTTTGCTATAAGTACATATATATAAATGTAACATAACGCCAACCTTGGCATTTCGACTTACGTGCACTGGGCAGGGAAACGACAAGGACGACGGCAACGCACACTACCGAATTGCTTGTCATACTATTTCTAAGGGTTCCTGGTCAAATTCTCTTAGTTAAACAAAGTTTTGCAAATGAAATATTGACCCGTATGTTGTATTTAGTGATGTTGTAAAATTTTGTTCTTTGTTTAGATCAAAAACAAAAAAAAAAACAAAAAAAATATTTTTTCCAAGGAATTTGTCTAGAACGTGCGAACTTTTTTACTCACAATGCAACGGATCGAACTACACTGATCGAAAATGTCATTTCGCTCATATTCACAGTAAATAATGCCAATTAACCAGCTTCATCAAAATATCCACTAAGAGGCATCGCATAACCGATTTGATTATGATGACGTTCTCTTGGCTAAGCTATTAACAAGTGGGGTTGTATAAGTGAGGCCTATAAAAGCTTTGAGCATTAGATGTAGGTAGGTACATATGAACATGTTGCAATTTATCAGCAACAGCTGGACAATTGTTGAGCTTGATCTTGACCAATGAGATCTACTTAAAAGCCTCCACTTATTTATACAACCAACGGTTCTTGATCTTGGTATGCGATCAAGTCGACATTTTCTTTTATTCCCTGTATTTTGAGACCCGCTTTCGAATGCTTGTCAATATTCCTGCAGATATTTTTCACAGGGAAATACCCTATTTGGTACTTGGATTGAAGCATCAATAGACATAATGTTCTCTGTGCCTCTATTTAACATTTATATTTATTATGTAGATATTGTTATATGGCCACGAGCAATGTTCAAAAATCCATGAATTTTTACTGCAAAATCGGTTACAGTCACTATGTTTAGTTTAACTGTTCATTTGTTAATAATTTGAGCTGTTTCTTTATTTTAACATAGATACCTATCTATAATTAAAAATGAACTGTTTTTTTCAAAACGTTAAAAAGCTAATTGGGAGATATTTCTTTTGACTAGGTGATTTTGTTTATCATTAGTGATTGGCAAATATTAACGTTGCATCTTATCCACGAAAATCACCGCAATATCAACCATATGCGAAAAGTATATCGCCTGGGACTTTCAAATGAACTTGCCTGAGATCGAAAATGATCTGATGCTAATAAGATTGCTTTTGTTCGCCGAAAACATTCAAATCTGCTACTATTTGCAGAATGTCAATTTGAAAATTAATAACGTCTACCTTCGTTGATCCAAAATCCCTAAAATGTTCTTTGATAGAAAAAGCATTGCCAAAGATTTTCCATCAATTACTCTGGACAGCATTTGTTTAATCTGTAACTAAAAATGGTTAATCCCCATCTAACACTAATTACCGGCCTACTTACGTCCATTACTTCTAAGGTCATGGAAGGGCTCATAAATCTTACCATGTGAAATATCTTGAACCTAGAAAAGCACTTGAGGACACCAATATCCATTCTGAAGGAGCAACGATTGTTTCTTGAGTTACTTTTTGAAGCTTATTAAGTTGGTTACTTAAACTTGCATACTATGGAGGCTCAACAGCAACAATTTGTGAAGGGAAAAAACGTGTCTGTCAGGTTGAGTGCCCCTGTCCATACATCTGTTGACAGCGAATGTGAAAAAAATTACACTTTCGTCGGTTTAGTTAACAATGGCGGAACTTGAAATGCTGCCCAGATTGACTGCTGATTATATGGGTCATCAAAAAGTTGAAGCGATCTCTTTATTACTTATAGGTACAACGAAGACATTAGACAGAGCTATTAGATATCAAGCTTTTGTGTAAAATGCGTTCAAGTTCTTTTCAATGGTTATAAGTTTTTTTTTCAAATAAAGATAACTTACTGCTGTCAAATATCTAAGTCGACGCCTTGAGAATAATTCTGTAGCAATACTTTTCACTTTGAGGTGACCCTATACTATACCTATAGCTAACTATGCCGACCTATAATGTTAGAATAACTGGAAGCAGTAATCTCACTTTAATGCAAGAGTTGCTTTAATATTAACTTTGTCACACCCTGTGGGAAACCCAGTGCAAGTATTTGCAACGCGAGTTCTTTCAAAAATTATGCACGTCTTATGGTTTCCAAAACTTTGTTCAATGTGCAGACAGTAGTCCGAATGATAGAGACTCTCATATCATCCAATCCATGAGTGCAAGTAGACGACCTCAATGATGAAAAAATTTGCTACCCTCCTATACAAACCTGAAACATTTTGGACAATCAAACACAACAGTGAAACCACAAAATATCTCTGGGCGAATAATCTCATATTTATTATTCTACATTCGATTATCTTCGTTTAGCGTGGATTCCTTCAAACTAGGGCTGGAGATTTTCCTGAATCCAGTCAACGTAGTCACTTACTTTTGTATACACGCCCGGCCATCCCTCCAGCCCACACGGCGTTGGTCCATACGAAACAACACCAGCTATAAAGTAGTACACCCGCACCTTGTTCGATGTATCCAGTCCGACGAGTGGTCCACCAGAATCTCCACGACAGGAGTCAATGCCCGTCTTGCCTCCGGCGCAAATCTGTGAGCTTCGTAACTCCTTATTGCGTTGACCATAGACCTGTTGGCATTCCTGCAATGGCACCACAGGGACGCCAGCCTTCAATTTGATCTTACTCGACGAGCCCTGTTCCGTCTTACCCCATCCAACGACATCCATGACAATGCCGTTAAAGTCATCACGCCTTAAACCTTCCTTGATTGGCAAGCAGATCGGTCGAATAAAATCGGTATAACTAATGCTACGCGCCAGTCTAATCAGTGCGATATCGGAGAATTGATCCTTAGTACTTGGACCGTAATTCGGATGAACGATTATCTTCTCGATGTCGATGTCTACATGCGGGTCAGCGCAGTCTTCATTCCCACGTACGTCTACCTCACAGTCCCGATCGGTTGAAGTGTCCCATTCACCAAGGCGAATACGAATCGGGTTCCAGGTCTCCGGAATCGCCTTTATGCAATGGCCTGCTGTCAAAACGTAGCGATTGTTGATGAGACTGCCTCCACAGTGATGGCCCACTGCGTTGTTTCCTACACGGGATAAAAACAAGAGACAGGGGTTAATATAAAAAGTGCGACATAACATCATACCATACCTTTGTTGTACTCAATCAAAGCCATCCATGGGTATTCATCGATCTTGGTAGCGTTTCCACCGTAAATACGATTCGATAGCACATTGCCACATGTGCCCGGCTGCGGTAGGTCTCCGCGCATCCTCAAGTCGGTAGTTTGAGGTGTTTGTGCTGGAGCACCGATATTTCGATCCAGGCAGCAAATCTAAAATGACAGTTTGTGTCGTGGAACTTTTTTTTTTTTTTTTTTGGTTTTCATTGTGAGTCCTTACCAGGACCTTTCCATTGTTTAAACCGCACTGGCTGCGACTTAAAAACAGCTTATCCGCTTCTGGAAGTGGCACTTTCTTCAGCATATTGTAAAGAACTGTGCATTGCTCCAAGTGGATGCAGAGGGCGCGCTCTCCATTGGGCGTAATGCATCGTCCGTAGTTTGTGACGCGTTCTAAGGGGTCATCGGGCGGGAAGTAAATTTCTTTATTTTCGATTTACATGAAGGCATATAACGCACATACATATTTTTGTGTGTGTGTGTGTATTTTTTTTTTTGGAATGAAGAAATATAAGAGAAAATATAATTTAATTAAGTGTAAAATAAAAATAAAAATGGAAAGCTTAGTAGCTGCCGTTATTTACTTGATTATTTACAATTGTGGCGTGGAGTTTGGTTAGGTTTATTGTGAATCGAGCTGCGATTTAATTTTGTTGCATTGGCACGTATCTGTCAAGAAGTATGGAAAATTTGATGTATTCCAAACTTACCTACAGCTGTAAAAAGTCGTCAAGTCGATATGAATGGTGATAAGCGTGTTATTTTTTTTTTTTTAAATAGAAGGTAGCAGTCCACCTTCTATGGCAGCAAAAAGGCGCCCTAATCGCACACGCTGGTAATATTCAAAATTAGCTTTTACCACCATACTATAATATTATCAGCTTGTTATCGTAGCGTTATTTAGAAGAAGCCCCGGCCAGATTTTCTTATCCTGCTGTTGTGTGTTAGGAAGGTTATGTGTGACGTTGCGTGTTTAAAGGACCTAAGCTGTCAACTGATCGTCGATTGGTATTGTGCTGTTTGCTGTAGAATACCACAAGTAAGGATGACCACACGAATTTGATTAGAAGCGGGACGTATACACATAATCCGCATGCGATGTATCTATTGGACAAATCGAACTGCTCCATTTATTGCAGGGAGAGAGTGCCGTTTATATTAAACAACAAGTATTTATTGCCTCTATTTGCGGAAAAAAAACGATGGGAGTTTAAAAAGCGTTAAAAAATAACAGAGGCGCAAGGAATTTCTAGATTGGCTTTTACAGTCCACACTTGAACACAGTTTGGTGAAATGTTAGACTTCGATCATCATCGAGCTACACATTATCGCCATGACCGCCAATATATCTTATACCAATATGGTTAATCCTGGTTCTTTCGGTCACTTGCGCCCATATCTATATTGAATCAGAGGGAACTTACGGCGCTTACAAATTCCTTTCAACACAACTTAAAACTTAATTGATAGTGACACATTAAACTTTTCTAAAGAAGAATGGAACAGCACTTGTTATTGGTAAAACATCCTAACAGCCTTTGATAGACAACGAATCAGTGTGCTTTTGGGGGTATTAATCGGATCAATGGATCCACTGCCACTGCACAGTCCTATAAAAGGCAGTTTAGGAAAATTAATCAATAGATCCATTCACATGGTTTTGTTAGTGATGTGTTCTTAAGGGTTAGATAATCACAATTTCAGGCCTAGCTCCTCACAACCATTCGCATTGTGTGAGTTACTAATGGAAGGGATCTAAAAACGGGTCCAAACGGCTATGTTTTGGGATGTTTGTCAGACGTTCTTCTTCAGAAGTGGAACAGTGGTGATTTAAATAGTGTTTTTCGGGGAATCCAACCTGAGAAGATTCGCTTAGTAGTCGAACACACATACAACAACAAACAACAGCTACAACAACACATATCTACATGATTAAAATAAAATGAACCTCTTCAAAATCCACAACTAATACTTGAAAAGGTCGTTTGGTAGACGGAGATATTCAAGTAGGTATAGCTATACAAAAATACTGTTACCGACCAAGTTAATCACGAGTAATTTGACAGAAAAAGGGATAACAAACATATCCCAAGACTGGATTTTCTTTATTGTACAACCTGCAATGTAGTGGTAAGCACTTTTAGGGGTTAATTCACCCAAACAAACCCATTCCACCTGCGCGGTAAGAAAAAAATGTTTTATTGGAACTCTAGCTAACCCGTTTCATCTCAAACAAAATAACTATCTTCGCGTCTTTCTCCCTGCCCAGCAAACATGATCATCTTTTTTGCTACTTTTATCCCCGTTCCATTCAAGCAATAACCGGCTACACTAACTCGCAGATTAATGTTGTATTTCAGGTGATTTTATTGTTCGCTGGCTGTTTCTCAGGGCTATCCAAGCGCAACTCGCGCCTTACCGCACCACCAGCCCGGCGACTTGAAGACGTTGTAGCTGTACATACCAAGAAAAAAAACCTATCTACATGTCAACGCCGCAGTGGGGTTTCACCGAAGGTGTTTTTATTTTTGTGACTGTTGTTGTTTCGAATAAGATTTCTGTTTGCATTTCTTATGATAAGCAAATAATTCTCTCTGCGAACTCAGTGAAAAAGACAACTTCCTCCACGACAGGTTTAACGTACGAAAATAAACACAAAATGCCCCATGACACATTCAATCGATAAGTTATCAGAGTCTGATTGTTATCGGCATCGATGAAAGCCAAATGAAAACACACCAAATGCACAATGTCTAAGAAATAATGCTATTCTATCGATTCGGATTTATAATATTTTTAATCAAATCGTGCAGTTCAAAGATCAACATAGGTCAAGCTACTAAAACGTACAAAAAAAAAGAAAGAAAAAAAGAAGATTCGCTTTGATGAGGTAATAAAGATGATAAATAAACTTAAACTAAATGGAAGTTAGCTTTTGTTTTTATGGACACACAAACTCTTTGGGTGATTCTACTTACGTGCAGTGGTGACGGTGAATGAAACCGTAGCAAGTAATAAAACAGCCGTGATGGACCCAGCCGATGGGTTGCTGATCATGTTGTGGTCCGGTTTTGGTCAAGTTGTTTGAATCTATTGAATGATTTTTTTAAAGTTCCACAAAAGACTGATAACCCGGAAAAAATACGTACGATTTAATATTTATATGTGCTTCCGTTGGGTTTGTCTCATGCAGAGCTATTGTCAAAGTGTATATACGTGCGAGCTAATTCATTCACCACGGATCGAACAAGACTGATTGAAATGCTTCTCTTGCCATGTGTTTATAACTGACAACAGTGATTGGGTTAGTGAGTTGGGATGGCACTACCTACCGCTACCAGTTGCCAGTATTACTGGTATAGTGATTTTTTTCTTACTTTTCACTGTTCACTCAGAGAATTTTTTAAGAGAACAATCCGAGCTTAACTATTCAAGATCTGCTTGGTCTCTCTTTTAATACAATTTAATGTAATCACAGAGCTCACACTGATGTGCATATTTTCAGACTTGAATGCAAAATAAAAACGAGCTGAAGATCGAAAGCTAAAGCATGATACAGGGTGATTACGTTGAGAGGACGGGGTTTGCCAAAAATATCCGAATTTAAGCTTCCAAAAAATGGGGGCTGGGATCAGGGTCTAAATTTAATTTTTGTATTAGAAGATAAATCTTTCTTTTCGAATTTTCTATTACAATTGCTCAATACAGTCCCTTTCCGAATAACCCTTTTCTTTATTTAAAAAATATTTTTTTTTGCGTAATTTGGCAATTTTTTTTAGAAAAAAACTATGAGGAGCTCTAGATCTAGAACTATATTGTTTCTTAGCGAAGAAAATAGAAAAATTTAATATGGGGTGCTCCGTGAATTTAGCAACCCACTATTAAAAAAATAAATAAAAAAAAAATAATAAACGAACAGAATTTTTCGAAATTCTTAGCAAGAATTCTAGAACTCAGAACTCTTAAAAAAAACAATAAAAATTAACATTGGGGTGCCAATTTAACTCACCCCTTGGATATGAGAAAATGTTTTTGAAATTTCAGAGGTTGTTATATCTACTCGTATCGTGAATTGTGTCTTCTGAAAGAGTTTCCGACTCCAATGAAACAAAATCTTTATGTTTCTTTTTAGGAACAACATAATGGATTCGGAGTATATTTCTAGAGTTACATAGATAGTGAAAGAGTTTTCAACTGAAATGTGTTGCAGCAATAAGTCAGGATCCTCTAGGCAACATTAGGCACTTTTTCGATTTTTTTTTAACCTTGAGATTTCGGTAGTATTTATGTATATACCTTCCTAAGTCTTAGTTGCTATTCGTGAATGATCCCACCTACGAAGTGTAAGACAATATACTGAAATTATATAAGTCAAATCTGAAATGATTGTCTTCTTTATAAGTTTTCTATGTTCACTTGTAAAAAGTCGTAAAAAATGGAAATCAAATTAACAATTAAACTTTTCAATTTCTACTCCTAGAGTATGAATTTATTTAATCAACTGTTCGTCGGTGTTTCGTGGAGCGGTCTTCTTCCACTAAGCAAACATATGTTGCTGAATCCAATCAACGTAGTCACTAACTTTCGTATAGACCCCTGGCCAGCCAAACATCCCGCATGGTATCGTTCCGTATGAGGTAACTCCCGCAAGAAAAAAGTACACCCTCGTCTTATCCGAGGAGTCCAATCCAACAAGGGGTCCGCCAGAATCACCTCCGCACGAGTCGACACCCAACTTACCGCCGGCACAGATCTGCGAGTTTTTTAGATCTTTCTTCCCCATCACACCAAGGCGCTCACTCTGGTATGCCCGCTGACAGTCTTCCAAGGGCACTATAGGCACTTCAGCCTTCAATTTTTTTTTACTCCTCAGAAGGCCTTGTTCGGTCTTTCCCCAACCCACTATATCCATCATAACACCTTCGAATGTATTACTCTTAAGGCTTTCTTTGATTGGCAAGCAGATCGGTGCAATAAAATTCGTAAATGCAACGCTACGTGATAACCGTATCAGGGCGATATCGTAGAATTGATTTTTCGACTCCAATTCGTAGTCCTTGTGAACGGTTACTTTTGCGATCGATACATCGACATACGGATCGGCACAGTTCTTATTTCCCCTTAAGTCCTCTTGACAGTCGGGATCTGTTGTGGTATCCCACTCGCCCAGACGCACACGGACCGGACTCCAAGACTCCGGTATGCACTGTATGCAATGAGCAGCTGTTACAACATAACGGTCGGTGATTAAACTGCCCCCGCAATGATGGCCGACACTTTGGTCAACTGCAAAAAAATAAAAAATTAACTCTTGGACTAGCTTTAGGGGAAAGTCGGGTTTTACGGTAGTGCCTACATTTTTCGTATTCAATTTGAGCCATCCATGGAAATTCGTCTAGCTTTGTTACGTTGCCACCATAGATGCGAGGTGAATCAGTACTGCCACACACGCCAGGCTCTGGAAGGGTTACTTCTGTGATATTGCGATTAGTACAGCATACCTGTAAAGAAATTTGTTAAGGACAGTTAAACTCATGAATTGGAAACTTCTCACCAGAACGGTGCCTTTGTACATCCCGCACTGGCTATGTTGGAGAAATTCCTTTTTTCTCTCCGATATTGGTGGGTTAGCCATTTGGTGGAGGAGTGGACACTGTGGCAAGGGAATACAGGTCGAACTATCACCGTGGGGTGTGGTGCATGATCCGAAGCTTTGCTCTAGAAGGAGAACAGAATAAGTAGTCTTATTGTTGCACATAAATGTTAGGTTCGTAGTACAGAGTAAAAAGTTGCAACTGGGTTGATCTGGAGATCGACTCACAAGATGCTCTTACAGACAGCACGTTATGACTGGCCGTCAAAATAAGCCAAAATATTCTTTTGACTATTCAACTTTCACTGTTCACTAAAATCTAATTAGTAGTTATTTAAACTGCGTAATCACATTTTAATGACCAAATTTCATTCCACTGCTGTATTTGTTTCGCACAAATTTAAACTCGTATCCAAACATTATATTGACTAACACCTTCCAAGTCAATACATCTATAGACTGGAAAATGTGTTAATTGGATCTGTGTTTCTATAGTTATCAACGGTCTTATTGGACCTACAACCCAAGACCCTGTACCGATTCACTTAAAAAAAATGGGTTTGTGTGTTAAATTCCAGAAGGGTTTTTAGAACTACTACTTAAGGATCTAAATATATTATATAAAAACAAATAGTAACTATATATACCTATCCATGTGAAATGGTCTAAAAAGTTATCGATTTCCTATAAGATTTCGATTTAGATACTCTTAGTTTCGATTCAGAGGGCATCAATAACTCTCGTCACGTATGTATCTTTTTTCCGTCGGGTTGGTTTTGGAACTGTTCTGTGAAAAATTTGACCAAGGGTCAGCTTAAAAGGTAAAACAAGGTTTGGGACTGCTCGGCGCACATTAAAAAACCCTTGTTATGATTTAGCTGACATAATGTAACTGGATGGAAAAATGCAATGACACCGCCCAAGCTATTATACCCGGCGGTTGTGGACGATATTCTACATAACAGAGCTTTTATGGATTACGGCTCCGGCACTTCCAAACCAAGTACACAGTGGGGCCAAAAAGCAGTGTGGTTTTATAGAATTATTCTAATGTTCTATGTTACTTCATTCCACTGGTGTCCCCCTTCGCTGAATATAAGCCTACGAATCACTTTGCTAGCGGTATAAAGTTATTAAAACAAGACTATCTTCCACAGTTCGAGCTTATAGTTGTGGAAGGTTTCTAAAATGTATTCACTAGATATAAAGGATCGGAATCCGAACCGATTGGGAGTGTCAAACTAAACAAAATTTGAATTGCGCAAGCTTCAAAATAGCGTAAACAAAGAATTCATGTGTCTTACCGCTGAATATTCAAAAACTTCATTCCGCATAGGTCCAACATCAACCACGTATATTACTTGGGTTTTCTAAACGTAAACAATAATACTAGTCAGCTGTCAAATTCGAGAGTACAGAACAACGATAAACAACAAAAACAAGACTGGTTCGCACAATACCACGCTGGCTTTGAAAGCTTTAACAATATGCATTGTAAAGATTACTATACACTTGCTGATGACGTACAGATGCTATAATTATATACTTCAAAGTTGTTGATATCGCCAATTTTATTTCGATGCATATAGAAAAGATTTTATAAATTAATTCCATTGGTTTTGTCAAAAGTCAGAGAGATAAGCCGCAAGTGCATGTTTATTTAAAAGCTTTTTGTAAAGACTCACATTGTAATGCATAATCCTGTTCAAGAGTTTTGAATCATTTACTAAAACTTGTAAAAATTTCAAAAACTAGACTTGAAGTAGGTCCGGTAGGTACCAAACTTTTATAGTAAACCCTGCTTTGCGAAACTATTATAAATATAACACCACACATTTTGACAGCTTGTACTATCGCACATACCACACTACTACTTTTACCGAGACCTTAATTCTGTGTAAGTAGTTAGATATGTGCTGAATAGCAAATCCAATTGTGACCTTGGACTATGATCGTAAAATTTCCCTTTGTTGTTTGTTGAGTACGGCTAAGCTGTCGTTATACGCACAATATTTTTGACAACAACAATCTGTCACAGATGACATTAGAATGATTTGTCGGCTTCTACAGCGACTAGAGATATACAACTGCAACTTTACGATAAGTCGACATGACACGAACAATTTTAGGATATCGAACTTACCCGCACTAGTGGCCGTTTTTGTTAAAACCAAAAGCACAGCTGCGCTGCACACAAATATTTTGGCTATCATATTGGGGCGATTGTTGTAGAAAACTCCGTATACTTTTAGTATTTGCATTTATTTTTATTCTCTTCTCATTCTGAGATGAGACTATTTTATTAGCAACGGATCGAACAAGACTGGCGAAAGCTTCTCTCGCAAAATGGAAACAAACTGCTGTGATATCAGCTACACTCAGCTAGTAGATGTAACATTCAAAAGCTTCCGAGTTTAGATTGAGATCAGCGAAATTTGATTATTGTTGACCTCTGGGAAAATTATTAGAAATGAGGGAAATATTTTTCTTTTATTCCTACACCACCAGCACCAATATTAGAATTGTAACAGAAAATCCAGTGTTGGCTTAAAGTTAGGTAAAGCAAATGATGCACGGCAGCATGGTAAGGTGTGGGTGAGTCATTGACTACAATATGATTATGTAGTGGAGTTATGCAGAATCTATTGATTATACAGGAATGGACCACTTTTACAGGGTGCCTCAGTTCAGCGGGTAGATATGCACATTTTTAGGAAATCTGTTTTTGTCTGTTTGTGATAGTTTTAATGGTCGACAAAGTGATAAGTAAACAATTTTTGACAGCAATATTTAAAAATATTTGAAAAAAAAAAAAAAATTAAATGCGTTTAAAAATGCATTTACACCATCACGCACGCGCATTTTTGCATGAAACGGGACAGAGAGATACGTTTATCCGACGTCAACACTATTAAAGGCGTAAGAATGAGATCACAAATCAGACATAATTTAATTATAGATACGTACAACGTACAACGGAAATAAACATAATTTCCGGCTACCAACAATTCTGCAATTAGGTACTTGAAAACATTTCTGTTTCTGATTTAAAACATGTCAAATTAGAGTGGTAGTTAGTTTCAATAAGCATTTGTCCGTTTATGACTTCTGGGAGCCATATTGTTTTATAGGAGCGCGGAATTTCTTTAGCCATCGCTATAAAAATATCAACATGCGGAGCTTTCATATGATTCCTACCACAAAAAGAAGATGGCCGACCTAAATACGTGTCACGTTTTTTTGCGTGTTAGGTATGTGATGCTGTCCCTTTCAGTCACACGGCTATTTAGTATTTGGCATCTCCTTAATCTGCCGTGTTAGGAATATGTGACGGTGTAAATGCAGCATAAATCTGAAAGTTGCTACACTGAAAACAATATTTTGGTTTTCTTTGAACTCTTTTTGCACGTTTGAATTTTCATTTTCCATATTAACTTACGAATCAGTTCCAAATAATTAAATTCTCTGTATCTATAGGAGTACCGATTTTGTTGGTTACAAAATGTAAGTACTTATATGGTGATTTAATTTAGGACTTATTTAACAAAAGGTTTTTTTATTTTTGATAATTGCTCTCGTTTTCTTACTTACTTGGTTATTTTTCGCTATATAGGTATACACCTACTTTACAAATTAGTTCTACAAGTTCACAGAATGTACAAGCAAAAATCGAGTAGGTAGGCACATTTCTTTATTAAATTCGCCAAATACCTATTGATTCCCCATCTGAATTAGGGCTCGATATTTTCTTGAATCCAACCAATATACGAGCTCACCTTCGTGTACACTCCAGGCCATCCTTTCAATCCGCATGGGTTAGGTCCAAACGATGTAATGCCAGCAATGAATTGATACACCTGTGTCCTGTCCGATGAATCTAATCCGACTAATGGTCCACCGGAATCACCCGCACACGAGTCTACTCCCAACTGACCGCCGGCACACATTTGCGAATTTTTCAGCACCTTCTTTCTCCTAAGTCTGTTACTTTCATATACTCGCTTGCAGTCTTCTAAGCTTACCACAGGTACTTCGGCCATCAATTTTCTACTGCTCTTCCCTTGGTCTCTCTCGGTCTTTCCCCATCCGACTATATTCATAAACACTCCCTCAAAAGTATCATCTTTAAGATGCTCCTTCATTGGCAAGCAGATCGGCTCTATAAAGTCGGTGAAAGCTATGCGATTCGATAACCGTATCAGGGCGATATCGTTAAACTGATTATTCGAATCCACATTGTAGTTCGGATGGACAATAATTTTCTGAATTCCCACATCAACATGGCTATCCGCACAGTTCTCATTACCAGCTATATCCCTGCGACAATCCGGATTGGTGGTAGTGTCCCATTCACCCAAACGAACCCCTACTGCTCTCCAACTTTGTGGTATGGCACGTATGCAATGAGCTGCTGTCAGAACGTATCGATCGCTGATTAAACTGCCGCCGCAATGATGGCCAATGCTTTTTTGAACTGAAAAATTAAACATTTAGACCTCATAAACAAATTTTTGTGTTGATATGTAGACGTACATTCTTTGTACTCAATAAGAGCCATCGATGGAAATTCATCCAAACTTGTAACATTCCCTCCATAAATACGACGTGATTTCACGCTACCGCATGTGCCAGGCTCTGGCAAATTTCCATTTATCCTTACGTTAGTGCTTATCGGTGGCAGAGCATTCATATTCCGTTCCGAACAGCAGAGCTTTAAGAAAATTCAGCTTTATTTGTTGCAAGTTCCAAGTGCAATTGCTTACCAAGACCGATCCACGGTGCATTCCGCATTGACTATTTGCAAGAAATCTCCTATCTTTTGCTAACAATGGTGGGTTAACTGTTGCATTGTATATCATGCCTTTGAGAAACTCACAATGATCCAAGAGAATGCAAGTCCCGGCTTCCTGATCTGGCGTAGTACATCTCCCGAAACTTTCAACTGGAAGCGCATGCAAGAAGATTGACTTTAGTGGATAAGTTATGATTGTGACAGTATATAGTTTCGTTATAATTAAATATTTTCATTCTGCAAGTTCAAGTCAAGTTTGTTCTTACGCCGTTATGGATTAAGTAAACTAAACAAGTGCAGATGTTCCATACGTACGTTATTGTAGAAACAGCTGACAAGCAAAAATCGTGGTATAAAAATGGAAAAAATTTACAAATCGCTGTTTCATACAAATATCCACCAGAAGTGCAACTAGATGTGGGTACCGAATAAGAGACAAAAGTTTTTTTTAGGCAGAAGAACGTTGCCTCTTTTTGAACACACTATATCATTCAAAATTAATGTAAACATGAAACGCAAAAACTTTCACTTTTCTATAGGAGAAATAAAAAAAAATCATTTAAAAAACCAAAAACCCGAATGATTGTAAAGAAAAAAACTAAGAAAAAAGAACAAGACACTACCTAACTTATTGACAATCGGATACTATACCTAAACAGCTAAACAAGAATCTGCCTCCGACTGCCAAATAGTTAGGTATAGTGTTTTGTTCATATTTTTTTCTTTACAATTTTTTTGGTTTTTAGCCTATTATATTTTTAGCTTATGACAGTCCGTCAAGCCGTTTGGGCTACAGGCGTCACGGTAGGAACGCACATAGGATACCCGCGAAACACAAATCCCTCGCCCTCCCTGTGTCCAGTCGGGTAACAAGGGTCAAATTTGCTGTATACCTACTGTATACGACTGGACACTAAAGTCGCAGTTATATAACACGCCCGTCAAAATCCTTCACTTTTACTGACAGAAAGCGCCAACGATCAATACAATCGCACTTGTAATCTCGTTTAAAATACGCAATAGAGGTGCCGTGAAATAACGCCGAGCGAAATAACACCGAATTTAGATGTTCGGTCTTATTTCACTTTGCATTTATAAATACATTCTTGAACTATTATTTCTTCAAATTCTAAATGCTGAAATAAATAGAATGGTCGAGAACTTAACCAGTATTTTAACTATGTAAGTATTATAAATAAGAATTCTCGACCATTCTATTTATTTCGGCATTTAAAATTTGAAAAAATAAAAGTTCAGCATTTAGAATTTGAAAAAATAATAGTTCAAAATTCACGCGAATTTCGAGCTATTATTGTTTTCAAATTCTTAATGCTGAAATAAATAAAATTCTCGACCATTCTATTTTTTTTTCAAATTCTAAATGCTGGAAAATGTATTTGGAACTATGTATTATTTTTTCAAATTCTAAATGCTAAAATAAATAGAATGATCGAGAACTTAACCAGTATTCTAACTATTTATTATACATAAGTAAAAATTCCCGACCATTCTATTTTTTCAGCATTTAGAATTTGAAAAAATAATAGTTCGAAATTCAATGCCGAATTGTGGAAACATTTGCTTCGGCTTTATTTCACAAGCAATGTTCGGCGTTATTTCACTTTGTCAAAGTGAAATACCTAATGCCGAATTTCAGAATTTAACTTTGTGAAAGCGCAATATCGCCGAGTTTTGCAATTCGGTGTTATTTCGCTCGGCGAAAAAAAATTCCAATTAGGTACTTGGCGTTTTCTCATTTTAAACATTTCTGTGTTTTAATGTCAGAGAAGAATGCACTTGAGTTTGAGCTACGGTGCTGGTACTGTCTTTGTTACTAACGCGAACAAAATGCGCATTGAAAATACCTTATTTGGGCTTTTGAACTTACTCGCATTTGCGACTGAGGGCGCAAAAAGAAACAAAACACCAACAATCCACACAAACCGCCAGGTTATCAAATTCCATCGCTGTTCAAGACTACAAAATCGTTTCGATAGGAACATATTGCAACCTCTTTTATTAGCAACGAACCGAAGAAGACTGATTTAATGATTCCTCTTCAATTCACTAAAAGAACAATGCTTAATGAGATAAGCTATACTTTTTGTAAAAAGCTCGGAAATTCCTACAAAATATTAAAAATTTCGAGATTGGCATGTTTCCTTAGTCACGGCTTGTGACAATGATAAAGAAATTCCAAGAAAGACTTGCAGCAAGGTTACCTACTGTTAATTTTGAATTGTTCATATTAAATCTTTAAAAAGTTATTTTGTGAGAAACAAATTTACATTCAGATCACTCATTGAGAGCTCAGCGGAATTAAAAGGGCAACCAGTCTTAGGAAATCATGGCCTGCCGAAACAGCATTTAAATAACTTTAAAACATTTAACAACGGACTGTCCAATAGTCAAAATGCTATAGGTACAAACATTTTTTTCCAAACAGTTCTTTTATGCAAGCCCTGTCATACCCTTCAGAATCAAGTATTAAATAAGTTTTTAAAGTACTTATAGAACTTAAGTTAGAAAATACTATCAGGTAGCTCGTGCTGTAAGACAATTTAAACTGTAACTTATTTACTTTTTGAAATAATAATAATAAAATCAATGCCTATCTACCTACTAAAAGCAGAAACGGAGTTTGCGTCGGAAAAATAGTTTGATTTGTTGTAGTTAAGTGCTGAAGATTGTTGTGTGTTCATTCTGATTAAAAGAAATACAGTTGGATAATTTTTGTTTTAGTTACAAATTTGTACTCAAAATCGAAATTCTTATAGTAAATTGTGTATCGAAAGTTAAAACTAAATAACCTAACTTAATGCGAACATGTAGACTGTACTTAAGATTATAACGAACAGGAAACGTCTTTACAACTGAATATTGGCCATTATCCAGTCGATGAAGGATGCAACCCTCGTATAGACGCCGGGGAAATTCGATACTCCGCAAGTTCGGGGACCAAATGACACCAAACCAAGTAGAGTATAACGAAAACTGTTATCGCTCGATCCATCGTCCATAAGAGGTCCTCCACTGTCACCTGAAATTCAGAATAAATCATCATACAGAAAAAAAAAAACTTTTAGTTTCTCTATGAAATGCATACCTTGACAAGCGTCCATATTTTCCCTACCTTGGACGCAGATCTGTGATGGCTGGATAGAGATCGGTGTCCATGAATTCGCACTGAACTGTGCGTACGTAATGGCACAGTCGGTTCGATTAACAATTGGCAGTCGGACATACTGTAGAGTTGGTTTTTTGTTTACCACCCCTTGTGATGGATCGTTTGTACCTTTTTTGTAGAAAAAGAAAAAAGTTCACTTGGCGTTATTTCGTATATTTTTCCACATTCTATTATTTTATTGTCAAGCAATATTGTATTTGTTCTCATTAAAAAAAAAAAAAAAAACAAAATAAAAACTTTATCACCTGCGATATTTGAACTCCAGCCGGCAACAATTGCTAGTCGTCCCGTCAGCTCCTCGTCAAGCAGCGCAAGGTTATTAAACGGCAGACAAATTGGAGTAAGGGGAACTACAAACCAAAGTTGGTGAGATTATAACATTATTTTCTTTATTTTGCATTCGCGTTTTACCAACCTGATGCATCCGGTTTCACGATACGAATTAATGCAATATCGTTAGCATACTTTGGTGAATCATAGTTGGGATGTGCAATGATCCGTTCGATATCATAGTCTTGTGGAATACGACACAACACTGGATCTGAGCCGCAGTCTCGTTTCCTTTTGCCGCGTACTTCCCCAATGCGTATATGAGAGCTGAAAATATAATTGGCATTGTAAATTCCTTTCCGAATAGTGAACTACATTCAATGTTACATACACTTCTAGATCATCGATCAAATTTGTGACGCAGTGGGCTGCAGTAATGACGTATCGATCACTTATTACCGACCCAGCGCATCGGTAGCTCCGTTTTTGTGAAGCTGAAAAGGGGAATACGCTTGAATTAATTTTGTATTGTTTATGATCTTTGCTTTATGTAAATAGATAGTTATGAGTGTAGGGTAGGTAGGTAGGAGTGGCGGTATATTTAAAAAACCAAGTAGCACTATGTGCCGTTTTGTTACCACAATTCATTTGACCTGGTTGTTTAAGATTGTCGAATGGGAGATATTAGATCCAGCCTGAGAAATTCAAAAAGGCTATCAATTCCCTAATACTTCTTCTCAAGATCTCCTCAAGGGAGTCAAAGAAGGGTTTACCCAGTGTAAATTTATTTATAGTTCAAAATGTCGTCGATTCGGTAAAAAAAAAGTTGCAGAGTCGATGAAAAACACAATCCGATCGAACTAGGCCTGAATTGTCTTATGCTAAAACTTTTTCGTTTTTTATAAAACACAATGAATGCCTATAACATAATATAAATAATAGCTCCTTTCCGATTGGCATTTTGTTCGCCTAAAGATCCCCCGAAGAACATTTCGTTCGCCATCGAGTTTATCTGAGAGTACCATGCCTTTTCATGCATCATTCATCATGTTAAATAGTTGACATTGCGTCGACTACCGATGCAAAAATCGTTGGTGACTCAAAAAAGCACACGCGAAAGAATAAAATTCGATTTATAAAAACTGATTGGAATGTTGAGGTAAAATGGAAGCAACCTGCCATACGAAAAACATTCTTAACGCTCTTTCTCGACACTCGTGAGACATAATGCTGAAAAATTGGGATCTGATGTGTTGTGCATTGTCTGAACGAAAAATTTTGAAAAATAATCGGGGTCGGAACACGGGAAATGACACCTCCTGCTCAACAAAGTTATTTAAAACGGGACACTTATCTCGTATTTGGCTTTGAAATTGTCTGTTGGAGTGTAAATGTATTTTTGCTAATGTAAAGGTATAGCTTATTGCGCACAATTCCTGGGTAGTATTGGAAAAGCCGGGCGGGTACTCCTAGTACCTAGTAACAAACTTTTGCACACTTTGTACCGACTAACCTGCTTCGCAACTGACCTATGCTGTGGTAAGGGCACAACCCTTAGCACATTATTATGCAACTGTTTTAATATTTCCTTCAAGTCGCAGTCAGTCCGGCAATTATATGATTTCCAAATACCAATTTGCTGACGGTCGCACGCACAGGCAACAATTTTAAAATGCAAAAACAATTGACGACCTACATGGCGACACGAGTTTTCCCAACAGCCATACGAAACCCAAATAATGACAACAACCACACATCATATAGAGAGCATCGACAGACGCTCTCAATACCATTGTCTTCACTTTATAGCGCATTAAAATTAGATCTTAAACGCACGTAACATCTATAATGAAATCGTAATGAGTCGACTTCTATATTGCAGAGTAGCAAGACCACAGCGGCCGACCGGCGGTGCGAGCACAACAGCAAACAACACCACGATGGACGCTCACAGCGCTGACAACCAACCTCCAATTGCACCGTGTCCATCTAGTAGTCGGTCAGCAGGTCGTACATCGAAGTCCAGCACCCAACAGTGTGAAGTAACCAAACTGAAACCGTCTTCATCGTTTACTATGGAACAAGTTTCGAGTCACCTAGCAGCTCTGAGGGAAATGAGCGACACTACAAAGTCGCTACTCAAGAGCACAATAATGTTCTTTGTCAGCGTTTTGCTAACACGCAAGACCAAGTACGTCATTGATTGTTTAAATCTTGTTTAACTAAAATAAATTATACGTGCAACAAATACTCACTTTTATTGAGGTAACCCACCCGGGCAATCCAAGGAAATTGTCCCGGTCCGCTGTCACGACCGCCAACAATGCGGGTATTCACCGACAGTCCACAATATCCGTGATTAATGAGCGCATGCCTATCCGCATCAATATCAGTGCGAGTAGTTACCGACTCCACTGTGGGCTCTAGTTTGGAGAACTTAAAACCACTCGGTGGAGGATAGCCATACGTTTCATCAAAACTGTCGTACTCATGCGGGCTGTAGGGCTTGAGAGGTTTCCTCCTCGAGCTGAGATCAATATCATCCTCAAAGCCATCGTAGAAGATCGGTGGACAGTTTTTTCTTGTTCGCGGATCTTCAAAATCCACCAAGTTCTGTTGGTAGCCCTCGTACTCGTCAAAGTTGTAGTTGATCTTGCGTGCGATCTTCTTTCGGTTCTTTTTGGGAAATCTGTTGCTGTACTGTTTAGTGGTGTCCCACACCCACGGTTGTGCGTCTTCGATCTCAATGGAGTAGGCCTCGTCGGGACTATTGGGTTGCAATGGGCAACAGACAAGTGGATGACTGTCGACAAAGCCGCATGACGCCTTACGGATTTTGTCGTAGAGGTAGTTTCTGTCCGATAATCGGGTCTTACCTATCAGTCCTATCATGTTGTTGCAGTCTCTGAATTTCACACATTTGCAGTCTCGTTTATAAAAGTAGTTCACATCCAGATTTGATTTGTCCAAGTTGGAAAAGCTAAAGTCTGGGAAACTGCTTGTCACTGGAAAGAGAGTGTTGATCATATTAGAAGGTTTTATAAGGCGGGCGGTATAAGTTTTTATCTTATCACTCTGACGTCAAACTCTATTTATAAATATTGACATGTACTTGACGATAGAGCTCTTGACTATTTTATCGAGATGCAACAATGTTTTTATTTTTGCTGCGGTCGATGGCAGATCTATAAAATTTGGTCCACCAAAAAAATATAAATGCCTTCAACTCGGACCATGACACTTTATTTTGTCCTTTCACATAACCTCAAACAGAACTGTTTCCCAGCGTACCCGTTCATGAAGTTAGTAAAGAGCGAAAGCTTACCTCAAAGGTGGAATACGATTATAATACATTCTATAACACCTTTGAGGTTTCTAAGAGCTGTTTCTAAAGGTTGTTGTGCGCCCTAGAACTAGGGTAGCCAGAACGCTTCCTACTACTGGAGACGAATGCATCGAAAGCAAAAATGAAATTGATTGCCTAGTAAGTTATTCCTCCCCCATTTTAAAACTTGGCTTGACAGAGATCATAAGCAAATGAAATATCCCACTGACTTTGTTTCTTGAAGGGCACCACGCCCTCTTTTCAGTCCCACTCAACCACAGAATCTTTTACCCAAATGGTCACAAATTAAGCTAGTGGCCAGCGTCGCTCCTGCCTACTACGAGTACGTACAAAGGTTGAAATCGAGTCCAAGATCAAATCTCTCGTGCTCAATTTGCATATGAGCCAAGCCACATCACCCATAAATACGTAGGACAATTATTGTTTTTGAACAGAACCACCCCTAAAAAGAGTTTATTTTTAGGTTTGTGGCTTTAAGGCACTGCGGTTAGATTTATAGATCTGCGGTCTTCCAATCTGATTTTCGAAAGGAAATTCCAGACAGTTAAAAAAGTGTTAACCTACTGCTGAGGTGAGTCTAAATCGCAACTAAATTTTGATTACTAAATGGGTTATATTTAATAATAATAATAATAAAAATATGTCACTTTTACCATTTGTTTGTTGGTTGCAGATTAAGCAGGTAATTAATGTCGCTCTAGCAGCTTTTAGCCACCGGTTTTAAAAGTATTTTCCTTTAGCAATTAATATCCAATACATTTGAAAATCTCGTCGCCACTCTGAGTTGCCCAAAAACTGGTAGGATGTTAAACTGTTTCATGTTCATACTTAATACTCAAAGTTGCTGCAGATATCATTTGCGTATAAATTTAAACAATAGGAAAAAAGCCGAAAATTTTTAAATTTTCCTGCAGAAAGATACCCTGAGTCATAGCCAATCTTGCTATATATGTGGCTGGACATCCAAATGAGGGAGTAGTACACTAGAAATATAGTCTCAATCAGTCAATTTTTTTGTATGAAAAATGTAAATCTGTTTCCGAAATTAAACAAAAGATGTGAAGAAAATCTGACATAAAAGAATAGTAAGTTCGGGAACATTAATTGAAACAAATGATTGAATTGAAAGTGCATTGTCAAGCAATATTTGAAACAGCCAATCAGTTAACATCATGTAGATTACGTTGTTTTGAAAATGATTTTCTGTAAGTTTGCTTGATATTTATTTGCTTAGAAAAGTATGTGTGCTAATGTTAAGAACTTTGACAGTCAGTAATATAAATACCATGCGGCAATTTTTACTGGCTTTCAATAATTGATGAATTTAAAGTTTTTTAAGGATTTTATTTCGAAATTGCGTACCTACATGGATGGATGCTGGGAAGACCTAAAATTGCAAATAAAACAGCTTAGTAATTATTTCCGAAAACGCAAATTGACATTTTGAGTGTAATTCTTGAAACGATTTCTCGTACATTGAGACCGAGATAATTAAATTTATTCACTCACATCCTAAATAGTTTAAAGAGATGTCAAGTTCTATAAGACTTTTTGAATTGACAGCACTGCAAGTAGAAACTATGAAAAGCTTCATCTGGTACTGGCAGTGTCGCATTGCCAGACTAATAAATATAAAAAAAAAACCAGAGCACGTTTGCATTGTAAACTTGCAACTTGTTTTAGAGACACTGGCTTTATCGAAATCTTCGGATCGGTTTCCCTCAATAGAAGGTTAACTACAACTTACGAATAAATTTGCCTCTTTAATTAAACGATTTCGAAATGTGTTAAACTGCATTAACACACTCTCGCAGATGTTTTTGCAAAAATTATCACGCATTTTCTTCACTTTACTCAATTAAATATGACAAATTGTTGCATAACGGATTTGCAAAGCGTTATGCGGCGTCCGAAATTATATCGTCGAGAAGATTTACGACTTTGAATAACAAGACTCAATTTTCTAAGCCGACATCTTGGCAAATATCGGCCACTTATCAAATTGCACCAACTAATCACTTTGCTATGAAGCTTATTAATTTATACATAATACCACGGTGAAGTGTGTAATTTTGAAAAAAATCAATTCAAAAGGCCCCGACAATAACGCTCAGCGTCAAAGTGCTTTGACCCCTCGATTGTAGAAACGAGTATCAACAAATTTTGAACACCCTACGATAGTGTGAAGATTTAAATCATAAACCACCAGCCCTGACCATATTGTATGTGAGTCACATGGCCAGACCGGTCACGATCAAGGTTTTCGTTGACTATACTTTTGGACTCGACAGCATTAAGGAAGGTTTCGCTGCGGTTTCGGTTGCTGTTAGTCGACTGAATATGAATATGTCGAATATGAAAATGTTTTTTTTTTTGTTTGTGTTGGAGTTATGGTAAGACCAGATTTATCTGATCTATTTCTATACTCTAAAAGAAGGGAACAACTACATACACTGTCACTGTGGTGTGATGACAAACGAAAATATTGGGAAAATCATGTCGTCTGCTGCTGAGATCCGTGGTCTTATGTCTATAGCCTGGCCTTGGCCTAGAAATAAAATAAATCACATTCTTTCCGGGATATGCGTAACCATCGAATACTTTGCTATACGAGGAAACTCCTTCTTCCGCAAGTTGGTTCTAGAGGCTATTTTCTCTGTCTTTCATTAAATGCGATAAAACTAAGTGGACCGCAGTTCGCTTAGTTTGAGGTAGGTATACCAACAGATCGTAATGGGTGATTTATTTAGATTGCGGATTCGTAGTTATGTCAGGGGCATGAGTGTTTGGCTAAGAACAATAAAAAAATAGAATTGTTTAATTGACGCACAAGTAACCGATAGCCGTGTACTAATTTATAGGAGAATGGTTGGACTGGAATCGATTTTAGAAGTATTTTATTGTTTCGATTTGTATGATAAACGATATTCGAATCGAACTGTCATTTATGAGGAAATAAATGTTTGAATAAAGGTTAAAAACCCGGATAAGTAGTGGCAGATACCAGTTTTAGGTGCACGTGCAGTTTTGGTAATTTGGGCGGTGAAAGGATCGGGAATAAATGCCACCACATATTGTGTTTTCATATTTAAAGTATGTCTGCATAAACATATATGTCTACCCAAATAGGGTTTGTGTGCCGTATGATTTTATATAGCAATTACGAATACTACCATTGAATTCTTAATCCGCTACTTTGTTTATTTTCCTTGTCCGCAGACATGTCATTTTTGATGACTTACACCCCTTTGTCTTTTGTCTTTTGTTATTTATACACAACATACCACAATACAAACTCCAACATTATTTAAACTGGCATTTTGAATTTAAAAATAAAAATCTATTTATAGCAAAGCAACATTTTTGTTAACAAAAATATTTTCGAAACAAAAAGTCCCGCCGAATATTTGAATTAATTTGTTATCATTACTATTCGTGTCATTGCCAACGCATAATAGTTGGGGTCCATTGGCAAGACAAACCGGTTGTTTTAAATTATGAACACATCGTACATTATCAGTGATTTCCTGGACAGCTGCTCTATTGTTCTACTCCTAGTTAGTGTATGTGTGTGATAAGTCTGATCGCTGACAAATCCGTGACGTGTAGTAGGCAGCGCCATTGTAGCTTTCATGTACCTAATTAAGTTTTCTGATAAATGGCTTAATAAAGGCTGCATTAAAATTATTAATTTTAAAATTGGCCTAATTATCAGCAAATCCTCTAGTATTCCTAAAAAAATTGTTAAACGCCATTCGTTTTTCCATCAATACAATATTTTATGCAGACGAATAATGCAAACATTACTATTTAAAGACTTTCTTATATTTTGTTTGCGTCGCGGCATTGGAAGTACGTAGCGTACTCCAAAATGGCAGTTGTTTTATTCAGGAATTTAATATTTTGCACAGATGCATGATGGAAGGAAACAATTTTGTCCATTAGTTCATAACCATCCCCAGAGCCGAATCTGGACATTTTGATATTACGAAATTGGAGTCAATCGCTTCAAGTGGTGATTATTTGCCAACACAATAGGTAATATTATGTTGTTGTAGCTTTACTGCCTCCAATATGTACCAAATCGGCACGTCCCGTCGATTTCATTATACTTTTGCCAAGGTCAGCCTTAAAAAAATAATTTTGTGAAAGGAAATAATTAGTTGTAAAAACAAAATCAACAAACAGAGTCTACAATAGTGAGCCTCTAGTCAAACAGTTCGTTTTTGGAATTAAAATATTAACGAGTTTTCACTTTAGTTTTCTTAAGCTTAAGAATTAAACGAATTTTAACTTTAGTTTTCTTAGATTATGACTTAATTGGTTGTTCACATAATGGTGCTTCTGAATTAGACTAGTGATGAGATATTTCCAATGACGAGATTTAGCAAATTAATTTATAAATCAGTTTACTTGTTGCCATTTAACAAAAAAGCGATTTATGCTGACATTTCTTATGATATTGACATAAGCTGTCAAGCTTTATGACCTGACCATCTACTACCTTTGCCGACTAGTATTTCTCAGCTTCTGACTCTGCTAGGCGATTAAACAGCACAACAACGTAGAAGAAAATTTGTATATTGAATCGGTCAGGCTGATACTTAAGGATTCAGCTCTACAATAAAAATGTTGTAGAAATATGAATTAAAAAAAAAAAGAGACGAACCCAATACCTTTAGGTACACCAACATGAATTTCCGTCGATCTCTGATAATATTTTTAAATTTATCTTTTTAGGACTTCAATCAAACGAAAAGCTTCTGCTACAGGATAATTGTGTTTGACTGTAGCAGGCAGTTCAGCAACCAAACAGTAGGTATACAAATTTAATTATAGAATGCTCACAATTTATATTTTGAATCGCTTAAAGATTCTTTGTTTTCTATTTAAACTTGAAGAGTGAAGGGAGTATGAGATCATTTTTGTATTGTTCCTGTAATAGATTTCGAAGATTTGTTAAAAATAAGTAATACGTTAGGTAACACGTTAAGAAATAAAATTGTTACATGGAAACTCATCTTTGGGGTAAAGCTATTCTTCAGCGGCAATTGATATTTAGCCGAACCAAGTTCAACTTCGACTTTCATATTATCTTCTTGGGATTCCGCTTGCTTAAGCTATTTCTAAGAACATTTAAAGCTTACACTGAGTATAACAAGCGGTTACTATTTCTCTGAACACTGTAATAATCGGTGAGCCTTGGTGGATTTTTCGACGCCTTCTTAATAAAACAAACACCAAACAGAGACACTGCATAGTGGTCTATCCAGGAAACAAACCCGACTGAAATAACGCCCCACCAATAGACCCGGCAGTATTTCTTCGTTCGACCGTTATAGTTATCGAACCTTCACAAATAGGCGTGTCTTGCATTATAACTAGCCAAAACAAGAATTGATATGGCCTCCAAGCTAAGAATATCTTTAACTAAGCGCATATGAACCAAATAGTCACACACACAGGCTTTCACATGGAATTCAAACATAAACAAATTTCAAGACTTGTTTCACTTAGTTATTACGAAACTAAATTAGATTATAACTCACATTGCATTGATAAGAAACACGTTATCACAACTGTAGTTACACTCATTTTAAAATTTGTTGTTCTAAAGTATAACACACCACTCAGGTAGACTTAGCTCAACTATCGCAGCACACTACACGTATTTAAATCACGAAGAATACTAAATTATTAGGCGCGCTACGTACGACTACGATTGCATTTGACAGCGGTGGTCAGTCTGAGATATGCTTCGAAGCAAGCCACTTTAAAGTCAGTCGCAGACTGAACCAACAAGCCGATTGCGGATTATAGTCTTAAGCAAAAGTTTTCATCGTTGCAAATCTATAACCTCATTTCACTCACGAGATAAACAAAACAAAAACGGGAGAAAAGAAATAAAGCGATTTTGCAACATTATGGCAACATTATTCACCACACCAACACTGTTCGGCGTGAGTTGATTATTATTGTGATGACGCATTTGTCCATGCACAGCAGCATTGGTATTTGGTAGCAGTATACGAGAGTGAAGTCCGCGTGCGATGGAATGGGACTTTTTTGCCGGTAAATTTGGTGGTATTTTGTTACGAACCAGATGATCGTCCTAATTTGAATATAAAATCGATCTGAATAGATGGTGTCATTAGTAAGGGGGTTGATTGTGAAGCCAGTTTTGCGATTTGTTTGCTTGGGACATCGGGACGTATGCGCAACGTTTTGTATACGTATTATTTATTTTGATTCGTAGGTATACTTGTTTGTGTGGTTTATATATATTAGGTATGTGTGAAATACAACACTCTTTGATGTTTTATCATAATTGGGAAGAGATATAGTTTTTTTCTCACGTAAAAATACCTGGACTAACGGTAGGGAAAGTCAAGACAATTGAGGGTGTTTCATGTGCACTAGATGGCTCTTTGAAAGGAATGTGTCGGTGTCATGAATGATAATAGTTTGGTCAAAAACGTGCAGTTTAATTGAAGGAACGTGAAATGGGAAATTCTATGTGTGTGTGTCTATTTTTAAAAGATGTTTATATTCCAGTAGTGCAGTTTAACTACGTTATCCAAAATTCATTAACGTAAATATTAATTCAAAAAAATACGAGTAGGTACCTAGCCAAAGAATGATAGTTTAGCTATATCATTCGTTCCATCATTTGCAAAACTGGTAAACTCAACATTGGCCCTTCCATCGGTCTTAAAAGATATCGCGAAGATACTTAAGCACTATATAAAAAGGAACATCGGTAGATGTATTTTTGAATGGATTTTCAAAGTTATTACTTTGAAAAAAGTTGAAAACATTTTTTTAAAGATATTTTCTTGAGTGAAAACAATCGTACAACTCAGCTGCAGTCAACAATATCTCGCATCTCTATTTCTTCGTCAAAGAATACAATCAATTCATCCTCGTTTGTGAGTGCTTCTGTGATACTATTTTGGGTAACACCTACATAGCTAATGTACGCACTACAGTGACATTGCAAGAGGTGTCGATGACAAACCGTCATTCTAGGCCATGGTCAAAAAGATTAAAGATGAGTCACTCATTTCGAAACGGAAGCTGAAGCTGGGTACGGTTACATGTCACAAAATCTTTGCAAAGCGTTATCTGTGGTTAACCTGTCTTCCTCATATTATTATGACGCGACTTATATTTACATCGCGTGCTGTGCAACTAATGTACTGTAAGACCTCTGCACATCATTTCGGATTCGGTCTGAAACAATGAAAGAGGAGAACGAACAACATAATACGATATCAGTTTCATAAGCGAAAAAAGTTCATACCCGTACAAATAACTTCCGCCAATTTCCAAATGGTTCTTGCTGTCTTGAAATTCAATCATACCTAACCTTGAAAATAGCTACTTCGGCGTCCGCATTTGTTTAGGAATAGGAGACATACCATGTGGGTCATTATCAAATTTGCTGTTGATATTCACATATTTTCAATATCACATGTGTAATCGTTTTTAGTTACGAGACACTCAGGCCACGTGCGCAATTACATAGGGCGGCTATCCGGATGTGGCTTATCACGGCGACTGTATGTAGTCTAACTCACTTAAAATAGTACTCATAGCTTTCTGTAATTTATCTATCTTTTCTTTTTGATGAATGGAACAGTTGAAAACTTGAATCGACATGAATTGTGCAAATTGGGAATTTTTTTTGAGAGCCTGTTTGCTATTGTGGACCTTTTTTAGTTAGAAAAGGCGCTTTCCAAATTTTTAAAATGTTGTTATTTCCGAATATGTAAGTTGTCTATCACAACACTATTATACCGTTTAGCAAGCCAATGCTTGTTAAATATGGTGCGAAATTTCTAAATTTGCAGGTTAGCTTGAGAAAATGTCCCTTTTTTTCCCATATTGTACCTTTTTGGAATTATGCACCGGTAAATCTGCCTATGAGGAGCGCATTCGGTGAAAAAGACTGGGAACCACTTGTTTATCTTGTTGGTGGGTAATGTCACGTTTCCCAGCCCCGTATACGAAATGACAACTTAGTACCTACTCAGTCACGAAATTCCTGAATTCGTTATCGGCTACCTCTCAATGGGTCGTATGAATACAAATTAGCATTTGCTTTGAGCAAAAGGTGAATAAAAATCTACTTTACTAAAGTAAGTTTGAAAATTCTAAAATTGCATTTACCTACTTCGCCGTACGAGTATTTGCCTTGCAGTTCCTGCCAAACCTGAAAATTTGAATTTTTGATTTTTTCTTAAGATTGAAATTAAAAAAAATAAATTCTGGAATATAAATGCTTCAATGGCTTGCGGTGATGCTTCATTTATTCTTCAGGTGCCGGGAATTGTATCCGATATTGTTGTAAATATTTATTTTTGTTAACTATTAGTTAAAGAAAAAGTATGAATTACCGATAGGTTTTTTAACTGTTGACCTAAAAGCGGACCTAGAAGCGGATCTCCGCACCATACCTACCGTACAAATGATTTTGTCTAAATATTTCCATCTGAAAGAAATATTAGCCAAATAGTCCCCAGTCCATACTCCGCTTGAGACGAAACAATTGCTGCTTTTTCCGTAGATATTTCGTTGGTTTTCCTGTAAAAAACAGAATTAAACTTAACTTAACTTAATTCACAGTTCAAAGATTGTTTTATGTTAAAAATGTGCGTACAAAATATTTAGCAAAAGTTCTGAGTCAACTTAATAGCAGACTCAGAATTTGCATGGCATTTCTTTGGTCTGAAAAGTTTTATTCATATCGATCTGAGTAAAAGATCAGTGCCGAAGCCTTTCGAACATGTCGAAAGTTGGAACTAACTCAAATTGTTTTTTATTCATACGAAACGAAAAAAAATACTTTGATTTTGACATTTCTCTTGAGTAAAGGCAATTGCTACGTTATATTCATACAACCAAATAAAACTGCAAAAAGTAGTTCGCTTGACGAATTTAAAGCAATTGAATATGAAACACATCAAGTCAGCCAGCTGACAGACTTACTATACTACATTCTTGAAAGTCCGAGCTACTAACCCTCTCATCTCTGTAGGCGCCGAAACAGAGACAAGTTGATCAAATGACTAATTATTGGATATTATGGATTGCGAATTATTGGATGGATGGATTGCGAATATACTACCAAAATAATATTAAAGCCAAGAAGAAATATTTTGTTGAGTATTTTTTGTAAATAGTCAGAACTGGCAAAAACTTTATATTACCACTAGAGATGCAGTCGTCTTATTTTACTCAAGACTATTGATTAAAATATAACCGAAACTGCTTGTTGTTTTTAGATTTGGTTTTAGTTCACGACTTAATCTTTCCTGTTTGAAGGAATGCAGTTAAACCTCCTTCTTGGGACCACAATAATTTTATTAACTGAGATAGTTTCTAGTTTCAATATAAACCTTTTGCCAACAAGTTTATAGTTTCATCTAAGACGCAAAAAAAAAAAATGAGAAAACAAATTAATACCAAGTATTGCTTTATTGTTCTATGCCAAACAGTTAGATAACATATTTATTTAATGTTGTAAGTTCCAATAAAGTTTAGAAGAACGTTAGCAATTATACTCGCAACTGGCCTACCTACGAGTGTACCAATTTTTTATGTTACCACTGTTAAGAATATCTTTGAGGTTTGAGCGTTGAGGAAGTCAGCAAAATGGGTCTCAATTTCGCCTGTAGCTTAGAGACATTAATTTTCTGCTATATTATACGAATTAAATGATTCAGTTAATGGCAATTAGGTACTGTTGTCGCTAATTTACACCGCCTCTCGTATAATTCACAATAATGCCAGAAATAAATCATAGCCCCTTAGAGCGCACTCACATCACCATGAAGTGGTGGTCACCATAAGTTATTATACTTTTAATAATTTGATAGCCACTAAAACTCGAATTAAATTACACCCGCAAAAAAAAGTGTTACTTACTAGCAACTAATTGTGGAGCATAGACCTTTGAAGCCGCTTCTTACTGAAATGCATAGCGGCATTTGTGGGGTGACTGGGTGAGTGTTGACAGTAGTCGCGTTGTGCTCGTGGAACTAATTCACCTGCTATTTAAATTAATGCATTTTGTGGTTTAACGAACCGAATGATTGCGGTTTACTGCTAAAGCTCATCAATGGATGTATTATTCCAGCGTCATTATTCACAAAGCAGTTATCATACAAAGACGATCACTCTTGAACTTGTCATTTCAAAGGAACCGTTTATAATTTTTCGTTAAACGGATTTTAGTTGATTTACAAATCGTTTTCCATACATAAAGCCGGAAGTCTTCAACAAAAGGCGGCTTACATTGTGTGAATATTTTACTAATTTACCTACCTGTTTTTTTTTTTTGTTATTGCTGTTACTAACCGCGAGAACGACTGTTAAATGTTTTGTCAACGAACTTATTACCACAATGTTTCTTTAATCATTTTAAATAAATTTTATGCTTTGACTCGTTTTTTGAAGCCAGTTTGTGTTTGTTTTTCGTTTTAAATTTTTTGTTTAATTGGTTTGTGATTGTGATACGTTTCTTGAAGTGCGTGTCGATGTGCTTTTGAAAGTGCTTTTGGTTTTTTGTCAGCGTATTTTTTGCATACTCTGTAGATGGTTGTTTATATAAATATTTTTTTTTTGTTGATTTTTGGGGGTTTCTGTGGACTCGTTTAAGATGGGATCTTGTCTCGTTTTCGCTTTTTTGTATCGCAGTTTTCGATATATTTTTGGTCAGTTGTTTTTGTGCTATTTTTGAGGAATTATGTAGGTATTATTTTCAATAATTTGTTTTATGTTTTCAGCGATGTTTATTTGTCGAAGATTTTCATTCGTTTGTCAAACTCTTTTTTGTATGTTCCACCACCCATTTGCTGATGTTTTCGCAGCGAGGTTTTAATGCAATTTCAAGGTATTTTTTGATTTTTTTTAAGGAGTTTTTTTATTTTGGTTTTTAATGTGTTTTTGTTAAATTTTTTTTACGCTTTTTATTGTGTTGTTAACACATCTTAGTAGGTACATTTTTGGACTTGCATTCTATGAAACATCGTTAGCTTTTCAGGATTTTTTTTGCAGTTAAAAACACCAATAGATATTTTCTATGCATTGAGTTGTTTAGGTCTTTTCATTTCGTTTTTTTTTTTTTGAAGAACCTTTATTGCGGTTTTCAAAGCGTTTCTTACGAGTTCTATTTTTTTTTGACACGTTTACCGATTACTTTTCTTAAAGGCTTTACTGCAAAGTTAAATATTGTACATAAAATCTTAAATATATTCGACCTTTGTCTTCAAAACAATTTGTGCACTGCCGGCTGTCGAAGGAATAAATATGAAATGGTAAAAAGAACAATTTTTTAAACTGGTGTCCTCAAAACCAACTTCACATGATTGTGCGTGTGTGCTGAATATTTTATACACAAATCATTTCTTATTTGTGAACAATTTTCAACTGGGTATCATTTTAAAAATATATGTGTTATTCATAAATAAAGTTCCACTTCGCCATTCACTGTTCACAACGCAACCTGCATTAGGTACCAGTCTTCCACATTATTTACTACACAGGAACTTTGTAATGTAATTCCGGTCTAGGTTTGAGTTTGAGCAAAATTGTTTGTTTTCATTTCGAACTGTTTATCACTTTCAACAACATCAAGTCGTAAACCAGTGAGATTTTCTTTGAGTCCACTCGAATGAGAGAAAAAAAACTCGTCAGAAAGATTGTTTTATTGATCTTTCTGAGAAAATTAAAAAAAAAAATCATCGAAAGCGTGTGGAGCCGTGGACTACAAGTAAAAGTGCACGCGATGCTTCTGCACTGAGTGGTCAATCACCACAATCATTATAATCGTACTCGTCAGTAGCCAAATGCCTTAGTTATATTATCGATTGTGTTATGATTTACTGGGTCAGTTGTGCTCGTACAGCAATACTTTTTATGGCAGATGTGCGTGCGAACAATGTACCCCTTTCTCTTGGCTCGTGCAAAGGCTGAATAATTGCACTCAATGCAAAAAAAAACTCACAGTTCACCCAATAAAAATTACTGATAACCTAACTTGTCTTATAATGAATTATTATTGAAGTTGCTACATGAATGACGGATGAATTAATATGAATTATTACTTTTATCGATTTGTTCATTTGCCACTTCAGGTATGACAAAATGCATACTCCAAATATTGACTAATGAATACTGAATAAAGAAAACACGACTCCATTGCGGGCTCACCATTCTTTGAAATATAGTTAGCTGTTCACTTTTCAAGAATGACTTATGCTATCTACCACCTACCTACTGAGTTCAAAGTTATATTTAAATTATTGCGGCTGAATTGGGAAACTCTTTCATGGAAGGAAGTAGTAGGGCACTTACCTCTAATTTTGAAAAATTGTATTTTTCATGCAGATCAGCGCATTTGAGTTCGATTGACGATTTAAATATAGGGACTGATTTTTTTCCATAAAGTGCAAGTCATACTTATCTTAGCAACACATAAGTGCACGCCTGATTAACAATCGTAATAACAATATTGCACTCATCGATATGCATTAAAGTAAATTTTCTTCCACTTAGCCAAGCATCTTCCACAGCATCTCTGATCACCCACATTTTTACTTTATTTTTTTTTTTTTCAATTTGGAGTGATTAGATAGATTACCTAATAGATTTTATTTGAAATAAAATGTAAATAGTTTACAAATTTGTGAACAAAAATCAAAAAGCATGGCTTTGCCGTCTGCCAGAGTGACAATTATCATTAAGAGTTCACTTTATGTATCTATGCATATTAGTATACTTATAAGTCTTCAAATTAAAACAGCGATACTTCCGTCACATTTAATTTTGCAATCCATTGAGCTTCAGAAAAGAAATTTTTACTATGATCCACAGTAGGCACTATTCCACACAAGTGTGTGCAAGAATCCAACGAGCGGGAAAGTTTCTGATTAATATACAGATGCGAGCACTTCCCATGATCGAGATCTTCAGCAATTGCCCCTATGTCCGTGCGTTGCATTACTTCGTGGGGCTACTTCCTCTTTTCTGACCGACGACATGAGCGTCACATCCATATCTATGTCTTAATTGGTGTAAAAGAAATGACCCAGTTTGTTCAGCATCCATTTATAAGAAGAAACTGCTTATTGGTCCACGTACCATTTGATCATTGTCCATCATACGAAACGTAGTTCTGTGATCACGTGCAAGAATCGCGAAGTTTTTTTTATTTTGCCGCCATGATCCGTGTAATCCTGTGGTCGGTGTTATTTGGCGGTCTATTGGTCTTTGCCAAGATTTCAAGTTCAATGGCCAGTGACGAATTCGTTAGTCAAAATCAAAACGAGTGTTTTGTGTCCCATAAATTAGTGTCATGTGTTAAGTACAGAATGGCGAAAACCTTGTGGAAAATTGCTACGAATGGTCTGGGATACTTTCCGAATGAAGACAGTCGCACAATGACAGACTCTCGAAGGATACAAATAGTTCATCTAGCGGAAGCAAGTGACATTCAATTATTTTCGGATCTCAGGAGCTTACAGGGTTTGTCACTGTCATACCACCCACACAATATACCATGAAAGGATAGAGTATAATATCTGTGGGCGAATTATAAAAGCACTTGTGTACTAAACGCGTCAATATATTGGCAGAAATAAGTGATACCCACCCACGGATAGGTTGGTGCTGTGCCACTAGCTCGCGGTTTATATTATTTTCGTGTGTTTCGGATTTGTTTGTTTCGCTTCGACTGTTTTCGCGGAAGATTATTTTTGGAGGCGGACTATTATCGGCGTGTGTGTTCTGTAGTCGTTGATAGCTTAGCTATATATTTCATTTTGACTTTGATGTGTTTGGCTTATGAACATGGAACATGATAAGGGTTGCGGTTGGTAGGTACCGCTGTGAGGATGAGGAGATGAAATAAATGAGTTTTATTGTGCTGAGGCATTTGTTACCTTGTGCTAGTGCGTTAAATTCCTTTGGCTTAGAGACCTGCATGCTAATATTTTTAGGGAAATTTTGATGATATCTTAGAATTTGGTTGATGGCACTGCTCCTGCTGTCATGCGAATATCATATAAGAAATTTCTAAAACTAGATTTACTATGAATGTACTGGCTTGGTATTGCAGACAGAAGACAGTTCATCACCAGTGATTATATTTGACATCGACTGTATGGCAACCAACTTTTGTCGCATTGAGGATAAAATTCTGTGACCGCCACATTGGAGTTTCGTCATAGTATTCCTTGATTTTGTCGCTCTCCGTGAAGTGGTAGATGTTTTGGCGTTCTTACCTAGCTTTCCGATAAAGCTGGATCCGCCGCATTGACTTTTGAAGGACTTTTTTTCTGCGCTAATCTATCACAGATTAAATCGATCTGGGGAAATGTAAATGTAACATTTACATAAAAAGTTTGTTCAGACTAAAATGGCTAAACCGATTGAATCGGTGACTGGTATTACCCAAAAAAGTTCAAAATTCAATGTTTCGGATTCGGTTAGCGTAGTTACGCCCACAAATTCTACCACTTCCTGAAGAGCGATGTACTTTGATTGGTGAAACTCCAATGTGGGGTAGCCAGTTTTCCCCACGTATTGCGGATGTCATGTTAAGAATGTAAAATTGTAACCTCTTACGCAGCTGAATTTCTTTCATCTTTAAAGATTTAAACAACCTAAGTCGCGAGAATTGTTGTGGGCAATCCACAAAACGAAACAATATAAATTAAAGCTGTTTTTTCAATTTCGGTGTGCCAAGGAGATTTGCAACATCATTTGCATTACCTACATTCGTCCATTCAAAGTTAGCAGCATTTGTTACTCAAAAGCTTAAGCAACCAGCTCATAGAAAAAAGAATTGCAACCAGAAAAAAACAACATAGTATTTAGTGCCATAGCTAACTTAAACACGCTCTAAAATGCTTTCCAGAAATCGCATATGTATATATATTCAAACATCTCTGAGCTATTTTTAGTGTCCAATTTTCTTTTCTATTTTATGTTCGATCAATTGGTTTTCCAGAGTCCATTCCCTCCGCATACAGACAGTGAGACAACACATTAACAACCCCGATCGAAATAAGTAAAATAACGTAAATAACCATCAGCTACAAGCCCGAGAATCGATTAGGAGAGAGAGAAATGTTAGATGCTTCTACGTGTTAATTTACCACGGGCGCGATTTACAAATTTCCCTTTCGATAGTTCTACGAAATTGGAAAAAGATATCAGTATAGAGTATTTTTATACGACGGCTGTGTTTTTGTTTCTTATTGAATGCAATGAAGCAATCTTTTGTAATTTGTAAATTGGACCTGAAAGTATTTTTGCTTTAATTATTGTTTACTTAATTTATCAGCTAAAACTGATATTTATGGTAACATCTGGCAGGTAACTGTTTGATCAGTTTTAAACAGTGAAAATACTGCTGTTCTACGTGTGGCATGGACCATAAAAATAAAATAAAAATAAACGGACGGGATATTTTTAGGGAACGCGAGAGGTGGTGAATTGCTGCTGCCTCAGTGTTTAATGTGAAGGTCGGAAAAAAATGAAATCCTAGTATTATTAAACATGGCAATGTATTTTTTTTTCAAAATGCTCTCCTCCTTACGTAATCCTTAGCAGCAACGAGCTGGACTCCAGAAACATCGACAAAATCATTTATTACTAAATGACACCAAAAAACAATTCGGCACATAAAGAATAACACATATGACGCAGTTTATTCACGTAACAATTCACTACAACTGTTTGCACATTACACGACCAAGATTTTCCGTTTAAACGCAAAATCAACAACAGCGTGCCCTTTACCTGGCCAAACTATGCAGCTCCGCATCGCTATACACTAACAGCCATTAAATCTTTAAACAAAATCGACAGCTTATACTCTGCCCACAATAATTATTAAGCTTTATGAAATATCCACTGACCTAGAAATAACATTAAAATCTCTTATAGACGATGACGAGATAACAAGGATAGTAAAATTCCTAAAACGTACCACGGAATTGTTTGCAAGGAATCATGGAATCCAAATTGGTGTATCCAATGAGAGTGGTACACGGATATCGACTGACGTCACCTCTGCAGATGGTAAGTATTTCAGAAATGGATTTTTTTTTTTGCAATATGTTCTCCTACTTTAAGAGCCGCGCATTCATGGTGAAAAGAAGAAAAGGAAATGGCTCATCATCCTGCCGCTTATTATTTTAATGAAAATCGCTCATCTAAAAATGACCGTGGTACCACTGCTGTTGGGCATCATTGGGCTGAATGTCCTCCTGATTGGTGGTGGTGGCTGGCTTATTCATTATCTAAAGTATAAGACGCTCTGCAAAATCCACCCACAGTTGATTCAGACACATTCGCACGTCTACGACTCGAATCCGAGTGGTGGGTTGCATCAGAATCATCGTGGTGACAATTGATTCAATTTTATTTTTTGTTTTAGCAGAATATTCATCCTTCGCTGGCAGTAGTTACCCAGGTGAGCACAGTGGAGCCGGATATTATACAACGCATGATACTGCTTCGTACGCTAGCAAGGACTGGAGCACAAACAAAGCTTACAGTGCGTACGCCCTGTAAAGTCAACAGTGGGAGTATTTTTTACTTTAATTAGTTCTTTCGTTTGTGTTGATAAATAAAAGTACCTTACAGGGTCGTCTGCAATAAGCTCATTTATTCTATATCTGCTTGTCAAGGCAATTTATTTATAAAAATTTAATATTTAATACTTTAATCCGTTACATTGACAACATGTCATTATTAGTGATTCCAAGTAACGAGTTGTGGGTGCATGTGTATGGTCATTAACTGAACAATGGTGCAGCGTTTCCTGATCCATTCAATCAACCGGAAACAGTGTTTCCGGTTCAGCTTGATTATATTGGAAACATTGACCAACGACTGACGGGCTTAATGCTTTTAGCATTAACATTTCAATGAGATAAATTGCATTAGTTAGGTGGCTGGATACGTTTAATTATTTTTGCACAATTGACGGAAATATACATACAGTTGGGGCAGCAGTCTGTTTATCCATCACAAGCACCACAACTTGATTTTGCATTGTGGGTGGATGGAAGGCTGTGTGAATTATTCCATCAGATGGGTGGACTCCTTTGGTATGATAATTATACGACAGAACATCGAAATATATATTTCCTATAGAACCTACATGACCGTTAATCAGAACATACAGATTGATGGAGCCAAAAAAAAAACGTATACTTAGTCAGTTGAAAAGGTGAAGGAGCACATAAATTTGGTTTTATAAATAAACTATTTGATAGGCTGATTTGTGAATCTAAACCATCCAGGGCGCCACACAAACGCATACAAACAATTTTTGTTTATTTTTGAGTGACATTTTAGACAGCTTCATACGAATTGTTTGGGATATTATTGCTTCAATTTGTGTTTCCAGTAAAAAATCAAAAAAATCATCGCATTTCAAGGGATAATTCGAATGCGATTTGCGGTTGCGACAGAGTACCTATGCGCTGCGGAGAAATTTCCGTTCCGACGGATACCTCGCTAAAGGGCCAATTATATTTCTAAAATGGCACAACTGAAAAAACAAATTTTTGAAAAGAGCCGCATAACTGTCTTGAATTTTTTGATTTCGTTTGACAGGCATGTAATGACATAAGTGTCATCTGCAGGCCTAATAATGAATCTTATTTAATACACCTTTGATAAAAGGTGAAAGCTCAAATATTGACTTTTTCGAATTGTGTCACTTTTGAAATACATGTGCGGTATATCGGACTTAATTGGGACGTTCAAGTATCAACCATCACTGGTATTGCAGCTATATCAATGTAAGATGCTTTGGTGGTGTAGATAGTGACATTTTGCATGCACTTTTGGAAGTAGCAATTGCATTATCCCCCAAATTGTTTCAACTTTAAGAGCAGTGGGTGGGTTTAATACGATTTGTCAATAGTGTTAACTGATTAAATGATTAGCTGCAGGGCTCTGCCGCTCTAATTTACAATTTTATTAAACATCTACGTACACTATTATTCGATTAGATTCAATTTCTAAGTTAGATAATAATGGCTCGGAGCATATATCTACCTTTCCAAACATCATTTCGATTATTGTTAATGTTTTCGAAGAGCAAATTCAATCCGGCATCCCACCCCACCTCCCCTTATATGGATAGGCGGGACAGTAAAAAGTGTTGATGATGATGAGATTTGAATTAATTGGAGCACAGCGAGAAGTATACATAATCACAACTCACACAAATTTCCTCTTCTACAAATATTGTTTCATAAAATCCACACCTAGAGATGTACCTATGCAAATATACAATCTTCCTTTCCTACTTCGTGTACAATATTCAATCATTTCAACAACATTTAGACCAGTCCTCTAAAGTACATAAAACAAAGAGCCTCTGCAAAGACAGACACATCTCGAATTATACCTGAGTAAACAATCGCATCGATTATTCAGAATTGTTGTACAATCGCAATAAACTACCGGCAATATCCGTAAGACACAGTAACACCTCTGCTAAATGATTCATTTAATTCCTCTTTCGATCGATATCGATGATATTAATTGTATAGAAATACACCTGAGTGGTAATTACGTGTCAGACCACACCAAGCGTAACCATCCCAATTGGGAAGATTATATATCATATGTAAGATTTATCTTCGGTATTAGTTTCCTGCTCATAAGTCTATTAACAAAGCATCCGAGTGCCGTCGTGCACATCGGAAATGGTTAAGGATTATTTTCCTATAATGTACAGCGAAGAACACCACAAGCCCAAAACTCACATTTATATCCACATTAGACCGGAGCTCTTCACGTTATTCCTACTTTCGTCCTTAAGGCGTAAGTATGTTTTGTACCGATGAAAGATAGTGAGTGAGCCATTAGAGCTCAGGCAATTCCCGGAAAGAATTCATTCGATTTATTGAGACGAATTGCAATGGAATTAAACGCAAGGATACTGCAAATTAAATCAAACCAATCCGTATTTGTACCAATAAATTGGCCAGAAACAGGAAAACATGTGATGTGGACATAGTGTTATAAGTAAGTAGCAACAAAATCACCGTGAACTATAAAAGTTCAGATTTTTCGTGGCACGCACGAATGTTGACCTGGTGTGTGCTATCTTCAAAAGAGGGTGGAGTTCAGTGCTTGTGCGTTCACAACACTCATTGCCAAATAAACACCCCAACCACGACCGGCTGAGCTCGTGCAACATATACAATTTTAAGCCCTAGGAAGGACATTTGCAATACAGATACATACTATCGGTACGTGTAGCGAATATTTAATGCTATGAAGCTAGGTATTACCTGTTAGTATAAGTTAGATGGTGTTGTATGTTTTGCGGGAGAGTCTGAAATTAACTTGGCATAAGAAGGTAAACAGGTGGCATGTTGGCCTCTTTGTTTGGTTCTCAAATGGCATGTCAACGCCATTTATCGCAATCGTTTAAATTCGTTTGAGCTCATAGCCATTTTGTGTCTCTGTTGGGTTGATGCCGAATTTTGGCTTGTGCAAGAGGAAGATGGTTGCCGGGTATCTTCAAATCGTTTTGCCACTCTACTCATAGGGGATATCTTGTAAATATGGATGGTGCGGGTCGTAAGTAACTGTAATTTAAAAGCAAGGTCGGAGAAAATATAAAAACTTTTTCTCGTATCCATAATATATCCCTTCTAATGAAGTTCAGGGAGGTAAACTAAGTATGAGAATGGAAGGATTTTCTATTTCATATTCTTTGATTAGGTACTTTTGTAAAGAATGGTTGGGAGCTAAGGTTTTGCTTCAACGATCCAATTTTACTATTAGAACCACAGATTGAGCATCAATGTTATGAGTCCTGCAAGTCACCATCTAGATAAAAAAAGCTCTTCCCAGAAAGAACTATTTAACCAGAAGAAGCATACGTTATACAGATATTCTGAAGAAGTGGATACTCCAGTTGAAGATTTCGAGTTTCATTAAAACCGCTAATGGCAAACTGCATAAAATGCTTTTGGAGTGTCAACTATCAAGTGCAATAATCTAGTTCGTCTCTGAATATTTAAGTAATTGATTATAATTTTAATTGAAATAAAATATCAAATCATCAGTGGAACTATTACCAAGAAAATTTTGTTTTCTGTCGGTCTAGAGGAATCTCTTTACTGGAACAGTCGGTCTCAACAGCTCCATTGTAGTAAAAGAATGCAAAGTTGAGTATTGTTACTAATATTACTGAAATTTCTTTATTTTTCGGGGAAATTTATGTATACCTAGCTATAAAAAATAAGAACAAAAATTTTCAATCGTAGTAATTAACCAGAGCACTGTGATTGGGTACAAAATATAAGTTAGTATCACCGAGTTCACTCCATTTGGTAATTGGTACCATTGTAACATCGGCGTTATGGTCAAAGGAACTGCTGAAATATCATACCATACCAAGAATGTAAAAATATTATACTGCAATATATTCATTTTCTGTCGCTGCTCGAAGGACCTCTAAAATCTTCTCAGAAACATAGCTTACCTACGTCAAAAGTATTTTCTCGTTTGCGTACACCAGGAAAACCAACTTTAAAATTCTTGTACTGAACATAGAGAAGGAGTTCACTTTTACACAAAGCAGAGTCTACAAACAAATGAACTCCTCACCATTTCCATCTGTTTGTGTAGCAAGACTCGTTCAAATCTCATTTCAAGAAACATATAACCAAGCCACCATCACTTCCTCACCAGGAAGGGTAAATAAAAATGATGATTGTTTGCGTCGACCCAAAAACAAAAGTCCTTACTCAATTTATCACTCAAACAAATTCACACAAAATAAGATCAATTCGTGCTCGTGAACTTTCATCTCACCCTGGCGTAAATAAAAGCAGAACGATGAAAAAAATTCCACCCATCAATCCGGTAACCATAACCATAAATTAAATATTTATGTTCTTTACTCATCACTCGGGAATTCGATTTGTTTACCCATAAATTATAATTTTCCAAAAAAAAAAAAAAAATACCTACGTTGTCTGTGTAGTTAAATCTAATCACTGGGTACACCCACTTGTAACCCAGATAATATTTTTTAACATAATTATTGACCCTCGTTCAATGTCGAAAAGGGTTCACTGCAGCCGGATAGCCACATCGATGAAGGCGCCAACGATTTGTACTTGTTTCAGCATCCTACTATCTACAACGCATTCATCTGGAGTACGAGCATATCCAACGCAAGCCAAAGTATATTTTTATGAATGAAAATTTAGGAGCCTGCGCAGATTCCCATATATCCCATTCAACCATTCCACTGAATTGAGTGAGCTTTTCACTGATAAGGAAGCTCCCCACCCTAGTGCGAATCCTGTCTCCATATAACATGAAAACCATTTGACGATGGCAAATTTAGACAGTTTCGTACTTTCGACGGGAGCGGATGTAAGACTTTGCACATGGATACTGTTTTTCGTAACTTCTGTACGCTCGCATGTGAACGAGTATCTATCGATGCGGTGTGAATATATAATCGTGGCGATAAATCCATTAGATTATTATCCTAACATCCGCGTTCGATATTATTTCGGAAAAATCAAAACAAATTTAACAACCTGTGAAGCGACATGCTTAACTGTTACCCTTACGCAGAATATCTGGGCAAACATGAATTTCTTTGATCAAATCCTGCACGCAAAATAATGATGGTGCACTAGTTTTTATATTAAAGTGGAAAACTGCTGTCGGCAGATCCATCCCCACCCAGCACTCTATTTCATTGTATTAATTTACGATCGTTTGGAACGGGTATCCTTTTCTGTGTCTGACTGACGTTAAAAGCTACGTTCGACATGGTAATAAATTTAAGAAAAAAAGTGAATAAAAGTATCTCTCCGGTGTGGCTCTGATACACTGGCCTTCGCCGATCTGCAAGTCTATTAAGAACGACCTTGATTAATAATGTTCATCTGTGGGGTGAAAGATTCAATTTAATCACTGGTGTTTCATTAAAAAGGGGAAAATTAAAAGTGAGTTCATTTGCCTGAAAGTGAAGTAGAAAATTGAAGGAAAGTGTGTTTCCATTGTAATTAGTGCGTATACGCACCAGCGACTGGCGAATTCTGGATTAATGAAAATTTATTGAAATGTTTTTGGCAGCCTCCCAGCAATACGACAATATGGTAAGCTACTTCTAGTTGCACTTTATGCCGGCACCGATTTTATTCCGCTGTTATGATGTTTTAATTTCTATTTATTGTTTTGCATTATTGCACGAGATGCGGAGGTAGACACATTTTGTTTTCGTTGTTTGATTGATTGTTAAAGCAGTTCTTCTCTGACTTGGCGATGACGGTGGTAATAAGATGAAAAAGCAAGAATTGGGAGCGTGTTACATATTTTTTTTTTTTTTGGAATGATGGGTGAATCAATAAACTTATGAGCATGATGGCCTGAGTGGAATAATAAAGTAGATGTTATGAGAGGCTGTGATGGGGAAGAATTTTCTTTTGTAGAATAGTAGGTATACGATATTCAAATGAAAATTTAAAATTAAATCAAGTTTATTTTGTTCTTCTTTACATCACCTGCTGAAAATAATTTAATGGGGCGATGAAGAAAGTTTTTGAAAAAAAAATAATTTCTACTGTGGTTGCGAGTAAGATAGATTCTGTTCCGAATGTAAATAATATATAAGAACTCATAGTAGGGAATGTACCTATGACTTTCATATGAAACTATATGACATATTGAAATTATTTTTGTTCTTTCTCTCGTGGGCGACTTTCGTTGTTACTTTCTTAGATCAATTGTAGTCAGGCAGCGAGGTCCAAAACTTTCCATTACTATCGATAAATGAGTTTTATAAAAAGAAGTATTATCTCCGTCAAGAGCACTGACCGTATCTTGTCTTGAAGTACTGATAGATTAACCTTAAAAATACTAAGATTCCAAGTCATTCAGAATACTGCTTAAAATAATTCGACGGTAGATCTTAGTAGCTTAATTAGCTGTCAAATATTATGATCGCTAGGACCACTCAAGTAGTTTTATTAAAAATTTAAATGTTTCCGGTAAATGGGCTTAAAAGATGTCATCGAGATATGAGAAATTTAATAAAGGATAGGTAATAATTCGCTTTGCACTCCTAATTTAAACGTGTTCTAGAAAATAAACTTCATTCGTTAGGTGCTGCTGATTGATAAGTACTTTTTAAAAGATTAAAAAAAAAATGTTTTTCACCGTGTGAACAGCTTGTCATCTTCTATCGAAAGGTGATATTCTGACCCACATTAACTGCGATATTAAATATGAGTTTTCCATGACTGTCTGATTAACTCATTAACGCATAACTCAAGAGGCTGTAATCAGACTTTTAGTTGGTGGGTCTTTTTGGAACAAATCACAATAATATCCGTTCTAAGCTCTCCAAATTACAAGATACGAGAACAGTTTGAAAAGTCAGTGACTTTTTGAATTTTTTATTCAAATACGTGAGATGGCTGAGGTATCAGGCATCTTAAATGACCGGTTGCATAATATTTTACATGAATATTTGGACATGAGAAAGCTATCCGAGATGGGTGCCGCTTTTGCTCACAATCGACCAAGAACGCAACCGTTTCGTAACCGTTGACGAAACATGGATCCACCACAACACACCAGAGACCAAGGAACAATCAAAACAGTGGGTTTCTACAGGCGAACGTGCACCAAAGAAGGCTAAAGTGGGTCGTTCTGCCAACAAGGTCATGGCCACAGTATTTTGGGATGCACGCGGTATCATTCACATCGATTACCTTGAGAAGGGTAAAACGATCACTGGCGTCTATTATTCAGAGATTTTGGATAGATTTAATACTGAATTGAAGAAAAAACGCCTGCATTTGCCAAAGAAAAAATTGCTGTTTCACCGAGTCAATTCCCGGTTTCACACGTGTGCAGTCAGCAAGGCAAAATTCCACAAATTACGCCATGAACTGTTAACCCATCAAGCATATTCTCCAGATTTGGCCCATTGCAACTTTTTCCTGTTTCCAAGCCTAAAAAAATTGGTTGGCCGCATCTATCCAAGGGAAAGGTCCATAATGAAACAAAAGCATATTTTGAGGGCTTTGAGGGTTTTGAGAAAACCTATATTCGGAGGAAGTTAAAAGCTAAATGGAGATTATGTTGTAGTCGATTCCAAACATTCACTAGTCATGCGACATGACAGTATGAATTGGGCAATAAAACAAATATAAATTATTAGACATAGGTAAATACCAATACCTAGTATAGGTACATGTACACGATAATATACATAGAGACTAAACTTTTACATGGGACTGAAATGAAAATAGACATTTGTGAACTAAGTAAGCAGTTTGTGCTAAACACCATGAAAATAAAAAATAAAGTCCGTGACTGGGACAATTAATTCAAAAAAATATAGTACGTATACTACCAGGTCATCGGTAGGAGTAGATGACCTGGATTCAGTTTACTTGCAAGATATTTGCGTTGAGGACAACCTTTGAGTTCTTCTCTATAGATTAAAATTCTTAATTTAGAACACTCAACTGACAAAGGTCTCAAAGATATAAATTAACAAAGAAAGGTGTGTCCTTTTACAGGATTTTGTAAGAAAATGAATTATTTGTACAGATTTAATTTACAGTAATCAGCATCTTAACAAAACAAGTCTGATAAGGTGTGAGCAAAGTCATGAAGTAGATCTTGAATTTTAGCATATTTTAATTAATTAAAAATTGTTCGCCAATCTAATGTCAAATAATTAATTAATATTCTCGAGATGTCCACCGTTTGGGATATAGGTATAGGCGTCGAAATACCAACAGAGGCCGTAAAAAATACCGAAATATCACATCAAATCGCTTTTCAAAGTAGATGGTACCGTGGCTTCCTAATCATTCGCTGATTTTCCGCAATCAAGAATGTAACATAACAATTATTCACAAGACAGTAATTATTTTAATTTCTTTTTTCTGGAAATGATCGCCAATAATAACATATACTTTTGGAAAGACTTGAAATCATTTCCTGGCTCAAAAAATGTTTGTGCTTATATTAAGGAAAGCCTATACGTAATTCTCTGCGCTATGTTTAGCTGAGATTTCAGCCTGGAATGCACTCACAGAATCCTCGGGTATGTATGTATTTAGAGTGGTTGATATTCATATTCAGCACCCATTAGACAACCACTGATCTGTTTTGGAGTCATCTGTGATCCAATTTTGTATTTTCCATACAAACCGCTAAACTAGCTGACTTATTGCATAGCTGACAAGTAAAATCTTATTAAAAATGTCTATTATGCAAACGACCGAACTTGGTTCTCTCTTAGTTTGGAGGCACCTTCGGCATACACGTTCATTTCCTGCAATAATTATTTTACATTGTTTTTAAATTTTTAACGACAATAATTATTAGCGATGTTCAGGACGATACTTCTTGCCAAATAAGCTTCTTATGGCTAAATTGGCAATAAAATCTGCGATGAAACGAAAAAGCGATAGGAAGCAGGAAAAAGTAGTGCTCGTGATGGCCATTGCTTAAAAGTTTGCAACGAGACATCCTTTGATATAAAGATAATATGTCTTAGTAAAACAAAAGCATATAGTTCGTTACTCTTTCATAAAAACACCACATTATAAACAATAAATAAATCAGTATAAAAATGAAAAAAAAAAAAAATTAATGTATGTATTCTTAAATGCTTTAAAAGGCCTCTAGTATTTGTTGATAGTAAACTTACAGTGAAAACGTGGTTTCTGCACTGCTCCAAAATGGGTGTCGGTCGACTGATGCATCCATCAGTAAACCAAACCAATTTCAAGTGAATTATTCCCTTTTTTCAACATTCAAACACTGTGTTGTGCATCAGACGAGTGGCCCCTTCAACGAAGTATATAATTGAATTATGAATGAACTTTGAGTAACGACTCATGTGAAAATGTTTTTCCATTTAATGTCAATTCATGGCTTGGTGGCGTTTTCTTACATATTTCAATGTACATAGGTAGGTATAGTGCGATAAGGGCGTGCGTCAATTAAGTTAAATAGTTTTCTAAGAGTAGCTACTTCTCTCAAATGTTACCCAGTGTTGAAAGGAAATGTTAACTAAACTGCACATTTTAAGAGACTGTTTTATTTAATTTAATACACCTTTAATCAATTTTTATAGTCGTAGCTTAAATACAAATTTGGCTGAAGAGGGACGTTAATAAATTTGTTATCCAAAAGCACAAACCGATAGAGCTCGCTTGTTTTAAGTGTTCAATAAATTAACCTCAATACCAACTTAGAATTCAATTTAATAATAATAATAGTAATGACTTCCGATAAAAGTTGCGACCAGCGATAGAAATAGATTTTGAGTGAGTAGAAACGAGAAGGTTGAAAATACACAGCAAAATCCACTCTTAAAATTAATTCTCGCATGCGGGCATGAAAGTTCGATTCAGCATGATTGCACTAGCACTTTCGATGCAAATCCTCTCAATTATTTGCGTCCGTTTCGAATTTTCGTAGAAAATATTTGTTGTTTCGATTGGAAAACGCTGAAATGTTTTTCACGTAGATTGATTAATTTTTGCCCATGGCCAGGTCTTTCATGAGAATGATTGTCGTGCAAATGACTACGTCTTTCAGTGTGCAATCAAACAATCGAGTTTTACCGCGCATTTTGTTCACCAGGGTCAACTATTCTTCTCCAAACGAATGATACTTCCCGCGGAAGCAACAAACTCCCCTCATGCCGCAGCATCCTATTATACATTACTTATATAAAACAAACAATATACATTTCCGCAAAACCTCCATAAAAATATTCTCAAACCTACCACCAACACTGACTGTATAGCCATTAAACAAAACGAGGCGATTTCGAAGACTAGTTTGCCTCGTGTTACCAATTTACCTTATAGGTACATTCGGATTCGACACATTGCCCAAAAGGATTCAAATACAAATGCTCTGCAAAATCGATCATGCACTCGTTTCAATAATTTCATTCGTATCTCAGCCATTTTGAATTTTGAATTCCCAATCATTTTTTTCTTTCCCTCACGTAATACACGCCAGGAGACTGCAGAGAGTTACTTTCATTTGTTCGCTTCTATTTCCATCTACTCTGATCATTTCGTGACCAGTAGCCCAAATGAAGTAAAACTATGTTCGAGGAAGAAAAGGAAACCAAAATAGCTACCTAACTCAAATAAATTAAGTACACACTTTGATTAATGCCTAATTTCCGAAGAGAAATGTGATTTGGTGAAAGCCTCCCGATAAACAGAGCAACATCCTTTCTATGACTAAATGTAGATACACATTGGGCCACACTGGCAGGCGGCGATGTGAGAATTTTGATGTGTGTGCCTTTCACCTTCGTCGTTATAATGATACTATACTTTTCTATTGAATTTATTCGGAATTTATTCTGAAATCTACACAATTACGAATTACAAGGAGCAAGAAGGAACGTGAGAAACATTGGAATTGGGTTTGGGTATGCAAGTGACTGCTTTTCAAATATCTGTTTGATTGAATTTTTCTGTAATTGGGAAGTTTACGCTGTTATAATTTCCAATGAGCTTGAACAATGGACATTCCTCGGAACTTATCATGTATTCTTGGAAAACGTTCAACTATCAATGTGACAGGTGAAAGAAGGAACGTCGTTATCGTAACTAGATTCAATGGAATTGTGGAAAGCAAGAAACAGATAAGTATAGCAACATCAAAATCAAATAAGAGCAGGAAGAACTTTTCCGCAGTAGAAGTTTTTAACAGGTTGAAATTTGAAAACATCAAAAGGATAGAGATAATGTAGTTTCAGTTGAGAGCAGCAACAAGTTGTCAGTTTTTTTTCTTAAACCTGTAAAGATAGAATTAGTGACTAATTTTTCCTGGAAGATTTTTTTTATGGAAATGAATGGTGTTTTTGAGATATGTGAAATGTTTTTCCAAGGACTTGCTGTGTCTATGTTTTGATTAGCTATTTCAACATTGGGAAATTTAGAATACACGGCCTTGCTGCTCGAAGAGTACAAAATAGGATTAAAAAATCACGCTTTGACCTAGTCAACTCAAATTCTTCATCAATACAGAAAGTGGATAAGGGAGCCAATACTTTCCAAGCTTTCTGGTTTTATTTTGAAGCAACGTCACATCACACACTAATAGGTGGCAAAGATCACGTTAAATGTATTTTATCATACCGAAAAACATCAGCACCAATTGTTTTTGATCCAGGTTCGGCTTTGGGTGAGATGGGCTCACATTGAAAACTCTGACAGAAGCCAAGGGATGAGTGCGATTTGTATAAATGTAGGTCGTATTATCAACAACGACACTGGACTTGTGCCTCGAAATTAAAGGTATTGAGTGTAAGTAGGTATAATACTATGTTTTGTTGGAAGAAACAATTGATTGAGTGAGGGTAAAGAATGCGTTCATCAAATTTAATTAAGCAATAAAATATTCAATCGACTATTACATACCTAACACAAATATGGTTACGCTCTCGAAATCAAGTCCGAAAGCTCTTGGAAACAGTAATATAATTAAAATGCCGAATTTATATTGTTACGCAGAGAGTGCACTGCAGATTTGAATGCAATTTTTAAAATAAATGCGTTTTATATACACATTAAAAATTTCATTTATTTAAAAAATTATTACTGACCCAATATTTTAATGAACAGTTTTGCAAATATTGCCGTTGGTCGAAAATCAGCATTATATTCGTATTGTTTGCAGTTATTTAATGACTTTTGCATTACATGACTGTGTTTCTGCTGTTTTTTTTTTTCAATCTTTTGTGAAGAACACGGCATTTGGATGTCTATTGATTTCTCTTTCTATGTAAACTCTACCACTGAATTTACATGCACTGATAAATCAATTTTCAATTATTAATTCAACTTTATTTATGTGTCCGGCGTTTTAGCACCACAAATATTTAAAATAATTATTTCTATCATAATTTTAAATACGATTTAATTTGAAACACAGTTTGTGTGTTAAAGCATAGGTATCTATTATACTGTCTTACTATCTTATTCCCTTGGTCATAAATTATAGATAATATTTTACATTTCTGAAAATGCTGCAATAGGATATATTTGTCCCACTTAATAAATAATCAAAATTGGAAATAAGAATCTTTCATCTTCTTTATTTACGACCACAGATATCGACATGGTTTCCGTCAAATAAATGCTATAATCTACTCTCAGTTTTCAGCTTTAATGGTAGGTAACGCATATCTCTTCAATACTATATAAATACGAGTAAGATTTCAAAGAGAACCATTAATTTCAATTCATTCCATTTAAAACACAGCACCAATTAGAAACTAAATTTGTGTGCTCCGCCCTAGTAAATTAATATTCCTCAGCTGCTTAGAACAAAATTGTTATTTCTGTTTAAAATAACAAAAAGTACCTACCTACCATTATCATCAACGTCCTTGGTCGGCCAGATACGATTAGGCTATGTGCTGTAGTATGGCCAAATTGAATTCACATTAATAGCGGCGGACGACTGGTGGTTTTAAAGTGTCTGAATTATTTTGATTTCTATTTCATTTTGTTCTACATCATGTTTGTCGAATTTCTTGGTATCCCCATTTGGGGAATGCCAAATTATATTTCTAAAACAACCCGCAAAGAAGGATATCAGCAAGTGGGGGTTCCGTATTTGAGGTTGTTAGACAAATTAAAGAGGGACGCATATTGATGTGGTTAAAATCTGTCTAAAATGTTGTTTGAAAGTGAGTCAGAAAATATGTCAATAAACTTCATATGTCGAATATTTAGTTGTTCGTGAAGAAGTGAAAAAATATTTAGAGCTAAACACCAATTGTACGTAGATTAGAGTAGAAATAGAGCTGAGAACTTCACCGCTGTGAGGTCGCAGATGTCCATCAGCACCATAAAAAATGAACAAGGCAAAAAACTAATTAATCTAATTGTTTTAATTTTGCAGTTTGAATGATCCAGCTCCGTTCAAAGTTAACAACCAGGAACCTAAACCATCAATTTAGCAAACTTTTGGTTATAACATCAAATCCGAGTCAAACCGATTGGCAAATCAGTATATCCTGTTCGAATGAAACCGAATGTACTATCCATAAAAACCCTCACAGCGGAATCATGCAATAACTTAGATATATTCCCATCACATCCTTTAAAATGTTTTCAACTCAATTTAATCTATTTCCAGTCTGGCTTTTGGAATCTGTTTGCAAAAAGAAATCCTTTCCTTCATTCTCTCGCTTTCAGATGTCCTCTAACTGCACATGGCTGTTTCAATGACCTTACTCCACATCTAACCATTTCGTTCACATTTTACGGACCATTGAAAGAAACATTCCATCGAAGTTCTGCCCCTTTTTTAGGATCCTTTTCAATAAATCCAAGCAAATCCTCTTGAAACTTTGGGGCTATCCCAACAGTGAAAAAAAAAAAAAACATCAGACTCATAAATTCCGACATCAATGTTTGCAGAGCCAACAAATGACATTTGCTCCTTTACACAAATGAAAGATTATTTTACCTACGTATAGACATACCGCCACCCGCACGTATCCCTACCCTATCCAATGCTTTAAAACCAATGAAATACCCGCATTGATTCTAAACCATGGTGAACTACATAGCTTACAGTTTATACTGCAGATTTGGTGTGCTGACGTAATATTATGCAGCCGAATAGTATGATACTTCAATCACAAAGGAGTGGGTCTATCCACAGACGAATATTCTCATTAATGATTAAATTCTTTACAATGTGAGGGACATCCTGTGCGGTTTGTTCAAGTTTATTCAACGATTGGATTGGTTTTGAGCAAACGTTTTACCCGTACATGCATATTGGTTTCAGTGTACTATGTTAATTTTTCATCTCTAAAGGGATAATCTTTCCCTTGCTGAAAATTTACGAATTTCACAATAAGAATTACTTAGCTGATGCTTTTAGAACATACGAGTACGTTAATACTCTTAAGGGGAATTGAAATGTAACCAGCTCTTTTAATTTTTTTGTGAAAATTTGTTTCCAGGAATCATTTTTCACGGGACAACAGAAGGAGGCCACACAATAGATCCTGAGATCAGGATTAGTATTGCTATACATTTTCTTACCATACAACATTTTCAACAGAACTAACTGAGGTGTGGAAATATTACGAGTATATTTATAAGTCTTTCGTCCTCAAGCTGACATTTTGTGATGGAAAATGTTCGAATACATTTTTCGGCCCAGAATGTCAGTAAAACTAAACAAACGTTATAATGGTTTTTGTGAGCTCAAATAAAACGTTGAACTATAATAGGAAGTAATGAAGCTTAAGTCAACATGTGAACGCATTAAAATTAGTTGTCTTTTAAACATTTGCGATAAATAGATAAATTCAAGGACTGTAGCTGAACCTGGGTAATCCCACCACGATTGACTTTAAATTTTCATGGCTATGCTAAGGTTATGTAGATGTAGAGGGTAATTGATTTTTCGGTCTCGATAGTAAAGATAAATAAAACATAGACAGCGATACATTTTTGATGAACATTTTATTTCCGGACTTTGCCATTATTTTTGAAAAAGAATATCATTCCGATGTCTACAGAAAAAAATCTAACAGTGTCAAATTGCATGATCTTGATGGCCTAAATGTGAAAATACACTTCCAGGAAACTTGTCACGAAAGCCGTAATTGGTCGTGTTGTGTTGCTTGTTGGCCAGTGTTGTTGAGAACACATATCATGACGATCTTCAATCGCCGGCCAAAAAAAAAAAAAAAATCGGTTATCATTTGACCATATCGCTCTGAATTGTTAATCATTTGCAGCAGCAATATTTTCGACTGAGCGTGCACAGGCCTTACGACAACAGTAACGCTTCCACTCTCTTCAAATCTCTTCAATTTTACCGATTGCATGCGTAGTCGACCATAACCACTTCTGTAATAAGTTTCAGTAATCTTAACGCGTTGTTCGACTATTAAGCGATCCATTATCGTAAATGGCAAACATTCAACTATAATATTATGACACTTCAAATAACACTCGGTTCCTGCCTTAATATATCTTATAAATGTCCAAGCTTCAACATAAATGTAAAATTAATTTGACACGTAAGAGTGGTTGTTGTTTTATGTAAAATTGATTCATAAGCAATCAATTTAGCAGAATTTTACTAAATTGTGCTCCAAATTCTTATCTCTTTCATCTTTGCATTACTGAATGCAATACGACAGACTTATATGTGAATTAGTATAGTGGTTTCCAGGTTGGTTATCTGACAAGAAACTCGATTAGCTTGATCATTTAATATTTTCCGAAATAGCAATAGGTACTATTGCGACATTATTTCTTTCATCTGGAGCTATAAAATTATTACTTTGCTGCCATCCTTTTCGAAGCACCTACCGTTTCTTAATAGGTAGACACATATTTTAATATATTTTCCAAAATTGTTGTCATACAAATGCAAAGTATTCAGGTAGAAACAATAATTCAACGTCACTCATAACTACGAAGAGAATATTAAATTAAAATGATTTGCTCGCAGTGGCTGTTTAACGCAGTAGGTACACTAAATAAATAAATCATTTAGCTCACAGGAAATGAAAAAACAATTTCCATCTCATTTAACTACTTCCACTTTCATGGGAATTTCATTACACAGTCGTTGAAGGACAATATATAAATCATTTGGGAAATAAACGGCTGAAATCTGAGGTTTACTACATTAAGTTGAAGGACAACAATATCGTTGCGTTATTGATATTAGATTACATTTTTTAGTAACAAAAGTTACAGAACCTGAAAGAACTTTATTCTACCCTTAAGAACTAAACATGCTAATTCTCTGTCACAAATAGAAGAATGCCATGTTATTTAATAAGTTTATAAGTACTGGGCGTATACCAATGATGAGCTGAAGCAACTCACAAGTCACAAAACGGTCTCCGTCATGTATAGCTGTCGTTCCTATTGGCTATTTAAACAAACATTTTCACCTTTCAAACTTTTCTGCTTGCTTCTCAGAGGAGATTTATATATCAATGTTCATGTAATCTGAGCGGTCGTGGTTTTCGGTTATTATTGAGTAAGTTTTTTGTTTTTTTTTGTAACAATGCCCGCTTTGTGACAACTCTGTGTCTTGTTGTTTTTTATATCTATCACAAAAGAATACCTACATGGTGAAAATGAACCTAACGGACATCAACCTTCAATTATTTGGTAAATATTTCAGATAAAAACAGATTTTTATGATTTACTGTATTCGGTAAGACCGACGATGCAATGTGCGTAAACTAGAACCATTTTCGTTTAGAGGCCTATTGTGACAGTTCATTCATCTTTGAAATCGAAAACTAAACTGAGCGAGTGAATTGCATTCATCTATCCGATTGATAAGCATATAATGGTTATAAGAAGCTATAGTTTTATTTAGGTTATGCGACTGTTGCACAATATATTTATTATTCAATCTATCAAATCGAGTTGAAAGTAGCACATTATGCTGGTTGACGTTTTTTTATTATGCCTTCCAGGCGAAAATCGTCATACGTATTATGTCCAGCCCAAAATTTCATCTCAATTTAAACAAAAAAAAAAAAAAACTTGGAATCTATAACCGCAATTATAGGTAAATACTGTATAATCGGGAAATGAAACATCGTGCTTTGTTATAGAGTCGGGAAAATATACAAAAACCCGATCGTGGTTAAATCTTTACTATCTGTGCATCTGTAGTACTCTAATTGACTCTACGTTAATTATTTTCACTGTACGTCTGTACTGGTTGCTCACTTGAAGAGTGCGGAGAACCGCCAGCTGCTCATATTTAAGAAAAGAAGAAATCCTACACATGAGTGCAAGAATATAAATCATGTGAGAGTGATTCAATACAAATACCTACCTATACAAAATAGCTTCATTTTAAAGGAATTCGTTCTTCCCCGCCTGAATAAGTTGTCTGATAAGAAAGAATGTCAATTCTTGTGCTGAGTAGCATTATTTCTGAGATTCAAGCAACACAACTTCCCTTTGCAGTGAATTCTGCTTCCAGGTGATGGGTTAATTTGCTTTTTCACAGCCTGAAAGCATTTTATTCAAATACATTGTGGCGGCTTCATTAGCACATCGTATCACAAATGAAAATGAACCCACCTCTCCACACTTCTTCGAAATGTTTTCAAATTGTTTTAGATAAAACCCAATTTTTCTCAATACCAAAGGAGGAATAGAGTCATTGAAATCATTCTATCAATCTGTACGTACCATCTTCTCGATACAACTCAGCATCAACATAACTTCCACATGATGTAAGTACGCAAGGGATTGTCATTGCCAATTTATTCAAGGACTACACATTTTCCATATTTTTGAGTATATACACACACGGACACGACATTCGTGTGATTCGCGTAATTTTTCCCATCTCCAATATGTAACAGTGCCCATACACTGGATGGTTTACCCCGCGTAACGGAAAAATATGCGCGCAATGGGTTTAATATTCTATCCCTACCAACACTCGTTAAATTATTATGTGTCATCAGTGATTTCCCTTCGGATGACAAATGGTGAGGTAATAAATAAATGTGTATTGTTACAGGAACAAAAATGCTTATCCCGTAAAAAAAGACAGATAATACGAAACCAAAGAATTTTCATATTACACCAATAAAGGCCTCTAAATTGAAATTTAAATATCCCTTTGCTGCTCAAAGAGAATACATTTTTTTTGAGTGATTTTTTAATATTGATCGCAATTTTAAAAGATTTTTTAAAGGCTTGGGCTTGGATATGAAATTGTCGCCAGATCAGTATCCCTCTGCGCATTGAGACGGAATTTCGAAACTTATTCATTCATAGGGAGTTCGTTACCTGTTCGTTTTATTTTACACGGACAGAGCATTGTAGGCTATAGAATAGTGTATACTGAAATACCATGTAAGGTGTTCCGGGTTAAACTCTCAGAAGAAAAAGACATCTTAAAGATGGATCCAAGAGCTCCACCTCTACATCTAAGGGATAGGCGATTTATTCTATATCACCAACGAAGACTTTTTTTTATTTTGTTTGTCTTTCACTTGATTTTATTTTAAACGTTTTCACTTGATTTTTTTTGTAAAACGTACTCATTGCACAGTGTGCCTAACTGATTGACGTAAAAATCTAAGGGTATGTCGACCCTTCAACACAAGTGCAGCTAAAGGGGTTGCGAAAAAGTTTGTTTTGTTAGACTTTGCTGTCCCACAGATTTAACCGTTCTCAAACTGTGGCATTTTGATTCAATGTATATTCAGGGGTGTGTACGCTTAGCCTGTGAGGGATATTATCTGCGCTCTTCCTTATGCCTTCGAAGATATACAGCAAACTGATAGCCAAGAAAGTACTTCCATTTTCCACATCATAAGTTACGTATCTTTTGATACCTAAAGGAAAACTGCAAGGACATGATGTATCGTCAATCATGTCACATCATTTTAGTACCTACCTGAAGGCGAGTTTACGCCCAGAAAATTTATAAGTTTGAAATAAATATGTTACAACAATCTGTGTAAATGTATTTTGCATATTTCTATAATGTCCTGTCCATCTTATAAGCTGTATAAGCTTGAGGTTGAATTGAATACATAATTATGACAGGGCCTATCGAAATGGAAGAGACGCCTAAGAAATGTAAAACTTCAGCTAACACCTTCAATCCGTCCTTGTTTTATTATCGCTGCGTTCTCAATTTAAAACCCCAGAAGTATCCTGCTCGCGCATTATAATCGAGTGCTCCCCTCAGTGCAATTATGGATGGGTATGGACATAAAACTAATTTCTTGCATTCTCTTCCACCAAGCCAAAACTCCATCGTTTTCGCAAATTGAATTAAAAAAAAATAAAACAACTCACCATATTTTTGGTAAATGGGCAACGGCAAAAAAGTGCCAGCCTTGCTTTTGTATTCAGAGCGCGTCCTTTCATTTTGCTTTGGAAAATTGTATTAAAATTTCGCAAGGATCTGGGCTCGTATAACGAAACACAGGTCTCAGGACTATACGTTACAGACTTAAGCTATTAATGAGGCCATTAAAATAGATACTGGGCTTACATGTAATTTTGTTTGCTTGCAAATTAGATGACGCTAATTCTTAGCTTTATCGGGAAAGTACTCACGCAACGGTTTTTATCGGTTGGTGGGAAGTTTTTTTTGACATCAAACAGTATGTATGTCTCTTATAGCAATAGGAGTTACCATTTATTGGTAATGAGCAGTGCAGCCATTATAGTGAATGGACAAGTAAGTACATTAGCTAAATATTTTTTTTTTCATTTAAGGCTTTATATATTAGTCAGCTAAAATATTTGTGGCTTTTAAGAAGTTATGGTACAGTTAAAAAAGGGCGCAGGGACTTAAGTCCACGAGACATAAGTCCATAATCGACTAACGTCCCACTTCGGTGGGACATAAGTCCACTTTTTCATTATGGACTTATGCCTCATCGAATCTTATTGTTGACCCTTATATGAAGACCGATTTAAAAAGACTACTTGTAGAATTGTCTACACTCTAATTGGTTTGTATTTATCTAGGCAAATTCTATCATCCCCCGATATTACTGAGCTTTAGAGCACTTTATTTCGCTCATTCTCAATTCCATTCCGAAACTAGGTCATTCCCTCTTCGGCATTCAAAAAGCATATACGAGTAGCATAGGCGACTGCCAAAAATAACAATTTATTTAAATTTTGTTAACAACAGTCTGCAACAGGTTGTCCGTTGTTATTGAAAAAAATTTATCAAACAAAAAGTTGAATGAAGTTCCCGGATAGCAAGAAGTTGCAATTCCTGTTGCAGAATTAATGTGGAAACTTTGAAAATAAATATCTATAACTCCACCGTACCTGAGATATGAAATATTCCAACAAAATGTCTGAAATTTTTCTACCGTACAATATTTAATAACTTTAATTTTTGTGTTACACAGTAGTTACGTATGCTACCTTGGATCAAAGTTCGTGAGAAATATAATCTACCCAAATTCGATTTAAGGACGTAGGTACTCGTACTATGTAGTTTTATAGGTAAACTGCTCCTGTTTGATGTCGACATTGAGCACAACTACGCACCAGCTCATAATAATTATGTATTCTTTGTAAATCATCCTGCAGAACAACACAGCATAAACAGAAGAAAAATATGTTAATAAATTCCCAAATTAAATAAAGATACCTATGCACAAATTTTCCATTCGTGTGTTTGCATACATTTCGGGCGATGTTGTTACCCTACCCAACACTAGGTAGTACGCATGGAAAATGAACAATAAATCCAAACAAAAAGCCCAAAAGCAAAGTTGGCACATAATAAAAATGATTTTATGTTCTTTTTCCAGACGAATGGAATGCCAGAGGAGGGTACAACAGTCAACTAATGAAAAAGGAAACACATTTTCCCAAGAGAATAATATTGGGTTGTTTTCGGGCTTTGAGGTATGACAATGGTATATGGTAATGGTAAGTAATGTCGGAATGGTTGAAAGGATTTTTCTCCTTTTGGTCAATTCAACAAGCTAGCGCGAGAGATAGGGTATCCATATCCATATCGGCGCCACACTATTTGTTTTATGTATTTTGTTCTCCTGTGTTTCTCGTAAGGTAATAGTGGCTATAAGACATAACCCCTTAAGATATACAGAACGCGTTGTGCCTACAGCACCCGCAGTGGTACTTGTTAATAATGGAGACTCGTGTTTTTCGGTAATCTTCGCAATTGTATAGTAGATACTCGTTAACAAAAAAAAAAAATAAAAACAAAAAAACAAACAGGAGACACATTACGAAGAACAATAGGTTCACAGCATTAGCGTGGGAGTAATTTATTTATTGCCATAGCGACTTTTGGTTAGGAATCCTTGCCAACGTCGAATGTATGAAGATGTGGCTTTGGGATCTCATTAAATAGACATAGCGTTGCAGCGTACTCGTAAATTCATGTATAATTTGTAAACCTTTTTTGATTTTTTGTAATGTTAAACCATCTTCGCAAGTCCTACCGAATAAATTTTGGTCAACCGGCAAGATTAGTGATGTAAAAAATGAAGTTCTTTATCACAAATAAGGATTTATGTCGAAGGTAGACTCTGCGACTGAAAGTGTCTCTGAAAACTCAGCTCAGTTAATTAAAAGGTACAAAAAAATTCTACAAAGTTTATCCACTGACTAAAGAAAAGCCGGCGGACAATGACAATGCCGTGAGTGTACCAAACATGCTGCCAGGTTACTCCCATTCGTTCGAGAAAATTGAACGACGTGTCCCATTTCCGTTTGAAATGCTTTTTATTTGCCGCAGAACTGATGCATCGGGTACAAAATTCTACAAAGTTTAGCCACTGACGAAAGAATTAAAGTCGGCGGACAATTACAATGCCGTGAGTGTACCAAACATGCTGTCAGGTTACTCCCATTCGTTCGAGACAATTGAACGACGTGTCCCATTTCCGTGTGAAATGCTTTTTATATGCTGCAGAACTGACGCATCGGGTCACCTCTCTTACGACAGCAACGTGTGCATGTAATGTAGAGATCGTTTAGTTCAAAGTTTTGCTGAAAATAAGTGTTGGAGCGTTAAAATCTTCTCTATATTATATAAAATTGTTGCAAGTGCGTTGTGACTTTATAACTCACGAACGGATTAACCGATATCAATGATTTTTTTTTTGTTTTTTATTCGTCTTAAATCAAGGATAGTTTATGAAAAAAGAAAAGTCGGAAAATTCTCAACAGGTGGCGTTGAAGGCACACATTTCGTTTTTCATGGGGAAATGCACTTAAAAAAAAAAAATAAACTGTGCCCATGTTCTGTAACTCATGCGATAAATTTTCACATCAGAAACACAGTAACATGTTTTTCAATTTGTATCGTTTTAGTGATAAATATATCGATGTGATAATTACAGAACATGGGCCCTGGATAGAAATCGAGTAGTGACACTTCAAATACAAAAAAAAAATATTTTGAATTTTCAAAGCAATTGTTGTTGTCAATTATTTTAATTATTTTCCAAGCACATTGTTGTTGTCAACATATTTGAAATTTTTTTATATAAAACCGTCCTTTAAAACCGGCTTTAAGCCCGTATGACACTACATTTTTTTCAACATTTTTCAGACTTTAAAAATGAAACTAGAGCAGGACGAAAGATTACTATGCAAATTTCCGATAGAAGTGAGTGCGTACACACCAGCCTAATTAATGTGGATATGTCAAAAAAAATGCATTGAAAATGTATTCAATTTACATTTTTTTAAGCTGCTGGCAGCTTTTTTTTGACATTTCCACATTAAATTGTGTTTGCCTCCAGCAGTGATCCCAGATTGGGGGGACAGTCGGTAATTTTGTTGATTTTTTCTAGCAAAAGGGGATTTTTTGGGGGAAAACAATATAATATAGGTATATGGTATGTTTTTTTTCTTTAATCTGGGATCCCTGGCCTCCCCTCACTTTGAAGTTTGTGGCTATAAATTCGTTTGAAAATTTGTGGTTGCTTTGAAAAACAATTGTTTCATAATACACATTTTGTCTCTTTTACACGAAGCTGACATTTCACCATGATTTAATGCTGTAAAAATGAGGAAAAAATGAGAGAAAAATGTAGTGTCATACGGGCTTAATAAGTTTGTTTATGGTTACTATGTTACATTAAGTATCTTTTTGAAATGGAGTAGATACTTTGATTTATTCAATGGTTATTGAATCCATCATTTTCGTTTGACATGTATTTTCAGGATCCTTGCATAAGTATTTATGTGTGAGTAAGTTGAAATGTAGGGGTGATTGAGATGACGTGGACAATGATGACAGGCAACAGGAGTCGTGGCTCGTGGAGCGTTTTGAGTTTGCACGTAGGGGTTGTTACGAAAAATGAGCGATTAACAATCGTGGTATTCTGCTCATTAGTGAATAGGGTTATGGGGAGGGCAACTCAAAGGTACCATAACACCTTCGGTAACGGTGTAGAGAGAGAAGGGAAAAGGCTAACCAACCAAGTTGATAGATGCGGTTAGTTATCTTCTTGGCTGTTAAAGTTACAAATATTTCGTCGGTCGCTGATGGACTATTTTGTTAAGTATCGTGTCTTTGGTTATACAATACTCGATGTTGGATGTATTCGATTGAATGGCAAAAAAGAGGCTTGCTTCATGCGCACATTTTCATTTGGTTAGTCGAAGGAATGCAACCAGACCAAATTAATGACATATGATCATATGTGCCGAGATTCCAGGTCCCAAAACCGATCCAGACCTGCATGATGTCATAATTACAATTCATGGACCGTGTGGCGCCATTAACATACAATCACCGTGCATGGTCGACGGCAAGTGTTCCAAGCGTTATCCACGAAATTTGACTAATGAGACCATCACTGGCAACGATAGTATCTTCTGGAATAGCGGCTACGCTGCTGGAAGGTTGCCAAACCGCTCATTCGGCATTGAAATTGCCATTAAACATTCAAGCGGTTGAAGAACCAATAGGTAACATAGCGAAACATTCAGCAATGGCCAAAGTTTTGGTAGCAAGCAAAATTATTATCTGGGACGAATGCACAATGTCGCATAAGCGTGCGTTAGAAGCTCTGAATCGCAATATGAAAGATCTGTAATGGGGGTGCATTGATTTTACTCTCAAGCGATTTGCGGCAAACGCTACCAGTAATACCACGATCGACCGCTGCCGATGAGATCAATGTTTGCCTCAAGTCATCGATATTGTGGTGTTATGTGAAGAAACTTCAGCTGACGACATCGCATGTTTGCTAAATGATCCATCTGCCGAAGTGTTCTCCAATCAACTGCTAACTATCGGTAATGGTCATGTTCCTGTTGACGCTTCGAATGGATTGATTTCGTTGCCGCGGAATTTTTGCAATTTTGTCTCAACGAAAGAGATATTTAAGCGTCTACATAAAATAGCATGTGCATTGTGCATGCTCGGAATTAATATTTTCATTACATTAACGAATTTGGGCGGAACGAAGTTCGCCGGGTCAGCTAGTTTAATATAAAACTATTTCAATATTTTTTAAAAGAAAATTATTCTTAGTCTAGGTAAAGTAGTGTAGTGGGCTATTCTGCTGTCTTTGTGTCGCCATTTTACTACGAATTTTCCCGATTCGCAAAAAATTCTTCGTTTTACGTTTTACGACAAAAAATGCAGAAATTTGAGAAAATTAGTTTAGTTGCTGACCGAATACTTCTGGCACGTCAGCGAAACATTAGGTCTACCTCAAGTGCGTGTGAAACCAAAAACAAATAAAGTTGAATCAAAAAGCAAAAGGTAGGTAGACCAAAAGCGGTACTGGTAATGGTTTACGTGTATTGGATTTTCATCGACAGGCACTTTATCTCATTTGCTTCTTCTCCATTCTTCTCCCTCACACACAAGCCTAGCATTACAATGGACTCTTTACTACTATACTGATCTATAAACTCCTACACATTGTCGTAGCACACTTCAGGGTAGTTTACACCTATCCCAAAATTAATAAACGAATATCGCCCAAAACTTTATTATGTTTGCCATTAATATTGACATATGGATAGAGAAACCTTTTTTTTCTAGCATTCGATTGTTTTCATTGTTATTTATTTTAGCTATCCCCAAGTAAAGAAGAATACGAAACTGGTCACTTTGTGGCCGGAGAATTTCTATCCCTTCCGAGGGGGAAGTAATCAGGTGTATTCAAGGTACTTTTCTGTGCGTATTCATGGTGAATCACAGTGTATCACAGTGTATTCAAACGAATTCGCATGCAATCACAAGTAGAAAATCTGTATTCAAGGACCACTCAAAAATATTGATTACTTCCCCCTCGATCCCTTCTGATATCCGATGTCATTTTGCCCAAATCAATTTTTAAATTTCCTTTCATTGCTCCCCCCGTTCCGAACTATATTGACAACTATTGTATAGCAACTGATGAGGTTTTTACGAAATACATAAACCGTGCTGAAAATGTGATAAAAAATGTTGTCCCTGAAATGATGCAGTACCTATTGTTTACTTTTTATGACACAATTAAGGCCCCTTTAATTGGATTATCCTCACATTGACACAGTTTGCTGTCAGATAATTATCATGCAGTTTCTATTTCACTATTAAATTTTTTGTCACATTGTTGTGCCGTTTTGGTGTCCTTCGTTAGTCCATAGTTCAACGGAAACAATTACAAAATCAAATTGCTTAGAGAGAATGAGCGTATTATATGGAAAAGTTCAAAGTTGTATCTGTCCATCGTGAGTCGTAGATGCCATGACCATGAGTCCATTCTCGTTGACAGCATGTCGCTAGCTACGTAATTTTGTCTCAGCATCTTTTTGCTTGTCATTAGTAAAATTGTATAGCTACTCACACTTAAATTCAAAACTGCTTGATTCTACTATATATTTGTCTTTTGAGTTGAGTTGAGTGGAAATAGGTTAGAAGATTTTTTTTTTTGTCTTACCAAGACAAGGGCATTATTCGAAAACCGATTTTTATTAAATATAGCTAGACCAAATGAAAAGTGCATTTTCGTAGACGAACTCCCGTATATAGGTAGAATGTTTTTTCTCAAAGGCAGACAAATTTTTGATTTACTTGTCGATACAATGGAAAATAACAAAGGAGCAATTCAGGGAAGGTTATTCTTAGAATTGTTTTTTTAAGTAAAATTTAATATGTATATCTACTGTACAGAATATGAGGTTTAAAGAGCCCTACCCAAAACGAACGGATTTATAACTACAATATGAAAACCATCTCTTTGAAGTAATTTACGCGTAATTTCATGGCTCGTTAATAATAAAACTTTATTTATGATGGAACAACATCATCGTGACATCATTGGATATTTTTTTTATTTTTACTGACACCAACCCTACTGTATTGAATTGCTTCAACTGTGTTGATAAAGGTTGACAAAAAAAAAAACCTTTTATGGTGTCGATTTCCAGTTGACAATTTTATGACACACGACGAACGCAGCAAATGATAAGAGTTCGTCCACCCTACTAATTGTATTGTGTGTGTTCAACGAGGTTTCGGAATCATCGTCGTATGTTAAATTCATGACACTGCTGGTGAAGTTGGGCATTCGGCTTAATATCGAGTCATATACGAGATTATAGGGTAGCTTACTGTAACCATTTGGATGATGTGTTAAAAAAGAGTACCTACTTGCGGGAATGTAAACATGACGTAACAAAGTTTGTGTGTGCAAATGGGATAAGGTTTCACATGTTTATATGAATTATATGACTTAAAAGGATTTATTTTGAGTTGTATTTTATCTGCGACATTCAAATGTTTTTCGGAAATCCAAAGATTGCACATTTTAATGACATGAAGGGGAACGAGGTTCGCGATAAGTATATGCGATCGGTAAAGCATACCCAACCATGTACATCTGTTAAGGAAATTATTTAAACACCCTTTACATATACTTTTACTAAATATATGAAAATTGGTGCTAGTGCTGATAATTTTTAATTTATCAGACACGCTTCTTTTTATATTGAAATGGATAATGGAAATTGCTGTTAAACGACAACCTACATTTTTTGTGGCACTGGTAGATAAAAACAAAAATTGAATTAATGGTAATGAACTTAGACACGCTCAACGTTAAGTCAGCGGGTTGCAATAGCGCTGTTAGCATAGTTATAAATTTGTGTTTCTCAATAGTATTACATAAAAAAAATACCGAACGAAGGACTCATTTAGATTTCCTGCCTCGTTTTAAAATATAATATTCATTTCACTGATTTTAAAAGAACTGGAAGTATGCAACAAGTTAGATTGGTTAATTACCCAAGTAAAAAGTCTTCATTTAAAAAAATGTTGGAAGACAACGGGGCTTAGAGTGGTATGTATGATAAAAGTATACCTTCATAGACGAAGAGTCATGCACGAAATTGGCTGCGGTATCTATGTTTGCTGTGCTGGTAATAAAATTGTTCAGATTAGCCACAGTATGGGTTGCACAATTTCGAATAGCTAGCCTATGTATACCTTCCGTTCGCATCTGCCATTCCCCCTTTTGCATCCGAAAAAATTCAAAGAACTCTTATTTTTGACTCATTTTCCGCATTTCAAACGCCATGATCTGATTCCTTTGAACGTTCTATGGTCTAATTCTGAGGTCTAATTCGTTGGAAGTTTTGTCGGTTTATTTGATATAGGCAAATTACTCTTTCATTTGCAAGTCCCTGTGAAATTACCTCCGAATAGCTTCACTTCAATTTTCATATGCGTACGATCGATTTACCTATTACTGTTATTCTATTTACGAAGCACGCTCTGATTTTTATTATTTTTTTCTCAATTAAACTCTGTTGAAAATACTTTCTACGCAGAATACAGAGAAAAGAAAAACTTCAATATATTCCCTGTGGAATTAATTAACACATTTGCGCATATCCAACATCCACTTTGTTAACACCATTCGCAAGTTGGTGTCGATGACCTCTATAAGTTCATTTGTACGTGCCGAATTGCACAAGGAAAAAATCCTATAACTGCCTACATCCATAGGCGTTTGTGGAAATCCTTTCCACAGATAATTCATTCGAGCTTTGCTTCCCATTCGAAAAGCATAGCTAACTGAATTACATCCATTTATCTTAAGGGATATCAAACCTGCCGCTGGAGTGGCAAAGGAAGCTACGTTCGAAATTAACGGTTAATTAATCAGAGATTATTTGCCGCTTTAAGCGGTTTCCAAGGATTATTATGCTTGTTATATGGAATTATCTTCCTCAATGTCGACCGTCTCTATTTGAAATAATTACCCTGGACTATGGACTTTCTGTTGCCATTAAGGAATATTTGTTAAATTTAATTCAGTGCGGATAGTATCCGCATCGAACACGCTCGCAGCATCTCTGATTCAACCCAGCTCCAGCTGTTGTTTTTTGTTTAAATCCCGCTAGTAAGTGATGCAAGAATCCCCTCTAACCTAACCTTACCTTGAATAATAAGATTATTGTAGAGGGGGTGAAAATACGAGAACCATTACAGCACTGGGTGGGGTGAGATGTTGTGGGGTTCGTTTAATCTGAGGTCTAATGAGGTCTATTTCGTTGGAAGTTTTGTCGGTTTATTTGAAATGGGCAATCATTCCCAGTCGATTATCGCCAGACGATGGTGTTTCAACGGTAGTTTTGCTTCACTCAACTTCAAAAATCGTCTGTCGTGCAGATGATATCGTTTTGACGATTGAACATTTCCTTCTATATCTCAATAATCGTAGAAACTCTATCGCCCAGACGATACAATTTGAGATAGGTATATCTACCAAATGTTGTAATCTACATATATAAAAATTGTGTAAAAAATGTATGAAAATTCATCAATTGAGAACGGCTGGGCCGATTTGACTCAAAATAAAATTGACGAAATAAAATTAAAAAAAAAACCTCCGGAAAAGTCGGGAAATTATAAAAACGAAAATCAATTTTTTGTATGGAGTTTTGTGTGCAATTGTTCGGTACCTAATGGCTTTTCTAATAGAAAAATAGAAAATTCTTAGTGGAAAACTCGGGAATTTACGGAAAACTCGAAAAATCTGATTTTTTTTAAAAGAAATTTCGCGTTTTATCGCTTGATTTGATCATTTCATTAAACTCTTCCCGTCATCCTGCTGTCGATGAACTTAGCGTGCCTGAAATCGTCGCCTTTGTGGTTTCATGTCGACCACGAACATGAGTCACATTGCAGAACGACCCATCAGCTGCTGAATTCTCGAAACAACTGCTGGCGCTTAGAAATAACCACATTCCTGTTGATGTTTCGATTGGATTGATATCGTTCCCGGCCCGGAATCGTTCAATTCATCGAAGGAGGAACTCATCACCATAATGTCCCCGACATTGCACAAAATTACAAAAATCTCGATTTGATTAGTGACCGGGCAATACCACCAGCGAAGAATAAGGACGTGCATCGATAGCTTGCGTTTGATTTGTATGTTTTCAAACAGCTTACAATTTTTTTATTGAATTTCAAGGAGAATAATTGACTTTTGCAATCATTATATTAATACGTGAACATCCGAACTTTCCGTACGCTTTTTTGGTATTTAATATGAAATGAGGAGAATGAAACTTATGTTATTTGAAAGGTGCTGTGCTATAGATGTGCGCACAAACACAAAATTGTGAGTATATGTCGCCATTAAGACTGGTAAAATGAAGTTATGACTTCCCCATACAAAACCATATTACCATAGTTACGTAACTATGTATACATATTTAAATATAAATCACCTTAGATTAGAGGCCGTTTCCGATGTAGCAGCTCATTTACGTATTTTTTTTTCGATATGTAGATGTCGCTCGTTTCGTTTCGTTTCGTTTTTAAAAAAACATAAATAAATAACGAAAATAATTGTACGACGTTTTTAGTATACCTACCCTACATACATACTAATAAAATTTATGGTCGATTTTCGACCACAAGCGATACTAGTTGCCATAAATAGTCCTCAGGCCGATGGAGAATTCTACTTGAAAAAAGGAAAAGTAGTTACCGACTTAATTTGAAGTTTAGTTGTTATTTTCGCAAATGTTTGTGCATAACATTTGTATGCACTACAACGTTGATAGTGATATTTGTTGGAATTATTAATAAACTAAGGAACAAAGACGAAATACTTACAGTTTGCAATTTCCAAATTTGATTTCATCAAACGCGAAATTGTTCGCAAAATCGCCATTAATGACATTTTACAATAAACGATAGACGAGAGGACGAGAGCAAAGTGTCGATCAAAGTTTTATCATTAATATAGCTGTAGGTGCGGGCATGTTGACTAATTGGTTTCTTAGAATTTGGAACACGAAACCTACTGTTCGTTGTATGAAAGCCTTCATATACCCACCTCTGACGTTGTAGACAATTATACGATGCCATTTTACTAACCATTCGAAGATCTCGTTACCGCTAAGTCCATACTCAGGTACTCAGGTTAAAGCCGGCTATTGACAAAGGTAGCTGCGGTGTCACTCGCAGAAACCTACCGGCGTTACCATTAATTAATCTCATTGGAAAATTTCAATCTGGATTCTTTGAGTTTCACGACTGAAGGAGTCCAATTGGAAGAATAAACTCCTTGGTCGAAATGCTAAATTGCCATTCCTAAAAAGGTATCTGTTGGTAAATTGATGAATTAATTAGAAGCTATTATTGGAAATGTCCTAATTAGCGGATGTCGGAGCTTTGTTTGTTGAGTGAAAATCCTCAGAAGATAAACGAAGAACGAAGGAAAAAAGAAAAAGTCATTGTTTGGGTTTTGGTTGCCTGGTACCTGGTTATAAAAGAATGTTGTTCGGATGAAAACAAAAAGAAGAGAGCAAACTGAAATTAAACGTCAAAAGCAGCTTTGTTCCCTCTGAGTTTTAATAGTAAAATTAGGGATCTAAAAAGTTAATTTCATCAAAACCGCTCCAGATCATGAACCTGTATGGAGTGGTTTCATTATTTTTTCCAAGTAGGAAAGCAATATTTCTTGTTTTACTAAATTTGTCAAATACGAAAAGTAGAACGATATTGTCCCAAGGCTGTCTCTGAGAAACATTAGGTAAATTACTCAGCGTTAAGTCGAAAAATTATTTTGTTTTAGGAATAGGAAACAGGAACAAGAATGAAAGCCTCTTCAAAACCTAGAGATGTTCTTTTAATCAGTACCTAGTTTAGGATTCAGTTTGATTATTTGTATTAAAATTAACATTTTTTAGTTCCGAATTCTTGTGCGCCTGGTTTTTAAAAAAGAAAATAAATAAATAAATATTTGGCCCAACAAGTTTATTAAAGAAATCCCATGAGATAGCTTCCCGCTTCCATTATTTTCGCTATAGCTTTTTATTTCGGTGCAGTGGATCACTGGTTAGTACACTATACTGAGACAGGGCTCTTCCCATCTTAAGGATTTATTAACCGAATTTCCGACAAGCTTTCGAGATAATATCTTACTTGAACAAGCTTCTCCATTCAGCTTTAGAATATAGGAGCGGAATTAAATAGCCTTATAGAAAATTAACTCTAGTGTCTTAAATACATGCGATTCGTGGATAGAGCTTCTCCCTCACTCACCATCAGGTCAGTAGTTCAATCCAAAAATTCTATTCACCATTAAAAAGATTGTGTTTCTAACTCATTTTTATTTCTGCCACTTCAATTCGTCTCTGATAGCAACAATGTAAATATAAGTCAACATAAAAGATCCTTTCAACTTGAGCATAACCCAACTAAAAAGGGACATACCCCAGTTAGTAGGCTACTCTCAATCAACTTCATTCCTAAAGTCAATATGGTCTGCATGTATGTACGACCACGTTAGACATATCCTGTGTTTTTTTACACAGCAAACCCCTTTCGAGTATATAGACTGTGAATACCTGTAGACTTTCAACCTGCTGTGGCTTCAGGCGACCCTTAAAAACATAAACATATAGGAGGGACGTCTCACATATTATACTAATTTAAAACCCCTAGCGGCAAAGAGAAAGATACCAAACATCGTTTTCAACAATGAAAGAGCTTCAAGATCTCAAACTCGAATAAGAAACCATCCATCCTTGATTAATAAAACACACATTCTTTGCACATGGAACCATAAAAAAAACCCACGCGTACCTACGCTACGCAGGCAGAAATAAAGAAGAACATCCACGAGTTTAAAAATAAAAAATTTGATTTTTGTTCTGATGAGGTGATGAGCTCGTACATTTTGCCGCCGAATCTTACTGACCGGAATAGATATACAAGAAAACAAAATTAGATAGCATAGGTACATATTTAACAGTATTGATTTATAGTGCCGAAGTCCCTAATTGAATTAGATCCTTAAGAGTCTATGGAAGTAAATTAATTGGCCATCATATTTATTGATGACACAATCTGATTAGGTATGTTACCTTTGATGCTATGGTATAGGTAAGTACTTTGTCAACCGTATTGAATTGAAAGTAATTAAGGGCCATAGTTAAGCTGGTTTAATTAAAAGCACCCAAATTTAATATTTAGTCGAAGCCAGACCAGAAGTAAAGATTGCTGACTTTAGTGACGCGATTGAACTAAAGGCTATGTAAATTTCATCCCTTAACATAAATTGCAATTACGAATTCAAAGATTCCAATAAGACGAATCTCACAGCAATGGTATTGTTTTTCTGAAAATAACTCACATAACTTTCTGTCTGCGACAGCCAGAGGCGCTGAGGTCTTGGTGGGAGTAGGAATGTTACGGCGTCGTGTGGCTCGTTATAAATTTCATTAACTCTGAGCTGTGAAAAGTCTACTTCATATAATTCCTTATATGGTTTTGATTTAGATTGTCTGCGGACTAAGATGAATATGTCATCACATTTCAAAGGGAAAATACATTTACAAGGTTTTAAAGATTTTATGAATAAATTGCAAAATCTTAGAGAGAATAAAATATCTTCGTTCAGACGACACCAAAATCAGTACGAAAATTATTCAGACTTGTTTTTAGAACGTCATTGAAAAAGGTCCGTAATTATGAACAAACGATTCCTCTTTTGAGTTCACGTTTTTCTTCATGTAACTTGGGAAGTGAATCGAAAGCTAGCTAACTGATATTTCCGTTTTATTCGAACAGAAAACCGAGTTTTTTTACTTAGGTTTTTTTCCATTTTATTTGATTATGTTATAGCATAAACTACAAATATCCTTTAAAAGTAGTTTTTAAATTTTTACGAATAGGCAGAAGCAAACAAAAATATCATGAAGCAAATGTTTGTTTTCAAATGATTTATTTAGTTTCTTTTTTTTAATTCGTTAGTGGTTTTCTCTTCGTTTTTTTTTTTTAAGAAAAAGCTATTAATTGACCAACATTCCCCTTAGAAGTTAATACAGTACAATCATGATGTGCACCTTCTCTTTCTATTCTAAGATTACCTTTCTGGCTGGCAGCAATGACTATTATTTTCCCACTCTTGACGGAAGCACTTGTGAACATTTCCGTATGTAGGTACAGAAAGGGTGTACATTTTTTAACTTTCTCCATTACGTAGTAAGAGAAAGATATTGGTTTCGTACAAAATTTCGAACTCGAGATTTTAATCAAATCTGATATTACGATGATAGAGGAACTCAAAAAAGTGGGTCGCAAAATTCTGTCCGGTCTGTCCGTCTGTCCGTCCTTCCACGGGCCTACAGTCTAAACGGCTTCCCGGATTACGTTCAAACCTCGGATTTGGAGTTTTTGGGCTTACAGTTCGGGAGGTGTTTTTTTTTTTCAATGTAACCTCAATATTAATACTTCCCATACAACATTTTCGTACCAGTTTGATTTGATCGAAAACGGCTATAACGATTTCAACCAAAATCGATATTTAAGCTTAAGTAGGTGAGGTTACCATGACTGCATACCTAGTTTTTGGCTAAAAATTCGAACAACGGAACTTTTGAAATTTCGACATATCTCGAAAACGGTCTATACGATTGTAGCAAAAATTAATTTCTAAGGTTATGTGGTCATTTATAACTTAATAGCAACCTCAGTTTTTCTCTATTTTATCGTACAATGGATTTATGAAAAGATTTTTAAAAATATAGTTTTGTCTAGTTAACTTTAAACGGCAATAACGATTTTGACCAAAATGCAAACTTAGAGTCAAATTGATGTTTTCAAAACTATTGTGTCCTTAATTTTCAATTCGAAACACCGAAAACGCTAATTTTAGAAACTGCTCATATCTCGAAAACCCCATTTTTGATTTCGATAAAATGTCAAAAACGAAGTATTTCTATAATCCGGAACAATATCGTACAGTCAGTTGTATTTTTCCAAATAAACATTGCAATATTTGCAACTGTTATGTCTGGATAGTTTTACAAAAACAAAAACTTCATTAGCACCGCACACACGAACATCGGGATATTCAATTTATAGCTACTAATGCAAATTCACAAACGCCTGAATTATAACAGAATCTTTCTAAAGATATCGGTCTATCACGAGCAATACTTCCAATAATTGAAAACTTAAATTATATTCCAATCAAAATTAAAAACATATCCTTAGGTCAAAAACAGAAACTGCTACTAGGTACGCTTATCCTGTACTCAAAAATCAAGTGAGGAGTAAGAAGTAAGATCTTATAAAATAGTACAGTAGACGCTTGCGACATTGCCAGTTACTGAGAGCCTTAACCTTTAAAAACTAATATTGTTATTTTATATAACTGCCATATGAGATGAATATCCAAAAGAGAATTTTGTTTTCTTTTGTCTAGTATCGAGAAAGTTTCGTTCGACCCAGTCGTGCCTCGTGCACTTTATTTAATGCGATTAAAGTTATCTAAGATCCTAAGCTACTCTTTTTTAATATACCTAACGAAAGAATGCAAATGCTTGGTACAGAATTTTTGGCAGGTAGACTGAACTTGTGACCAAAGTTCCATTGACCATCAATTCTTAAACCATTCATCTAAAATATTTTGTGTGGATGAGCTTCAATGAGTTCGTAAAATTTAATCTGAACAATGAAAATCAATATTAGTAGCTAAAGCATATTGATCTACTTAAATTTCGAAACAATAATAAAAATCATCAGTCGACATTAGGTATGCGATTCTCGATTTACATTTTGCCTCTTACTTACTTTAGCGTAAGGTATATACTTGTACATAGCTACTAAAATATAGAGACATTTTATTGTTGAGCTCAACATAGGAAGCTTACACACATCAAACGCCTACAACAGACAACAATTCGTTGGAAAATCCACAAACATCAGTTGAGATTTCTAATACCATTTTGTATACCTCCTTGAAAGGGTTCTCTGAAATAAAATTAAGGTCAGTTCTTTCCCACTCTGTCTAGAAAATCATTTGCTTTTCTTACTGCGTGTAACGTGAGCGAAAATAATTTATACAAAACTGAGTACTAGAAAACAATAATAGGTCATCGTAAAAAAAGGTTCCTACAGCTACTTTTTTAATAAATCCGCGGCATAGGGCTTTGATTTTCACTTCAACAGCTTTCAGTTGATTTATTTCTTGGTTCTCATTTAGACTTTCAGTACATGTCACTTAGTTTTTTTATTATGTAGAAATGTTGTGTGTAAAAACGTTGTTCATCAATTAAAAACTATCCTCACATCATATCAGAAGAAAAAGGAAATCATCGAATAAAATTTTTGTAGGATTTTAATATAATTCTTCGACGTTTTGTCCACGTATTTTAGTGACGGTTTGTCTCGTTTGTGTGTTTTGTGTTTTTAATTTTGTGTTTTTAATTAAAATCAGAAAACAGCGACAGATGGTCATTTCAAATTCATTAAGCTTCTCTAAAACCATACACCGGAAAACGGGTTTCAATTTTTTAATATAAATGTATCTGGTATAGATTCCGAGTATAACATAGGATTAAAAAGATTTTACAGACGATTTCCTGTTTTTTTTGCGTGTTGATTTTCAGTTCTTTGGTGTACATAATGAAATCCGTCATCTATAGTGCATCCGGAGTGTTTTCAATATAGCTACAAAGGGTCTAGGCAATAAGTTCCACGTTTTGAATAGATACATTTTTTAATAGAAAACTAAAATCTGTTCCTTTATATAAACAAACAAAAAAAGCATCCTTTTTGCTGATGTGGCTTTAGTCACAACGAGGTATTACCTACCATACGTTTGCAGTTCATATTGCTATTTGCTATAGTCATATAAGTACATCTATAAGTATAACATCATTTATTTTCATCGACTTGCTGAGGTTATGGAGATTTGTTTTCTTTCATCTCTCTGGGTCTGCGGCTAGCAATGATATTTTAATTGTGGCTAATTTTATACCTGGGCCACTACTCTGCTCCTATATAACTTGCGACGGACGAACCTTTAGGATATAATACTAGACAACTAGCAAACGTCTTTAAATTGCCCGTGGTGGCTTTGCTTCGCCCAATAGGTTTTCAACGACAATGAAATATTATTCTTCTCAGCAAGGCATTTTTTAAAGTATTTTTATTGTATTTTTCATATTATTTCTTAAAGTGAGTTCGGTTTCGAAGTGTTTTTCATGTGTTTTATAAAGACAGATTTTTGAGTTTTTTTTTTGCGTTTGAATTTCGGTTTTTGATGTAATTTCCACACGTTTTTGAAAGTGTTTTTATACGCCTGCGATGTGGTTTTCGAACAGTTTTTGATGAGTTCTTTCTTGTTTCCTAATAATACCGCGTATAATGTAATATGAACCCATAGTCCCTCAGCACAAATTGCTAACTAGTCATTAATGTTTCGGTATACTAACTTCCGGCTGCTCCAATGTGAAATATCTAAATACAAAATGTACCGACGGCAAGGGCCTACTAACGGCGCAGGGACATAAGTCCACGAGACATAAGTCCATAATGGACTAACGTCCCACTTCGGTGGGACATAAGTCCACTTTTTCATTATGGACTTATGTCTCATCGAAGCGGGTGCCGCTTATCATAATAATGTCTGAAAGAAAGTTCAAATCTATTGTTCACACAGTTCGATTTTACTGATTAAAGGCATTTATACCAGCGAACATCTTTGTTGCTTTTTCTCACGTCGTTTGTGTCAATTAAAGTTCACCTACAAAGCTTGGGTGGTATTTGGCGACACTACGGTTGGAAGAACATGACACAAATCCACATTTGTTGTAAGGCGAGATGTGTGGATGAGAGTATAGAATTAAATTTATTTTTCAATTAGGCTAATGGATATTCTTTGCTGACACGTCATGTCATGAGGAACGTGTGTTCAAAGAAAGTCAATCCAGAATCTATAGGTACGCATGATATTGGGCAACATTGGGCTGTAATTAATTACATAGTGTCTAGAAATACACTTGTATATTGTATACTGCTTGTATATTGTTTAAAGGTTAGTTTCGTTGACGGATTACTCTGAATAGTGGATTAGTGTGATTCCATAAGTAACCTTAACTCAGTAGGTACCTAACGTTACATTTTAACAACCCACACGAAATAGTTAATGTATACTGTACTTCATGTTGATCCAGCAGGATTATATAAGCTTGGAGTATACAGCTTATAAAGTTAATCTTTTTAAAACAGTTTGTACAAAGGTATTTTAATCCTTTGCTGAGTTTATATCGACCGATAAGAATTTAATCAAGGTACGTACAAGTCACTACCCTTTTTGATTATAAGGGAAGGATCACTTTTTTTTACCTTTTGCATCTTGTTTGAGGTTTACTGGGATTTATTCTTAAATTTGCAATTAAGTGTTGGGAAAGCGTTCGCGGTTATTATTTCTTTGAAATATCAGTCTTATTTTAATTTGTTGTAAGTAGTGCCTTTGTTCTATTTGTGAAATAAATATTATCTATATTTTGTGGGGGACTACCCTGCTTTAAAAAAATAAAAAAAATGTTATGACTGAGTCTAAACAGGCGAACACTGTTTGTAGTTTGAAAGTGCTATTATTTCCAAATAAAAATCTTAAAATGTAACGCAACTGCCTATCACAAGGCTACTATAGGTAGTGTTTAGCGAGCTTGTTAAATTTTGTGCAAAAATACTAAATGCGTAGAATAGCTGCAGAAATGGATTTTTTTTCTCAGTGGCCCTTTTTCTTGCAACAACCAACAACAGCCATTTTGAGTGCATAAAGTCAAGGCCATAAACTGTACGACGATAATATCTCAATATCGAATAAATGCAATTCCAAACCACCCGTCCAATCAGCAATGTAGTTAAAGTCGTGCCTAAAGTCGTCCGGGCACTTCAGTTCTCTTCAGGTGTACTGTTCTGATTTCGGACTTCTGAGTTCATTCTTCCAGTTCCAGCTAAGACTCCACTGACGTCCTCAATCAGTTAGTCGTTAGTGTATACCCGCAAGCCGCAAAGTCTTCGGGCGTTATTTCTGAGCCGAGCTATCGACTCTGCAACCCACTTCCAGCTAGTCGAAAGTGCAGTGAAAAGAAAAAAAAATTGGTAAAGATCATCCAGTACAGTAGCAAGCATAGGCTACCCCACCCTCCCCACGGATGTCAAACATGTGATGCTGATGTAGCAGGTAGCTGTACAATCGCACGAGGCCCCATCAAGTAGCTTCGTCACTATCTGTTGTTTTTGTTTTTTTTTATCACAAATTACACCTACGGACTGTTATTATAGGAATCTGTAGGTACTTAGTAGAGTTAAGTGGTTTTAACATTGGCTAATGTAACGTAAAGTGTTTTTAAATGCGATCTAAAATTATATTCTTATTTGGGAGAGCCTGAAATTAGGCAATTTAAAACCGAGGGAAACACTAACTTTGAGTCACAATCCAAGCAAGAATTTGAATGTTTTATAGTTACAAACAAGTTATTTTTTTTACAGGGAGTTAAAAGCCTTTTTATTTCTTTTCATGAATCTTAATTTTTTTAATTAGAAAGTCTTAGGTACAAACAAATCGTTTCTATCGTATAGGCTTGTTGATAATTATTCTAAAGACAATATGAAGTGTAATTTCTGTAACCTTAAAATTGTAAGAGTTGATTATAAAATACAATGCTCAGTCTGCGCTTCTTACGTTCATGCGAAGTGTGCCAACCTGATGAAAGATGACATCGAATTCTTGGAGAGAAGTATGAAGGGGTACATTTGTGGAAAATGCACTAGTGTTAGGAGAAAATCGTTTTGTGAAGATCAAAGCCCTATCCCAATCGCTGCATCACAAGTGAGTCATACAACAAATATAGCCAGTTCTTTCGCCTCCGCCAACCGCTCTAAAAGCGCTGCGACTGAAATGATGAACATCGAAACCGGTTCTGTTTTCGTCTCCACATCTTCGACCTCCACTGCGCCCACCCCAGTGTATAAATCAGCTTTATCTAATTTGCCAGCTAAGCCGATTTCCTCTTCCTTTTGTTCTATTTCAACGAATGCCACTGCAACTGCAACTACGACTGCGACCTCCGCTTCTGATGCACCTCTCTCACCAGTAACGCTACCTATGCTGTTTAATGAAATTATCAAGCTCCAACAACTCAACACTGAAGCTCTTACTAAAATTGATCTCTTAGAAAAGAGAAACGATACTCTCACTAAGAAGGTAGATGCTTTAGAGTTTAAGGTGCATGCATTAGAGCAAATTCAATTGCAAAGCTCCGTTGACATTGTTGGTTTGCCGAATATAAACAATGTAAACATTAAAGAGAGTGTAATCAAACTTGTTGTTGAAGGCATTGGCGAAACTTTAAGTGAAAATGATATCGAATCATGCTACGTAAAGCGGAAAGCGGATAATGGATCATTTGCACCTAATATTGCTTGTGTTAAATTCTCTTCGCTCGCAATAAAACAAAAAATTATGAGCGCGATGTATACAAACAAAAGCAAATTGTCCGCTGGTAAACTATTTGGTTGCCAATCCACCAACAACAATGACAATAATAACAGAAGTAACAACAACGGAAGCAACAATAACATCAAAGGCCGAATCTTTATTAATGACTGCCTTACGGGCTACACTCGTTCATTATTTAAACAGGCTAAGGATCTTAAAGCTAAAAATAAGTGTAAATATGTTTGGATTCGTAACTCAACAGTGCTTATGAGAATTAAGGAAGGGGATAAGGTATTATCAATCAGAAACTGTGATGATCTTGAATCTATTTACAAACTCTCTAATGGAGTCCAATAATCTAGACCAATCACACAGTTTGTTTGATAATGCATTATCTACTTCCAATTCGAATGCACTTGATTGTTTTTGTATAAATCATTCTGTTGTAAATTGTCATGGCTTCACTGTTATACACCAAAATATTCGTAGTTTAAGGAAAAATTTTGATTCATTATGCTCACATCTAGCATCTCTTGATCATCTTCCAGATATTATATTTTTATCAGAGATATGGATTTATGACTCTGAAAAATCACATTTTGCAATTCCTAACTATATGTTTGATGCTAATTGTAATAACTCATATTCCGCCGGTGGAGTTGCAGTGTTTTACCGAAGTGACTTAACTTGCGTTGTGAACGGGATTACCCTCAATAGTGCGGATCTAATTTGTGTTGATCTTGAAATCAATAATATGCAATATTCTTTTGTCTGCGTATACAGGTTGCATAAATGTAGTGTTTCTGAATTTTTAGATGATTTTTGTAATTTTTTAAGAAGCAATAACTCTAAGAATATGGCCCTTTTAGGAGATTTCAATATTGATATTTTAGCGGACTCATCCGCTGCTGATAACTTCATGTCTGCTCTATCTGCTTTTGGTTTTTCATCTTTATTATCTGATCCAACTCGTGTAACTGATTCGTCCAGTACGTGTATAGACCATATTTTCTTACGTTTGCATAGAAACAATACAGTCAATTTTCAAGCAGCTATATACGACTTGAGGTTAACTGACCATTCCTTGATTTGTATTCAGTTCGATCATACTATTAAATCCAAAAATTCGGTGGCCTTCCACGAGTCTAAGACTATTGATTATCCTGCTCTAAGATATGTTTTGGCATTTGAATTCTGGGATGAAGTCTTCGATGCAAGTTGTCCTTCAATTGCGTTTGATCTATTTCTAAAAAAGCTACAGGTTCACATTGCTAATTGCAGCCGAATTGTAAATGTACCATCTAATAAGTTAAAGCGCCTTAAACCTTGGATGTCATTACCACTTTTATATAAAATTAAGAAGAAAAATCGTCTTCGTGCTTTGATAAATAAACACCCTAGCAACATTAGGATAAAAAACTGTTATCTTCGCTTATGTAATGAATTGAAATCCGATATACCCAAATGCAGAGACGATTATTACACTCGTAATCTGGCTAACAACCTTGGTAATGTTAAAAAGGAATGGAAACTCGTGAACGAAATATTGAATCGAAATGTGACAGAAGTTGAGCTTAAAATTAAAAAAGATAAACAAACTATCTCTAGCCCGTTGGATGTTGCTAATACCTTTAACGAGTATTTTTCTAAAACTCCCAGTGCGGTTCAGGGTGATAATTCTCTGTTCCATGTTGACGCCATTTGTCATGATATTCTTAGTCCGAATAGTTTCTGCTTCTCTGATTTTTCTGCACTAGAAATTCATAAATTAATTATGTCACTTAAATCTACGAATTCTACCTCCCATGACCTTATTTCAAGTCATATACTTAGAAATATTTCATTCTTAATTTCAGATGTATTATGCCACATTTTTAACCTTAGTGTCAGAATGGGTGTGTTTCCTGAATCGTTGAAAACAGCTATAGTAATCCCATTACATAAAAAAGGAGATTCTATGGATTTAAATAACTATAGACCCATCTCTCTTCTTTCTGTTTTTTCTAAGGTTTTTGAAAGAGGCATGAAGAACAGAATAATGACGTTTCTAAATAGAAATGAATTCTTTAGTAATCTTCAATTCGGTTTCATGAATGGAAAATCCACAGAGGATGCCTTATTGAAATTTTGCAGTGAAATTTATAATTCAATTAATGAATCTAAGATTCCGGCAGCTTTGTTCATTGATATAACAAAAGCTTTTGATATGGTTGACCATGAATTATTGTTAAGAAAGCTTTTTAAAGCTGGATTTAGGGGCTTTGTTTATGATTGGTTTTGTTCGTACTTAACAGATCGTAATCAAAGAACTCGAATAAAAAATTGTCTTAGTTCAAAAAACTATTTAAGTATGGGCATTCCTCAAGGTTCTGTCCTGGGTCCTATCTTATTTTTGATATTCGTTAATTCCTTGTTTTCTCAACCATTCAAAGGTATTCTAACTGCTTTTGCCGATGATACTGCTCTTTCTTACTCTAATTTAAATCATTTTGAAACGATTGCACATATGAATCATGATTTAGAAGTTCTCCGACATTGGTTCAGGCTTCACAAGCTAGTTATTAGTAGTAAAACTAAGTTTATGTTTTTTAATTTACTGGGGGTAGTTCCTGATGGTCTTTCGCTAACTTATCATTCTCCTTGTTGTTATAGATTCCAACTATTTCCGCCAACATTTAGGTCTGATTTACCTTGTGCCAATGACTGTTTTGAAATTGAATGTGTTGATCATTTTAAATACTTGGGTATAACCCTTGATAAGAAGCTAAATTGGATTGAACATACAACAAATTTAAAAATGTATCTGAACAAAGCAGTCAGACAGATCTACCACCTTAGTCTTTATTGCCCTCAGTCAATTTTGAAACTTGCTTATAATGGCCTAGTTCAATCAAAGATTCAATATGGAATTTGCTGTTGGGGTGGTACTCACTCCTCTAAAATACATTTGTTACTCATTAGACAGAAACATTTGATTCGCATTATTTCGAAAGTAACCCGTAGAGCACCTAGTTTTGCCTTGTTCACAAACCTTGGCATTCTTCCTATAAGGCATTTGTACTTTTTTAATATACTAAAATTATTTTTTAAAAGTGCTAGGTATAGCCTTACAAGAGTCCAAGAGGACTACGATTTAAGAGCCAACAGCTGTCATTTTGTTACTGTTCCTAGAGTTTTTAAATCACATTTTTATCATTTTTATACAGTCACTTCGGCCCGCTTATTTAATATACTACCCGATGAATTAAGATGCGAGAGAATTGAATCGAAATTTTTAGGTAAAGTTAAAAAGTGGCTATTTTCTATAAACCATTCTGAGATAGATAATATTATAAGTCCAATAATTTGATTTTATTGAAGTATTTAATTACATTCATTGATTCTTAATTTGTTATTAATGTCCTACCCCACAAACAAAATTAATTTTTTATATTCTTTTAACTTATGGAACATTCGCCACTTATTCGTTTGAATAACAGAATGTTTCTCACTATTTCAATTTCATATATTGCTTAGTGTCATATTATTCATTTTATGAAGCCTTTCAATACATATCCTATATTGTTAGCATTAAGCTTGTATTTGAAATTGAAATAAAGAAATATATATTATTATTATTATTATTATTATAATTTTTTATTCTGTTTAAGTTCATATTGCGCATGTGCTCCTCTAATTCAGTTTCAAAATAATTAGGCGTTAAGAAAAAGTTAACGACGTTCATTTTTTAAGTGAAAATATTCCACGCATCCGTCGACCTATAGCCAAGCTTATGACCCACTTACTTTGAGTCGAATTCCTGTATTTCTTTAGAGGAGAGTGCATTGTAGAACATCGCAAATTCATAAGATGGGACCGTCATTCGTTACACTTTGTATTGGTGGAGCTAGGAAAGAGCTTTAATTTGTTCAACATGTAGACGAATATCTTATCACATCAGCGGAATGAGAACTTTTTAGTAACAGAGCCAAGGAAGAATTTTGTGAACTCGTGCAGAGGGCATATGACCATTGACCATTATATTATGTATACGACATTGAAATCGTTCTAGGCTAATTCAATGTAAAAATTAAAAATCAAATATGGTAAGCTTAACCAAAAAAATCTTTACAAATTGTTTGGAGCACCCAATATATGACGCTAATGTGCGCCTATGTTTATTTCTCGACCAAATGTAATGGAGACATGTCAACTGCCTTGACTACTCGCCACTTGGAAGGTATGAAACGATGTTTAAGACTACGAAATTTACAAGAATTCGGCTCGATGATAGCTATATATATTATACCCAACGAGCCATATGGGTATTAACTGACATTTCTATAATAACCATTGTAGCTTCTTATTCGTGCTCTCTAGACGTTTTGTGGACATTTCAAAAGCTAAGTGTCCTAGGTTTAACAAAACTAAATAAGGGGCTTTAAACAGAAATTGACGGATTGAATATGAACATTTAGTCAAATAATTTTAAAATGTTCTCTTCAACGATGAAAAGCTTCCGCAGAATTTGTAATAGGTATTTAACAATGTCGAAAACTCTCCAGGTATATGTTCGAGTCTATGAAAAACGGACAAAAATTTAAACAAAAGCCTCAAACGTTGGCAATCGTATAGTCAATTTTCACAACGCTGTTAAATTAACTCATATACTCCTGCATTTCTGTTGAGACAGTTTATCTCCAGCAGTTCATCCATACGCACTTCAGTGTATCTACTATACCGCATCTCATAAATGCAAACATGCATCGGTTTATGGTTGAAAAATGCTTGTACAAATTTATTACCAGATATGTATGTATAAATATGCACGTCTACATTCTTTGCAAATATGTATATATATACGTAAAAAAGATTACCTCCTGTTTGAGAATGACTGCTTTTTCTAAATGCAAAATAAAAGGCATCCTTGCATCTATGTTTATTTATTATTCTGCACAGGAAAAAAATGCTCGCACATCTACGCATGATCGGCTCTAGGGGTGTTGTCCTTTCCTTAGAACAAAATAAATACTGAATAAATAGTGAATACTCTAGTTGCAAGACTGGAATAAATCTTTATCGAAGTATTTGATAAACTTTAGAGACTGTTTTCTTCTTATACTTCTTATTTAAAGGATTGACAGATTTTAAGAAATTATTAAATTATATGGTACCTGGGAGCTGGGACCGAAGTCCTGTTCGTTCCTTATTAAAGTCTCATTTGATTCTATAGGATTTTCTTTAAAAGAGAATATATTTTCCATAACTTACTGACCAGATTATGTTTAGTTTGATTTAAGATCTCTGGTTTGTAAGCAAAAAATAAAACTAAACACATGCTTTTCTAATAAGAACTGAATACATATTGCTTGCTGAAGCGACGGTGTGTAATGTATGTATGTAAAAACAATCTTCATCTCTCCATGACATGACCAAAATATGACCTACATAGAGGATACCATTCAGGTAATTACAAAGCGCAGTTGACAGGTTTTAGCGGAACCTCAAACCACAAACAACAATGCAACAGAATCGTTCCTTAATGAACTATAAAGTCAACAGACAGACCCATTGAACCTCAAAGGAAAAAAAAACCATTTGAACTAAATACTATAATTTGTGACAGATTTAATCAGGGTAAGTAAGATCACTAATTACTCAGTAGATTCAAGCCAATAAACGTCAGTCATTCCGTGCTGGGCAGACTAAGCTACCAAAAAACACAAACTCATCAATAATTGGGTATCAGTTTGCCTTTAAATAAATCCCATCGAAATTTAATTTACGCCTTCATTGTGTTTGCAAACCATAATAAGAAAATCACTAGATACCTATGGACCTTTCAAGGAGCGTTTCTGAACTTAGAAACACTAAAAATTAGTTCGGACGAAATATACATTCAAGCCATTGATATGAATAGTTAATTTTACTTTGCAGTCTTATTGTTTCAAAGAGAAAATGTTTTTAAAAATATTTCCGTTTTTGAAGAACATTGAAAAGCGTTATAGGGAAAAGATTTTCAAGTGCCAAATGTACCTTGGTATACCATCTAAAAGTTCAATGTTTGCTGTACGTAAGTTTGTTTACATTAGCTAGAGCTACCAGCACAGTATGCGCTTCTAAATATTTCGAAATAGCTGTATATAAACGAAGAATGCCTTCCTGTCATTTTATTTCCAATCCCTTGCTATTGTCTGTGTTAGTTGGTTTTTAAAAACAACAAAACATCCCTAGCAACCAGATTTGCTAAGTGGCAAGACACCTTCTCGCTTCACATGCAGTTTCACTTTGACTTAACCTAATTTATACCGAAAGCGTATTCCTAAAAGAAAATACGAACGTACATCAATCTCCGTCCCAAAATATCATTTCAGTCTACTTAATTCAAATTCTGCATCGTTGCCAATTTAATAATTTGAAAAAAGAAAATATTCCTCAAAGAGAGCGACATTAAGCGAAGTAATTTTTTTTTTGCGACATTAGGCGTTCACCTTGCAAAGCGAAGTAATTTGTTTGCACCATCAACGCATCAAAACCAAACTCAAATGCATAATTAACAAGATCCGCACTGTAAAAATGTAATTATCTACACAGCTTATTAGCAAAGATAAAGCCAGTCATTATCAGTATCGACAAACATCTTGCTTGCTTTCATCTGTAATTACAGAATAATTTGTTCAGAGGGTTTGTGTGGCGGAGGTTTTAATTATTATGAATAAATTTGAAAGAAAAAAATTGCCACACACCCAACTGGAATGTCTTATACAGAACCATGTTGGGATGGCAATGGCGATACTCCCAAATGCCGTAGGTATTGATGGAGAAATAAAAAAAAACAAGTAAAGTTTTTTACAGAATTTGAAGGGGAATGTCTTACCTCGATGAGGGCTAGTGAAAAAAGAGAATATAAGTTATATATTACTGTGGTTGGTCAACAAAAATTAGGAAGTTTTCAAACTCCTTACTAATACGCTAACAAATCTATGTATACGCTAATAATATTTTAAGTTGGGATTACAATTTTATCGCAAAGTAATTATGAAGCGCTTGGCTTTAACAAACCATGACATTAACTTAACAATATATAAAAATTGATTAATCAAAATTAAAGTTAAGGCGGTGCTGCCAAATCAACCAAATCTGCAAAGCCATATGATTGTCATCGAATTCTACCAAAACAGATTTCATCAATTGAGTAAGAAGGGTAACCGATATTATGTAAACATGATGGTTTCCCAGCTTAGGCAAAGATGTACTCCGAAAGCCGAAGGAAGAAAATATATACGCACTTTTGGTTGAAGTGGGGAAAAGTATGATTTATTTGCAATATTTTATTTCCATGACACACCGTCAATCGATCACAAGTAGGTACATATACCTATGGTAATTTTATTCTCTGAAATGAATTGTATGCGCATGTTGACGTAATGATAAAGTGATAAATTAAATCGCCTCTCACTATAGAGGACACACTTGACCTACTTTAGTGAGATTATTACCCATACTTATAGAATGTCAGAATGTGATGTATCATTGGGTAATACTTTAGCACGAATCTTAATTCTTCATTACGTTCTACCATGCATCTGAAACTCGAGCCCTTCACATTCACAGTATCATCTCTTATTCAGAGCATGTGTATGGTAAAACTCCTTATTTCTGATATGATTTCCTGAAATAAAATAATAAATTCTGGGTAGTGACATGATTTGAAGAAAATGTGATGAGCGCTTGCGTCAGCACTTTGTCGGTATTCGCACTATAGGAAAGAATAGTTCTGTCACTTCTTCAAGGCCACATTGGGCTCAATTTCTTAACGTAAAAAAGTTGCTCACTAATATTAATTAAAAAAGAATTCCCAGAATTTTTCTAGAAACCAATAAAAAATACTCGGGGCTGTGGTGAATCGCCAGCTCAAGCCCAGTGTTTAACTCTTTCAATGACACGGTTCTGTTAGGTTAGCTTATAGAGGGCTAAAATAAATTAGGTATCACGCGGGAAACTTTACTGTCAACTTAGTTCAAAGGGTTTAACATCAGAATGTATAAAAAGTGAGATTTTGTGTATGTACATATGTTTATCCTTTCACTTAAACTGGTGAATATGCCTCACACTTTAAGCCAGGGTCTTTTTTACCAAAGTGATTGTGATTTTCTCATATATGTCGAATCCATTGTTGCCCCGAAGAAGGGGCAAACTTTGCTGGGATGTACAAGTACACTCTACAACTTGATCATTTATTGCAATTTCCTATTTCTTGTATTTTTTTTTATAAATTTATTCTTACGTATGACTTGACTACCTGCAGTGTTTTATGAACATCAGACCACGATCGGGAGATCGATCGTTGATAATACTTAAACTGACAGTTACAGAAGTGTAAACATCGAATGGTTAAGCTGATGCCTCGCTAAAAGTGTCAGTTGAACTGCGTTTTCTATAATGTCAATTATATCAAAAAATATAAGTCTCAGAAACAGATGCAATCAAATTATAGAGAAAGCCTTTTTGCAACAAGATAGTCACCAACAAACCAAGCATCTAGCGACTTCTCTTAAGTGGTCGACAAAAATAGATCAATAAATAGATCATAAATTAGTACAAAAAGCCACAGGAAGGCATGTCATAACTTATTCAACTAGAAGTTGATAGTCTGTTAGATTTCTCTAACTAATTTGTTATAAAATGAGAGATAAACCATAACGGTAAACAAATGAGAGAGAAATCATTTTAAGTTGCGTAACCAAACCAATAAAATTGATTTAAAAATTGGTATCAAATGAGGTGATCGCATTAAGTGGTTTTCAATATAATTTATAGAAGCAACATAAAGGAAGATTGGAAATGTAGAAAAACTCTTTTCCATCTCACTCTAGCATATGTTTTTGCGCCATAAACTAAATAATCTGGTAACGTTTTTAAATTACAGTTTAAACTGAACTATATATGTGGAAAGTAGTCAATGTCATGATACCGAGGAAAACACAAAAGAAAAAACGTCTACCCCATATTGGGGGCCAAAGCTGAAAACGGAATCACTGCAGCCAAATTGTTAAAGAAAGTTTTTTTTTTCTCTTACTGATATTATACTGTTTTTGAAAAGTCACGACTTTCCAACTGCAGCAAAAATAGTTTCTATAATCCACTTATCTATTCTGTTTGACAGTAAAAATAGTTACTGAACATTTTGCTCCCTTTATCTGCAAATTCAAATCGCAACTACATAAAGTTAATTTTCCCAAACGTCATTAATGTTCTACTCGTTAGATTTTATGATGATACGTCTTAAACTGATTTTATTACAGCCCAACACTGTGACGAGTGTCCACATATATTCTTGTTTCGCTCCCTCAAAATTTGTCCATCTAGTCATTGGTAAATAAGTTAAAAGGAAACTCGTCAACGGATTCCACTTATTTTGCGGTCATTGGTACATTTTTCTGTCTCTGATGGCATGTCAGTGTCGAAAAAGCTTTCCGATTTTAATGGCTGCCTAACCTCACCCTCCATTCTACTTGATGCCAAGGTCGGTACGACATAAAACGACTCCTCACTTAGGTATACAAAATGACAGTCAATCCGCAACACCAGTTAACGTGATACACGAACAAATCGTATAGAATTATCCTTGCGGAATTGTTCACGTGATTCCTCTGGAGGGTCTTTTGTACACTCTGCACGCAATTGTTATATATCCACTCAGTCGAAAGTAATTGAACGATTCAATAAATTCGTTTTCAACTCCGCCTGCTTTCAGATGAAAATGAACGGCTCCCAGGAAAGTGAGAGTTTTTTGGACACACAAACACAACGGCTCAACGACACCAGCAACGAGACCGCGCCACGGCTGGATCCAATTCTACTGGAGCGCTTTACGAGAAATCGTAGCATCGACGGTCCTTGGTACTACATCCTCATCGTAATGTACAGTATCCTAATAATATTCGGTGCTGTTGGGAATTGCTTGGTGGTGATAGCGGTCCTGCGAAAGCCAATGATGCGTACGGCCAGGAACGTCTTCATCCTCAATCTGGCTATATCAGGTAAATGAGCTGAGCTTTTGTTGGACTCCCTTAATCGCTTTGTATTTTTAGATCTGCTCCTGTGTTTGGTTACAATGCCACTGACCCTGATGGAAATCCTCTCCAAGTTTTGGCCATTTGGGACTTGTGCGATTCTGTGCAAAATGATTGCCATGCTTCAGGCAACGAGTATATTCGTGTCAACGATATCGATAACCGCGATTGCTTTCGACCGATATCAGGTATGTATACACATTACTGAAACATATTGCTTAAGCACCCGCACCATAAATAGGTATCATGAATACTATGAGCATTTCTGTTGTCCAAAGTAGGGGTGATAACGATTCTGCAAACATCGTGTTAACACTTTGAGCAGCGATAAAGCTGATTGTGTGCAAATGGAAGAGCCTTCCATTCCATTAACTTGCCCAGGAATTACCCAACAAGATTATTTCGGTTTGCGCGAATAAATAGATATTAAGTGACACTCGAGCCGTTTGTTCAATTTACCGAAGGGAAACACCGCACACCACGAAGGAAATCTATTAAAGTGATTTGTACAGATGCTGGTTAAATGCTAAACTGAAGGGAAATTCTACACGGTTTACTGTTAGGTTCATTATTCTTAATTTTCCATAAATCTGATCTATCATTGTACAAATGGATGTCTGTTATTGAAATTCGAAGCTCTCAGATAAGTGTGGGGGTTATTTGATGAATCACGCAGAAGACACAATTTACCCTTTATGTAGGTTAATGACTTTTTTTCTTGTCAATTAAATTGCGTTTGTTTTTGAATTTAAGTTGGCTACGAATTAAGGTTTAATTTTGATTTGTGTATTAATATAAAAGAAGCTGGTCTGAATTCATTACGGCTTACAGAAAACTCAATTGACATACATATACTTTGCCAGATGGCAGACGTCTAAAGTGGGTAGGGATTATTTCTTGTGCATGGTGATATACCTACATATTTCTAGGTTTTATCTACCTATATTCATATGTTTGAAACGATCTATTTGATGGGCATAGGCAACATTTGTATCAAAGGCATCATTCAATTATACAGTTTATAAAATATACTTAGCCAAATACGAGCATTTGTTCCACTCCACTTAACGTATCAGTATGTGGAGCTTTTCGAAATTCTGAAAGAAGAGAAAGTATAGGTGTATCGATGTCCTTAAGCGTTTATGTAATACATTAGTAGGTATATCTGTATAAGACTGCTTTATATGGCAGGAGCTATTCTAAGGGTATTTCGCATGAGCAAATCTTTTAATATCAGTAAGTCACGTAATAATAATAGTTGGCGCAACAGGTCTGTAGGGACCCAGGGCCTAGCTTCTCGCAACCATTCGTTTTGTGTGAGTTTTTCATTTTTGGAACGAATGGAAGGGATCTACAATTTTATGCCGGTTCCAAACGGGCCGATTGAGAAGCTCTTTCATGACAGTTATACTCTCGGATGTTTGTCAGACGTTCGCGAGAGGTGGCGCAGTGAAAAAAACCCTGAGTTGGAATTTGGGTGTTTGCGGGATTCGAACCTGGACCCCTCGCTTAGTAGTCCAACACACTAACCACTAAGCCACTGCGACCACCAGTAAGTCACGTAAACGATATAATACCCTCCGATTGTCATTTCGACAAAATATTGCATCATATGTGTCTCAAGATATTTTTATAGGAAATTTCTTCAATTTTCTGACTGCGTGCTTGACACGAGAAATTTAATTTGAGTGCTAGAAATTCATATCACGCAAAATACTGAGTGCATTAATTAGCAGTTAAAGCCCAGATTTAATATTCAGTATAGGATATCGAAAAAATAAAAAGGTAGATTATGTGGGATTCCGATAAATGGATGACAGAATGCATAATAAAGACGAAAATGAGAGATATTATATACCTACTTAATACGGAACAAAAACAATTTTTTGGCTGCGGCGGGTACTTAGAAGACTGCCTTGTTGAGCAGCTGTGCTTGGCAAGAAATGCAACCTTAAGAACGGCCCTGAAGCAAACACGGTAAAAACGAAACGTAAAAACAAAGCGGGTTCCAGGCCGAGGGCATACCTTTTGAAAAGTATTAATTAATGGGAAAACTTATCAAAAGACTTAGGTACTGAAATGAGTTGTAATTACGTCGACTTCTTGGTCTGCTTTCTAAGGCTGTGAATTTAGATATGACCTCCATTTATATTTATTATTTTTACTTTAATAAAATGTGTACATTTGAGAAAAGTTACCTCTAGCTATGCGAGACCTCTCTCACACGCACCCTACCTTATTTGAATTACGGGGTGGGTGCAAGTTTGACCTTATTACTCAAATTTTGTTGGCATTATTGCACTTTGTCCGAGTGAAATAAGACCAACTGTTGAAATATGGCCTTATTTCACTTTTGTAAAGTGAAAAAAACCTAATATATTTTTTTTAATTTTCCTGATTGATGTATTCTTCATTTTTGTATTTAGGTATTTGAAAAGCTCCAACTTTCTTGTCCCTTCGAACTGTTCTTCAAAACACCATCGCTAGCGCATACGTCCAATAAAACATGTAACATTTGGTGCGATTTCTCTTTCCAGGTGATTGTCTATCCAACACGTGACAGCCTTCAGTTTTTGGGTGCACTTTCCATCCTGCTGGGGATTTGGTTCCTAGCCTTAGTATTGGCCTCGCCGATGTTCATCTTCAAACAGCTAGTACACGCTGAAATTCCAATCGTCCTGCATAAGGTCGGCATCAAAGGCATCTCCTTTTGCATAGAAGATTGGCCACTAAACCACGGCCGATTCTACTACTCCATATTCTCGTTATGCGTCCAATACCTGGTGCCAATACTAATAGTATCCGGTGCCTATTTCGGAATCTACAATAAGCTCAAAAACCGCATTACAGTCGTCGCCGTCCAAACAACACAACGCAAAGTTGAACGCGGACGACGCATGAAACGCACCAACTGCCTCCTCATCAGTATCGCAGTGATCTTTGGCGTTTCCTGGCTACCGCTCAACTTCTTTAACCTATACGCTGACATGAGAAGATCGGCTGTCACACAGACGATACTCGTCGGATATGCCGTCTGTCACATGATCGGAATGAGCTCGGCCTGCTCCAATCCCCTACTCTATGGATGGCTCAATGACAATTTCCGTAAAGAATTTCAAGAATTATTATGCCGTTCTAAGGAACCCACTAATGTTGCTCTTAATGGTACGACAGGACAAACACGTCGGAGGCGAAAACATGTCAACATTACCAAGGGGGATCTTAAATTGCTCGAGGGACAGCGTGTCACCGATTCGGTAGCTTTGACCGAGAATCCAATGTCGACGGAAGTAACGACATTGATGCGGTAAAAAAAGAAAAAAAACAAAAACAGCACCCACCCACACAAGACAAACACATTCCGTTCTTGGCTAATATGATACAGTATGCGCTTTCCATATTTAGATAGTCAAGTAGCAAAAAAAAAATTAATTTCTTTCTTAAGTTACAATTAGCGTTGCGTGAACTATATGTGTTGTCTACAAAAATATTAAACAGAAAAAAAAAAAAATAAACAAACATTCAAAAACTTTTAAGCTTCCCCACATATAAAAGCCGCCGGAGGGTGAGATCGATTGATTTAAACAGCTTCAAAAGTTCCAATCTGCGTCACGTTAGTCCATTGATAACTTTAACAACTTTCTCAGAAATGTCATACATAATTTTTGCAATTAAACAAAATGAATTATAAAAAAGGAAAAAAATATAACTTGAACCTTTTTGAGTTTTCGACTCTCGACGCATGCGATGTTTGTTCAAAAGTGTTGCACATTTATTTTTTTATTTTTTTTTGTTTGTAGTGCTTTGTAATTTGTTGCACTTGCATATAATAAAAGTTGCTACACACTATTCTGGATATCAAGTGGTTGTTAAAGTAAGTAGCTGTACACATTTATATTGAAATAAGGCCTCGTGCCACCCAAATGCAGTTACAAATTTGTTTAGAGTACCCTTACATCAGAGGCTGTTGGATTGAACTACAACTAAAAATGGATGGCAAGGCTTTCTCGTCTCATTCGAGCCTAGGAAAATGATTAAAAGATTTATCTCATGATTTTAAATCGTATATTGTCAAAAATCTTTTCAACCGGTTTTGCACACCTAATGGGATTTTGACATTGTATTTCATGTTTTTTTAAAAGCACTTCAGTCTTTGCAGATCTTAAAATATCCCTTTTCCATTTTTTTCCGGACTGAATCTTAAAGTTCTGTACATGCGGCGTCATCTCCTCGAAAGTTAGACACATTCCGCGGTACTAATAATCATTTTTAGTGTCCAGGTTACATTTTTCGAACTCACAATGGCGAAGTTTTCCATACAAAATCGCATATTGTGACCTAGAAAATATTTAGTGTGAAGGTTAAAAATGATTATTAGTAAGGCCCATTATATGCGAGAGCATTCATTCTGGATTTTTTTTTTTTCAATTTAGCAGTTCGGACTTCGGACTCAGCGTTCAATTTTAGGTTTCTTTCATTCCTCCCAAAAAAATTATAACTTAAAAGTTGCAAGGGTACTTATACGGACTTGCTGGGCCCGTATTTTTTTAACTTTACAACGCGTTTATGTTGAACAGTTTTAATAAGACAATGATGGTTCGCCCTGCCTTCACCAGCCCTAAAACCATCTCCTTTGTAACCTAAAGCAGACATAATACTATTTTAATGAAAGCTTTGCCAATATCCAGAATAAAAAAGTGTGTTCGTATTAAAAGCACAAAAATTTAAATGTTCCGCTCACTTTTTGCTATTTAATGCTTCGAGTAATTGCGATGGCTAATTTGTATTCTTCCGTAATAAACAATTACTTTTTGGTGTATCGTGAGTGTGTAAATAAATAAATTTATGAAATCTCATATTTGGATTTATGAATTTATTTTAAATGTGTAGTAAATATCTTAAACTAATTGGACAAAGATTTTTTCTTGCTTCAAATTTGAAACTTGATTTATTTTTTCTTCTTATTTAAGGGTTAATCTACAGAGCTTGAGTACGGACGTTTAATGAATATAAGGAGTGCAGAATAAATTGGTTTCTTAAAATACAAATTTATATTTGTTAAGTACAAGAGTGTGAATGTTATTGTATCTATTTAAAAATAAAAATGTACATATACATTCAGATTTCGTTTTATACCTAAAGAAACAAAAAAAAAAGTTTGTAATGAGAAGATCAAAATAAGATATTTTTTTCTATAAATGTTCTTATTGGTACGAATTTAATAAGTAGATGAATATATATTTAAAACAAAGGTAGATATAGTTTATTAAGATGTTGTTAAAAACGAAACTTAATTAAATAAGAATGTAAACAAATTTCTTCAAAAATAATGTCTGTTTCTTATATGGCTGTACATAATGTACAATTAAATAAAACGGGAATATAAATTCATACATTATTAGGTAAGAAATAAATAAATGAAATTAATTTTTCTAAGAGAAATTTGACTGTTGTTTTGTTTCTTATTTTGTTGGTCTGGTTGGTTGGTATTCTTACTGTTCAAAAGAAACATTTCAAATGAAGGATAGCCTCGTGGGTATGGTATTCTCCTTATTTATTTTGATTAATTTAAATGAATTAATAAAATAATAAAAAAAGATATAAATAAATAGAAATAAAGGTTTAAAATTTAATAAAAGAATTTTATGTACTCGTAGCTTGAAATTCTTGATGAATATTTAACAGAAATAGTTTTTTAGAACGATTACAAATGCGATATGAGTTGGGCAATATTATCCATCGCTTGGCAAGGGCTTGGGACTTGCCTGTCCAAATATTATTTTCTCTAACTTTTAAATGCCACTTTTAATAGACCACAGAAAGACAGTTTTCTAAGGCCTTATCGACTATTGTCCTCTCAAGCACTTCAAACATCAGCAAAAAATATAATGCAAAAACTACTCTTTGAGACGCACACCAATTTTATTCTATCTATTATATCCTCTCGAATCCACTGTCCAAGCCGGGCTTACGTATACCTAGTTGACAAGTGGATGGGACAACAACTAACTTAAAGTACACAACTGTTGCCGTAATGGTAGAAGCCCAGGTCCACATCGGACTGTAGCGCAATTTCAGTAGGCAAATATTAGTAAGATGACTGATGTGTTTAATACAAATTTTGAAACAATAAAAAAAATTTTTTTGTTTTTGCCGCATTTTTAACGCATTTTGTTAAACGTTCGTATTATTTTTTTATGTCTTGGTTGGTTCATTTTTTTACTGCTTTGAAGCAGAAAAGCGTATTAAATGTACATTTATCTATTTTTCGAAAAACCTATTAAACTTAAACATGCATCAAAAAATGTGTCAATAAAGTCTTCAAAAAGCGTAAGTATTTTAGAACAGTGTAAATACTTGTATCACTTCTACTGCTCCAACCGATTACAGCTAGTCTTTAGGCATTGTTATAGATATAAATCAAAACCGAAAGTGCAATAATATAACATACATAACTTGCCTTACAATTTTCAAGTCAATCTCAGGTGTCAAATCGAAGTGCAGAACAAAGCAAAATCAAAACTAATTAGCAAAGCACTCAAAACTTATTAGTGTACAGTCCTAATTATCACGATTTTAATGACCTTAGATATCTCCAAAGATGCCAGTGCAACAACTATGTCGTTTACCACCTTTGGAAGATGAGGGTAGATGTCTGATTGTCCAATAGAATTTATATCCTTGTAAATTGGCAACAGCAATTGCGAGATTTGGCTAAGGCATGGGGAAATGGAAATAATTATTGTGACTGTGAGTTACTCATTAAACGTTATTTTAAATAATTTTCTGTAACAAAAATGGCCTTTTGTACACATTCATAAAGTTAGAAGTTACATCCTCTTAATAAAATAGTAGCCGTTCCACACCCCTGACTATACATTATTCAGATTGGATTTTCCCAAATAGCAGATCGCTTTTATCATAAACGTATGCAATGTTGTGTTTATTGTCAGTAGTTCTGCATATTTACAGGCGCGTGGAAAATAGGGTATCCTGACAAACGATTGTCTACAAAAACACAGCCAACTTCTAAGAACCAACTAAAACTAAAGTCCAATAAAATATGTAGTTGGGGCAACAGCTTCAACTTTATGGTAAGATGACATCCGAAACTGCTACGGTGCTTGCTAACTAGGTGTATGTGTGGCTCTGATTTCATAGTTTTCTAATTTTATGTCGTGTACAATTACCGAGTCAGTCCAAAATTATAAAAATATCACGGAAGTGTTCTTTCTCATTCATAGTCCTTTGATGCAAACTGATCCAAAAACCACACCAACTAGATCGTTAACAGCCGCTTTCAACAAGATCAATAATTCTACTGCATATAAATGTACATAGTACACAGCGACTGGCAATATTACGTCTCCAAAGGCCGCCAAAACAGATCGAAATTCGCAGCAAAGTCCATTCTCCATATACCAGCATCCGATTTGTATTTGTATCCTTAGAGTGGGATTCCGATTATTAAGCTGGAGTTTCCTTACAGCATATGCAGAGGTGATTTCTTAAGCCAAGAGAAGAGCGGTTGGCAGGTGTCACTCTCTGTTTGATTTCTGATGAAATCTTTTTTTTCAGGTGTGGTAGTAGAAACAATGTAGACAGTAGGCACATTCCCGTCCTATCTAAAAGCTATAAACATTTTTTGTCCCATTCATCGACATTCGGTGTTGCTTCATGTTGAAAGCGTATAACTTTAATAGTATAGGTATATATTCCTGGTACTCTAAAAAACACTAGTGACAGCTTTATTATTTTCTCTTTACTTATTATCATAAGCATATAGAAGTAGTGAAAGGTCGATGGTGCTTAGGACAGGAGTCCATTCAAGTCGACATCCTATTGAATTTTCTATATATTTTTTTACTAGACAGGTCGCGGTTAGATCGCTACCGACTTTGTTGCATCTTCAAATCGTCTCCATCGTCAATTTACAAGTTTTGCGGGTATGCCAAAATTAGAAATGGCTCTGTAGGGCTGGTCTGTAAAATAATTTAAAATACATATTTAAAAAAAAAAACTGCAGGGTTTTATTTGAACTTCTTTAAGTTTTTCCACTCAAGGATCTCTCCTACTGGGGAAACTTTAACTAACTGAACTTTCCTTGACTAATAAGTTATTTACGAATGTGTTTGAGTGCTCATAATGACAGATATGATATTGTCATAGGGCATTGAAATTTGTTCGCTTTTAAGGGGCAAACGGCAAAGCAAATAGGTACATAATTATGCCCTCTTATACCAATCGACCTTGTTGGGCTTCATCTCAGATAATGTACTTATTGTTTTGGTTTTTCTCATCTAACAAGAATGGTTCGTTTTGCCAAAACAGCAAGGTGAGCGATCGTCACTCGAACTATGCATTGTGATGGTCCCATGTCAAACACTTAACCTAAACCAATCTATCATTGATCTCGATTTGCATTTATAGGAATGAATGAGGACTGGAAATTTTTGGAAATGCTGCCTAAGAAATGAGCACCGATAGACTCCGAAAAACATCTCAAATGAAAACTAATCAGAAAAAAAAGGAAATTCCTTCTTTGCAGTTTACAAACCCGGAAATTCACATCGTTTTTGGTTTAACGACCTCAAAGGTCACAATCCCAAATGATGCAGTTCCATCCCCAGATTGTGAAAATTATTTTAAGTTGAAACCGAACCTTCCCATTGATTTCTTATTGACAACTTCTGCCGGTAAGATGCTGTGTTATTTATATAGTGCAGCGAAATACCCAACCACACCGGTTTGAACGGTTCCCCGCCATAAGCCTCCGGCGTTAATTTTTTTTTCCATTTAAGCTTGAATAATCAATACAACGGATATTAGTCACACAAGTATAGATACTGTTGAAGCATTGCTATCTTACGTTTGGAGAAAGTTAGGTAGGTACGTAGGGAGCTGCACTCATTTTTCCATCGTTAGTTCAGCCGTTTCGTCACATCGTCACCTATAGTTAGAAAAGTTATTTCCTCGTGCTAACTCGATAACAAGATTCAAGACTTCGAATATAACATCCCATTTGCATTGAAAAATTAATAAGAATAATTGGACGTGAAACGAAACAGAAACGGGTTTACTTCAGAAACGTTAGGTACGTATGACCAGCTTTCAGTGAGTTGTCATTTAATTTAAATGTCAGTATCTATTCTGTATCTGACATTGCGGTTGCTTTTCAAGGAGTGTGCATAAAGATTGTCTGGCAATGTCTTCACTAAGGGTGTTTGTTGTTGTCCTTTTGACAGTCGCCGTTTTTACGGTGAGTTGTTATCCTGCGAGTGTGCCTAATTATGCTATCCCCCGTCCTGAGAATGGCGAATTGGTTCTGGCGCCACCATCCGCTCCAGTTGAGTTGACATCGGGAAAATGCAAATATCAGGACTCCTATGGTGAATGTGTGCAAATAACTTCCGAGCTGGTTGCTGGCCTGACAGGCACGGGATAAATTGCTGCATATGCGAATAAAAATAATTAGAAAGTGTTGTTAAAATAAAGAATATATGCCAAATAAAAGATTGTACATGTGTGAATAATTAAGGAAATGGAAAGATCTGTGGTTTTTCTGCTTCATATTGTCAGTGATGTGATCTCTGCTTTGAAATGTGTCTTTTCATTTTGTCCAGTTGAATCTTTCGGGTTTGTGTGTAGTGCCTATTGCCTATTCAAATCATGTGCTTTAACCCGTTTGTGTATAGCTAGGGTTGTTATTAATCATTCATTCATTGTTTTGCATAGCCTTCTGCAGCAGGTATATAATTAATTCTGGTTCGTGATGCAAACACATTGTAAACATTAAAGTGTATGGGTTCAGCATAGTCAGACGCATTTCATTGTCGTTTCCGAGTTATAGGCACACAGCTACATTTATGTTAGAGGGAATATTTGAATTGTATGGTTGAGTGCAATTAGCTTCAGAGCATTTCTTTATGCTTTCTTATCCATTTCTGAATATTCGAACAGGGCCATACCTTATTGAAAAACTTCCTCTTTTATGATATTGTATAGCAAGTATATACCTATGCGTTTTTAGGTTGGTAATAGTAAATTTAAAATTCCAAATTCGCCCCAGGAGGCCAGGACATAAAAACAGAGCAGCCAGCAATCACAGGTATGCCGTCTTCATTGAAGCAGCAGTTGTTTATACATCGTATGCTTAAAGGCAGCATCAAAATTCATTTTGTACCACCAACGTCTTTCGCGGTAAAAGTGTGATTTGAATTAACAAATATGGGAGGGCCTTGTAACCTGTGTTAGATTAGGAAAACAGCGGAAGACCCTTATTTTGCAATTTACAGGAGGATAGTTTCAATTTTGAGGCTATGACTACCTACATTTTTGGTATATAGTATGATGTAGGTATAAAGAAAACAGAGCGCCCATTGAGTCAATTGGGTTCGAAAAGAAAGAAGAATCTTCTTCTTCGATACACATTGATTTTAAATGCCTGCAGATTGTAGTGTAAAGGTAGTTCTCTCGAAATATGTCTGCCAGGAAGCGAGTTCGAAAGTAGGGAACTCCTGTAGCCATATATGAGCTTGAGAAGGTAATATTATAGCCGCTGCTTAGCGGACTAATAGTTGGTGTTTATATTGGCTGATTATCTTGTACATAACAGTGAACAAAATTGATTTTTTTACGATCCACGACAGTCATGCCCACAGAGTCTTGAATAATTATTGGTGCCTGTATACAAATCAAAGGAGCACCATTGCTGCCGCAGGCATGCTTAGAAAATCCTATGCAGGGACTGAATGTCACAATGTCAATCGGGAGGCCATATTGTTGGTGGAATTTTAGTGGGGGCGACTGTGTTCCACATTTTTGGTGCCCTTTACTTACACGGCGTTCACATCGCAGTTCAGTTTAAGAACATTGATATACTTTGTTTTCGCTGATTTAAACGCTTTTAATTTAAAAGTCGTATTGAAACACAATATTTAAACACAGTTTAGGGAACAGGTTTTTTATGTCGTGGGAGAAAGATATTTCAGTTTCAGCATAATTTATAATCTGTATAATTGGGATGTAAAATGCAATACACACTTGCACAAAATGTATACAAGAATTGAATACAATAAAAGCCCTCTTTTTTTGGGCTTCGTTATCATCAAAGCAAAGTAAAGTAGGATTTTGTTGGAGCCCTTTTCAATCAAATCAAACTGGTACGAAAATTCTATATGGGAAGTACCATTAATATTGAGGTTACCCTGCAACAAAAAAAGCCACCGAACTGTAAGCCCTTATACTCCAGTTCCGAAGTTTGAACGAAATCCTGGCAGTCGTTTAGGCTGTAAGCCTGTGGAAGGACGGACAAACAGACAGACGGATAGACCGGACAGAATTTTGCGACCCGCTTTATTGAGTTCCTCTATCATCGTAATTTCAGAATTGAATAACACCTCGCGTTCGAAATTTTGTACGAAAATAATATGGAGAAAGTTAAAAACATACTCAAAATGTATTCTTTTTAAATTATTTATTGTTACAAAATTCATATACATATCTACAAATTGTTTGTTATTGAAAAAGTGCCAACCGAGGGCCATTAAAAACACGTAGGTATTCATAGACAGGAGAAAAAGGGAGCGCGAGATAGGTCATCCAAAATGTCTTGCAAATTGCAAAAAAAAAAAAAAACACTATCGCAGGCTGTTAAAGCTGAGACAACGAATTTAAGCTGTGGGAGTTTTCAAAAGCAAATACTCAGCTCCACCAAGTCTTCGCTGCAAACCTATTCAATTACCACTTCTTTAGCAATATAACCCCAACCCGTTTTACACAGCGCACATCCAAAACGAACAGAAGTACCTACCTACCTAATCTAAGAACAAAAACAAATATGTTGCATCTTCGCAGGTATTTTCCAATTAATTTTTTATGACACCATACGAGATTGGTTGCTTTTATATTTACATGGAACCTAATGAACCATAGACCAGTAAGTGTCGATGGAATTATAATGCCATATTTGGTATAGATATACCTTCATTTGTTGCCATAACATTGTAGAAGTTGCAACAAGTAGGTAATTGGAATGTGCCCTTGAAAAGAATGCATGTACATAACTTTAGATTCATTTATATAGTTTTGGTGTCAGTCAATCCCGATACCTAACCTTGTTGTTTCATTTTAAAAAAAACTCAAATAAATAAAATATACATTTTAATAACGTCTCCATTTAATTGACCAATGAGGATAAACAATAATTTGCACAAATGTGTAAACAAAAGCTATAGGTTATATAGGTAGTTAGGAAGCTATACCTGCCTTTCGGAAAAAAGGTCTATAATTGCTGATAGAACAATCACGACTATAGTTTAATTGTGATACTGGATGGCTTTGACTCTATGCACCATGCCATTGAAGAGCTGACTCAGCGTATATGGAATCGCAATTCAATTCATTTCAAGTGCTAATCGTAGCTATACCAACAGATCCATGACGCAGCCCATTACTGGATTTAATCGTGCGCCTAAAATAGAGTGGTAAATAATAAAACGAGCTGAGAGCGATGTCACACTTTATTTTCACTGCATAAAAATAATTTTTCGCAATATTGGCTGTGCTGTTAGAGGAATGTAGGTATAGCATGGGCTCAATTGATTCAACAACCAAAGTACCTACTTTCGTACTAATTGCGCAGTTACAGGTAATTTCAATTGAGCTTAAATTAGTTTGGCAACGGCTTTTGCATACTTTTGGGGTTAGAAAGGAATTTCTTTGGTAATTTTTATTTGTTTGTAATTTCGTTTGTAGAAAGGGGATTAGGGAAATGACACTGGAGACTATTTAAAATTAAATGGGGACAGCGCGACGATACCTACTGCTCACCATTTTATCATTAAAAAATAATTATGGAGAAAGAACTCCATGGCGTTTGGTTACCAATGTTTCAGTTTGTTCATTATGTTCAAAATTAAAAAGTAACAAGTTTAATTATATACCATTAATGCAACTACGAGAACATTACGAGTATGAATTAAATAGAAGTGTGGGTACAATAACCGTAACCCCAAGACAATATGCTATGCATACCTATGTTTAAGTCGGTATAACAAAAAATTGGATCCCTGCACTGCTTAATAAAGCCATGGGTTGGGGACGAAATTCTGGTGAGGTCAAAATTATTTTTTTTAAATTCTGCTCTACAAAATTCTGCTTTAGAAAAATCTGCTTTACAAAACTCTGCAAGGTTTGGAAAATGTTAAAAAGCGCGCGCTTTTAATTGTTTATTTTTTATGTAGGTAAAACATTCTACCTACCTACTCACTTGTTAGAGAAGAAGAGGCAAAAGGAGTTTTGTTACTGGTTTTAAGACAAATATTCTGTTAGTTAGTGTGTGAATATAATAATACATATATCTGTAATTAAATCCAATAAAGGAAAATCTAAGGTCATTTTTTGGCTGTTTTTTTTTTTTTGTGTGTTCCTGGTACCCACCTGTGTACCTTCTTTATATGAAATAGATAGTAATTTGTTGACAAAGTTGAAAAATATTTGTTTTCCTTAAATTCGTAAATTGAAAAAAAAAAAAACTGAATTAGCAGAATTTATTTGTTTAAAATATTGCCTATCAGAAATAGAAAAAACAGAACAGGAAAAAAGCAGAATTTTTAAATCAGAATTTCGACCCGCTCCCTAAATCCATTTAAATGTAGATACAGGATAAAGAGCTGGAAATCCGTTATTGCACTTTCAAATGACATTTTATTGTAACTTAAAAATGGAACTGTCAAAATAAATAAACACTATTTCAATTCAAACCAATCAAGTTGTCAAAGTTATCTCTATTCTTTTATCAATGATTCTTAAAGAGTAACTTCAAACTAAACTTATTTCGTTCTACATGAGTACGTGCTTACGACTATTAAGTCCCCACAAAAGATAAAGAGGAGGAATCCACTTTTAATTTATTAGATTGAGGAGGAAAATAAAAACTAAACTGTTTGAAATTGCCGAAATATTGGTCATCATCCTCATAACTAATTAAGTGCGTACCTACACGAGTATATTTTTCTGCGAAATATATAAAAATACTCATCAAAATGTTGTCACTATTTTCCTATCCCCAAATCTATCTGTTTGCAGTTATAGCTATTTTATTGTTGGGTAAGAATAAGCAAATCAACTAGGTATAGTCAACTTATGCTGATGATTTACATGCGATTGGAAATTCGCAATTCGCACTCTACCAACTCGGCCATCGAAAATCACACAACCGACTAGGTACCGACATTGTAAGCTAAGGCAAAAGCGAATAATAAATCAACGATTATATAATTTTTAGCGCAACAGGTCCGTACGGACCCTAGGCCTATCTTCTCGCAACCATTCGTTTTGTGTGAGTTTTCATTTTTGGAACGAATGGAAGAAATCTACAATTTTATGCCGATTCCAAACGGCTAAATACTCTCGGATGTTTGTCAGAGGTTCGCGATTACGATTACAGCTGATAAAACTCCGGGATGTCCCACTCCTTTAGACGACAAGAGTAACTGCCTCGTCCAGTTGGAAATTTAAGTCCACAAACCTTAAAAGTCCCAACAAGGTAGACTTTAATAAATACGTAAGTAAGTAAATCTATCTGTAAAATATTTGCTTTCAATTACTTTACTTTTGCCTAGGAAAAAGGTTACCAGCAGTTTCGGATGACTGTTCTGACTGTTATCCGTCATCATCAGCTAAAATTCCGTTTTAACGAGAATCACGTGACTGGAATTTTCGCCTTTGAAATGCTCCAGTAAACTTGAATCATCTTCGCTGGAGCTGACCGATCCAAATGAAATTAATTTAATTGAATGCCCGGATTACAATGAATATGTTTATATAAATGATTATCAGCAGACGCCAAAGCCAACAATCGAATCAACCATTTTTTTATTGAAGTTTCATAAGCCCCAATTTCACTCTTTCGCATGGTGCTACAGCCTGGTTACCCCTGACTCATGGGTACCCTCGCCGCAATGAACAAAATAATTAAAAAAAAAAACATCACAAAGGCATCTGTGGTATACTGTAATTAGATTATGCTTCCGCCTGCACTTGAATCTCTACAAATTGATACAAATCAATCCGAATATCAGATCACAGTAGGTATTCGTTAGTTCGTAGCAAGTTATTAATTTGTATCAGCCCGTAGATGAAGTCATACAAACAGAAGGTACTAGGTTTTCATTGAAACACTGTGTATGTTCTGTGGTATGCTGAAATCTAACAAAGGAATAGTGTACAAGTTATTAACCAAAGCATAGATGGTGTGGTTAGGTAGGAAGCTGTATTATTTTTAATGCCCCCAAAAACGTATTTTACACAATATTCACCGACCGTTTAAGTACGAAAACATCATTAAAAAATCGAGAATAACTATTATCCCAAATGGGCAAGAGGTCCTCGTACCTTGCTTATACCTTCTATTTGATGATATACATTATACAAGTTTTTATGGGGGTCGTATAATGTAATGTATGTACAATCGCCGCTTTTGTTGGGTTTTTGCTACTTCAAGTTTGAGCTTGCGGAGTACTCCGTTTGTTCCGAAATAGCTGTCGAATCTTTTCTTACTAATTTATATTTTTCTGAAATGAATTTATGTACAGCGACTTGAACCAGAGGAACCTTCTTGATGTTCTCCAAGAAACTTATAGGCTTTCATATCTTTTTTTACAGGCTTTTTTATGATTTGTGTTAAAGATATTGCTTTTATAGCTACATCAGGCTTACAGGCGGTGTTTTGCTTGGAAGACTGTAGGTTGACTGTAGGCTCGAGAGGCATGTTGAGGACGTATAATATTAATATGTTATTTAAAACTTAAAACATAAAGTAAAATTATGAAGTCAAGATAAAAATATTATATACAAACAAGAGCATTAATGTCAAACATTTTTCTATACATAAAATAAAACCCGCTTAATAACGTTGAGCGAACATTTCTGCCCGTTTTTTACTTTATCCGTTTTTTTTTTTTTTTTTTTTTCTTGAAATAAAGTTATTAACAACGGGAAGTTTTTACATCTATTTTTCATACTGTTTTAGACAAAGCATTCATATATTATCTAGATTTATATAAGCCCGCAGCAATTCGGAGAAGATGACCGACACTGACAATGTCATTTTTCAATCGTCCGTATATTTTTGGAAAAAGATTAATTGTTGGGTGATCAATTTTTCATTATTTCCTAATGGAGTACGTGCTTGAAAAAGGCCTGTGCTTGGTAGGTACACGGTCAAAAATATTTCTAAAGGATCGTCGAATGACTTGCCCAAAGGTTAGGTCAGTATGGGACTGAATATGAGCTCCTCGAATTTCATTATGGGACATATTCACTAGCTTCAACAGTTCGTTGGGATTGGTTGCAATAAGCTGCGCTTCGTTTCGTTTGTAACAATTACTATACATACGTTTACAGGCTGTCAAACCATAAGACCGCAGGGTATTGTTCAACTGTCGCTGTTCTTGCATCCGCCATCGTACTCACCGTATTTGGGTTAATTGCCTTTGTCTATGAATATTTTACATAACTGCCACTCCTATTCAAAAAATGCGAGCGAGACTTCAAAAATACCTTAGTAGCTGGCTAATTATTTCTCAAAGACGGTTGTAGCTGCTACTGAAGATTTAGACGGAAATGCGCTTATAGCACGCAATATGAAAGCTCTGAGGTTGAGAAGTTTTTAGTTTGTGTCTGAGTTTGAGTGTTTACTAAAATATTTTTAAAATTTCCTTTTCTTAAGAAAAGATGAAACGCAATTATAATCTTGCTAATTCCGGCGAATATTTCCTTTTTACGATCGAGTATTGCACTTAACTTGCTTACGTGATCTTGTTTAAATATCCCCGCAAATCTTATGTCAAAAATCTAAGAGTTGTACTTAAAAATGTTGAGAATATATTTTTCTAAGCGAAAATAAATAAATGGCCAGACATGAGTACAATACTAACGATTCGAATGTTTACTGTGTAAGAATATTTGAAAGAGTTTTCATTTAATTTTGAATAGATTAGCCATTCAGTCATTCAGAAGAATGTTTGTTTCCGTTGTTAGAGATTTAAAATATTCCGCTCTCATTCGTGATAGCTTAGCTTCTCGTATGTGGAACTACATTTATAAATATGCACGTATGTATATATACATAATCTAAGCGAAGGATATGGCAGCCTCAAATCGCGTTTTGTATATACAAATTATATATATTAAGGTTGGTAACAGCTCGTGTTGATTAATAAAAAATACTAGAATTTAAATTATCAAACCTACATAATGTAGGTAGGAGTGTGAATATTAAACTGACCGCAATGGCCGTGAATCTATTAAATTATCAATTTAGATTATTTTGGATAAATAGATAAGATAGCTATTTAGCATTTGTGCTTCACATGCTGATCTTTCGGCGGAATGATTTTATACGTAGGCGTAAAAATAACTTTCCTACCATTTGGAAAGTTTTCACCTTTGTATAGAGGTAGAAATTATTGGACACGTGTCTCCAAGGGTTTTGGTGGGTCCACCTGCGACCATTGCCATGGAAAGGCTGAACGTAGAAACCGATGCTCATAATAAAGCTCTAGCTGCCTGCAATTCATTGAAGAAAATTTCAATTGACAAGTGACCACGTTACCTCACTGTTGAATGGAAAGTCATTTATTTGGTGAAGCAACTTTTGTCAAAACAAATTGCGGGTCTCCGATTTTCGTAAGAAAAACGAATAATGGTTCTGTGTGCAAAAATAAATCAAAGGCAGACTATCTACTTGACCAGCGTATGTGACTTTTAAATGGCAGACAGGTATTTATGTTATATGACTTTATAATGACAAAAAGAAAATGTTAAAGCTACAAAAAATGTTAAAGCTACACACTGAGACACACATGTGACAAAAAATCCAACATAATGGCTGCATATTGTTTATATACCTACCTCCTCCCATCGGTTCATTGAATCTTCAACGTCAGCATACCTATATACAACTCGACAGTCGCCACGCTGCTGGTGTGCATCTTTCCAGCCTCACTTCTTAGATATGTATCAGATTTTTAAAAGACCTGTTTCTGATGCTGCAAGAAAATTCACCTGGTCATTTGGTGCACAAGCTGCTTTTCTCGTTATAGTCGCCGCATCATCACCATCATCACCTTCACCTGTTTCTGTGGAGAAACTTTAGATGTTTCATGTTTCGAGTCCAATCAACTGCAACCGCACGAGCAAAGCATGAGTGCTGGTGGAATCTTGTAACTGGTTTCTGCTTGGTGTTGCTTCTGACACATTGCGCAAAGTCTGACATTCAAACTACATTGTGAATCACTCCATGCGGTAGCTTAGAGCATTTCCAAACGACCCCAATGATGTGAGGTCAAGTGATCAAGGATCGCCAACGATTCTCCGATATGGAACTTTTCCCCAGAAAAGGCCTGTATCTACATACATATCGAAAGAAGAAATAATCTTAGCCTCGCTAAGAGGGCAAACATGGCAAAACCGCACATTTGGCTCAACAACGGATCACGGTGTGCTCAATCAAGTGAGCTCCAGCGCGAGGCAATTGACCCTATAACGTTGGAAAACCACTTATGTATCTCTTCTTCATGTGGCGATCATTAAAACGTGTTCTAACCGGTCGATGAACTAACCAAAAATGAAACAAAGAAAAATCAACACTGTCAAGCCAATATGTACATAAGCACGAGAGCAAACCGCATTTGGGTGTGCCGCAATTAGATCGATCGGTTGTTTATAGCAGGCCACGAGCCACCACCAGCCACGCTCAGTGGGCTAGTCAATGGGTTCGTTAGAATTCATTTTTTATGACACAGAACCATTTAGCTCGATGGAATACAGCACCCATTGACAATTGACATTGCGCGAATGTAACTCAACGTTGCAGCGATTGTATCTCAGTTCATTGTTGGCGCACACTATCTTTGTGTGGGACTTGTACCTGTTACGGTTATAGCTACTAGATCTAGTGCGCAAATATCTGACGTATATGCACAGCAAAGCAACAAGTTCCTGGAATAGGAATGATTGTTCTTTTCAAGGTAAAATCATATTACGTGTCTATTTCTCGTTTGTTAGACTTTTAAAGATGCTGGGCTGTGGCAAGGCTCAGGGGGGTTGCTTTGTACAAGAAAAGAGCAAATTCTTAGTGGCTCACTGGAAGAATGGAAAACTGTCACATTGTTTCACAAATTGCTTTGGCATTCTGGCTGAGAGAAATCACTTAAGTTGAATGCATAGCATGATGCACCCTGTCGTAGTGCATTTTACGGTTGGCATTGGAGCACCAGCTTTAACTTCTGTGTATCTGTTTACGATGTACTTGCCGCGTGATTGCTACAAAGGGTAGTCATAACTGTATTTCTTCCTAACTCTAAGTGACTCAGTGAGGGTTTATTTCATAAACTTAATTGTTCTAGGTGGTTCCAATACTGCGGCAGCGGTAATCGGTTTGGAATCAGAGTTTCAGATTTCAAGCCCAAGCCTAAGGTGAAATCAAGGCTGACCTCGAAAAATAAAAACAAAGAATGGAAAAGTATACCGGAATAGTCAGATGTATTATGATTCGTTTTTGTAACGAGACTACAGTAACCAAATAGAGATACCTGAAACAAACCACCATAAGAACCGCTTTCCGCCTTTCTAAGCACCTTTTCCTTGTTGGGTAGGTATAATATATGATTCTTTGAAGCACTATCCATACCTCGGTTGTCCAGCAGTCTGTAGTCAGAACCTTCTGAATAAAATTAAGTTATAGGTAACTCTTTTGCTGGCAAGGAATTTATTTTCGCTTTGCATATAGGATGCAGTCCACGTCTTCAAGTTATAGACTGCAGATCATCGGATGATTACCCGTCGCTTCGGAACATTCTGATTTTTTCCCTAACACTCTTCTGAGTGATTTAGCACATGTAACGAAAAGCTCTATCCAATATCACGGACTCTATAGCACCTCTTCGATTCCGTGTTGGGACACACGTGTAACCATTTAGACTTGCAGTAGGTTTATAAAAGATCCTTGTATTATTATTGAAATAATATTTGACGCCAGTCTTCCAAATCCAACAATGACGATCCTGATTGACTCTTATTGGATAACTGGTGTTAGAGCTCCCCAAGCGAGTATATGAATTTTTTCACAATAACAGTAACAGTTCGTTTGCTTTTTATTAGAGGATATATTAATGTCAACGGGCAGCTCTCTCAGTTTTTGAAGAGCCAAGGTTTATTCTAGTGCAACCGAGTTTTCTTTAGCCCATTGAAGAAAAATGCTAAATGCTTGGATGGAAAGTTGTGTTTACAGAGTCAAAGTTTTTTGAAAAGTTGCAATTCTCCACTTGGACGCAAAATAATTTATAGCATAGATGTACTCCATCCTGTTTACCTATGATATTTCCAGCTGCCAGGTCACTAGTTTCTTGACCGGTCTTAAGAAATTTAACTAATATTTGCAATATATCGTAGTATCAAAAGCGAGCAAGGCTTTAAACGTCCTCTTAAACTTTATACAATTATCTGCATTAGAATCCAAACACCCAGCTTCAACAAATCCTTAAAAATGTATCTCTCGACTAAAGATGAACAGTATTTCAAATCACTGACCTTTTATCGAACAAACAGCTGTAGTTATCGACCTACGCAGCGACGTTGTTTTCAAAATAGAGTACTGATTTCATTCTTGAGTTCTTGAATACCCTTTGCAAAAATGTCAACCTAATCACGCTCTCTTTATACCATCCAACATCGACATTGCAGCCCACTCTTTGACGACCTTTCAACTGCAACTAAATGTATTTGCATGGGTCCCCCAGTTGCGCAATGACATCGTTCACTAGACAACAATCTCCACCGTGGCAGAACCATTTAGCTTGGAGACTAATGAAAGAAAACCCATCGGACACCGTCCATCTGCAGGTACCTAACCTTGTAAACGATCAACGCAAATCATTGGCCGTTAGTGCTGGTTAGTGCTTTCCAGAAGCAAACTTATATCTTATAGCAAAGCTGAAAACAAAGTCACAAGCAAAAAAAAAAAATAAAAATACAAATGGTTTTTCTTTTAATTAATTTTTCTTTTCTTTTATTAAAAAAACGTTTGAGTTTTTCCCATTTACGAGAATACAGTCAAGTGTACTTTAATGTATGCATAGATGTAAACATGAAATTCAAAAAGTTGCAAGAAGAATGAGATTTTAAAAAATATTACTTTCGCATCCTAATTATTATTCACGCAGTTGAATAAGATCATAATATCCTAAACAGTAATTTAAAATGTCTCGAACCTGCTGTTATTCACTATACAATCTAGTTACCATCGACCACAGCTTCGCCACTCTTCTTCAGTTCTGGTGCAACAACTGGAGCTTCCTTTGTCTGGCTTGCCTCTAGAACGATCTCTTTGACTGGGGAAACGGCGGCAACACTTGCATCATCTGCTTGAACTTTATCAACTTTTGTTACGGTAACTGCTGCGGGTACTTCAGATGCCACAACTGCAGCGGACGATGGAGTAACTATGATGACCTTTGGATCGGCGACTACTTCTGCGGGTACCTTTTTCTCGGCGTCGATTGCCTTCGTCGTGATGGCAACCTCAGGAATTTCCACTGGTGTGGATGCAACTTTTTCTTCCACAATAACTGGTTCGGGTACAGTTTTCACTGCCGGTTCAACAACTACATCTAATATGGCCACCACTGGTTCGATGGCAGCGACTGCTGCTGGAGCTGGTGCGACAGCGACCGATGATTCCACTGCGGGTGACACGGACGATTCAACTACTGCGGCTCGTGCAACTGCGACTTCTGGCTCAGGTTGGGTGGCGGCCACTTCTGGTTCCACAGCTAGCGCTACAATGGTGGCTGCTGGTTCCACCACTGCCACAACGACAGGCTCCACGGGGACGGCAGCCGCAACAACATTGGTACTTTCAGCACTTGGCACAATTGGCAGCGACTCCTTAATTTCTTCACTGCTCTCCTTGCTCTCTGCTGACTCCATCGAACTGCTGTCAGCGACACTTTTGCTGTCCTCATCACTGTCTGTCTTCTTTGTGACTGTTGCCTCTGGAACAACGGACAAAATTGTAGACTCCTTTGTATCCTTCGGTGCCTCTGCTACCAATTCTTCCTTCACAGCATCGACATTCTTGTTGGCAACAATAGCAATTTCCTTGACAGCCTCGACGGGAACTGCTGCCAAAACTGCCTTAATCGCTTGATTGTCCTCCAAAGAAACCTCCAAGGACGACGAATCTTCCAAAGATGCGTAAGGACGACACTGTACAACGGCCACCAAAAAGCCGATTGCAACGGCAAACACAATTTTATTCTTCATATTATTATGGGACAACATTTCGATCGAGCGCACCGGTTGACTACGACTTTAAAACTGTTTTTCTGCTCGAGAAAAGTCAAATATTTTGTTTTTCAACTGGTTCTCATTGACTTGACCAGAAACCAGAAATATATAAGATAAAGCCGTTGGGAAGTAGAAGAATACTTGTTTGCCTAGGCAAAAAATTGCATAATACATGAAGCATTCTCTTTTGGATCTGTGTTTTTATACACCACCACTGGCAGTGTGAGACTCGGAATACTGATTATACATGATTAAAAAAAAGAAAAAAAACATCAATATATAAGCAAGACGGTGTATTTTTTTTTTTTTTTTGCTTTTAATGACATCTCGAAGATTTCAAGCCGCGCTGGAATGGAAATGGTTGTTAGTACATAAGTCCGTTTGGTTTCTTGTTAGTGTAGCTTTGGTGTCTTTGTGGTTTGGCTTGGATGTTGTTGTTAGTGTATTTAATTAGTGTAAGTACGGCGTGCGCTCCGGCGCAAATGAGATGGCTACTCTTAAAAGTGTGTTAAGGTTTCTGTGTGCGAATATGCTTAATCAAGATGTTACTTGATATCGTTTTGGTACATAATGTACAAGTTGATTAGATTCTGGAAATGATTTCTACACAAGTTTAGAAGTTCTAATGAACTTTGATTATTTGCCTCAATCATTAATCGAAGACAAAGGCTGTCCGTGTCGTGAAAGCTATAGCTGGCTGTAATTAATTACAAAAAAAAATTAGGTCGTTTAAGCTTTGACGTTTTTGAACTTGACTGTGAACCTACTATTGGTTGGGCAGGTACAAGCAATTGTTCAAGGCCACACATGCATTTCTATTTTATGTTTCAGGTGAATTTGCATTCGGCTTTAGTTTAAACATTAAGAGTCATCAATTTTAAACTCTATGTAGGCTAAAGGCGGTTGAGTTCCACGGCTTTGAAAGGTAAATGGCAATTAAAAATTGTATTTCTCTAATATGGGGTTTTTGACAAGCGGAGTTTTTCTAAATCAAAATAATGAGGTAATAACAGCTTTTCTAACTAGCCTCTAAGTTAATATCTATCAGCTGTTTATTACTTGAGCTACTTTTTAACGCAGTCCTAGCTTGCGAAAACCTTTCGTTTTGTGGCATTCGAGATTTTCCGGAGGCAACAATTTATTTGATAACCTTTCTAAGGACAGATGTATAACAATCCGTTAGACAGGTATTTTCTATATAGTTGATGCAGTGAAGAAATCTTTATAGGATGTAATTTGTGATCTTTCGAGCACTTCACATTAAGCCCCGCTCAAAAAGTGGTAACTGATAAATATTTCTAAATTTAACCGGCACGGGTAGCTGGCCTAAAAACATATTAAGTGCAGCGAAAGTTATAAGCGCTATTTAAAGTTGACTTTGTAAATATTCTTCGTCCCACAAAAAAAACACTTACACAACATGAATAGTTGCGTGAAGGTAGGCCGAAAGTTCAACACCGACTCTTTATTTTGTAAAAAGTCAGGGAATTTTAAACACACGCTGAAATAGTAGAAATTCTCCCCTTGTTATTGGAATTGGAACATTACCTACCTGTAAGGAAAGAAATAACGCAATCATAGAGGGTACCTACAGTGCACATCCTCTATATCATTAGGTATTTTTCTTTAAGTTTAACTTTTGGCTCAAACTGAAAAACAATACTTTCCACGCTCGCCACCACATAATTCCTACTATAATAGGAATGAGGACATAATCATAACAACTTGATGGAAACTCGCAAATATTACTAATTTTTCGAAAACATTATGCAAATTGAAAAATTTGCAAGTCTCTCTTTGTGTTCGGTTAAGAAAGTTGCCTGGCCCCATTAATTACTACCAGGGTTCTGTGTTTAATTTCATCTTCTAGTTCCAAAGAACTTTAGATACAACATAAAAAACACACACATTAAAAATCCGATACAGTTGCGTGTTAGTTTAACGGACTTTTTAATAAATATTTTGCCGATAGATACATACATATCTACATAATTTATGTTGGTATCACTATAAGGTAGATTAAAACAAGCACAACAAGAAAGAAAACAAAAACATACTCTTTCTTTATAACTCTAACCTAAAAATGACATTTTGTCTGCCTTATTTCATTTTCATACCTTACAAAATACTCCACAATAAAATAATAAAAAAAAAAACCTAAGGCACATATAGTTCATTAAAACTGATTGCATCTCAAAAGTATTATAATAAACTAAAAAGAAACAAGTTTTCATGATAATGAGGTTCAATTAAATACTAGAGGCACAAAGCTCAATTTTGTGCTTCCCACATAAGCTAACATTACATTTTGCATAGGATGTTTTTGTCATTCGTCGCTTAGAAGAGGGACAAACTGCACAAATCTTTCTCTTTTTCAGGATTTATTTTATCAGTACTCTCTTTAGTAGTCGGCATTATGTTTTTAATATTATTTCGCAGTTGGTATTTGCAGTCTATCGGTTAAAACGCACAAGTTACGCAAAGGACATGCTTCGTCGATTCGACGACGCACATTTAAAAAAATCATACTTACAAAATGTATATTCATCTACTCACCATCCAACTTGACCACGACAAGCGCTATACGAAAAACGAGGACAAAACAAACCGAGATAAGAAAGAAAAACTGCAAATAATGTGAACGAACGTAGTCGATTCGACGAGGCATATTACTTCTAGGTTTAAATAAGTAGCCTCACTTAGGATATAGTAATTATGCTTAGAAAACTTACATTTTTGGCTTAATAATTAATTTAATTAAAAAGAAAGTAAGTAGGTTACTGTGTCTCTATAAAATGAAGTGGTTAAAATGTTCATGCGTAAGTGCATTTTTCAAGCTGATTTCTTTGAAATTTGTGTATACTCTATAATGTAAATCATTTTTTGTTCAGAAAAGTATCTTTAAATTTAAAGGCAAAAATTAATTTATTTTGAATAAAAATAAAAATATTTTTTCCTGTTTTATTTACAGCGAAAAATTAACAATTATATTATTTTATTCGAATTAAGGACCAATATAAAAAACCTTATTAGACGAAACCAATTTTAAAATAAATACATTATTATGGAATAATAAATTTAGTAAGTACTATTTTTAATCCGTTAGATTTATTAAATTGTATAGATAGGCAATCTGTACTAGAGTCCCTGGAAATCCAAGCTAAGATCGATGCTAGCCGTTGGAATGTATGGAATCAGCACATCATCTACTTTAATAGGCTTTTAGTATGTTTGGAATTAAAGCGTTGTAAATTCTGCTCATGAATCATTTTTCAACGTCCAACTTTAATAAATTAACTTGGAAGCCGCCTGCAAAAAGTGAACCTGTCAAACGCTTTGAATGGGTTAATTTTGAGGAATGAAGTTGTCAAATGTGGACAAATAAATTAAATATTTTAAGGAACACTTATGGATACTGGTTTTGACATACATAAATAAATTTGAGTAATTATCTACAATACGTTTCAAAATGAAAAATAATTTAAACTACGGCTAAAATTTAACGTTAACATGTCCACCAATTTCAAAAATGATTAAGAGCACAATATGGCGCCCTTCAAGCAAGCATTTTAAACAATATAAACATGTCTGTAAAAGGACTAAAAAGGCAAAAGATAGATGATAGTGATAATACTTGCGGAATGTGTGTTTTCCGGACGAACTAACCATATATTGCATTGAAAGAGAAGGTTTCGTGCATTCCCATTCGAGCATTTTCATTTTCTTACTTAATCACAAAAGCAAAAATAATTCGTCATAATATTGTAAGTCGATACAAAATTGTTTGGGTCTCTGTAGCTCAATTACAAAACAATGAATTTTGTTTTAAAAATAGATTAACAACTTACTCACAACGTTGTTAATAGAAAAGTTGCCAACAAAAGGTATCTGTGCTATAGAAGTCTTCTTATAATTCATACAATATTGAATCGGACACCGAAATTAGAAGAAACAAAGACAAAGTCAAGTCGTAAATCAATAATGTTCCAAAAATGGTAATTTTGTCTAATTTATTCGAGCAGCTTCGACATATAACTATCAAGATAGTAAATAACCTATTTACAGCTCATCTTCGACACGAAACATACATATAAAATTTATTTAATTTTTCCATCTCCATTTTAAATTAGCCAAGATTTCTAAAAGAGGTTAATACAGTATAATGTAATTCCGTCCAACACCACTTCAGATAGATCACTCTTTTATGTATTGGGCATCTTTAAGGTGTATGAACTTTAAATTCCACTTTTAATAAATTCGAAAATTGATAAATATCCCCAGGTAAATTGTATGATTGGTTTTTCTCGTCATTTATGCCGTAGTTAACGGTTGTATTCCCAGCCAAACGATCGTTTACGTAGGTTTGGTTGAGAAATTATGTGACCAAATAAAATAATAAAACTTATTTTCGAAGGCAAAATACTTTTAAGCAAGAAGACTAATAAATACGGTATTATTTTCAATAATAATTTAAACAAGGATACATAAATATTTTTCCAAGTTTAACCCAAGATTGTTACCAAAGTTTTGATTATAAGCAGGAAAATCGGTTCAGGTTCAGTATAGTTCGATCCAGTATCGTCGTATTTCAAGGCTTGACCCTCCCCACTCCCCACTCTCCTCCTCTATATCGGGCAATGTAAAAGATTCCACCGTAGGTTCCGGATTGATGTGCCTTTCTGTCGTCATCGAATAGCGGATGAGTAACATACACTGAGAAATATTACAATCGAAAGTACGTAAAGCGGAATGGGAAGAATGGTAAATCATTTTCATTGGGCCTGTCTGTTGACAGTGTTTTAAGTTTAATGGAATATGAGGTAACCATTTCGCAATCATTGCTTCCTATTAGTCTCAAATTGTCCCACAAGATGACGGAAGTTCCGCTTCAAATTAGCTTTTTTAATGAAATCTACTGAGGCTGTCTGGAGCGCTATATCAAAGTTATGTTCGCGTCTTCAGTTTTAAAATCGATAAGGATACATGATCGCATAGTTAGTTGGTAAACAAGAAACTATGTAACCATCAATGCTAACCAGCAACCATTTCAGACGGATAAATCGCTAATTAAATTGAAAAAATGTGCTAAATAGTGGAAGAGACGCATTTGAAAACTACGAATTATACACATTCCAATGCCTGAGGAGTAAAGGCCTCAGACAACTTTCTTATTGCTGATCAATTTAATTCAGAGATCAGAGCTCGACAGATCAACTTAATACCTAGTTTATTAGTTCCTCAACTACTCACCCCGTAGAATGTGTCTAGTATGAGTATAGTATGACCCATAACGATGCATGAGTTTGTCGGCCAAATTTGAAAAAGCTACATGAATTTGAATATCCTCCCGCAAATATAAAAGGCAGAGGAGAAGAAAAATTAAATTATCCTACGTAACCCTGCAGATCTACGTGTCTTACGATCAAAAAAATATTCGAAGTCGCACTAAAAAGAAAGCAACAGTAGTTCCTGATTTTGAAATCGAAAATCAGGCTCTCAGAATGTAAACTAAATTTACCAACTGTATTATTCTTCGACATTAATGACTCAATGCTGTATCAGAATTGAGACACAGCTCCAAAAATAAATAATAAAGTGACGAATTCATAAATGTTGGTTGCGAAAGGCCTTGAGCCTTAAACCTGTAGAATAAAATATTTCCTGATCATTGATTATGCAATACCAATATAATAACGCTTATAAGATCCGTCCACAGTGCTTATCTAACTTTGACAGAACTTGCAGACTTATCTTATCTTATCTACCTATGCTAATAAACAACAATTTTCCAATTAGTAAGGGAATTTTCTTAACATTTTATCAAATTTCAGTTGTCCTGTACATACAGTGCATTCTAAAACTTTAAGCCAGTAATCGTCTTAAATGTCAAAAGTCCCAGCCGAGCTATTGCGGCTTTTAACCCGACTGGTTAGTTGTATTTAGCATATCGGTGACTTCCCCCTCGGTATGCGTATCTGCCGTTGTCCCGCTCTTAATGACTATCTCTTCTAAAAACATTGCAATAACAACATAACTTTTAGCAATCGGATCATCCATTTCTGAGAGGCATTCGTTTAAATTTTGAATTAGTTACTGACGTTCTTAAAATTCCTTCCAAACGCCTTTGACATTTTTAGTTTGTTTATCGGCAAAACAGAAATTTAGCCTTCAACTGGTTCCGGTCGCCATACAAAGCACTATACTTTTCGAATAGTCACGTAACTTACCTATTTCTATAAACACATCCAAATCGTGTTGACGAATTTTAAATGATCTTGTTGATTAACTCACTAATTTCTTTGACTGTTAATTTAATTTTAAACTGCGCTGTGGTTTCTATTGAAGTTGAATTATAGACAAATTTAATGGAACACGTTACACGTAAAACTAACTAATTGTGTTAAGAAATGACAGGTGGCAACAACTTTTATATTATATTCGCACTAGATTAATCTGCTGGAACACGTTACACGTAAAACTAACTAATTGTGTTAAGAAATGACAGGTGGCAACAACTTTTATATTATATTCGCACTAGATTAATCTGCTTGGTAGAGTTATCTGCTGTTAAATTCCAAATAGAGGAAAATGGAGCGGTCGCGGCCGTGGCAAGCTTCGAAATTGTTTTTTTTTTTTGGTATAGGTAATAGATTTGAGTGCACTAAAAATTTTTTTTTAATACATTAATAATAATATTAAAAATAGAGAGGGTCGAGTGCAGTGCGACCTAGTGGTCTTATCCCTTGCCTGTACCTTGGAAAGGTTCAGGTTCATTAAGAACCGAGCAAACAGCTCCGTCTCAGCCTTGATAACAATATCAACTGCAGAACACTCCATCAAGTCCAGTTTCTATCATAAATACAGTAAATAAAGGTATAGATATAAATTTAAATAATTTGGTAACTACACAATACAAAATCTCTGCAGCTTAAAAAGATCAACAACAAGAACTAGAGAAGCTTTGGTGGATACACGACGGTTTTTGAATATAATCCTAGTGGAAAACAAAACTTCTTTTAAAGTTCTAAATTTTACACTCCCATATTTAATTCCAACAATCCTCAAACCCTTGTAAAAAATGCAATCTATAAAAGGGTAAGCTTTCAGATTTTTATGTAGCAATTATTGACGTTAATGACGTTTTAAGATGCTTAAACAGTTTTATCGAAATCACTATCACCTACCTAACTCCCAAAAAGGATTTATATCTAGAGAGCCAACTGAGAACAAAAACGGTACATTTGCCTACAAGCTGTTGGTTGGCTGCTGTCCTGCATCGGAATTTCTAAGTATTGGTGCCTGTACAAATCAAAGGAGCGCCATTGCTGCCGCACGAGTTATTTAGGTCGTGGCGTGATTGCGGAAAAAAAATATTTTATTCTTTTTTATTATTTTATTAGTAAAAAGCGAACCGGCTTCCACGACAGTCTGAACTAAACTCAAATTCGATCTACATTATGGACTTCTTTTATCTTTTAATTTTTATTGAGTATTTTCAAATCGACAATATTTGCCAACCCACGTTTAGTGGTTGCGAATGATTATCTTGTGTTTATGTTGCATCTGCAGAAGGCAGTGCAAGTATATATGTTTATTTCCCGTGGAGGGCAACGGCTATCTCAGACAATATGTCATCATATTTGTCTCTTCGAGATGCTGACGTATACATAACTCACGCATACTTAGGAAATCCTATGTAGGGACTTTATGTCAATCGGGCGGCCATTATTATGGTGTGGGCGACTGTGTTCGGCATTTTTGGTGCCCATTAGTTACACGGCGTTCACATCTCAGTTCAGTTTAAAAATTTGTAAGGTTTATGAAATTGTTTTTACCAAATGTAATTTCTGATATAATTTTTTCACAATGCCAAATACCTCAATAAAATCATGTTTTTTTTTCAATATCTATCAGAAATCGATCTCATGACATTAATCAGAGATCCTCTTTGCTAACTCTATTCAGAAGTAAATTTCCAAAATATTTTTCAGTAGGTAATCTTATGTAGGTATAGGCTATACACGACAAATTAATTTATAGTACACCGGCCTAAGCTTGAGAAGCAATGTTCCCTTAATTTTCGCTCAAATCAATTCTTTTTTTTTTTAAGTTTGTAGAACACCCAAAGACAACTTCGCTTGGTGAATTGTGTCTGAAAACATTATATAAATACTCGTAGGCGTAGCATTATTAACATTTTGTTGTAACGAACTTTTCTTTCAATGCATTTCAACTGCAAAATGATACAAATTTTCCGATTGTCACCAATTCTAATATTTTTTTAAGCGCTTCTGGCAAATTAAATATTTAGTTTCCCAGTCAAACAGAATGGAAAATGGGGTAAAATAGTCCGTAGTGTATTTTAAAATATTGTCTGAACATGGTCACATTTATGGCGACGACGCGAAGTACTAATTGAGAATTTGCATTTTGTAGTTGCTACATTTCTTAGCTTGACTTTAAATAAGGCAGACAATATTTTAAAAAATACATTTTAGAAGCTTTTCCTTTTTCAAATGCTGAAGAAAGTTTTATTTTAATAATTATATTCGCCTACATAAAGAAAATTATATTGTCGGCTATCGGCTTTAAATTCGCGAAATCGGTGTGAGAAATAAAAATGTTGTTGGCTCCTGAAATTAAAAATCAACGATTCTTTGCAAAAAAAATGAACACATCACCTTGATCATTCATTTTGAATTGGCTTATTTTTGCTGCATCCTCAACATGCTGTGGTTTCAATATACCTACCGAGGAGGCTGTTAAATATTCTGTAGACCGCATCATAATACGAAGAACATTACAATTTTTGTCTGAGTTACAAAGAGATACTCTCAAAACATTATGTAATCTGCATTTATATATGCGGTCTCGTAAGCAGTGAAATGACATTCAAAATTAAATGACTTAAAATTTAAATGCCTATTAACATTTTCGCTGCATAAAACTATAGTCTCCACATGTCCACATGTCTCACATTTTCGTGTTTCCAAAATAAAAGTGAAACTCATTCCATTCCCGATCGTGATGGCATCATAGTATCTAATTGCCCCCATCCACACGCCCGCCCCCAAGTTGCATGTCAACAATACGTAAAAGTGAAAACACACCACCAAAATAAATTCGGAATATTTACGGCTTATGACGATGACGAGTGAAAATTTCGCATAATATTTACCTACCACAGACGCTGTAAAGTTGTAGCTCACTTACTAATTTATCCAATTTACATACCTACCACTTTTACTCTTAGGCCGGCCATTTAACCAAAACATCCCACAGTGTGGATGCGTTGACAAATAAAAAGTCACCAATTAGCGTAGCGCCGACAAATACACTTTCACACGAGCTGTAAACAATGAAAGTTCTTCGTACTCGTTCAACGAATTCATAAATCACAATCCATGCATTGGGATAGCGACTAATAATGGCAATCTTCATCGATCCGATGTGTTCTCTGTGGTGGGGTTGGATGCGGCATAGATAACAAGATCTATCTTATGATAACATACCAATTTCGGTATTGATCGGTGCGCTCGGGCAAGGTTCGTTAGCTTCGGCCCCATAACCTGGTATTTCCACAACAAATTGTTGTACTCCCGAGTCTATGTTTACTATCGTACGGTGCACTTGCTGTGCGGCTGGCATTACGCCGAGAGTCTATTTGACGGGTTGAATATTAATTCATCTTGACGAGCCGCTTTTGGCCGTAAAACCACTTTAAAATCGTTTAAATGGGTTGGTACGCGTTTTGCCTTTTCATTTCGACGCGGTGATGTAGTGTACGTACTTCTTGACACTGCGTGCGATGGGTGAAGAAAGTTTTGTACGGAGTTTGTATGATGTCAACGGAGCTTTGAAAGCAATAATCAATGAAGGCCTTCTTGGAGGTAGAAATGGTACCTACTTATTAATAGCGTTTTGCATATAGTTTTGTGGCAGACATACGAGATACACAAAGAACTGGAACGTGAATTTCTCTTTTTTAGCCCAAAGGGGAGTATTTTGTTTTGGAACCGCTTCGATGGTTAATGTTTGTCCAACTTGCATGCTCAAAACTCAAACTCACAGTGATGATGACAGTCTGACAGCGCTGATGATGTTTATGATTAAGTCGTCAACGTCACCCAGATGTGCAGTGATAGATACATTGCTGGCTCTTCGACGTTTCTTAATTTTTTTTTTATTTTTCAGTTTCTGTCTTGTGGTTTATTGCACTGCAAGTTGAACGACGCAGATGAATAACCGATAGTGCGTTTGCATAGTAAATCAGAGAAGTTTTTTGGTCGAGTTGAATCAACTACTGCCATGAGAATGCACTCGCAATTTACTAATTTGATACTTACCATGACACGGATAAGAGTGTCTGGCAAAATATGCAGAAATGCTATAGATGTAAAGTTGTTCGATTTTTTTTTTGTAGTGAAATGTGGGTCAATATGCAGTTATTTTTGCTTATGTAGGTATGGTTCGTTTAGACACCCTCGTAAAGTAAACACAGTTGTGAATGAATTTTGTTGCAAGTGCAGTAGGTAATTCGCATATGGTTGTCATACTGCCTTTCAAAAGTCAATGAGAATTACCAATGCTAACCTTCCCAATAATTTTAGGAAAACTATGTGGATTTCTAGAACTTAATAAAAAGAAAAACATTCGAACCATGTTTCTGTATGAAAGAAAATAATTCAGTGCAATGAGTATCTAATGTTTCTTTATAGATAGTTGGAGTATACAAACGTTGGATGCGAGTGTTTGATATTGGGCTTACAAATATTGAAATGATAGGAAATGTTAAATACCGTCAATTAAAATGACACTCAAAATAAAAACAGAAAAATATTTTAACCGTATTTCTAGAATTTGCGGATTTCAATAGTTCTTATTATGTTGAAGGGAGTTCTCAAGGAGCGCCTATTTGTTTTGTGAGTTTTTTTTGGGATAAATGGAACGGACCTACAAATTTGTGCCGAGGTCCAATAATTGTACCTGAGTTCAGCGCACCAACCACTGCTCCACTGTGGCCATTCACTGATACTTCAAACTCGTTAGGTAAATAAGCAACTAGCTCTTGTACTTCTTTTCTTGATAGCAAAATTTACATTGCGTATCCAAACAATGGGTCTTTCCCATTTTGACATTTTTCCAGAAATTCTGTCATTCCACACGAATATTCTGCTTTTTTAGTTCTGCTTTTCAATTTTAAAGCAAAAAAAAAAAAATATATCTCTTATTCAGATTTTTTTGAACTAAAAAATATAAACAACAAAAAAAACTTTAAAAAAATAAATAGGTAGGTATTAAAAAAGAAGCAATGAAAACTAAACAAGATATTTAAAATTAAAAAACATACAAAATTTAGTTAAAAATTAAAAAAAAAAAACAAAATCTATTTAGAAAAAAAAAAAAAAAAACAAAAATAAAAAGAAAATGCTCTCTACATCTCTGATTTGTAAAATTCTGCAAGACAATAAAACAAGCTTGAAAGAGCGTTCGGTTTTAAAAATTTCCAAGCCTTTTCTTATTGTTTGAAGTATATTTTGTAAAGCAGAACATAGAAATTGAGAATTTTGAAAAAAGGAATTTTTTCTCTAGTTAATTGACTTTATTCTTTTCCTTTGTGGGCAAATATTTCGATAATCTTATAGCACTTAATTTTAACTCACTTTTTCTGATTAAACTCTGTCTTTGAGATCTCAATATAATGTGCCTTCAATATTTAGCTCAACACTTTAAAAAGATGTGTTTTAGAAATTTCCTGTATTGGGATAAGTACAATTTTGTTTCAGTGTGAACTTCAGGAATCCATTGCATAAGTTCGACAAAAATAACATTAATTGAATAATTTTAATACCATTCACATTTTTCAAATTACCTCCAACAGGCAATTTATATTAAGTTGTCGTATGGAAGGTTTTACGCCCCGCTACCCAACCTCATTTTTTCCAATATGAACTTTTCGAGCAACAAACATCAAAGTTCTAAATTTTACATAGCAAGAACTTTTGAATTTTTTTTGGTCACATCCCACACTACGTCAGAAACCTTTGTTGGCGTGGGCACAACAAGTCACCAAAGTTTCATCACAGGCAGATGATTGTTATAGGAGCGCATATAGCACTTCCTTTCAAGGAATTTATTGCTTCTCAAGATGAATCCAAATTCCATTGTGATTAATTAGTGGAAGTAAGCAGCATTTCCCCATGCAGACTATAAACTGTGTAATAAAAATTTGATAGCTCTCTATTGAGAGGTAGCATCTAAACACGGAGAACATATTTTCGCACACCATTTCTCCAAGAGCACGACGAATTCATTGCGAGTACTTTATCCGTGTGTATATCTATTTCTAACCCGAAGCACTTTTACTTGGCAAATGTACCAAAAGAGCTATCTTCCAAACTGAAACCGCAGCTCAAAAGAGAAATGGTACTGTGCCTGCCTAAACTGCCGAGCGCCATAACCCCATCTACTCTATCACTCGCCTTAACGCCTCGTAGCGAATTTAAACACCATACCCAAACGATATGCGTATACCTATACCTAGTTCACTTTTACTTTCTTTTTATCAAAAATTAGAAACTTATCTACGATAGGTATATGAATTTTGTAATAACTTTACCTATTCTGCATAAGCCCATCTATGATGCAACTTGTGAGAGAACAACGACCAAAAACATGATGATGGTATGAGAAGCCCGTCTGATGCCGGATCATGTTTTACAAATTTTGAAAGTTCCACAAAACGTAAATGTCATTCCTCTGACCCAAGGATTGGTGTGGGCTTGGCTGAGAGTCCAAAAGAGGCAAAGAAGTCGGTAAGCTGACCCCCATAAGTTACACATAGTACTCATTGTCTAACTGCATTGTTACAGCTACATACTTGCTATGCAATCCGTAACTGGACAAACAACAACAAACAGGCAACACATGTTGGATTTGCCAATAAAAGTCACAAGAGCACGAAGCCAACAACATAAATGTTTCAATTCATCTTGCCTTGAGTTCGAAGAAATCAGCTTCGAAGTGGTTTACGATCAAAACTTACGATATTAGACATCGCAGAGTATACCTACTGGGTAAAACAACTTTGTTTGGCTTTGCTCTCTCTTCACCAGTAGATATACACAAAACACAATACACAACACGAAAAAGAAGAGACAGTTTGAAGAAAAATAAAAACCCACTAAACCAGCAACCTCCATGCTGCCTCCAATGTCACAGTAAAAGAATCTGAGACACATCCGATTCCGCAGCTTCAGTTCGAACCAGTCGGAGGTATCATACCGATCCAACACTGCTCTTGATATTAAATTCGTTTTCGTATTTTCCATCTTCTGTCTTTGTAAGCCGATCACGTTCCCGTCCACTCGCATATGAGCGCTTTCGCTAAAGTGTAATGACTGCTTTATCTGCTGCTGTTTCGTCTTCGTCACTCGTCGATTTGCACAAGCCAGTCACACGGAAATGTTTAGATACCTTGGTCGATCTGGCTGCTACATTGGTTGAGTTTGTTCGGAAAACTGAATTTTATCGCGAGTTTTAGATGAACATACCAACGAAAAATAACATCGTTACAGACCCTTCCTAACCGAGTAATTTTTGACAGACACTTTCCTTCAAATCGCGTGATAACATTAATATTGTGTGTGCAGTTTGAAACCAGTTTAAGTGAGTGGAATAGAGAAATACGGAGTCTCGATCACATATGTTTGGATGCAGAAACAAATCAGTGAAAGGATTTAGCTTTATACAGTGCTAGCCAAGCAAGTTCCTCCATGAAACGAGTGTGAAAGTTAGCCGGTGTCAAATTTGGTGTCAGGCCTGACAACATTTCGAACTATATCTGTGGAATATTTTAAAGAAGTGACCAAAAAGTGAGTAGGTACATTTCTTTTTCCAGACAAGAAAAGACGTATGTATTGCGAATTTCCACTAATTTGGTTCAATGGATCTCACAGTACCCACATCGGGTGCTCCATCTGAGCAGCTTTGGATATGAATGGGAGTTACACTGTGCAGTACGCTTGACGCGTGAATAATGTGCGTGCTACGTGCACTTTTATTATACTTTGTTGTGGCAGAAGATGAACCTGCGGATGACATTCACGTTGTGCACTTGCTTAACACAAGAAATAATTAAAAACGTTCAAGTTTCATTATGTGCTCATGATCTCTTCGATGAAGACATATTGTGAAAGTCGCCTTCAGTAGCTTAGTGTGTAATTAAGAGGCGGGGAACTACTCCACTTCGACTGCACTGTCGCTGCGTGCTGTCGTTTTTGTATACATAAATAGGTTCGGCCTCGATAGGGCTGTGATTGACTTTTGCCTGGTCTTTACTTATACAATTGAGTCTTACTGGCAGTATTAGGATATAGAGACGACCTACTTGGAGCTCATTACTTCTATATTAAAAATGGTCTTTAATTGAAGTTGTGCAGGGAATTCTTACAGTTAGTTTGAATGGCATCATAATATTTGCATTTGTTTTCGAAAGTTCTATCAATACACCAACTAATGAGCATTTGAGCATTTGGTTACACTGTATTTAATACCAAAGTAGGTATGCACTCACAAAACGCAGGTTTGGCTGAATATTTTATTGCAAAAAGCGTATAGGCAAGGCCCTCCTACATTTGGTGGTAAAAGCAAACAATTCTTGGGACTTATTCATTCTAGCTACTACATATAGAGACTATGACTTCGACGAAACGATGATTGCGCCAAACGGTCAAACTACGCACCTACATATAGAAAAGCTTCCCACTCGTGAGCAGTTTCTTCCTTTGCGTTCCCTAGAACGTCTTTTGCTAATTCCACTTCTCTAGCACAAGAGTTCGATCATCGGCCTTGAAATTAATGTTCAGTATTCCTTGTCATCTGGAACCTGTGGGCTTGGTTTCGAATATTGTCTTGGAGAATTATAGTCCATTCCCTCCAGATCTGTACTCCATTCACGGTTACATTGGCCAGTGAAGTCGATATTGCTCGAAGACATAAGTCGGACAGATCTATTACACCCGTTTGCTGATACTACTCATAGCGATTTAAGTTCCACTTAAAATCATATGTGACAGTTCATGACATAAAATAAGTATCTCATAAGGTATTTAAGTCGAACGAAGTAGTATCAGCAAACGGCCATCCTTATTGACAATGGGATTAGTGAATTCACATCCCACATGAAAGATAGTGTACCCGACAATGACATCGTGGTAGTGTTCACCGTACCAACCACCAAAGATAGTCAAACATGGATGAAACAGGTCATAAGACTGGCGATAGGACCCCGGGACCCTTGGAAACATGGTCACCCATGACGATATATGAAGCATGGTATACTAAAAAAGACGAGTAAAAATAAAAACAGCTACTATACACTGTACAAGCAAATATGTTGAGCATACAAACAGCTTTTCTTGTGACAACGCCAGAATCGGGCTATTAAGGAAGTATAACTAATTAGCTATGAAAACTAACTAGTAGGCTGCCAATTATGGCTACTTTATACCAGATAAACTTGCAACGAATAAGAAAGTTCTGTGCGATGCAAAGATGCATTCTACCTACTTCACTTAGGCCCATTTTATTCACTCGAAGTTGAACACAACTTGACGATTTTTATATGGAAAACTCCCCGTGTTGTGTTCAACTGCGAGTGAATAAAATGGGCCTTAGATCTTTTACGGTGAGGTATTCAATTCTAATTTCAAAGTCATTTCTCATAACATTTAAAAGAAACAATGGTGTTACCTGGACTAAGTTTCACTGTCCTGTGCTCAATCGTTTAGTAGTTTAGTAAAAAATTAAAAATCGTACCTTTCAAAAAAAAAAAAAAAAAAAAACAAACGCCGCTCTTCAACATCATTAAAATTTGTTGTCTTCGCCTCGGGGACAGATTCGGTGTCTGGAGCTGACTAAAAAATAAAAAAAAGATAAATGAAAATAATGCAATTAAAGCCAAGTCTTTTACTCCCCTACCTTAAATAGCTTAGAGCTCTGCAGGTGCGTGCAGTATTCTTGATAAAATATATATACTTTCCTTCTCATTATAAAATTTTTTTTTTGCTGTCGACAATATCACACTACTCTGGAGCATAGAGCTAAGATGTTGGTTCTTACACCGATGATTACCTACACTGTTCGTCGTTTTATAATGAGAATGATTCGTAAATCATTTGCATTGACGTCAGACTTTGCGTAGGGTATATTAATACATTTTTTTATCAGTACCTACACAATTCGGTACAATTTAAGTTGAACATACGAGTAGTTATCGATTGATTGTAACAGTAGATATTATATAATGGAGACGTATTTTACTTGATTTATTTTTTGTCCTTATGGACAGCTTTTTTTTTAATTTTTAAAATGTGAACGTGAAAAACAAGCCGAGAATAATATTGAATAACTTTTTATCTGTGAGAAGTTGATATTTAATTTTAAATCGTTTTCATTTATAATAAGGCAGCACTGAATATAGTTAGTTGCAATGAGCAAGAATCATAAAAATCATTTATTGGTTTCTTCCCATCCAAAGTGCCCAACGCGCCTAAAGAAGTAATTACATCATAAACATGCTTTATTTCAGCTAATAAATGTATGTAATGATAAAAACGTATGCAATGATAAAATGTATGCAATGATAAATGACGCATTTCCGTTGCAGCAAGTTCTATGTTTGGAATTACTCCACCAGATTCCAACAACGCGCGCTTAGATGTTTACACATCAAAAATATGGCGACAAAAAATAATGTGTTTATGGGCATCAGTTCGAAAGCCGATTAATCCGAAATATCGTAGAAAAATGGAGTTATAATGAATTATGACTTATGCGTAGGTATAGGTACCTTTGTATCTACTTCGTTGGCTAGAGGAATTGGGTGACAAAAAATAGAAATGTACGATTGCACAGTTAAAGAATAAAATTCTGCTTTGAAGGTATATTCGTTTCCGAATAAATTAGGCCAGCGAGGAATGAGATTAATTTCAGTAGGTCAGTAATTGTATTCTTTTAGAACTTAGAGCAATAGCAGAACTTATGTGTCAGCTACTTTCTGAGATTGAAAAATAAACGAAACCAACCATTTGTGGGTAGCGGCTGGTCGGTTTTAAGAAACGTCACTTTGTCATCACACAAAGCCCTAAGAACTTCTTCATTATAGTATGTATTTAATAACAATAATTTGAAGGTTAGATGTTATTTGCGAATTATTTTAAAACGTTTTCCGAAAACGGACCAATTACCAAGATGTGACATTTACTTCTATATGTGATATACTAACTATACTTACAGAAGTAATGCATGTTCTGAAAGAGCTTTGCAACCGTATGTTGCGGATTTTTGTCGCTTTTTTCTTGACCTCTTACAAGACAGGTTCACACCAGACAATACACAATACCTCGTCAATGCATATACCTAACTAACTAAATAAAAGAAAAGGAGGACAAAATGTAGGTTGGGATTCTGAAAAAAAGCGAAACGGAAATTGCTTTCGCATTTAAAAAATAAAACGAAAGAAATCATTGTTAAGCAAAAACTGGCTTTATGTAATTGCTTTCGTTTTCTCCTTGCAAATAGTTCAATGGCAATTTTGGATTTTTTCGGACAAACAAAAATTTCTTTCGTTTTAAAAGTTACACAAAAAAACGTTCATGCAAACGAAAAAGATTGAAGGCTTTCATCTTGCAGAATCCGAAACCTCTCTTCTTTGCAAGAATTTTTGATCAAAACTAATTAAAGTCTCGCGGTTGAGGTATTCAGTATGATATCATGCGAAAGCAGAAATTTGTCTCTTAGGACACTCTTTTATATTTTCCTCTTAAAATCCTAATGCCGTTTTTTTCTAACACTTTTGTTTTATAGGTTTTTGAGTAATTTTTCAGCTCTTGATAACTACGTACTACGAATGTCGGACCGACATCCGTTCATACCTCCAGCTATACCATTAAACAATTGAATTTAGTCAATGAGTCGCATATCGTCGTCGTATTACTTACAGAATCTCTGCACACAGGTCATACATTCAGTTGAAGTGCAATATTAAAAGTTACTCTCAAAGACAAAAATTCAATACATCATACTAAAAAAATGTCATTACTCATTAGTTATCTCATTTAAAATATTAACATTGAGATCTGAAAAACACATTTCAAAGTTATTAATTTTGAGTCACCTTGGATGACATATTTTAAATAATATCTATATGTCCCTCTATAGAGCGCTGTATTAAATATTTCCGAATAACGTTACATTGGATTTGTAAGCTTAGTCATACATGCAAACTGTTCGCTCTGATGACTTTTGCAAACAAAATATTATTGATTTTGTCTCGAATGAAAATGTTGCCTCTTGCACTCAGCGAATGCGAAAGCAAATCGAAAGTCATACTCATAATATGAAGGAGCACTGCGTGCAGAGTTTTGCACTTTAATTTCGACTCCAGATAGACGGGAATTTCAATAACAAAGTGAATAGTGAAACTCTTGCACCTAAACTACAAAAGTTGACTGCAAAGGGGGTGTTAACAAAAGAATCGCGATTGTAATGGAAACTGAACATCGTGGAGCTCTGTCAACCTGAATTTGAGAGAAATGGAAGCTGTTAGATATGAACTGTGCGGGTGTATATTTTTAACGCTTGCACTTATTCGAGAACTTTTCTAATTTAAACGGATTAATGCTTTTATGGCGGCTTTTTATAATATCATGATAATGTTATGCTAGTCACCAATAATATAGGAGCTGCATCTTCCGGAATGCTACAACCCAAAGACCTCGACGTAATTTTTAGTTCGATCTATAAATGAAGCACAATATTAAGGGGCTCGTTCTGATACACTTCTGCAAACCAACGTTTCCCTTGCTCTAGTCCATTGGTGGTCCCTGGAAGCACCCGAAGTGGTCCGCGAAGCCATCCGAAAAATATTAAAGCATTTTACGTTGCCACAATTGTATAAAATGGATCTGTTCGCAGAGTTTCTATATTCACAGTACATACTAAGCGATGGTTGTGATTGGCGGAAATACATAACAACCAAACAATTAAATATTAGGGATACTAATAAAATATACAATAACTTCCTTTTTATTTTAGCTGCAACATTGTTTGAAACAAATTTGCCTTATTAATACCTGTTTATTATATTGATGTAGGTATTTATCTTTGATATAAATTTGTTGTGCCATGACAGATCTACAACCTCAGATTTTATATTCTCAGCTGTTTTTTAACCCAAAAATATGATAATCATCCGTTTAATAAAAAAGTGTTTCTCTTTGGCTGAGAAAAAGGTAGATACTTCATAATATAATACTCATCCAATTCTCACCATAATTATCTACATACGTCTTAAAGTCGTATTTATCACAAGAAAATGTTTTAACCTCACCTCTACCTTACATTTAAGGCTTCTTTTTGTGATCGACAAAGACTAAAAAACAGCGTTAAAAGTTTTGTTGCGGTCTTGGTAAAACAAAATAAATATTTTCCACATAAAATATATTATATGCTGATCATAAGTCATTATCAAAATGGCTCACATTTTACAGGTGTTATCTATTGTCAAAGTAATACAGTTTACAAACAGAAATCTTTCCATGCAATTTCTTCAAAATTAAAAAAAAAAATTGTTTAAAATTTACCTCAAATACATATATTGTTTTACTTGACGAACAACCCCGCGGTTGCTCTTGTTTCTAGTGATTTGTGATGTCAAGAAGTAAGAAAAATATGACAGGCTGCCAACATTCCAGCGTTAAAACCATCTTTTTGAACAGCTGTTGGGAACCTAATGTAAAATTGTTTTAAAAAATAAAATCCTGTTGCCTTTGAACAATTGCATGCGTGTTTTATTTATGGATGTAGCAAACTTTTATTCATTTACTTTTACATTTACTGTTTATTACCTCTAAACAGTTGGTGGTCCATGGGAAGACAGAAATTTTGTCAAATGGTCCCTCATCACTAAAAGGTTAAGAACCACTGCTCTAGTCGAAGGACATAACTCATATTGTTGGTGGCATTTTCGCTGGACACCAATACTGAGATGATTACCAGAACAAAACTGATTGTGGCATCCACTCCACTTTCACTTCCGTGTTATTTAACGCTTAATATTGGCAAACAGATTTTATACATTCGCGCAGTTTGTTTCCAGTTCATACATATACGACTCATCAGCGAAAGTCACAAGCAACCGGAAGCAGCGTCTGAATTTACTGTTGCAAATTATCTTCTCTTTAACCGGTTACACAATAATCAGCATCCACTAAAGTTCGACTCATTCGTACCATTTCGAGGAATCGTCAGAGAAATCCTTTGCATGAGGCTCAGAATTAAGTTTATTAAGCGAGAGAGACATTTCTCAAAATTCTTCCACAACCATGACGATGGAGATACGAAAATGCAAATATAAACCAAAGATTTACTTTGTGAGTTTACGACGAATCTTAGTCAAATGACGCAACAATTTCACTGAAAGTTTGACGATGATATTGAACTTTTTACTATCACCCTCAGTAATAAAAAATGTAAACACATAAAATCTCTCTGGAATGTGATACAGTAAGTATCTAAGCAACAGGTGTAGAGTGTATTGTGTTGATTTAAAATTCTGTGTGGCAGACGCACTGTTTGGTGGTGGTCTTCAAGTAGACGACGTACTAGTTTTGATGAAGATACCTACTTCAAAGAAGTTGCTATAACTGAACGCGACCGTTGGCAGAAACGTATAAGTTCTTAAGAAAATGCCAGTACGCTCAAAGTTGAGAAGGGTTTCCTAAAGGGATTTAATATGTATGTATCTCTCCACTGCGTCACCGACGTAAACAGCGTCAGCAACTGACTGTGTACATATAAAATATATTTTGAGCACGTGCGGGGTTTTGTGAAGTGAAAGCGTTTCGTTTGAATGGTTTTCAGTCTTCACTTTTATCTTGTCTTACATTTTTATGATACATACATACTTTTTCTATGACTAATTCAGTAGTGGCAACGGCAAGCACCGTTTATTATTTAAAAAAATATATATATACTGTTCTAGTTCAAGAGCGTAGTTCTGGGACCTTTAAAACAATCAGTTCGTATGAAATATGAATGCTTTTTTACACTACTGGACAAGGGAGGGTAGCTCAAACGGCTTGACCGATTTTGAAGAGTGGGTGTCATTAGATTCGTATTGTTGCCAGGAGTGTCATAGGCTAAAAAAAAATAAACATGTTAATTAAAAGAAAAAAAACAAAAAAAAAAACACGACTGACAATACAAAGAAATAAAATGCCCGACTGGGTCGCACGAAACTTTCTCGTTTAGTGCTAGTCTGACTGACATTAAGAGTGTTCAGCAAATCAAAAATTGAGGACACAATAGTTTTGAATACATTCATTTGATTCTAAGTTTGCATTTTGGTGAAAATCGTTATCGCCGTTTTCCGGTAAACTGAAAAAAAATAAATCTAAAAAAAAATTGTAAATGACCACATTACCTTAGAAATAAATTTTTGTTACAATCGTATAGGTATAGCGTTTTCGAGATGTGTCGAAATTTCAAAAGTAGATACCGTTGTTCGAATTTTTAGCCAAAAACTGGGTACGCAGTCATGGTAAACTCACCTACTTAAGCATAAATATCAATTTTGGTTGAAATCGTTAGAGTCGTTTTCAATTAAATCAAACTGGTACGAAAATTTAATGAAGAAAATAACTACAGAAAAGTCCAACTATTAAGATGAAACCTTGTTTTGGGACTGGTTGATTTACTATCTCTAGTATGTTCCACCCATCCCTCAATTGGCTGCAACCTTAAATCTTCTTTGGGGGTGGTGGCTATTTTAAATTTGCAGTTAAAGTGTTGATGGAAATCATATCATGATTTTAAGGCCAATGGAAAATGAGAACATGCTCTTCAATCGAAAATGAAGGCATAGTATAAATGCACAAATCTGGAAAGGATCCGTGTTTGCTCTTTATTAGCTTGAGACCTTATAAAAAATAAGAAAATTTATTGTAATTTGTGAAATATTATTATTCTCAAATTCACTTACAATGTTCACAACAAAAAAAAAAAAAAAACACTTCAAATATTTATAAACATGACATCGTCGGCAAGGAAATGACGTCAAAAATTCTAAGTGCTGCCAATAATCAATCATTTTTTATTGATCGCTTTACACAGAGCAAAGAAGAGTTGATAATCAAAAACGACGATCAAAAAATTGACAATCAACCATCACCTTAGCCGATTCCAGCCCTGTAAACCCAAATACTCCAAATCCGAGGTTTGAACGTTATCCGGGAAGCAGTTTAGGCTGTAGGCCTGCAGAAGGACGGACAGACCGGACAGAATTTTGCGACCCAGTTTGTTGAGTTCCTCTATCATCGTAATATCAGAATTGATTAATATCTCGAGTTCGAAATTTTGTACGAAACCAATATCTTTCTCTTACCTACTACGTAATGGAGAAAGTAAACAACTAGAAAATATGAACAAACACTAACAAGACTATACCTTCTTCTTTATCAAATATATCCACAATTACAAGGCGTCATAACAGTTTATTTAAGACTTTTCTAATATGAATGTTTTAAATTTAAAAAGTTTTCCCATTTCATTACAAAGCTGTGACGGAAGCAATGAAACCCCTTGAGTTTTGCGACATTAGCTTAGGTTGAAGAACATTAATGGGTTTTCAATTTATCATGAGATGAAATACACTTCTTGTCCCTATTAGTTTTTTTTTTTTTTTTTTTTTTTCAACAAATAACTTTGTTTCCTTCACATTTCCCTTCCTGATTTACTTTTAATGTGACCCCAAAAAATATTTTCCACCTGAAGCACACTTTAATCGAATGTTTTGTTTATTTGCAGTTTACCAGAACCAGTACCAAGAAATTCAGACCAAATGACAATCCAATCATGTTGCAGATAGGAAGAAAGTCACCGCCGATGATGATAGATCTCAAAATTTGTGATACACGATGGCTGAGGACCGTGATGGGAATCTTAGTTGTATTTAGCAGTTTAAGTGCAGTAGTCTGTAGCCATAGTGCAAAATTTAGCGCACCATCAAATTCGCCAGACAACGATGAAGGATTTAAGCCGATTATACCTGCGTCCTATGATCCGGAGTATATAGCGAGGAATCTGTTTACGGAAACGGGCCAGTATAGGGTATTTTCACCAATGGACAGTGATTTGCGGATAATTCGTCATCGTGGAAAGATCTCGGTAGGGGAGATTGTTTCCACAATAGAATTAACAGCGAAAACTACCGAGAGTCCAACAACTAAAGTCAACCCCAATGTCGAGAAAATCGAAAAACTTGTGGTCTCAGAGATTCCAGAAACGAGGGGAAATGTCCAAACAAACGAAATTGAGACTGAAAAGGACGATTACCTTGAAAGTGTTCTTAATACAGAGTTGAAGAGCCTTCAGGGTTTACTTGTGAACTATTTGGGTGAGCTGTTCACCAGGAGAAAAGTCTCAAAGCCTGGTATTACAGTAGAGGTCAATGAAACCGACGAAGCTGGTAGTGTGGCGGTTGATCCAAATGAAGACATTTTTTCTGGAAGCTTGAAGCGCGTCGCAAGATCGGCAGTAGTCAACATAGCATTGCCTAGGGCCGTAGAAGCTGGACGTTTGTTCTTCTTTTCAGGTAAGTACTCCATGGTAAAGGTTTGAGTTGTTAATAATTTTTGTCTTTCTTGCAGGCTTAAAGAAAATACTCTGGCCTATATTCGTTGGGCTACAGATTGTCAAGTCGATACTGTTTGCAATGTTTTTACCTAGTATCATTGGATCTTTGGGTAAAATCGCCGGCCAAGGTAAGGACAACTGCGATGCTACATGTTTTGTTAAAAACTGCGACTTGAAGTTGGAATAGTCACCTGCTAAATATTCGACTCTATTTCTAAGCTTAGGTTGTCTTGGAGGATCTCACAACACACCCAACCATAGCTTATTTAGAATGACAAATATCGTTCATACTTCATAGAGATTCAAAATTTTATGGAGCAGTATAAGTACTCCACATAGGATAAGACAGAACGCAGCTTATTTCCCAGTATGGCTATAGATTTATGAGATCTAAAACCAACGGAGTTCTCCCTCCTTGGAGCGCACCTCTTTTATTACTGAACTATTGGGCTCCACTTTATTCCTACGCCAAATATTCCTTGTTTGATAGTCTTTTTACAGTTCTATCTACCAAAAAGGTTACAGCTCCCGACGTAGGACAACGAGTTTGGCTTTTGTTTATAGGTAGCAATGAATCTCTATACTATCCAAAGCCTTTAAGATGAATAGGAAAATATTGTTCTCTTGAAATCATTCAGAGTCTTTTCAATCTCCTCGAGTGTTTCTTAGATTCTGGAATAGGTTTAAATTGGTGCGTCATATTCAAACGTATTACCTGGGGAATAGGTGGGTCAACGATTTCACAAATCTATTGAAATTCCCTTTAATATTGTCCTTTTTCTTTTGCTTTTGGGTCAATGGTCTTAGAAAATAAAATCTTCCTTCTGATGTTACCTTTGCTTGAGAAAATGCGCCATCTCTATTTTCTTCCTCAATTTAATCTTTCGACATGACTCTGACATGGAAACTGATTTCACTGAGTGTCGGTTGTTCATTTATGTATTTTTTTTTGTCGCCATGTCGATGTAATCCTTTGGCACACCATCTGATTATATTACTGCTCTCATTTGACACTGCGCCATATTATACTCGTCTTATACATATTTTGTATATTTGTTTTTCTTTTAATTCCAAATGTCAATTGAAGCAGTGCTTGAAATTCACCACTTGCCCTCAACTTTCATTTATGCAAAGCACTTCAGTGCTGTCCTTGTGAAATGTTAAACACATGAAGTGTATCTCAACTTGACACTCGTGGCGAAAGTCAATGATTTCCTTTAACATTCCTTAAGATAATTTGAAATACACGTTGCCTTGGGACTAATTAAATTACGGTAAATGCTGAGATGAAACTTGACGACGGCAAAGGCATACGCCATATGTGTACACTGTACACCCATATGTACATGTTTTAATGATAGTGCTGTGAATAGGACAAAATTCTTCATTTGGCATTAAGAGTCGAAGTCGATCCGTGTGCATGTGCAATGTATAATTATAAATTTCAGCGAAAGGGATTAAATACACTTTTGATTTCATAAATAAGTATTTCTCCGAATGTCCTTCCTTTGCCAATGGCATCCTGTAAGCAATCAACGAGTTACACTGCAAATAAAGTCCATATGGGACTACACAATCATTATTTGCTATAACTGATCTGGAAGTTGGTAGCAAGAATTCTTGTGATAAATGAATGGAATTGCAAATGTGGTACTATAGCAGCTCGTTTTAAGGGTACAAATTGTAAGGATTTTCTACACAAAGCCAACATGGTGATACATATCTCTTTCTTCCTTTGCAATTGGCAAATAGAATTGTGCCTTCCACATGTCTGTCTATTGCTCTTAAATGTGAGTGCACAAGTGTGGTAACATGGGTTACAAATCTTTTAACAGAAAAATAATCGAGTGGAAAGAGAGTTCGGAAATGGGAATATATGAAAATTATATTGATTTTCTTTAGGGACCCATTGAGTGTGCTTAGGCTAACGAAAAAAAATGAGCTCACTTTGAAGGATGTGAATAAGTACCTACTATATTTTACGGGTAACACAGGTAGAACTAAATAGTCACTTGGTGTTGGTACTATATGGCACCACATAAGAAATCTGAAGTGAAGTAGAAAACACGGTTCCTTATCTCAGTCAAGATATCCTCCAATCACTTTTTTTCTCAGAGCAGTGATTCCCATGCTGTCTAGAATGCTATATAGCAGTAGAAAAGAAGGTTGTCTTGGATGCGCTGTGCCTAATCAAGGTTATTGCATTTGATTCAGCCAGACAGTGTAAAAAGGACTTAAGATCTTTTTTACCTGTTAAATGCAATTATATTTGTCTGGTGATATGAAATTTATTTCTTTGATGTGTTTGTTGTCTGGAGCTGTACGAGATATCAATGACCAGTAGGTATATGATTTGAAGGCAAGTTGCTTTTGATTGGTCCCCTATATCAGTCGAATAATAAACTCAACAACAAAGTGTCCTTGAATTTTTACCATGTCTATGTTACACAAAAAAAGGTTACAGACATTATTTCTATTCCATTTACAGGGTCAGCATCATTGGCTGGCTTCAATCGGCCATCAGAAACTGTCAGTGATTTGAATTTCAAGGACAACTTTGAAGATGACAGCAAATTCACAATGATGAACGGAGACTATGCCTACAACCAACCAGGTTTAGCATTTAATTTTAAAGTTACCAATAGTTACTTAACAATATTTATTCGCAGAGGCATCAACGAATCACTTTTCAACACAGCTCTACGATGCGGCTTCGATCAACAATAACATACTCTCTAGATTCGGCATGACCGACCAGAGGGATAATTACCTCAACTCGCTTGGATACGATGCGAATAAAAAGGGCAACTCGAATTTGGATCAATCATTGAAACAGAGTTTTCAGGCCTTCAAAAATGTCCCCGCATCGTCATTACTTCTGTCGAACTACGATCCGTTCTATAGTCCATTGTTATCCCGCTTGGATTCGGTATTCCAGCAACTGGGACTAAAGTCGAACGACGAGACCTGCAGGGAGAAGCTCATATGTTCTATGTATGCCAATCCGGCTAAGTACGCCCCGTATAGTAACCTCGTATCAGCACAGCTGAGTCGGTGAGTTGTTATTAATAAAGGATATTTGTCGACGTCTTCAATTAGAATAACGAGAGATTTGCTTTAAAGGAAGTAGCGCCAATATGCAAATTAGCAATACGGAAAAGTTGTCTTGATGGTGAGACAATACACATATTCAATAACTTGGATGCGTTGCAGGATAATATTATGATGTATGAAATAATGTTGAGGCAATTACCGTGGAGCACCCGAAAATCAAATTTGACTTGTGGTGGTTAGGATATTGTCAAAGAAAGCTAAAGTGTGTAGCTGAGGTTGATATGACACATTTTGTTACGTCATACTAACATCTAGTCTAAGTACTTAAAATTAGAATATTTGTTGGAAATGTTAAAACCGATTTGGAGGGATCTAAACAGCAATAAAAAGTCGGCATCATTTTGTCAAACAAGAGACTGGGTTCTCAACAGTTATGTATGTATAGCTTAGGTCTTAAAATACTATTCACTCGCATATGGGCGCGGGGCAATCAGATAGACACACCACATGTCCTTAAATATGAACTTCTTTGATGAACTAGTGTATCTGACTCTTGAAATAAATGCACAATTGAGAAGACTTTTTATTGGGAAAGCGGAGTTGGGAGCTGCAGCCTAATTTTTGCTTCTTTCCACGTACACAGTAACCACAAGTCGTTACCCAAGTGAAACTGCCTAGACCTCCCTTCCTACCTACCTACTGTCCCGAAATACCTTAATGATAAATGGTCACTTGTAGATATATTGATATGTGATTTGTTTCGATATAATGCTGTGGCACTTGCCCACTCGAAGGTAAACCGACAACTTCTCGTTAATAAACTTATGCCACCAAATCATGTACTATTTGTATTTACCAAGAAACTTAACTTGTGAACACACACTACCCCAAGCTGTTAGTTCAAATGTCAAAGGTAGATTGTCGGTAGGCCTGGGTACATTTCTGGCAACTTAATTTCCACAAGTTTCCATAAAAGTTATAACCAACTATTCAAAGCAAATCAAGGAAATCATGTTAAATGTCACGGGCCTGTCGATTCTTACAAGTTTTGTAGAGCGAATTTTTCAGATAATGTAGCTATTCAGTTGCTGACTACATCATGTATATGTATTTATATACATTTACTTATTTTTTCAACTAAAGAATGTTCTTGTGATCCAATCATGCAGCACTACCAATGAGACTTGATTCTGAAGTCTTTAAAAGGAATAAATTGCTTTCGTTAACGTCAGCCTTATGACCTTTAAGCGGACGTTTTTTAAAAAACTTTTTTCTGCAAACTTTCTAAGTAATAAATGCACAAAGTGTTGCAAAGCAAATTGTCAGTAGAACTGTATCAATAATTAAATCTCTTAGCAAGGTGTGCCAGTATCAACAAAACAATAATCTACTTAAGTGTTTATTCAATCATAAAAGACAAATAAATTTATATAAATTAATTAATTGTATAACTAAGAATCATTCCAAACTAAATCATTGCTTGTCATTTCAGAGAACTGAACGAGCTACGAAAGCCGACAACAGAAAATCCTGAAATTCTGCGATTCTTTAAATATATGAAAGCCGCCAAAGACGGTCAGGACGGTATACAATGCGAAGTAGCATTTTCCAGTTGTACAGAGTTTCAGGATTTCCAAGATCCAGCAATGATTAATACCTACCACGACATCAACAAATTGGTAGACGCAAGGAAGTTGGCTTAGGAATACAAGCACTAGGCAATATTTATGTTTTTGCACTTTGTTGTAGTGAAATCAATCTTTCCGAGAAAGATTTAGACAATTTAAGATATTAATAAATTATGAAAATTGTTTAAGTTAGGTACTTAAAAGTACGTTTATGTGCATAGCTTTCTGAATTGTTAAGTTGCAAAAGTTTAACTTATAGATTAAGTTTCTACTTTATTTTTATTTATTGTATTTATTTATTTACTTATTTATTTGATATCTTTTGTATAGAAACAACTTTTAAGATGAAAAAAAGAATGATAATATAAAACTATGAAATATACATTTTTTTTGTTTTTTTTTTATAGTTTGATTTCACCTAACATTGTAAAGAATTTTAAATAACTTTACTGGTTAAAGCAAAGAGCTTGTTATAAGAAAAATAAATAAGAAGTTGGAGCAACAGGCCTGTTGTACTCTCAGGCGTGTCAGGCGTTCACAAGAGGTGGCGTATGGGAAAAAACTCTAAGATGGAATTTGTTTTTTTTGTGGTTTAACATACATACCTACCACTAATCCACTGCCCACTAAAGGAGTTGGTTATAGCAATCATAAAAACATGTATACATATAATCACATAATTATTTTTTTAATTTCACTTGCTTAAAGAGTCAAGAAATGTTTTCATAAAACATGTCAGTCTCTGATCAGCTAAATGCGAAACAGATTGCGTTGTCAACCTTAGCTGAAAAACCTAAAAAAATGGGCCCGACCCAAAAAAAAGTTGGCTTCCACATAAAATACTTTTATAGCAAAAACTTACGTTTCATTACGAAACGTTTTTTTTTTTTCATACTTTCGCATTCGTTTTCATTCAGTAAAAAATAAAATCTTTCTTAAACTGAAAAAGGAAGCCATTTTGATTATTTTTAAGAAAGTGGGGGCCAAGGGTCTTGATCTTCAAAAGCTGCCAAACTGCAAAGCTTGTGTTAGTACTTAGCTAGGAGCATAAACACCCCGACGAATAATCATCAAACTTCTTTCGTCAAAGTCGGGATTATCATTTTTACCCCAGAGGCAAAAGCTTACGATTATTTTGTTTTTTTGCCAGCAAAATATAAATTTTTATTAAACTTAGTAATATATGCATATCTATTAGAATATGTTGCGTAAAGAATTATCGAATTTTATTAAAATTAAAATTGAATTATTAAAATTTTAAGGCGAATGTCTGCATTTGATTAGAATTATAGCTTTTCGAGTTGATAGTACTAAAAATTCATCAACAGAATTTTAAGTGATTGTCGGAACATTTGCGATTCTTTACAAGACTGCGTTGCGATTTTTCCGCAATTGCCAAAAGAAGTCAACCAAATGCCTTACACTATTGAGCGATATGCCCGAGCTCACCAAATATATTTTTTCTTAATAGAACAGAGCCACTCGAGTAGTTTCCAAGTGTATATAAATATATATTTTTACTTATATAGAGATGTGATACACTTTTGTTTCAAAAATATTAAAAACCTCGTACAAATGAGTAATGGTTGTGAGAAGTTGGGCCTAGCAATATTTTTTTATGTAATATCTAAGTAGGTAGATACCTACCTATATAATTCTCAAAAAAATATCTTCACGAAAAGGCAATTTCTTTGATTTATTGCGACTTATACAGCTACAAACAGCGCTCAGAAATTATGTACCCAAAAGGTAAGTGAGTAGGTATTTTTGATTAAGGGTAAAAAAAACCTTCTTAAGACATAAAAGTGTTCCCAACGCGATATCTGAAATATCGTACACTCAAAAGAAGAACCATCATTCTCAAAGCCAAGAACTGCCCTTTTGAATCGAAGGACTCCTTTTCAGTTCGTGCCGCTTATTACTGATTGACTTTCTAATATTTTCACAGCCCAATGATTGGACATAGGTCATCTTATTTAGTTTTGACTTTAAATTCACGGAAGCTCACAATTATTGCGAAATATAACCACTGTAAACTACTTAGAGTCGAAGCTAAAAATTTGTATTGCGGTAAGGCCCATTCTGTGTGAACCGACCTCAGTACGCCTGTTGCTTAGATGTTTAGCTACTCATAATTGAATTGGTTATGGTTTTGGCTGTTTGCAAATGAAATTCTCCCCAATCAATCATATCACCAAATAGCTTCTGACTTGAGAGACAAATTCGTCGTAACATGTATTTGCTTATGACAACCGATTACTGATTTGAAAAAGCCTGTCAATATTTCTATCCAATCAATTGAACATATAAGCCCCTATCCTTGACACGAATATGTTTCCACAGCCAATGCAGTAAGTTCACACATAATTCAAGCGTCAAATTGACAACAAATTGACGCAATGCGATACAGACTCATCATAGTTTTGGCTATACAGAAGAGCACACTTCACTAAAAGAAAAAACAAGACGCAAACCATTATGACCGCCGCCGCATGCAATCTAATTGTCATCCACAACAGCACGAACTCTGGACAATAATTACCACTAACAGAGTTGAATGGATATAATTTATCACTTTAGATTTTGTCGTAACCAGAGACTCCACTCCAATCCCTTTAAATCCCACTCGGATGAAAGTGAAAGTAAAGCGTCTGGTACTGCTGTGTAGTGTGTACTATGCCCATGTTTTGTTTTTAGTTTTTGTTTGTTTACTCTTTCCGAGTGCAAAAACCTCTAAGAAACTCCGCACAAATGGATGCGTCAGCATCGACCGGCATTACCAACGAAATTATGCAATAAGTCTTACCGGACCTGATGTGGCTAGATGAGCCACTGCTGTTGAATAACGTATCATGGGCCACTACAGTTGCATAGTGGTATGGTTGAACAAACTTTGACTTTGCAAAGGCAAACCGGTGTGTAATATTAGTCGACTCAATTTGTTATAGCTACACACCACACAGTGTCCCAAAGTTTGTCTTTCCTTGCATAAGTTTTGTTTCGCAGGGCACCAGTATAATGTTTCTTCGAAGGATTGCCCAACAGTGGGTAATTCCGAATACTGATTCAGAGTGCCACACAACGAGAGAGTGTAATTTTATATTGAGTCGAAGTTTGTATCTCAAACTCAAGGCTTCGGGGAATTTCTCAAGGTATTCGAACGCACATTGCCAATGGTAGGGTCGCTTATGGATGGATAGTCTTTTTTTATTTTGACAAATCATGCTTTCATATAAAACGTTTGCAACTCGTTGGTAGGGTACCTAGTTTGTGACTTGAACCTTAGCAAAGAAGTGTTAACGCCTCCGCTGTGAGACAGTTTTGTGATTCAAAAAGGATAATACATAATCGGCTGAGGTAAATTTGCTTGTTGTTATATAACCACGTTAATCGTATGTGTGGCGAATGGATGGCATGGATATGAAAGTGTTTTTGGTTTTTTACTCAAAACGGATAAAGTGTATTTCATACACTTGTGTGTGAATTGTGTAATAAAAGAAATTGGGATCGCGTTGAATTGGATATAAATTGGAGCAATTTTGAGCAAATTTGGAGGAGCAAAATTTCTTAATTTTATGTAGTTTTGTGTTGATTTTAAAACGTTTACTGTGTATATACTATTCATTGAGAAGTTGTCGTTATAAGTGAGTTAAAATAGCAAATTGTTTTCAAACATTTTCGCTAACAAAGTTTTGAAAAGCCTAACCTATTGGTTGTTAATGAACAAACAAAAAGGGACAAGTTAGCCATTTTGTGATTTCCGCGAAACTTTCAGGGTAGGAAATGAAAGTTTCATAATGGAAACCCTAACGTTCAACATTTTTAGTAACTCAATATTATATTACACTACAGAGGCAACCGATTTTTGTGTAATGCGCATTCCAAAAAGTTGGCACACTAAAAATAATTTTCTACATGAAGGGAATAGTTTGTGGAAAAATTATCCTTTGCTTTGGATATACTGGTTCCCATTAAATTTACGACTCCTGGTTATAATTTTTTGAATTAGTATTGGAGATTTGTAACATTAAAAATACTTATTTTAGATTTAATATATTATATTTTTATTAAGGGAGGTTTAATAATAATAATAATAGTAGGCGCAACAGGTCTGTAGGGACCCAGGGCCTAGCTTCTCACAACCATTCGTTTTGTGTGAGTTTTTTTTTTTTTAATTTTTGGAACGAATGGAAGGGATCTACAATTTTATGCCGGTTCCAAACGGGCCAATTGAGAAGCTCTTTCATGACAGTTATACTCTCGGATGTTTGTCAGACGTTCGGGAGAGGTGGCGCAGTGGAAAAACCCTGAGTTGGAATTTGGGTTTTTGCGGGATTCGAACCTGGACCCCTCGCTTAGTAGTCCAACACACTAACCACTAAGCCACTGCGACCACAGGGAGGTTTGCAATGTACCTATAAATGACTTCTAAAATTCAGAGACAAGTTTGCTGTTTTGTTGATATAGTATCAGTTTGTTTTTTTTTTTTATTAATTTTTGCTTGCCTCATAATGTCGATGCACAAAAGTTTGTGGGATTTTTTTATAGTTTTTTCCTGAGTTCCGTGCAGAACCAACAAACTTCTGGGGGCCTTGGAAATAAACAAAACCATTTCGAACTTTTAAAATGCATAAAATAATGGTGCTTCTAAATGCCCCTAAAAAATATTGGATATACCATGACGAGAAAATCATCATACAAACCACCCACAAACTTATTTTATAACAACTGTTTGGAAAATCTGGATTGAAAATTTACCTGATCGACAGAAACTTTTTTTCAAAACTATCAAGGGATACCTAGTTATATATTCTATACGAAGCTCGGTAGAAATTAAAAACCACAAATTGTGCAGCAGATTAAAACAAAAACATAAGTTTTTGAAATAATGTCAGGAACTCTAGAATTTTAGCTTATGCCTTCATTTAAGGATGAACACTATTTCAGACAATATACAAAATAGTGTAGGATATTAAATTTATTGTTTTTTAGATTATAATATCATTTAATTTATGTCACGTAGCGAGGAGTGGGGATCGTGTGGGTTCACTATTTTGTTTTAATTTTATTCTCTATTGGAACACAAAAATCATTTTTTAGAATTAAATTTTATTGCTTTTTTTTCAATAATCTAAAACAATGCTTTCTAGACGTGTCCCACCCAAGGGTAGAAATTGTAATTGACAAAAAATATATATAGTCCACCACGGATAATAAGAAAACATGGCTTATAAGAAACGCATGTTGAAATACCGTGTTTTTTCTCGACAAAAATACCAAATGAATAATTTAATTTGATGGAGACACGAACCTTGATTGAGAAGTGACTTTTTTTTGTGTTATCTACCCTTCTGTTTTGTACTTAAAATCCACATGTCTAACGACACGTTTATATTTTCCATAGCATTTAAATAAAATACAAAAAACAAAAAATAAATAAAGCGAGGGAAACAAAAAAAAAACGAAATAAAACCCAACAAATTTCGTTACCCATTTCGAGCAATATCAACAAAAAATGAGCGGCTACCTCTTTAAGAGATCAATTATTGAAAGACATTTATGTAATCTAAATGGAGTTGTTATACACAATAACGCAACTACTTAACATAACGCTGCAACAATTACCATTCATTTTGAGGGGATTGTGCTTATAACCGATGAACGTAACTCGTGGCCAAAAAATGTGACAGTTTAGATGACAATAAAAATAAATAGCAAGCTCTTAAAAACGTTGTTGCATAAATAGGCCTGGCGGGCAAAATTGTTTAAGATGTGAACAATAAGGTTGCTTTCATTATATTTGAATTTAATTAAAAACATAAAAGTTCAAAATAACAAGAAGAAAAATAAAGAATATCACCCTTCACCCCACGCCAAACCCCACCTCTAAAAAGAAAAAGGATAATCAAAGAAAATCCCGCACTCATTAAATTGAAAGTAATCGCGAAAAGATAGAAAAACCATTGTGGCACTGCAGTTGATTTTATTGTTCCTTTTGTACATAATATACAACAGAATCAAAGTCGAGAAGTTAATTTTCTATGTGGCGGAACAAAGCCGCATGGGATTTGATTTTAAATTGGAAAAGAGTGCAATCGCAAAAAGAATTAAATAGGAATAACCGTAGGTAAAGGAAATATGAGGAAATTGTTGATCTAGCTACAATAAAACTTTATAGGGTTAATGAATTTATTTAGACGCAAAGTATTGTTAACTATCTACTGTAGATAATTATTATAATGCAGGTACCTACCTTGAAGTCAGAGAAATGAGTCTGAAGATTAACGAATTGTATATTAATGGAATGCATAAATTTAGGCGTAGGCATAATCTTTCGCTCGTTTTCACCATTAAATTAACAGTGGCATAAGCTGTGGCTGTTGAAGAACAAATGAATTTCAGAGAAATGAAGATTACAAAACTGAGTTGGCAAGTGCACACGAGTAGGTAGATCGTACATGTCAATCCCGGAATTGTAGTTAAAAACAAAGCAATTTGTTTAATTAAACGTACATAATGAGATGCTGTTGAGTGTAAGTGGGTGTGTATATATTTAGTTTACTGATTTGTGCATTCTATTCTGGATTATGCAATGTTTTACTGGTAATAATAATATTGAAGACAACTGTAAGTTTAGAACATTAGCATTACATATTACACAAAAATCGTCATTAACTATTTTTTGGAACCGTCAATTTTCATTTAATGCGCTATTCTACATGAAAAATATTTTGCATTAAAGAATTGTAATCTAATGCTTAAAACGTAAATTTAAACTGAATTTGAAATTTAATTAATTGGTATTTTTTTAAATGAATTCGAAAAGTTCCGACATGAATAACTATGTTGCACGTTATACCCAATATTTATGTTTATATTATATAGTTATTTTATCAATGTATTGCAACCCAAACTAGACTCTGAATACGTGTAAAGAAGAGTAAAAGGCAACTACAAAATCTCTTTTTTTTTCGACACTACAATTGTTAAGATTGGTTGAAAATGTGAACCGCAAAAATACACAACAGAAACTACAAAAATATTATAGAGGGGATACTTATGCAAAGGTGTCGGTAACAGTGTCGCGACTTCAATGGTTTTTTCCCATCTCAAGAAATGCTCAACACACCTAAAGAAGTGTTCACTTCAAAAATCAGCTATTTAAAATTTACACAAAGAACGTTTAGCATCTAACGCAGCATAACAATCTTCATCAACATTTTGCAGAGATTCCATGCTTTGTGCAGAATGTTATAGGTCTTGGGAAACGGCCGCCGTTCTTACTCATGTTTTCCAAAGCCAATAGTTTTACGTAAGCTTGCTTTCATATGAATGCAAATTGATAAGGAATAGAAAATCAATATAAATTAAAGATTTGTGTATGTAAATCCCTCAAACCTAGGAACCATTTAATTTTAAATCGAATTTTGTAGTTAATGGGGACGTTCGGATACCTAGTTTATGTAAAACGTCAACTAGATTGGTCGTGACTATGAATCCGAACGCGTTGACTAAGCAAGTTGAATTGTTTTTGTATTCTCGCGGCCAGCGTTACCTTTGTTTGAATTTGCGCTTTTTTATTTGGAAAAGCCCCTTCATAAATTTTTAATAAATTGCTATTTTCAAAAAAGTACATTTAAAATGTTACACGGCTGACAATCACTACACTATTATAGTGTTATGCGAACTAATGGTTGTTAAATATCATGTGAAAATTCTAAATTCCCAGAGTGGCCTTAGAAACCACACCTTTTTCTCTCTTCGCGCCTTTTTTCGACTCCTCATCCTCAGAATTCTGCAACGGCCACTCTGTTTATTTTAAATTTGACTCTTCGAAATGTCAACTGAGTACGCAGGCAGGATTTTCTTGACTAGATTGGTCGGCTTCCCCTCCATAAACGTCAACTGCAAAAACTATACACGTGAACACTCTGGGCCAATAAAAACTGAGACGCATCTAGTCAGACAGCTGTCCGACTTACTAAACTACGAATCCGAACGTCCCCAATGTTGTGCTCACTGCCGATTAGTAACATTTTTATTCAGATTTATTTAATTTTTATTTTATGTGGTTCCAATAAAACGAAGTCCTCAAAATCGAAAAATGTGTTTTCAAGATCTGCCGCCGTATTGATTCATTTGGATATTGGGCTTTACTTGTACTCCATTTGTCCTGACTATAATATTTATTTAACCAGATTTGCACAAGATCCAGTTTGCTGTTGGGCTCTTTTGTTTGAAACAAACAGTTCGAAACCAAATTTCTTTATCCATCAAACAGTGCTAAGTAGTTCAATTTTTTAAAATTCTATATGTATTTTAAAACAGAATAAAATAAAGAGACGGTCTAAAAGTCCTCAACCTATTGTTTTCTGTGCCAATTATGTGCGAAACAATTTCCATTTTCAATGACACAATTCTTCACAGTTCACTTCACACTCGTTTCACAATCAACTCAACCAAACAATTGACTCATGAACAGCAGCCAGAATCAGCTCATAGCACTTTCGACTTTCTTAAATCATCGCTTACATGCCCACAATCGAAAGTGAACAAATGTTCGCGCATTCAATTAGCACGCCAATCATAATGGTCTATGCGTTCGCAACACACATGAGGTATTTTAATGGGGTCAACTTAAAGCGGTCAACAATGGGATTGTGATCGATAGATTTTGCTTCTCCTTTAACTAGCACATAAGTATACCCAATGCAAAAAAAAAACATGTCCATTTTCATTAATAATACCTCACTCCATCGTGTTGCGTTTGTCTTAAATTCGAAGTCAGCCATCATCCGAGGGAGGAAGATCTGCCTTTGTAGTAGGTACCAAAGTTATTGGTAACGAATCGAGGTGAATGACTAGAAAACTCAAAGAAAGTTTCACAAGAATAACCCAGTCGAACGAAGACTGATAGAAAGTGAGAGTCACATAAAAATATTTATGTGGTTATGTGCACACAAAAAAATCACAAATACGCAGATACCGTCCGACACGATTTTTTGCACATACCTATAATCATTTTATGGCAATCTGAAAGCCGAAGATCTTGAAGGATGAAAGGTCTATGATATTTTATTGTGTGCAGAGTGCGATTTAGTTCATTTGAAATGTTGTACGACTTGATATAATTTTTAGTATAATATCAATATGTATCTGACCATGGCCATAACGCATTGCATGAAAGCAGTCTTGCAAGTCGGTTGCATTTTAAGTTGTACATCTTTTGGATGCACTCGAAAAATGCTGTTAGAGACTGTTTGTGTTGAATTGATTATTCTTGTTTTTTACTAGTATGTGCTTTGAGTTATGACGTGGATATAAATGCTGCAGAGCAGACGTGAATACTGAATTAGTGGAGCATGTATCGGGTTACTTTGCCAGAGGTCTGAGTATTTATTTCAAAGAATTTGGATGTTCACTTCTCGTTTCAAACACTACAAAAAATAAAAACGAATAGTTGTGAGAAGCTAGGTCTATGGTACCTATATGGATCTATGTATTCGCAGTTTTTGTTACTATGTATAAAGGGTGTCCTGTTTATAGCTCATTGTGAAACTATTAGAATTTTGTTGGACATTTAATAGAACTTCATGTGTGTACATAGTCATCTTTATTTCCTGCTTGGCATTGTGGGTCGTTGTCAATTAGTTATGTATATCTAATCACTAGTTGTTGCGGATTTGGACAATGTACCTCAGTTTTCTCGCCTTGTTTATATATATTGTGATAATATTCCGCATAACAATGCTCCAAAAGCGTGAACCTGCACATGACGTAATGTGAAATGATGTTATGTACGCACAATTTAACATGAAACTTGAAAGCATAGAAATATTCGATATATTTTAGGTCCAGTGTTTGTTTGTCGACCGTTTTGGATTTGTGTTTTAATAAAAGGACTTCAGTTTGGTAAAACTATTCTCAGAAAAATATCATTTTGTTGTCACTTAAAGTTAAAATGTGTCACAAGAACTGGTAAGTCCCATTGAATTTATTATAGCCGTATGGTTTTTGCTATCAACTGTATGTCCGCACAAGCTCGAAGCTTATCTACTTTGGTGTTTTAATTCTTTCGAAATAAGTCCTTAATTCGCAAATATTTCATCCCAAGTCGGAGAGCAATATTACTTATCCCTTTTTTCGTTTAAATGTGGAGCACCCCCATTTCAGCTTAAAAACAAATTACTCTCCCCCGCCATCGGATAGAAAACTTTGTCAAATTTCATCTCAGGGGAGCGCATTTAACTCACTCCTTTATTTAATAAATCTGTTCAATTTATTGTGGGATCAAAGTAGGTGCAATGAACTATTTCATTGAATACATAACGTTTAATTATATCCGTAGCTGTACCCGTAATATATCCAGATCAAATTAATCAATAGGAAGTAATCGAGGATATCTATGGTGGCAGATGAGTATAGATGGATCGATTCAGGGCAACACCAAGCTAATAAAACACCGATAAATGTTTTCATAGATTTGCTGATTAGATTACTTTCCAGGGGGATACTCAAAGTATTTTAGATGAACATGAACAATGGGTATTGTAATTTGAAATTATGAAAAGATTTTAATATTTTGGTGACCGTTTGTCTGTAACGAAATTTCCTTACTTATCATAGCTCTTACAATTTTACAGGAAATTTGTTTTCGCAGTAGCCATCTTTTCAAATACGACACCAATAGGAGGAGGTTTTCTTTTTATTTGCACCCTATATTTTTGTCAAACATGCAGAAATTATACAATAGTCAAACGGAGAACACTACCTTCATTTTTTTCCTCCCCAAACTCAGCAGTGTGTTCTCTTCATCAATTGAAAAACCGTCGTCGACCCAAATCACTTTAAAAAATATGAATATCGTGATTACCTTCAGTTTGTGAACGAACACTTTGTTTCAAAAATGACATTGATGCATTAGTAGGTATATGAAACAATCGTTACATTCATACTTTCCAGAGTACTCACACACTCTTGATCTCCTCATTCATCAAACAGAACTTCAACCAGCTACCATACATCACTCCAAAACGGTATAGACTAACTTTGCTATACCCAAACTAATTTAAAATGAAATTAAGCAATATTTCCGGAAGTCCAGAACAACATTTTTTATTCACCGCTTGAATGTTTTAATTTCGATGTCTTTTGATCCATCTATCGACAACCATATCAGTCTTGCTTAGCAAACTTATCCCTACAGGCTAGGGAGGGTATGCACAAATAAATCGAGTCGACATTAATTGTAATACAGCAATAAACTGTTCCCCCGATTTGACACGAATGATTTATGCGCCCAAACAAAAGTAGTCTTCCGGTTGGCATCTCATCAAAGTTGAACCATTTCTTGTAGATGCTGAAACTCTTTCGATGTTACGTGCCACAGTCAGGTCCACGTCGATCAACCAGTACTCCCACAAAACCAACGAGAGAAGTTAAGAAATAAAAAAAAATGCCGGCACTCCTCAAGTTCAAAACTGGTGGCCATGCCTTAATGGATTTCTGAATCGTTGGTGTATGCGTATACAACACGGGTATTGTGAGGCCAAATATCTGCAGCATTCGCCTAGTCGCCTCATTCGCTGTCTTTGGCATTCGGTCCCCGAAACCAGACCCACAGTGGAGAGCAAAAATCCATTTAGTCAGATAATCACGACATGGCACCGGAGCCTATAGCACATTTGTTAGTCGAGTTTGAGGTAAATTTTGTGTATCTTTGTGCCTCTTTCTCCGACATTTATCGGTTCGCGTACCTTCAGCAGGTTTCATCGATGGATGCGCTGTTTTCTTGCAGTTGCCATCGGCAACGAGTTTCCATTTAAAATTGCTTTGGAGCTGTGTTGGACAACTGGTAGTGGGATCGGCGTCTATCTTTTCCAACCCAGAGACGACAAAAACAATAGCACAACAACAAAGTTTAGTGTTCAGCAGAGTTCGGTCCATTTCGGATGCAGTGCAGTTAAATGTGTGTTTGGTTAAGTGAAATTTATCAGCCGGCAAACTTCAGAGCTGACCATAAAGGGGAGGGGGGGCACATGACCGAAGACTGACCATAGACAGACGTTGTAGAAAGTGTGCCAGGTGGTGGTGTTTTGCGGTGCGACAATTACTTATCAAGTGAAAATAGCGAGAGTGCTTGTACCTGTTGAGATGCTTTTAAGTATTAACGTGTTTCATCGGTCTTTCAACATCGCAGACTTTCTAATTAGCAAGGCTATCTGATCTAAAGTGCATTTTTTGTTTGTTTGTGTTTGTTTCTCATGATGCGTCCTTGTCCGACAGTGTAATGATCTCGCTGACATCCGCTCCTTAATTGAGATGACTAACAAATTGTTTTTCCGTTCTCCTTCTTCTTTTTATTTAGAAATGGAATTGAGAAATAAGTTTACGTGGACCTTTGTTGTGGTGACATTGCTTTCATTCGATCGTATCGACGGTGATGGACTTAGATTGCCCGATCAGCAAATCATCTCGAATATACAACAGCCTGTACAGCAGCAGGTGCAGAATAATGCTGTCCCTATTTTTGGGGAAGAGCGCGGTCGTCAAGGCAAGGGACTGTTGGACTTGTTCGGACTGGGAACTGGACCTAATGCTGATCCTTATGTAGCAAAAACAAATCAGAACTGTCTGACTGGTGATTTGTCGGAGTGTTTCAAGACGCAGGCGCTGAATGGTTTTGATGAGATTTTCGTGCGGGAGGCTTATCCGTAAGTTGGTGGCTTCATTTGTGATTTTTATGAAATTAACATTTGGTGGTATTTTCTAGACTTTCGGACTTTGCCCGTGTTATACGGACGCCCGAATCGCAACAGAGGTCGTTGTACCAGGAGCCGTTCGAGTATTCATCGGAGCCACGCCAAACGGACACTGATTGGGATCAGTTGGTTAAATACGCCCTGCGAAGGGCCGAAAGGTAAGTCGTGTTATTATAATTGTCTTCAATTTCTTGTAAAGTTACTTAGTTGCGCAACATTAGGGATCGAAGAGTGGTGCTATTTACGACACTAAAGTTGATAAGTTGTTTGGGCGAATGGGCCATCTATCCAATACCTATTAAGAAAGGGACTAGAAAGTCTTGCTATCTTGCTATTTGAAAATGGTCACTATTAGGTATTACAAAAATAGGTGGCAATGATTTTGGAATGGAAAATATCCTTGACAGTATAATAAAAACGCTTGGCTTTTTCATGCAACATTGAATCTCGAAATTAGGACCGCCAAAAATTTGTTGTTGGTTCTTCCTTCTCATAACTTTGGTTGGCTGCCATTGCCATCGTTTTCAATGAAAACATTTCAGTCATTCAACGGACAACTGTTTGTGTCGTTACCTTTGTGTGGAATAGAATCGTAAAATTCTCATTTCAATGCATGTACACAACTTCAACTTGTTAAAAATAATAAAGCTTTCTAGAAATAGTCAAATAATATTTTCTATGCCGTCTTGTAAACTGGAATTAAAACAATTACGCTAAAACATAGTTTAAGCAATATTGAAAGATATTTGTTAAATATTTAATTTGTAGACCTTCCTAACTTAACTTAGGAAGTCAAATCAATCTTCCGAGGATAAACATTTTCAAATAATGTTTCAGTTGAGGCATGAGTATCTTAAGCATCTATGTGTGGATTTGTTTGTAGCCAGGATTTAAAATTCCAGTTGTCTTAAGTGGACTTGTCTTTATTTGGACTCGATTTCACCTAGGTAGGTACTAAGTCGAATAATGACAAAACGGATAAATTTCTCAACTTAAGAAAAAGCGGTTCACGTTACCAATCTAAGTCAAGCACAACTATAAGTCAGCCAGCTGACGAACTTAGTAAACTATAAAGTTTTGAACGTCCGCAATATGTAAATTCAAAATGTTGTCTAGCTGGTATAGAGAGGCTTAACCAAAATTCACTTTAAATTTGCCAAACTCAGATACAACTTACACCAAACATAATGGATTGTCAAACCCGTATAAATGCAAAACCATTTACGAGGGTTGGCTCACATGGCTGCCAGCTTGACAGCCGCTTTGGTACAATAACAGACAAATCACATGTCACAATCCATCAATCTAACATCTAACTTGTCTATATTGTTTACAATTAGATATTCCGACTTTGCCATCTCTCACACACAACCACGAGCTATACATAATTCACTATTAACATCTTCAGATTTATAAAATCCACCGCACTGGAGGTCCATATTCCCGAAGAGATAACCGAAGAAGGGAGATACCAGGCACGTTTCATTGGCGACATCGATAGTGAGATTGATGTCATCGAAGATAAACATGCTCCACTTCTAAGTAAGATTTGCATTTTGATTGACAGTTTAATTTTATTGAAGCCACTTTCCCTCATCCACTATGTAGACCGCAAAAAGTTGAAGAAACTCATCATTCCCTTGTTGTTGGTGTTGAAAATCTTCAAGTTAAAGTTGTTGCTCTTCTTGCCTTTCATCTTGGGAATTGCTGGTCTTAAAAAGATTCTCGGATTGGCAGCAATTATTTTGCCCGGACTTTTTGCATATTTCAAATTGTGCCGTCCCCAAGGTGCTGGAGGATTTGGCGCAGGCGGATTTGGTGGTATTTTCAGTCAGAAAACAAATTTCCCCGAGTATAGCCAGCAGGGACTCGGTGCTGCCAGTTATAATTATCACGAACACGAACACTATAATGGAGGCAATCAGTTTTATAGGCAGGAGCCAAGTTTCTCGAAGCCATACACAGAGTACTACAGCAAGAACAGCAATACGAATGGCATTAGTTTTGGCGAATCTCAGCCAGATTTAGCGTATCAAGGATACTCACAATTTAGGAGCAACAATAAGGATATAAAAAGTGAGAGCTGAATTGTGAAGTGGAAGGTTTAAAATTCACTATGTGGCCATTGTTTCAGCAGAATGTTTGTTTATTGTTGAGAGTATTGTTGTTGAAATGTGTTGCTCGTCAATTTTGTACTGTTTAGTGTTTATTTAATGCATTTTGTGTGATGTTGTATTTATTGAAAACAATATAATTATTAAAATTATTATTGATAAACTTAAAAGTGTTGTTTGCTCTGTAACTGATTATTGTCAAGGGTATTTCGAAGTAAATCGTTTGAATAGTTTAGTAATAAGTTTAATGATTAGGGTCACATTTTTTTTGGACGATTTGCGCGAAGCTTTCGACATCCTTTGACGTGGTTTTAAGTTTTAATTAATTGTTCAGACTGAATGCTACAGCGAAGTCTTGGCGAACCACGTTCCAAATTGGGAGGCACATGGATCTTTTTTTATGACCAGATCATTCTTGGGCCATCCCAGGCTAAAAGTGAGCTCCCAATTGATAGGTTTGCATCGGTGATGGGGATGGATTTAATGTTAGGTAACTTCAACAAAACTGACATTAAACCTTCAATAAAAAAAAGGAACTCGACTTTGGTTTTATTATTTTTTAATTTAATTGATGTTCTGTTTTGTTTTGTTGGTGGTTGAAAATCGAATGGATGAACTATGTTGCTGTATAAACGCTAGGAAATGCATGCATGAAAAACAAAGCAATTAGTTAAATATTCCTATACACAATCAGAAAATGTACCAAACGTTACCTGAGGTGTAGTTTACAGTAGAATACATGAAATAGGTACTGTATTTAGTCTCAAGCAGCTTCCTCTCAAAGCGAACCTGTTCATATTCCAGTTGCATGCGTTTGTCGGTGGAATAGTTAAATCAAGCCATACATCTCTTCCGTACACTGACGACGATTTACAGTCTGCCGGAGGACTGAAAGTTATGTAATGTATTGAAGGATTGGGCTGGCCTCTTCATTTGAGCGACCATGCAAGCATTGGCCATCACCAATCAGTAGGAGAAACAAACGTTGGCAGATATATTTTCATTAGGCCTACAAATTACAGCAATTCATGTGCGATGGTTACATCTAGTGGTAGAGTTGCTATGACAGTGCAATAGGTTCGCCTTCTCTGATGAGAGAACAACTAAAAAGCATCCTCTACTGGTGCCTTTGACAATTAATGAACAAAATCAGTATTGTGTTTGTGTGTCGTGGAAGAACGAATCGTTCTATCCGCGCTGGACATCCTCCAATTGGCAGAGAGTGGCACCATACCAATAGTCTGCTGCTCAGGGTAGATATTCATCAAAATCAGTAAACTAAAACGAAAAAACCCAAGCACACGCAGTTAGATTGTATTTTCATGTCCATCCATTTCTTATCGTCTTTGTTTGCAAATGAGAAAATAAGCCTTTGAGGACTGATCAATGCTTCAGCTTCATTCACATTTAACTAATACATAAATAAATATTCACAACGTTAAGGTTCACACCACGGCGGTAAGGTGTCTATAAATAAGTCACTTATTTATATAACGTCTGCCGAATTACCAACCCAAGGTGTCCTTTATTCACATTGGCACATTGTTTTAAAAGGTTTTGACTATTGTCAAAAGCATCATAATAACAGAATAAATCACAGCTGCCTAGAATAACAATCTTATCTCCTCAAGAAAAATAAAGTTCTGCCGAGAGTTCAAATAAAGACTAAAGTAAAAGACTTGATAAATTAATTATTTTCAAGAGTAATGTTTACATGTGTATTCTGTATTTCTTTTGCAGTTGATTACCGTCTAAACTAAGTAAAAAGTATTTTAAGTCGAGCAACAAGGCTTTACCCCTTAAGTGATTTTAAGCGCCAACGAATGATGATGATGATGGTGATGCTACTGTGTCAAGCAGAATACCGAATTTAATATGAGAGGCGGCGATTTTTGCTTTGTTAAAAGATACCCTCGGGAGCACTCGGCGCTAAAAAGAATAATGCTCAGGAGGAACGTATTTTTATTAAATAAATTACACTACTGGGTCGGTGCCGTGAAATAAAGCCGAGCGAAAAAATTTGGCGTCATTTGACTTTGTGAAACCGAATTGCAAAACTCGGCGTTATTTCACGGCACCGACTCACGACTTGGTCGATCGAAACTTTCTCGATATACTAGATAACAGAAAACTAAATCCACTTTTCGATATTTACTCGTATCTCATATATCAAATAACGATATAAGTTTTTTAAAGGTTAAAGTTCTCAGTAACAGGCAATTGTGGCAAGTTCAGGCTAGATAGTTAGAAGCGCCTATTGTACTATTTTATAAGCAGTATTTTTGAGTACAAGAGTACCTAGTAGGATATCTAAGTTTTAAATATTGACTGGAAGTATTTTCAATGATTTCGTGATAGACCGAGATCTTTACTTAGATATACCTATATGTAAGAATTCAGGCATTTTTGAATTTGCATTAGAAGTTAAATCAAGTTTTCTTTTCTGATTGTGTAAGCCACATATGTATGGTTGGCATTATTTTAAGATGCATATTCAATATTGTCGAAAAATAGGAAGGGCGTTGTATTTGATAAAAAAAAAGTTTTGCGTAGCTACGGGGCATTAAGTCAACAAAATATACCGTAGATATGTGAAAATTCATAGATCGCGATTTCTGTAGTATTTTTTGAGACATAACTCAAAACCTGAGATCTTCGAATTTTTTTAGGAAAACTAGTTACGGGATCTTATTTATAATACTTATATTATCTTAGATGTGTATTTTGGTCAAAATCGTTAAAGCGATTCTTGTAAGATTATGCAGACAAAACAGTACCAAATATTGCAATGCTTAGTTTGAAAAATACTATTGTGTAACTATTAAGCTGAGTGTATGATATTGTTCGGGATAAAAGTATAGCACGTACATTGTTTTTAACGTTGTATCGAAATCGAAAATAGAGGTTTTGAGATATGAACTTTTTTGGTGATTCCAATTGAAAATTAGGAACACAATAATTTTGAAAACACCAATTCGACTCTTAGTTTGCATTCTGGTTAAAAATGTTATTTCCGTTTTCAGGTAAACTAAAAAAAAAAAAAAAAATTAAAAAATAGGACTATTTTCTGAGTTTTCTATCAAGTTATAAATGACCACATTACCTTTGAAATTCATTTTTGTTACAATCGTATGGACCATTTTCGAGAGACAGTAAAAGCTCGTTAATTCGGAATGGTTGGGGGGAGGGTCAGTCCGAATAAACGAATTTTCCGATTTAATGAGAAAATTTTTGTGTGCACTAAAACGCGTTCCCATTGATGAAAAAATGCAAGGACTTAAACCGAAAAATTATTTTATTCATTTAATTCATTTTTGTAACCAAAAATTGCCGGTAAATTGCCCTGACTCCCCCAAAAAAAATGTTGTGTGATTTGTTCAGACTTCTACATATTTGAGGACTATTTGGTACCTATATGTGTTCAATCAATAATTAATTATAACTAGGTGCTCAGTGCTCGAAAATCGACCACACATTTTTTTTATATTATTAGGTACTATATAGATAAATAAAATTTGTGTAGCTCTGTTTGATTTGAAGCGAATTTGAATGTCTGTCTTTAAGTAAAGAAATCTTAAAAATTACTGATCGTAGGTAGGTATTCGTTCTGTTCTTAACTTCTATAACGTTGAAAAAACAAAAATAGCACTGAAATGAAACAAATTCCATTAATTTTTTTTTCATGCTGTACTTATATATTTCTTATTCAATAATATTTTTATTTTTTTGCTATGAGATAACAAAATGCACACAATAGAAGAGTAATAAAATAATAGCATTCTTCTTTAAGTCCGGTCCAGATGTGGCAGAAAAGGTTAGGTACCTGCGACCAAAAAGAGTAGGTTAGGTTAGGTTAGGTAGGCGGGTTGGCGTGGAATACTCCGTGCCACACTCAGGTCAATGATGACCCATTGTGATGCCCATTGGGGGAAAAGGTTGTCCCTTACCCATGTTAACCCTATCTTTACATACTTGAGATTAATTACTCACTGTGCCGTTGGATACAAACCATCCTGTGGATTTGATGAAGCTCATTATCTTGTCTACTGGTGTGCTAGATAGCTCGTCTATGTCGTGGAAGAAGTGTCTTCCTAGGAGTCTGTGCCTATTGTGTTGGAGGCTCGGGCAGTGGCATAGGAAGTGGGTTGTGTCCTCAATAGACCAAAAAGAGTAAAAAATAATTTTTAAATTTGAAAACAAAATATCTTCATGCCACTGCTCATGCTCACTGCTAAAACATTCCTACGAAGGCCATCGTAGGATACAACCGACTTCGAATGACCGGAAGCTAAATCAGACTAATGCAACCACACCTGCGCATAACTTCTCTCATTTATTCGCTTAACACAAACGAACACGACACACTTCGGGCAACATTATGATTACCTACCTACCTATAACTTATAAGAGACAGAGTAGGTATACGTATCCAATCCAATCACCAATACGCGTGCGCATATTCAACGTTTTTGAGATAGTTACTTACTTTCCTGCTATACTTCATGTAGTGTATAATAGGTACTGTAGTATTAGTACTGCAGTTTGAATACGAATTGTTTATAGTAGGTAGCTAGTTATTATAATATTGAACACAAAAAATAGAGATATTCTACACTTTACATTAAAATAATTTGAGAGAGTCGTAAAACATTGAAAACTAATATATTCTTAACACAATTACACTCTTTAATGCCAGCCATAAGAATATACTCCAATGGGACCAAGCTGAGCACAAAGAAACCTCCCACATCGTAAAGATTGCCTCTTCGGCGGATGCACATAAAAGGACCTTTATAAACAGATTTATGGCTGTAAAGGGAAAATTTACATACTATACATATTATGAACTTTCTCCGTCTTTTGTTGGTTTATAAATTTTACTTTAACGTTTGTTTATTGATATTTCATAGAGACGTTGGGATTGTTTACTGAATAAAATTCAATTGAAATAAGGGATTCCATTTCAATCGAGAAACGACCCAACTCAGACATAATATCAAAAATTGTGGGCATACGAGTATATACAGAATGGAAAATAGGTCGAAGAACCCCGATAATGGTGTTCATGGGTGCCTCCTAATGCAGATGTCGAATTCAGTTGGCCCAATGTACGAAGAGTGCCTACTTTCGTGCTGTGAACTCGTTTTAAAATAGGGGTTTTCAAAATGTACTTTACAAGTGCCTATTGAGTCAAGACCAATCGAGAAAAATTAAAATAACACTGAAAGTACGAGAGACAGCCAACTTGCAATTGTATCTAAGATTTTTGTTTTGTGAAAGAAAAAAACATTTGCAAGGGGACTTAATGAACTGGAAGCAATAAAAATCGAACAACAATTCACTCAATCAATAAAAGAATTACGCACCAGACCGAATTCATTACACAGACAAGTGAATTTAGCATTTGGACAAGATATTGTATAAATATCTGCTTCAAAGCCGTAATAGAATACGCCAGCCCGTACATTGTGACGGTTATTTGAGCTGTGTGCTTATTTTGTACTAGATAGGTACCCACATAACATCGAAATTTAGTAGCGGCCCGAAAATGTCTTCGGACTCCTAATGTCACTTGAAGAATTTTCTCAATTTTGAGTTATGTAGGTATTTGTTTGGAATAAAATTCGATATAACAATAAATTAAATGATTACTAGGTTCTGGGGTTTGGTACCATAAATCTTCATATAAGAAACGAAACTAAGCTCGAAGAACACATTTTACAATCACTATTCATTTCTAAACACTAATAGAATATTACTCAATTCTAAATTTGCAATTTGCCTATTACTATTATTATTCTAATCAGTAGCTTTACCAATAAATTATGCATAACGCATGTTGCATGTACTACAAACCATTCCATGCCTACCTCTAACTATGTACATACTGCATACTCACATCTCATAGATCTCACAAGAATTTTCTGATGTGAATCTGATTACTAGCTTGGATAAATATCTAATTTCATTTGCAAACACATTTCAGATTTAATTTCTTTACCTAGCTACCTAGGTATATCAGTTAATTTTACCAACAACATATAGGCGGTATAATAACTGGACTTTGATGCATTCCTATCCGAGAAATCTTCACTTAAATCGTATCCTCTTTATTCTCTGTGTACGGAACTCACAAGAATAAACACTGACGTCGGTATAAACTTATATCAATAACATTCGATCCAGAATGCAGTCTTCCTTTCCAGGCCGGCACCACTCCACTACTCCAATTAATTTCTATTAGAAAGCGAACAGAACATTTTGTTTACTTACATCTGAATCCTAAAACACATCTACGAACCAGACAGATACTTTTGTACATAGGTACGTCGAATGTAGTTCAGTTAATTCTACAGTACAGTCACAGAAAAGCAACCAGACACTATCTTAGATTTTCTTTTTTTTTTCTGAGAATTCGATGAGCATTTTTGGCCACAATGAACAAAATTATTGAATATTTTATTTCGAATACCATTCATTTGTTTTTGAATAGCTACCTACTTCGTTTTTTTTTTTAAACTTGGTCTTTTACAAGATGACAAATGATAATTGCAAAAATTTACTAACGAGTACTTAATTTTAGTAAAAGCAAGAAAATAAAGTTGAAAGTTGTCTTAGACATTCCAACAGATTCTTAGCAATTTTGAAAACATGCACAAGAGATGAGGGAATTTAAAGCGTTATGGAACTTCCGAACATCCCCCAAAACCCAACAATTTTTTCAGCTTAACGGCGAACAATTCTTTTAATAAATAAAAGTGTTCTCTGAATGTTTTTTTGATGCCAAAAGACGTACATTTCATTTAGCGTCAGTCTCGATTTTTAGTTCTCAAAAAAAAAAAAAAAAAAAAAATTAAGAAATAAAGTGCACGACTGGGTCAAACAAATATTTCCCCATACGAAGATGATGTCAAAAAAGGTAGGTACAATATTCTATCCAAGACATATAAAAGGATTAGGTGTTCAGAGATTATAGTTGAATTATTGCCAGTCCGATTTATAGAAATGTCTGAAGCCCACAAAATAAAACATTGAGTAGTTCCACTGACATTTTGTGGATATTTTTACCAAAGTTTTTATTTATTAATCTATCCAACTAAGTAGTAGACTTTTTAAATTTGTAAGCCCTTAACAAATTTTACATAAATCTAAAATCTACTACCAGCACACGAATTTTATTCAACTGTATATCTTCTGCTAACATTTTTTTAATCACAATATCAAAACTGTTTTAAATCTACAAGTTACGATTATTATGATCCGCACTGTATGAGTATGCACAAGTAAAAGCAGGCAATTTCAATTTTCCCTCCATTCATGGCTGTAATCGACATTGGTTAGGTACACTCAGGGAAAAACTGCATCTTAGATTTTAATAGCAACGTATTAAAAACTAGGTTGTTTGCATTTTTGAAAAACACATTTGAATCAAAGTAAAAACTATTTGATTCAAGCACGAAAAGCGTTAGAGGAGGCAGGTAAGTATATAATGCATTTGAATTTATAATGGAACTACTTCCTTTAAAATAATGGAATTTAATAAACGGAAATACTTAAAATCAAAGTGGGAACGTAATAAAATATTATAAGTCTCTTATTTCAATAGCAGCATATTAAAAAGTAAGTTGTTTCGTTTTTACCAGACGTATTTAAATCAAATTGAAATCTATTTGATTCGAATACGTAAACATTTGAGAAAATAGGTAAGTACATAATGCATTTGAATTTATAATGGAACTACTTCCTTTAAAATAATGGAATTTAATAAACGGAAATACTTAAAATCTAAGTGGGAACGTAATAAAATATTATAAGTCTCTTATTTCAATAGCAGCATATTAAAAAGTAAGTTGTTTCGTTTTTACCAGACGTATTTAAATCAAATTGAAATCTATTTGATTCGAATACGTAAACATTTGAGAAAATAGGTAAGTACATAATGCATTTGAATTTATAATGGAACTACTTCCTTTAAAATAATGGAATTTAATAAACGGAAATACTTAAAATCAAAGTGGGAACGTAATAAAATATTATAAGTCTCTTATTTCAATAGCAGCATATTAAAAAGTAAGTTGTTTCGTTTTTACCAGACGTATTTAAATCAAATTGAAATCTATTTGATTCGAATACGTAAACATTTGAGAAAATAGGTAAGTACATAATGCATTTGAATTTATAATGGAACTACTTCCTTTAAAATAATGGAATTTAATAAACGGAAATACTTAAAATCAAAGTGGGAACGTAATAAAATATTATAAGTCTCTTATTTCAATAGCAGCATATTAAAAAGTAAGTTGTTTCGTTTTTACCAGACGTATTTAAATCAAATTGAAATCTATTTGATTCGAATACGTAAACATTTGAGAAAATAGGTAAGTACATAATGCATTTGAATTTATAATGGAACTACTTCCTTTAAAATAATGGAATTTAATAAACGGAAATACTTAAAATCAAAGTGGGAACGTAATAAAATATTATAAGTCTCTTATTTCAATAGCAGCATATTAAAAAGTAAGTTGTTTCGTTTTTACCAGACGTATTTAAATCAAATTGAAATCTATTTGATTCGAATACGTAAACATTTGAGAAAATAGGTAAGTACATAATGCATTTGAATTTATAATGGAACTACTTCCTTTAAAATAATGGAATTTAATAAACGGAAATACTTAAAATCAAAGTGGGAACGTAATAAAATATTATAAGTCTCTTATTTCAATAGCAGCATATTAAAAAGTAAGTTGTTTCGTTTTTACCAGACGTATTTAAATCAAATTGAAATCTATTTGATTCGAATACGTAAACATTTGAGAAAATAGGTAAGTACATAATGCATTTGAATTTATAATGGAACTACTTCCTTTAAAATAATGGAATTTAATAAACGGAAATACTTAAAATCAAAGTGGGAACGTAATTAAAGAACTTAAATGTAATTTTATTATTTTTTTACATTTTATATCAGAAAAAACATCATTAAGACTTTTGAATTAAATTCAAAACGTACTCATCGACTGTCTTTTTGTATGCTCAAGTGAATTCTTACTTAAAGGATAATCATTTTCCAATCAAGCATACTGGCAAGTCAGGGATGAATATTATGTTAAAATCGCATCTTTTGAAAAAGTACGATGTATAATCGACCGAAAAAAGTTATAGACTCAATTATATTATTTAAAAACCAATTACACTATCCATATATCATAGACTGACTTGAGTTTCTTCAATTTGTTTATGTTTACGTTGTTGTTTGTGTATTTTTTACGCTAAGTATATATGTATTTATAATTAAATCATTTTCTCTATCACGAATTTTAGCAATTTTCGTATACCGATTTGAGCGGCATGCATATTGACGATATTTGTATAAATATGATCTGAAAATATCAAAGTGATTGTTTGAGCTTAAGCCATTAAAAAGATATTACAGACACACCAAAGATTATTCATTCTTCTATGAATACAAATGAATTACATTTTAAATGAGGTTGTTTTTCGAGGTTGTTTTTAGAAAATTATTCATACAAAATGGTAACAAATATTTCAAGGTTCGAAAAGTACTTTATTTGATACCTTTCTATTTAGAGCCTATGAACTGTGGTGAATTACATTTTAAATCAAAGTGCAAACGTATTAAAATAATCCAATCAAAGTGGGATCATTTTTAAATTAAATATACATTTAATCATTTTTTTCCTCGGAGCATCATAAAAAAACTTTGTCTTTGATTTCAATAGAAAAGTTATTAAAAAGGAAGTTGCTTATTATTTGTTTTGAAGGAGTTTTAAGTGGTTGCATATTGATTTTATTGGAACTGCGATATAGAGGTTAACAAGAACGTACTATATGAAGGCAGAGCAATATATGGGTAGATAGTCATATCTGTTAAATACGTACAAAGCTACTTTTATTCTCATTAAAAAAAATTAAAATTAAAACGGAATAATTTTATAATACGAATGTATAAAATTACAGTTCGAACAAAATCGTTTGAGCGGTATTTATAAGAAATGCAAACAAAATGATAGCAAATATTCCAAGGTTCGAAAAGTACTCTTCTTCAACTGTTAAGTAGAAAAGATTCATGCCCTAAACAACGTACGTACTTACGTATTTGCGAATATTTAAAATTCGATATAGAGTTTTCGTGTTCAGAGCGGTTTTTTTGTATTTTTTTTTCCATTTCTATAAATTATATAAAACTCCATTCTTAATAAAATGCCTTTCATTTTAAGTCGTTTACGATAATTTAGCAAAAAAAATGATTTCACCATCAAATTACTATTTATCATTATTACCTTAAGAATAATTGATTACTGTTTTCAAGAAAAATACACCTTTTAAAAGTAGACATCGTCATATTCGCATTTTCAGAAAAAAAAAAAAAAATGATATGCAATTATGTATGGTGAACATAATTGCATATCTTTTTTTTTCTACCTGAACTCAAAATACAAATTTTGGTTGAAATCTTTAAATTCATTTGCAGAACAATCAAACATGTCTATAAACATTATTTATGCGAAATGGCGTAGTAACCTAGAAAAAAATGGCTCTGCACACTAAGCCTACAAACTCTAAAAAAATGAGTTTCAAACAAATCGTAGTAGACGTTTCTTTATGCTCCATATCACAGGGGTATACCATATCAAAATCCTTCTCTTACTACAAATATTAAATTCAGTACAAAATAATACGATTTGAACTAAGATGTGTACACAGCTCATTTTTCATTCCTATCGAAACTAACGACACCGACTCGTTGCAGCTCATTCCATTTCAGTTCAGTTTCAGTTGTCGTTGTCGGTGAGTGTGGTGTGGTGGTCAGTCAGTGCAGTGCGCGTTAAATAAACGGAAAAAAAAAAAAAAAAAAACAAAAAAACAGAAATCTAAGGTAAGTGTTTTTAACTTTTTTAGTTTTATTATATAATTATAATATCATAAGCTATTTTTTATGTGGTATAACTTTGGCATTTAGCCATTGTTTAATCAAAAACAAATCATTGGTTCAGTTTCTGTGTGGTATTGCGATTCGCCGAAATCATTCATTTTGCTCGGTAGCACAAATCAGTATTTTCGCATTCATTATTTTCGTGGAATAACATTATTAATATCCAATCTGTTTTATGGCTTAGAAAATATATTCAAATCTATATATTTTTTTGCAAGAACTAAGAATTTTTTGTCTGCCACTTGGCGTCATATTGCGACGCCATATTTTTGCATTTTTCATAAATGTTAAGTGAGTGCGAAAGGGAAGGTATAATTATCGTTGCAATCCACCCTTGTATTGAGATTGAAGTGACAACATATGTGAAACAAATAGGTTTGCCATTTTCACATTTTTACCGCGGAAGTGCGCATTTAGATTAAAATTAAATTAGCTGTCAGAAAAGTTTTCCTTCGATGTTTTCTAATCGTGGATATAAATATATGAAGAATATCATATATTTGCAAGAACGCAGAATTGGTTTTTCCTTGTGGTATTGCTTAATAATTTTTTTTTTGGCTGCGACTTGGCGTCATATTGCGATGCCATATTTTTGCATTTTTCATAAATGTTAAGTGAGTGCGAAAGGGAAGGTATAATTATCGTTGCAATCCACCCTTGTATTGAGATTGAAGTGACAACATATGTGAAACAAATAGGTTTGCCATTTTCACATTTTTACCGCGAAAGTGCGCATTTAGATTAAAATTAAATTAGCTGTCAGAAAAGTTTTCCTTCGATGTTTTCTAATCGTGGATATAAATATATGAAGAATATCATATATTTGCAAGAACGCAGAATTGGTTTTTCCTTGTGGTATTGCTAAATAATTTTTTTTTTGGCTGCGACTTGGCGTCATATTGCGACGCCATATTTTTGCATTTTTCATAAATGTTAAGTGAGTGCGAAAGGGAAGGTATAATTATCGTTGCAATCCACCCTTGTATTGAGATTGAAGTGACAACATATGTGAAACAAATAGGTTTGCCATTTTCACATTTTTACCGCGAAAGTGCGCATTTAGATTAAAATTAAATTAGCTGTCAGAAAAGTTTTCCTTCGATGTTTTCTAATCGTGGATATAAATATATGAAGAATATCATATATTTGCAAGAACGCAGAATTGGTTTTTCCTTGTGGTATTGCTAAATAATTTTTTTTTTGGCTGCGACTTGGCGTCATATTGCGACGCCATATTTTTGCATTTTTCATAAATGTTAAGTGAGTGCGAAAGGGAAGGTATAATTATCGTTGCAATCCACCCTTGTATTGAGATTGAAGTGACAACATATGTGAAACAAATAGGTTTGCCATTTTCACATTTTTACCGCGAAAGTGCGCATTTAGATTAAAATTAAATTAGCTGTCAGAAAAGTTTTCCTTCGATGTTTTCTAATCGTGGATATAAATATATGAAGAATATCATATATTTGCAAGAACGCAGAATTGGTTTTTCCTTGTGGTATTGCTAAATAATTTTTTTTTTGGCTGCGACTTGGCGTCATATTGCGACGCCATATTTTTGCATTTTTCATAAATGTTAAGTGAGTGCGAAAGGGAAGGTATAATTATCGTTGCAATCCACCCTTGTATTGAGATTGAAGTGACAACATATGTGAAACAAATAGGTTTGCCATTTTCACATTTTTACCGCGAAAGTGCGCATTTAGATTAAAATTAAATTAGCTGTCAGAAAAGTTTTCCTTCGATGTTTTCTAATCGTGGATATAAATATATGAAGAATATCATATATTTGCAAGAACGCAGAATTGGTTTTTCCTTGTGGTATTGCTAAATAATTTTTTTTTGGCTGCGACTTGGCGTCATAATGCGTCGCCAAATTTTTTGCATTTTTCATAAATGTTAAGTGAGTGCGAAAGGGAAGGTATAATTATTGTTGTATATAGTGACAACATATGTGAAACAAATAGGTTTGCCATTTTCACATTTTTAACGCGAAAGTGCGCATTTAGATTAAAATTAAATTAGCTGTCAGAAAGTTTTCCTTTGATGTATAAATCTTTTTGTTTCACATAATGTACAGCGCAAGAAATACGCGTATCTTTTTTTTATCGATCGTCCTCAAATTTTCACCTCTATTACTGAGGAAATTATTTTTTTTATAGGATAACATAATGGATTTCCAGAATTTGGTACATCTAGACAGCCCAAATTTCGAAATAGTTCAGTTAGATGAAAATGGTGAACTTTTAGACGTAATTTTCCAACCTGCAGACGATGACGAAATAAAGTTAACTCAATTACTGAAAGAGTTTAACCTTGAGTGTCTGCTGCAGGTACTAAAAGGTAAGAATGGGAAAAGGTTTTCAAGTTTAAGCGTAGTACGCAGATGACGTGAAACGATGATGTTTTAAAGATCACAATGTTAAATTGAAAATAGGTGGCCATATCAGAAATTCTGTCCTAACAAATTTTTCCTACTAAAATAATTAAAACAAATCAACCACTGATTGGATTCCATCAGGAAAAATATTCCTGATAGATGGTACAATAAAGAAATTAAATATTTCAGAAGGATTTCTTTTATTTTTTGTGGAATTAACTGAAAATTCTATCGGAAAATTTTTCCCGAACCAAAGTATTTATAAATTCTTTTTCTAGAAAATTTAGAGACAATTTGCTAATTATTTTTGATAAACTAACTTTATAATTCATCATTCACATTTAAAGACCACCCGAAAATTTAATTTCTCACCATCTGCGTTTTACGCTTTATTATCATATCAGCATACCTATTATTGAAGTCAATGCGGTTTGGGTTCTGTTGTTAAATACAGCATTCTAAGGCCGAGACAACATTATATTTAGTAATGTTTGTCAGAAACACATAACTAGTTTTATATGCTTTTGTCTTTCGTTCGTGTTTAAAACTGGAAAAAAAAATTTTTTCGTCTTTATAATTTTGAAGTTAGTGAAACCAAAAAGCCACTTTGTCTCTTAATAAATTCATATTCAACCCTTTGCTTTTGATGCACTTATATTGTTATGTCCCTATACTTCCTATTCAGATAAGCGCATTACTTACCACAGTTTGCAATATCTATCTAAAGAGGATATTAGAGATGCTATTCCAAACATTGCGAAGAGGGCAGAATTTAGAGAAAAACTTTTTTTTTGGAGAAAAGAGGAGGTAGTTATCAATATACTTTTTATGTAAACGGTTTTATTTGTTATTTTTATTTGTATTACGTTTTAGTATGGGAAGGATGACGAAACCATTTCACTCAATTCAAAAGTTGGCGATTGGCAGAGCAAAACCGATACTAAAGGAAAACTAATTTTTCAACCCAGAAATTCTAAGATTGTAAGTAGTAAACTAAATGCGTTTATAGATATTAAAGTAATATAAATATTAAAAATCATATAGAATCTTCGTGAACTCTTAACCTCATCATCAAAAGGAAAGAGTTTACTTCATCTTTATGAAAAAACCAAACGTTTAGAAAATATCCATAGGGAAGGACTTGTACAATTGATTACAGAAGAAGTCATATGTACAAATTTGTGTATAAAACCATTTGACTACCCATTCATCGTTGATCAGATCATTTCCATTTTTCCAACTGAAAAAGAAGCTGAGGTAAGTGCTAGAGCATTGTTTTGTAATTCAAAGGTTCAATATGCAGCATACAAAACTTTTCGTTTTAGTTGACATATTCAGCTCGCATTCAAGAAATGGGTATATAGAAAATTCGAGTCTAGTCCAAACAAAATTATCCAACTTTTTCAGCCGAGTTTAGCTCCAAAACTTCCAAATAAATTATATTATTATGGAGTAAATAAATATGTACCTACTTTAACCCTTAAATGCATAGTGACCCATATCCGGCACAATCCATTCTTTCGCCTATATATTTGCATTTAAATACAAAATTTAAGTTAGCTCATCGAGTGCCATATGTGACACATACGATAAACACAATTTAAAGGGTTTTTCAATTCTTAACCGTTAAAAAAAAAAGATATTTCGTACTGTAGTACGTGAGACTTCGCTATAAAATAGATATCACGACAAACAAGTTGCTATTTCTCTCTGTTTTTAAAGTACAAATTTCTTTTTTAAATACATTAATCGCAGTTGTGTTTTCATTACAACAAAAATCGTCTGCGTAGTGTAGACTTATCAAGTTTAATTTCATCACTAGGACGGAAGTTTTGGCTATACTCGGTCATTTCAGTATCCAGGTACAAAGATAAGTCCGGCAGCAATAAAAGAAAGGTGACTATAAGTGATGCACAAGAAAGTTTTATTTTGAGGCTTTCTTTAATAACAAATAACAATGAAAAAATAGAAGAAATTATAAATAAGTATTACAACGTAGGGCTGACTTTACAGCCTTTCATTATTGTCGTTGGGACTGATGAAACTAGTTTAAATTCATTTTTTATTTATTTGGATAAAATGTTGTACAAATTTGATTTGCTTATTGATTGACTAAATATTGTTTTATTTTCAGGATTACTATTTTATTCCTCGAAAAGGAAAAAAAAATCCCAGCGGAAAATTATATTCAAAATATGTAAACTCCCGGTCGAAACGGGCTAAGTCAAGCGAATGCTCTTCAATGCAGCTTGAGGATCCATCTGAACCTGAACTTGACGAGGTAGACGATTCTATAGCATTGGCTCTTAAAACAGTTTTAAGCCGAGATAGCTCTGATTGGAACTTAGTGTTAGATAAGTGGAAAAAAACTTTTTCTCTCCGTCAGAAGGAATTAAAGTTATCCACAAATACTGAGTTCTTAAAATCTTGGCCGAAATTCTCAGACTCAAGGGCACCAGACCTGGTAAAAAATATATTTAAATAAAAAATAATATTTTAACTCATAACTATTTTTTGTAGATAAACATAGACTTTACGCTTTTATACCCAAAAAAGCAACAACTTTTGTTTGCTAAATGGGAGGACTTCAAAATAAATATTAAGAAATATTTTGAAGCCAATATACACAACGAAAATTGCAAAAGAAGGTTTTCACTTCTAAAAACAACCCCAGAGATTGGAAAAGGTAAATATAAAAGGAAACAGTACAGACATGCCTTATATAAAACCATCTATTTCTTAGATTCTGAAGACTATCTCTTGACAACTTTGCTCAACTCTGTCATTCCACCAGTATCCAGGTTTAAAGATAAGTCCGGCAGCAATAAAAGAAAGGTGACTATAAGCGATGCACAAGAAAGTTTTATTTTGAGGCTTTCTTTAATAACAAATTACAACGAAAAAATAGAAGAAATTATAAATAAGTATTACAACGTAGGGCTGACTTTACAGCCTTTCATTATTGTCGTTGGGGCTGATGAAACTAGTTTAAATTCATTTTTTATTTATTTGGACAAAACGTTGTACAAATTTGATTCTTTTATAGAAGCACTTGACATTTGTTTCAAAATTTTTCAAGTTCTCTCTTTGGAATATCCTTTAGCATGTCAGCCCTGTTGGGTATTTATTCAAAAGCATTTTTATAATATAGAAACACAATACGATTTACAATCACCCAACATAACATCTTTATTAAGCTATATGAGCTCTGTTTAGTATACGTTTATTTCCTTAAACAATTATATGCAACTGTTGCAATATTTTTCTTGCACTGACATCCTTGTACGTCACCTAAATTACTTCATAGAAATTTGATTCTTTTATAGAATAACTTTTGATTCTTTTATAAAACAACTGCACTGACCTTCTACGTCACCTAAATTACTTTATACAAATTTGATTCTTTTATAGAATAACTTTTGATTCTTTTATAAAACAACTGCACTGACCTTCTACGTCACCTAAATTACTTTATACAAATTTGATTCTTTTATAGAATAACTTTTGATTCTTTTATAAAACAACTGCACTGACCTTCTACGTCACCTAAATTACTTTATACAAATTTGATTCTTTTATAGAATAACTTTTGATTCTTTTATAAAACAACTGCACTGACATCCTTGTACGTCACCTAAATTACTTTATACAAATTTGATTCTTTTATAGAATAACTTTTGATTCTTTTATAAAACAACTGCACTGACCTTCTACGTCACCTAAATTACTTTATACAAATTTGATTCTTTTATAGAATAACTTTTGATTCTTTTATAAAACAACTGCACTGACCTTCTACGTCACCTAAATTACTTTATACAAATTTGATTCTTTTATAGAATAACTTTTGATTCTTTTATAAAACAACTGCACTGACCTTCTACGTCACCTAAATTACTTTATACAAATTTGATTCTTTTATAGAATAACTTTTGATTCTTTTATAAAACAACTGCACTGACATCCTTGTACGTCACCTAAATTACTTTATACAAATTTGATTCTTTTATAGAATAACTTTTGATTCTTTTATAAAACAACTGCACTGACCTTCTACGTCACCTAAATTACTTTATACAAATTTGATTCTTTTATAGAATAACTTTTGATTCTTTTATAAAACAACTGCACTGACCTTCTACGTCACCTAAATTACTTTATACAAATTTGATTCTTTTATAGAATAACTTTTGATTCTTTTATAAAACAACTGCACTGACCTTCTACGTCACCTAAATTACTTTATACAAATTTGATTCTTTTATAGAATAACTTTTGATTCTTTTATAAAACAACTGCACTGACCTTCTACGTCACCTAAATTACTTTATACAAATTTGATTCTTTTATAGAATAACTTTTGATTCTTTTATAAAACAACTGCACTGACCTCCTTCTACGTCACCTAAATTACTTTATACAAATTTGATTCTTTTATAGAATAACTTTTGATTCTTTTATAAAACAACTGCACTGACATCCTTGTACGTCACCTAAATTACTTTATACAAATTTTATTCTTTTATAGAATAACTTTTGGTTCTTTTATAAAACAACTGCACTGACCTCCTTCTAGGTCACCTAAATTACTTTATACAAATTTGATTCTTTCATTAAAACAACTATGTATAAATGTTTTAAATGCTGCAATCAATTTTCTTGTACTAACCTCCTTGTACGGCACCTAAAATACGATCACTTAATACCGCAAAACCATGACTTGCAATGTAAGCAAAATAACTGCAACCAAGTATTTTCCAATTATAAAGTTTTTCGACGTCATTTAGATAATTTGCATAAGTCCGCAGAAATAGAAAAATTTGAAACTGTTTCCGGATGCAAAAATATTTCTAATTCAAATAACCTCACTTTGGATGTTAATGTCACAAGTCAGTCCAGCATCATGTCGCATGCAAAACATGAAGTTATTTATGAATATGATGTTTCTAAAATTTTAAGCGAGCTTAAAATATCTGCCATTAATTTATCTCTAAAGCTGTACGCCCGCACTTTTATGCCTAGAAAAGAAGTATTAGAAATTCAGAATATGATTTCAATATTTTTATCAACTGTTACTAGCTCGATGAAACAGATCACTTCAGGTCAAATTCCAAACGAACTTCAAAAAGACATAGATTGTGTAATGGCTTTTTGTAATAACCCTTTTGAGCAAATAAAGTCCGAACATCGAATGTTGAAAATGTTGAGTGACATGGGCATCTACGATGCACCAAAAACCTTTCTAATTAAAAACACTGTATCTGAAAAACTAGTAAAAGGAATGCCAACTTTCGAAGAAAAGCTAATTAACGTTTATCTTTTGTCTCTTAAATTTCAATTTAAATCTTTTTTTGAACTACCGGGGGTCTTAGACTTGACTTTAAAAAATCAAAAAATGTATTCAAGCCAAGAAAAAATTCAAAATTTTGTAAATGGCAATACATTCAAAAATAAACAACAAAAGTTTAAACCAGATGACATTATTATTCCTTTTACATTATACTTCGACGATTTTCAAATCAACAATGCTCTTGGTACACATACATCTTCCATTTGTGCATGTTATTACACATTCCCAACTCTTCCGCAACATTTGCTATCGAAATTAGACTTTTTGTTCCACGGTGGTTTCATTTTATCTGACAATTTGAAAAATTGTGGGAATGAAGTTTCATTTCACCACTTAGTCGAAGAATTAAAAACTTTAGAAGCTGGTGTTGATATACAAATAGGGAGGAAGACTGTATGTGTGCATTTCGTTTTGGGTTTAATTGTTGGAGACAATTTGGGCCTGAACAGTATTTTTGGATTTGTAAAGTCATTTAATGCAAAAAGGTTTTGTCGTTGTTGTACTAGAAGCAGACGTGAAATGCAAACTGATTCTAAAGAGGAAACTGAATATATCAGAAATAAAGAAAAATATCAGCAAGACCTTTTAAAAGCTGATTATTTAGAGACTGGCTTAAAGAGTGAATGTATTTTTCACGGACTAGAAAGCTTTCACGTAAGTGAAAACTTTTACTTCGACCTAATGCATGATGTATTAGAAGGGGTTGCTGTTTACGACGTCTGTAATGTACTTTTGGGCTTAATCGAAGAAAAGGTAATTTCCATTGACACTCTAAATAGCAGAAAACAATTTTTTCCGCTTGGAGAAACAGATGTTGGTAATTCTTCTCAACCTGTGGACATAAAAAGGTTAAGATCCTATAATTTAAAAATGACAGCAAGTGAAGTTTTGTGTTTTGTTAATTTCTTAACACTCATGATAGGTGATTTAATTGACTCAAAAAACAAGCATTGGTCTTTACTAACTAAACTAATTCAAATAATTGATTTCTTATTCAAACCCCAATACTGTGAAGATGAATTAAATTTGTTAAAAAAGCTTATTACTGATCATCATACGCTATATGTGAATTTATATGGAGCAAGTCTCAAACCAAAACACCATTTTTTGGTGCACTATCCCACAGCCATAAAAATGTGCGGACCCCTAAAATTTGTTTGGGTAATGCGTTTTGAAGCAAAACACAAACAGGGAAGGGCATATTTTAATACCATCACATCTAGACTAAACCCACCGCATTCTCTTGCTATAAAAGCTTCCTTACAACATGCCTACATTTTAACTAAGTATAAAGATGGACTCAGACCATGTTTCGACATAAGTCATTTTCAGTCTAATATTCTTCCCAGCAAAGATTACTATAAACATATCGATTTCGAAAAATCTGATCTACCCAATATTAGCATAGCTAATAACGTGACGTACAAAGGAATCATGTACAAAAGTAATTTTTATTTAGCTTTTATTCAATCTTCGTTTAAATTATTCAAAATCATTGACATACTTTACAAAAATAGTAGTTTATTCATTGTTTGTAATGAAATTAAAATTAAGAAATTTAACAAGCATTTCCAAGCCTATGAAGTTGGGGAAAAACTAAGCAATATTGTATTAAAAGATATTAATTATTTTACTAGCCCTCCCCTTAACCTTTACCAAATAAACAATGGAAAAACTTTTGTTAAGAATAAATATATATAGTTTCTTTTTCACTAAATAATTCAAATCATTTCTGACACTTTTTTTAAACTAATTAAACTTGTATGCATTATTGTAAGAATTAATAAAATCATTAATATACTAAATAAAAGTAATATTCAAAATATCTAACAAGAAATTTGTACCTAAGGTAAATTAAAAAAAAAAACGTTTGTTAACTTTATTTCAATAAAATTAAACAAGTTGTCGTTGTATTAAGAAATTGTTTTTTTTATTAAATCCTTTTTATCTCTATTGGATACATTTGTCTAGGTCCATCTTTAAAGGGTAAGCTGATGTAGGTGGATTCTGATTTGAAACGATTTTAACTAAATTCAAAGTTGCTCCGCTTTTATTTTTAATACGGATTACTTTCATTCAAAGTCGAGGAGCTTTTGAAACAAACGGATGTCACACTTAAATCAAAGATGAAGGCGATTAAAATAAAGTGAGTGTGACATTAAATCAAGCTCGTTTACGATATTGATTCAAATACGAATTGCATTGGAATAAGGTTGTTTCCGTAATAGATTAAGGTGGATTCTGTTTTGATTTAAAAAGATTTCAACTTAATTCAAAGTTGCTCCGCTTTTGTTTTTAATACGGATTACTTTCATTCAAAGTCGAGGAGCTTTTGAAACAAACGGATGTCATACTTAAATCAAAGATGAAGGTGATTAAAATAAAGTGAGTGTGACATTAAATCAAGCTCGTTTACGATATTGATTCAAATACGAATTGCATTGGAATAAGGTTGTTTCCGTAATAGATTAAGGTGGATTCTGTTTTGATTTAAAAAGATTTCAACTTAATTCAAAGTTGCTCCGCTTTTGTTTTTAATACGGATTACTTTCATTCAAAGTCGAGGAGCTTTTGAAACAAACGGATGTCATACTTAAATCAAAGATGAAGGTGATTAAAATAAAGTGAGTGTGACATTAAATCAAGCTCGTTTACGATATTGATTCAAATACGAATTGCATTGGAATAAGGTTGTTTCCGTAATAGATTAAGGTGGATTCTGTTTTGATTTAAAAAGATTTCAACTTAATTCAAAGTTGCTCCGCTTTTGTTTTTAATACGGATTACTTTCATTCAAAGTCGAGGAGCTTTTGAAACAAACGGATGTCATACTTAAATCAAAGATGAAGGTGATTAAAATAAAGTGAGTGTGACATTAATCAAGCTCGTTTACGATATTGATTCAAATACGAATTGCATTGGAATAAGGTTGTTTCCGTAATAGATTAAGGTGGATTCTGTTTTGATTTAAAAAGATTTCAACTTAATTCAAAGTTGCTCCGCTTTTGTTTTTAATACGGATTACTTTCATTCAAAGTCGAGGAGCTTTTGAAACAAACGGAAGTCACACTTAAATCAAAGTTAAAATTGATTAAAATCAAGTGTACGTCATTATGAAAACCTTTTCAACTGCGCCCTCAATTTTAAGTTGAAATGTGTTTGATTTTAAGTATCTTTTCATTAATTTGTATTTTTAAGTTGTACTACTTTGAATTAAAAATTTTCGTGTTTGGTCCCAAATCGTTAAGGTTTTACTTTGATTCAAAGTTGAAATGTATTTGATTTTAAGTGTCTTTTAATTAATATTTTTGTTTAAGTTGCACTACTTTGATTTAAAAATTTCCGTGTTTGGTCCCAAATCGTTAACGTTTTACTTTGATTCAAAGACGTTTTTTTTGATTCTAGGTTGTTTTTTGGCTCAGTGTATGGTAACCTACATCGTGTCCATTTCAGGTTCAGCTTCAATCGCAATGACAATTTTACTTACATTTCAGTGCACCGCTCAAGCTCAACAGCTTGATTGTACATCTAACGATGAGACGTAGAAAATCAAGAAAATAATGACGACGAAGGATGGAGCAAGAGACCTGTCTGTCTGGTTTTCCTTTGGGGGCCCCAATTCCCCTTAAATACACTGACATACTCACAAAGGTGCTAGGTATATAGATATACATTTTGTTGACTGTTTTTTTTTTCAGCACCGATTTTCTCCGCATATGAGGAGATGATGGTAGCTTCTCTATTTCTTTATCTATATTTTCGATTCCTCTGCGTGTGCAATATTCTGCTGCATCCAATCGGGTATGAAATTAATTCAATGATGCCTGATTTATCACACAAACTATCGGAGAATCTGGTTTTCTACTGGATTATAGTAAAAGTTGGGGTGGCATGTAAGCACTTATCTTCCATTGGCCAGAGTCCATATAAACTTGAAACAATTTCGCAGAGTTTGCATTACGTTTTCTTATATCATGAGGATGTCATCAACACCTGCGCTGGCTTCAAGGTTCACCCCGTAGTTGTAGAGTTGGTGTCGTATTTCTTTCTGTAGATTGAAGTGATTTGTATCGCGGTGTAAATACAATTTTTTTTTTTAAAACATTTTTAGTGATTGAATTTTAGAAGTGAAACCAAAGCAGGATAATCTACAAAGGAGTCACAATGACAAGATTGACATTATTTTGGATATACGTCGTTATAACAACAATCCTTGCGGCGAAAGCGAGTCCTGCCATCAATACCAGTGACAATTCGGTAATATTGTGTCAAAATTTTAAAACAGAGGTGTTACGTTGCCAACGGGTCTTATTAAGTGTCAATGTAAGGAAGTTTGGAATTGTGCAAAACTTTAAGACCCGTTTTCTAATACTACTCATAGCGATTTAAGTTCCACTTAAAATCTTATGTGACAGTTTATGACAGAGAAAAAGTAGCCCATAAGGCCTAAGAAGTGTAAAAAGGGTCGAAGTTGGAATTAGAAGACATGTTGCTAAGCCTACGATGTCATTTGTCTGTCAGCTTAGATACTAACAATAAGTTGTGCAATGCCGTTTTCCGTGATTCAATGAAACGATAGATATGTTGAAATATAATGTACCTAGTGAAGCACTTAATTAAAACTGCATAACAGATAGATCTAATCATTTTGTCTGTGATCAGAAACGTCGCATTGCAAACGCTATCATAGTTCGAATTTAAAAATGATGTTATATGAAGTGAAATTAGGTACATGACACATTTTATTTTTGTCAACGGCTTTACAACAGCTATATAGGGTAAACGAGGACTATGAATCTCTCAAAAGGTATAATTATCAAAATGTTAGATCTTAGGTAGGTATATGGAAATTGATGTTGATTGTTGGTTGATGAGCCGGCTTGCTTGCGTTACTTGTAGTTAAAAAATGTAACTCGTCTGACGGCCTGCCTGAATTCCATAAACGAAAACCAGGTACAGCTAGTACTGGTATAGCTCGTTGACGGAAGTTAACAGCGTGCTTTTTATGTGAGCGAAGATCATGCGAGTCATTATATAGGTAGGTATATGTGGCGCACAGTTTTACCGCACAACCACAACCAACTTGATAGGGTGGTAAACAATCATTCGGGGGTAGATAGTAGGTACCTATAATTTGAAAAAAAAAAAAAAAATTACCCGTTCATTTAGCATCGTAACAAAAAATCATTCGATCTAGTCTTGCTGTCGATTCTGGGAAATCAATTCACTGTGCCCTTCCACAGGAGTACAGCAAGTTAGTTCAAGATTCGTCTTACATTTCACAAAGTTTTGCTTTGAATTTTGTTATGTCATTTGCGAATTTCTCTTGGTGGAATGCGAACGTGTACAATGCTCTAACAGCCATCGCCTAGAATTGCTTGCAGATGATTAGGTACGTAGAAAGCCCTTCTGCATTTTAATATTTGCAAGTTGTAGTTCTCAGGAAATATATTACTCTTAGACGCGAGATCCAAAGTTTTCAGTTCAAATGGCTAGATTTTAATTCTTGCAAGTTGTAGTTCTCAGGAAATATATTACTCTAAGACGCGAGATCCAAAGTTCTCAGTTCAAATGGCTAGAGGAGTTTCCAAAAAAGCGTTTTTTTCATATTTATTGTACTCTAGTAGTGCAAAGGCAGTTGGTATGAGGGACGTTTGATTTAGATTTGAATCAACGGAATGGCACATAGCTTGAGAACATTTCGAAAAGTCACAGAATGTAAGTGAATAATCTAGTTTATTACCTGCTTAGAGCTCCCTACTCAAATCACTTCGTTCACGTAGAGCACTTAAAAGGAAACAAAATAAAGAATTATTCCTCGATGAAATCGGAAAGACTATGTTTTGCTCCACCATAAAATGTATATTCATTAATATTAATGGCAATCAACCCGACAGGTAGCAACAGGATTCACCTAGCAGGTCAGGGCCAGTAATGACCACAATCACTCAGCAAATAACATTGAACAAAAAAAAAATCCAATAGAGGACGCATACCTGTGCAGTGATAAATGATTGAAGATTCTTATTTTTATTAGCTGATCATCTTTGCTATATGGAATTTAACATTTATCCTGTCCTTGTTCGAATAAATGACTAATTATTATACAAAATTGCCTCGTGAGCACATTCACCTTATGTTTCCACGTGTCATAAATTGTCGATTCCTTATGCTATCCGGGTCATAAAAGTGACGCTACCGTTTTCGTAATTTAGGTACCTCTCGAAAGTCTCAATTTCGGACACCATCAGCTTGTCACAAAATAAATCAATTTTCAAAAAAGAAAAGTAACTCCATGTGAACACGAGGTAGCACATGTTACAGCGCCCATAATGTCCCCGAACAATCCAAACAAGATCTAATGGAAAAGCAAACGCTTACGTGATGATAGATCCGGAAGCATTCTCCAAATTGTTCCAACGCTATAAATTGTGCTGTGTTATTAATGTCCTTGGCGTGTTTTTGTATTGTATATTGAAATTTTATTTTTATTGAAATCTTCGTCTCTCCACCAGGTACAAGCAATCAATCGAAATCAACTGGAGGAGGGATTTTTGCGAAAACTCAACACGAAATGTAGTCAAAGGGATAACCACTCGTGTATGATGTTGAAATTGATTGTGTATATGAATCGAATATTCAAAAAGTCATCGATTGATGTGAACGAGAATGTAAAGGTCACGGAAAATCGGTAGGAATGTGATCGTTACAAATGTATTTTTCTCATTAAAAATATTTTCCAGTGGAGTAGATATCCCCGATGACCCGGATGAGGATATGCTGCTTGCTCGTTCGCTGCAGTCGGACGACGAGACTCTTGGACTTCTGGTGGCCGGTAAGATCTGGCGGTTCATTCGTAGTCGAACTCTGCGGTATAAGGTGACTGACAATGCTGAATTTGTCGTAACCACCGAACCGAAGGGAAACCTAAACTTTGGCCTGTCGGTGAGCCCAGCAGAAGCTTTCGAAGAAGGTCGTGGTAAAATGAAGAACATGGGCCCAATGATGGCAATGCTGGCAACCAAGATGGGCATTATCGGTGCAATATTTATCAAAGGCCTAATTTTACTTACCGGAAAGGCGTTGATTGTCTCCAAGATAGCCCTGCTGCTGGCCGTTATTATCGCTCTAAAGAAGCTATTGAGTAAGAAGCAAATAGCCTATGCGGAACCACATCATGACACGCACAGCTCAGGATGGGGTCGAGCTTTGGATGGATTCATTGAAGGATTCTCTGAAGTTCCCGCTAAGATGTTGGACGTTCACGAAATGGCATTCTCGGCCCAGAACCCTGGGCGCTTCTAAGAAGCCCACTACTGCGGCCATTAGACTCAACTTATTTATTGTTAATTTATTTCTTCACCGTTTCGTGTCATACCTAATGTATATCTTTCATTTCCACTCTTGTCACCGATACCACTGTGATACAATAACAAATTCTAATAGTGTAAAAAAATAAATCTTTTTCTCTACTAATTTATCTACTGCCTAAAAATTTCAGCTTTAATCTTATCTATTATTGTTAACATATTTTTAAAAGTATTGTCTTTTTTTAATTTATTTGTCATTTGTTATTTATTTAGATTTTTAATTCCTATTGTACAATATTATTGAGTTTAAATATATTTAAGGAAAATAAATAATTTATGGGAATAAATTAAATAAATAAATAATTACGGGAGAAACGCGGGTTAACTGTCACTGGCTTGGGGTAGACAAGCGTGAGATTGGCTTAAATTGTATTAGATGGTTGTCCGCTATTGCCTGATATTGTACATGGGCCGTGATGGGTGGTAGTTGTATAAGAACGGTCTTGCAGCTCCTGAAATTACAAATTTTGATCACAATAATGCCGAGAGTGAAAAAATGTAATATTGTTGTTAACATTTTGCTTGCTAGGAGCTTTTTTTTCTGAAAACATTGTATTTTGCACAGAGAAAGTCTGCTGCAATTGAATTTTTTAGAACTAACTACGGATATACCTAACACAATAAATAGAACTTGTGGTAGCAAACACATGTAACAAGAAATGGTCAGTGGAATTCTAAGATTTATGGTTCCATCTTAGGTAAGATACAGAAATATTGTTTTTTTTTTTGGTTTGATTAGATGAAAATTGTGCGAAACTCAAAAGACAACACAACAACAACTCATTCCTAAAGCCTGTACAACTTCTGCGAATTTATGTAAGTGCTAAGTTAACTAAGTGAGCTGTGTTTCCTATACGATTGCAAGCTTTAGCATAGATACAAATTATTGATTTGTTATAAACAAAAAAATTTATCCAAATTTGACACAAAATGATCGCTAAAGTTACCCTATGCTGTTACCGCCGACGAAGCTATTCCAAGTTTGAATAAATTTCCAACCCCCATTTTATGTTTAGTCACAAAACTGCATATTGTATATTGACCTTAAATGTTGATTAATTATATTCTGAAGCCGATCTAGGACCAACATTTAAGGTCAATATACTGACTTTTAGTAGACCATATTATATAAAAAAACACCTACAACCGATTTTTAGTTCAAACATGAAACTTGCTAATGTGATAGCCCATCTATTTCCCAGAGAGCTGCCGCAACAAAGTCATATAAATTTTATCAAAAAAATGTCGCTACAAAATTTTTCAATTATAATAATTCATAGGTTCATCTTCATAATGTTAACCACTCACTCCGTCAGTAACAACACAATACAAAACAAATTTTATGGCCGCTTGGCTTGTGTAATTTATCTGGGAAAAAAAACAATAAGAAAAAATTGTTGCGATCTCGTGGAGCAAATAATTCAAAAGCGTGAGAAAATAAATCAAAACACTGGAAAATTGCACTGTTTGTGAAAGGTATAATGAAAATTCTGATTGCACAGAACTCCACCACATTCCACGGTACTAATAATCATTTTTAGTGTCCAGGCTAAATTTTTCGAACACACAATGGCGAAATTTTCCATACAAAATTGCATATTGTGACCTAGGAAATATTTAGTGTGAAGGTTAAAAAATGATTTGAAGGATGGCTTTTACTTTTTTATAAAAATTTGCTAGCAGAAAAATTGAATACAGTTCTCAGCTGTCTTCGATTGGAGTTCAAGAAGATGTCATTAAAATAAAGTTGAAATTATGACAAGAAAATGTTTCTTAGTGGAAGAAGTCGAAACATTTCGAAAGCCGTATTATTCTTTATTTAGATTTACAAAGCCCTTAGCTCTACCAAACTCAATAGCGCTTAAGCTAACCTTATAAATAATTTTAAAGGATTTTTTGATTTTAAAATCTTGCGGCAACATTATTTACATTTTACCCCACCGTTCGGACGTTCCCTGTTTTTTAGGGTCCTTAACCATCGCATTTGAATTTCTGAGTAAAGCCGATATTTTGTACATAAACAATAGGTACAATTATCTTTTAGTAGATACCTACCTCGCCAAATGAAAAATAAAAACGAGAACTTGAATTAGGATAAAAAAAGGAACTTAGTGATCTACGAGTAAAGAAATACAAATAAATAATTGATGCTCAACCATGCTCCCTAAAAATAGCTTCTTGAAACCATTCGAATTCATTGTGTGAGTTTTTATTCTTGGCCATGTGGGAGAAATCTTAAATTTTATCTGAGTCCATTTATAATCTCGGATATTTGACAGGCGTTGAAGAAAGAGACAACATAGATTTTTCTGGAGTTCGAACCGCTGACCCCTCGTTCGGTAGTCCAACACACTAACCACTGCGCACTACGAGAACCAAATTGAAAATATTTTTCGTACCTACGTGTTTCTCTCTCCGCTTGTAGGTTTTCAAAGCTTTATAATAATTGCAAACATGTATTACTTATTCAGAGCAACAGGAAATTGACCAAGCTAAATTCGGACTATAAGGATAATATAAACGATTACAAGCAACACTATGTACTGGTTATCTACCCGCAAATAATGAAAATCATTCCGAACGAAAACAATACCCTGAAAACTGAAATCGTCTGAAGCGTCTAGTATTGTATGCGAACTTTATTGTGGTTGGAAGAGAACGTAACAGGACCCAAATAGCTGTAGAATATATTACAACATACCTACACATATACATACATAGTATACCTTTAGCCGCAAGGGAGTATCAGTTCTTTCCATTGAAATGTCAGAAGTCTGATGCCTGGATGATAAAAAATGCTTACGCAGGTAGTATGCCTCAGCATACTTATAAAGGTTTTCTTTAAGGAAGGGATTTTGATGTCACAGATTGAAACCACTTCAAAGAAACTTATAATGGATTGGCAAGTCATAAAGCTGACATGAGTATAAGCTTAAGTGCCTTTTTGGATGAGCAATTTTCAAAAAGATTTGATGACATTTGAAAAGGTTAGAATTGAAATAATAAAGCCTTGAATATTAACCTGTTGTTTCGGACCGGAGGCCTTTGGCGTCGAGAGTGACTTATTTTGCAGGAGAATTATACTAATGGTAAGTTATGTGCTTTGTATTTTATCTATAAATAGTAGTACCTTTTAGCAAAGGGTGACTGTTTTTGACTCATGGGCTTTATTACGAATGGGTGGTTAGATTCCAAAAAATTGTTTTAGTTCTGATTGGGGCCGTAAACTGCTATGATGCAATCAAATGGAGAACGTGAAAATATTTTGGTTGTTTAAACAATATTATTTTGTTCCGTTACTCACTTTTAAGTTTATCATTCCAATGATTATTGACTTTATCAGGTAATGGATTTTAACTAATACCTACTTTTGTATAGCGCTTGCACTATAATACACCCGACATAATTGACCTCATTATCGGCTCAATGGGTAGGTTAGGTATGTCAAGGTCATACTCAAAATTGTCGAGTTAGTAGCGAATATAATACACATGAGATTATCAATGCGCAGTGCCGTTGCATCGCAAAGAAAAAAAAACTACAATTTGGTGAGTTCTGTGTGCTGTAAAAGTCATGAAGTAAAACAAAATATGGTTTTCAGCTTATTCAACAATATTCGCTATAGAACCCTGATTAATGACTTTTGCGTTCGCCAATTGAATGGCACGACTGCGTTCCAAAAAAAACCAAGCCGCTACGTGGCATACAACAAGTGAAACAAGCCTTTTATTGAGGTAAACATACGATAGATATATAGTCAATTTCGGCTGAATTTGCGTCAAAGATCTTCCACTTGCCCTTTTGGCCACTTTGGAGATATACTTAAAGCTTCAAGTCTACGCTGACCAAATAACGAACGAAGGGGTGGGATTCTGTAGGTAAGATGAAAATGTTCAATCGTACCTATTCATTTAAACGAACGTTTTACTTCATGTAACTTCGAAAACGAAAGGAAATTTGTTCTATTATTTGAGTGTACCTAGTGCTGAGCGGCAAAAATTACCATGGCGAAAATTAACACTGAAACTTTAATTTCAGAAGTTCAAAGACATCCTGCTTTACGATTTCAGAAAATGATTTTAAAGGAAAGGAGCATTTAATAATCAAACAATTTTTTTTTCTTTCTTACCTTAATGGTAAAATAAGACTCTGATCTGCAGAAATAGCTAGCTTACTTTTATTTTGTAATTTTGGTACGACCTTTTTCCAGCAACAAAACAAATGATTGTATTGACATACGTATTGAAAGATATTGCCTGAATCGGTCTTCATGTTGTCGAAGATTGTTGTACAAATGGTGGAATTCGAAATAACCTGATTTTTTGGGTTTATTGGTTGATCACCAAATCTTCTATTTTTCAACGTAAAATAACTTTGTAAATGATGACAACGAAATGTTCACAGCTAATCGCTCAAGAATTGCCGCTTAATAATTGACCACTTGCCGCCAGAGATGGCAAAAATATTTTTTTTTTTTAATTACTACATTTGTTACGTCTGCTACGTAACTGAGGTAGTTAAGTAGTTAACGTAGCGAAATGTAGTACAAGTAGCGCTAACTGTCAAAATGTAGTTAGAGTTGTCAGATCCAACCGTCAAACTGATAAACTGCAAAATTCCAAATCTGTTTCGGTTTATTTTCTATTGAAATTTAACCCTTGTACCTACTTAGTACATAAAATGTAGGTAGCAAATGAAACAAATCAGGCGTGTAGTTTACTCGATTTACTACGCGTAGTTAATTGAGTACATTACCTCATATAAACTACTCTGACATCTTTGCGTGCCGCTTATGATTGCCGCTCAGTGTCTTTCCGCTCTGCCGCTCTACCGCTCTGCCCGATAAAAGGCTTATTTATTAAATTAATGTGCATTGAATATTAAGTTTATATTATAAAAGCAGTCACAAATATTTGTTTTCGCGTGATTTCTTTAGTTTTTTTATACAATCCGACCCAAGAATTATTCGTTATATTATATTTGCCTTTGTTGGCTCTTGAAACCCCAGAACTATGCAATGCGACACATAATTTTCGTTTTAGCGAGGTGGTTCCTCTTTGCATTAATAATAAACTCAAAGACAGACTCAAAGATATTTATGGTCCCGAAGATTGGATGGGAAATTTTCAAGTTAAAAAGAGCGTAGCACTTATAAGCCGTTTGGCATGTCGAGCACGGTTCTGTGAAATGAGGCTCCTACTCGCAAACGAAAATGCTGAAACCTCATTAAAAAATAATTTACTTCTAGGAATATGGTTTCTAAAATATTTAAACGATTGGAAAAATGTCGAAAAGAGTTTCCTAGTGACATTCCTTAATATATTTTTAAGAATCAATTTAAAATAATGTATTGCCGTCAGGATTCAATTTTATATCAAAAGTTGTAACTTTATGGAAAATGTAATCTTTTTTTCCTGATAGTTCCAAAAGCATGCATGGAGCTCATCAGTTTGGAGTTCAAATGGTAAACTACTCTTAAAAACCCTCTACCTCTACGTTCATGGACACTATATGCAGACATAGTTTTGTAGAGTTTTTTCTGTTTTGTTTAAGAAATAATGAACGGGGCCAACGCCGAACGACTTTGAAAGTGCCATGCAACTGTAACTACCTTACCTTTTCAAATAGGTATGTACAAATAAATGAAATTGAGGGTTCATGGAAAATGGTTTCAAACTTTATCCCTTAAAAGTTGGCCTTATATACAGTGGAGGCAAACTTCCACCGTTCCAAAAACTTTTTCGATTAAGCCGATACATTGACTTATCCATTCGGTTTTCAGCCCTACTGACACCGAAAGTTAAACTTTTGTTTGATCTACTTACCCATCCAGGTATCGTCTCGTTTTATCTTCTGTTGATGGCCAATTTGCTTTGCCAGGCCAGCTAAAATCTGTGTTCCGTTTTGCACGTCCACCACTTGATGCATATTACTTTCCGCACCTATATGTTCCAGACCCTGATGTGGGTGAGCGGCTGCCGCTGCCGCTGCAGCCAGGTGCAATGGATACATTTCACCTGTTGCTATTTCCGGATTTTGCATTGCGTGCATTCCGTAGTCCATGTTGTAGGGCATAATAAAAGGTTGCGGCTCAGGGTAATGCGGATACAGTAATCTGTGAACAAGCCTTGTAAGTGATCTGAAACATGACAGTAGTTAACTCACTTTTCCGACGCGTTATCCATGAGTTTCTTAATGATGACCATCCCGGCAACTACTAAGGCCAGCTTGGAGATGGCCAAGGCCTTGAGGGTTAACAAGCCTACGGCTTTTATCAATAACATCGTCCAACCGAACGTTGTTGCAGCCAAATACATCGGCACAAACATCTGAAACTGCTTCTTTTCCTTATGTTGTTTTATGCGGTGGCCAAGGCCGCCTCCACTTCCACTTCCACCACCAATTCCACTCCCAGCACGTCTTCCTTTACATAAGGACACTGGTTTAATAATTCGCATCGATGGGGTTACCATGCTACTTACCTTGGATCGAGGACTTCTTCAGAAGTGCAATCTCTATGTAGTCCTCGTCTTCTGTACCCCGCTGCACACTGAACACCATCGGTCCGACGGGCACACGAATGGCATTACCGCTGAGAAAGTCCGTAAGCCCCGAAGACCTACCCACACTCGAGGGGGTCTTTGGAGGTGGAAGCTTTTCCACATCGAAAATTCCAAAATTAATCACTTCACCTTGCCGGTATGAGCTAAGAACACTGTTGGCCATCAAATAGAGGCAGCTCGCGTTATTCGCACAACTCCACGACATTTTGTCTACAAGTACAGAATTCACACGTTCACACGTAGAGTCGCTATCGTTGGTTGCAGATTCACAAAACGCTACCACTAAACACAGTGTCACCATATAGCCCACAAAGTTCGTCATTTTGAGTAAATATATACCGCACAGGATACGAAAGGATATTCGAACTAAGCTGCGACGAATACGTCCGGTTTTGCACTTATATTCGCGATGGCAGTGTCAAATGGCGTTCGCCTTGGAGGAAAATATAATATCGACTAATTGCCTGGTTATAAGTGTATCGGAGTTTTATTGTGTCTCCACATATGGCTGCACAATCCCCCACTCGGTGGTGGTGCAGACATACTTTTAATTACAAAGATCTTGCTGGCTGCTCTTGATCTAAACTTTATTTGTTCGCACGCAAAATAAGAAGACCGACTGATGTGTGTCTATGTGTCTAGGCCTGCATTCGGCCAGCCATCCATACATCCTCTTCATTGGCGGTGCAATTCGATACCGTGTGCAATGGATGACGATACAAAGAGCGCAAAAGATTCACTTTAGGAATCACGAAAGCAAGACTTTTTTTTCTAGAAATTGGCCAATGTAATTAAACCTCACCACTTACAGTGTATCGATTGATGCAGAAATACTGGAGAGGAAAACGGTTTCTGCAGAAGCTATGAGATAGTTTAAATTTAAATTATAAAGGGTGGCTGAAGCAAGACCAACGGTATAAGCATTAGAAAATAGCTCTGACAAGAGATGTTTGCGGTCGGTGTGAGCTGTTGCATGGGTGAGTGTTTGTAGAGCAATGTGGTTTAACAAAAGTGACAGTGAACTTCATATGCGGTCGCTTGGGTCAACGATTTTTACGGTTTGCGATAAAATTTTTCATTACCCTTCAGATATCGTCAGTGCAAAGCAAAATTTGTATTATCATTGACATTGCTTTTAAGGCGGGATGATAACAAAATAAACGGTTACGAACCATAGAGTTCAGAAATATCTCGCTGTAAGCCATTCTGCTCAAATTGAAGGCCATTATATCGTAAAAGAACCAGTAGTTTCGATGACGCAGCCCGCAGTCGTATTTTGAATCAGAGTAATCTGGTTAATCTCCTATATGTTCAAGTGATTTCAGAATTGAAGAGAGCAACCATTAACCGACTGAAAAATGAGCACCAATAACCAATGTTCTTTTAGCTCTTTTCAGACTGAAACATTTTGGGTGGGTAGCAAGGTTTTTAGAATTTAACCTGAAAATGGAACGAAGCATTTAAAAGTAAATTTCGGTGAAGGAAACGCCGGCATTGAGAAAACAAGGACGCATCGAAAAAACAACAATAGAAAACAGCCTTGCATTATCTGTGGTTTGCATTAATTCCTTTACAATACCATTATTTCAAGTGCTCTCAATTGTTCCATGCAGCCAGCTTGTCAAAGAATTTAAAATGCGTGTTATTAAAAAACTACTTGCAGATCATGTTGTGCATCCCCTTGGCCACACATGAAATGCATGCAAAATCGAAAACCTATCCAAATGTGTCAGTGAAATCAATACGTGTTCGTCTTGAGCGATTAATTGTTATTATTAAAAAAAACAAGCGAGAGAAAAAATTAAAAATGCTAAGATAGGCCTTAATAACCCATAGCCATTGCATAATAGCACATAAATAAATTTCTCCACTTTTACTACCACATGCCATTACTGCTTAGTTGCATGCTTCGCAAAACTAAAAAAATACTTCATCGAGTTTAGAAAATATATACTTTTTTTCAAGGTACTATAATAAATCTCCTTTGTTCTCTGATATAAGCATTCATACTCAATTTATCAATTGACTCCTCAGCCTGAAGAAGCAGCGGTTGGCACGAGACAATCGTCTGTTTAATTTCCGAAGAGATGTCATTTTCAGATTTTATAACAGAGCCATTAGGTATAAAAAAACTCCCTTATTGCCTCAAAGTAATAGCTGACAATTGTGACTTCCTGCCTATTCCTCGATCATGTCCCCTGTCCCTTTCTCATGATATCATTTATATCTATTATAGGTACCTACTTTGTTTTGCCCCCATTTTGCCCATAGGCCCAAATGATTTTGTAGACACATTACATAGTTGTTACCTACTTATCGATTTTAAATCATTTTAACGTCCGTTGACATCCAAATTCTGCGATTCGAAGTGTAGTATACTCTCGGGAAGGTTGAATATAATTTCTTTAACTTTAATCGTTGGCATATCTTCCAGGCTGAACGCTGATGTGGTTAATTGCAATTTCACCACGAAGTTATAACTACGCGCCTTTTCACCTAATTGAAGCATTCTTCGAAAAAAAAGTAGAGCTGTATACATTATTTTTTAAATTATTTAATAATCTGGTTTCTTTGAAGGCGTAGGTATAGTCAGGGGTTTTTATAATGTGCCGGCGTGTATATCTATGTAATTACAAATCCGAAATGAATGGCTTTACACAATTTCGTATATAGTTAGGTTAGGTAGGTACTCCTTTGATATCGCTCCAATTAACGATCATGTCTTCTAGTTTAAATATGAATAACGAATACCCACCGAATTAATCAGAAAATATATTGTTAAACAATTATCTTTTCTTTTATATAGAACTCAAATTTGAATTGAGTAGATCTCTAAGTCATCAAAATTTAAGAAATGTTTTTTAAATTTTCTTGTAGAAAGCAGTGGCGAACGCAGGTATTGGTTTTGGAGGCTTTTAAATAGTTAAGTGAACTATTATATGCGAAAATTTGCCCCAAAAACTTCTATTAAGTTTGGCCTTACGTATTATATTAGATTGCAAGCTCAGCTTGAAGGAACATGGCTTATATCGGAAGCAGTATCTAAAACTACAGTATGGTATATCCTGCTGGCGCCGTACATATCGCACTGAAATAAAGCCTCTTCTAACTGAACAAAAACATGCTATTAGAATAATACGCTGAATAAATTGTAGAACACTTACTTTTGAGCTGTTCAAAAATCTGGAAATTTTCCCTATAGGTACCTATGCCTTGAATAAATTCTAAAATTTGTATGATGTTATTCTTTATTACAACTATAATTTAAGAGTCAATAGCCGACATTTTCTATATACGTAGGTATATAAAACGAATTATTTTCAAGGTCTAATATTGTGCAAAAAAAAAATAAAAAAAATATGTGTAAAACATAAATTTTGCTGTACTTTGCTTAGGAACGTTCACAAAATTCAAGTTCTTCATAAACTGAAAATTATATACCAACATAATTGTTTGAAATAGTTTTCCCGACATAGGATAACTCTCACACTTGTAGAATAAAAAAAAAAAACAAATTTATATTTGGAATTATTTGAAACATTGGTATGGACATTAAAGCCGCCTCTACATACAGAACTTTAGATTGTTAGTCGTATTTTCTGAAAATTTGACTTTAATAAGTCGTCCCAAAGGATTGCAGATTGCTAGTTCACTTCACATTCAAGTTGATGAGTTCCATTTTTTTTTTTTTTTTGCAATTCAGTAGGCGTAAGGAAGTAAAACTCATGCGTCACCTCACAAGTCACAACACAACTTACAAGTTGGAAGAGTAAAGAGAACCCTTTATTATACGTGACCCATGTAACGTGAGTACTGGTACTGGTCACTGGTCAGTGTATTCAGTATTCACTATACGATTACCAGCGATTTGAATCTTTGCGATTAAAAATCGCATTAACAACAAGAAATGGGTAGGTATTCCCGCAGCAGACTCGTAGCTTTTGTAGTGTGAATGCACGCACTTGTGCCTTATTAATCACTGTAATTAAATAAATGGAAACTGCTCTATTAAATTAATTAAATCGATGCGATGCCATTTATTAAACACAATATCCTTCTTGAAGAATACAACAACACTTAATGTACTTTCTTGTAATGACTGTGCTATTGAAGTAATTCACAATCTCATCGGAGTTTACCCAGACGTAAAAGTAATTACTTATTTGTGGAAAATGCGGGTCATTTTAAATTCAATTCAAAATTCTTGAGCTTGGAGCATTCTATGAAAGTACCACCTACCACTATACCAAATATCAAATGAAGCTTTTTAAATTATGGGCAAATTGTTCTTTTACCGATTCAATTAATGTTGAAGCAGACCGCCTTTTTGCTTTGGGCTAGGAATGGGAATAATGAAAAAAAAGCTCTAGAACTATCAGAGTGCGACAATGAGCGTTACTAATAATCATTTTTAACCTTCACACTAAATATTTTCTAGGTCACAATATGCAATTTTGTATTGAAAATTTCGCCATTGTGAGTTCGAAAAATTTAGCCTGGAGACTAAAAATGATTATTAGTACCGCGGAATATGTTCAATTCAATTCTTCATGGCAAATTTTGACACACTGACGACGTCACTAAAATCCAGCCATTCGGTATTCAATATCGTGTCATTCGTGAGAGTGAAGCTTGACAGGCGATCACACGTAGTGACAAATTTACGACAAGTGCTTACGTGATAATGACGTCGGCATGTGAAAAATTGACAGAAGAAGTGGCTTGTTTAAGAATTGCTGTAATAAGAAGCTAAACTGAGCTTTCCTTGAGTTTATCCGCATTTTAGTAATAATTTGTCAATACACGTGTTATGTTTTACACACTCGTAAAAGTGCGTACCTTACCTATACCTATACCTATACCTATATTCCTAATTTATTTTCGAATTTATTAATGAGTGAAACTTTTTTTGTTACCGTATATGCAGATATTTTGTGCTTGTTTATACTTATTAGGAGACTTTCTTTGCTGTTGACAAAATTCTTGCATATTTAGTTATTGTAAAAGATCTCTCCAACTATAAGCATTAAACTAAATTACAGCAAAAATTTAAATATTCAGCCAGATTATTGAACTATTCACTGGGAATGGAAAAACATTCGTGCTCGCTTCCGCTCTCTATATCACTTGTCTAGTTTTCTACTAATTGCCATTGAGTTACGAAAATTACCAAATAAAAAGCGAAAGTTGCTTCACTAGGGTCTGGGATGATCTTAGCCAACCGGCACCCAACTTCCGATGAATTTACATCATAGTTAAGATAGTGACATAAAAAACTCAAATAAAATAGAGACACCTTCAGCCTGACGGAAGTTGTTGTGGAAAAAAGCCCAAATAGATAGAATTCGTGGCGGCTATAATTATCAATGATTTGGATCGGTTAAATATTCAAAGCAAATTAAAATGAAGAAGACACAGAGCGGCAAAGAAACCGATGAAGATGATAAACTTTCACTCTCTTCGATGAAAAAACCAGAACGCAGAGGTACCAGCATCCATACGAGCATCTATCGGTTCGGTAACGCAACACGAGCCACAGCTACCAGCAGCAGTTACCAGAGAAGAAAGTTATGAATATATACGAAATCTGTAATAGATATTCGGCGAGGGATAAAAAAATCACCGGTACAAGTCCGAAATGTGTATGTGAGTTTCTGATGTGTATTCATGATGGGGTGAGTAAGAAAGGCAAAAATGGTTAAAGATACAGAGTGCTTGGAGATACTTTAGGCCCACGCCTTGCCAACCGGATCACTTACCTATACATTGGCAAAGAGCTGGAGCCGTGTCATAAAATGCAAGGTAAGGCCGCACGGAGGCAGGTGAAGAAACAAACCGTAAATTACCAATCCAGCGGAGTAACTTTCCCTACGCATCGAGGTGCCTGACGCGAGTCGGTGAATAGTGGTGGAGATGTATTTCCCTCCGCAGTTTGTTGGTCAATTGCTTTATTGGCAAACAATCACAGAGCGAACTCGGTTTGAATAATGAAGGCAACCGGAAGAACGATGGGATTGATTGATTTTTAAACTTACCTATATATAGCAGGAGGGATGTTGAAGTATTTTTTTTATGGGTAATTTACTTAAGAGGAGTGACTTATTTTTCAAAGTCAAAAGTGAAAGTACTTTGCAAATATTATTATGGATATTTTTTTCATTGACTTGGGATGACTCTTCGAAAAGATATCTGTATAGCGCGTGTATTTAAAATAATTATGTTCGGATAATTTTCTCACTTCAAGATAATTTGCAATACATGTACCTACAGCTTTTTATGTGACTATTGAAAAGCAAAAGGAAATGTATACAAATTATCAGGGGATGATTAGATTAGTGTTTAACACAAGAGAGGTTCGATTGCACAAAGTAGGGAAAAGTGTTGTACCTTCTGGCATGATCGCGATTTATGTTTTCATTTAATTTGAATACTTCGTTAGATCTAGTCTTCACGTATTTTTTACGCAACTACCGAAAGAGTTGCGTTTGATATGAATAAAATATCAACAAATAAATAAAAATATTTTTTTATTGATTATTTGACAACCTAAACTAACATGGTTCTAGGTAAATGATATTTTTAATATGGACAAAATTTACATTTATAAATTTATCCGTCTTTGAAGTTTTAAGATGTTAGTTCTTTGTATTAAGTAAAATAAAAAACTTAGCTAAATCAACAATTTTGGAGTACAGAGAATTTAAAAGAAGCAAACACTTTAGTCTAGACTCTAGACTGTATATACAAATATAAAAAAATCCTTTGATTAATTTGATTATTAATGATTATTAATATTTAATTTTAGTACTGTTTGTTTGACATTAAACTAATTGCTATCTGATAATAATTGTGATATTTCACATCGCAACTGGTGAAAACCTTAGTCAATTTCAGATTTATTCCAGACAATCACAATTCAGCGGGGAAATCTGAACAAATCTGAAAATCTCGGCACCTTAGGGTATTCAAGAAAAAGTTGCAATTTCATTATAGTAAGGGTGCGAAGTGCTTTTTGCGTAGGTAGTAGGTACACACCATTTTTTTTTTTATAAATAATATTTTTTTAGAAAGTACCAAACCTCTATCTTTTATTTATCTAATTTGATATTATTTCTCAGTGCCGGTAAGGACTGCCAGATTTTAATAAATCGGGTTCATAATTGAAGTTTAAAATTCATTAGAGCTGTTTCTTTTATAATACATTGTTCTTTTGTCGGTATTAATCTCAAATTATTTTTTGACACAATTATATCTCCATATAGCTATTGTGCGCAAAATGTTGCCTATGAATGTTCTGTTTTACTTCCAATATGAAAGATAGCTACTCAACAAGAATGTTGAATAAATAAATAAGTTCGTAGGAATAACTGCAGATATAGAGGCAAGAATAATAAAAGATAATATCCCCATTGGCCCTTAAGAAATACTGTCTAAGAAATCCCGCTCCACGGATAAATTTATAAAATCGAATTGAAACAAGGTTATGCTATGCCCCTGCATTCTTGCAAGGAGCTTCTCTTGTTTTGTTGGCGTATTCGTTTTCGTTTCCATCAAATATTAAATCAAGCGTACTTGCATTAATTCCAACTTATCGAATGCGTATTTTATATAATATCTAATTCAAACTCATCTCTACTTATTCTTGAATTTAAGTAGGGACGAAAATTTCCATCGAAAAATAGATCTCCCTGAACAGATACGATATTCCATACATGGCTCATTTCCATTTAATGTTCTGAACTAATCTGCGTGCTCAACTGGCATTTATTCACTGCCTTTGTGAATTGGTGTGATCGTCATTGCCAATGACGTTATTGGCTGAACTGAAGTTCCCCTTGTGATATTATTTCTTTGTGGGCACAATCAGACCGTGAAATATTAGCTCCATTCCGTCCGATTCAACACCATATCAACTCCGACACAATCGTGTCTGATGGAAATTGACTCTTCTTTCGCAGACGTTTGCATGGAGTTCGCTTTGATTCCAAGTGCAAGATCAAGACTACTACGGCCATGAATGAGGGTACTGAGTACTGCTACCTATACCTAATGTGAGGAGGGGGAGTACATAAACCGTTGAGTTATTTTTTCTATGTTGCCGGTCTTTATTATAGTCTGCTGTTAAGTATGTCTACTGAAGCATGAAACGTTTCTGAATTAGCGTTGCAGTTTGTGCGGCTTAATATGGGGTTTGGTTTTCCACACCGCTATTGCTGTTTATCTCCATGTAGTGAGCGGCAGGTTCTATTACTTTTCTCTCACATGCAGAATGTTTAAATAATGTTTAATGTTTAATGGCCGTGGTTACCTTAATTCAAATATAATTGTGAGCTGCGCCGATTGTGAATTAATTGAAGTGAAATTATGGCTCTATTCGTAAGATTTCGTAATTGGCGGGGGGGACAATTGGGTGCTGCAGGAGTACATTCTCGTTAGACTTTTCTGTGGGCGACACCGTGCTGATGGCCGTGTCATTTCTTAACCTATGAGCGGAAGTGTTCACGTAGCAACTTTTATGCTCTGTTGGGTATGGCTGCCTCCTCAAGTGTCAGCAGTTTAAAATGAGTCGCTTAGAAAGTGGATGTGCGGTGTGTGGATTTACGTGACTCAATCAACAATGCCAATTAGCTTTCAACATGGCACACACCCTTTAAAAGTAATATGTGATCTACTGTGACATTTTCGGAGCTGAGATCATTAATGATTTTAAACTTTGTTCTCGGTGCCGTGCAACAATTTTAAAGGCAGCTGCCGCAGCTATTTGCAATTCCTGTTACATACAGTAAAAGTCCTTTAGTTGGGAAAACTCGTTTATTCGGAAAAAAAATTATTTTAGAATAAAAGAGATTTTTCCTAATAAATGAGAGTCGGTTTTAAATTTTTTATCTAAAAATTAAATTAAGTGTATTATTAAATTATAATTAATTATTGATTGAACACATATAGGTACCAAATAGATCTCAAATATGTATGAAGAAGTCTGAACAAATCATACAAATTTTTTTTTGGGGGAGTCCGGGCAATTTCCTGGCAATTTTTGGTTACAAAAATTAATTAAATGAAATACATAATTTTTCGGTTTAAGTCCTGGCATTTTTTTTATCAATGGGAACGCGTTTGAGTGCATACAAAAATTCTCTTATTAATTCGGAAAATTCGTTTATTCGGACTTCCCCCCCCCCCCCCAAACCATTCCGAATTAACGAGCTTTTACTGTATTCAATCTTTTATATTTTACATCGAAGTTTGAAGTTTGATATTTAGTTTTTAAAGGGCGTTACTACGACCAACTTGCCTCAGCCTTCGAGGGAAACTACGTCATAATCTTTGTGTTTCTGTATAATTAACCATTAACCAATGACTTGGATGGTAGACTATCGAATGGAAACCAATATTGACGACCTTCCCGGAGGCTTTGCTTGCACAGAAATGAATTTCTCGAAACTTAAAGTCGATGGATGTTTTTTTCTTTCAAAAACTTGTGGGTTAACATTCTTGGACATGTTGCTATGTTTATCCTCTCATCGAATTTCCATTTCATCAGCAGCCATATGTTATTTATGAGCTATTTAGAAGAAGAGAAGAGTTGAATTGCGTCCAATCTGAAAAGTTTTCATATCAAACTTTAAAGTGAGGGGTTTTATGGCTCTTGTTGTTGTTTTTTTTTGTATAAATATACCATGTCCCATCAAGCGTTAAAATTCAATTTATTTTTCCCTAGTTCGTTCGCATGAATTGTTGCGCTCCTTGGTTGGATATTGCGGTAGAAAGAGTGTTAAAACACAACCTTGACAACTAGAGAATAGGCCACAATAATAATCCACTTGCTATAACATAAAATGGAAATGTGACACCGCAATCGGTGCAATGAAAAGTTTTCCCCAACAGATGAGTACATAGTCCAAAGAACAAGTCGAAAGATTGGTAAATAGGCATTCCTGCAGATGGCAGTTGGGGCTGAGAATTTGTTACTGGTTATTGAGTCACAACCGTGACCGTGAAGAACACTTTATTCTTGTCAATTGGTAAATTGTATCTCAGTATAAAATCAGCCATTGCACTGCAAATATTGTTCAGTTTGGTATATAGTTAGTTTGAAGTTAGACACATTGAAAATATGACGTACCAAACGCGATTTGTGATCGTCCTGTCGTTGTCCCTGTGCTCGGATATTGTTTTGGGAGATAATTGTAAGAAAGGCACGTCGTTTATGTGCCATGGTTCGCGAATAATTCGTAATTTTATTGAAAATATTAGTAACACTGGTACGCCGATGGTTATAGTTCCAGGACTGGAATTAGTATCAACGGTAAGTTCAAATGAAATAGAAAATATAATCGATTTAGAGAATGACACTTTAATCGGTCTCATGGGTAATAATCTGCAACATCACGAGATCAACATTAAGCTATCAGAGCTACTGGATGCAACGAAGATACTCCAATATATTAGAGGCGAAGTGGAGCAGGACCAACGCGTCGCTGGTAAGCAAGTGAATCGTGGTAATTAGCAGGTAGCTTTGAAATTGAAATGAAATCGCAATTGCGTGTGTAAACTGCGGGATTATCGGACACGTTTTTGTTTTCCAGTGGAGTTTACGTTAATGGTGTGAAGTGTGGATTTTCACTTTTTCTCAGGTCGAAAGGTTTGATTGGTTTTATTGCCGTCGGAATCGGATCTGGATTTCTGGATTAGAAAAAGATTTATATAGATAATTTTCAAAGGGAAAAGTCGGGTGATATTTGGCACAATGACTGCGTGTAAGCGTTTATGGTTATATATTATTCTCGAACAAAAAATACAACATCATTATTTGGGAGATATTTAATTGCGCTCCCAAACTGATTTTAAAAAGTCACAGGCGACTTGTTTGGTGACAAGTACTTTATTAACTGCAAACTATTGAACTATAGAAGTTCATTTCCTCAGTTATTAGCTAGAACATATTTTAGCGTCTTCCGCTTTGTAGTGGTCTTCGTGTCAAGCTATGTAATCAAACCCGAGCGAATACCACGTGAAAAAGTGAAGGAATATAGGGTAGAAGGTGCTCCATTTCTTTCGTTTTTAAAGTTATACAAAGCAAAAAAAAAAAAAAAAAAACAAAGCGCAGAAAATATCTTTACTTTTTTTTCTTTAAAAGAATTCAATGACAAGTGACAACACCTCGTTCTGGGTGTTGGAATTCTTGAAACCATGTCAGTTTTAATGTACTCGTATTTATGCATTTGGTGCGAAAGCGATAATTTATTTCAAATTAATAATGCTTTCTACCTTCCCTGAACTGATAATCCTTTAATGTATTAAAATAGGTACAATAAGTGTTATGAAACAATTCAATATATCTAGTTCAACAATTTTACAATACATGCTTACTTGACGCAGAGCTTTACCTATGTGCTTTTGGACCTGGTTCTTGAGCATGCGATTAAGCGACATAAATAAGTATATATATTACCTACAAATATCAATTTCTCAATAAATAGTTTAATTTCGGAAACATGAACGGTTCTATAAGTTCCCGTTTTTTTCCCGCCATTGAAGACATTTGTAGTGTTTAAAAATTTAAAATTATACTGTACCTACTTGCAAAAATTTTGAAATTACATTTTTCGACACTCTGTACCTACCAGGTAGCTACTGATACAGATGATGTGTCTTTTTTAATAATTCATTCAAAATGTTTTCCCATATAAACGTGCTCCTTTCCAATGCCATTATGTTACCGAGAACCCATACGTGCCAACTTTAAAAATTCACCCCGCAATTCCGTCAGCATATAGTATAATCCATTATGCAGGACACTATAGGTACTCGCAGCCGCAGTCATAATCACATTTCCAACCTTCAATTCTTTAAATTGACTATGCAATTTAAAAATTCCCTTTTCAGAGTCCCGAAAAAAGGACAACAAGACGTACATGGTTGCCATTTCATTGATGTTCGGCAAACTGCTCACAGTTCTTGGCATAGGTGGCATCGGTGCTTTGTCAATGAAAGCACTTGGCATTGCATCAATGGCACTTCTAATGACCGGTCTGATGGGGCTGAAGAATCTCCATCAAAGCAACGAGGAAACCAGTCATCACGTTCAGTACGCTACCGAAGGTTATCACCGCCGCCGAAGGCAGATACACACGCCACCACCACAATCGTCACCACTGGCATACAGCGGATGGAAAGCTCTTCCTGCCCCATAAAATTTACTCGTCTTTATTATAGTGTTAATAACCCTAGTGTTTTCCCATCAATAAATATTTATATACCACATTTGAGGGTGCCTGTTTTCCCACCTACACAAGTCTCAGTCTGCGTAACCACGAAGCAGAGTCCTAATAAAGCCATTAACGCAGCAAGCCATGCAATTCTCAAGATTTAATGGCCAAATAAAACGACGTATATAATAATTCAGCGAAGACATCTTGTTATCCAAATAGCACGTGCTTCCATGTTGCTTGTTAACTAGGTCTGCACACCGAGTTGCTCTCAAGTGCATTGGCAATCACGAGGCAGTAGTACAAACATGGTAGCTAAATAATAAAACCAGTGTTTGCCGCCTGGTTCTGTCAATGACAACAACAACAGACGCAAGTACTCACTATACACTGAGTTGATTCATGGAAGCATGACAAATTGGCACGACGCCGCCAACAGCGTGTCTGCAGACTGGACTGGGCTCGGTGGTCTGCGATTTCGATCGGTTGAAGAAAGTGAGAGCCTCCGTTTAGAGAGAAATGATTTCCGACTGTGGCTGGTTGAATGGATGACCATATTTGGTCAGAGAGTGCTGTGGACCTTGCCACGGTCGTTGGTCACTGAGCCACTAGTTCCATTTCGAAGATAAGGAGTGAGCTGTAGGTACGATGGGTGGTGATGAAGTTCGCCATATGGAAGTGAATTTTACACTTGACAGATTCACATTCCAATCTTTAAAGGAGAATCTCACAATAGGGGGGGGGATTGGGGGGGGGGGGGGGGGAGGGTAAGTTGCTATGGAAACAAGAAGACGAGGAAGCTTAGTAGGGAAAGTGATGCTGTTGGTAAATAAAGCGGTGTTGGCGGTATTACTATTCCGTTCAACAACTTTCTCTGTAGGATGGTCTGAATTCTCGGAATTCGGTTAGTGAAATTTAAGATGAAATGCGATTGCTCTACATAATATAAATAACGGTGGAAAGCTCTTACATGAAATCAGAAAGAAAGACACCATGAGCAAGGCCAGTCTGATTGTTCATTGTTCAATCCCAGTGTACGATTGTGTATGACTGCATTTGATGCAAGAGCTATAATAATATTGCAAGGAGGAAAAGGATTGCCTTCGAGGGGCCTTCGAGCCCGATCTGAAGAGGAAATACAAAGCAAACTGTATGTATGTAGAACCCCCGACCCAGCATTGCTGATTATACGAATTAATGAAAGGGTTTGCATTCTTACGATGAACAATTGACAATAATAGAAACGTAAGTAGGTACTCGTAAATTAATTTGACTGCGCATCGAAGCGATTAAGGAGAGGGAGTTAGTGGAACAGGAATGGCGTCGCGTTTTTCTAAGGATTATCCGGTCGAGAATTCCCTCTTGTGCGAAAAATCATCGTACAATCTTCCTGGTTGAGTAATTTTCTTTATCCGCTTTAAGCTAAGAAGGGAAGATGGGGCTGCTTTTTTGATGTATTGGGTTACATAAATGTACATCTAATGAACACCTAATACTACTGCAAACTAGGGTGGATAAAGCCCTATGCATACTATAACGAAAGCAGAAAACTGGAATGGCAGGGAGATTATAAGTCTTATTTTTTACAGTGAATCACTGAAAATCGAAAAATCTAGAACCTTTCAGGTATTTCAGTCAAGCCGAACGTCTACAAATTTACTCTCGGATAATTTGCCAGCGAGAAATATGCCAAAGCGTAGATTGCTGATGACACACATGAACTGAAATATACATCACCCCAGGAAATATGGTGCCAAAAGTGAAAATTTAATAAGGGCGCAAAATAGGGGCAGGTACCTACCTATACATTTTCATAATGAATGAGTGATGAAATTATACATCACAATGAAATGAGGTTTCTCTTCAGCTATTTTGTTACTCGCATAATTTAATTTATTATTATGATTATTTTATTACTGGTATATGAAATACACAAAATAATATATACAGAGCTGATTAATTTAATTTGAAAATGTAAACCTCGCGTTGAAAACCTACAGAAAGTAGGTATATAAGAGAACCAATTAAAGACCCAATTTCTTGCAACTATTCTGTTACGAGCAGAATTTTTCCAGGTAAGTGTAATTTTTATAAAAACTGAATTATAGAACTTAATGGTTGTCCATGTCACGTTTTATTGATGAGAGCTCCATACGTAGGTATTGGATGAGCAGTTTTAACGCGTTGTGTGTACAAAACCACCTACGAACAGACGAACATAACCAATATTGCACTATATGCATTTTTATTTTGAATATATTATCATATAGCCACTATAAATAAAGAGTATCTACTTTTCAGGCAGGGTAATACAAAGAGGGCTCATCAGATTATCATCATCATTAAATTATTTGAAAACCAAACCACAGTCTTAACGGATTGCTGTAAATGCAAAAGCAGAGAAACATTATTAAACTCAATTTCCCATAACCAAATACTTTCTATGACAATATAGTTCAGATTTGTATCTGGTCTCTCATCTAGCAGATAGGAAAAGAAACATCATCATCATCAAGTGCCATCATGTTACTGATGGATGTGTCCATTTTTCATTTTTTATTTCAAGCTACCGTACACAGCTGATCGCATTACTTTCAATTAACACAATTAAAATATCAAAGATGTGTATTTTCCCTTATAAAAATGGTCCGCAATCGGATGAATATACATATATAGGTATGTACGGTACGTGTATTATCATTGATAAATAGAAAGCGTATCGTTAAGATTACTTCCAATTATTAAGATGTGACAAATAGTATGTGCTCAGTATTGTGCTACTGTTTGGGCACATTATGGAATTTGATTAAAACAAATTAATGCGATTTAACGGCAGGCCTGACGAGTTAATCATCAGTATAATTAGACCGATTTTACACACTTTCCATTCTGAGAACATTTCGTTTTGTGTAGTAACTTGCACACGAAATTTAATTCAATTGAGAAAATTTATAAGGCGAATTTAATAAACATGTATTGAATGCGTTTTGTGGATTGCATGTAATGAAATGGTGGGAAAATCGGATTGTAACTGCCGAGTATGCTTAAGCTGTCCTTCAAATCAAAAGTTGTTAGCACATTTCAATTTCAAAACCGAAGTATGTAGCGGCCTTAAATCAATTCTTCGCTGGATCTCAACGGGGTAGCAATCAAACCGAGATCCCTAAAGTCTTTTTCGAGGTTGCTAATGTCAATAGTGACGTTTTGTCCTGTTGGGATAAAAGCTTCCGTGTTGATAGATGGGTAATCTGCTCAAGATCTAATTCCAAAAAGCGCCTAAAGATGTCAAATAAATGTGATTAATCTCCTTTCAGAATTTCTATGCATTTTGGCTATTGTCATAATTATATGAAAGGTGGTCACCTCTGACTTGCTTTGTGATCTTTGATAGCTGAAGCAAGCCTTATTTTACTGAATGCCGGATCTGGTTAATTCAAGGCTGGATTGGATGTGACTTATCTTTTAGAATTTGAAAACTGCTCGGAGCCATTTTTTTTTTTTTTTTTGATTGGGGATTTGGAGAGCCATTCAATCTAGAAATTAGAAGCAGTTTACTTGGTTTTCATACAAAATCTCCAAACGTTGTTCGGTTGAGAAAGTATTGAGTTGAACGGAGCGAAAAAATCATTTCTTCCTTTTTTGCGGACTGTATGTATAATGCATAAATGCATAAACAGTATGGGGCCCTTTAAGCGCTAGTGAATTATATAGAAATTTAACACCTCCTCATTTTTTGGCATATACAAGCCAATTCAGGACCCACCCTATCTAGCTTGTCAACCAAAAATGTTTCTCTCGTTTTAAGATCTGAGGTATGAGTCCGTGTTTCCTTAACCGGTTAGGGAAGGACCAAAGTACAAGCTATGAAATCGAAATATAGGTATTGACAGTTTGACATCCACATCGCAGACTTTTTGTGAACTACCCTTATGACATTTTAATTGATGTCTTCTTAGCTGTCAATACTTTCTGTACGTGCTCTTGATCTTGGACTTGTACCATGTCCAACGGGGTTGTCGAAAAACCCTTCGTATCCATACTAGTCATTTCACATGATATGATGGTCTCAAACCGATGGTTTATATACCTATCAATTCCGGACGATATCATATTGTTCGTACCTCCGTTTACATCAAAGCAACATCCCCAACAACCGAAATAAGAGACACGACTCTTTCTTTCATACTCAGCAACTAGCAGATTTCATCTCCACTTCACTTTACACGCTCGGTATTGTAAAAAAAAAAGTCCTCAACCAATTAAATCCATTAGCAAAATTATTGCTCTTTCAAAAAGATTACATCCTCACAGCAGCAATGCTGCAAATGCCAACAAATTAAGTGGTGAAAGTTTCCATTTCTCCTCCGTCACATTTTTCTGCGCAATTTCAAAGGCTCACTCGCGTTGTTTGTCACATTCCGTTAAACCCTTCAGCAAACACACTTCGCAGCATTATACACAAATCTACCTGGTCGATTACACAATGAGCCATGGCTCGCCATAGAAGGCAAAGGCAAATTCAAAGGCACCCAACCAACCAACAATCAATCTCATTTTGTTAACCTTACCTACACTAATTGGTACAACATGATAACTCCTTCCCAGTCGATAAAATCGAAAGTGTAGGTAATTATTTTCCAATTGGAGCGCTAAATGAAAAATCAATATCCAAATGTAACTGCATAGAGAAACCCAAGATGCGCACGATTACGAATTTTGGTGCGCAGCATCTACGAACCCACCACACAGCCCACGCTTTCCAAATACTTAGCTTCCTCAATTGAAATTCAATAGAATTCAAATGAGCCCTATGTGAGCCCTAAGCCATTAACAAAAGAAACAAGTTCTCTAGTGAATCATAAAGATGCAACTACTGTCGTCTTCAGAAGAACGAACAAGTGGAAAGCATCTCAGAACAGAAGTAGGATTTTGTGTCAGTAGCTTAGCCGCACTCCGCTTGAGCCTCAATGAAACCATTATGTGGATGAGTCGCTACACACGCTACACACGCTACATGTAATCGGAAGGGGCGGATCCGCTGTCAAACTGAGTGTTGTTTCTTGTCCATCTTTCACAGGTTCGTCTTTATGTCGAATGGAAGACAACTGAACCTAGTACCATAAGTGGGTTGACTGTTAAATGGTCGTTAATGCACGGCTGCAAGGAAATACATTTTTCAAAGTCGTCAATGGCCGGTTACCTACCTACCTACCAATTTTGCGGTACATGACATCGGAATGGCCGTTGGCCTAAATACCTGACTTTTGAACAGAACTCATATTTATTATGCAAATTATTAACATTTTGCAAAAGAAATCGAAAACAAATTAGCAAAAGAAATTATTATGATCTGCGTGATGATGCCGGACATCGTCTGAATTCTTTTGTATAGGTATTGGCATCTTTAATAGGAACGGAATTTTGGGGCAGCCCATGCGTGAAAACGTTACGCCATTCTCACTTTCTTTTCAAGGTGAAACAGTGTGATCGCAAATTAACGGGTGGAGCATGATGAATGCATTTAAAACAATTTCGCTGGTTAATGTGTCTGAATTCATTGCTGCTTGATTGAGTGTGCAAAGGCAAGGCAAGCAAATTCATGGACCCATCTACAGTTTGATAAAAAGGCGTTGGGTTGATCAGTTGTCGGTGCGGGAATCGGTGCCCTGAAATAACGAAAAGTGAAATAAGGCCAACTTTTAAAAATTGGCCTTATTTCACTATGCAAAAATGTAATAAAGCCAACTTTCAAAAGTTGGTCTTATTTCACTCCGACAAAATGCCTTTTTCTTTGCATATATACATACTTAGTAGAGTCATTTGATACTTGATGCGCTTTATCAGCAGACTGACGGAAATTAAAATGACTACCCCCATAAACAGATATAGGTAGGAGTCATATCAAGTGAGCGTCCATCTCCTTTCAAGGAAGCAGTTCTCTATCAACCAACCTGATGGAGTCCTCCAGTTGAAGAAGAAGCAAGGTAGAAAATTCTTTCACTAAAACTATTTTTATAAGGCAGCCTAACAATTATAGCGCAGTGGCTTAGTGGTCAGTGTATTGGACTACTAAGCGAGGGATCCCAGGTTCGAATCACAAAAAAAAACCCAAATTCCAACTCAGGGTTGTTTTCACTGCGCCGCGCCGCCACCTCTCGTGAACGTCTGGCAAACATCCGAGAGTATAACTGTCTTACAAAAGAGCTTCTCAATCGGCCGTTTGGAATTGGCATAAAATTACAGTTCCCTTCCATTCGTTCTCACTCCTATTGCGCTAACTATTTTGTTTTTTAGCCCAACAATTGACTTACGATTAAGTTATTAAAAAGCTTAAGAAAAACAAGTCCGACTGCTCGACACTTCTTAAAAAACGTTCTACGTATTATGTGTGCTTAACTGTATACCGACAGATGGAGTCAAATACCCTGACATGAAGAAAGTCAAAACGTGCGGATTTTGAAGAATTTTCGGACGCTTTCTTAAATTAGTTATTTAAAATGTTTCCATGCTTTTGTTAAGGGTATGTAGAAGCGTTTTTGGGCACTTTTTTGGCCGTGTCTTACTACAACTGGTCTGGGTATCTATAACGAAAGATTACATTGGGGAAGCATAGTTTTGATACGAAGCTTCATAATTGGGCGTTTTTTATTGTAACCACATGAAATATATAGATCATTGATTTCCATGGTTTAAAATAATAGGCGTCTTTTTTTACCCAGATTATCTTCATAATGTAAACTACGGAAACCAATGATCTACAAAAATCTTGTGTGGAGAATAAAAAGAAATAATTTTTAAAAATTTGTTTTAAGTTTCATGAGCTGAACCCTTTTTTTGTTAACGCTTTTAACAGCCCATCCCCAAATCTTAAGCTTTTACAGAGCAGAGCTACATGCAGTCAAAAATGTAGCAGTTTCTTTAAATTTCAGAAGAAATCTTACAAATTTTTACCAAAAATATCCACAACTGTTCGAAAATATTGCGAAAAAAAAATGATTACTTATGTAAGTATTTGCAACAGGCAAAGCCTCTTTGAATCGTATGTAATTCCTTCATTTTGTATTTTTAAAACGAAATAGAAGAGTACGCTGTTCTAAAAGCTGAAAGACTAACAACTTAAACAGAGAAATGAAATAATGAACGACAAAAAATGTTGTTTTTTTTAAATATTTCTTATTGTTTTTTTCGTTTTCATAAAGTTAGCATATAGCATAAGAAGATACAGAAGAAAATAGATAAATATAGATTTCAGAAAGAGTTAGAAGAGATCAAGACGAAGTATAACCTTAAAAGAAAGAGTTAAGAACAGATAAGAGAAAGAGAAGAAATATATAAGGATGCATTAGGACAGAAGAAAACTAATAGAAGGTATCGACTAGCTACACGAAAATTGACATTTGGCTACTTTAGAGCAGTGCTCTCTCATCTTTACAATAACTGTCTTCGTAAAAATAAATTAAATAAATTAATTTAAAATAAAATATAACAATAAATCATTTCTACTCCTTTTTACCGCCTGGCTTGCTTGTAAGCATTGTAAGCTACGGACTGAGCAACTGGTGAGCTATAGGCTCCATGAGAATCCCATCCAGAACCACCGCCGGACCATCCATCCGAAACGCCCGACGACCATCCACCAGTACTACCGGAGTATCCACCGCTGCTTATGCTGATTTGCTTGCCACCGCCGAAAAGTCCACCAAGACCTCCCAGAAAACCACCGCCGCCGCTTCCACCACGCGCCAATCCAGTGATGCTTGCGAACAAGGCCAAACCAAAGGCAACCACAGACACGATAAGGGCCTTCTTCACCAGCACGACCACACCTAAGAACGCACCAACAGCCAAAACAGCTACCTTAGCACCGATACCCAACAACACTGGGAGGAGTTTCTTCAACAAACGCTTCTTCCTAAGGGTACGTGCCTCAACAATAAATTCACTGATGTCAGCTTTGATGTCTTCCGGAATGGCACGGGCGATGCTGCGAGCAGTGTTGGCAAAGTTCAAGCTCAGCGATCGCTCTTGGAAGAAGTTCTTCATACTCGTGATGAAATAGGTGCTCAACTCTGAGCTGCGCGCTTCAATAGTTGGTGCTACTTCGACTGCGACGGAGTTGTCTTCAATTGATTTGCCTTGACGTCCATCGTTGTTCTTTACCAAAGAGACACCACCAAAGATCTCGATTTGCGGATTGTCAAATATTGACTTGGCACGGCGGAAGAGCTGCAAGAAAGAAAGAAATATTTCGTTAAAATGGATGAACAGGACATTTTGAAAAGTACTAGTTGTAATTGATTCAGTTGCGGGGAACCAGACGAAAATATGCGACACTGACTTAAGCAGTCAAATTTCCTATACCAAAACTTGTTTGAAATATAACAAACTCAAATTGGTTTACTCAATGCTAACGCAATGTTATTAAAGCCGCCACAGAAGGTTTTGCCTCAATGAAATAAAGTTATCTATAGACTAGAATATTGCGAATATTTTGCATTAGCGAATACAAATGTGGAACGGATTCATTATGCTTCACACATCTAAAGACTGGATGGTCAAGATTCAAGAGTCAAGATTCGTAGAAATATAATTCCGAATAAGAACTTGTAAAAAGAAGGTCCGAACAGTTCAAATATCGTTGCCCAGGCACAATTTGCCAGGACATCAATCAACTAGTTTGAAATGAACAGCTGCTTTGCAAATCACTTTACAATATCCTTTGATTGTCTGCCCTGTTCACTTCGTCACTTTTTCACTTTTCCAACTATATCACTATTTATATATTATTTTAGTCCTTAATCCGTACCGTCATTTGCAGGCACGAAATCGAATCGACTTCCAAGCAATTTTCAAATCCACTTTGGTTCGGTGTATCCTGAGTGGTTCCGGTATCGGTATCAGCGTAAATTCCCGCGCTCAGCAGCAGGACACAAGTAGACACAATAAAGAATTTCATAGTGAAATGTGTTTATTTTTTTTTTTGGTTTAATGTAAATATGATTTATTTAACTTTTTCCTGTTAAAATACCAGCCCGAATTCACTGGGTGTTTATTCGAATGGAACTATCTCCGTTTTGATAATTTTTCGGCAGTGTCAAGCGGTTTTATTGAGATAAATAATTATGCAAACACACATAGATACAAAGCACAAAAGAAAGAAATGTCTGTAGTGAAGCAGCGACAAAATATTCAACGAATAGGAAATGGGAGAATTATTGCGTAAAAATTTTTTTTTTCCACCTCCAGAGACGGTGGGGCAAGGTATTGTATTATATGGTATTGTGTGATCGAATGAAAGAGTTTATTAATATAAAAAAATCACACAATTCGTAAATAGTAGGTAATTGGCATGAGACCAGGGGTTTCAACAATTCGAGCATCGAGCATTTGGTCATTTGCACTTGCTGCTATTGTACTTTGAAGCACTTAAGGATGTGCGAGGGAAAATAGTTCAACACACTCTTATGGTATTTCGTCTTCAATTGTGATATAGTTTGCTGTATGTGATGTGTGGGTATTTTTTTTTAGCATCAATCTGAGTGTTCCGGTTTATGCAAATTGATTCCATTATAAACATCGGCGAGCCGAATATCTCCAAATAAAGGCGTGTTCCAGTTAAAGCACTGAGAGAGGAAAAGCGAAAGTTAGTTTTTTTTTTTGGCTTGAATGAAATAGCAAGCATCAATCGAAGAATTGGTGAAACTTTAAAAATTTCTTATTTATCAATACTGACACAAATTCTGAATAGCAGGCAAATTTTCTAACAGATTTAGGTGGGTGAGCCATGGAATACCTATGGCAGTTTGAAAATCATCGTGCTAGTTGTTTACGATTCTTGGAGTTGAATTAATTATCTCTGTGATTGAAATGGCTACAGTATATTTTACAAAAGCCCACAATATTTATGAATCGGTTGGATGCTATCGAAGACAATTATACGCGGGCAATTCACCTGACATGCATTATTTTGATAAATTACCCCCGTTTTAATTAAGAGCTCTAACAGGAGATGGTATTTATTTGCAGACCAATATCAATTTACAAATGGACATCACTTAGGCCAGTGACCGTTTAGCAGAAATATCAATATCAATCAGACACCAGACAGATGGCTTCCAATTTCCATAGAACAATACAAAAGAAATACTGATAAATTGCTGTTTATAGGAAATCATGCATGGGACCATTTGGTTCACTGCACTTCAGAGTTATTATGTAGGTAGGTAATTAATATCGATTTTGAGAGTAGCTATAGTTTTTGTGCGGAAGAGAATACGCTACCTATGCATTTCTGATTATCTTAGAGAAAAATGCCACATTCGCTGGGATTTGTTAACGAAGTAAGATCCCGAAATATGTCTAAAGGAGACCTTCTTAACAAGAATGCAGATTATATGGTTGAAGTGTAAAAAATATACATTCAACATTCCACTGACACGTATTTAGAAGTAGTTTTGGTCAGGTTTTTGGATGCGTTTTTGGCCACATTTCACATACGTACATTTTTCCGTGTGAATTTGGGGTCGTTTTCGAATTGTTCGTTTGGCATTTTTTGAAGAGCTAGATTTTTTTTTAGTCTTTTTTTGGCGCATTTTTTCGACTAGTTTTTAAATACATATTTGGACACGTTTTACGACTGGTTTTACGCTCGTTTCTTGACGCGATTTTGGAATCTGAACCAACACATACATGACGGGGAACTTAATAATTTTCTCAACTCAACTGAATTCCGATTGAAGGAGAAAAAAATGTTGTTCATTAGGTCTTGAGGACGGACCCTCATACGTTTCTTATTGCATTTTATGATGCCGTGTCTTTAACATGCAAATCGAGTGGTAGAAGGTTAAGACTCAAGGCATCCGGCAGGTGCGCTGCTTATAGGTCGTGTTTCATTTGCTGCTGTGTTAAACTGTCAGTTGTTTCAAACTGTTTGTCGAATTAGTCCATTCGGGCTCAAGCGGTTGATTATGTTTGCACATACGGATTGTGTTTTCTTTGGACCTGCGAATTTTTATAAAGATGTAGGCAGGCCAGCATATAAGGAACTCAAATGAGACAATGAAAAAGTATACAGTTTTCACACCGGACCAAAGACCGTGTGCGTCCAAAATTCGTCGATGCATTCACACCACACGCCAACTAGTTTTCGTTTGACGTTTCAATCAGTTGTGCGACACTAGTCGTGAAACTTTGGTGTAAACTATTTTGACTACAAATTTCAATCGCATTATTTAACAAATGAAATTAGGTCAGACCTTTTAAAAAGTAGTTGCGACATTATTTGATCCGTCAGCTGTTCTGCTGAATTTGCTGAATATTGCAAAAGGATTTATTTCTTGCAACAACCCAACGATTGAAGGTCGTTTTCGTGGTGTTATCGTTGAAAACGACTACTATTGAAATATTTGTATGGAGAAACTTCTGCTTTGGATGAAGTTTTTGAGTATTTTCTCGAAAACCCGGTTTTCGGCTCGGTGTGAATTGGGTAATAGGTTCAGATGAATTTTAGCTATAGACCAATCGATCTTGGATAAAAGTGTATTTTCCGAGGTGATGGTTCTATATCTGTCACGCGGCTTAATACATTTCTTAATGACAAGTCATCAGCTTCAGCTCGAAACTGTATTAGGACTCTAGGTTTAGCTTCTTGCAACCATTCGTTTGTTTTTATTTTTTTTAAGACAAATGGAACAAATAATAGGCTTAGTTCCGAAACGTCAAAAAAATTCGCATTGTGAATGCACACTGCTTTTCTGATGTCAGGTTTAGAAACTAGAATGCTTTTGCGCTGCTTGCACTTGCTTTGCATTTGTTACTGCAAATGAAAGTAAAATTGGTAAATAATTACATAATATATTATTTTACTTGGGTACGCCCTCGATAGGTGTTTATCGGCAATTCGAAATAGCTGGGACAGTTAAAAAAGTGTTTACCATTAAATAGCAACTTTATTGTGCGGTTGCCTAACTTAACAGCACAACGCACTCGCTGATGAGCCTTGCCCAAGTTTATATGTATACCCTTATTTATTTGAAATTTAATTCTCAGAATACCATTTTCGCATTGGGATTACCCTTTGTGAATAATAAATCGTATCTGACGTATAAGATGCTATAAACTAACTCTCACCCGCGCAAACATTTCGGTTTTATGCTGAATCGTAATGAGTTCACTTTTTTAGGAAGAACTATACTTCAAAAGTTGTAATCTTTTATCGTCGACAAGTACAACTTATCTTGCTAATATTCGCTCGCTGGTTGCAGTCTGCATCTGGGTTTAAACCTTTTGTGTTTTGCTACCATTTTCAAACGTCGTTCTGCGATTCTATTGGAGTGGCTACACAAATGCTGCCTGCTCGGCATCAGGCAAATTACTTCTTCCTGCGGCACGCACGTATATTTGCTTCTTATTGAAGCAGTCATCCACAATGCAAAACTAGGACTTCCCTGTGGTTTATGAATTGTAAGGACATTTTCATCATTCATCTCTACACTAATTATAATCTCATCAAATTCAAATATACATTAACGTAAGACTTTTAATAAACCCGAATTTGCATAACTCAATTTATCTAGGTACTTCGACATAAGTAGTCTCAAAACTATTTATACTTACTCCCATCTCAATCATTCTGTTGGGAGCTGGATTTCGCAATAAGCATCATTACGACTTAAATTAAACCCTATTCAAAGTTATCTCTGAAAAAAATTATTGCTCATAATAAGCTCTGAACCCGGGAACTGTGTCCTTTGCAGAGCACCACCTCAAAGCTGTCAAAATATGCTTCATGAATTCGAAATTAAACTTCAACTTCGCAAGAAGAAATGTCACGACATTTTGAGCAAAGGGAAATCGAGAATCGGATTGTGTGCAAAATTTCTAAATACATTTCCGTTTATGCAGAGTGGAATGATTTGATTAAAAGGCAGGAATTTTGTTATCGTCCCTGAGAGTGTGAATGTCATTTGAATGCGTGAATATAGTTTTACGGATAGGTTGCAATTAAAATGGCGTGGGAGGTATGGCACACACGAGCATACGAGTCGAACACATTTAGATTCCATGTTCCAAATCAGATGTGTGTATTATGTGTTGTAACGGAAGTAACGATGACTTTATTTATTGATTCCAACCTCTGGGTGCACCCGTAAAGACAATATGCATTATGCACCTAGCGTGTAATACTGTCTGAGCTCCAGGACAATTTCAAAAGAAGAATATTAGCTTATGACCTTTGGAAAAGGAGCTGAGTATTTTATAAAAGGAAACATTGTACTCTGGTTTTCTTATTTTTCAAGAGTTGTCTACAACTGAGAGAGCTGACAAGCTCGTGTCATTGGTGTTTTTGTTTGCGTCTAAAATAACTTCTCAATTCGGTGTGAAAATCCTTTTATTCTATGTCCACCGAATTTTGCACAAGGTGCGTACCTTCTCAACTACTCTTCAATGATTATAAAGGACAAACATCGGGACGTACCTACAGTTTTTTTTTTACGTCCTAAGAGCACATTTTGCCAGTTTTGAAATTACAAACTTAACTTTAGTGGACTTATGCTTAGATATTTCTGCCGGTAAAGATTAAGTTGGAATTTGGGTTTTTTTTTTCGATATTCGACCATTGGACCCATCACTTAGTAGTCCTAGATACTAACCACTAAGCCGACAATGACCAGTACCTAGGCACCATAATATATGCCGTACTTCATACCGCAGTCATGGATACGCCTTTTACTAGTTCATCCGATCACAGTTTTGTGTAGGTCTTATATTTTCTTTATACTTCCGTTCTTATTTATGGCTCGTCTTAAATCAAATAAAATTCATTCGAGTATTGCTCGAGTGGTCATATATAGATCTAACAGTTCACAGATACCATTAAACTGCCTTAGGTAACACAATGTAATTTATTGTTCGAAATTTTCATGCGAAAACTTTCTATTTGGCATTAAGTCACTGCCTACGTTATTCGTGCCTATAGGAAAGTAAAAATTTGCTTATTTGATAATTTGGCCAGCACAATGTAACAAAGTGATAGACAAACAAAAAACACAGACTGTAGCGTAGGTCAGCGTAGTTTACTTTAATGTGCAATAAAAGTGAAAAAAAAACTTCCGGAAAAGCTAATGCGTAAGTGAATTTTGTTGCCTAATCGTTACAAGTTATATTTTGAGCCTCTTCAAGTTTATCTGTGGAAAAAAAATGTTAATTGCATGAGCAGGCTGTATTTTATGCGTTGGCGGTTACTGCTTGGTGTTGGTGTATGTCTAACAATTGCCCATTAAAATAACTGATCTGCTAAGCCTGTGGTTTGGATGGTAGACTTATCTAGTGAATCACGCTAACGAGAAAAATTCACTTGGTGTTGTGGTCATGGTCATAGATAGTGTGCAAGAAAATGTTTTACAAGAAAAAAAATTAAATAGACGCATGCAGCCAAATCGGGATGATTAAGGCTGATTTTGTTATAGTTTTTGGGACAATGCCTTAGGTACTATTGTGATTGGTGTGATTTTTTTTTTTGGAAATCTGTTTTATTCAATTTGTGGTTGGTAATTTTCAGCGAACTTCTTCCAAGAATATTCTTTGGATTCGCAAAATTTGCAAGTTCCAAGCTCCTTCATGTACCGGCTTCGAGGAGGAACAGTTACCCAAGTGAATCCAAACTGATTTTTTCCCTCTGATTTGACTGCGGCCGTTTATACACTCGTCTTCACACTGACCTGTGGGTAGCTCCGATCCCATAATAGCTGGCAAGACCATTACTTTGAAGGCATAGTAATATCTAAAGCAAGCCTGATTCCTCTTCTTTTTATTCTGGCTATGTGCTTTAAATCATATATAGTTTATAAGTAACGTATATTGGCTGGACCTCAACTCTCAATAAAAAGTTATTTAAAAAAAACGTTAGCCCATAAAGTAAAATGTATAAAGTAACATCATAACATATTTTGAAAAATTTGGTTTCTACCAGAAACCAGAGTTTACAGAAGACCGACATGTGATCCCAGATCACATCTTACCGGCTTTACGTAACCAGTGTTGATACTCAGTCTCAGCAAAGACTTGGAACAGTTTTTAAAAGTGCCAGCTTATTGTGCAGCAAACAGTGAAAGGTAGAACATCAAGATGCTCATTGGTATAAGGATGATGGTTCATTTGACAATATTTATTTTTTCACATAATGTTGGTAGGGACTCTTTCTCATTAAAGAGAATTTACGATACCATTCACCGGAAATGAGTTACTCTCATTTTCACACCAAAAGCAAAACATTAACATAACTCACATTCCATATAAACAGGTTTACATTTATCCCACAACTGTAACACCCATCTAACGACTGTTTTTCCGCAACATTAATCTAACTCATAATCCTTCAGAAAATAATCAATTTAGCACACCATTCGTTCGTTTTCTCTGATGGTTATACCTACTAACTCAATTTAATCTCTTCAATGGCATTGTAAGACTTAGTAAAAAATTGTCGTCACATAATATTTTATTAGCACGTGTGTGGTGTGAATCCGGTAGGACTACTTTCCACTGTTTTCCTTATTATCACACACCCGAGAATTCGGTGTGTTTTTCTTCTTATTTCACCTGTCTCTGGTGGCGCAATATTTGAGTTCACAACAAACATCTGCATACCTGTGCGCTGTGTTGTTGACTCATCTGTTGCAACATGGGCAGTGGCACTGATACACAAGCACAAGCACCAACATCTTTTGAACCCGATCGGACCTCAGAAACGAGACTGACAACGACAAGGTGTGGTACTCTACTTATCCTGCATAACGGTTGAATAAATACCACAGATACCATTAAAATTGTTAATGAATGACGAATCGAAGCTGGAGAGAAAACACGACCATCAGGGGAGAAGTTCAATTACGAAACATACAAAACGAACACGACCATCTCATCACAGCACAGTATCAGCACCTAACCTACGGTCTGGTTAGTCAGCCGGGTGTATATGAGATCTCTTTGTCCAGCTTGTCATCAGCCAACGGTTTCGATTATGACGATGCTCAAACTCAAGCTCTCATCTTTTGATGTTATGCTGATGATGATGATAAAACTGCGCCACCGATTTCCATACAGAAATCGTCAGAGATGTCATTTGCATTTCGCTTTTTATTTTAATTTCTCTTTCTTTTCACCTGCTTAGTTATTCATAGATACAAGATAAGTTATTCTGCTGACAATAGTGTTGGTCTTGACGCTGTAATAACACTGATATGACAGTGAGAAATCGCACCAGGAATCAATGAGTGTAAGGGCGGATTTTTCTATTGTCAGATAATTCGCCTGATTGCTAACTAACGATTAAATTTGTTTCACTCTTTATCTGCTAGATATAAGCATAGAGTGTTTTAATCATAAAATAAGAGCTAGATAACAATTCGAAGGTAAAGTGGTGTGAGTGAGATAGAAGTTTTAGTTTCAGTGGCAAACATTTTAAATTTGCAGTATAAAATGCTAATATTATATGTACCTATTTGCTAAAAAGCGGGAGAGGTCTGTTAATTTTACCTCTTCAGAAACGCGAGTTCAATGAATATGTTGTTCAAGTTTCAAAAGACTATAGAAAATAAAAAATCGATTCCGTCACAAACAAGGAAAAATATACTGCATGGAATAAATTGCCGAATTATGCTAGTGCTAGTGCTAGTGGTGAAAGAGCCAAAGTAAAAAAGCATTAAACAAAATACAAAAACATTTCTGTTTTTTAAACGATTTTGGTTCTTATCATGGAAAGTACGTACTGGCTAGTATCTTTTTAGAGCCTGAATCTTCGTTAGAAATCAGCAAAAAATACATAAATTTTTACAGCATACAGTTTTAAAAATTAAAAATCTGTCCTTTTTCCCCTTCGGACCAATTTTTTAGTCGAAATCAAAAATACCTACATTTTTCCCTACATGTACTATTAAGTATTAATACAATTACAATAACAATCTCCCCAAACAAAACTTTGTAAAATAAAATTTTCAAATTTGACAGTTCGCCTACCTACTTTAACTAGAGATTTATATTTAATCAGTTTCAAAAACAGTCAGATAACTCTACGAGACAGTTAGCTGTTATATTCTTTAAATAGCTGCTATTTGACTATTGAAAAATGGATTGTTATGTCTTATCTGACAGTTTACCACGATCTGATATTGGAAAATCGGCCTTAAGTGTAGAAATACATTCGTCGATAGTGTCGGGAAGATCTCGTTCTTGTGACGGATTATTGACATGGAGTCACTAGGACTAATAGTCACTTTTATTTGATATCCTGTTTTGCTCGGTAATACCAAGGTAAGCAAAAATCGTTCTGACACTGACCCAATGTGTTGCCAATTATTTTATTTTCATTACAAGGGAGCATTTATGTTTTATAAGGAAAAAGAGCCAAACCATTATTTTGGATGAAGTATACAAATTATAAATTTTTTAAATGACTTTCTACCCAACAGATGTATTCAACTAAGCGGTTCATTATATGACAAACAAGCGCTATATTTACATAGTACATACTTATTCGTCCATGATCTTGTCAACAGCTTAACAGCTTTTAAACATAGCAAGGGTAACTTCTTCTGGCAACGTATTGTCGTAAGGATGTTAAATATTGTAGATTGAATACGTTATGCACATCGTACCCATCTGATAATGAGAGGTGAACAGAATTGAATTGGATCGAATTTGAATTTCAAGATTGGGTGGAAAAAGGAAGTACTTAGCGGGAGACTTGACTGGGTGGAATAACTCACAACACGGCATAATTACCTATTGTAGATATAGAGCTCTCTTGCTCCTTTTGTATGTAAAATTATGTAAACTCGATTTTTAACAATAGTATTACTGCACACATCAGAATAATCCACAGATCCGATAAGCTGTATATAAGTATGCTAGGTAGTCTCCCTTCCCATCCGACAGAAATATCATCTTTCCACTTTTGTATTCATCCACTATTTGAATCGCAGTAAAGGGGACTATACGTGAGGTTTGAAGATGCGAATGAGGAGCGTATCTTGAACAATCTATTAAGTTCTAGCTATACCTAATAAGCTCTATCAACTCAAATGCTATATGGAAGAGTAAAGTGTTGGCCAAATAATAGTCTTCTAGCAGTGCATCTGTAGAAGCTATACTAATAATATTTTCAACCGATCGACTAAAAAGGAAGTACTACTCCAGTGGTATACTTTTCTTTATCCATTCGTCCAGTATAAATGTGGGTATGCATATGCAATGCATATCGCCAGCGATTGCACCGTTTTCCATAGTTCCATAGTAAAAACATACAACCCGCAATAAATTCCGCCACGTAAAATTGACTCAACTCGTGGTATAATAGAACAAAAAAAAAAAAAAATACCCCACTACCATAATCGGAAACATGACGCTATAATGGTACCCGTAAAGCATAAGTGACGTTAAGGGTGTTGGCGTGTTGCTCCCATTTCATTCGATTCAAATACCAAATGTGTTTTCGAAGTGTGTATTAATGGTTTGTGTTTGTGCGACTTTTTTTCGGGGGAGGGGGACAATTTAACTGGGAATAGGCACCAAATGGAGAAGAGTATGTGCGAAGTTTATATCGCACCCCAGGGAGGATGTGACAAAATAACACATCCACAAAGTGTTTTCATTGTCAATTTTCAACAAATGATATCAAGAAACACAAGGGCATATGCCTACAACCAAAAGACGGGGCTGTTATCGAAACAATTTTTAAAGAGCTCATTTCAAAATAATTTGTTCATTCAGGACACATACATAGGTATACATGACAGTTCGTCAATCTGTAAGCATCAGAATTGCTGACGAACCCCGCGGTCTGATACATATAGCGTGCTAATATGGTTGTTGTACAGATTCCGCTCCGCCGAGCGTGATATTCAATTTGATAAGGTTCATAGATTGTTTGTTTTTTACTTACTGAAACCATGAGAACAAATACGTTTATGTGAGTAAGCAGCAAACATCATTGCTGTGGGGGTCGAATGTCGTATGTTTTCCATCGAGTACAGTGTCCTTAAGTCGGTATGTTTCTCGTTTTGGTATGTATGTACGCACATACATCTGCTAATTAAATGCCTATTTTTTTGTCAAAGAAAAACAAGAATTTACATCGATTGAAAAGGGACACTGCAAACTGGTGGCTTTGACATTAAAGCTGTACCTAATGGAAATGACACCATATCGACATTGCGATTCCTCCTATAAATATTTACTGAATAACTTTTTAATAATTACAAAATGTAGACGGCAATTATAATCGGCTTAGAAATCGCTTTTTTATTTTTGGTTTTTCTTTTGTTTGGCAAATTAATGCAAAAATGGTTTTGTATGTTTTTGTTGCTGCTATACTTTGGAGTATTTCAGTCTGCGTGGCATTTCATTCTGCAAAATGGAATAATGACTAATGAGTTATTATTCTTAATGACATGATTATTCTGGTCTTATGATGCTGGGAATTTGTTGTCATGTCGTGCAGTCGTCGGACAATGGAGGCGTCATAAAATCAGTGTGCCCTTAATTTGGATTAAGTTAAATACTATTTTTTGTCTGTACATAAGTTGACCTGTATCATGCATCTTACTGTTGGTTGTAGGTATTGAATGAAGTCTTTGGAAAGCTTGAAATTTATTGGATAGCTAGGGTGAGGTTTGTTTTACTATTAAATTTTTCTTTGACAGTGACCAAGAATTTTTGTAAAATTCGATACGGATAGAATTTTTCGGTCAACGAGGAAGTATTGGTATTCAGGTTAGTTTCCAGTTGATAAAGAAAGTGTAGGATGCTTAAGTGAACTGCAACTGACCCTAAGTCATCAAGAGCGATCCATATAGTATTAGAGAGGAGATTCAGAATTTGAAAAAATAAAATGTAATTCGTAAAAATACAAAGAATTGCATAATGCTCCTCAATGATATTGCAAATAAGGAGACAACAACAGACATCAAACACGTTGCCAACATTTTATCATAAACAGCCGACTCCCCTTAACAACAGTTATTTTTTCACTTAAGCGGTATTTTCTCTTAAGCGAACTTTGGATAATTAAAAAAACTAATTTCCGTGTAAAATGTCCTGAAAACGCTTTTCAATTCTGCGCTTCGGGCTTCACATGAAATATTGCACCTTTTAGGCCTATCTACCTTCTATTTATATACCTATATTTATCAAAGTAAGCTAGGGCAGTGCTGCCAGTTCGTGGGGAGTTCCCCTTTTCCAGGGGGACTTCAATCAAAAATGTTATGAAAGGGGAAAGGGGAATCTTGAATCTTCTAGAACGAAATGTGGGGGAAAAAAAATGAAATGTCAACACGTAACTCCAATATTCCTTTTAATTGGAACCAGGATTGTGCTTAAGTATACCCAATTGATTAATTTGGACCAAGTATTTTAGCCTTGGGTCAATGTCTGTCTTAAAAAAAATTTTGAAAAATAAAAACCCTAATCAGAATATGAGAATTTACTCTAGTGAATGCACACAAACATTGCGCTTTTTTTTAAATTACAATAAAACTACAATACAATCCCACATGGGTGGAATGGCTCTTAAAGTGGCCCAACTTTAAAATTTCTTCGGAACAACGCTGAACGGAACCCAACCTTTTTACATCATTTTTAAATAATTGTAAAAGGTTTGGGAAGAAAAACTACAAGAAAAGTTAAGGTAGGTGCCACATTACCCACCTATGGGTGCCAAATCACCCCCCAGATTTTTAATGAACTTTTATTTTTGTTATTTTATTTATATATTTGCAGATTTACATTTTAAAATCCAACGTCTTATAAACTACTACAAACTTCTGTTTTAGAACTATTTTAAACTATCTACTTAAGAAAAAAACGTTTTAGTTAACTTCACAAATAATTTTAAAAATTCATTTCTCTTTGATATTTTTAATTAATATTTTATTTATATAAAAAGAAAAAAAGAATGAGAAGAAAACAACAATTCATAAAAATATTTTCATAAACTACATTACAATAACCTACATAAAAACATATTCTTCTTTGGTTAACACAACGTGTAAAACAAGGAAAACAAAATCAAAACCAATGGAACGATAAATGTGTCGCTCTCGATAGTTCTTTTTCAAAAAATTCGATATCCGTTAATCGCTTAAAATTACGCGGTGGAGAGTTCCATAACCGAGTGACATCAACAACAAAAAAAAAAAAAACCGGCCAAGTGCGAGTGTCACTCGCGCACCGAAGGTTCCGTATTTGGCTAAAGTCCAACACATCAGATATTATTTGAAATCTATAATATCATTCAATCTTTCCCCTCTTCATGAATTCATCACAATTTAGTTTAATTTAATTACTTAATATTTTTACTCTCAAAAATTACTCGCACATTTTCATTTTCTAATTAGTACCTAGTACCCCACCATAACGCCAATTTTCCATTCAGTATGCGACCTGTCCCAATTAAAAACTATTGACTAAAAATATATTACTTTAATTTTGTTCTGTACTACCCAAAAAAATGTATTATGCTCCCCAACGAAATTAGCAAGCGGGAACCCTGGTGGTCTTCTGTCTTTGATGGGGTCAATTGTGCACAACTGCATAGTAGAGATTGAAACTTATGAGAGCAACGTATTTTACATGGTAAAATTATCTTTTTTGAAAATATCTTGTAAACTATTAACTTTTCGGCAAAATAGTATTCAGCACATATATAGATAAGAACATGATCTACAAAAAAGGAATTTATGTATTTTTTTGTGAATCAAGAAATAAACCGTTTTTTGGGCGAATGAAAATATTTTTTTCACCAGATTACTAATTAATCCAAAACCAATCGATGTATTCCTTCCATTGGTATTTGTCGTTTAACTAGAGGTTATACCGGATGTTGTGTGTAAATTTTAGCCTCCTATGGCAATCGGTTCTTGACATAGACCTGGTAACAAAATTGGCTTAGTGGATTCGGACAGACAGACAGACAGACAGACGGAGAGACATCCGAGCGAAACTAATAAGGTTACGTTTTTTCCCTTTGGGTACGGAACATTAAAAACACGTTCAGAGGTTAAGCAAAAGAATCTCAATTGTGTAAGTTGTTAATGCGATCTACAATCTGTTGAAAAGGTGACTCTGCTACGTTTAGGTTTTATAAAATTTTTGAGTCAATATATTTATGTTTTAAATTAAAATATGCTTTATTTTTTGAGTTGTGGCGAAAACCAAAAATGTGTGCCATGACACTCATACATCAGTCTGTGTTAAAAGTCTGATCTACTACATAATCGAAGTAGTGTGATGACTTTTGCAATAGCTGAAAGTCTAGCTGATAAATACTTTCTTACTGCTACGTCGTCAGTTAATCAGTGATCTTTTCAACTTTACATATTCTTTGCTCGCAGTTTGACAGTATTTACACAAGATCGGTCCTTCATCCCCGTAGCCATCCATATTTTTAGCTGTTGTCTAGGAGAAATTTTCTAGCATATCTATATTATTTACCTAGACTTCAGTGATAGAATTACTGTTTTCTTGCTTTTGAAAAATGAGATTTTTTTCTTCGCTTCACTGTCAACAGGCTAAGGCCGCTAACGCTTGTATTAATAATTGATTGATGAGCATGAGCACCAATTCATCAATTATTGTTTATTGAATGCCACATGTGGAGAACAGTAGCTAAATGCATTTTTACTGTTTAAATAGTTTGATGGTGGGTCTTCCTATTTTTCGTTAGGGTAAAGGTGTCAACAGTGAATCAGAGTACACAGTGAATCAGTTGGAAGTGTTACACAGTAAATCCTTCGATGCTTCAAAATTTTGCATTCCATGTTAATTTTTCAAATACGGATGTTCGATAGAAGCTTATAGCAATAATTTTTAGCAACTGTTAAGTTTTTTTTTATTTATTTTAATATAATATTTGAAGAGTTTTTATTTTGATACATATGTTATGAAAAAAAACTCGTGTTTATACTGAATAAATTGATTTTAAATATCCCTGTTTCACTGTGTACCATGGGTGTACACAGTGGATCACATGCGAAGGGTAATTTTAAATATATTTTTTTATTATCTCAGCTTAAATAAAGCTTCGGGTTCTTATGATTAAAATGAGGATAAAACATTGAAAAAGCTGTATAAAAAAATAATAGCTATACTACTATAAATGCGAGCTCTACGGCGCAAGAAGTAAAAAATGATCCGCTGTTGACACCTTTACCCTATTATTAATATTCTCTCAACAATAACTCAATAAACGAGAAACTTTCCAGCGATCCGTGGACTTTTTTATAATAAATTTTCTGAAAATGCAAGATAAAAAAATGTTATAAATATAAATAAGCAAATTAAAAATGACTTTGGGAGATATCTGGGGCCGAATTACCGCATCCGTGAGCGAGCCATGCGTCACTGAATTTTGTGGATTTAACAAGCAAAATAATAACACATTCAGTCAGGTACTCGTATTACTCGATCACGGATGCGGTAATTTAACCCCTGAAGTATATTTCAAGAATCCGCATCCGCACACGATGCGATGCTGAGTAGATGTAGTGGAGGCAGTCAGGAAGGAGGACATAACTAACGAAGGACGAGGAAGTCAAAATAGTTGGAATAATCGCTTTAGATTGAAGAGCAATAAGTGACATGTATTGCATTCTGGTAGGTATAGGTACAAATGTAGTTATGCATCAACCAAAACGTTAGGCACTAACACTACAAATCTGATTTATTTGCTTGTATTATTTTTTATCACGGGTACCCCTGTGGGGTTATTTGTAAACAGTCACAACCATTACTCTACGTGAGGTGACAATCACTGCCGATTATAATGTCGCTTTCGAAAAGTTTTTTATCACTCATCAGTCATCACCTATCACCGAATTTCCATATTTTGTTTATTGGTCTCAAGTCTCAACCTCTCAATTTATCAGTGCACGTCTGAATGTGACATTCAGACATGCGTTGCAGATATACCGCGTGAGCGTCAGAGTTACGAGCACCTACTTAAGAAGTGGCGGAACTTGTTTATACCCAATTTCATGATGTATTGCTCGCTTAAGGATACGATAATGCGACCTCCGGACTTAAACACTTTGACACTCAATTAGCAGTTCGTAAACGTACGAACTACAGTCAACAGAATCCGTCACAAAATAGTCACTGGCATTCTACTTGCAAAATAAAGACAAATTTTCAGTATTAACTAAACTGTCTTAACGAATCCACCACCAAAATTGACAGCCAATATAAAAAACAACTATATCCTTTGTGTAGATGAACTTTATTGCAACAACTTAATAACTTTAAGCACTTTTCACTTTGCCCTTGAACCGAATCGGTGCTGATAACTGTCCTAATAGCTACGAATAGATCCCTTTTTTGCACGGCGCTGTTTTCTTCTGTTATCCACCTCGATAGACTCGCATCTTCATACGATGATGTCTGACCCCACTATGCCAGCGGCTCGTACGGTTTCTCCAAATTGCCAATCAATACCTTGAGTCGATTATTATCACCGTTTAAAGTTACAAGCAACAACAACCGAACAGCCTTCACACATTCTTACCACTCGTTAGCTCTTTTGACTGGGTAAACAAAAACCGCAGCTTAACGTCTTCTTCTCCGTCTTCGGCTTTGTGACGAGATGCCAATTGAAGAGATTTTCTTCCCCAACCATCTTCTTTCTATGGAAATAGGGCGGCGGCGACGGGCGGCTACACGAAATACTTAGCAAATGAATGCTCAATACCTTTACCTGTACCGTACGTATAGAAAATGACAAAAGAGCTTTACATGGTTTCTTCTTCTTATCGTTAGCAGCGGCGTGGTTATTTTTTAATTTTTTTTTTACGGAAGAAGGAGAGAAGAAAGCATTGCTTGCCCAAATATCATTCAAAACACTAAATATATATCTCACACCCATACTAATAAATTCCGGGAGTGGGAGAGAACAGCAAAGCTTATCTTATACCATACTATGTGAGAAAATATGATTTTACAGATGTGTGCAGAGGTATGCCAGATTGATACTAAAAGCGCAGGTAGGTCGCAGCTCGCAGCTCGCAGCTCGTAGGTATGGCTCAGACACAGTATAGGTAAAAGATTTTCGTTTTCATTATTTAAATTTTTTTGTCAATTTTCTCAGTTCATATTCGTTGATTATTTGTCGCTGCCGTAGTAGTCACTTTGCTTCTTTTATGTTTTCGGCTATCTATGTGTGTTTGCATAATTATTCATCTCGATATATTTTGAAAATGTTTAAAACCAGCCTGACACTTTCGAAAAAGTATCAAACCGCAGCTAGTTCCATACGAATAAACACACATTCGGCGAGGTGGTCACAAAAAAAAAATTAAGAACGCTCATATAATTTTCTTTTCCTTCCTTTACTTGTAATTAACAATTACAATATGAAATTCTTTATTGTGTCTACTTGTGTCCTGCTGTTGAGCACTGGAATATACGCTGATACCGAAACTTCTCAGGATACACCAAACCCCAGTGCGTTCGCCAAATGTTTGGATGCTGATTCGATTTCGTGTCTACAAATGACGGTACGGATTAAGGATAACAAAAAAAAAAGAATAGTAGAATTAACTGATAGTGATAAGTTATAATGAAAAGTGAAAAGACTAGTGAATGAAAGTGATTCAATTTGAACTTGAAGACGTTCAGAAGGATATTGTGAAGTGCAAATGCCAATCAGAGTATTGTTTGTGAAGTAGTAGTTGGTGTGAAACATTTGGTCTTCGACAGACAGATTTAATTGTCAGAAATGTTGATGCAAAGTGATTGCCAATATTTTGTTGGTATTTTTATAATTTTGAATCTGCTTCTTGACTTGGAGATTGGATTTGTACTTTTTCGTTCTACCTTTGTGCAGTACTTTTAGGTGGATTTAATGTAGCTTTACATTCTTCCTAAGAATTTATTTTTGCCTGCAAGTTTGTACAGATTTTGTAACTTGCCGATGGAGTATACTTCCTTTAAGAACGAAAATGTTGTTGCAGCTATGTAATTTATTGTGTACAGTTGAGATCCAAAGTTAGTACATTTTGTTCAAAATTTTTTATTTACCAAAAGCTTGTAATTCACCAACAAATTGATAAGTTCAGCCAGACGCCAATACTCCAATAATGAAAACAGACAATTTTGCACTGCATTTTCTCCAAGAAGCTTTATGATAACCTGTTCTTGTTGTTGTATGGTTGTGTTAAATTTTTATTTTCTCATTCATTCACCAGTTTTCGGTCAAATTTGTTTTAAAATTTATTTAAATCCTTACCATTCGATTTAGAGTAGGACACGACACCTTTTCTTTGTACTAAAACTTTTTTGAATAACCCAAATTTGTTGCTCAAAAATGTTTGACAAACCTACAATTAGAAATTAGGCACTTATCGTTGTTCAGTAGATACAGCATTTTCTTACATAATCTCAGTTTTCCTGCAAAATTTTGAGGACGACATAACATTGAAGGATATTTTTTTTCCTTAAGATATTTTAGAAATTTGTCGCAAAGGGATTGAGAGTGGAGACTACTGGCTACCGACGACTTTTTCGGTTTTACTTTGTTTTACAACTTATAGACAAATTTTACCAGAGTACCTACGATTTCAACTCTGCACAATTTTGTCGATTGACAATCGGTCTTCAGAACTCCAACATACCATTCCCTAAACCTACGTACGTCGGTATGATTTGATCGACTTGCAGTGCTAAACTTTGGGGTAAATTTAATGAAATCCTTACAATTTCAATAAATTTTAATCTTTATGGGTGTCTGCTTGTGGTAAATCGTATGATTTTTTTTATGATTAATATACAGATTACATTCTGACACTTCTACTTCCAAAATGTAGTTCAAGAAAGACAATTAGTTCAGCCAACTCTCTGATGTAAAATTTTTTTTTTTTTTTGAGTAATAAAAAAACTCTGGCTAATATTCAAAATTAGATAAATTCTCACGAATCTAAAGTGATAAAGGAAATATGCGGACAAAAAAAAATCCTATTCCTCTATATCTAAGCTTAGAACTGTTAAGCTACATTCTGACAGCTGTTGTGCAAAATGTCAGTATAAATTTTCATTGATTTCTTTGCGACTGTTTTATTACCACACATTATCCAAAAAAAATTCTTAATTTTTAAACGTGAATATTCTGGAAGCAGTTAGTAATCCTAATCTACCATGGGTTTTAAGTGCAATCTAAATTAGCTATCAGTTTAACAACACTCATCCTATATCGCATCACAAAATCACTTTTAAAACTTTTCAAATTACATAACCAAGACAACCTGACCTAACCCTACTCTTCTCTTTCTAGCTCTTCCGTCGGGCAAAGTCCATGTTTGACAATCCACAGATTGAGCTCTTCGGCGGTGTGTCTCTGATGAAGAGCAGCGACGGTCGTCAGGGAAAATCAATTGATGACAACTCCATTGCTGTTGAAGTTGCACCATCTGTTGAGGCCCGCAACTCGGAGCTGAGCACCTATTTCGTGACCAGCTTGAAGAACTTCTTCCAAGAGCGTTCGTTGAACTTCAACTTTGCCAACACAGCTCGCAGCATTGCGCGTGCCATTCCCGATGACATCAAGGCCGATATCAAGGATCTGATCGTCGAGGGCCGCACCACCAAGAAGAAGCGTGTTCTCAAGAAGCTTCTTCCCGTCATCTTGGGCATTGGTGCTAAGGTTGCAGTTCTGGCCATTGGTTCCATGTTCGGTCTGTTGTTGATCGCCAAGAAGGCTCTGATTGTGTCCGTTATCGCCTTTGGCTTGGCATTGTTCGCTGGTATTTCCAGCCTGGGACACGGTGGAAGCGGCGGCGGCAGCGGTGGTTTCCTCGGAAGTCTTGGTGGACTTTTCGGCGGTGGCAAGGGAAACAGCGGCTCTGGTGGAAATGCCGGGTGGTCGACAGGCGGTTCCGGTGGATGGTCCAGCGGTGGCTCCGGATGGGACTCCCATGGAGCCTACAGCTCGCCAGTTGCCCAGTCCGTCGCCTATAGTGGCTACAAGCAGGCCAGGCGGTAAAGCGCGTGTAGCTAAGGATATGCCCAAGATTTCCCTTATTGACAAGGGAACGGATCTATTGTTAATTTTTATTTTAATTTATTTAATTTATTTTTGTTCAAAGAAAATTATGTTACGATCAGAGGGTGTGTGTTAAATATTATGCACACTGCTCCAGAGGGAGATAAAACAAAATTCATGTTTCAGGCTATTACCGTTTGTAGTTGTAAACGACTATGAACGGCTGCATGCAACTAGTCGACACACATACTATCGCTTTCACCCTATGCCTATGAACTCATCTGTCTCTGTATACTTTCCTCTTTCATCTTCCTGGCACTCATCGAGTCCCATCATTCTCACTATACTCTATCTATTCTATTTCTATCACTATCCTGTATCTATGCCATGTGAACCTCATTAAAACGAAAAGACGAAAAAGAAAACGTTCAAACCAAATGCATCTTTCCATCTTTCACTTCAAAGCTCTTTCTCCTGCTATCCTTGGTCTCAAATCTTTCTTTCTCTAAACACATTTCAGCCCCGCAAATGTTGCATAAATTGTCAAATTTGGATAACCGAGATAATAAAAGAAAACAATAATATTGAAACTAATTTTGTATGTTATTCGTTGTGTCTAATTTGATACGTAGTGTAAGAACGTGCACACTGCAAAGTCATGACTGCACAACTTCTGTCTGCCATGAGAGTCAAGAACCTTTTAACCTCCTTCCATCCCCAGCGATAAGTATTTAGGAATGCAGTCGAAAAGTTATTCTTTTATCATACAATGAGCTAGCTATAGATTATTATTTTCGTTTATATTTTTTTTTTCGAGTGCCAGAGAAACTGTGTCTCCGGTCGGATAACCTCTGAATCTAGGTTTCGAGACCTTTTTGTATGTGCGCAGACAGACAAGCACGCATTGTTTCGTTGTTTCTATTGGAATCCGATTGAGTGGCTTTTTATTTACCTTTTGCAGTCGGTGGCTACGAACGAATCTCTCACTTTGACGCAGACACATTTTTATGATGGATTTCATCAGTATCGCGGTGGCGGATATCATCGGGCACGGTCGATTTTTATTGACACCTCGAAATATGCTGTATGGAAAGTATTTGTGTTTATTTGTGTCTCTTACTGGGGATTTCACTAAACGGATTTGTCTTTCTTTTATTTGATGTTGGCGGGTGGGGTTAGCGCTCGCACCAAGAAAGAGAAACTTCAAAAGTTAGTAATTATTACTTTTATTTGATTTTTTTCTGAACTGTATTCTCCAATGGAATGTTTTTGTCGTATAGGTAGGTACCCACAGTTTGTCGCGTACATGGAGGAGATGTTAGATGAGATTGGATTTTTTTTGTATTTAAAGTCTTTTGTTGTGGAGGTACTTTGTGGTTGGAAGAATTAAAAAACGTTAGCAGAGATGGTTGGGAGTTGAATGATTTTCTCTATCCGACTATTGGCATCGATTTGAGGTGAATTTAATGGCATTAAAGTAAAGGTAGGTGCGAAAATGAAAGTGATAAATAAATGGAGTTGCTTGGTTGTCGGTAAGTTTTTATAGTGACTCAGATGGCAATGGTAGGGGGAGAAAGTCATAAACTTGACAGACTAAAGAAGTGTGCGTTGGAGGAGGTTGAGTACTACTCGAGGAATAGTCGGACGACGAAGTAAAGGGAATGTGTCACTGAAAACGAATCCCGTACAGAAAACCTGTGGGAATTACAAGGCAAGCCTGGGCAGAGAAAATACTGCTGCGAATTTAATAACCGCTATACGATGACCAAAGAGGATCTATTACTAGAGGGTCAACTTCACTTGCCCCTAACCGATTTCCCTCGCAAATTTTGAAGGATTTTTCCTGTCTGTGAATAAGAACGTGTTATTAATGGCCGCCGGGTGGGACTTTTTCAATAACAAACAATTTGTAAATAAATTTATAAGAATAAATGTAAAAGGAATATAATGTTGAGCACCTATGGGTTTTTAGATAGCTTTACTTGTTCTCTATCTATTTTAGCCGCCAACAAATGTTCATTCATTCACATTTCAGAGTTATTTTAGTTGTCTTTAGGAGTTGTTCCAAAAATAGGTTAATAACATGCAAGTTAAACCCAAGTTTTCACTAGGGCTACAGTGATTTATTTTTAAATGTTCCCGAACATTGCATAAATTTCTATTATTTGGTGGGTGTTTTCAACTTGGTTTTTTTAGCACCATATTTGTACAAAATCAAAATATGATTGGCCAGAAAAGTCCACCGTAGATCAAATTAAATTTTCTAACACTGAAAATTCTCATAATAACGAAATAATTTCAAATCTTTTCATCGATTTCAAAGATTCTTTTGACAGAATTCCTTAGGGGGAGTTATTATGAACGGTGACTTGAAATAAAGCCAAAGGAAATAAAGCCGAATAGGTGAGATGACCTTTCGGCCATCCAAAGCATCCATTTCAACAAGATTATCAAATTTCTCAACTCCACAGGCTGGTTTCGAGCTCCCTTTTAACTTCCTTCATCCCCTTTTATTTCAGGCTCAGTTAGTTATGTGGTTTCAAAACGGCGCTCAATGCGTTACTTGTGTTTTTCCCTCATCGGTAACAAGAATACAGCTACTTAAACCAACCAACCCACCATGAGACGATTGAATAATAAACTAACATACCATGTGCACAAGGTCCAAAAGAGATGGCTGGAAATAGAAGAAAAGAAGCTTGAATTTTCATTTCCTCTCCTCGCCAATGGCGGCACATTAGTTGCTAGAATAACTAGTGGAATTTTAGTGTGGCCGTTGCTCTCTTTTATGTGGTTTGTGGAGGGTACCTTTGTTTTGTTTGTCAGAGAAACAAAATGTAATTTTTCAAACTTTTGCTCAATTTCTGGGTAGAAGCCTCTTAAACTCAGAAGTTAGAGGTGAAAGTAAGTATCTAATTTATTAAGCCTACTCGAAAAACGCGTTATAATTAAAATTCAATAGTGATTGTGTCTGATACCTCCCTACATTAGGCGTTTTTATTTTTTAGTTCAGAGCTGAGCATCACGAACACGAACTTTGAACATGCTCAGAACGTTCTGATGATTTTTTGTTTTTTCTGTTAAATTTCCTGTAAAATGTGACTTGAAGTGTGCTTGTAAATGTGTAATCAGCTTTTTCCTTAGGCTGGTCAGTCAATTTATTCTGAGCTCATTGAGCGTGCTCTGAACGAAAAAAGAAACACAAAAGAAACACGAACTTTTTATATAACCGTTCAGGTTCTGCTCTGAACTACAAAAGAAACGGCTGTTATATCTACCTCCGAACAAAACGGCAACCTACTGCCATTCGCATGTTAGAGACTAAATCGTTATACACTTTGTACTTTTGAAAAAAAAAAAAAACTCACCACACTGCATTTGAAGTTTAGCTTTAAGCTTTCCATGGATGTAACTGGGCTTAATATTTTAATCTATACAGTCAGTTCACAATGGCTTCGTTGATACCAACTCTCAAACAGGACGCCAAAACAGCCAAAAGGTATGCAGCAATATGTTCGTGCTTTTTTTATACAATATAAGAGCATATTATTTGGAGTTGGCCTTGTATCAGAAATTGCCCAAAAATATGAAATTTAAAATGAGAATTTATTTATCAGGGGTGGAATCGGTTAGGTAATGTGAAAGTTGATAGTTGACAGTCAAAATCAAAGCTTTACGTCCAAGAAAATTGACAATCGCCTTTTTGCGATCAATTTCATGTGACAGCTAGGTGTCGCTTTCATACATTTGTGTAATTTTCATGGGTATGCCTATGAACCTCGGCTTCGGCCCCAAACAAATTAAATACTTTCGTGAAAAAAGAATAGGTAGGTTTGTTTGTTTTGGGACTGCTTGATTTACCAACTGGAATAAGGTCAATGCATGTTCCAGCAATCTACCAGTGATCGCTTTACACAGAGCAAAGAAGAGTTCATAATCAAAAACTACAATCAAATAAGCGACAATCAACTATCACCTTAGCCGATTCCAGCCCAAGTATACTTATGTAGGTGAGGTACTTCTGCCATTACTTCAACAGATGCGTTAAATTCGTTTAGTCAAATTCAAATAGAGAACAGTTCAATGATCAAAGAAGAGTCCTATAGCATACTGTAGTGCATATTTTTAACAAAATTGAAACAGCGCTTGTAGTCTTTATATTTGGTAGGTATACATTTTTTTTCAACGATTTGCGGTTGGGTTAGGTTAAAGTGCGACCTAAAGTGGCAACGTACGTTTAACGGGAAAAGATGATTCTTTGTTTGGAATCGTGTTAAAAGCATGGTAAAGTGATCTTACTTTGTACACTATGACTACAGGATACGGAAAGTACCATGACAAGAAATCTTCTTCACTGCGATAATAAAAATTGAGGCAATGCGCACTTGAACACGTTGAGCAGCCCAGTTTCCAAATTTTGAAACAGGGAATTTCTCATCGGGAACTACGAAACAAAGCTAAGTAGCTCAGTGTACCTAAATATATGAAATTTAAAATTTAAAGAAATTCATTTTCGCAGTCTCAGTTACAACTAAATAGCAGTAAGCTCAACAGCTAACACAAACTGCAGGTACCTACCTACAACCTACATATTATACCTACTCATACTTTACGTTTATACCCGTGCCAACAGCCAGTGTATCATGCAAAAGCGGTCAATAGCTCTATTCCGTACGTCATCGTATCGTATCTATGGGGAATAGCAGCATAGCTCCATCAATGTCACTGCTACAATGAAGTCTTCAACTTAGCGGCGGTGGTGTGGCGTGAGGAATCAACGAATTAACTTCGCTACATTGAACGTGCCTCTTCGATCAACAACCAGAGAATTGTTGCAGCGTCACCGGTGCACGACAAATTGTTGTTGAAGCATAAATGCATCGTAGGAACTGAATAATTTGAAAACACTCGCACATGGGTGGGGTGGCCTTGGTCTTACTCCAAAGTGTGTCATCGACATGCAGTAGGTACACAAGCCTAGACAATCCGCTTTCGTTATTATTGTGATTGGAGTTTGTGTTTACGGAAGAAAAGTTGTACTTCTCATGTCACTTGCGTTATAGGCAACAGTCGATGCATATAATATGGGTGGATTAGAAACGAATGCAGCTTAGGTATGGTGTTTTTGATTGATTGGGTAATCGACCTAGTGAACTCGATTGCTTTGGAATTTGCCTTGCTTTCTGAACCCATTATGTCAAGATTACACGAGATTACGGGAGCGTGAAAACCATAAGAACTGCTAATGACGTAGGCATAGGTCGAATGCAGAACAAGATGTAGGTTGTCGAATCATTAAACACAAGTAGGTAGGTGGGCACTTATGGTAAGTAGGAAAGATCAGCACCCATTATAATTTTTATATAGTTGTAGTGCTGTGTAAAATAATAAAGACACTGGTTTCTGTAGAGATGACTTGGTCATCGCACTCTTTTATAAGGATTTTTGATGAAGAATTTTCCAATAGAAAAAGTCTGTGGTTTGGAACTTTGTGTGCGGGAGTTCATAAGGGGATTTTCAACTTTTGCTTGCCAACATATTGGGATTAACGTGCCCCTTCAGATTTTTCAAATTGTCAACACTTTCTTGTGATGGCAGTCGGGGCAACAAAACTGTCCCAATCCCATTCAAGTATTCATTATCCACATATCCATGCAATCCACTTAAAGTCACACAAAATGAGGTTACGCTCTCGAGTTCTCTTAAATACGGACGCTACTCAAAGTTTGGTTTTGCACATCAGCCGCTTAAAAAGCTATGCCAAATAAATACTAGCATTGTGCTAATAAGATCGTGGTTTTACAGTTTTGCTTCAGAGCACTCCTTAAATTAGAATCATGAACTTAATTTTTTATAGCAATGCCTTTGCTGGCTCGATTGTATCGCCGTGCCGAGGTGTACGGATTTTTCTATCATACAACGTAGTTGCCTACACTCGTATAATGTTGATTGTGCATCGAGCTGGTTAACTCATGCAAGTTGATATCTAAAAATTGCAATACTCTTCGGACATGCCTTTGACTTTCTTTGAAAGCAGTGGGAAAAGTGAATAAATTTCTTATGTGATTTGCTTGTAAATGCATGTTGGTCATCGATGGAAATCCTTCAGAGTCTTTCATGCAAAGGTGTTCTCATTTATGAACAATTATTGAATTTTTTGTTGTCTAAGCTTTCAAAATTTCGGTGCAATAAGGGTACTTTTCATCGGAATTTACGGTTTGTGTACTGTTATTGTGCAACTTTGACGTGTGACAGTTGTTAAGATTTTTTTTCTCCAAAAAGTCAAAAATAGCGATTGCAATGCCTGTATTTTTAAAATTCAATTGTGAATAGAACAATAGATTTGGCTTTACTTAATAATTCTATGCAGCAGGGTAAGCAAACATAGAATCTGAGCTGAAATGAGGGTCTTTACGGACGAAAGGTTGGACCTATATTCGAAACTATCTTACTTTTCTAAATGAATGCAAGACATAAAAGAATTTCTTGTATACGCATTGACTTTTACTGTGTCAGGAAATTACTATTTGTATCAAAATTCATAATTGCTGAATTTTGAGTGATCCCAATCGATTCCCGTATGGAACCAATATCGAAACAAATCGTTCAACATAGCCGTGGATGTCTTAGCAGTCAAAATGTTAAATTGTTCATATATACTAAATAATAATTATGTATATGCGTATTCCAAATAAGGCATCGAATTTTACCCAGCATTTCTAAAGAGAACATTTTAGAACGCTTTAAAAAAACTCTATTTCTAAATTAATTAGGTACCAAATTTAATATTCCCATGACGCCTGGAGGATGTTGAATTTCCGGATCGGATTTAGTTACGTCTAAAATGAAAAGCTAAAATTTAAAACTTTTTTTAATATAAAGCCTTAAGGTCTGATGAATTTAATTTTAATTTAATTTGTTTTTGTTGAATTACTTGGTGCTTTAAATAAAAATTTAATTATTTAGGTTTATATCAATCACATTTTTTGCATACAATTACCATTATCGAGACAGTAGGGAGAATTTTTACAAATGTTTATTAAATTTAAGTTAACACACTTCTATTTATATTTATATATTTCTATTAATGTGCTCACAGATGTAGAAAACTGCTTTTATTAGATAAGTAGGGTAGGGCGGGGCTAGTTGGACCACTTTTTTTTTGACGCTTCATAACTTCCAATCTGTTCATAATTAAGCTATGAAACTAAAGTAAATAGATACATTGAAACTTCGACTTTTTAATGTTATTAACAAAAAAACAATTTATCTTACAGTTAAATAATTATTTTGACTCAAATACACCAAGTCCAAGTGGTCCAACTTACCTCACCAGCGGGGCAAGTTGGAGCAGTGAGTGGGGCAAGTTGGTCCGAAACCTAAAAAACTGAAAAGTAATTTTTACAAAATACGAAAACGCTATAGGTAATTTCTTTCTAAAATGTATTTAAAATGAAAACTTAATGAAAAAACACAACATAAACTTCAAAAAACGAAAATAAAAAACCGCTTTATGACGTTCTATAAAAAAAATTTAGATAAGAATAAAAATATTATTTTATAGATTATGAATCGTATAATCGTTACTTCGATTTATGCAAATAAAGATGCTTCCTTGACATATTTTGGAACATTTTGAATGGGCCCACTTTCGGCAAGTGTGACACTGCACCCACTCCTCCCCAGGTAAACTTTTTGAATATGCTTCCATACACATAAGACAAAACCAATCAAGATGTTTTTCTTCCTCACCACTGGCGGTCCAACTTACCCCGCACTGACTTTGTTGAACATTTTGTTTCACAAAAAAACAACTACACCAAACACTTCAATTCCACACTCGAAAAAATAAAATACAATAACGGGATACATGAAAAATGTTTACCTTATTCTGATATTTGCACCGCTTCACAAAAAAAGAAAGAAAAGAAATAATTTTTTTTTTTTAGTTTTTACACTTAAAAATACAAATTTTAAACGACGCGCCCCTTTGAAAGTAAAAATGCAATTTCAACTAGTTTGGCTTGTGGCCGTAAGTCACACACTTCGATTGTGTGTCATCGTTGTCATGTAGGACTTTTAGTTTCTGAGTTATTCGAGTGGGCCTACTTGCCCCGTGGCCCAACTAGCCCCGCCCTACCCTACCTATATCCTAAAAAAATATATAATATAAAATTAGATAAGAATTAATATTAAATAAACAACTTTTTTTTATGATGTCTCATACATTAGTAAAAAGTTTGTTCTTACTTTATAAATCATTGAAATTGAAATTGCAATTGTTCTGAACAATATTTTAAAATTTTAAGTATTTTGCAGGAGATTAATGCAAATTAAATATCTATGCCCGGATTATTAATGAAATAAGTTTACCGCTTTGCATAAGACAAGGCACAACCAATTAACAAATTTAGACAAACTTATTTAAATATATTATACATTTCTCTCTCTGCCAATTTCCTTCACACAAATGGGTGTTTTATTTTCATGCTAACCTCAACTTAATCTTCGCTTCTCAATCTCAAGAAGTGGAAGTCATGGTGATATGCTAGAAAAGGAAAGTATTTCAGACCTTGCGTAATTCCCTAACTAGCCGACCAACTTTTTTCCTTTTCTTTTTTTCTGTAATGAAAGTGAAATTAAAACAATTAGACAGAGCTATCAAATTTGATTAGCAACTTTTACTTTAATCCACATCACGACAGTAAAAATGCTCCTCAAACCTAGAAATTGTAGCTAATTGAAGCAAAGTGCTGCTGCTGCGTCATCTCGGCCAGCAAGCCCGTTTCCAGTGTCCACAGCAACACAGCATGTAACAATATCCATCAGATCAGATGTAATAAAAACTGCACGACTTGCAGTGCTAAGAGAGTATGGGAAAGTTATTGTATCCTCTTGGATTTGCATGACCGTCGAGTTTAACCTTAGAAAGAAAGTGAAATTTCTGTTTCATTGCCACCGGGCGGCGGCGTGCGCTCTACGACCGGTATCTTTGGTAAAGGCTTCTTTTTGCTCTCTGCTTGCTCTGAAAACATTTTTCCTTCGGATTCGGCTTTTACCTTCTTGTGTGCGATGGCGGCGGCGGTGGCGGCATCGATCGTCTGCAAGTATAGAGCAACAAAGAAACGCACTAGTTACAACAGCAGCAGACAAAATGGCCATTTTAAGCTTATTAGTTTCCATTTCCACACCAACATCAACATGATCGTCGTCGTGCTGCAATTCATGTGATGTGCCAAACCGAGAATTTATGAATTCCGGAGTCGTATGCGCCAAGGAGTGCTTTGCCGTCTTCTATTTATGCCACTCATAATGAATAGAAATAGCCTATGATAGAGGCACTTACAACTTACTCTCTGTGGAGAAACTATACAACTTTCCTGTGAAATCATCATATTTGACATAGAAAAAAAAAAAAAACGCGAAACAAAATGTTTACAAATTGATATGCAAATTCTATTTGTTTCACTCGTTGGCAGTGGGTCAGACTTGACTTGTTCTCTCTTTGATTTTGTGTTGGCTCGCGAAGAATTTGAAATTTTTTGATCCGTAAGGTTAGGTACCTGTCTACAACCGTAAGAGTGTTTTTTTTTTGTCGCAATGTCTACTACTAAGAAAGTGTTGTTTTTTTAGCAAAAACCCCCTCCGAATATACATCTAAAAGTCCATTTAAGCTAACTCGAGAACGGATCGTTTATTTTTTACGATTTTGGGCTGGATTGTTTCGTTTTGGCCCAAGGAAAACAAAACTTTAAGTCGATGAAATAAGGGATGTAATTTTGTATGGGGAAATATTATTGATTGATTTCAGTGCTTCAAAATCGTATACGACCAGCAGATAAAAAGGTCACACTATTCACGTCGCATGCGTAATCCATGACTGTTCACGAAAACAAAAATCAAATATAGACAACAACGCAATCCGTATCATCAGAACAGCACGCTATACATAATACATTTGTTTGAAAACAGATGACTTTTGTTGATGATTCGTAAAACCGCCAGATAGAGTAGTGGTCATTGTGCAATATGTCAGGTGTCCTTTTCGTTTCCTTATTCCAATCTAATTGGACGGACTTGCTATTGTATGTGGTCAGATATCTATCGAAATTGTATTGTGGAGAGTGAGGTTAAACAACTGGTATTGGATTTGGGTAATTAGCCAAACAATTCGGTTGTGAAGAATTTCAAATCAAATGTCACCCAAACGACGATTTTAAGGGGAAGATTCGAAGGCGAAGATTTTAGGTTTGTTCCTTTGCTTTTATAGTAATAATGGAAAAGGATGAAGGATATGCACGCCTTTGCCAAGTAGGACAATAAATTTGTTGAGTAAGATTCAGTGGATTGGTAATATCTTGCTCTCTTTTACGAATTTTTCGAGTTAAGGAGCGGCAATGAGTAAAAATTGTAGGCGCAGTGGCTTAGTGTGTTGGGCTACTAAGCGAGGGGTCCCTCGCGAACGTCTGACAAACATCCGAGAGTATAACTATCTTGAAAGAGCTTCTCAATTAGCCGTTTGGAATGAATGAATGAAAATGAATGGTTGTGAGAAGCTAGGCCCAGGGTCCCTACAGACCTGTTGCGCCAACTATTTTTATTATTATTGAGTAAAAATTAGTAAAAATTAGTAAAAGTCAGTAAAAATTCATAAAATATAAAAGTAATCGAACGATTTGACATTTGTATTTATGTGCCTTAGATTTCCCGTGCGGATTCAATGTTGAATTCCCATCGTGCAGACACATAGCAAACATCAGACTTTGTATAAAGTGTTTCGAGAAGCCCATCCTCTCACAGATGGTTTCTTTTTCGTTCAGACGTCAAAAAACGTTTACTATTACAAAATCAGTTTATATACATAATGGCCAGAGTAGTGTTTCGTTCAAATATTGTTGAAAAGTGCACAATTCCCATTACTTTCACTTCATGGCGTTTACCTTTTGCATTTGGAAAACATAATTTTAAATTCTACAATGCTTTTATTCTGTTCTATTCACTTTATTTTAAAATGTTCAGTAATTTGTTAAAATAATTATGCTTTAGTTATATTAAAACTATTTTATTATCCTACAAGTTTTTTAGTTTTCACTTGGTTTTTGCTTCTACTCATTTGACACTGACGTTGTCGCGAACTAACCTGTCCAATGAAAAAGCATAACTCAATAAATCAAATTGACCGAATTACATAAAGCAGCATGCGCATGCTCGGAATCAGCTGGAATATATACAGATTTCGAGAGATGTTCAATGAACTGTATATTGTTGAAAAACAAGATTTTTTATATGACAACTCAAAGCGGTGCGAGTTGCTACGCGTAAGGCTTAATAAAACTTGAGGCTATGGGTGTCCAATTTTAAAAGCTCACCTTTAAGGCTTCAAATCGACATCTCCGAGATTCAGGTATCAATCCCGTATGTAAAAGTAACTTGACTGCAGCAGTTGATGTCGAGTAGATGTGTGAACTGAATTGTGCTCATTGAGTAAACCATTTATGACCTACAAGTAGTTGGCTATTTTCTTGTGTTTTTATAAGAATGGAAAAAGACTCGTCTAAAAACAATCCTTTGTTCAAAATGTTTTGCAATAAATTATGCAACTTTGACTACTTTTTCAATTACTCACAGCAATGACTATATATAACACTGACAAACTGTAGAGTACATTGTGTCATGGGTTTAAATTAACGACTCCCTTTGAGGCGTCCAACGTTTCATGTCACTGTAGTTTGAATGTAAAAATTTTCCTTTGCTATTAAATCTCACACCGGAAAGCCAGTATCCATAAAATACACTCCCCGGACGAGAAATCCATACTTTTTCTTCACTCCGTCTCGAGCTGCCATTCCCCTCTCTTTTGGTCTGAAAGCAGTTGTATTTCTCTCCTTTTATTCTTGTCAACGCCTATACTGACAAGAATAAAAGTTCGAAAAAAAAAAAACACACACAATTAACAAACTATCAAACAAAGTATCACTTTAAAGTGAAATTACTCGGGCAACATTAATTAATATCGCACAGCACAGGTATAGAAAAGTTTTGCTTTATATGACCATCTTTATGTTAACATGAGGTGTTATTTACTGTCGTACACGATCACCTGTCATAACTTCCACTGGCATCCGCAGAAACTTTGTTAACGAAAGTAAATATTTCGACGGCACATACCATGACTACCATAGATGGCCCACACCAAGAGGTGTTACTCCAGTTTTCTCGTGTATATTGATATCTATGAACCAACAAACACCATCTTTGCAGGTAATATAAAACTAAACGCTAACGGATGTGACCAATGGTTACAAATAGTCACGCTATAACTCAGATGTGTGCAGTTGGACTTACAGAGCCAATTTCGTTTGTTGTGAGTCTAATGCTATTTTTTTTTTTTTTTCATTCTCATATTTTACTTTTTACCTTCTCTTCTTTAGATACGAACTTTCGTTTTCAAGTTTGTGAACCTTAGGTTGCAGTATAGTTTCCTTTCAACTCGAAGTTAAACCGCATTCACCACGAACTTGCAGCACAACTCTTTTTGACGCGTGTAAACCCGTATAGGTAGTGCGGAATAACTTTGGTGGTCGAAAGTTGTTGACAAGATTGTCGAAAAAATAAAAATAAAAATGAAATGAATTTGCGTTCGTAAGAAAATGCTTCTTTCGGAAGTGGTGCAGCAACATAGGTAGTCCTAACACAGGTAGCAAGCTGTGTGATTAAAGTGGTCTTGAATATTGTATTAGGTATGTAAGTTTTTTTTTTTTTTTCTGTTATGTTTCAAAGGAGCTACTGTTTCAGAAAGGCATCAGCTACCCAGTCAGCTATCGACACGAAAATAGCACTTGCCGAGGACGTGACAGCAGTCTGTTTATGACGATTCCTATGCGTAACTGCTTGATTTTAATATGGAGATGATGGAGTACTTGGGTGCTGGATCCTGCGTGCTGAAGATTGAGAACATTTCTTTTGAGCGCTGACTTTAATGCAAGATGACAAGTCGATGCAAAAATTCTTGGGGAATTCAAAGTCACTGTTAAGTTTCAACCGCCTGATTTATAATCATTAACTTGAGAGGAAAAAATGAAAATGAGCTCGAATTCACCATAAAAAGATACAGACTCCCGCCTCGCACTTTGCTACCCACTCACACCCATACAATTTTGAAGAGCACCTACACTCTATTTCTTGGAGTTCCCTGCATCATCTTCTCTGTTTCATCAACACCGATCTTAACTGTAAGAAGAGCCACCTTAAAACTAAGCTAGTCATTGGTAAAGCCGGATATGTTAAAAAGTTTTCCCTCCAGCTAGATTGACAAGAAAAAAAAAATTTATATTCACAAAACGGAACTGCACATCAAGCTCCACAAAATTACCCCTCCACAATTAGTACACAAACAGCATTAAATAGCGATCGTGCTACGAGGTAACCAACACACAGATCTATCTACGGTAACTGTTTATCTCTTGCTGGTCATCGCAGTCGCGAGAGTGGTTTGCTGAATTTTTGTGAACACTGTCTCTGTCAACAGTGAACGATGGAGTCAATAAACCCAAAGCCTCGGGCGGGCCTCAAGTGAAACTCGAGTTAAATGCAAAAGCACAACCAAAAGCCAGGTAGATACATTTATATCAAAAGTTAACTCCCTGATCATTACTATAGGCTAACTCTGGGGTGTTTCATAAGACATAAAACTCCGCGCCTGTTCTCATTTGAATTGTGCGTTTCCTAGCATGGTATACTAATGTCACTGGGTTCTCATGGAAGCTACGGTTCGGAAGACCTACTGGCATTGGGTCTCGTCGCGTTGTCTTTCTCCGGCTGCGACACTCTTTGGCGGTAATTTTTCGAACGACAAAAAGACACAAAGAGAAAGAATCACAAATCACGATTGCGTCCAGATTATATTAAAAAGTGAGAGTTCTGGAAACGTGTTTTCGGTTTTAATTTTTTTCAGATTTTTTTTTATTGTTCGTTTGGGTATCTTTTTGTCGACATTTTCGTTGGGAAAGCATTAAGCATTCACTTTCAAAATCACTGGTAGTAGCCGGCTTTGATGGGCGCCTTTGATATAGGGGTAACCGCAATACGGAAATAAATCGGCGGGCATGTAGATTCTACCGGCCTTTAGATAGACATCTTCTCTCGTTCGATGGGGTGTTAAACGATGTGGAAATTAGACCGCGGTTCGTTATTGAATAGATTCCTTCATCCTTGATTGCTGTCGAAGTCAAACAGAGTCTTTGGAATGAGTTTTTTTAATTAGTTTGCATTTCTGAGAATCTGGAATCAGAGGTTGGTTCGTTTATCATTAACCGTTATGCTATTTAATCACTGTTTGTAAAAGAGATCATCTGGATGTGATATAGAAGGTGGTTGATTGAGAATGCTGCGGACACGTATACTCAGGCATGTGATGAGAGATAATCTTTTCCAGTAAACCTACATTTTTTGGGGAGTCGAAATCAAGTTTCTATTAAATAGTCAAAACGAATCAGTGAATGCAGCAGAAACAGTCGCCATCAATGATGAAGTAGCTATTAAGTATACTATCGCAAAACCTTGACACTTTTAACACTATTAAATTTTTGCAGAGCCTCGGGAGGTAACAAAGAACAATAAACAAAACATTTGGCTGACATGAGGTCTCGCTCTCTATACTGGGCAATGGGCATAGTATTAAAGGGATGGAATGTTTAGCAGAAATGCATTTCTCGAAGGAGTTCGTCAAACGCGGCCACAGTTGGAAAAATCTTAAGTATTGTTTTTTTTAAATGTCAAACTGCGCATCCTACTAGTTACTTAATTCTAATCCCTTTAGCCACTACATTTCTTAGGCTCCAGGAAATAACCCCCCAACGAAATAACCCCCCAAATATAAAATGAAATACCCCCCCAAAATTGGGAATTTATTTCATGGATTTTTGGGGACTTATTTCATACTTCAAATTGGGGAGTTATTTCACTGTGAAATAACTCCCCAAATTGAAGTAAATTCGAGATTTTTGGCCATATGTCCCACCCAACAATTTGAAAATTCAACAAAAAATATAAGAAAAAAACCTCGCACCCACCCCGTAATCCAACAGTAAACCCAAGCAGGGGGGTTGCAGGGGGGCAGCATGGCCCCCCATACACATTTCATAATTTGCGCAAATTACCATTGTCTCAAAAATTAATATTAATTCGAAAGAAGAGCGCCGATTTCTTACTTATTTGGAAACTTATTTCATACCGTCTTGGGGACTTATTTCATACCATTTTGGGGACTAATTTCATGTTCGATTTGGGGTATAATTTCACAGTGAATTTATTCCCCAATTTTGGGGGGTTATTTCATTTTCTATTTGGGGGGTTATTTCGTTGGGGGGTTATTTCCTGGAACCCATTTCTTACCAGACAAACAGTTTAACAGAAGCACATAAAACTAAACCAGATGCCCAAAGCCCAATCTATCTAATCGTTTTAACTGTGACAGCAACTCTTACAGATGAAGATATCTTTCCACCGAACGGTATAGCCAAAAGCTGAGAATAAATAATTTATTACGCGGTCACACCTATGTACTTACCATTTTCAAAAATTAGCCAATTTCCTTTTCATATATGTATAAATGTATTACCTACACTCCCGAGTAGGAGTAAAAACCGCCATTTCCACGAGCGACACAATTTATCGGCATGTGGAGAAAGCGTTCAACTTGACCACCACCGATGCTATACATTGCCACTGATCTCTACCTACATTCATATTGCGCATATACAAACGCACTTTGATATTGGAAGAAATTTTGTCTTCATATTTTTGTTTTCATTTATTTTCGTCTCGATTAACGATCAAGATAACAGGATGTAGATACAGGGAGTAATGAAAAAATTGTTTAACATTGAGTGTTAACTGCTGAAGAATAAGAGAGTCCAATAAAGCACATAAATAGAGTCTTCTTGTAGAAGGATGCAACAAAACAAGCGAAATTAATAGGATTTCGACGTTTACACTTTTCTTACTCGTTTATTGGTTTACAGATTGGACGGCGACGTGACATATTGCGAACTTGACCAATTCAGTTGACGTTAAAGTTCATAAGGCAACACCGACCAAAATATTAAGTCGCGTATCAACACCTTTCACAGGAAATGTTGTAACTATTTAGCGGATAATTACTGTTGCTACAGATCGTGACCGTGGGCCGATAAACAAAATGTACGACAGTCCTTTTTACAATAATCATGAGGACATGAAAAATAATTGTGCACCGACAAATGTGGCCAGACTCGAATTTTTTAATATAATGGTAATCGATGAAATATGTGTACAATTTGGTCCATGCAAAGTGCGCTAAAACGATCTAATGCCTCTCGTCCACCTATTGACCAATGCATCAATTTCGAATTCAACACATTCCGCGGAACTAATAATCGTTTTTAGTGTCCAGGTTAAGTTTTTCGAACTCACAATGGCGAAATTTTCCATACAAAATTGCATATTGTGACCTAGGAAATATTTAGTGTGAAGGTTAAAAATGATTATTGGTAAGGCCCATTCCGCGATACTAATAATCATTTTTAGTGTCCAGGTTAAGTTTTTCGAACTCACAATGGCGAAATTTTCCATACAAAACTGCATATTGTGATCTAGGAAATATTTAGTGTGAAGGTTGAAAATGATTATTATTGGTAAGGCCCATTCCGCGGTAGTAATAATCATTTTTAGTGTCCAGGCTAAATTTTTCGAACTCACAATAGTGCAATTTTCCATACAAAATTGCATATTGTGACCTAGGAAATATTTAGTGTGAAGGTTAAAAATGATTATTGGTAAGGCCCATTCCGCGATACTAATAATCATTTTTAGTGTCCAGGTTAAGTTTTTCGAACTCACAATGGCGAAATTTTCCATGCAAAATTGCATATTGTGATCTAGGAAATATTTAGTGTGAAGGTCAAAAATGATTATTGGTAAGGCCCAATGGGACACTAAAAATGATTATTAGTACCGCGGATTGTGTTTAGTTTAGTTGTTTAGTTCATTTGCTTTGGGTGAGTTGAAATTTGTGAGCATGGGTTGGTTGATTCAGTGTATGCTGCACGTGCTCCGCAAGACGTTTAACAGCTAAATGTTTACTTTTTCTTTTTTTTTTTGAGTGTGTATATAGTGTATAAGTACTCAAGTGTCTGAACTTAAATACATTTTTCGTTGAACTAATTAGCTGAATAAACTGTTGGACAGAATTGGTTCTTGAGTTTTGGCAGTAGTGTACCACGGAAATAACATATTAATAGATTTTATATTTTCGGATGCATTTCAATGAAAATATATTGCTTTTTCGAATTCTGTAATTCATGCAACAATTATTATGAGCTCGCAAAGATTGGTAACGTCGGATGTAACCGATCGAATCTTACAAAACAAATTCAAAGTTTTGAATAATTTACGTAATCGCTAAATGAATATAAACACGAAGATCCAGGACGTTGTGGATCTCAGCTAAACTATTGACAAAATGCCAATCTGGAATAATTGATGTATAGACTTATATGACTCCGTTCCACAAATGAAAAACTCATACAAGACGATGGTTCTGAAAATCTTGGCCTCTTGGTCCTTAGAGATCTGATGCATTAACTATTTTTTTTATTTAATCGATGCAATAAGACAGTGGAAAATTATAGCCGCTATTTCCAGTTATTTAACGAGTGTCTTTCCACATAAAATTTGTAATTTTGACATTTTACTATTGACCTGCAAATTATAATTTCTAAATCGACTTAAAACGTTAGGAAAAATCCTGGTTGTGAGAAACAATCCTATATAAATATTGAATCAGTTGAATATCAATAAACACTGTAATTACAACAGCACCATCTGTCCTATTTTTTTTTTTTTTTAACCTATATTCTCTAGGTAATGTCCACACAAATAAGAACAAGCTGCCAAATTTTCAGCTGATTTTGCTGATCAGTTCTTAAGACTTTAAGTCACAAATACAAACAAAATGAACATTGCCTTTTATTTATAGATAGTTTATTTTTGGCTTAGTTACCTGTTGCGGCGTTATTTCGGAACGTATTTCTCTTAAAATTATAACTGCAAAAATACTGTCTATTTGTATAAGCCACTTTAGTGGACATATTTTGACTACCAAGGCGCAACTACTATACTGAGAGCTGGCTATTTGGGATGGGCCAATTAATTGCCAGCAAACGAGGTAGGATTTACATTGCAAAACCATTCACCGCTCTGTTGATTATATCTACTACTCTTCCCTAGTTCAAATAAAATGTATACAGTAACCACCCCCGCTATAAATCGATACCATTTTTATTCAGTACAAAATGTAATCACCATCCAAACTCGAATTAACACACACACACACCTATTCAACAGTTGTTGGTTAAATAAATCCACAAATTTTCACATCGCATGTGGCTACATCCGCCCATCATGCAACCATTTGCAAGCACACAATCGCAGTGGCCGCTTACTGTCGTTCCCAACTACCATCTACCACCATATAATGTTATTATTTGCTGAGCGCACATATTTACACTCTGCTCCAGCAGCTTGAATTAGCCAATTGGCAAGTTGTCGTATCGTTTTTCTACCTGACATTCACTTGGAAAGTTGTGCGTGTCAATAGTTTCATCGCAATGATGCATATCGGCAGCGCGAACTCAATCCCAAACACAATTGACCCCCATCACAGGTGCAGCATCGCGAGCCGGAGCGGCGCGGTGTTTGATTTGATTTGAGAAAAAGAAACCTACATGTAAGCTATAATCAAGGAATGCAACACACATGCTACTCTAATGTGTGAAATGCGAATCCCCGTGATTGGCATTCAATTGGCATTGTTTCGGAAAGCGCTGGTATTGCTGATGCTCCCAAGTCCCACGGTCAGACTTTCACTCAAAGGTGAATACATTATGATTGAGATGATCCCATGAGCGTGCGAGCAATCTAACCAAACAATAGTACACTACTGCTGCTGCTACCATAAAACCATAAAACCACGAATGTGGGCTAAGAGACGGGGCCCTTGGCCAACTTCCGGATCAGCATGACTTTCGTATGCCGAGAAGTGACCGAGTAGGTACAGAACACGTGTGCGCGTGTAGTCGTTACACAATTTCCTTTGAATACCGACAGTGGTCATTATTTTGGAAGTGAATGGCACTCAAACCTTATATAACCACGCGAATGATTTCTCTAATAAAATCGGCAAGATACATCCACCAGTATCTGATTCGTTGGAGTCCCTCAGCTCTCTGGCCGAAACCGCAAGAAGACGATCGAAAAGGCACAGCTTAGGATTACCTATACAGAGAAAGAGAAACAAAACTGATTTCGAGCTTACATAACAGAGATGCGATGATGTTCTATCTACCGAGATGAGTGATGCTCCGCACTGTCTGCCAACAGGTGGCTGCTGTTTTATTTGCTGTCGAAAATAAACTTTCTTTTACCTTTGAAAGAGAAAGGGAATTCGGTTGTCCGTCGCACTGGGTCATCATTCCGAAAGAAGCGTCAGATCTACACATCTTTACTTCTGATGGTACGTTTCGATTTGGCTCTAAATAGACATCACTCCACTTACGGTTGGAAATGCCACCGGCCGCTTTGACAATTTAATTCGAATTCCAATGAGCACGAGTTATATTTTTAATTGGTAATAGTTTGTCAAAATATAAGAAGTAAAGAAAACAACGAATGATATTTTATAGACGAACTATTTTTATTTTAAAGAACAACTGAGTGATATTTTATTAACGAACTATGTATATTTTAAAGAACAACTGAGTGATATTTTATTAACGAACTATCTTGTTCGGACTCTGATGATGAAGTGAAGTGATTCTTCCGTTCAATCAGAATCTTCGTGAAGCATTCTTTACTTTTAAAGATGGGTGGTCCCATCGCAAAACTGCTTTGCTTTTCATTCTAAAGAGATGGGTGGTCCCACCGCAAAACTGATTTTGTATTCAAAAGAGATGAAATTTAATATGCAAAAGATACTGCATCGTCTGTTGCAGTTTCTTTTGTTTTTTCTTCAGATAAGAATATTTCTTTATCTGTTACAATGTTGCAGAGTGCAACATTGTCGTTTAATATGACTCTCCCCCCCTTAGGAGTCGAGTCCCTTCGATTTCTTATACATTTTCGTAATTTGTTTACAATAATATATAGTATTAATAAAATAACAAGAATATATAGTATAAGGTAATTATAATTTGAATGCTCTTTAAAAATTTCTTCTTTTATTTCATTTATGTTACTAAAGTTCAGAGCTTGTGGTATTTCGGTTAGGTTTTCTGATAAAACATTCAAACTTGGGATTATGATATTTGTTTTACTTTCAAAACGTTTTATGTTATAATTATCGATTACGATTTCGCATTTTTCGAATCTTATTATGTAGTTACCTTTTAATACATATGAGAAGTTATTACATTTATTAAATAGAATTGTATTAACGTTTATTAACAATAAATTGCCAATATCAATTTCTTCTATTACTTTATTTTTAAAGTTTTTCTTATTACAATAAGAGTAGTTATTTCGTAAAACATTCGATATACAGGTGTTAGCTATTTTCATTTTTGATAAAATATTCTCTTCTTCAACAATATATGTTATGTTGTTAACTGTTACTACTTTAGTTATTTCTATGCTTAATTGCATGCCATTTTTATTCGGTATAGGTATTAAAATATGAGTTTTAAACTCCTCTTTGACAAAATTTGGAATCAATATTATAAACAACATTATATCATGTTTATATGATCCTAGACTACATTTTATATATTTCAACTTTGAACTGTCAATGTTATAATAATCAATTTCTTTGTCTGTAAGGAAAAATCTATTCATTATTCCGTGCTTTGACATTATAATATTTTCTTGAACTTTCTCAATTTTATCTTTCATTTGATTTATAAGCAGCAGAAAATTGTTATATTTAGTAATTTTGACATTTTCTTGAATTGTATCTTTATAAGTTCTATTAAACCATTCATTATGAGATTCAATGACCAATCTTATATTTGTTAAATAATTTTGAAGGTCATTATTTATTTTTATCTGTTTATTCATATGTATTATAACATTATGTTGATTGATATCTATGGTTTTTAAATGTGTCTCAATGTTTTCTTTGTCTTCATCATCCATATTTCCAAATAACCAATTTATAAATCTTCCTCCTATGTTTATTAATGCTCTTTTTTTTCTAGTGTGGATTGTAATTGTTAATAGAGCGTGTTCTAATTCGTTTAACTTATTATTAAGATCAAAAATCAACAAACTGTCTTCTTTCTTAAAACTAGTAGAAACACTTATTTTAATTTTTTGAACTGTATCTTCAATTTCTTTTAAGTCAATAACGTGTATTAATTTTGAATAATTTTGTATGAGTTCGATTGGTTCACTTTCTAAAACTGAATATCCTGCTTCGGTTTCAATCTTGTTTATTTCTACTGAACCTTTAACTGTTGACAACAGTATTATTAGCGTTATTGTTGTTATCTGTAAAGGGTTTTAACGGTCTTTTAATTTGTATTATATCAATTTTATTTTTATTTTTGGGATTATATTTAAGATATCTTTTTGCTGTTTTCTGCCTATTTGCCTTAGGGTTTTTTATATATATTCTGTTACACTTATAATCGGGTATGATTTCTCTTTTTGAGTTAATTCTATTTATAGCTTTAATTTTTTTATCTTCCATATTATCTTTTATTTTTTTCAAGTCTATGTCGAGGCGATTAATAAAATCTATTGGTTTTATTCTAGTCGTTGAATGGATTGAGTGATTGTAAAATCCTACGGCCCTAATTACTAGTTCTTCCGTATCTATGTTTTCATCTTTTCTTTTTAAAACTCTTATATGTTCCAAAAGAGATAGGTGGAACCTTTCTATGTCTGAATTCCCAGTATGGGAGTTAGGTGTAGTGAAATGGGCTTTAATGTCCTTTTCACGACAGAATAAGTTTATTAGAGAATTATTGAATTCGTTATCCATTATTAAGGTGTTTGGTTTTCCTAATAGTGAAATTCTTTCTTCTAGTTTGACTTTTACGGTGCACATATTCTTGTCATTAATTTTATGTACGCTACCTAGTTTAGTGAATCTATCTACCGTTGTTAAGAAATATGTTTTATGTATTTGAAAAATGTCTAGATGAACTATTCTGTTTGGACTATCAGGTGTTTCTGTGTGATTGAAATATTTTTTAAACGGCTTCCTGTCATACTTGTTTTCGTTGCAGATCTGACAATTATTGATATATTTATTAATATATTTTATTAAATTTGGATAAAAGTATTTATCTTTTATTTCTTCAAAATTTTCCAAAACTCCCCTATGGTTAGTTTCATTGTGAATATTTTCAATTATTTCATATATTTCTTCTTCTCCTGGTAAGTCTATTGCTATTTTAGAGCATTTAATAAATTTCAAGTTCCTATTATTACTAAATAACTCTATGAGTTTTTGTTGAACTATATTATACTTGCTATCATCAAGTTCAGAGTAAATACCAATGGTTCCCTTTTCTAGTAATCTTCTAAAAATATCATTTAAATAATGATTGTTAGTTAAATCATTCTCTTCAATATAAATTATTTTATATTTATTAAATAAATTGTCCTGTTCTTTACTTTTATTTGAAACAATTCTTATTTGCTTTCGGTATTTATTGATGATTCCATCGCTGATATGAAAATGATCATTTAAATTTTCCTGCTCACTATGAACGGTTTCCATATCCTCATTTATTATTTCGAATAGGCTTTTTATATCAAGGTTTTCTTCATCCTTTTCGTTACTTGTAATATTATTATCTCTTTCTATTCTACTTAGAAAATCCGCTATTCTATTATCCTTTCCTTTCAAATACTCTACATCAAACTCGTATTCACCTAACATTATTTTCCAGCGAATTATTCTCGAATTTGGTTCTTTTAATGAGTAAAGCCATTTAAGAGGTTGGTGATCTGTTTGTACCAAAAATGTCCTTCCATATAAGTAAGGCCTGAAATATCTTATCGCCCACACGATAGCCAATAATTCTTTTTCCAAGGTATGATAATTCACTTCATGACTATTCAGTGTGCGGCTTGCATAGCAAACCGGTTTTCCTTCTTGACTTAATACTGCTCCTACTGCAACATTGCTTGCATCCGTTGTCAAAACAAATTTTTTATTAAAATTAGGATATGCCAAAACTGGATAAGTTGTCATTAATTTTTTTAATTTGTCAAAAGCACTTTGGTAGTCTTGATCATTTAGATTAATCTTATTACCTTTTCTGAGATATTTAACTATTGGATTTGCAATCAGAGAATAGTTTTTTATAAATTTCCTATAGAACCCAGTCAAGCCAAGGAAGGACTTGATCTCTTTAACGGTTCTAGGCAGTTTTAAGTTGTTTATTGTGTCTATTTTTGTAGGATTAGGTTTGATACCTTCAGGGGTAATTACGTGCCCTAAAAATTCTGTTTGTTTAGATAAAAATTTACATTTATCTAGTTGAATTTTCAAATTGTGTTCGTTAAGTCTATTAAATATCTTATTTAGACTTTCGAAGTGTTCCTTCAATGACGTTGAGAAAACTAAAATATCGTCCATATATATTACGCATATTTTATTGATAAAATCACCTAAAACGTGATTCATCATCCGCTGAAATGTAGCGGGAGCATTTTTCAGACCAAATGGCATTCGAGTGTACTCGAAATGACCCATTGGACTGGAAAATGCAGTTTTTTCGATGTCGTTTGTATCCATTAATATTTGGTGAAAACCCTTGGCTAAATCCAAGGTTGAGAAATATTGTGAACGTCCTAATTTGTCAAATAAAGAGTCCATATTTGGAATTGGGAATTTATCTTCAATCGTTATTTCATTTAACTTTCTGAAGTCAATAACTATTCGCCATTTCTTTTCTTTTGAATTATCTAATTTTTTAGGAACTATCCATAAAGGTGAATTATAAGGTGATTTACTCGGTCTTATAATACCTTGGGACAGCATATCCTTCATTTGTCGTTCTATCTCCTTTTCATGTACCTGAGGGTAGCGATACATTTTTGAAAATATTGGGTTAGAAGAATTAGTAATAATTTTATGCCTAACGCTATTTGTAGCAGTTAAATTTTGGCCTTCAAAATAAAATGTCTTCTTATTTTTATTAAGAAATTTATTGAGAATTTCTTTTTCTTCAATATTTAACGCCTTGTGTAATAAATCATTAATGTGATTTTTAGAGTTTTTCAAATAATATACCTCATTATATTTAATTGGTAAAATTCTTTCTTCTTCGATAATAATTTCTGAATCATTTATTATCAGTGTATTATTTAGTAAATCTATTTTTGCACCTAAAGGAGTCAAAATATTGTTTCCTATAATACAGTCAAATGGCTTATTTCTAAAGTCTGTTATTTTCACAGACATTGTTTTATTTGGACAGTTAAATTCTTTAGGAATCATAACAATTACGTCTTCAGTGATTTTAGTTGATCCAGTTAAAGTGTTTAGTATTATAGGTTTATCTAACTTTTGGCGGGTTTTTAAACCGCCGAAAACTCTATAATCTCCTAAAGTGGTAGCAGCTCCAGTGTCGATTAAACATCTAATTGGAGTTGCATTCACTGTAAGAGTTACTATTGGTAGTTTGCAGTCCGAGGCCGTTGATGAAAATTTTCGACCTGGACTGCATCTATTTCCATTGGTTCTTGAATTAGATTTCTATTTGAAATTTGATTGGGATTTTGTCTCCTATAAAAATTGTTGTTCTGACTATAGTTCCCATTTCTTTGGAAATTTCTGTAATTTCCAGAATTATTGTTTTGCCTATAGTTGTTATTATTTGCTTGGTTATTTGGTAAACGGTTTTGAAATCGACCGGAGTTTTGATTTTGGTATTCTGGTTTATTAATTACTTTATTGATATTGTTATAGCTTTTACTACTCTGATTCTTTAAATAAATATCTTTCATAATGTTATTTTCAATATAATAATTACGGGCATCTGATATGCTCATTGTTTCATTTTGTAATAAAAGCACTTTTAAGTGAATAGGTAAAAAATTTACATAAACATCAAAGATTAACTTTGAATTCTTATTTGGTGAGAAATTATCATCTTTGATAATTTCTGTATTATATTTTGTATTCATGTCACTTAATATCTTATCTAATTTAAAATGTAATTCTTCAATATTACTTGCCCTCACGTTCATTGCGTCCTCTCTTAGGTTGAGATATGACCTTTTTATCCCAAATTCCTGTCGGAGTTTTTGTACTATATTGTCCCATGATGGATCTGTAAGAGTGTCCACAGTTCTCAAAGCCTTCCCTTGAATTTTATTGGCCAGAATTATTTTAACGGCTGGTTGATTTTCCTCCGCAGTTAATGATAACACTAATCCCACATCGCGTAAGTAATTTTGCAACCCGTAACTGTTTTCTCCGTTAAATATCGGTACACTTCTTGCCTCTCTTAAGCAGTCGGATAATGGTAGAGCCATGTTTTTTATTTTATTTTATTTTAACTTCACTATCTTTTATTTTGCACTTCTGAAGACTTTAAACTTCTTCAAACACGTTTTAAGTTCTTTATTGAATCCTTTTTTTCACTAAGGATCCCATCCTCGTCGCCAGTTATATTTTTAATTGGTAATAGTTTGTCAAAATATAAGAAGTAAAGAAAACAACGAATGATATTTTATAGACGAACTATTTTTATTTTAAAGAACAACTGAGTGATATTTTATTAACGAACTATGTATATTTTAAAGAACAACTGAGTGATATTTTATTAACGAACTATCTTGTTCGGACTCTGATGATGAAGTGAAGTGATTCTTCCGTTCAATCAGAATCTTCGTGAAGCATTCTTTACTTTTAAAGATGGGTGGTCCCATCGCAAAACTGCTTTGCTTTTCATTCTAAAGAGATGGGTGGTCCCACCGCAAAACTGATTTTGTATTCAAAAGAGATGAAATTTAATATGCAAAAGATACTGCATCGTCTGTTGCAGTTTCTTTTGTTTTTTCTTCAGATAAGAATATTTCTTTATCTGTTACAATGTTGCAGAGTGCAACATTGTCGTTTAATATGACTCACGCAGCTTATTTGCATCGTAATACTAGTGGTATGCGGATGGTGATTTGAATGGGTGTGCAGGTCGACAGCAATGTGTCGCAGATAATCGATTTTGTGTACACTGTACAAGTACATGGATGAATTTACATGAAGAGCTGTTGGAGAAATTGATCATGTTTGGTGTGTTGCCGTCTGACAGTATATGCGAAAAACAAAAACAGACTTTCATCGATCACAGGCTTGGATGTCGGGTCATAAAGTCATAAATTCTGAATGGAATTTGATTCATGATAAATACGTACCTGGGAAGAAGGAGAAATTTTGTGTTACATCTTTTAAGATGTCAACTTTATGATTCATGAGTCGACGAAGCTAACAAGGGGTAATTCAAAATTAGCATTCGTAATAAGTGCTAATAGGAGTTGGCTTCTACCAACATGGTGAAGCGTAAGTATTTTGATATTTAAATATAGAGCCGATTTTCTTATCAGAAGGATAGAACGGTGAATGACAACTACATACAAGCTGATGAGGTGTCTATTAGAATACTCGAAAATGGTACAGTTAAGTTGTTGGACTTGAGTCAATAGTTCTTCCAAACTTATTTGACGCAATAGATTAATTGGCATATACGCTCAATTTCATGGTTTTTGCTGGGGTACAATTAATATCATTCATTAGTTTCTGTGATACTCCGTACAGAAAGACATTTGATATCAAATCCCATAAGAAAAAAGAAGAACGTCTCGCATAGCCCAGAAAAATAAAGCAAATACGAATGTACTAGCTATTTTAGCTCATTTTTATTTGTACACAAATCACAAATCATTAAGAGCATCAGCATCAAAAAAACTAATAGGTAGGTACATAAATAAATTGCTGACAGGTGGAACATTAAAAAAGTAGTATTTGAGTGGAATGGTTTAGTTCTCTTTTGTGGAATTGACTGAGAAGTAGATCGGAAAAAGTTTTTCGTACCAAAAATTAATAGATTAGGTAGGTAGGTAGGTACTGTTTTCTAGAAAATTTAAAGACTATTTTCTTATTTATTTTTGATAAACTAAGTTGAAAATTCACAAGCAAAATTTTAAGATCAAGATTGAGCTCAGCCATTAGGTTTAAGTGGTAAAAAAAAGCAGGAGAATATTCTTACGGTTTCGTTTTACGTAGGGCTATAACTAGGGCCTTAAATGAAGAAACAATTTTCCGCAGAGTTGATAAGATCGGAATTTTTTATTTCATGTGTTCTTTCGATGCAAAAAACACTATCGTCTAATTCTTATTTATTAAGACTGCTTAAATGCATGTACTCCAGGAAATAACTTTTTTTTTGCATACTGCCACTGCGCTGTTACGATTTGAATAGAATTCTATTAATCAAAAGAAGTACTACCTAGTGAAAGTTTTGTGCCATCCAGTCGTGCAGTGACGTATCGTGGTGATTTCAGTAGGGTATTCACCATATTTTCTACCTTAGTAATTTTTTTGTTATATTCCAGGTTCCAGGACACTACGAGGATGCGATAGACAACGATCCCATTTCTTATTTTTTTTATGCTTGCCTAACTACATATTAATTTTTTGTTTTTTGCTTTTAACTTTTTTCTATTGGTAAAATAAAATCGTCAGATAACTTTACAAAAGCAGACAAGGCTAACAGAAGACTTTGCTTATAGAAGGGCAACCACACAGCCAGAGCTTAAATTAAATTTGGAAAAAGTGGATTTTGCCAACCATAATAAATTATTTCCAATTATCTGTGCTCTGCAAATGTTCTCGCAATTAGCTTTCCAATTAAAGCAGTTGCAATTTCAAATAGGTATTCGAAATAATATTTTTGTCAGTTTTTGTCCTTTGTGTAACCGAACTCTATATTAAATTCCATATCTATACACTGAGAGGACCAGAGTGGATATGAATAATTATTCATATACTCGTATTAAAGGTTCTGTAAAGTATAGCGCACCACAGGTGAATGAAGCGCTAGGATGGGAATAGGACGCTGGCTGTGGCTGTTATCCTTGCATGGATTATCTTTTATTGTGCTTTGTTCTTCTTCTTGTTCGTGCACACACCACACAGTAGGCAAGGCACACGCACAACAACTCTATATTTTAATTTGATTTTAACTATTCATTTATAAATATTGATTAGTTAATACCTATATAATTATTGCAAGAAACATAAATGTGTCTCATATAACATATGTATAACATTATATATTTGGATATGGTGTGCAGAGTAAACGTCACTGCAGTTGTGCACTTTTTTTTATCTCAAATTCAACAGCAAATTTGTAAAACCTTTTTACTTACCAAAATTATTTTTAACGTAGCAGTTCAGCGAATTAAGTTAACCACCTTTCTCATTACGCAAAATGTGTCTCAAGTATAAAAAATAGTAAAAGAAGGGAACTATGTATAATTATCCTTCCCACAGTCTGTTATTCCTCTTTCAAAATGTTAATCTCTCATTTATATTCAATTTTGAAGAAATTACATAAAGCTCATAAAAAACTTCACATTACGACTGCTTAGATCTCATAACTCACAAAGGCAAAGCTTTGTAGGTTAACTGGGTTGCCTACAATACAATCCCATGAATAATGAAAAGGAAGCGCAGTGGTTTCTGAGTCGGGTTGTCAAGTCAAACAAACTGAGTGGAAACGTAATATTGAATGGATGTGAGTAACGTTTCGTGGTTTGAAAGGGAGATAATATTCTTTAACAGTAAAACTGAATATACAAAAATGTGCATGTAAGAAATAAAAAAGAATTTTTGTAATAGGTATGTTTCTTATTTTGCAGAGCGGAGATTAAATTTAAACAATATCTGTCTAATTTATCAGAGAAAGGAATATACTCGGAAAGAGAAAAATATTTTGTAAAACTCCAAAGTCTACCGAACCAGCTTTATTCTTTATTTGAATTATTTCTCCAGTCTAAAATGGAAAATCGCTCTTGCTTTATTCCTTTAAAATTAGATTATTTTTTCACAATAATGTTATAACGCCATTTTGAACAATTGTTCATTTATAAATTTCAAAGCAGAATGAAAGCCAAGTAAAACAAAAATATAAAAACTAAGAAATTTAAAACTTGTTATTCAAATATTTTATCTAACCAACTGTACCTTGACTGTGCGTGAGCAAAATTGTGAAACTTAATTATGTTTGCCTAGGGCTTGCATGCTTTGGTTTCATTACCATTTTAAAAGACCGCCAGAAGCGCGTAATCCTCTAAAAAGTGGTGGTCCTAATTTCCATATATTATTCTGTGAAAGTGAAAAAACAAAAACGTATCTCTAGAAACGCCACCATTGCTAAATAGAAAACAAATTCTTATAGTGCTACGGCAACTTGCGAAATGTGTACCCTTTTGCAAGTTATTCCTTTAGGAATGTATGGGCATAAACTTGTTTTCTTTATTGTTCCGCTTTTGAATAACATTTTTAGAGGACGAATTTCAACGTCTTAGTGATTTATTAATTTTTTTCTTCATAGTGTACGTCCGCGTCATTAAAGTAAATGGTGTAATATAAATAAAAAGAGTTTCCGACATCTTTTTGGGAATTTCAGAAATTTGAAATACTTGGGTTTTGCTAAGTGATGATTAAAAAAGGGTTATAAAATATTGTGGGTACCTACGTACATTTTATAAACTTGTAAAGGCGACAATGTAATTACAAAATTTAGAAATTTAATTTAAATAAACATTTTCAACTCAAGTTATTATTGAATATAAAAAGTTAATTAAAAAAAAAAAAAAAACCCCGACTGACTCAAAAGAAGGAAACTTAAAAAAATATGAACAACTAAAAATATGACACTACCTAACTAATTGACAATCGGAGACAATAGGTATCTCTGTCTAAACTAGAGAACCGATTTGCCTCAACCTTTGTGCATGAGGTTTCCTCGGTCGCAGCACAGGTCTTAAGAACATTTACATTTGAATTTTTTACTTATTAGAAAGCCGAGTAAAACTAGTGCAATGATACTTTTTAAATAATCACCATCTTTTCTTTAGCATTCAATTCTTCTGAAAATGAGCAGGCTAAGCGTAATGTTTATACCTAGCCCAAACTTCAAGAAGCAATGCACACGAAGAATAACATTTCCACGATTTGATTGCCATGAATGACACGAATGAATCCATCTACTCCCAGCCCAAATCCACTTGAAGTGCTTTTCCAAAATATCACCAACAAAGTAGTCACTCGAAAGACAAGCAAATAATTGAATAAAAAAATATATAGCCATATCCGATTTGCACTAGCGAGAGTTGAGACTCCAATCAAATTTAATTGCAATCACTCACGTAGGTATATACGGAGTGAAATGCCTTTCAACTCCTCAAGTATCCCCAAAAGCTCTAAATGACCATTACCCAGTTCAATTGCCACTTTAACTATTTACGTCCTCACTATAACATCACAATTAAGCCTCTTCACTACAACTCGGTGTGCCGAACTATCAACAAAAAAAGGTTAAGTATGCGTCCCAACGGTCCAAGTCTATTTTAATAGGATCACACGCACGAGATTGCAACACACCACTGCGAGCCACTGCTATAGCTGTTGTATATTGGCCGCAGCGAAAGTTGTTGCTTTTCCCAACTCAAATATCTTAGAACCAGATGCTGCAATTTAGCCGGGATTGTTTCATGAGAGTGCTTGTGCTCTTTTATGTAAATTTTTTTTTAGTTTTTACAATCAGGTATGTACCAGATTGGATTTCGACCATTACGGCGCTTCGGAATCATATTCATCTGAAATTTAAAGTGAAACTGTGCTTTTGTGTGTTACTTCCTGAGTAGGTACTGTTGTTTTTTTTTTTTTTTTTTTCAAACATCTTTTCAGTTTCGAGATGAAAGCAAAATTGATATGGTTTATTTAACTTTTGTTTTTGTATAGGTTTTCGGACAGAGGAAGGTCGTTGCTGTGTAATTGGATGCGTATGAGTGACTTTAATTCGCACTGCAAAGCGAAAGACTTTCATTCTCTTATAGCGGTGTCAAATTGGCTCTTGACTTAATTGTAGAAAAAGACGTGCGCAAATAAACGTGAACTACGGAGATTGGGTCCATATTTTGTTCAGAGGTGCGTCTATTTTATTTAAACATTTAATAAAGTCATGTTAGGTGTATAAGTGGCAGTTGTTGCTGGCGGTACATATACTTATAATGGAAAGAGAAACTTTCCTTTTATGTTTCTTTATGTTGTCGTGGCGAGCATTGACATTGAATCCTTTGACGGATGCAAAAGCCTCTTTCTCCGGATGGCTATTTAATTGGTGCAAACGATTTCACTTCATGCGTTGCTTTCGTATGTACCAAGCTATTATCCAGTCAGACTTTTGCAAAATTATGAATGAACACCAATTCGTCACGATTACTTAATTCGATTATGGACTCTGGTGTATATGATGGCGAGGCATCGCTGCGATTTCCCTCTTAAGAATGATGATGTGTACACTTGCCACTCTGATATAATAATAATAATAATCGTTGGGACGGAACAAACTGCGTGGTTGATCCGATGATTTGCATAATGAAAAGTCACGATCGCTTACGACGTGAGAAGTATTGATGTTTTCTGTTAGTTCAGTAAGAGGATATGGTTTCGATTTCATTCGCTAATTATTCCAATTTGTAAGAATGTTAAGTAATTTTAAGAAAACAGAATGAGGCAGTCCATAAAAATGTAAGTAGCTTTTTATATTTTTACCTAATTTGGGAGGTGTAATATTACAGATTAGTTTCTGCTGAAAACAAAACTAAGGACGACTTTGGGGACAACACCACACGGATTATTTGACATAAAAGAATGTAAGTTTCACTCATATAATAGTTAGGGGGATGTCCCCATTTTGAGGTTGCTTAAAATTTGATTTGTCATTTGAATGAGTTTTTTTCCCATAACGACCACTCTCGTTTGTAGAAGCCAGGGCCGGATTAAGAGGTCTGGAGGAACTCGGGCAACAAAGGCGTAGAGGCAACATTAGTCGAGTTTTTCAAAAACTAATTATCAGGGTCGTTGACAAATTCATAGCATATTTTACTGATTGGATTGGAGTGAACAAATATAGATAAATATTTTTTTTAAATTTGTGTTATATAATCATGTTTGCTCAACGTACCTACTGTAGGTATAAGTCAGCGAAAAAATTGGCAAAGGGAAAGCTCCGTACTAATTGGAATTTTCAAAATTTCTATTTTTCGATGTTGCTATTGTGGGGGACCCTCTTTTGTGGAGGCCCTGGGGTTCTACCCCTTCCTAAATCCGGCCCTTGTGGGTGCCCTAAGCAGCGAAATGTTTATTATACAAACATTTGAATTCGAATTATGCTACAGAGCTACTGTGTGTGAGGGTTGGCACAGCAGTCTTAAAAAACGTAATTTGGGTTTTTTTCATCACTTAGTAGTCCAGCACAATAACCTCTGAGCTATTAATTTATTATACATGCACTTCGAATAAAATTATAAAAGTATAAAGAACTTTGAACCTTGCCGACACCATAACTCTTTCGCCAAGAAATAAAACAGCTCGGTGTCTTTACCATACGTTATGGAACTATCTTATGGAACTTTATTTATTTAATAAACAAAAACAATCATCAATCTGCTTTGTTATCACCAATACAAAAAAGAAAAATGTGAAAACTTTCGCTTTTTTACGATCTTCTTCTTTTTCCCAAAAATACAAAAAAAAATCGCTTTTCCGTCGAAATTATTTCTTCAGAATTTTCTGCCATTCATCATAAATTATAGGAACTCGTTTATCATATCCGAACTAAGGAGTAAAACTACGAGTATTTAACAAAAAAAAAAGAAACCGATCTGATCAATATCACAACGCACCTCTATAACATAGAGGAAGTACCTACACTAAAAATAAAAATAAATGCGAGCCAAATAAATTCAATTCAAAGAACTGGCTGCGATTGATCTATCGATCGGTGGATTTTATTTTTATGAATGAAAGCCACCATCTCCGACTCCAAGTTCATTATAAATCGCGGCAACGACTTCCCAGCCAAGCCAAAGACGACGCATATTATAAGTATCGTCTCATAGCGTTTTACTTTTCTTTTAACCTGTTGGCTTGGTTTCTGTTTCTGGTCGATGTGTGTTCCAAATAACCGGACACTTCAACTTGTTCTTTCAACTAATACATCGAAATATCAGATACTTTGCCCACTTCCCCCACCCCCCCTACGGTAAATTGTATTTTATGTTTTTGTGCAGTTTTTATTTATTTATTTTGTTTTTTCGTTGTGCGTAAATTTCTTTTTATTTTAATTAATTTTCCCATTTCCAGTTTAAGACAGCATTTGAGAAAGTGCATAAGATATATATGAAAATATGCGCAACCAATTAAATGGGGGTACATGAACCGTTTAAACGACCATACCCGTGGTATGGTATGTTAATAAAATTATATTTCTTATTTGATTTGCCAAATTGACGCGAGTAGCTCTGTTCTTTTTGTTTTCGTTTATTGTGTGGTTTTCTTTTTACTTTCTTCAATGTTCATCTTCGGCAAGGCGATAGCTGTAGATGAATTTTCTTCGGCGAAAATGATTTATTGAATTCCAAAGTGAAACTGAGCCTATGGGCTTGTTCTACATTGATCTTGTGCCGATCAGGCTGACGCGGAGCGGAAATAGAACCAAAACGCGGCGATGGATTGTGTAACACTTATAGTAATAAAGAATCGATATGAATGATTGGAGAAAGTTTTTTCTTTTTTATTTTAGCGTTTAGCGTTCATTAAAAATCTTGAATCACTTTAAGTGGTTTACATAAAGTGATTGCGCTCAGAGGTTGCATACACATTGGCAGCAACCAGCAACTCATCCGAGTGATGCGTCGTGTTTTGTTAATAATTGAAAGACAATACGGAAGTTTATTTACATTGCGTCACATAACGATGTTTGAGATATAAAGCTATAGTCAACATTCTGGCTGCGAAAGGTAGATTACATCGTCATTAATTGATTATTCAGATCACATTAGCGAGTCTTATGCTAATTGAAGTACGCTTAAGTGAAATGGAAGGCATGCGCTGCAAGTCGCAAGTAAGGGTGTTGTTACTGCTTGTATAAATTATGTTTGGAACAAGACATGCAAGTTGCATTCATCATTAGTTGATTATTAGAGAATCAAGCATCTGTCTAGGAAACATGGAAACAGCATTCACCATTAGTTGATTATTAGAGAATCAAGCATCTGTCTAGGAAACATGGGGCTCAGTCGAACATCCACCATAGCCATACCATTTTCGTAAGGGCTCAGATTGAGGTTGAGTACTCGAAGTTGAATTATTGGGAAGAACGTATGAGAATATACGACTTTAATTCGTAAAGATATATATTCAGAAAAATCACTTATTTAAAACTAACCAAACAATCAATTTATATTGTTAATATAATTCCTACAGTGATGTTGGATTAAAAATAATCGAATCAACTTGTGGAAACTCGGTTTAAAATAACCGATTTTTCAAATTTCTCTAAATTTTCTCTGTCGTAAACAACAAATAATCTCTGTAGAATGTAACCAACTGGTTAATATTAATCTGGAAACTTGAAAACAACTAATGAAGCGTGTTCTTTTCAAACAGTATGCACGAATGTTCTGGGATTGCATCCCATCGGCTGTTGGGCTCTGTTCAGGGCCGAAAATCACTTGTTACATGGGGTGTGACAGAAGACAGGACGAAGAATTGGATTCCCTCGGACATGCCTACATTAATGCCCCTTTATAAAGTATTTAATTTTATTTTTAGCAACTGAAGCTCCCTATCAGACTTCAGCTTTCAATATGTTGCTTCCTGTAAACAGCTTCAAGAGTCAGCTATACTGCCAAAATACTTTTTTTCCGAACATTGAGGCAGTAAGAACTTCCATATTCAAAGCCACAGTTAATTCAGACAGGATGGAGCAACTGTTCACAGTTTCACCGGCATCGATATCTGTTTTGGTTGAATATACTTCCCGGAGTGGTTTACATTAATGGTTATGAAAAACTCCAGAAAACGGCTTATTCAATAAATGGCCAATGTGGTGGCGTTAGCTAGCTGATTTGGTTAGCAATACTTTGTAAAACAAAGCCTATAATAAAATGGGTTTAATTGTGCTCTGAAGAAGGGAAGTTTTGTTGCCGTACCCCGTCTACGTTGAAAAATAAGCTGTCATGTTTCACAGAAATATATAACTTGAGAAGTCTCCATCTGCTGAATGGACCTTCTAATTGCGACACCTTAATTTATGGGAGCAATATTCTTTTCCGTTGTCCATTAAAAAACGAGTTTTCTATGAACTTATAGTACAAGTGGGTTTTTGGTTAATCGAAAAATGATAAGCAGTCAGTCGCATGTTGTTCTAATCAACTAGCGATTAGTGACTGTAAGTACCATGCTCGTAATGATTTTGTGGATCGATCGGTTTTAGGATCGAAGGTCATATGATGGTAGGATACGATCAAAAGTCTTAATATCAATCGCATAGTTGGTAGAATTTTTATTAATGCCTGATGTGATCCATATGGTGTGTTTTGATCGTTCAGTTAATTCAACTGATACAAATGCAGCCGGAACAGAGAACTAGAAATATTAAGGACTACACGCACCCATTGATGTTCTGCAGTGCATTAAGAAACTCTTAAAGTCTACCCAATGAGTAATGCATTTCTATGCATATAGTTCGTCAAAGTAAAGCACAATCATCAACATCGAATAACCCAGAATAAATCACCTGCGCCAGTAAGCGAACCAAAGCTAGACCGGGAATGCAAAACAAGAATATACCTACCTACTTGATCTGAATAGAAAAGAGGAGAGAACACCACACCGATCGCCACAAGTACAATAAAAGCAATCTCAAGATTACTCATCTTCTGTCTAAATAAATAAACACAATCCAAAGAATAATTATTGTATCGACTGAATATGCGAGTGCTATAAACCAGGTCAAAAACGAAAGAGTTCAAGAGCGAACTGGATATAACTACCCATTGCATTTCGCATCATCTCGCAATGTAAATCATAATCTGCATCAGCAATACAAAAAAACTAAAGCTGTTACCCACCCTAGGCGATGAATTACGAAAATGACCGAAAATTACCAAACATTATCAAACTGACCCGATTTCCATGAACGCAATATCCTTCTGTTCAATTAACCTGTCCCTTTGCACAGGTAAAAATAATTTTTTATAAGAACAAAAGGCAAACCGCACTAAATTAACGCTCAACTGAATCAAAGGGGAAATTTAATCTCCACCATCCCCTGCAGCTTTCTTTAGCATCTCCACATGGCCAAAGTAACATTTAAAGTAGTTCATGTCTCCTTGCAATTTCATTTTCTTTTCGCTTCCATAAAAGTGCCGAAAGATAGCCATAGAGGTACCTACCTGGAAAGAGTGCATCGGTTGCATTCGAATAACACACACACGCACACACACAGAGAACATAAAAACAATTTCAAGTGAATCAACAACAACTTGAACATCATCATTGAAAGTTAGTTTTGAACTTGAGCGATGATCATGTGCTGCTACACGAAAGAGGAAATTTCCGTGTGCTGTCTTTGACGGAAAGAGTGGTACCCCAATGGCTGGACGTTGCTTCTCAAGCTCATACTGCATTCATCAAACGGGTTATCATTTCTTTTTACCCATTTTTCCACCACATACACCGACCGTCAGTCGTTATTTTCGGTATCCAATCTCATACATATGCAAAAGCATAATATGCTAAGCGAAGAAAACATCCCAACGAAGCTCGAAGAAGAAACCAAAATCAAAGAGGAAACCAAAGAAGAGGAACAAAAAAAAAAAAAAACACAGACGCGCTTTAGCTCACTGGTTGGGTTCGCTTTTAACTCAAGAGTGCTGTAGACGAAGAAATTCATGGTCTCTTGGTGGGGCATCCGAAACCAAAAAGAGCTTACCTATATAAATTGCTTCTACCATCGAGAAATGGTATCATATCATCCTTCCTCGTCCATTCGGCAACAATCGTAACGCAGCCCCAGCAAGCGTACGCAAATCGAAACGCGATAAAAATAAAACAAAAAAAAAAAAACAAAAAAAAAAATTATAAAAAATCGAAAAAGGATTATCGAGAAAATATAAAAAAAAACAAAAAAAAAAAAAACACAAAAAACAATACAAAGTGCGTTAACAATGGCTTATAAAAAAGTTTTCGGTTTTCTGTGCATTGTGGCGGTAGCAGCAGCATTACCCGCTGAAGAAACACGGGGTCATGCCCGCAACGCAATCGGTGGCGACAACGACATCATGGATAGCATCTATAGCGATTGTCTGCGCAAGGATTCAGTGTCATGTGTTAAATACAAGTTGTTCAATTTCGTTGACAAAGTCCTCTCAGCCCGCGACCAGTTCGCCCTCACCGAAGGTGTTACAGTCGTCAAGACCCCTGGTGCGGATACTGCCGGTGGTGCCCCACGTTCAATCTCGGCCGATGAGTCGTTCGAATCGTTGGCTCTGAACCGTATCACCAACTTCCTGCAGTCGCACACCATCAAGGTTGAGCTGAAGGGTGCCGATATTGTTAATGCTGTTTCCTCAACTGGACGTGCCCTCGAAGACGTGTCGGAGACGCTCTTCGGCAACGATGATCCCAACGCACCAGAGGAGAGCCGTGGCAAGAAGAAGAAGGCCGCCAAGATCTTGGGACCCATTCTCGCCTTGGTCGCACTAAAGGCTGCCGCCCTCCTGCCACTGTTGCTGGGTGCTATCGCGTTGATTGCTGGTAAGGCGCTGTTGATTGGTAAGATCGCTTTGGTATTGTCCGCTGTTATTGGCCTCAAGAAGTTGCTGTCGCAAGAAAAGCACGTCACCTACGAAGTGGTTGCTCATCCACACCATTCGGCCAGTCACTCGGTGAGTCATGACGCATATGGCAGTGGCTACAGTGCTGATGCCGGTAGCTCCGCCAGCTATGGCAGCTCTGGACACGGTGGTTGGGGACGCTCCCTCGATGCCCAAGACCTGGCATTTAAGGCACAGAAGCCAGTGGCAACTCAATAAGGCTACGATCACTACAGCCGTCCACAACAACCGAAGTCATATGGTAGCGCGCCCCCTAACATGGAATTCTCGAGATTTTCTTATGCTAAAATGAAGGAACTTCCGTGATGAGGGCGGCGCACCCGAAAAACGATTCAATAGATTTTGCCCCCTGTGTTTCTAAGTTATTTGTATGAAAACAAAAGAAAAATAATTTATTATTTATTATTAACTCATTAATTTATTATTATTAATTCGATTAGATGCAACGGATGCGTTGTTTATTTAAATAATTTATTTTATCAACATTTATTTATATAAATTGAGAGATGAAGTCGGTACCTTTGCAGAATACTCAGAAAAGGCCTTTGTTCGGCGGGGTGCCAACTGTCAACACCCCCCACAATGTACGTCTATAGTTTTAAACAGAAACACACTATAAACTATTTTTCACGTCTATTTTTCACACTATTACACACTCTCTTCGTCTACTTTCTGTCTCTCTCTCTTTACACTTGACTGTCTCTTCATGATTCTAAACTGCCAAAAATTCTCATCTAAGTAGTCTTTAGTCTTTCTTACCTGTACTATTTCTACACTTTATTATTTTCCTCTTCATTTTTACCCTTATTTCTCACTCACCTCACGATCTTTCACATAGTCTAGTCTTATCAATGTAAACTTTCTCTTTCTGTCTTTTCATGATTTTTTTCCTTTCGAAAATCTCTTTCTCTCTTCACATCTCACTTTTCACGTTTCCTCTTAACTCTCTACTACTGTACATCTATAGTGCTATACATCTTTCAAATTAAATAAAAAAAGTCACAGTTTTGGTTATGTAGAGCCATAACTTGCCATATAAACAAAGTATAACGAAACTTACGTTTTCTTTTTCTAACTCATATACTGTCCTTCTAGCTTCCCATCTTACCATGTCTATTCTCTTCACTTCAACTTTGACTGAACATTTTCACAACTCTTGCATTTTTTTTTTAATATTATTTTTTCATATAAAGTTTTCATTGCAATAGATGTGTTTAAAAAGAAAAACACAAAAAAATTAAAAAAAAAACTAGTTACTCTTAAGTTATAATTTATTTATGTACAAAAAGAAGAAATAGTAAAAAAGCAGAACAAAAGAAAACAAAAAATAAAGAAAATTCTTAAACAACAAAAATTTTATACATTTATTATTTTGTTGCAAAAACACAGTTGAGTGAGAAAAGCAGAACAATTAAGCAGTTTCACTGTCACTGTTCCGAAAAAGATACGAAAACGAGATACAAAGTGTGTCAGGGGAACAGGCTGAATCACACATTCGTACACCTGTTGCCCGTTGGTCGTTGCATACTGTGTATGGTGCTCTAGAACAACTTTCTGCGATGCAACAACTTTCGACGACAGCAAATTGTGCAGCGGCAAAGGCGACGGCGCAAACAACGACCCGAATTGTTCAAAAGAAAATTTTCCTTTTGTTGGCTTGTTGGATTTCTGCTTCTCGAAATTTCTTCTTCTGCCACTAGCTGTGTCAAACGCATTCATCACCCCTATCATGCTATGTCGTGGACTTCTTTCGTTTGTGTGAGCGGTTTTTTTTTTTTTTTTTTCGTTGTTATTTGTTTTGTAGTTCAACCAAAAGAGGTGGGTAAATCAGGTGTGTGTACGGATTTAATAGACGAACTCTCTTTGCTGATGTCTATTTATGGTCTCGAGAATGGGTAGAGAGTTTCATTTCAAGTCGCATGCTTTCTTTTCCAGTTATTTGTGTTGTTTTTTTCTTCATATGAATCTTTGCCACTTGTCCCATTGTGTGGATGCGTATTATTATAGATGGATTTCCAATTTCCATATCATTTTGTCAGAGTCATCAAAGTACTGATCTACAAAGAGCATCAGTTTTTAGATATTTTTTTTTTCAATCAACTTGGACGTGAACTGCACTTCATGTTCCAATTTTTGGTTTGTGTTACGTGTAACTGAGTCAAGAGGAATGCGTATACGGAATGCTATTGATCGCTGGGGTAATGATGATGATCGTATTCTACTAATGATAGAATAGAAATAATTTTTTCCCCTCTAGTCTCCAGTGTTGGCTTTCTTTGACTTTGACAAATAATAATGGGGGTCTGAAAATGGGAACAAACTTCTCACTTAAAACAGTATAAGCAACTTGGAGGAGAAGGAAAAAAAATGCTCTGGGCATACTTCTTCTTATAAGAAGTGAATACACATTGTGGAGTTGTAAGTATTTAGAGCTCTTCCTGAGATGAGTTTTTGTTGAATGCTAATGGAGCGTGGAGATGGGTGAAATTTTTTTATTTTATTTTTGTTTACCAATTCACTATAGTCAGATCGTGATGATCCCTCTTTACAGGCTATATATGAGAATCCTCTCAATCTAGTCTATGTTAGCTGTTTAGATATCAAGAAAATATCAGTACGTACGCACTTCGGTGGCAAAAAACAGCCATTTACAACGAGACCACTAGTTCATTAACCAGACCTAATCGACCATTTTAAATGATTTTTTGAACATTGCAATATTGACAGTTAGAGAAATAATAAGAGGCTTAAGAGCTGTTGGAAATAAACATTTTCATAGATACCTACCAATTTAAAAATAGAATAGAAATAAAGTGCACGACTGGGTCGCACAACACTTTCTCGTTTAGTGCGAGTCTGACTGAGTTTCAGAGTCTTCAGCAAATTGAAAATTGAGGACACAATAGTTTGGAAAACATCCATTTGACTCTACGTTTGCATTTTGGTCAAAATCGTTATCGCCGTTTTCCTGTAAACGGAAAAAACTAAATTTTAAAACAATTACTTTTTTCAAAAATCCATTGTACGATAATGTAGAGAAAAACTGAGTTTGCTATTAAGCTATAAATGACCACATTACCTTAGAAATAAATTGTTCTTACAATCGTATAGACCGTTTTCGAGATATGTCGATATTTCAAAAGTATCGTTGTTCGAATTTTTAGCCAAAAACTGGGTACGCAGGTGGTAACCTCACCTATTTTGGTTGAAATTGTTAGAGCCGTTTTTGATCAAATCAAACTGGTACAACAATTTTATATGGGAAGTACAATTAATATTGAAGTTATCTTTTAAGAAAAATGATATTCATGCTACCTACACGTTAATAGAACGCTACTATTGATAGAGACGGTTCCTTCTTTAATTTGAGCCACTTACCCATTTCAAATTTTGTGTAAGTCAAAAAAACAGCGAGAAGAAAATTACGGAAAAAACGAAAGGCGAGTAACTTTATTTGTCTCTTATTCTATTTGTATCTTTAAATCAGCACACGGTTGTGACCAGATTTGGTCATTATTTTTTCCCTTGGTCACATTGTCATTTTTATTCCAGTTTGTAATTTTTTTACGAAATAAAAAAAAGAAACTCGACTTTCATCTTTGTACAACCTAAAGGCACTTTTCTTTTCACTGAATGTGCAAACAATGAATGCATTCATTTCCTTCATTTGACAATTTATTGACAGATGACTGGAATAAAATAAAATTCCGGACTTAAATTATTTTTTGGGGAATTTTTAGCTACAGTTTGTTTTTAACACAAACTTCATTTTCAAGTGCCAACCGTGAATCAGGACTAGCACAGAATCAACCAGCGACTGCAAAAAAAATTCCTTCCCCCCTTTTTTCCCCTTTTGTTAGAAATAATGTGAATGTGAGGACTGAGAAGGGGTTAATTTATATTCTTGTGAAATATCGTTCAACACTATCAATTTACTCAGGATGTGAACATGAGCATGTGCCGCCTCAACGAATTTTTCCGCTGTCACGAAGTGAACGTAAATCTTTTTAAGTCAGGTCACAATGACACAATCTATAAAATTTAGAAAGCGAAAAGACCCTATAAATCTTTATATTTTTATTATTTTAATTTTAAAGATTTAGTTAACTATAATAGCTAGAGTTCGCCTACTGGTAGATATTCTACCATTATATTGACCTGGCCTATACACAGCATAGTGGAGATCTTATACAGCATTGCATCTCTGCACAATCTTCCCAACAAAAATCAAGTGATGGTTAAGGCAGTGAAAGTGGTTCTTATTTATTTCCCTTCGCCTATCAATACCTACAATATCTATAGATATTTACATATTATATCGTTTTGTGTGAGTTTTTCATTTTTTCATTTTTGGGGCGAATAGAAGCGATCTGCAAACGGTCAATGAGAAGCTCTTTTACATGACAGTTGTTGTACTTTCGTATGCCGAGCCGCCCGGCTTACAAACAAATAACCAATGATTCTATCCATTACACAATTGCCACAGCATTATCGTAAAAGTAAGAGATATACATTGCTTTTGTCCAACATTTAGAACTCGGGAGTCCAAAATGACTGTCAAGCTCATAAGAGTGGTTCCAATAATAAATTTTGTTTGTCTCTGAAAGTTGACGAAGTTTTCTGCTGAACTATGAACCGACTATGTTTATCTGCGAGTATTGGACTGTTCAATTGACATTTGCTGCTCGTACAAATGACTATAAAAATGTTGCTAAAACAATTAGGTAGAATCTTTTAAAAACACATCAAAAACAAAAGAGCCTAAGAAATAGCCCCAGAAAATAAAGTGGGGGCATTAAGGCCCGTTTGCCGATACGACTCACAGCGGTTTAAGTTCCACTTAAGATCTTATGTGACAGTTTATGGCATAGAAAAAGCTGGCCATAAGGTATTGAAGTAGAACTTAAATCGCTGTGAATAAATGCCTTATACTGGGTTCTTAGTTTAAGTTTAGATATGAATTTAAAGATCCATGTGTCGTGCGGCATTTTTGTACAAGAATACTATCACGATGTCACTGTACCTCCAAAATATCGACCGATATGCTGCCAAAGGTACCAACTTAAGTTAAATTTTTAATAGGAAAATATTTGTTTCGGAAGTAGGTGGTACAATTAAAGGCTCTTCTAGCGAAAGTCTTGAATATTTGAATATGAACATCTTCTCGACCACTAAGGGCAGTGTATATAGTTTTTCATGCATTAGCTTATGATGACTTGACTAGTCTTTCCAGAAAGAAAACTAAAAATAATAATAATAATTGTCATAAATTATGGTTAAAACTGGCAAGTCGTTGCGAATGAGGCCATCATATTTTCCTTACTTTATGCCAACCCTATGTAGCTTTCTACCGCACTCGATAGAATTACTCAAATAATGCCAAAGGCCTACATAATTAAGTTTAATTTTTCCGCAGCTTAGCACGCAGCTGAAAGAGCTTTAGGGGATTAATTTTAATGGAGGCCAATAAGGCAGACAGACATATATACAGATTTATGTGGATCTTTCATTACCATGCGAATGTACTGAATTAAGCCCACTGCCAATATAAAATGTCTCATGTATCATAAGACTATATCTACATAACTTCAAACACCCACGCTTTCCGTTTTGCCCTTAATAAAGAAGACACCGTGTTACTATAACTTGTTGACTTTCATTATCGCCATCTCTGCGAAAGAGATCTCGCACACGATATGACTTCCCGAAGGCATGGACACGAACAATGAAACAATGAAATTACCTTTGAAGCGCAGACTCGTGCACAGCGATGGCACAGAGTAGTTATTATTACCTACTGCCAAAAACATTCAAACGGAAATGTAGGCAACTAAAAGCCAGCAGGAGCTGCAAAGAGACAATTTAACAAATCGGAAAGCGTGCATAATACACGCGCTGTTTGCATGATGTCCTTGCAACAGCAATGTAAGTTATAATGGATTAAACATATTTATGGCTCCGTCGGCCATGTGATGAGCTTCTCATCAACGTGCTAGTAAGTCAATTCAAAATCACTCCGGATAATGGGCGAACTTATCAATCAATCTCGGTGGCTTGTTGACAAAAAAAAAAAAAATGGTTTGCCGTGACACGCGCTCTTAGAACACGATACACATACTCCCAACCCAGTGCAGCATGAAATGTGGTTCCATTTTATCATCTTAGGCACAAATTAGGTCATCGTTGCTATAGCGATAAACGGTTTTGTTTCGTTTTGGGGCTTACCAGTAATTACAACTGAACCAGCAATCAGCTGAGTTATTTTGTATTGGTATTTGTAGTTACAACTATGTGTTAATAATATGATTACCGACTCTTTTAAATTTATTCGTCTGAGAAGGGCTGACGCATTAATCAATCGGAAGTAAGACATTTAGCGATTTGATGCAACAAAATAAAATGCACTTTAAATGATAATTTTACATCATTGATAAAAAGCGAGGAAACAGGTCAGTGAAACCACCGGATCGGATTGATTATTTTATTCCAATTAATTTATATTTCGGATGTTTTCAAATGAAAATCTGATTTTCCCTTTCGTTGGATTTAGAAACGGCCCTTCATTCTGGCCTTATAGGAGACGTACAGTATAAGTCGGTATTTGTGCCGTAGGCGTATACGTAATATATTTTTGAATTACGATGGAACAAGAGATCAGCAGAATTTAATGAATATTTTTCGAGTTTAAAGCTGCCAAATGAGACTGTTGGCGGAAGACCCCGATAAGCTAGAATCATAGTTGCTCCACGCTTTCTATTTAATCATTTAATGCTGTTTAGTTTTCAAATTTCTAGCCGCAATAAACAAATTGTTCTTTTTCTTTGCTAAAACCGTCTTTAATACTCCACTGTATTCAAAGCTAAGCAAGAGATACAGATGAGAAAATTTATGCGGCCGATTCAATATTACTAAAAACACTTTTGCTCCTGCCCACGAGCTTAATCTGTCGGTAGACGCTATGAACTATCTACTATAATATCTCGCCCATTGACATATTATACAGATTGAACAAATAAATTTGTACGCCAATAGGCGGAAAGAATAATATTTTAACAGCGTTTCGTGATGATCATACTGCAAGATATGCTAACTATAAAACTCATGATCAGATCATGGCGGAATATAATTATGTGAGTGAAACTGTTATACAGAATAGTTTCATAGCATATTTACTACTGCCGTTTCTATGAGTATAGTCGACGCCTAAAAGTAGTATACAAATCTATAAAGCAAGTCGTTTTTAGTTGGACTTGAATCCGTATGAACTGGCTATGGTTTGCTGTCACAACTCATTTGAACTGAATTTGTTTTGCTTTAACAAACGTTTTGTACTTTTACTTTCATTTGACTTCTGAGCTGTATATTGTGTTATGAAATTCAGTAGATTAAGACAAGAACACATGTCCTTAAACAGTTTCCCTAAAATGAATTAGCCAAATGAGCTAAATGAGTAAGTAAGTTAAGTGGCTGAATTATGGAAGAATAACCTGTAGTGTAGAGAGTAGGACTCTGGTAGCTTCCTTACTTTATTAGTGACCGTTCCTAAGATTTCATTTTAAATTCGAACAGTTCATTGCAATGAACGATTTTTGCTAGTTTTATTGGCGAGGGCTATCGGCTTTATACATACCCACGTTGGAGGTCACAAAGTCACGCGATACTGGAAGAGAGGTCACTATCTATTCTATATGCTAACTATTTCCTTAAATAAACTGAATTTGTCGCATCCAAATTTGTTCTTTTATGGTAAAATGACATTTGACTGGGTAGACGGAATTGATCCAAATCTTTTGCGCTTTTCACTGACTGTATCATTCATTTTTTGGAAAAATTATTGACTATAAACAAAAAGATAAGATCTGACAGCGTCTCAATTTAGGGCAACAAGTTTTGCTACGAAAATAAGGTTCAAGAGCGGTATCCTTTTTTGGATGCATTTGCATGCACATACAAGCGTTGTTCCGATGTACGTCTTTTCATTTGAAATGCCAGACCAAAATGAACACGAATCAGATATCGATTTGTCGTTGAAAGAGGAAGCCCCTTCAATTGCATCCTTAAAAATGCAAGTTAAAATAACTTGTATTAGAAATAGACTGTTGAATAGTCGCCTACACTTAACAGTCATGCTAAAAGGCAACAGGTATAGTGAAAGGGGTTACCACGTTTTGCTGTTTGTGTTGGTCTACCAGAAATAATAATTAATATTGGCTCACATTAACCGAAAATGACGACTTTGTGAGTAAACGTGCAAGACGTTTTTGGAGGACGTGCAATAAAAATATCTTGGAATCTATAGCATTTAAGGGTTCTATATATATAATTTCCTTAGTTGCTTTACTACTCAATTGTCTTCTGAGCCCAAAGAAACTGAGATTGGCAATAGTTTACGAGCTGTGATATCAATCTGCATGAAAAGAAGAGTATATGAGTCGACTAAGAATACTAAGCTACTCATTAAGGTTCCGTACCCAAAGGGAAAAAACGTAACCTTATTAGTTTCGCTCGGATGTCTCTCCGTCTGTCTGTCTGTCTGTCTGTCTGTCTGTCTGTCCGAACCCACTAAGCCATTTTTGTTACCAGGTCTATCTCAAGAACCGATTGACATAGGAGGCTAAAATCTACACACAACATCCGGTATAACCTCTAGTTAAACGACAAATACCAATGGAAGGAATACATCGATTGGTTTTGGATTAATTAGTAATCTGGTGAAAAAAATATTTTCATTCGCCCAAAAAACGGTTTATTTCTTGATTCACAAAAAAATACATAAATTCCTTTTTTGTAGATCATGTTCTTATCTATATATGTGCTGAATACTGTTTTGCCGAAAAGTTAATAGTTTACAAGATATTTTCAAAAAAGATAATTTTACCATGTAAAATACGTTGCTCTCATAAGTTTTAATCTCTACTACGCAGTTGAGCACAATTGACCCCATCAAAGACAGAAGACCACCAGGGTTCCCGCTTGCTAATTTCGTTGGGGAGTATAATACATTTTTTTGGGGAGTACAGAACAAAATAAAAGTAATATATATATTTAGTCAATAGTTTTTAATTGGGACAGGTCGCATACAGAATGGAAAATTGGCGTGGGTTGGGTACTAGGTAATAATTAGAAAATGAGATTCATGTGCGAGTAATTTTTGAGAGTAAAAATATTAAGTAATTAAATTAAACTAAATTGTGATGAATTCATGAAGAGGGGAAAGATTGAATGATATATATTTCAAATAATATCTGATGTGTTGGACTTTAGCCAAATACGGAACCTTCGGTGCGCGAGTGACACTCGCACTTGGCCGTTTTTTTTTTTTTTTCTAATGTCAGTTTTTTTTTGCATAATCCGCCTAAATGTTTAAGAATGCTCCCATGCTTCTCTTTTTCTATATTATCCACACTCACCAATGCCCTGCAGTGTCAGCGTCTGCTTACCCATACGCCACGAATGCAGTGCAGCGTCAGCGTTTAATTCCCATAAGTTTATCATTCTGTCAAGTGGTAACAAATGTTGCGTAGTAATAAAATTTAGTCTTCTTTAAGTTTTATTTTGGACATAGTCCAAACCGGTAAATAAACTAATTTATACTCAACAGCTATAAGCCTAAGTCCTATACGGACCTGTTGCGTCATCTGTTCATTAACTTTTAATCACTCAAGTTAAATAAATCCATAAAGAAAGTTACTAAACATAGCTAAGCATGACACCACATAACCATACAGACGGTTGTCTCAGTAAGCACACACCTACTTATCCGCAACCTCACGTCCATTGCCAGACTGAGACTGAGCATTTAAATCCGCATTCAATCGGAAATCCAAAAAACAACTACACTTCCTACGACAAAAGCACACCCATCGACACGGGTATAAATACAGCCCATCATTTTCGTTATATCACTACACAACAAAACTTACTTATTTGGACTCCGTTTCTGTCTATCTGCCAGCGAAAGTGAATGCGCATTGATTAAAGGCCATCACCTCAATACTACATATGTCGTGCAACGTAAACCCTCTACCTAGGTACTTGTGATGATCAGTCTAACCGGAAAGGTTCACTTTTCTTTGAAACCATCTTTGCTTCAGAGTTACCACCCATCTTCATTCGTTTTACTTTCTTTTCAATGAGCCTGATAACAATGACAGTGCAGTTTAGACACATTGACGTATTTCTGTCTATAAACAACAAACAAAACTGTGCTTATTACGAGGTCCGACGAAATATATACGTCCACGGAATCGCAGATTAGTTTTTCTTTTCTTATACCTACCTACTGCCCAAGTTGCGTTGTTGTAGCGGCTTCTGTTTGCGAGGCGACGCGACGGGAGTCCTCGAATATGCGTTGTGAGAGTTGCCCCGCATTGGGCGAACATGAAAGTATGTATGTGCAGCCAAGCGGCCCGAAAAACTTTACGGACACAATAAAAGCGATTTTCGTTGTAGAGTCCGGGCACATAAAGTATCTGTTGGTAAGTACGCACGATGAGTATGACTATAGAGTTGGTGGCTCTGTTTGATCAGCGCATTAAGTTGATTATTGTGGGCACCTAAGCGATTCGTTTTCGTTTCTTTGTGAACTCTTTTATTTTTAGATTTTCTTCAACAGACATTTATGGGGGTCAGTGTGTCAGTTGTCGATGCTGCAGGAGGAGAGTGAAGTTTTCTTAAATCTAGCCACTTAGCATGTGCATCTTTGTTTCATTGATGAAATAACTAGTGTTTTCGAAAGTTACAATACTCGTCTCATGTTTGAATCACTGCTTTGTGCGGGTTTCATTCTCGGCACAATAGGGAGGGATTAGCGGTGGTATGTCTTTTCGGATTTTCTAGAGAGTCATATCTCTTTGGAGACCTCATTTCATCGGCTAAGCTATTAAAAATGTAATTTAATTTTTCGCTACTTCCAATAATACACAATAATACATAATTTTATGTCCAATATACCCACATCTTCTATATATATAAAAGGTAATGAAGTCCGTGTGTGCGCGCATAACTCGATAACGGAATGTTGGATTTCAACGATTTTGGGCTTGACAGTTTCGTGTTGGACCAAGGAAAGACATATAGGCTACTTTTTGTCGCGAAAACAAAACTTTGAGGGAATGAAAGAGTTTATGAATATTTGTATGGAGAAATGCACTTTGAAAAAAAAAAAAAATAAACGGAGTAGAACTCGAGTAGTTTTCTTAAAGATTTTGAGCTTGATGGTTTCGATTGGGCCCAAGGAAGGCCATAGGCTACTTTATGCCTCGAAAACAAAACTTTGACGGGATGATATAGGGGATGAAAGTTGGTGTGGGATTCGGCGATTCCAAGACAAATTTGATCATGCCGCTCGAACAGCCAGATCGGAATATTAAGATGTCTCCATTTGGCTGCGGCCAACACTAATTTGTAGCACTGGACACTTGAATCCACGGCAACTCTACGGGTAAGTCGAATAGCATACTAAATGCTGCTCATATTCTAGAGGAAAACAATAAGCCAAAAGACTGAAGTCAACCCGTCCAAAATGTAGTCAGGATATTGCATTTTCTAAACTCAACTGTAACAGAGAGAGGGGTGATGACTCGGACAAAAGCGCCCCCTAACTGATCAATTGATGATCAGGATCACTATGGTAAACTCACTGACGCCACAACGTATTTCAAAGTGTCAATTCATTCAACCGACTTGCAGCACATGACTCAAACGTATGCCTCTACTCGTCTCCTTCAATTCAATATACAACCCAATTACCCCCATCGAACTGAAATGATCCCAATCCCAGTAATAAGCTCAACAGTAAAAAACAACCGTTCGGCTTTCCACATCTCTAGGTACTGCTCTTTGGGGGACGAAAAATTAAAAATCAAAAGTAGAACTTTTGATTTTGTTATTGCCAAGGAGTGCACCCAGCTGATGGAACTCTTTCTCTTGCTTTTCCTCTACATACTATATAGCGCAGACCAAGAATTCGTCTCGGTCTACTTCTTATCCTTTCTTCAAACACAAACCAAACCACTTGTTAGCCATTCTCCTCTCTCCCAGCAGCGCTCACGCAAATTGTCCACAATTGCATAGTGCACACAATGGACGGCGAGCATCTGAAGTGCACCAGCTTAGAACGATGTGCTTTGTGGATGCACCAGTGTGTTAATTAGCCTCTCCGCTGTGTTTTCTCTAATTGTATTAATGCAGATTACCGGCGGCTTTACTTTTGGCGTGATTACTCTGCATCACTGGATGCATACTGCACTCTTCCATTGCTCAGATGGTTTTCTCCACGACTAAGATGCAATAGATTGGAGCGCAACATGCACCAGAAGAAAACAACCAAACAAAAAAAAAAAAACTACACACACAATCTAGCCAGTGATTTATAGGCGAGTATAAAACGGTTTGTGCGCCATTTCGCCGTATCAGTTAGTCGTACATCTCTCGCAGTTCGTTTCTAGTTTGAAGAACCATTTTCAAGGATTACACCCGCACAATCATGGTCAAGTACCTGCCAGCGATTTTAATGTCCTGCTTGCTGTCATCATCAGTCACTGCACGTAGTGCTATGGGTTCCTTGTATCATAATTTGGATACGGCGCCGCAAACACTGGACCAAGCAGACCCCTCACCCGAAGCTCCAACAATATGGAACGACTTTTCCACAATGTTTCGGATATACCAACAGTGTGCGAGTGAAAATCTGTCCGTGTGCCTCAAGATAAAACTGCTAATGGGACTTGAAAAGGCTTTCAGACACTCAAAGGAATTTGCGTTAATGGACGGCATAAAGTTTGTTAATGCAGACGAAGGCATATCAGCAGCACCAATCAGTTCATCGCCTCTGGTAGATGAAAAGATTATTGAAGCGAACTTACCCCGTGCACTCGATGCCAAGGAGGATACCCTCAACACTTTGATATTTAAAAAGTTGGCCCAGTTTCTGCAGGAACACACTCTACAGGTATATTCTCATTTATTCTTTGTCTCATATCCCACTGACATTCGATACGCTTTTCAGGTGAAGTTCCCCGATATGCAGAACATCGAAAGGTCCATGACCGAGAGTCGTAAGAAAAAGGACAAGAAGGGTGGTGGCGCCTACATCATGATTCCGCTGCTGCTCGGTGGAACGTTTGTTCCAATTGCTTACGGTGCCTTGGCCATGCTCGCGGGAAAGGCACTAATTGTTTCGAAACTCGCACTAGTCCTTGCCTCCATCATTGGTATTAAGAAACTTCTCAATGGTGGCGGGCACAAGGAGTCACAGCACGAGGTGGTCGTCTCGTCTGGTGGACACAGTTCTGGATGGGGTCGTGATATCGATCTGGCATACAACGCCTACGATCCAAAGCATCCCCAGAAGCAGATTTAACAAGGCCGATGGACTTATCATAAGATAGGAGTATTTATTATTTATCTAGTTCCCAAAGCTGTAACCGATACCAAAAATGTCCTACAAATACGTGTATGTGTAGGCAAAATTAATGTAAATATACAAAAAGCTAAGTTTGGAGCATTCTCTGTGGAATGCATGGCATATGGACGTGTGGCTTTCTTTTGTTACTCGTGGTAGACACATATTCGTGCTTATAGCGGACGTATATGATGGAACTCCCTGGGTCGTTAGCTGAATAATAATTGCAAGTTTAGTCACGATCCATCTCATTGGATGCAAATTGCGGTGCCAAGAAAGCAAACGAAAAAGAATTCATTTTCTCATTTTATGTGGTTGCTCTTTTTTTTATCACACATTACCAGAAATTTCACTTACATTCAACTGGGTTTGTGTCTTTATATCTTTCTATTATGGAATTAAATGAAATATACAAGAATTTTGCTTAGATATGGATCGTATGTCATCATGTTCTGATTATAATACTGGTATCAAGGACAGAATTTTAAAGAGGTGTTTAGACAAAAATGAGTAACTAAGTGAACCTGTGCTAGACTGATGAATTTCGTATTGAAGCGTATAATTTTTGTTTTTTCACTAAAATGTAAATGATTGATTGATGAATGATGATGACTGAATGGAGATACCAATATGGATGGATACAAATAAGCCCTTACATATCTAAATAGAAAAACAAATACTGACAACTAAATTAAAACCATTCGGAGACAATGAAGCGATCAAAGACCATACAGCAACTGTCAAAGAATTGACATCAGAAACAGAATACTGATACAGGAAGACCTCCCCCAAATCGCAATCCTCTTGCCGCTGGCCCCCTCAATTTTTTTTTTTAAATTTGCCATTTTGTTTTCCATTTGATGTTATATGTCAATTTAGAAACCGTGTGACATGCTAAAACATACAAAAAATATAAAATAAAAGCTACCAACCGTGGGGGAAGTTTTTTCTAGCATTATTGAATGCAATTGGTTAGTTATACAAAATATATTTTTTTGTTGGCTAATAAAACTATCTAAATGATATGTTTTACATACTAGAAAGATATAAGGGCTGTTATTGGGGTGTTATTTCCTAATGAAGAAAATACCCCAATTTAAAATATGAAATAAGGCCCCACTGCGTTGAAATAATATTTTTTTTGCATATCATTGTATTCTTAGATATAAATTTACAATCTTTATATCTATATGAGTTTTTAATTAAATAAAGACATCCGACACTTTTTACTGCGGGATGCAATTATTACTGTTAAAGGCTATCTATAACATTAAGAAATAATAAAATCGCGCTATTAGACAATAGTGGAATTACCTCCTCAAAATATTGAATATAGATGACTATAAGCTGGTTAAAGCAACCATCGGGAACTATTTTAAAAGTTTCGTCTATTAAATATCTTCTATTCCTTTATTTCGCTTATTAATTTTAAAGGCGAAAATATAAAAAAAGCATGCTAGTTCTCCAAAAATAAAAATGGCGGTGGATTTGCTTTATCCTTTGTAAGCCCAACCGAAGTCCACACAGATTCCAAATTGAAAGCCTCTATTACTTGTAGTGGACGGTCAGGCGAAATTAAAAATGTTTTGGTGACGATATATTGCAAACCTCGTCGTATTTTGGAAAACTGATTGTGGTCAATGTATTTTTTTGCAAGTTCGCAGGTGTTGTTCCTGCATTCTATTTTTTTTATTTTCTTGTAATAAGACATTATTGTGTATAACATTTTCTGTTCTTTAACGTATAACAAATTTCCTGTTCTGCGTAATCCCACAATTTGTTTGCACTTTTAACTTTCAATTTTACGTCAACTTCGCACAATGTCAATCACTAAACTGATCAGCTTATTCAAAAAACTATCACTGAACTAATTTTAAAACGCTATTTTGCACATCTGTACAAAAAGACCCCAAAAAATTCATATACGAAATTGGGGACTTATTTCCTAATAAAAATGAACTAAGGCCCCAAGAAAATAGTTTTGTGGTATTATTTCATATCATCTTTGTGGTCTTATTTCATAATGAATTGGGGCCATATTTCGAAGAGCCCATATAAGGACACACATGTCTGCGTAGGTTCCGCTTTTGAATATCATTCACTTCGATTTCATGCGTAGTTTTGTTTAACAAAAAAATGTTTTTATTTTCCCTCAACCAATCTACCCTGTTGATTTTTCCTAAATATTTTAGTTGATATTTTCAGTATTGTCTCTGATTGACAATTTGACATTACACCTACCCAAAGAGCAGATAATATATTAAATACGAACAGGAAAACAAAGTTGGTTCGGAGAGTCTGAATCTGAACCTCTGCACCTAGTGCTATAGGTGCCTACTAAGCTCAAAGACTAATAGAACGTTCTTGATCGATTTGCCAGGCTATATTTCATTAATTTATAGCACCAGTCAGAAGTTAAAACGGTTATTTAGAGAAGGAACAGAAAAAAATATAAATACTAAAATTTCTCAAAACCAAAAGATCTTATATAGTTACAGGAACTATAGATCTGATAATCGACAATTTTCGTTATATTTGAGGCAGTTTATCCGAATAAAGTTTTAAAACTCGTAATTTTTAAACAAAGTTGCTAGTTTTGGAGAGGTGTATCGACAATAGTCATTGGAAAAGTAACGTGGTTATAGGGCCCTGATTTTCTAAGACGACTTTATGACACGAGGCTAATGGAAATAAATGCTGAGATTCGGTGCCTTTGGTTTAACGTACGAGTCGATATGTTATGTATATTCATATCATCACGTTTTTGAAAGTATTTCAGCCTCCTTGATTAGGTATATTGAACAAATCCTACATTTTATCAAAAAAAAAAAAAAAATAATAACTCAGTAGGTGCCATTGCTTCGACTGAATACCGGCTTCGAGGTTTCCTATTTTCCTGTAAACACCTCGGACTTTAAATAGCCAGCGAAAAGTTAGCAGATTGGCGAGAACAGTAGGAATCAAAAATTTGCCAAAAATTACAGCTTGTTATATCTACTGGAAGACTGTTTAGTCCAATATGTTGCCTTAAGAATTTGTAGGTATTCTTAAACTCAACATATTTCTATCACTTATTTCAGTAGTTGATGAAATGCGATTAAACTAAAAATGCAGTCACAATGCGAGTGCAAGCCCAACACCGCTTTAATCGGCAATGAATTTATAAAACTCTTTTAATCTCACACTTGATCCACATTCAGATTGCAGACGAAATCAGTTCACTTGCAAACAACGCCAAACAGAGTATAGTCATAAATTTGGACCTGTTTGCCCGGTTGCCTCCTTCCTTTTGCAGCCATAACATTTAAACTTTCTTGCCTCGACAACGACAATGACAACGACGACGACAAGTCTGTGTAAGATACCTCAAGCAGACGCAGCCCTCACTACGCACCAAGTTCGGCAGAAGGTCTTCCTTATGCCACAAGTAGCAGCCCGAACTGCCTATAAGTGGCATTGTTAACATGGTTAATGCGACATCAAGTTACCATAATCGCTTATCGTAAACAGACCGTCGTCGTCGGTAATCAGAAGATGTTTACAACACCAATTTTAATATATACGACTCGGATCGGAATCGCCTCTTGCCATTTAGTGTGCACACTAACTAATTAATTGGACGGTCCATCAGTGTGTCAGTCCTTTGTGGGCACCGCAACTGCTTCGATAGAAATTAGAAATTTATACGCACATTTCGCACAGATAGTGCGCTCTTCAATGTGGATCGCTATTACAACGGTGCTAATTATCGGGCGATATCAATTTCTTTTGCACTTTCCCACACACACCCGAGTTCGATTAGAAAATTTCACTCTCACAATAAAATGTGTGTGCGCAAATATTTTTACAGTTGTTGGTTAGTGCAATATTTCTTCTCTCCAGCAATTCGTATTTGCCAATTTGTTTCAACCTACCCCGGTTCGAGGTTCGAGCCAATGGCTAATGGTATTCAATTTTTAAATTATCGATGGTGTAGCGTTGATCACTTAGCACCTGCCAAATCGAAATTTCACTTGTCGTCATAACAGAAGAGAGTGACTTCGTTGTGCAACTGTCAATTGCTCTAAAACGCACAAGTTATTTCATCTATTGGCTTGATGCATATACCTACTGGCTTGTGGTGGAATAGTTATTTAGAAACTCAATTTGGATGTTTCTCGAAGAGCGCGACAACATCCCAGTGAATGGTTGAAAATAACTGGCAAAGCAGAGCCCTTCATGAGTGGAATTGGTAATTGCCGGATGGTAGAAATTTTCACTTACCGTTGTCACGTAGCTGGTTGTCAAGTTACAATGCTCGTTGTTATACTGTAACTTTGGCTAGCACTTCGTTAACCTTATTTGAAGTGTGTAATTAAATCATAAGGTGTGTGTTGTCGACGTGTTTTAAATGTTTCCTCCTACACTTACCTTATGTAGTAAATTAGGCCGGCAGCATATTTTTTCCCCATTTAGTTGTAAGAAAGAAAAGAATTTATTTCGATGTTTGCATGAGTTCTTTGTACTTTAGGATGATCACTTGACTTTGTCGGAAATGATATTCAGATTGCATCGAAATGGACTTAAAGGTATCCTTTGCTGTGATAAACTCAATACCTATTCAGGTATCACTACGGTTGACAGATTGCGTTACACTATTTAGAAGCGCTGGAATTTTGACAAGAAAAACCTGATGGGTGATGCCTTTATTTGTTTACATGTCTAGCTGAACAAATTGATCGATTTTGAATAAATAAAATCAACTCACTCTAATAATTAGCGTGAGGTTCTTTCATAAACTAGTCCTCCAAATAACTTTCAATCCAAGCGAAATCCAATATGAAATTGAGAGAAAAATAGTCACGATAAATTTTTCGCCTACGCATCATTAAAACTTTTTTTTTAAAATCGGTTATAAGACTATGAGTCTTAATCACACCCACAAAAGTTAACAGGTTTGTATGGCCTTCACGCAGTGTCGACAATTATTTTATGAGACCGGAGCTACATTTGCATTGCTGGACATAGATTCCTGGAAAATATGAACGACATTAAAAATATGTCTATAGCAGAATGTGGCTACGTTCAATGCTTAGCCCATGAAACCATTGACTTGCCGACCGACGGCTTGAATCGACGAGAACAATTTAAACCGAAATAGACCTGGGAATTGGTCAAAGGGGTCATGATAAAGTGATTTCAAACCGATGACTAGTCATGGCCAGTGTCTTCCTGCAATCCACAAAAAGCTTGGATGTAGAATTGACAGAGTGGAGAGCCTTAATCGAGACCTGACTGATGACGAATACACCATTTTCTTTTCCGGGTATCGCTAGGTTCATGAGCAGTATATACTCCTCCCAGTTTTTCTGTCTGAAAAACGCGCTGGGTGCTTTGGCAAAATACAAGGATGCACGAAAAAACAATTTTTATTTGCAATTTGGCACCTATGTAAAGTATTGTGGGCACAGTGGTTAGGTTCGATGGAAAGAGAAGTGCAAGGCAAGTCTGTTATATCTATTATACAGCAGAGGTTATCATAATATCTTCGGTTGACAGGTAAAACTCGCTAAGTATATTTTGAATTTTTTGCAAATAGGAAACCTTTCCATGATGAAACCTAAAAAAAAAAACCGGCCAAGTGCGAGTATCACTCGCGCACCGAAGGTTCCGTATTTGGCTAAAGTGCAACACATCAGATATTATTTGAAATCTATATCATTCAATCTTTCCCCTCTTCATGAATTCATCACAATTTAGTTTAATTTAATTACTTAATATTTTTACTCTCAAAAATTACTCGCAGATGAATCTCATTTTCTAATTATTACCTAGTACCCAACCCACGCCAATTTTCCATTCTGTATGCGACCTGTCCCAATTGAAAAACTATTGACTAAAAATATATTACTTTTATTTTGTTCTGTACTCCCAAAAAAATGTATTATACTCCCCAACGAAATTATGAAGCGACAGCCCTGGTGTCTTTGATGGGGTCAATTGTGCACAACTGCGTAGTAGATTAGAACATAAATGAGAGCAACGTATTTTACATGGTAAAATTATCTTTTTTGAAAACATCTTGTAAACTATTAACTTTTCGGCAAAACAGTATTCAGCACATATATAGATAAGAACATGATCTACAAAAAAGGAATTTATGTATTTTTTTGTGAATCAAGAAATAAACCGTTTTTTGGGCGAATGGAAATATTTTTTTCACCAGATTACTAATTAATCCAAAACCAATTGATGTATTCCTTCCATTGGTATTTGTCGTTTAACTAGAGGTTATACCGGATGTTGTGTGTAAATTTTAGCCTCCTATGTCAATCGGTTCTTGAGATAGACCTGGTAACAAAATTGGCTTAGTGGGTTCGGACAGACAGACAGACAGACAGACAGACCGACAGACAGACAGACAGACGGAGAGACATCCGAGCGAAACTAATAAGGTTACGTTTTTTCCCTTTGGGTACGGAACCTTAAAAAGCAGTTGATGAAATTTGAAAATCCTATGCTCGCATATAGAACTTACTCCGCGGTACTAGTAATCATTTTTAGTGTCCAGGTTATGTTTTTCGAACTCACAATGGCGAAATTTTCCATACAAAATTGCATATTGTGACCTAGGAAATATTTAGTGTGGAGGTTAAAAATGATTATTGGTAAGGCCCACTGAGTTTTTCTTGCGATAGATTATTGAAAAATAAATACATAGTTAGTTTTACTTGTCAACCGACTATATTCTCCACCATTATAAAAAGTCTGCAAAGATAGGTCTAACGCACCATGGGCAAGTGACTTAGACCCATTAAAATTTTGTAACGTTTCTCGAAAGTCTCCAAGGAAAAGAAACAATAAATCACATAACTAGGAGTTTATAATCTGCGTAGTTTTCTCTCATATCGCAGAAAATCGTCATTAGAACGAAATGCTCAATACCATGGAGGTACCTACCACAGTTTACCAATTAAGGACAGATATTGGTTCCTGTTTTATTAAAATACGATATATAAATTCGAAATTAGTACATTGTCTTTTTTTAGCTACTAGTCGATAGTTTGAAGCAAAGCAAAGAAGGTTGATGAAGCATTTTCTGTGTGGATCTCAAAAAGTTTTTCAAGTGATGTTGACTGAAACACCACTGCGATAGTCGAGGTAACAAATGCCCGAGTTCGTACCAGGGAAAGCGATCAGCGGGAAGAAAGTAAATCCGTGAACGCGCCTGACCGAATTTAAAAAAAAAAACAGAGTATAAAGAAATATTCAAGTTAAATCCGCTATCATATTAATAATGTAAACGCAATTCGCTAATTGAATCTTCTTGCGCACAATGAAAAATCGTGTGCAAAAATTTAAATCTCGAGTTGATTTTCTGGAATATACCTACAATTTTTCGACGAAAATTACCTATCTTACTGAAAACACCGAAATAAGCCAAACATTGCATAGTTATAATTCTCTTTCGTTCCGCTCAAAAAAAGAAAATGACACACAGTGCTTTGGATAAACAATACCACCATCCACCACCTCCTTGACAGAACAATGATATCAAATGAAATGTTGAATATACGGTCTGCTTTGTGTAACTCACCTTTTTGAGAAAACAGAAGGTTGATCGAGAGCTTCAAATTTTTCCGAAGTTCTATATCCTTTTAAGATGCTTTTTATATTGAGCGAGTATTATTTCAGTAGCTATTGTGGTAAGTTAAAGGCAGAAAGTCGGAAACAGGAAATGTTTTGGTCAAAAGTCTCTACAGAAAGTAGGTGTTCTCGTATGTCAAACTTGACTTTAGATTCGACAAGTGAATGAAAAGAAGCGACGTTTCCCCTCTCTAAAAAAAATAGAACCAGAGCGCGTAGTAGGCATGACAAAATATTTGTGATGGCTATACAGCCATTGATCTTCGAATGGGTGCAACTCAAAAGTTTTACTTCTAAGTATGCTAGAACCAATTCGCAATGAAAATCAAAATTAACTCAAAAATGCCAGTTTGTTTCAAAACACTATAGTAGCTTCAATTTAGGAATACTCAAATAAATAGAAGAGTTACTCATATATGACTTGGCAACTTTCATTGAATTCAAAGGACTATGTAAATCTTAAGAAATTAAAAGTGTATTGTTTTGACAATCTATGTTATTTAAGGTCTATAACAGATATGGTCCCAAAAGTGTGACCCAGCGAATGCCGCCAATCCTGGAAATCTAAAAAATAAAATAAAAGATTAAGTTATAGCTGGCCCAAAAGGTCCGTAAGTAACTTAGGCTCAGCATCTCACAACCATTCGTCGAGGGTTTAATTTTTGAAACGAATTGTTGATCCCAACTTTATCCCGAGTCCGAATGACTAAATTTTGTGACAAATTGCTAGACGTTCTCGAGAGGTGGCGTAGCGGAAAAAACCTTAAGATGTACTCGTTTCTTAATCATATCAAAAAACCACCATAGCACGAAGTGACTGAAACTGCAGTACCTCTTCTACTTTTCTAAACGTTATGCCAAGCCAGGTTAAAATAATTGAAAGTGAAAACGAGCATCTGATTTATCTTGATGCCGGCGAGTAGGTAGTAAAACAGTATCTTCAGTAACAATCACGATTGCCAATCGCAATCATTCGTCTCAATCGATTCTTCGTATTCATGAGTATAGAAAGCGAATTCAGAATTCTAATAATACTCACGTCTTTAAAATATCTAAGCGGAAGCAGGTAGCTATACTATTTCGATTCTTTCCTCCTATTCCATCTCCAACTCTAATGCGTGATCACTCTACAAACCTTTGGTTGTGATTGCGAGGATGAGTAGCAATCAGATAATATGAGAGTCTACATTATGGACAGTTGATTGTGTACGTATGTATAGAGTGCGTCACCGGACAGTGTATGGTTGTTCGTAAAGTGAAATTCACTAAAACTAGTTATTTTCTATTTTACTCCAATTTTTATTGAAATTTTTCGTTGAAATGCGAAACAAGCACTCTTCGAATGGCAATTGTCCCCGTAGAGAACGGGTAAGCCACCATATACTGTGCGTCGGCCAGTTGCGCACACCGCCGCCGCCTTCATCGATATACTCATTATTTTAATCACTGTGCAGTGTGCGTCCCCCCCATGTGAGCATACACACAGTCCATTGACAAGTGAAAAAGTATTGTGGGTACCTACTTGTATCTGCAAAGTGGCCAAGTTTAGATGGGCACGAATCGTGCAGATACAGATAGGTACACCGAGGAAAAAGAGCTTTCTAAGCATGGTACTGCATAACAAGTATCTCTCTCCACATGTTAGCCAAGATGCACTTGTGGTTGGCCACAGCAGATGAGGTTATAAGCGAGGCCTAGAGAAGATGCGTACTATGCGACGATCAGAGAATGTTTTTTGTAGAGATTTGTTGTGCAGCAACGACATGTTGGAAGCTATGCGTGAGAAGGAAAAATCCAACAACCATGCATGTGTGCGGCTACGCCACCAATGAAGACGTCGTTGTCGAACATACCACGTCGCGTTGGACTCTAATTTAAATTCTTAACCGATATTGGTAGAGTCCACAGTTACTGAATAAAACTCGATCAACGCTGGTTTCTAGCCACAGTCTACCGGTTGCCGTCTGTCTGCAAACAATAGACCCCAAGTGCACATTATAGCTGTTTCTTCGTCGCTCACCAGGACACCCAGGAACAGTGTACGGATTAAGTCCAGCGCATTACAACAAGGATACTCGTTGTGTGTGGATTATTCAAGAACGAATTCAAGTGCTTTGTGAAAAAAAAAAAATAAAATAAAATCCATAAAATGTGCAAAAAGTTTGTGTGTCTACTAGCCCTTGTGGCGGCCGTGTCTGCAGCAGGACAAAAATCCGAAAGTGATAATCTGTTGGCTAGTGCTTTGAAAATGGTTAAAGATTGCGGTGACAAGTCAATGATTTTGTGCATCAAGGTAAGTGTCAAGTTGATGAGTGGAGATCGCTGGACTGGGAGTACTTCAATTTATAAGGACACGCTTTATTGCTTTGTTTTTTTTCTTTTCTCTGCTTTGATTTGTTGTGAATAGGAACGTGCTTTGCACTATTTCGAAACCGAAGAGGGTGATGTCAAGCTGACCGAGGGCATTCAATTGATCAAGACCGATGATATTCCCGTGGGTCGTTCTATGAATTCGGTTGATCTGCCCAATGAGCCAGAGGCCAGGGAAAGTGAAGTCGACACTTTGCTGGTGGAACGCATTGCTCGATTCTTTGGTACGCACACCCTGCAATTCAAAGTGCCAAAGGAGTCCATTGAGGATATGCAACGGTCGATGGAAGAATGTAAGTAATAATTTATGTAAATAGGTGTACCTACTGTACTTTAAGAATACATTAACGGGTAGTATGTAATGGGAAGCACTTCGATGAAAGATTGGAAATGCATAGATGTACCGCCTTAATTAAGTTATACATTTATTGCTTATAAAACAGCTTAATGCAGGAATCAACGGAAAAGTAGCAATGTATACAGGCACTTCACGCTATTCACAGGAATAAACTCAGGCTGACCAAAAACTTTGAACTTGAAGCATTTACTAAGTTAGTTCACTACGATGGCCATCAAAATTGACATAGTTCTTTCCGTCTTATAGTTTTTAAAGTTGCAAGGACACTAGTAATTCGTATATGTATATGGTAGGTAGCTGACCATTTAAAGTGGCGATTAATGAGTAAAAACAAAAACAATTGGTGCAACAAGTCCACATAGGTACTCTAATCCTGGCGTCTCAAAATCATTTGCTTTCTGTCAGTTCTTATTTTTGGGATGGATAAATTGAGAAGCGCTTTCATGACAGCCATACTCTTCAATGTTTCTCAGATATCGCCATATATCAGATACATGTCAGCATTTTAGAGCATTTGCTGTTAGTAGTAGCAGGTATGTTAGTGCCTTTCAAAACCTGACTTTTAGTACTTGAATCGAGCAATAAACAAAACTCTTGTGTGTCGAAAATCGAACTTAAAAGTAAATTACAATATAAGGACTTTTTATAAAAGATGTAAACTAATTTTTCGTATGTTTTCGAAGGCATAATAATTACGGCGTTATGATCAGAACCGTCAATACTCGAAATGTCTCTTTGTTAAAACCGAAATCACGTTTCAATAAAGAGAAGCAAATACCAAAGTTGGAATATTTTTTGAAGATGGGGTGTTAGTAATGAAAAATTTTCGTCAATATTCATTCAACTTGTAGTTATCTCTTTAAGTCGCTTCTTATAATTATAACTTGTACACATTCACTTAAATCACAAGATCTTGTCGCGTTGTTATGAAGGCCCGCGTTGTGGTAGCTCAAATTCTTCGTATAAATCGCGGTTGATTCTACATAAACATTTATTTGTTTGTCTCCTTCAAAATGAACGGTAATTACTAATTACTTTTGGATATATTTTATAACTACCTATGTGCTTACAAACTTTGACAAGGTTTTTCAAACTTTGAATTTTCATGATATTAAATATTATAGAAGTCGTAGAGTCGTAGTCGTATCAAGATTTATGTAGGTACTCAAAACACATGTCTCTGTTTCATGTATAAATAAATAAAAAAATAAATAAATGGCTCTAGTTGTCAACTTTTTGTATATTTATAGGAAATCAAATCAAAAGTCACGATTCTGAAAATGAAAGTAAAATAGACTCATAAATAATAATAAGTTGTTGGGTATTTTCATTTAGTCTACGAATGCGGTCTACAAAAGCTGGTTACACCCGCCGAGTGAACAATTTTGACTATTCCTTTTAGGTTCCCATAAGATTGTGTATACATGATTTTGCAAAAATGAATACCTTTCGAGTTATTATCCGCTAAGTTTTTGAAGGGAATAATAAATCAGTCGGTTTATAAAGGCAGAAAATACAACTGTGTAGCATTCAATATTCCTCTTTTTCAATTAATTTTATTTTGACACATCTCCTCACCCTCTTCCAAAAATCGAGCAAAACTTTATAGAGCAGACTATATATATTTTTAAGAAGTAAACAGTTGACATAGATCAACAGTATGTGTAGTGGGCAAAGCTTCCTTACAAATGCGACGTAGTACTTATCTTGCTTAACAATCAGTAGGTTGCTGCGTATACAAAAGCAACGTAACAAATAGAACCGAATACAGCTGGATAGGAAATAAATATTATCAAGAATACCAGCAGGACTTGGTATACCCAGGAGGTCAATAAAAACCGCTACGTGTTAAATAGAAGCAAATAGAAAATTCTACCCATGAGATTACAGGTACCTTTGAGATTTTCAATTACATACGGTAAATGGGGTGGCAAAAGTTTTTCAACAAAATACCGTTTTCAACTTAATAAATTCTTACGTACCTCCCTTCAACCTCAAGGTACAACTACCTATCCACGGTCCATACTTTTATTTCCGCTTTTCTATTTGCTCTTTAATTGTACTTCCTTTGCGAGATTTCAATAATGAAGAGAGATTTATTTTGCTTGCTGCCAACAGCAGGACTTTTATCAGAAGACGTTTAAAGATTCCATTTACGTGAGGTGGTGCTGTAATTTATTCGATTTTCCACCAATAGAGTTCTTATCGTTTTAAAAGCAGATTTCTTTAAATTATTTAAGGTGAACTCCCCGCGGCGCAAATTACTCGCAATACGCCCGAGGTGATGTTTCATGGGATTTAAATAAGTCTGGTATTAAGGAGTGTTGGAAATCACACCCTAATCTTTATGGTGATTTTAATTTAAAATGTTCAGGAGGTGGAAGAACTGCAAAGTTGAACAAATTTGGAAGACAAGAATATTGCGGTACCTACCAATAATAAATTTTCGTGTTCTATACTAATCATAACTGCACACTTTTTCATTGAAGATTATAAACGATTAGATATTAGTGAGGCACATTGAACTTTACACACAGTTTGTGTAGTACAGATGACGCCATGCCAAAGAATATTTAATCTTTGCCAAGTGCTCAACAATACGAACTAAGTCAGAACCATAATATAATTATTATTATTTAAGCGCATTAACTTTGCAACTGTATGATTTGATCACGATTGGAATTAGTGGCCCTTTTATTTTAAATTTGCCACTGATTATATTTTAAGCGGATTATCGTCCATTTCCGAGATAAGCTTAAGTTAGTCAAAAGATTTGTTTTTATTTTTTTATTTGTCTGGCTGGGCAGACAAACTATTTCTGAATCACTTGCTATCGGACTTCTGATTTTTTGTGCTCTTTTCACTTAGGGCCATAGGTACCTGTTAGGGATTAATAATCTATAGGAAGCAAAGTCGTCCATGGCGGTGAAGTTTATTTAGAGCATAGAAAACACAGCAAATAATACTAAAATATTCAATTCAAGATGTAATATACGAGTATCCAATTGATATATCTTTAATTACAATTTTTGTAATAGCTACTATTTTGTATTTGTTAAATAAGTGTCCTTGAATTAATTTAATTACTTAATACAAGCGAATTTAACTAATAGGCTTTATGGCGTTTTCGCCAAACCGAACCTGAGACAGCACACTTATCACTGAACTTGAACCACTGCCCTTATTCCTCTCGTAGTTGTAAGCTTCGACTAACGCTACGGTTTACGGATATACCAATGATTGTTGTAAAATATTCCAAGCAAAAAAAAAAAGATGTGCCAGCTACATTCATAAAGGAGTGTTCATGAAACAATTCGTAGAATGAGGAAATCTCTGCGAATAAACAGAAACGATCTTTTTAAAGGTCCCAATGGCTAACTGGTCATAAGTACAGTTTTTTGCTTACATTTGGCGCGAAAAAAGCATGCCTATATGAACAATGTTTTTCGACGTGATGTAAACGTTTTGACCAATTTTGGATTCGACTAGTGTAAACACACCTCAAAACCGTATTAATTTCCTGATTTATTCTTGATTTGAAAATACTTTTTAAATGGTATAAAAGTCTCTGGTGTCCTACGACCAATTGACTTTATTTGTGCGAACCTATAATCGGAAAACATGCAGTTACAATGATTCGCAGACATATAGCCAAAAACATACTAAAAGCTGTGATAAACTTGTTACCACCTATGACACAATTCTTCGCCAGCGACCCACTTCTTTTATATCTTAAAAGCCTCGAATAAAACTGCATTTTCGATTCCGATGTACACCTCAACCCCATTCGATTCGAACGCTGTGGCGGCAGTTCCTGTTTGAATCCCGCCATACCATCTCTTTTTTTATTCATACAACTTTCGCAGCATTTGCGGTATCGGCTTCTGCTTCGGGTGAAAACTAGTCTCGCCTACGTCCACAGGAACCCCATATGGGAAACTTCTACCGCACAAATAGCAAAACCAACGATGAGACGTACTACTACTTAATGGCACAAAATCTGCGACAACCGCTTAAATTAATATATTTAATCACTGGTGCGGTAGAAACTTACTTAGCAGCTGGCTGGTTACCAATATGTGCCCCCATATTTACACGTAGTCCCCCATTCTTGGAGCGTACTATTCTCAGCAGTTAACCGAGTCTTCTTCGAGGTTTCTGTATGCTTGAATGTGGGTCAACAGTTGGTTGGTCATCCAATCAAAGTCCCCTCTCAGTGTGGACATCACGACTCTGAACATATCTTTATCTTGTTTACTGTAATTGCACCCAATTGCATTGAGCATTGTACCGTCGTCAACGTCGGTGTTCCACATATTGCAGCATACACATAGTCCACATCCACATCTAATTGATATCACGGCATTGTAATAAATTTTCTTTTCATCATTTATATTTTTTTCATTCCATTTACAGCTCGCGGCAAGAAGAAGGACAAGAAGAAGTATTTGATGCCTTTGTTGTTGCTGTTCAAGTTGAAGGCTGCTGCACTTCTGCCGCTCGCTATCGGTTTCTTGGCGCTGATCGCATTCAAGGCTTTGATCATTGGCAAGATCGCTTTGCTATTGTCCGGCATCATTGGACTGAAGAAGCTCTTGGACTCGAAGAACTCCAACCAGAACTACGAAGTGGTTGCGCATCCACACTACTCACATGGTACGTCGTACGATGAGCACAGCTACGGACGGTCACTAGATGCTCAGAATTTAGCTTATGCTGCACACCAAATATCCAATTAAAAAACTCAAGCAATAAACCGAATACGAGAAGACTCACCAAACAAACACGCACTTTTAGGCAGATGCAATATTTAAAATGACAGAGTTACATGAAATTAATTCTTAATATTTATTTAACTTATTTAATTTCCTCTTGTCTAGAGCCATCTTAATGTTTGTTTTTATTTTTTATCATCTTGTTTTTCTTTTTGTTTTTGTTTTCTTTCTATTCGATTGAGAGAGAAAGAAGAAGGAGTGGAGAATATTTATTTATTTATTTATTCAAAAAGAGCCGAATATTTAAATTTATATATTTCATCAAAAATATTTTACGTTTAAGGTTGTGTAATAGTTAATTGTCACATTCTTATAATACATGAAACAGAGGTAAACAAAATAATAGACAATATCTCACTCCCAGTATAATGAACGTATAGTTCTAGTTTAGCTATATGTATACTTTAAAAGCTTTAATCTAATTTCATACTATAACTACTGTGCTATCTATTTAACTATATTAGTTTCTACTTCTATGCTACTATTAGAACTGTTTTCTATTTCAACTTCAGTATACACTTTCCTTTAACTAAGTACAAATATTATATCAAAAAGAAATAGGATTTAATTTAAAATCAGTCTTAATGCTATACGGAAAATTAGTCAGTTAATTTGTTGATTGTCAAGTGAATAACATGCAATATGAATTTTTTTCTACACTTAAACCTAAGATATTCGTTTTAAAAAAAACACACAGAATGCAAATAAAATATTTAAAAAAATATTCCAAAAGTTTTTGTTTTAATTTTTCACACTTGAACTCTTGATAAAATATTTTGATTCAAAGTTGACAAGATCGAAATAAACACGATCCGTGGTAGGTACTAATAATCATGTTTAGTTTCTGGGTTACATTTTACGAACTAACAATGTCGAAATTTTCTATAAAAAATTGAATAATATGACCTAGAAAATATTTAGTGTTAAGGTTAAACATGGTTATTACTCGATGTGTTTGCGACAAAGATCAGATCTTAACTTTTAAGAAACAATAGGCAAGTACGACTTCAGATTTTTATTTCAAACCTGCAGAATGTAACATACGGAAATTAGTGACCAGGGCCACTCTAGTGGCTACTTGTTTTTAATAAGATCCCTGGGAGTCAAGGATCAAAGAGGGAAAGTATAGGGGCATTCGTACATGACATTGTAGTCTTGCAGGTATTTCCCCACTATAAGTTACAAATAAAATATCGACAACGCAGCAAAAGTCATATCCACGAAGAATCGGGTCATAATGAATAAAAAAGTCAGTAATTGTAAAACGCCTTAAGTTCACTTTAAATAATGCGTTCTTAATAAGAGTATTTATATTGACTTACCAGACTACTGCGATAGATTTATTCGACACTGAAGAGAAGCCAGAGTGTCATTTCCAGGAAGATCTGGCCAACCTACGATAATGCCCGAACAAACAACCTCTTATCCAGATCGCGTGTAGATGTTGCCAGACTAACGGCAATTAGTACGGGTCATTGGCCTTTAGGAACCCACGCAGCCAAGTTTGGCATCCCCCACAATACCCACTGCCGTAGCTGTGATGACACAAGTAAGAGTGAAACAGTGTTCCATTTGTTTTGTGAGTGTCCGGCCCTAGCCAAAACCAGACGCAGTGCACTGGGTCAACCATTTTTGGATGACCTTTTGGCCATCCAAGGCATCCATTTCCACAGGATTATCAAATTTCTCAACTCCACAGGCTGGTTTTGAGCTCTTTTAACTTCCTTCACCTCCTTTTCATATCAGGTTCCGTTAGTTGTGGTTTCAAAACTGTGCTCAATGCGCTACTTGTGTTTTTCCCTCGTCGTGAAATACAGCCACCTAAACCAACCAAACCAACCAACCAGACTACTGCAGAAGCTTTCCATATAATAAATGAACCGGAGACCAACGAGCACTTCGGCACGGATAAATTAGTAAAAGGTAAGTGTCTATCCACTTTCATTCATAAATGGAAGTTTTTATGACCACGAAAACCATAAGGTATTATAAGGCATCAAAAGGTTCCCTGTAATCACATTAATGGCTGTTTCCTTCCCTTCAGAACCATATATTTAGCTTAAATTTCCCCTAAGCTTTAATTGCATATAACTGTGTTCTGGATCCACTATATTATGCCAAAACACAAGTACAATTCAATAAAACAAGATAAACCTGGTGCATATCTTCGTAGCTATCCAGATCCACCAGCTTCTACTACGAAGAACTTTGTGGTCACAAGTCTGAAGACGTGACATGTGTGTTATCCTGCATTAATGACAAACATAATTAATTCAGTAACATGTTCTCCTCTGCTTACGAACGCCGAGACAATACAGTGGCAAAAGTGGGTCGCATAAACCACATTGAGCGGCTGCTCGAAGTTTAGATCAGGACCTGGTCATACAATCCCAAGAATACTAACCTTAAGATATTACATCTTCATCATTCTGGTTAAACTCGAAAGAAAACACTTTCTCCCTATACGAGTACCACTACACCAGCAGATAAATAAAAATAGGTGGGCATATAAAAAGAAGACCTACCCATTTATGTATTTGAATCCGACACTGTGTCCCATATTATAAACCAGATGAGACATATAGGTAGCTATGGAGGCTGGTGGCTGTATTCCACATACTCGTACATCCTGAAATGAGTCATTGACACTGGCAAAAAGAAGGTCGAACTTTCATTTGTCATTGCATTTATAAGAAAAGCAAATAAGGTTGGTGGTTGGCCTTTTAGTTTTGTCGTCGTGACAAGTACTGTTTTTACTTTTCGCCAAATGAAAGGGAAGCCACTAGGGCAATAAAGTTGTGCTTGATGTAAAATAATCATCGATGTGTGATGAAGGTATGTAGATGGAAGTGGAGGATGAAAATTTCGTTGGGTGTATTCAGGAACAAAGATAGACAAGGGAATTCTTGTGCATTTAATGAAATGAATGATGCGATTTAAGGATTTTAAAAAATAGGTAACTCTTTTTTTTTTAAATTGAGCTTGTGTCTTCGGGTCAGTGACGAGCTGTAATATGACCCTATATTTGGAGCATTCATATTAACCTGGATATAAATAATCGCTTGTCCTTGCCTTTGCCTTGAGTTCTTTTGGATATGCTTTTTGGGTATATGTATATAGTACAGAATTAACCTATGACGTTTGTTTTTTAAAACTGGCTAAATCAGGATCATCATGATATTCGTTCGAAAGGAGCTTTCTATCATACAGAAGAATCATTCAAAAAAAGGATGACACCTCCGAAATATATTCCACGCTCAAGAGAATTTACCTCTTACAGCTTTCTTATTAAGTAGTTTTTATGCTAAAAATTGTATTCAATAATACAAAAAACCATTGCTAGTTGGAAGCTGTATAGGTATTGCCTGCCCATCATTCCTTTCAACTTAAATGTTTCCATGCTTGAGGTTGAAGTAGACAAACCAATGTAAGTTTATTTAATGCTTGGAAGTCCGTACTTGCCTTCAGAGAACGTCTACATTATCTATACAAACATTCAATTCGAAATTATGTTTGGTATGTGTCTAAATAATTTGCAAATAAAGAAAATTACTTTGTAATTTACGGTTTTCTTATGGAATTTGCTGAACAATTTTTTTTTTAATATAATTTCTTAGGTGGTGTTAAAAGTAATATTTGCGTAATGACTTCAAAAGATGAGTTCATCAAGTTAAATGTCCTTTCTAACACATAACTTACGGCGGTCTTAAGTGAGTGTCGGAAATAAATTAAATAGGAAAATAAGGGCGAAATAGACAGCCGCTGTACTTAGTATTTCTATTTTGGAAAATGCTATTCTTTTATATGCAAAAGACTACCAAAAGAATTGACAATCTATATCTTCGTATATAGTACAGTTAATTTTTTGACAATTTTAGGTCTGCCGTGGGGTCTTTGAAACCAAGCCGCTACATTTGCGAATAATTAAGTACCATATATAAGAGTTCTATTTCTAGCCTCATCTTATTTTCTGCTCCAGATGCGGAGCAGGTAGGTAGGTTGGTAGCTATAAACTGTTAAATTTAACTTCTTATAGAATCACTCACCTGAGTTGACCACATCCTATTAGTAGCACGAGTGTGTAGTAATTTTTGGAGCCAAACTAACCAAACTCCGTCAGTTGAATTGAAAATGCAACACCTGGAACGATCTTCAACTGATAGTCACAACAAAACCAAACAATAGCAGTTGTTAAATTTTGTAAAATGTTGGTATAAACTCAGGCTGAATTGTCAACAAACTGCATATTTGTTTGGGTAAGTTTTTCTGTAGTATGTTCTTAGGCTGGACGTACCTATCCAGGGGATATAGATCGGCCAGCCTAAAAGATTAGTTTAATGAGGAGCTTCTAGTATGTACCTATATGGGCTATAACTATAACTTATAAGTTGCAAGATCACTAGAAATATAAGAATGTATTTCGATGGCCGTAAGAGATCAGTTAATTTATATACGATCTATGATTATAATACCTCACAGAGCGAAAACGACCACATAAAATAGAAGAAAAACTATAAGATTTCTCTATATGGTTTTCATCCAAGAAGAAAGTCATATTAAAACAATAGAGAAAATCTTATTAAAATTATGGTGAATTTTCTATAAGAAAGAGACATTCTTTTAAAAATATATCATATTAAATGTTGATATGACGGCACCTTGAAACAATACTAAATGAAAAGTATGTGAAAACCTCTTAGCAGCAATAGGGAAAACTTATCGAAAGTATATGAAACACGATTTAAAAATATATGGAAAACTTATGAAAAGCGAATAAGTTGATACATTAAATGCAGCAGGAGAAACGTGATATATAGTCTTAAATCTAAAAAAAAAATATTTAATTTTGTGATGGTTAAATGTTCCGATTTATTTTTATACAAAAGATTACCTCTTAAATCTACATCTTTCTTCTCACATTTTAGCAGTTCCTTGTTCCTTTTATCTACAATTTTCTCTTCGAATTACAACATCATTTCCCTACATGGGAACTTAGTCCACTTTACGAACGTGGTTTTATTTCCCACTAGGTGGGAACTTAGTGCCTCAGTGGACTTAGTTCCCGGGGACTTATTTCCCTGCACCCATTATACCAGACCGATTCCAGATTCTAGTAAAATTCAAACACTAGCACATCCGAAGAAATGGGTACTTGTTGGGTATGGTAGAAAAGAATATAACTTGGTGTGGGAAAGTGAGTAAGGATTGAATGTACTTCCGTTTGTTTTTTTTTTTTTTTCCAGAAAAATTCCAAGATTTATGTTGACATTTTCGTACTTATATCAAAAATCAGCAAAACATAAGTTTTTAAGGAGAGTGCGTAGCAATTTTCCTACGATCGTAGCAAAGTGGCAGCGCTGCTGACAAAGTAAAGCTCGTTTTCTGCATAAAATAAAAACGCATCCTTTGTTGGAAAGTTTTGTAAATAAATATGTACTTCAAACTCCGCACTGTTAGGATAAATTTTAGGGGCCGAAATAGAAACACACTCATTTCGAATCATTCAATTACTCCTTACACCCTTTGCTTGCCTACGGAAATTAAATAAGTTTTAAGAAGAAAAAAAAAATAGCTTCTCCATTGCAGACAGTAGAGATGTTTGTATATACTTTTATAGCTTACTTTACAATTTTCATAACAGAATAACACAATTTTGCTAGCAAAACAATTCAGTTGAGATTGAGACCATATCCTAGTTTGTATTCCTAGTTTGTCACAAGTCTCATTTACACACATTTTTTAAATATTTGAATTTAATGAGAGCCTCTGTATATATTTATTTTCACTGCGAAAATTATAAAAGTTTTTTGCTTTGCAGAAGCGCAACGCAGAAAATTATACTCGTACCAACATTTCTTGTTGCTTTTTTTTTGATTTTTCTTTATATCTTGTGCCAAAGCCAAAGCGAAAAAACGTTGGTAATTAAACGATCTTCTCTTAAAGACTCAGAGATCTGAATGCAATGATAATCGTTGGAAGCAGCCTTACACTACCTATATTTAAATAAGACTGATTTTACAAAACGAGGTATGCTTCTCGGTGCCTGGGGCCCCTAGGCAGTTTAATTTTAATTTTAATTAATTGAATGAAATGTAATTTCACGTTAAGATTAGTCTTATTTGTTGCGTTTTGGTAACAAGTTACAAGTAACATTCGTAATTGTATAGCTCGCATGTTGATCTCCATTACCTACCTCGTTCAAGTTTATTTGCCCAACTCTTGCTAAACACAAAACCACTCAACTACAGCCTAAATGAAACCAATTTCATCTAAACTCATTCATACAATGATTGGCCAAGACAGTTCACTTACCACAAAACGTGACCGCAAAAACTGTAATTGCTGCAAAAGTTCTTAGAAATCACTATTAATAGCCATGCTATGTTCAAAACAAAATTTACCACTGAACTCTTGTACTTCAGGTTCACACTTCGTTTAACTCCGAGTCAACTAACTATATTCCGCAACAGAAGTCATCATCATACATATCCCAGAGAAAACTCACCACAAACGATTAATCAAAAGTTAAAAGTTTTTTTCTGTTTACATAACCCAGCACTAGCACTGACCGACCACGGCCAAGGCATCACCAAAATAAGAAAAAAATAAAATAAAAATATCAACCACCTACCGTCAAATGTGTTCCATTTCACTCACATGGAAGTTGTGCAATTTCTCGCAAAATTCACCTGTTCACTGGGATGTGTCCGATAAAATAGAAAACCCGGAAAGTAAATTGTATAAAGCCAACTGACCGATCCACATAACATTTCAGTTGTTCCGTTCGAGTGTGTGTAGTGAAAACGAAAGTGAATAATAAAAGCTATACTGTCGATAATGTTGGGCGAACAGTGTTTTTTCAAATATCCTGTAATGGTCCTTGTGGTGGTGCTACCTTTTGCTGTTCGTGCGGGAAAATTCGACGAGTTCAATTATTGTATGCGGGACATTGGCAAGTCGGGCGTTCAAATGTGCATGGGCAAGACTGCCATCAGTTGGCTTCAGGCAATCGACGAACAGGATAATTTCACACTATTCACGGATTTTACTGCGGAAAGGGACGACAGTTTGGCGTCCAGATCGATTGTGAATTTCTTGGACCAGGATCCAGTCGATTTTAGGTGCGTATATAAATGGTTCAAACACAGACTGAACGCAATCAAGTGTAACTTTTGGAACAAAATATGTATTCGGTTGGTCCATCAATAATTATGTTTTGTAGGATGTACCCTTCACCGACTTTGATCGATTATATTCAATCATATTGTTCATAATGGCGAATAAATCTTTGATTAGGATTTTCTATTAGCTACCTAATGAAGGCGCGTGTATAAGGATCAGCTGATCCAAGGACAACTATCTGGTAATAATTATACTCCATCATTAACTACTTTGACTACTCACGCAGCAAGGACTCATTTTATCAATGGAGGAAAAATCACTACAGTGGAATGAAGATAGTTGGGTTGCTTTCGAGTACTTTTCTTGGATAGCTAATTTCAATTTGTGTCATACAATATTGAACGTACAGATACAGCTCTGAATCAATAATTACTTACGGTTACTGAGTCTTAATTAGCCTTATTGCATTTGTCTAAGCAACTCCATTACTATCAGGGGAAATAAACTATGAAACGTGAAGAGGTAGGCAGGTAGGTGTACACTGTACATCTATGGAGAAAGCTTCCTTCCCTGTTACTTTAATTAAGAATGTTTTTTTTGGGAGCAGTCGCATTTTCTGAAGAACATCTTTAAATGAATGGGAGAACTAAGAAGTTTGAATTGCCTGTGAAGTTGTCTGTTTCGAAGATTCTGTTGGACTACATAACCTGATATGTGTGAGACATATGACTTGACTTGTTTAGCCTTTTCATACTTAGGTAGGTTGTAGGTACCTTCTCATCCACTGGTCGGCTCCTTTTTTTAAATGTGACTAACATAGTTTTTTTCATATCTGACAGATTTATCTATCAATTTTTAGTGACAAGTTCAGTCTGTAGAAACTCTATAAAAGGGAATGCGCTCTGCTCAGAAACATAAAAGTACCTACCTTGGTACAAAGTCGTTTCACGTTCCTACAAATTTAACAATTGCATAGTAAGCACAAAGTTTATATGATTTACAATGAACGGGTTTTTTTTTAGAATGCTGTTCGAGAAGTGACGACCAAATATCATTTTCTTTTCTTTACAATAAATTTAAAAACCTCCGCCTTGCATATTGCCAGTGTCTGGCTTACCCAAAAGGCATTTCTTTTGGTCTTTGTATACAGCGTTCACATCCACAAAACGCAAAGTAAACGAAATCTATTCACAGGCGAAACTTTGAATTTCATTGCTAATCCTTACATTGGGAAGATTGTGCAGGGATTCACCGTGTGTAATTTGTTTTCCAATATATTGTGTGTACCTATATCAGATCGCTATAATTATTGATTTAGACCAGACGATTTTTAGGATTTTTAGTAATTATTTCGAATATACCTAGCACGCCCTGTAGAACCAAGGTGGACTTATGAACTCTACATTTATCAAAGGATATCAATCACTGTACTATTTGGCTGAAATAGGCTTTGTCAACACATTGCACATTGTGTGGTGTAAGTGCAAACAAAGGAAACCTTAAATCGCAGAATTGTGATACAGTTGGGGTACAGGGTGGTGGAACCTTTCATGCGTTGAGTGAACCAGTCTTGTCCTTCCATTGGCTATAATATACCTATGTGAATATAATACCAGGCTGTGAATACACAGTCAGTTTAGAAGGCCATTTGTACCTATACCTTAGAATTTATTTTACTTGTCGATTTTCAGAGGCATCATGGAAAACGCTGGTGCATTATTCAGCCAACGATCGCTGCAATGGCATCTGGATAAAATTTATCCGGGTTTGATGTTTCAAGTGGGTCCGTCAGCGGATTCAACAAGTGTTGCAGAGTTTGTGATGGATCCGAAAATAGACGATCGCCACTTTACCACACAAGAACCATCTACTGGTGAGTAGAAGCTCTTTGCCTTGCAAGGGATCTACACAAATTGATCTCTAAAATGGAAAATAGAAATAAACATTGCATACTGTTGGGATCACATCAAAACGTTTCTCTCATTTTAGCTAAAATTCTCACAAAGCAATACCTCCTGCCAATGCTAATGGGCTTCAAATTCAATCTGGTCGCTCTGGTGCCACTCATCTTTGCCGGTGTCGTACTGCTGCTCAAGAAAACACTTTTTCTTTCCAAAATCGCTATTTACCTTACCAGCGTGCTTGGCGTTGGTGGCGCAGCCTCAATTGGCGCAATGTTTAACAACGGTTGGCCGAATTTCAATGCCGGTCATAGTAACTGGTACGATACGCATTCATATGACTATGTGGGTGGACATGGACATTTTCCCGGAAAAGTTGGACTTGTTGGCAACTATCAATCGGATGTGCTCAGTCATGATGCGGACTACTCGAGAAATGATCGGAAGATTTCTTTTGACAAACCAAGGGAGTTTGGCGGTCGTTCAACACCATCGCCAGATAGGTTCTATGATTACGAGAAGGCAGCAAAAATAAACGATCGCAGTTCGAAAATGATAAAGTCAAAACCAGACAGCAGTGATTATACTGACGGCTTTGATGGATGGCATGTTATTTCGTAGTCTTAATAATTTATTTTTGTTTATTTATTTCTTAGTATGTAGTTTTTTTATCTTTATCTTTAAGAAATAAATAATTTTATTTGAATTCTCGGTTGCTTTTATTTGAAGCAATAGGCGATGGAGGAGGTCTACAGTGTAAAGATAATAAAATGCTGTTTGTTTTAAAGTAGCGGTCTCGATGTCAACAAAAAAGATGCGGAAAAACTCCGATCAAATAAAGGAAATAGAAAATTCTTCGAGTATTTTTGCCCTCATCTCCAATAGCTAGATATGCTCGCCAAAAATGGTATACTTGTGCGAGCAGCTAGCTTCTCATGAATTCGAGCTTCATAAGCCTATACCGGTCGAATCTTTTCAACACTGTGACCCAACAGAAACAAATGAGAGTGACATTGTGGCATAAATCTTAAATTATTTCTTTAAGTTAATAGCATAATATTTCGAACAGAATTAGTGGTTATGACCTGCAGTACCTGTTTCCGATTAAGAGTTTTAAAGGCCCATATGCAAGGTAAACTGAAACTCACCCCAGGTCCCTTATTCAGTTTTCTCTACAGTTTTCGACACTTCTTTACATTTTTTCAGTATTCAGTCAAACCTGATTAATTGGAATATAATGGCCATTTATTTCAATATCATTATCATAATGAAGATTTAAGATTTAAGATCTCCTTGAAATAAATTGAGATACGAACCTAACCATAGAACCGAGCAATAAAGGTACAAAATTGCAGCTGGACGATACAAATATGATTTCGTTACGCAAGAAATACGTTAAAAATAGATAGTTCTGTTAATTGGTCGTCAACTTTAAAGAGCGCAAAAACGAATATGTTGTCACATTGCAGAACAATCCTCGTAAAAAATAATATACAGTCTGACCCAGTCTTTTTCCGATTACAATGCTTGTAAGCCAATGTGGTCTAATAGAAATAGGTCACCATACAAGCATTTTAAAGCAGTGGATCTGGCAGCATGAAAGAACTACTCTTTTCTGAATTATTATAGATATCTGACCCTATGAACTACGTAGATGTTAAGATCCCTACGCAAGTGCAAAGGTGGTATTGATCCAAGGCACGGATCATGAAACACTTATGAGCAAAGTTAAAAAAGTGGTAAAATATTTTTGCTAGTAGTGTTTAGTGTTTAGTCGTATGAAAACGAAAAATATTACAATTTTTTCGTTTGAATATCCTTTTTGAGAAAGAAAACTTTCCTCTCTTACCTGAAAGCAACAAATTAAGTCAAATTTCATATAGTACGTTTACTATGATTTTTTCGTTCAAAATGTTGATTACAGTATTGATCTCAACGCCCATTCCCAGACCATTCTAACTGAGCAACATTTGTCAGCCCCTTACGGAAAAGTTTTCAATAGATTACGAAGTTAAGGGAGTTAATACCTCCCTTATCTTCCTACAATATGTTAATCTCTTAGGATGACATATTTTCCAGGAAAAAATGTGCAACTGAAAAAATCAGCGTGCTACCATGAATTCCTCATATTCATTTACCTCTAAAACCTTGCAACCGTGAAGTACCTTCACTTCCGATAAATGCACATAAAAACGTGATATCGTCGATGTGCTTGAGCCAACATTAAAACAAAATTATTTCAATCTATGTTCTTAGGTCGGAGAAGTTTTTCCTCAAACGAAAATGTCAACCGTAGGTACGAGAGAAACTGGAGTTCATATGCCACCAAGCTACCGATGACTTTAAGCGATACTGAATAACTTTCAGCTCCAGTACACAATTTTTTTTTTTTTTTTTTGGGTTGACAAAGACAGTAATGAACGGCATAATTACTTCACCAGCTTCCGCTATATAAACAATTGAAGCACCTTAAGACCGTTTAGTAGTTCGTTAGCATACGGATAAAAAAGACACGAAACGGCGAATTAAGATGAGTCGAATCTTAATAGTTTTGCACTTCTATGTTTGCCTTTCGGTGGCAGCGGTATCACCTTTGGTCAGCGCAGAGGTATTCTCTGCCCGCTCTATTGGCCGAAGCCTTGCGAAATGTCTCGGAGAGCCAAAAATATCCGCTTGTTTGCAAACAGAAACGATTCATAATTTAGATCTGATTTTACGTGATAGTTCCACATGGGAGTACAGTGATTTCATTAAATTTGAAATGGATCCTAATTATACGATTCCAGAGCAAATAGTAACACGCAGCTCTGATGGATCGGTTGGTGAGAAAATTGTTGAGAAACTTGTTCAACTGGCAGAAGCTCGTTCGATTCGACTGAGAGTGAACCCAAGATTATTGGAAGCCGAGACTAAGGATTTGAGCTGGGATGAAGGTGGTGATGATACACGACAAAACCAGAAAATTTGGTACTTAAATGATTCACTTAAAGGACGCAAAAAGAAGGACAAGGACAAGGGCACTGCTATGATTGGCGGTCTAGCTATGATGGCAATGATTGCACAAATGTTTCTCGGTAAAGTGATGCTAATTGCTGGATCGGCGTTTGTGATGGCCAAGCTTGCGCTCATGGTGTCGGTTTTGGTGAGTGCTTTTTGGTTTCCAAATTTAATAGAAAGCTGATGAATTTTCTTCTAATAACGTTCTTTCTGATATTTGCCGAGTAATTATGTAACAATAATAATTACCGTCACTTAGACGATGACCGTGTCAATCAGGAGATAGTTGGTTGTCTACGTATTTAATAAAATTAAAGTTCTTATTTTTGTATGTGGATTTGAAGTTGCTTAACATTTCCAAAATTAGTCATTTAAATGGATTTCTCAGAAAACACAGGGCTTATTAGAATCCTATTTTATTTTATTGGAATATAAATATTTTTGAATAGTGCACGCAAACTTTGCATATATGATTATCTGCCTGGCTTATTTGAATCACAGATTATTTCAAGCTTACTCTATTACTGAGATGTAAATACTAATTCATAGATCGAGCGTGTTCACTATAGGTGTAGAGTAAGATTTTAAAAGTTCGGTGAATGTCCTTTCAACACAATATCTATTGAATGAAGTAGGTATTCAAATTTCCTTGCACATTTATTACCTTTAAGCCATACTAAAGAATCTCCTTTCAGACCAGTCTCAAAACGAAGTCAGTTGGAGGCTGTAGCTCGACTGACCATGTAGTCACGTATACTGATACTCACGGTGGAGGCGACGGACACAGCGGTTGGCATCGAAGCCTGGCCCATTACCCGAACTCCATACCCAATCATCATAACGCTGAAGTGGATCACAATTCAAACTCACAAATACCAGACTACTATCAGTATGATAGAAGCAACGTCCAAAAAGACTACACGTTAATTTAGTTTAATTTACAAATAATTTAATAAATTTATCATTAACTGTAGGTACATAAAATAAATTATTTAAATAGTAAGAGTAACTGAAAATCTTTGGTTTGGGCAAAAGCGAGACTTGCTTCCCTTCGCTTTAGGTCCTGGGCACATGAGCGCGATACGCCTTATCCTGCATAATCATTTCGTCGTCTATGCTCCGATGATAGGCAACACCTTCGTGGCCACCTCCTCCTTCGTATTCGCCATGACTGGAGGAGTATGTGTGACTTTGTTGAACTTGTGGATGTTTGACAATTTCGTATGTGGTCTTCTCGTGACCCTCTGCCGAGACGAGTTTCTTAAGTCCGATGATGGCGCTGATAATGAGGGCTATCTTCCCCACAATCAAAGCTTTTCCGGCAAGGATCGCTATGGAGTGATAGGCCATCTTGAGGATGCCAGCCTTAAGAATGACCGCAGCGATGAATGGCCCCAGATATTTCTTGTCGTCTTTTTTTTTGCGGCTCTCACTGAAGAGGGCTTCACTTGTGCGCTGACCAAAGGACAGCAGTCTAGGTATGTTAACTTGCACCTGGCGACTCTGGAGTAAGCTGAGTACTCGTGCGAAGAGGATCCTATCCAAACTCTTTGACGACATCTGCTCCAGATCACTGTTGCTCAGGTGAAGATCGCCACGTGATCTGGCTTCGCTTTCGTTGTAGCCCGGTTTCTTGACAATAGAAACGCCATCGACGAGCTTGATATTCTGAACCTTTAGAGCGCGCCCTATCAATTTGGCTCCTTGGACCCGCAAGCACCGGAATAGATCCTCACTACTCTCGCACTGATCGTAAACATGTTTGATCGCTCTTGATATTCCGTTGTTCAGGAGTGATGATCGTGCCGCTGAATCTGCCGTCTCCTTTGCACTGGTAAGCGTAAATCCGATTAGAATCACCACAACTAGTTGTCTCAGCCTTGTATCCATGTTATCCTTGATCGTTATTGTGATATTGTGACTGTTACGCGGCGGACTCTTCCAATCAAACTGATCGCCATCAAATGCAAAAAATCAATTTTATACTGCATGCATGTTGCTGCTTGCGATGCGCTATCAGAGCGTGCAAAGCAAAGCAGTGCAATGGCAGAATTGTAATGCGGTCGCATTCGAGATTGGATTGCAAGCTTCGCTAAGTCTATAGTCTTGCTCTGGCTCTGGCCTAGACCATCGTCGTACATCGGGGGTAATCAGATAGGGAAAATACCAAATTGTTTTAATTGCCGAGTGAGATGGATTGGAGGTAATGGCACGCAGATAGTTTGTTTTTCCCTGTTTTACTTGCACTTGCATGGACTTCATTGAGCGAAACGGTTGAGGTTTTTTTTATTTAATGTATGTAGGTTGTGGGAGGGAGAATACAGTGGATTATCACGGAAAGGGGTTAATAGTCAGCTTCTTGAGAATAACGTGAAGACTTTCTTTTGAATGCTTGTCGTTTTTTTTTCTTTCTTTTTTTTATCTTTGTGTGACAGAAAGACACTTTAAATGGAAGGTAGGTATCTGTTGCAAAGCACGACAATTAGCAATTAGGTATTTAAGTTTTATTGATTTTGCGGTTGTTGGGTGGTTTGGAGTAAGATAACTTGATTTGGACTGATAGACATGTGGTACTTGAGTGATTGAATTTGAATCAGGTAGGTAATAGGAATAGTCACACATCTAGCTTACTATTCAGGTTTAATGTTCAAGTTGATGAAAAATTTCGAAGCAAAGTAAATAAAGACTTGTTAAGCTTAAGATTTTTAAGAAATGGAAATGGAAAATTGAGTACGATGGGTTTATTGGAACCGAAAGCGATATTTAAAATAACATTCAAAATAGGAACCTACATTTTTACTAACTTCGACAAACTAGCTGGTGCGCATTTTCCAGTTTTACAAAACATCTGTATAAAAACCTGTGTCATACTCCCGTAGGTTTCCATTTTGTCATTCTTACAGTCTAATAAGTTGACTGTGTTTAATCTTCAACAGACCATAGTTTTGCAAAAGGAACAGAACACAAATGCTTTTCAACGAGCTTTAAAAGTAATACCTTTTATCGCCTTTCTTCAATCACCCCAATATCTCTATTGCTGCATTTCGAGGAAGGGTTCATGAAACGAAAGACTCATTAAACTCATTATCATTTTATCGGACCTTCACAATGTATAAGACGGTTATTCATCGAGTCTAGAAGATTTGCTCAAGTTTTTCCATTTATTTAGCAAACTTCCTTAAAGTCAAAAACCGGAGTTAATGCAGTAAAAAATAGAGGTAAAGTCTGTTTAAATGAATATTTATCTCAGCAAAGCAAACCAAGGTTTGTTCAAAGGGTTGAGTCGAAAAGCTACAGCAGCTATTTCTTATTATTTTAATAAACAAACATTTATACAAGTATTATGCTGTCACTTCCACAATTATGGTATAACAATTATTAAAATGTCGTTTACTTTCGCTTTTGTTTAGTTCTGAGTTTCTCGATGAAATAAAATGCCGAAAAGAATTATAAAGGAACAAGCAAATGAAAACGCCAAGTTAACCTCTTCTTGTAGCCACGTTTATTCCAAAGTAAATTCTGGTAAATTCAAAAAACAAAAAAAAGACGAAAAATAAATTGACAGCAGGAAAATGTCAGACTGACAACTGGTTTTTGGCTGCGTTCAGGCATATGCAACAATATTTAGTTACGGAAAGGTCCTTTGCTTACTGTCTCGTCAACAGATTTGCCCAATAAATTCATTTCTAAATGATTTAATTTTTTTATGAATATCGTATCTTAACCCTGGATGGTTACCCTTCGTCGTATCGACGAACACCTCTTTTATTTCTCATGATTTCTCTTTAACTATTCGTCAATCGTCATATTCTATTCCTCTTTCTTACAACATTTGTTCACCAGTGAGCGGACTTATGATCTCCTGCTATCATCAGAAATAGTTTTTTTTTTGTTGTTTTGTACAGGTATGTTCGTCAATATGACAAAGGACAACTTTTGTATCATATTTTTTTCTTTGTGCGTGATTGTTACTTTTATGGATATGGATTTATAATTTTTATTTATGTATTTATTTTGGAGGTACTACTATTATATTGTTGTTTTTTTGTTTTGTTTTTTTAAATCAATGGCTGTTAAGTAGCAAAATGAAGTGATATAATTAATTTACATTTAAAATGAGAAAAATTGTGGATACCTAAAATAAATCTAGTTTAAATATGCCTATGAGTGTTATTGAAAAATTTAGAGTTAAAGGTAAGATAAAGTTCGGAGTAAAGTTCAAAGTATGTAGGTCTTAAAGTGGACTTCGTCGATTGGACGAAGCATAACCTGAGTGTGTGTAAAATAAGGGTAACCATCCAGGGTTAAGACAAACAGTGATATGTGAGTAATAAAATTCAAAAGGAAGCATATGAAAAATGAAATCGAGATGAATTTATACCAAAATAGCAGCTTCTTCATTGGAAATCAATCAATTACGTCACCTACATACGTTAGTTATGTAAGAATGAGCATCATTGAAGTGCAATGAAGTGGTAATAATATTAAAATGTTAAGCTCAATATGTTTTCCATGAAAGCGTTTCTTGCAATTAATTTTTTAATTTCGGAAATATGACGTTTTCTTGTTGTTCTTATTTGTAAAAATAAAACTCCAAAAGCAAAAATAATGCCCAATAAAAAAAATAGCAAACATTTTGCTAAATAACGTAGTAGTTGCTTAAAATCAAAATCTTTAATTTAACTCAAATTATGAACTGAAAAAACAACTGAAATCATCTGCGAAAAATTAAAATTCGTAACATTTTTCTTACCACTTTGTTGGTTGACCTCGCGAAATAGCATTTTGTGAATTTGAAGGTTTTGTACATTCCAAAAAAAAATATTTTCCATTGTTACTTGCCTCTGCAACTGCATTCAGAATTATGGACATTCACAGTGTGCGGTACATCACATGTTACATTGAAGCAAAAAAATAAGGAATTCAAAGCATTTTCAGTAATAAATTGAGTCCTTTGTTGAAGTTAATTATATAAACGAAAACTAACCCACAAAGCCATTCCAAGCTTTCACCTTAAATAGTCACTAGGTCACACTAGGCAACAAAAAATGCTAAATTTCATTAATTTCATTTGCTCATTAAGCCGAAAACAATAAATTGTTAGAATAGCCGCCCCTACTATACCTATTAATAGCCGTACTAAGCCTAGCTCTACCAGTCAATTCCTTGACCATACTGAAACATTTCCCAACAAAGTACAAAATGATCTCTCAACTTGGGAAACACTACTCGTAACATAAACATTTCATCTATGGCTGGACTTCGCTCATGACACCATATACTCACTTTCACTTCACCTATTGACGTTCATTCGATTTGTCCACATCCCATCACATGTTTGTTGCAGCCACAAACAGTTTTCCAATACAATTTGTGGTACCTATAGTCCATCATTGACTTACACACCTGGCCATGACTTTCGCAGATCGATTGTCCCAACATCATCATAGCTCCGACATAGTTGACAGCCAGTCATGCCATTTGTAATGATGTGCAGTGATTGATAGGTGTTTAGATAAAAAGTCGAGGAAATTATTTGCTATTGTGTTTCTTTTGTGCAAGTAGGTATCTTCCTAAATTTGTAGCAACAATAACAAGCTCTAGCCTCCACTTAAATGTCACGGAAGTTCACAATTCCGAAGATTGTACGTGGGAAATGTATTTAAATGTATGTGGCCGATAGAAAGATTTATGAAAAGTTCAAATAACAACTTACTTTTCCGGCTACAAAAAAAAAGTCTAAAGGGAATTTATAATTCCATTGACTTCGCACAATGAGGTTCATTTTAGACACGAATAAATCGACAAAACTAAGCATACCAAAGAAGAACTAGAAAATGGTTATCGTATTTCAACCAGTGATGCCAGATTTTTTTTGATTAAATTCCCCATTTTTGGGAATTTTTGAAAATTTTCCCCATTCCATATCCGTTTTTTTCCCCATTTCAATTAGTTGAAGTAAATACGCGTTTTTAATACAATAAAAATTTGTTTTCTTTTATTGAGCCATCTTTTTTTAAGAAGGTAATACAACAAGTTAAACTAAAAGCAAATATTACAGGTAGGTTGAATAGATTTAAAAGGCACGAGGCAGGTTGAAAGTAAATTATAAATTTAAAAGATAGATACATTAATAAAAAATATATAGGTACCTATAGATAAAAAAATATTTCATATATTTCAGTTATAAAGTATATTAATTCAAGTTATTAAATATCGATACACTAATCGTCATTGGACTGGTATATATTTTTGTTGTAAAAAATCAAACATTTCTTTATCGATATAAAGATCGACGCAACTTTTTTAACAAATTTTAAATAGATCCAAAAGGAAATAGAAAAAGGAAAACAAAACATGTTAATCGTTACACTGTTAAATTCCGCAAAGTGTTTCAGTTTCGAGCTAAATCGCTTGGATCCTATAAACGCGGTGATGTTCTTATGTTCGGGAGATGAAAGTTAACAACGCAAGTTTTATTTTTAAATTATGCAAAATTAATAAAAATGCACGGATTTCTGTTTTTCCCCATTCTCCCCATTGAGTGAAAAATTCCCCAAAATGGGGAGAAATATCCACAAATGGCATCGCTGATTTCAACACCTCGTTAATTTCTTTCCGTACCAAGGACGTTGATTAGATCTTCCCAATGCCGGGAATTAGATTTTTATTATCAAAACTTAGAGTGTTTAGATACTACAAGCTCATTAGCGCAACATGTCCGACCTTTAGCTCGTTGCAAATGAGAATTACTGTCAAATATACTCACTGCCTTTTATGGATATTCTCACGAGTCGTGCAAAAATCTACAACAGCGTTGAACTGTTAAATTGGGACGAACTCCGGTTTGGTTAATTTTTCTTACGCACAATTATATGAGAACTAAATAAGGTATAGGTGTAAACAGCCACACCGGACAGGTAAGTGTATGAGCATCTTCTCAAATTCGACGGACAATAATGGAACACTTAGGTGTGGTGTTTTATGTTTATGGCATGAGTTCTCATCATTTTCTTGGGAATCTTATAATTATTTTAATAGAATCCAAATAAGAGCGGACTGCTCTCAGAGTGCGAACATCTATTTACGTCTGCTACGGTAGTTAAATGCCATTTTTGTTAACTGCATAATTGGTGCGATGTTCTCTTGTAAGTTTGTTTGCTTAGTAGGAAGACAGGTAGTAGGTAATGTTCAAATAAAAAAAAACATATTTGTATACCTAAAGAGCTAAGTAAAAACGCGTGATTATTAAACGCTCATTAGGCAAAAAACAAATCTTGTGGACGGCTGGATAGTAAGTGATAAAGGCTATCAATCAAGGCACAAAGGCAGCGCTCGCCCAGATGCTGCCTGTTTGCTTGTTCGGAGTCATTAGTTATAATTAATTAGCATAAAACGTAGAAGAGGAAATGTTTAACGGAGGTGATGAGGAGAAACGGTTTATGGAGTGAATTTGTTAAGGCCGTATGCGCGTTGCTTTTAAATGGTATGAAATGAGGGTGAGACTTTTCGACTAGAATATGGTTCTAAACTTTTTACACAAAATCTTTGGCCGTGCCAAGTGTTCATAAGATTAATGATGTCTTGTTACAATGAAGGAACGCATTTTGTGGGTACTTAGTGATTATGTCTCCAACTACTGTTTGATGGCAGTAAAAATGTGAGTCTTCTCATCTACAACAGCTTATCTTTAAAATGCATAAGTTGACTGAAATTGGGTTCAGCTTAGTAGATATATTTTGCATAGCACTGCCAACGGCAACTTTTTCCTCCTAAATAAACACTTTGACAGGGCTTAGCTTTACCATTGTACAGAAGGTTAGGAGTTGGGAGTAAAGAGGGTCTAACTAACTCCCTTTTATAGATCACTACTACTTGCCTTTTTCTGCCGAAGATTCAGCGATCTTGAGTGTTTTTTCATCGCTACCCTTTTGTTGAAGTTATAAACTTGTTTTCGATGCATTTTGACCTAGGCGTTGGTGTTGCGTTTCGTTCTTTGTTGGCAGAATATAATGGGTAGCCACCTGTTGGTTTATCGTAAATGTTTTGAAACAACAAAACATTTTGGGTGGGCCTCGCCGGGCCCAAAAAAATTGGTATGTATGTACCAGCTATGTACATCTTAAGATTGACATACGAAAAGAGTTAATATTCTTTCGTTTTAGAGTATATCTCTAGTTTAAGTGTACTTTTGGCAGATGCTGCCATAATGGACCAACTCATAAATCAAAGCCGATAAAAATGCGACTCTGGCTTTCAGTAAGGATTTGTATACCTTCTTGACGTACGATTTTCTTCCACCTATTTACATGATGGAGAAGTCAAACACGTACCCTAAATGTCTGGTAAGTACAGCAAACACTCCCAATAGTGAATTTACGTAGTAGTTTGTCGGCACCACACACCCAAGTCGATGCAAATATCTTCACAACATATTTGCGTATCTATTTTCCCTGAAGATGGTTGATGTAGCATTTTTGTTTTGCCAAACTATATGGTAAATTTTCGCGCCCCATCATCAATCAAGAGAAATTCTCCTCAATTATATTTCAGTTTCTTTTCCATTAGCCATAATACAGCATCTTTATTTCTCTGATGATGCTGGTCATTTTAATAATAGGACATGGTCATTTTAATGATATAGGCATTTGCAGACAATGCTTGTTTGTAATTGAAACCGCATGTGGATGTGGAACGCCAATTGAAAGTTGACAGCATATGTGCGGGCTTGTAGCTTAAATTCCTCACACGCTGTGTACACAGACAGGCCCACGAAGGGATACTTTGCCACTGACCGTATCTAATGCAATAACAGATATTGCTAAAAGTGTTTACCGCGTTGAATTCCGTTTATCGAGGCTAATTACACAAAGTCTTCAATTTCTATGTGTGCACGTACACTGCCGCTCATTTGAATAGGTTCAATTTTTTGTTCACCTAACTGTTAGCCTCTCTTCATATATATTGCAATGACACATATTTTTTATACATGTAATGAAAGAGCATCATTATGCGCTTAGTTTGAGAGAAAAAATGTTGTCTTACAGCTTACCGTTATTCTCACACGGTGGCTTGACTAAATGCATTCATAAAAACAAACACATTTTTTGGCTCATTTGAATAGGTTCAAAAGCAAAAAATTAAGTTTTCGTGTAGTTGCGTCGGTGAATTGTACTAATTTTTTTTCGGCTAATAAACCTTATTGTGTTCATCTGTTAACGACGAAAATGGGTCGCGGAAAATCTTTAAGCGAGTAAGAAAAGGGCAAAATAAAGGCATTTCGAGAATTTGGCCTAAACCAACGATGCATGGCGAAAAAAATTAACAGAAGTCAAAATGTAGTAAGTGGTTATTTGCGGAATGTTGAACAGTACGGAAAAAAAATGAAAGGTGGAAGTTATAGCGCCACATCAAGTGCCGATAGACGTGCAGTCATCAGAGCAGCATCCAGTTTTCATGATTGCGGGTCAAAAATTAAGACAAAAACAGGTGTAAAATATAGTTTGGCGACAGTAATACAGGTGATTAAAACTGCTAAAAATTTGAGAAGAAAAAAATTTAAAAAAAAACCACCAATAAATGAATCGAGACAAGAAATTCGTCTCCAATTTCGTAAAAAATACATGTCGTGGAAGTCGTAGTGGCAAAAAGTGATTTTTCAGATGAAAAAAATTTAAATAATGTTCATCTTTTCCAAGGTCATGAAAATAATAATTATACCCGTCAGGGCCCTTTAAATTATTTTTTTTTTCATTTGAAAAATGACTTTTTGCCACTACGACTTCCACGACATGTATTTTTTACGAAATTGGAGACGAATTTCTTGTCTCGATTCATTTATTGGTGGTTTTTTTTTAAATTTTTTTCTTCTCAAATTTTTAGCAGTTTTAATCACCTGTATTACTGTCGCCAAACTATATTTTACACCTGTTTTTGTCTTAATTTTTGACCCGCAATCATGAAAACTGGATGCTGCTCTGATGACTGCACGTCTATCGGCACTTGATGTGGCGCTATAACTTCCACCTTTCATTTTTTTCCGTACTGTTCAACATTCCGCAAACAACCACTTACTACATTTTGACTTCTGTTAATTTTTTTCGCCATGCATCGTTGGTTTAGGCCAAATTCTCGAAATGCCTTTATTTTGCCCTTTTCTTACTCGCTTAAAGATTTTCCGCGACCCATTTTCGTCGTTAACAGATGAACACAATAAGGTTTATTAGCCGAAAAAAAATTAGTACAATTCACCGACGCAACTACACGAAAACTTAATTTTTTGCTTTTGAACCTATTCAAATGAGCCAAAAAATGTGTTTGTTTTTATGAATGCATTTAGTCAAGCCACCGTGTGAGAATAACGGTAAGCTGTAAGACAACATTTTTTCTCTCAAACTAAGCGCATAATGATGCTCTTTCATTACATGTATAAAAAATATGTGTCATTGCAATATATATGAAGAGAGGCTAACAGTTAGGTGAACAAAAAATTGAACCTATTCAAATGAGCGGCAGTGTACTTTCATTTTATTTATGGAGTGCATGCACTCACGTGCAGTAAGACAAAGGAACAGCTTGCGCTTACTGTCACTATGCCATCGACATTCTCGCAGATCGCTGCAGGCTAACCATTTTCGCACTTTGGCTGCAAAGTTCTATGTCGATGTGATTCATTGATAGAGCAGCGTTTGCCGTGATGTTGGTCGGTCGCCTGCCCCGGTAAAGTAATTTCGTTGTTTTAATGGAAATTTGGTTTTCCGCGGTGGCAACCTGAACTCTGAATAATGGTTCGACATCATCTAACAGACAGGAGTCTGGGGGCTGATTGTGAATGAAGATGGTAAACTTTCGCGCATTCCGTTCCGTTCTTGTGACATGGAAAGTTTTCATTCTTGATTCATTTTTATTTGCTGCAGGCAAGAAGAAGCTTTGCTTTTGTGATGCAAGTAGATATGAAGTTCCTAGTTTAGTGTAGTTTTTAGTTAAATCGCCTCTCCTACCTAGCTACCTACCCGTGTAGTTCTTGTAAGAGTAAAAACACAAGCTTTGACAGTACAAATCAGAGTGAAAATATATTCAGTATCCCCTCCATATTATTTCTGTAGTTTCTGTAGTGATTTTCTAACTCTTGCGGTTCACACGCTCAACCAATCTTAACAAATGAAGTGTCAAAAGAAATATATTTTCAGGGTGCTTTTCTTTGCATTTTTACTTTTTTAAAATATTAACATTTAAATTTTTTTTATTTCACTACATTAAATTTCAACTACGCAGTTGTGTACAAACTATGATTCCTGGAAAAACTTTTTTTTTTTTCATTTTTCATGCCCGTACAAACTACAAACGACGCGACGTCACGAAAGAGCGTCGGCGGCCGAAGAGAGTTACAGTAAACATTAGTGAAAACAAACCTCCTAAACAAGTCTAAATAAATTTGTAAATGTTTTTGAAATCAGCGAAATTATCTAGGTACCCCAAAAAAGGGCTCCGAAAAACAGTGAAACTTAATTAATAGATTACTCAAAAATATTCCGCAAACCGACCGAAAATAACCCAAGAAGTTGCTCAAGAAACGAAAACGAGAGTGCAACAATATACAGATAAAACAAAATGCATAAATAAACCTCCCGTAAGCAACCCGCAATCGAGGCTAAAATTAAGCTAAAAATGTTTTGGAAAACTCTCCAAAAACGTTCAAAAACATGCAGCGAAATATCCTTCATAAAATACTTCTCTAATTCAATTCTTAAAACAATTACGAAAATTGCAAAAGCCTTTCCTTCAAAATGTGCTATAAGTTCTCAAAATTTTGTTCGTAAAGTTACTGCCGTTAGCTTACTGTCAATGCCTTCAGCATATACAAATAATTGAACAAACTTTGCTTGTTTTGTTTATTTTAAATAACCCCAAAAGAACTTTAAACAGCAACTAGCTTCATTCAAGTAAACATATAAGCCTTTGTATAGTATTCGGGGTTCCTCGGATTTTTGCTTTCTCAGTATTTCTGTCTACGGTATGGATTCAAGGACATGAGTCAATAAGGTCGTTGGCAAAGGTTCTAGGCTTTCACGGAATAGAATATTAAAGGCTATGTCAACGGGGCCTTCGCCTTTGAAGTTGCGGCTGTTGAAAGGGTATAAGGGCCATCTATTATTTATATTGTAACCTAAAAAAATACGAACGTTAAAAAGTATTATTAATGGTCAAGGCCCCATGCCACTTTCAGCCTCTTCACAAAGTACGACTGAATTGACCCAAGCTCACAATGTAAGGAGTTTATTTTATCAGAAGATCGAAAGAAGCTTTAGATATTAAACATAAAGGTGAGTACAAAAAAAAAAGGATTTCCACTTCTATATTCATTTTGTTTTAGATACTCGTACAAAATTCATTCAGTACAGATTTTGTGAGTTATAATCACTCAGACCAAATGGCATATTATTATAAGCTTCACCATATTACTTAAATGTACCGGAGGTTCTACCAGCTTTCAATAAATCCCTTCGTTGTTTGTTAAACTGCATGCACATGCCCTCCAGCAACACAACATCAGCCTATCATTTCGTCCCCTGTGAGGTTTACATTATGTATGATTTGCCAATAAGCTAATAAGCTGCACCTTGAAAAAGAGCTCTTCTTGCTTGCTTCCACACACAACGCATACCTTTCAATTGAATGAAATCGAATGTTCATGTGAAATTATTTCGAATTCTATCACTCTATGCAAGCAATCGTGGTGAGCCATTCACAAGTTGGTTAGCTTTTCTGAAGGGTCTTAAGGTGATTTCGTGAAAATTCGAAAAGTGAAAGTTCTCCATAACCGAAAAATAAATCCTCTTACACCTGAATTTCCTTGCCATGAGCGCACAATAGAGAAAAGCAAGCATTTAGTTCAAGACGTACAAGAAAGTGAAGTGTCTCCCACTCTTTAGCAGATCTTAAGGCAACAAACTGTGCAGTAATGCCGTTTGTTTTCACCCACATTGTGTGGCATCTTCAGTTTTCTTCATCAGGTGGATGCTGCCTAGCAGAAACACAAACTTTTCGCCAAACTAAATATATACAAGAGGTAGGTATACTGATGGGTAGATATGCACGAAATTGAATTAGTGTCGGTAAAACAACTTGTCAGCAATGTTGTTGAGTTTCTCGAGTCACCACAAATTGTGCGTCGAGATTGAAACGTTAATTGTACAACAAAATATTCACAGTGGAGATGGTTACAATGGATGATGAATTGCGTCAATATTTCCTAATTGCTCCACCTTTTTCTTATTAGAAACCCTATGATTAAGTTCTAGGTCTAATCCACATTTTAGTCTATGTATTTGGCCCCAACAACATTTAAGGGGTTATGATAATGATTATAATTTTTGCATCCTTAATAGGTGCTTTCTATTTTTACTCATGAATTGAATCATGATGCATGACGCTCGACTCAAAATTAGAATATTCTGCTGTGAGAATGCATAGAAAAAAAACCCACGTTAACCAGCGAATCGTGATTCAATAACAATACTTAACTCCTTCCAGTGCTGAACATCACAATCACAAAAAAACCTGAATTTATTTATCGATTTATTCATTTATGGCGATGCAAACTCTGCTCATAGCAAAATCCTGTTTCAGTGAAAACAGGGAAAAACTATGCATTTGGAACAAGCTCTCTTTTGAAACATTTGCGAGTATAAATCTCTTCTATGCAACCGTCAATGGCACCAACCCAGACCAGATTTATGTTCAAATGTAAAGAAATAGCTACACCTGCTACAATATTTAAAACAATATAAATGTAGATTATAGCTATCTACTTTCACTCGGATATGATAGAGCAGTGTTCGGTCGTGCGGATAAATGACGAAATGAGATAGAACTGCAGCTGAAATATTTTTCTACCAAATTTTATCCCCTTCGGTATTTTAATGTCATATGGCTATACAAGAATACCCATTCATATCATCCATTCTTTGTCTAGGAGTATATTTTTGGATTTTCTTTTCTAGTTAGTTAACTAAGGCTAAATTATCTGCACAATCACTAGAGGCAAAAATGCTGGTCGATGGTTAACGTGCTTCTGCTTTTAGCTCTCGCGGAAGAAAGGTCTGCAGAAAAATTCAAAGTTTTTCATCAAAAGTCAATGATGATTTAATGATTTTGTTTTTACATTGGCAATTGGAATTCGGAATAAATTTTTAAAATATAAATAAAACATAAGCATCTGAACTCCGTCTATTCGATTTGGCAAACATTTCGATTTAGGTCCTTGTATGCTTTTTATGGCATCATTTATTTTAAATAAGTTGTTGCCATTAATAATAATTTCTTATTTTACTTTAGTTTTTATTTCATTTTTACCTTAATTAGCTCTTAAAATGTAAAATAAAAAACTTAAAAAAAAAATATTTTGGATAATTTTGAAGAATCAGATAAAAATATCTGGCTTGCATTCTTTTTTCGTATAGATCTTTATTATAATTATTTAAAGTTAACTACTTTTATTACTGAATATAGGTAATGCAACAATTTCAAAGTCGTTTGTATACACGTAGGTACTGCATACTGCCATTCAAATATGTGCGTTTCTTAATCAAATCACAAACCATTGACACTAGTAGAAGATAGTCAAATTAAATTATTTGACAAAAACGCTTATGAAAATAAGCCCAGCGACATCCGTAATATCCATATAAATAATGCCTCCATTATTGCCAACAACTGCGGAAGAATCTCCTGTGGTTTACCATTCCAAAAGTAGTTCAAGATCTTGGCATTAAATTACTAATACCAGTAAAATGAAAACAATTTCTGATGTACCTACTGCCAGACTGTGTGCTGTCTCTTCCATTACCCTAATCACATATCATTTACATAACATATAAAAGCAAAACAACAATGGAAATGAATTTCACCTCAACTCAAACCACAAATAAATTACTTAGACGCGTGATTACACGAATGACATCAGTCCAAATGACCCAGAAATAAAATCGTGAGAACAGCCACTACCCTCATACCCTAAAAACGTCCATATTGTCATTATACCTCAATCTATTCCCAGTGAAATTATATTAAAGCAATTCTTTCCCGAGCTTTTACATTCTTCTGACTATCCATTCGATCTTCCTTCTCCCCCCAATTAAAATGCCTCATTTTGTTATGTAGTTCATTAAGGTTTCCAAAAGGGCAGCAACTCCAGCAGTTCGGAAAAACACTATCATATGTGGTTATGGTAGACTTTCCATCTTTTTAATCTAAATCCAAGTTCACACAACGCGTGTGGGACATTTCACCTCTTTACACAACGACGTGCTCATCATCCTGGAGAAATTAGCAAGCCGATCCAATACAAACGCTCACGACCGACGAAAGTTTCGAACTTGGAATCGTATATTTGTGCGCGCAGAGCAACAATATGCGACTGCCTTTTTCATTTGGAATCTTTGAAGGAAAACGAAATCGAAAACGTGACCTCAACAGCAGTTCTCATTGCAGCTAGGCTACTCTCCGCTCGTGCTATTCTGCATCAGTATCTATATGTCGTAGATAGTTTTTTTTTTCTCCTTGCCTTAGGAGCTGATGGTATCTGAACTCATTGTCATTATCGTCGGCGGCATTCAGAGTCAGAGTCAGGGTTAGAGTCACTCGCTGCTGCACTTGAAGTATGTGCATCTGTGCACGGTTGTGCAAAATAATTATGCTCGAGGGCAGACAATGGGGAGATAGCTATGTAGCTTTATCGCCCTGAATCTAAATGATGATGGGTTGCAACTTTTTCTTCTCCTCGCCACTAATGGTTTTGTGTCATAGGTTTTCAGTCTGAGTGTGTGAATGTGGATCATAACTGCCTACGTGCGAATATAAATGGCGGTTGCGAAATTTAGGGCGTATGGGTATATTGGTTTGTAGCAAAAGGTGAAAGCCCTTCATAAGTTTTCATCAGTTTTCCCCCACAGCCAAATAACTTTAGCACTTAAGAAATGTTGACAGTCCCACCATTGACTCTTAAAAATATTTAAAAGTTAGCTTGGGGAAATGGCAAGTGTGGGGCTTCAGTGTACCATAAAAATGGCAGCTTAATAGCTAAGAAATTGCAGCCAAGCCTTAGAAGAGTTTAGAATTTAGATACGAATTTTTAAAAATTTAACTTAGGTATTTAAAAATGTCTAAATTTTTGAACCTATAAACGGGCCAAGCTGCTTAAAACACTAGTGGAAAACTATACAGTAAGCTGTTTATTCGACAGACACACATTCCTTATGCGTTATGCGTTATGCCCGATGTTGTAGTATTCAAGATGCAATGACATTTTCTTTCTTTAAAGCCAGTTTCCATTTGTAATACTTTACTTAATCTGGCTCTCGTGTACCTACTTGATAACAAGGTGATGGATCTGGTCTCGCTGCCACACTTTCATATTCGGCAGCAATGCTTTCGGCTTAACTGGGTACGACCGTGCATTGATGTTTGCAAATCTGATATCGACTTAGTTTCTTGGAATTTGTGTACATATTTTAAAATTGTAAGCCCAGTTAATGAATTTTAAGCTTCAAAGATTTAAGCGTTTCCATTAACAAGTGGCTGCCTGGGATCTGTTGCTTATCGGAAGACTTGAGGCACCTTGAAGCAAAAAACTTATAAACCCGCCAAAAATCACTTCTCACTGAAAATTATTTAAGGTTTCAATCGATTTTTTATTTGGGAATGCAATTTTTCCTTCCAATAAAGTTAAAAATTAACTCCCGCTAGGAAACTACTTTTCCAACCTAACTTTAGACTCACTGCCCGGGAACATACTTCTGGGTGACTATACAACTTGCTATAATTTAAGATCAAAACTGACATCTTTCTGCAAGCAGTCCATGACGCTCTTTCTTAAGAGTGGAAATTAGAAGGAAAATCACTTCTTGTTTCAGTGGAACACCTTTCTACTAACGTCAGCCTTTATTTCGAATCCTGTTGGGCATTCTTGCAAACTTTCCCTTTCGATGCAAGTGCATTCAACCTCAAAGCACTTCTTTGTATGATAATTGTAACCACGAACCGCACAAGAACCCTCCACATTTACACAGGCCATAGAAAACCAGTAGCAAAAGTTTTCACCGGATTCTCGAATGCAATCAACTTGCCCTATGCAGTTATTTTCGTTTCCACTTGCATTGTTTTCCCACCTCATTGAGTCTCTCCGTCTCAAGCAGTTGACCTCTTCAATCCGAAGTACTACTATTGGCACTTGGCTCCTTAGCGAACACCTGTAACCGTATGTAGCGTATACAACCGAAAGTGGCAACAATACTGACAACCCGTCGTCGGCGCTCGAATGAGGCGGCTACGGTGCCATATGAATCCATCTCCCCGGGGCCAAGATCCACTAAAAATGAATGAGTAAATCGAATGAATGATGGCCACTGCAAGCAACTCTTACCGCTGGAGTAGGTATATTCCTTCGCTATATTATGGGATCGCAAAGTATGTGAGTTCCCCACAACGTGCCGTGGCATCTCGAAACACAACACACAATGGATACGCTTGTGGTTGTTGCCTGGATTTGTAGGTTCCTATACCTACCATACCAACCAACTATCTATCACACAAACTCAAACTATTCCCATTGCAGCGAGCTTGCCTTGGTCTTGGCCGTGTTGGTTTTGGTAGGCAGCGCGCAGAATTTATGAATGTTGTGACAGGCAAAAGAAGAAGATGTCTATAAAAGAATTAACGCCACTATCATTCGGCATCAGTTATCTGTTGTCTGTTGTCTGCGCTTGGCGGCACTCGAATCGTTATCGTTTCGTTGTCATTCGTGTTGTGCGAAAAGTGCTTCCTATTGTGGTAGTGATCTAGGACTCACCGAGTGTGATCCTTTGAATTAAAAAAAAAATCAATAAAACAAAAAGAAAAAAAAAAAAAAAAACAAATTAATAACAATGCTGATGCAAAAAACATTCGGTGTGTTCGGTATAGTGATCCTCGGCACTCTCCTGCAGTCGTGTGTAGCCGCTAGTGAGGATATTAGTGGCAGCGGTGCCACATATCAGAACGCTGGTATGCGCACAGTGGTGCGTGTCTACGATGAGTGCTCCAAATCGGAGGGTGGTTTTGTGCCATGTTTAAAGAAAAAGACGATCTCATTCATTGATCGGATTTCGACAATTGACGCTATTACCGTTGCCGATGGGATTAAAGTGGTACGGCTGCCAGATACTCCAATCACACGTCCTGTGAGTGAAAACGAATTAGAGTCTATATTGCCACGATCTATTGACGATCGTGACACTAAGCTAACAACGTTGCTGATCGATCGGTTGAGTCGGTTTTTTAACGGACACTCAATGCAAGTGAACTTCCCCAAGCTGACATCGGAGGAGATCGGTCGAGGTCTAGAAGAAGGTGGGTAGATTTGAATCTATTTTTTTTAGAGCTGCGATTTGCTGAAAGTGAGAGAGAGTGGTGAATTCTTTTGAATCGGTCTTTTAAGAGAAACATCACTGATATCAATCAAGTTTCTTGCCTAAAGGTAGCTGAAATGTTGGGAAGAACGTTCCTAATGTTAAATCTACGGCTAAGACTGTACTGTGGAAAAAACCAGGATGTTTATTTTAATGAATTTTCTTTATCTATTGATTTCTGGGGCAAAAAGATCAGTTCAAACTTGACACTTATATTGATATAAGTTTCAGACCTTTGGTACTTTTTTTTATATCATTTGTATAATATCATATGGAACTTTTAACCATTTTTAAAGTCATCCAAAAGAATAGCTAATATTTTTCTATGTACCTAACCCAAATTAAATTAGAGATATTAGCTTAGTCCACTGCTTGAACACCATTTCGCAAAACGGAACAAAACCACTTTTGACAAAAATCATGTTAGGAGCTTTAATATCGTTAGCATAACTTTCCACGTACATAGAAAAATATTAAAATCAAGTAAAAACTTATTATTACCTTTTTATATATTTTTGTAGCAAAAAGAAAGACATTAATTTTAAAGAAAATAACAGCAGGATAGTGTGTCTAAGGGGAATTCAGTTGCGATAACCCTTTTTTTTATATAAGCATTTTGACAAACACTTTTTGTTATTTAACTTTTATGACAGACACCTTGCTTTATTTAAAAATTCAGTGAAGGACTATGATCTTTACTTATACCATTCCTTGCTACGTCGTTGCCATTATTTTTTTGTTTTCTAAAGGTTCTTACTGCGTTCTTGTGAAGTAATTTTCCTTAAAAATTCATCATATCGTTTCATTAAAGGCTAATGACATTTACATACGGATTTTAGAGTAGTTATTGTCTTCGTTCCTTTTTTTAAAAGTTAAAATCTTAAAAAGATTTTATACTGACTTGCAATATAGGAGAGCATCTCTCGTATCACAATTCATCTTTACAAGTGAGTATTTGTACATACATTTTTTGTCGATCGGTCAGGTCGAAACTGCTTTCGAACTAAAAGAAGAAATATAATTATGAGAACGCGTATTGTATCATTAGAAAGGGTTTAATAAAAATGCTCCTATTGTGCAATAACTTTAATCTTAGTACACGCACCACGTCACCGGTGGCTATGGAATGCATTCAATAAAAGGGACATCTCAATTTGTTCTTAACAGAAACGATTTGAAAATTCTATCAAAGCTTCGAAAAATAAATTCTGTAAATAATTTCTTTGATTTAATATTTATTTACATTTTTTTTTTATTTTTAATAGGAAAATCTCGATAGACATAATGGGTTTAGCAACCCAAAGCAGCGTGCTATAATCGCACTAAAAACACCTATTAAGTCATAACATGACCAATCAAAGCAACATTGAAAAATGATTTTAGTTTCTTTCCAAAGTTCATTTGCGTTTGAGATGGTAATATTTTTTTTTTTTAGACTTTAAGGTCGAGAGGTTTAGTTCTTTTTAGTCTACGAGTATTATTTCGTATATTTAAGACGTCTTCTATATCAGGTTTAATATATGCATCTACAGACGCTCATTGTCACGAATTGAGTATTTTTACATTACTTCCAAATCAAAAAAAAAAAAAAAAAATATTTAAATGACAGAATCCTAGGCTGATAAGTTGGTAGTTTGAGACTTATACCTAACGCAGCAAGAGTGCACTTGTAATTAGCCTGTTGTCTGTGATAGTTAAACTGCGTAGCTAATTACATTTTGAATACGTGATTAACTTTTAAAATTAAAATTAGATAGAAGTAGGTATTAATAAAATATAATTAAAAGTTTGGAGGTAAATAATACGAAGAAAACAACATCACTAAAATGAACATTTTCGTAATTAATTATCAAATTAATTCGAATTTGCTTGAATATTATTTATTTCGTATTTCGTTCGTAAATCTTTTTTTTTGAAAACTTTTCCGTGCCGTTCTGCACGAATACGAATGTTGAAAAGATATTGACAAACGGCATCATTAGAAAATATTCATCTCGAAGTATTAGCATTATAATTAGGCTTAAGCACAATTATTATTTTATTTTTAAACGGCTTCACTAATAATCATTTTTAATCTTCTCAATAAATATTTTTTAAGGTCAAAATTTTGAATTTTGAATGGGAAATTTCGCCTGTAGACTGAAATTGATTATTAGTATCACGGTTTTCAATGGAAAAGATCGTAGTAACATCGCTTTATCCTACAAAAAAAAACTAGCTTACCTATCGCTAATACATACTTCCACCCTCTGAAGGGGGGAAATAAACAAAATAAAACAACACAATTTGTTTTAAATTATTTCACTCAATTATTTCGTGAACTTACCATAAACGGAAGCTGAATGTATATTACTGGCTGATTTATATTGCTTCATTGTATGTATATACCCAAGTGTTTTAAGTGAAAGAAAATAGCATTCGAATTGCAACATGCAAATTCTTTACATAAAAACAAATAATCCAAAAGTGAGGATTATCTCTTTATCGACATATACAACTCAATCTCTGAGATATTAAAACAAACTGAAGACAGTTCGTATCAAAACATTAGAAAATGCTGATATTTATCCAAATTTGTCTTTAATTATTTTCTGTTTTTTTTTTTTTTTTTTTTTAATAACCACTTACCATTTTTAATTTACAAATGTGCTTGTAACATTTTTCTTGGTGGAATTAGTTACTGCGGAGAAAACATCCATGGAGTTTAAAGAAGAAGATGAGGATATTAATGGAATAGTTGCTGATTATTTGGACGATGATAGTGAACAGATTGATAAAGATGGTGGGTAACACGTAATGTGAAACCAGTAATGGATCGAATGGAATTTTACCTACCACGCATGTTTGTTTGGTATCTAGTACTCAGAAACTCTATACTTAATTTCCAATTAGTTATATTTATCTACGTTTGAATTGCATGTAATAGTGTATGTGTCTGTCTTAGATCGTCGTTGGCTTTGCATGGTATTATTTATTCTTAGCATGTTGCGTGTCTGTGTTGATAGTATTTTTCTTTATTTTCAATGCGTTTTGAAACATTCACATTTAAAACGAAAATTTAGATTTATTTATAAAAAATATATTCAGCAAATGGTCATCGACATCTTACCTCACATTGTTGTGGCCGGGCGGTGGTCGGCGTACATTGTCTTCGTTTGTGAACTATATACCTCGCATAGGTATAAAAAATCTACTTATTACGAATTAAACATACCAGAAGGAGATCCATTTAAGAGTACTAACACTATCATGATCATTGGAGAGTATGTGTAGCAAAAACAATTCTGATTACCAGTAAGTTGAGTTTACCATGCCTCTCGCGATAAATTGATCTCCCACATATATGTACCATACCGTCTTCACGGGAAAAAAAAATAAATAAAAAAATAATATAGGTGTTGTTTATATATCCCAGCGAAACTGTTTCTAACTAAGTTCATAAGACACTAGGTGTATGCGGTTACGGAAACAAGGATTTTAAATTTTGATTCTTAAATAATTTGTTTAATAAAAGGATGATTCTCATAAGTACACTTAACCCGTAAACATTTTGATTTAAAGCTGTTGGATATTGCTCAAAATCACAGACAGCATATTATATTTATGAAGCGCTTAAATAAGTGCTTTGGTGCCAGCAATTTACACGAACTACAAAGCAAAGGTGACGCGAATATTTCCATGTTCAGTTTTACATAGCAACAGTACAATGCTCTTATAGTTTATAGGTCATTTAAAATTGCCACACTCCACTTGCCTACTTTAAATTGTGATGAGTTTTGTTCTTTTTACCTCGACAAATTTCCAGGTCACTCCGATGCAGAATTCTTCTGGATAAAAAACAAAGCACAAGACTTGTACCGCAAATTATACTCATTTCAAATAGCAGCGGTACTAATGCGTTACTGATTTTATCTCTAATTTTTAATTGCCCCCACAGAGTACCAACATTCGTATTATGCGTTGCATATCTGGGTTCCACAGAAGTTTTAATGTCACTTACCTCTCATTTGTTTTGTTGTGTCTGCCTATGCTTAATGAGGCAATCATTTTGCACCAGTTGCACCTAATAATCGCAGCCATAAGTTGAGAGTGAGTTTGCTTCAATCGCCAACTGGAACTGTGATTTTTTGCCTCAATGACCATTGTGGATGAAGACTTTTATCAAAACCGTTTAACTGATTCAATTGTTATGATCTGTCCCAAGTGGCACAAGCACATGGAGAAGAGGCAGCTTTTAAAATCGGAAAGCTAGTTGTTTATATTATAGATGGAGAGTCGAACGGTATAATTTCAAAATTACTTGTGCGATCACACTTTACATCGATTAATTAACTCATCATAATTGTTGAGCGTACCAAACGCAAAGTGATACTTCAAATGAAATAACACCACAATTTCACCAAAGTGGAAAAAAACGATTTTCCTCCACCAGTTGCGGTTTTGCCAATAAAAGTAATGGAAGACATTATAATGCAAGCGTGTTTTTCTCTTCTTCGCTTCTCTTTTTCCCATCAATCATGGTAAGTGGATTGTTGATGGAAATGGATTTTTGTTTACCCTTTAAGGAGTGTCTGCCTATTCGATTGGGGTTAAGTGAAAACAGTGAAAATTCGAGTTAGATACTAGCGACATTCGCTATTTGGGCGTGATGGACGATAAGAGGGTTTCCATTACTCAAAGAAACTCCGCGGAACTAATAATCATTTCTAGTGTACACTATTTAAGAATTATAAGAAATATTGTTCATCTACAAATTTTATAAGCAATGTATAACGACTCTCATACAACGTGAAGGCCAATGGTGGGTCCATCGCGATCCTCGTTTACTTTTAGAAGGCATTGAACAGAAGGAACAGACCTATGGCCAGTGGTTTGAGTTACTTTAAAGGCGTGAAAAATTTGTTTGTGGAAAGTCCATATTCGTAATAATACTGAAATGACCTCTAATCCCAACGTAACTTTTCAACTTCTCCCTTTGGTGAAATATTTCATATAAAATTATGTAATGTGACCAAAAACGCATGCAAATTAAGGTCAAAAATGGGTATTGTCAAATAGAACCAGTTTTAAACACGGCGGTGGAATTGTTTCACATGGGAGTAAGTTTACTTGTTTTTAAATTGACTTTTAAGCGCAACTATGAAGGATATCAAGCAGACCAAAACACATTTAAAAATTAGTTCGCCAACTCGAATCAACTTCAACTCACACTTAAAACCCATTCTGTGGCAACAAGGAAAAACAGCAAAAGTCGACTTAATGTCAATAGATTGATCCTTTTCGATAAAAAAAAAGTTGTTGTGTAAGTCAGTGAGGTGAGTCAGTCTGTCATGATTTTCCAGCGCATTTCGCAGTGTACCTGCAGTGACAATTTTCAGTTCCCAACAATATTTGATAAATTTGCACACCATTGAGTAACTTGAGGTGATTCAAAATCGAACTCATGAAACATCTCAAAAATATTGATCCGGCTGGTTTCATTTCCTTCTGATGAATTGTCTGCCGCGACTCTCTGCTAATACTCATTGGAACAGGTGAACTCCTTTTCGTCACTGAAGTAGTCAATGTATTGCCTCTGTTGATGCATCCTACCTGAAGCATTTCGATAATAAGGCCTTAATGGGATAACTCATGATTGGCAACAATGTTAACCTTATTTTGATAAATCAACTTATCTGCTCGGAAAAGTTCTGCAAAAAAAACTCAATTGGGACAAAAGCATGACTCTGAAAACAAAAGCCTGTCTTTTCATTTTTTACGTAAAGGTTTTCATATTTTGATTTGAAAAGCTTAATTAAAATTAAAAATGCAAAAACATAAATTCTAGGCTTTAAAATCATAAAAGGCTTTGAAACTAATTGCACCATCCTCTATTCTGAAAGAAAACTTTATCCGATTTATACTTTTATTTTAACGTTTACAAAATTTCCTAGCATAGATAATACCAAACCAACCAGAAACTACTTCTAAAGTTCCTGTTTCTTTTTTTTTCGTTTTCATTTCAGGACGTGGAAAGATGAAGAAAATGATGGGAATGATGATGATGGGCATGGCCATGAAAATGATGGGTATGATTCCCCTTGCAATGGGTGCGCTATACATTCTGGCCGGCAAAGCGTTGATAATATCAAAGATTGCCCTGTTGCTGGCGGGTATTATTGGCTTGAAGAAATTAATGTCTGGCCGTGGTGGTGGTGGCAATGGTGGTGGTGGCGGTAGTTCCGGCTGGTCATCAGGCGGCGGTGGAGGTGGTGGCGGTGGTTGGTCGTCTGGAGGCGGCGGCAACGGTGGATGGGATCGACGTTCATTAAACGAAGCACATGATCTGGCGTATCGCAGTTATAATAAAGTGCCGCAGCAACAACCGCAGCAGCAGCAACAACAACCAGATGTTCAAAAGTCATAGAGATTTCTGTGTATTGCAATTTTTTCTGTTATAGGCATGAATTGTAATATGTAATTTAATTTAATTTCTTTGCTTTAGGATAAATTTTTGTTCTATAATAATTTATTTAATTTATTGTATTTATATAATTTTTGTATGACGAAAAAAAAGAAGGTAGTTTTAAGACAATTTTTCTAAACTTGAATCCTTACTGGACTGTTGTTTTTGTAAACGTTTGACTCATTAGATTTGTTTTCTTAAGTACCTATTTCTCTGTTTTCTGTACAAGCATTTAAGTTGCTGATTTAATTTTCTTATTTATTTCTCTATGTTTATTTAATAAACCCTTAGTTTAAGTATGAAAAAACTTATGTGCTAGATAATATTTTATAATAAAATATTTAATTTCTGTTCAAAAATTGTTGTGTTTTTACTCGTTTACTTGTCCATAGAGCTTCCATATAAAATTACTGATTGTCATCAACAAAATATTTAGTGTGAAAGCTAAAAATGATTATTAATAAGGTGGATCTTGCTCGTTGTCGTCTTGAATTAAGGGGTTGAGATGTGGTTCTATGTGATAGGATGCCAGGTGGAGTGCAAGATGCATGTGCAAGCTTTACGAAAAGTCTAAGATGTAAATGCAGTACCGGAATATATCGACCAAAATGTTGTGCCTTGGCTATAAAATCAAAGTAGCCACAATTCACATAGGAAAAATTCCGAAAACCACATAGCCAGAAGGCGTGCAGATGAAGCTATATTAACGGCCCACTGCCATAGCTGCGCTAACACAAGTGAGAGTGAGATAATGTTCCATATTTTGTGTATGTTACCGGCCCAGCCAAAAGCAAACACAGTGCAGTAGGTTAGCATTTCAATGATGGGCTTTAGGCCCCCCAAGGAATCACTTCAATAACTTCAGATGTTTTTTATTATGCCCACATGATCTATATCATCACATCATAAAATTTCTCAACTGCACAATGTGGTTTCGAATTTCTATATAATACCTTTCCCTCGATATATGAAGGTCCCTTGAATTGTGGTCCCAAGCCGGTGCCCTAATTGTGCATTTCCTTGATAGGAAACCGGGAAAACAGTTGCCTAACCAATAAACGTAGTCGAAGGTATAACACCTCCTCACCAGCGATGCGCTGCAAATAAAAGGTGATCCGTTTTCTTGACAGTAGTTGCAACTATTTGAGCTCTGTGCCTTATACATTATACATAATATACTGCATCCCTAATTATAAAGGTTGGCAGTCACCGTCCTTTCATTATTCCAATAAACACAAACTCATGTTAAGTTACAATACATTTCAACACATACCTACATGGAAAAGAATATCAATGTTTAGTAGCAATCTGCAAATCACGAATTCGCATCTACCGTCTACAAACTGATTTGTTCAACTCAGTGTCCAACATACTTCATCAAGGTAAACACCTTGCAAACAATAATTTCCATCATTTTTGTTGTGTGATTACTGTTTTATTTTAATTTGTCCAAAATATCACAAAATAAACTTTCATCCCAATTTCGTGGAATAGGTAACTGAAAAAGAATAAAACAAAATTATGTACAACGACATAACCGCCAGCAGATTGAATTACTTGAAAACAAATTTCAAAGCAAACTTACGTCATGTCACTTTGTTGAAGCATTCAAGAAACAAGAACAAGAAGTGCCGTAACTTAGGTACCCAATAATAACACTAACGAACCATCTAACGAACCTCACTACAGTAAGACAAGTTTATTTTTGTATGGTTTTATTTTTCGCTGTTTGTCGGCGATTAACGTACCCGACAATTTTCCAACTTTCAATGCAGAGCTTACAAAATAAGAAAGATACCAACCTAAGCTAGTGATGAATTTATATGTTGCTTTTATACACACATAAAAAAAGTTATCGTGGCAAAGCAGGGATTAAATGAAAAAAAATGTTGTTATTGCTTATACACTGCTTATATGGAAGTAGGAATGAGAATTGACAAATTGCTTGTTTGTTTATGAAGGAAAACAGAAATTGTTGCTAGGGATCCCTTCGAAAATGTTCGGAAAAAGGTGTCCCTGGCTTTCCAAAAAGGTCCCATATGAAATTAAAGAAAAACAACAGTATCGAAACAGTACCCCAAATGCTTTTATTTCATTTAAAAAAAATCATAAAAAATCATACGTTATTTACATTAGGTACATCATATAGAATTTTGTATATCGGTGAATCCGTTTAATAAAAAGAAAACAAATATTGAAAATGAGACCTGTACTGCCGGACGAAATCGGAGGAACTGGTAGCTAAATTTTAAAAATGCAGGAATGGGGAACAGAATGCTAAATTTTGAGACTGTAGGTAGGGTAAGTTCGGGCATTATGGCGCACCGGGTATTATGGCGCACCTCGCAAATATCATACTTCCCAAACTCTAATTAAAATTAAAATAATACAGAAACTTCAATCTTTGCCGAACACGTGCGCAGTAAACATAGACAGTCGGTACGACGAGTTTCGCTGAACAAAAAAAATAAAAACAAAAAAAAAATTGTTTGATTTTGGTTTTCTATAATTTCGCTTTGTGTTTGGATTCGTTTTTCTCGGTAAGTATACAACGCAGGTTTTCGGTGTGAAGAGTGGAATGCAGAACACAGTTTCAGTTTTGTTGTGTAACGGCAAAAATTTGAAATGAAAAGAGAACTACGTTTTTTTTAAATGTGTTGTGAATAAGTGATTTTTGTGTAATATGGCGCAGGTGCTGTAAGGGCATTATGGCGCACCCGCGCCTTATGAAGTTTTCATGTAAATCATAGTTTCATACCGATGTCCTTCGTCTCTTCCTGTTTTTCTTTGTGTTCTGTTTTGCAAAGTTATATTTTGTTATGCATACTATATAATTCTCTGAAAAATTTTGAGATCCAGCTAGCCAACGAGTCGGGTGTGGTCGAAGATTTTGGGGAGAACATTTGCGCTGGATGTGGTGAAGATTACACCACTACAACCAAAAGGGACGAGTGGATGCAGCGTGTCCTTTATGGACAGTGGTCCCACGACTCCTGCGCTGTTTTCAGAAACCTCTGCGATGGATGTGGGCGTTTAAATAAAAAAATAAAAGCTAGTCGCCATATTGCCCGCATGTAGGGCAATATGGTTTTTTTATAAACTATTTTTAAATAAATTTATTTTTAGTTAATGAATTTGATTTATTATTTTTATTAAATATATTTATGTTACTTTTATGTCTAGTTTATTTAAAAAAAATAAAATAATTAAAAAATGTTGTTCGTAGAAAAGTTATTTCAGATTGAAATTTTGTGCGCCATAATGCCCGAAGTTACCCTATATGTGAATTGTGTTTTCAAAGAAAATTATGGATGTAATAAATTGTTTAGCGTTGCTTGAGAGCCACGTGGAGAGAAGAAATATCCTTATAGCACTAGACAATCAGGCGGTGAACAGACACATGGAACAAGCAAACATCAAAACATCACAACATCATTGGCACTGGAATGTGTACTCAGGCGCAATAAGTGCTCATCTAAAAGTGAAGTAACACTGACTTGGGTACGAGGACACATAGGGATCGAAGGCAACGAAAAGGCGGACTCCGCATTGCAAAACAGGGGACGACTGAAAAGTTGCGGGGACCAGAACCATTCTCTTCAATTGGCAGAGGAATGGTTGAACAGATGATTCACAAATGGATCACGTCAGAACAAATGACAAGGTGCTCAACCGTAAAACAATGTAGACAGGCTACAATGGCAATTAAGTGGTCGACCTGCTCCACCCCTTAAATGTACAAATAGTACGAACGTGTTCTGTCTACGTGAATGTGAAAACAAAATAAATGTCGATTCTGTTAAAAGAGAGAATACCATTGTTTTGTGTCTTGCAAATAACCAATTCTGAAAAAATGGCCCATAGTCCGATTTGGACTATTTTGGAAAAGGCGGGTCCCGGGGTTTTGGAAGAATGGATATACCGTAGGTATATTCAGTTTTCTCACTGTGACCCCACTAGACGTCTGCTCCATTGTATGCTCCATCACAGTATCCAATTAGGTACCAGAAATAAAAATCTCAAAATGAGTCTCAATCTATAAAAGTATAAAATATAAAAAGGTATCTAAAGCTAAAAAAAAATGTATACCATTGCAAATGTTAACAAGCTCTCCTAAATGTATACCACGCAGAGCAGCCCGAATGCTTGTCACACAGTAACGTGCACCTGAAGTGCTAGCGGGCTTTACTGTCTTTACACTTTTCTTCGCATCGTGCGGTGGATACTTTGTTAAAGTAAAAGACTTTCACTCGTTGACAATAGTTAGCTCTTCATTTGAAGCATATAGTAAGGAGTTTTGGAAAAGTATTAATAAAAAATAAAACCTCGTACATGGGAGCTTGATGGAATTGTTCAAATTGTGTCATTTCTTCACTGTCATTTGTGTCATTCCTGTGACTCTGTTAAGTAATAAAATAAGAGTAGACTGCATTGTTAACACACGCCACTAAGTTTGGATTAATTCATTTCTAATGGATTGGAAGGATTACTATAGACAAATCCATAATATGGATATGACCCAATTTGAATAAACGTGAATCAATGAAACTTCAGCTACAGGAGACTTGACTTGACTTTTTAAAATTCCGTAAGTATAAATAGCTACGGTACAAACAGAGTCAGAGACACACCACATACCACTTGCAAAAGAAATTCGAAGACGGTCGGTCGTCGGAGATCTTTTCTTCTTGCAGGAAGACCGCTAGTATTCAACTGATTTCCAAAAAAGGAAGGTTTGTCTTCCATATAGAACTAAAGTCCAAGAGATTAATATTCCTCATGTTACATTTGGTAATGAAAAAGTCAGTAATCATCGAAGGGCCATCTAAAAATAAGCAACAACCTTTACGGATTTCGCAGTCGTTCGACAGATCAAAGGCGTAGCCTAAAACATCTCAACTGTAATGGAGTTCTGCTACGCAAGTTAGCCTTTTATGGAATACCACTACAACGTTCTATTCATTTAACTATTTTATATTTTTTTTCCTATCAATAATCAGCCTGAAACCAATGATTGCATAGCATAGGCCAAGCTCATTACACTATTGCATTAGTTTATATTTTTGGGACGAATGTCCCAATGTTAAAGGTACCTTTAACATTATGTCGAGCTCGAACGACTGAATTCACGCAGTTGAACTATCAAATGATTGTCAGGTGTTTGTGAACTGTTTAAAAGCCTTTGGATATAATTTGTGTGTTTTTCTGCAATCGAACCTAATATGCTTTTCACACCAAGCCGAAAACCGGCTTTTCGGGAAAACACGCGAAAACTTAAAAGTTTTCCCATAGGTACATATTTCAATTTTCAAAACGAGTCGTTTGCACTCGTTACACCACGACTTCCAATCGTTGGGTTGTAGGAACAAACACACATTTGCAACATTCAGCAAGTTCAGAAAAATGGCTGACCGAACAAATGTCACAACTCACAACTCAAAATCATTTTCCACAATTGATGGGTCAATATTATTTTTAAATGCACTAAATTCATTTTGTTTGTTAATTAATGCGATCGAAATTTGTAGCCACAAAAGCTTGCACCGAAGTTTAACGACTAGTGTCTCACAGCTGATTGAAACGTCAGACGAAAACTAGTTGGTGGTCGGTGTGAACGCATCGCCGAGTTTTCGAGGAAAACACGGTTTTGGGATTGGTGTGAAAAGCAATAAGACTCACTGATTTTAATTATAAAAGAAATTTGAGGAACTTAGTCGCTCAAATGAGATTAAGGAAGTTGGTAGAGTGAAGCGGTTCTAGAAATATGACAAGGAACCTAGTGTGCAGGTTTCATCACAAATACTACTATTTTATAAATTCAGACCTAAACGAATGATCGCACAATTTGATTAGACTTATGCCACAATCTCAGACGGTGTCCAATTCTCCTAAAATAGAAAGTCATATTTTTGAAACAGACTGAAGGCTTTTCCCATAGATAAACAGTGTCTATAGGCAAGAGTAAAATTCAAGAGAAAATAAATTCAAATGTCAAATATAATAAATCCATTCTTTTCTACAGACACAACAAAATCTTAAACCAGCCCAAGCTACGAAGGGGCCGAATACATATGGGGCCCAGAAATAATCCATTATGCTGCTTCCACGCATCAACCGGACCCAATTACTGTTGTTTAATGTTAAGGTGATATTTTAATTATTTTACACCCATCCCAGATCAAATTGTTTGATCAGCTTCGCCTCAGAAAACCGGTAAAATGTAATAAAATACATAAGCCCGCTTTTCAAATAACCGCCTCATTAAACAACAATCGCTAAACTATTATTATTTGTTTATTTAAAAAAAAAAACGATTTGAATTGATCTACGATCGCGATACCGCCATTCCACGCCGCATTTAAATCCAATTCAAAGTCATCGATCGCCTAAGTGAGCCAGCTAACAAGGTGTTGAACTCTATCGTATAACAGAAACCGATGAATGTGCTAGCTACCTCAACCTGCAGCCAGCTATCAAATTGCGACTTACCACAATTGATCTGGGCATCATGCCGGAGTCCGTCGAATAGTTTCTCTGACTCTCAAGTTGTTTATGTTTGTGAAAGATACATGCGTATTGTAAGTAAAGTAGGTATATGCCCAACGGCATACGCCGTTGTGCTGTCGGGCTACTACACATTACTAGCGAACACAGGCATTTCTTCTGATGTTAGCTACTGGTTCGATTGTTTTTTGAGGAAGTAATTTCCATAAATCGTCTGTGTCGGGCTGATCACGTGCTGACACCAGAGGCTGATTCGTAACGGCCGGATCGATGGCTAATTGTTTTTTTTTTTTTTTTGCTCTGCAACGGTGCTTGGGAGATTATTCTTTTGGATTGGCTTGTGAATGAGTCGCGTCCAGTCGAGTGAGCAATACATGGGGAGAGCGTTTTTTTTTTTAAGACATTCACCTAATGAATGAGAGCTATTCGATCGAGCGACTTGATTGGAGTTTGATGGCCTCAATTGGATATAGACACATCGCTATGACGTGCGACGTACGAGTACTACCTATTCAAAATGTGTGATTAAATGTGGGGCGCTCAATTGAGGAGCTTAAATGGAATATTTTTTTAGCACGCACATTCCTCTGTACGTGTACATAGACCTAAGGTTTCGCTTTCTAAAGGCTTGCCGTTGGTCTTTTGCCAAAAGTAAAAGTGGATTAGGTTATTAGTTGGTCATGATGGGAGTGTTATCTAGCAAATAGTACTATAACAATACAAAAGTGTTTATACATAGAGGAGAAGGACATTTTTTCTAGAGCGTGGGAAGGCATAAACACTTCTGGGAAGGGATGTGGGGTGTTGTAGATATCTGTCTGCGGAATTTCCAACTTATGCAGATTCTGTCTTCTTTTTTTTCTTGACCTAGCCTATGGAGGTTTGGAGTCTTCATGAGATCCCATAGCAAGTGCTACTTGCATTAATGACGCAAAAACGCAAAAAAAAATCCGATATGCAGTTAGTTAGTAAAATAGCTTCGTTGGGGATTGATATATTAAATTTTATCACAAAATATAAAGCAAAATCTATAAGCAAGATTTCCTGGGCCAAATCTGATTCGGAGAAATATTTATTTCATTGCTTGCCGAAAACATCTCGAAATAAATAGAGGCACCAATGGTTATAGTGGTTAGCTGTGAAAAACATTTGTCAATATTCTACAAGCTCTGCATTGTCGCGCTAGGTTTCAATACAAATTGAAATTGATATAATTGTTGGTACCTACCTACTTCACTAAAGAGGAACTTTTATAAACAACCTGAAACTCAGTAGGCGTTGAAGATAAATTTAAATTCCATCTCCCATTTTTTTCATGGCATAAACCAACGAATCAGCTTTTAAAATATCTGTACCTATCCCAAACCAGACCTGTACACAACCTTATTTATTCTGCAGTATTCTTCTACAAGAATACAATTTTAAAATTTCTTACAATTCATTTCATCGTATGACTTCGTTGTTCTTTGGAAAATACTTTGGAGCAGAACTGAGAGCTTATAGAATATACGAGTACTTGTTTCCTTTGGCAATTTTGAAAGAGGAAATAGCACGGGTGTGGCTGTACTTTACTTGACGTTAAGAAAGCTTTTGAAACTGTATGGTACTGTATGGTTACTGCACAAGCTTCTGAGGCTGGGTTTCCCGATGTATTTGGTTAAAATTGTTGAGTCATTTTTATCAGGGCGTTCGTTTATGGTAAACAGCCAATCAACTGCATTTTCAATGGAAGCAAGTGTACCACAGGGCTCAGTGCTTGGTCCAATACTGTGCAATATTTACACACATGACTTCCCAAGATTAAATAACTGCGAATCTGCTATCTTGGCAGATGACACATGCATTTATTGTTTAGATTCAATTGGTTTAAACTTTAAACATTGAAACCAAATTGGAATCCGACTTAAATGTAATTCAATCATATTTCAAAAAACGGAAGATTCAAATAAATGCTTCAAAAACTCAGGTTATTTCCTTTTATAAATTCGTAGACAAAACTAAATAATGAAAACAAACTTATTTTTTAAGTTCATTTTCCAAGCAATAATGTTTTATGGATCGCCAGTTTGGAGCAATTGTCCAAAAACTCAGCTTCGTCGACTAAAAGTAACACAAAATAAGGTACTGAAAATAATTGTAAACTTACCTTGGTATTTTCGACATACGATCTCGTAAATTGAAAAAGTGTGTGCAGTTCACCTGGCAGTCCCTTGATTAAAGGTCTACTACCTAATTGAAACCCATGAACTGTTGTTACTTATTGTCAATATTATTTAATATTTTTCGTTGCTTCATAAATAAGTACCTACATATTACCAATTTTTTTTTTTTTTTTTTGTTAAGAGAAACATAATTTTGTTTCATTGCCAATTAATTTATTTATTAATTTTAATTTATTTATTTATGTTAATTTATGAATATCTGTTATTTTATGTGTATTTGTTTATTTATTTAATCATGTTAATTTACGAGTAGGTATCTTTTAATCTATTAATTTATTTCATGGCTGTTAAAATTACAAATATTTCGTCGGTTGCTGATGGACTATATTGTTAAGCATCGTGTCTTTGGTTATACTCGATGTTGGATGTATTCGATTGAATGGCAAAAAAGAGGCTTGCCTCATGCGCACATTCTCATTTGGTTAATCGAAAGAATGCAACCAGACCAAGTTGATGACATCATATGTGCCGAGGTTCCAGATCCCGAAAGCGATCCAGACCTGCATGATGTCATAATTACAAACATGATTCATGGGAATGTTTGAAAATGGTATCAGTATTTTTATTTCACATTTTCTGTTTCGTGCGAACCAACTTACAAACACATGAAAACCAATTTAACAGCTCACTAAAATTCGATCACATTTCGGTTACAAGTCATTACCAAATACATTATACACACTGTTACTGTTACGGAAATATGTCTGAAATGTAGGAACAGCGCTTACACTATAACCATCAATTTCTACTTGGGTTCTGGACACGATAGGCGGGACTGAAAGATAGGATACCATACTATAGGTGGTACTTTGCAAAACATAAACGGGATGGTATAGGAAAACGATTTGTGGCACCTCCCATTCAAAAATAAAATCAAGCGCTATTTCTAAAGTTACATAATTAAAATTATAATGGACATTGCCCAAATAAAGCACTTTGCAAACCTAAGCGGATTCCGCTTATTCAGAACGGCTTGCCATTGGTATTTAAGCGTCTACATAAATTAACATGTGCATTGTGCATGCTCAAAATTATTACTTTAATTACATTAACGAATTTGGGCGAAACGAAGTTCGCGGGGTCAGCTAGTATTAAATATTATGTATACATACGCATATATAAATGTTTTCTTAGGTATAGGTTTTCAGAAGTAAGATAGTTATATCCAATCTCTGTAAATTGTGCAGTACTAGTTGTTTAAGAATGTATATTATTTCTGAAAAAACAATTTGTTTTCTTCAGTTTTTGCTAGTATAGAATCCGCCGTAAAAAGTGCATTAATGTCGGTAACGTTATTTGATTTTTTTGAGATTATGGAACGAGCAGCCCATCCGAACTCCACATAACTTTTAACGTTCTAAATCCGCACCAAAGTCAATGCGGACGCCAACGTAAACAAAAGTGGAAAGAACCAAAAGGTACGATTTAATTCAAACACATTAATGTTTTTGAATACATTTTTCAGTTTTATGCAGAAAAAGAACAACAACTCGAGCGCAATTTGAGACGATGGTGGAGCCAATGAAAAGAAGGCCGTATATTGCAAAAAAAAAAATTACCAAAAAATCGCCAGATTTATTGCAAGAGTTTTGGATGACTCTGACTAGTTGTTCAAAAATGTATATTTTTGCTGAAATAATAAATAATGTAATATACATACTCGAATAATTTCGCAATTTTGAACCCACTTCTTAGGGTGCTTAAATGGCTTGTTCGTCTTCCATTTGGAAAACAATTATCACCCAATGGTGACGACTGCTTGTAATTCTTTGCTTATGCCCAGTTACACACCGTAATATTAATCTTCCATGCAAAACTGCCTCAGGTCGCCCGCAAAAGCCTAAAAAACGTGTCCCAAAAAACCCAACCCTATGATTAACTCCTTCTACAAACTGAAGTAGATGCGACACTCCCTATACTTTTGATGAATTTATTAGTCCTGCATCGACTTTCCCTAAAAAAAACAAAAAACATTGTTACAATTCCATATGCAAGCAGCTCAAATAACCAGCAATTTGTGCCAATTCGTTAGAGTCATAAACGTTCAACACCGCACAGGGCAGCTGCTGAGCAAATGTTTACAATTGTTTATTAAAGCCTGCGGCCTGTACTGACTTCATTCCCCTTGAAAGCAAGCAATTTCGGTCGCCTGAATTACCATAGCAATTTTTCAAATGCTCACCTCATATAGCCTATCGCACTTAAGTCGCACTCTGGGCTCTAAGTGTCCATCCGTTTTCTCGTAAATGGGTGCCAAGTAGTTTGTCAAAATGTTAACATCTTCATTTGCATTCCAGAAACATAACGACTGCAGGTAATCACAGCACCTTCAGGTGATGATCCCTCCAACAATCTCACGTGATTACAGCAAAGTGCCATAATTGACCGTAAACCTGGTAATTTCAAAACAGCGCTATGCACCACAACGGGATAGAGATTGCGGAGTTCCCGGCGGACTAAAATGGTCGCAGAAGATAAACCCAGTCAGTGTGTTGTTGTACTCCTGCGGTCGTGCGTGAAGTTTCATCCATCCGATTGCAGTCGCTGTTCGAAAGTGAATCGCCCGTTTTCTTCTTTGAGCACTGTGCCTCAAATTTAGGGTAAATGTACTCTAATCAGAGCTATTACCCGATTTAATGGTCATGTTTTATGAGACTCTTGCTATTGGGTATCATTATTCGGACGTGTACACATTTTGGTACAGCACCAGCTGTAATTATCGTTTTGGAAAACAAACAACAACGGTTCGGGTAGAATGGAAGGGACGCTTCATTGAACTTGGTAGGCCTGATGGAAGTCGCATTCGACAACATCTCGGCAAACAAAACTAACTGCCAGTGTGAGTGGCGGTCAATGTCGAAGTGGCATTCTTTTTCCTTCTCTTAATTTTGATTTTTGTTTCTTTGATTTTGGGGTAACACTGAGTTTAAGAAATCGATCCAAGTAGGTGATCTATAAAAGTTCCAACGTCACAGAATGACGATCAGTTGTTGTCGATGAATTGATGGATGCGTTAGACAAGTCAAGTGGACCGTGTATTTATTGAATTGAGTTTTTTTGGTGCGGTGAATCGAAATGGTGCAGTACAGGAGTTTGGTACTGGCCTTAGTGTGGCAGCTGATTAGTGTGGAGGGGGGCTTCGGAGGGAATTGGAACAATTGGATCATTCTGCCGGACAGATCGAGAACAAGTGATATAAGTGATTTGAAAAGTTTTAGTGACTTTCGTGTCAATGAAAGTGATGTGAACTCATATCTTGATCCTGTGCGTATGAAGCCATATGTTATGAGAATCAAGTCGAGGAATGAGGAGAAGAGGAAAAGTTTCCCCAGGGTTGAGGGAGATATTGACGATAATAGTAGTGACGATCTGATTTTACCACTGGGAAGAGCTCTGGAAAAAGTAAAGAACTTTTGTGCAATAGTGAATGAGATCTTTGAGGAAGGTAAGTCGAGTATAGAATCGGAGATGTGTTAAGTAGAAAACAATAGCATAACAGTTGCTATCAGTGAAGTAAAAGGACTTAAAGTTCTCAGGACGCAGTTATAATCTCAAGCGCGCTCTTAAATATACCAATTTTTTTGTAGTATCACAAAATACTGCATACCTTCAGGCTGATTGTGGAGACATCACACAGAGTAATTTTATTGAGCATTTGTTTAGTCAACATTAGCTACATAAACTAAGTTTTATAATAATTATTAATAATTAATACTTAATTATCAGTTTCTTGATAAGATCGCGAATCTCTCTAGATATTGTTTTTCCCTCTTTTGATGCGGTATATTTGATTGTTCTATTGAGCATGCCCAAGGCTTTGGTGAACGATTTTGTCTAAATAATACTTAGCCCTCTTTGTAAACGAAATGAAGATCAGTTCCGGCGGCCGAGTTCTTTTTGGTATGCATGTTTGCGTTTGCTAATAGTTGATTGATAGATGATTGAGTTCAAGTATCAAATTGCAACAGAAAATTCATAACTTTGTCACACCAATCTATAAAAGAAAATAATGTAAGATTAAAAAATATAAACCATTGCGAAATTTTACTTTCACCTAAGCCCGTTTGAAACTACATTTTACTCTAATTTTTTCCTCATTTTTATCACATTTAATCGTTGAAATGGAATGTCGGCTTCGTGTAAAAGAGACAAAATGTGTATTATGAAAGGGGTAACAATTTTTTGCTAAGCAAACACAAATTTTCAATCGAATTTATAATCACAAACTTCAAAGTGACGGGTGGCCAGGGATCGCAGATTAAAGAAAGAAAAAAAACTTCCCCTTTTTTCAAAATTTCAAAAATAAAAATTTGTTTTTTTCTCCCAAAAACAAAAAAAATTATTTAGTTTTATTTTAACATTTTATGTTTTATTAAAATATCTTAGAACTTAGCAATTGAATTATATTTTTTGCCCAAAACAAATTCCTTCCGTATTTTTTTCCCATTTTGTTAGACAAAATTTTCGACCCAATCTGCGATCACTGCGGGAGGCAAATACCATTTAATGTTGAAATGTAAAAAAATTCAAAATGTAAATTGAATACATTTACAATGCATTTTTTTGACATCCCTACCTAATTTCTCACTCACTCCTATCGGGAATTTTCGTATTAATTTTCGTACTGCTTTAGTTTCATTTTAAAAGTCTGAAAAAAAAAAACGATACGAGTCATACGAGCTTCAGTTTTCCGAATTTAATAAATTTCAAGAGAAAGTAGGTATATCCATTTCTGATATTTATTTACAACATAACCATTGAGTAAAACACTTATCGAACTACTGTCAATGTTTAGTTATTATATTGTACCTATTTATATTTTCATTGCAGATTACAATTACAGTAGTACTGCTCGAAAAATTAAAAAAATCAAAAAGAAGTACAAGAAATTGCTGCTGCCACTGTTAATAGCCTACAAGTTGAAATTTTTAACACTCATACCTGTTCTCATCGGTGGGCTAGTATTGCTGGTCGGAACAACAGGATTAGCTGGATTCTTCTTTGCACTCTTCGCTGCAGTAATGAGTTTGAAAACCGACAGTAAAGTGGAAGTTAAAAAATGGTGATGAGGAGAATGAAAGGAAATCAACATACTACTTCTGTAAATATTTCCGTTTTAGTAATTTAAGTAACTTATTGATTTGATTTATCCTAATAAATTAATTTCGACTTAAGACTTGATTTAGGCTGAAAAGGAAAACACAACGGATCAAAGAAAACATTTTTTGAGTCGGAAGTTAAAAACACGATATTTTATGTATTTTAGCACACGCCAAGCGAAACAGAATGTATGTAGCAAAATAAAATGTTTTCGTTTCTTGATTCGTCTGATGTTAAAATAAAACAAAGCTAAAATTCGTTGACATGCTCCCATCTTTACAATACCTAATTGTTGCTAATAATTGCTGTTAGACTAAGTTAAAAAAAATAGTAATATTTTTATATTAACGTCTTTATTTCTACAAATTTGTGCGCAGAATAAAAATAAGGAAGCTAATAAAGCTGAAATGTGCAACGAAAGAAAAAAGAACAATGGAAATAGAAAAAAACAGCAGACTCAAAAAAAAAAAAAAAAAAAAATGTTTTATGTTTTCGTTTTTTTTTTCTATGTTTCTTTTCATTTGGTGTGTGTTGCGCCATAGGAAAGCAAACAACGACGCTTGTTCGAAACGCGTTTTGCAGCATTCGGTGAGTGTTGTTCTTTTATAATCGTACTTATTTTTGATAACCACTATCGAAACACTTTAAAACTATAACGTTAGCTTAGTATCGCTTGCTTTGGCGTGTTTTGTCTCATAAGAAAAAATGTTGTTTCTTTTGATCTGGTGTGTTCTCAGCCTAATTCAAAAATATATAAATATGGTTTGTTTTTCTTATTCGAGCAAGAAGATCCGATTTTCAAAACGAATTATTTGAGGACATTCTTATGCTGCTTTGGTGAATTAATTGAGTACGACGGTACAATTGAAGTTCAGTTTAAAGAGGAATATGTAGGACATTTAATAAAATTTAAATTAGATTTAATGCTAATGGTTGACATGAATTTTTCAATAAAGTATAGTCATATTTTTGTCACTATTAAAATAAAAAAACAGGGCTGAATTATTTTTTTTTAGAAAACAACCTAAGAATCCCAATAACACTGAAAGCCCCCTCGAAAGATAGGTTAAAAAATGATTCAATGTCGCTTTGAAAAGGCGTAGAAAATCATGTCTGAAAACGCTTCAAGAGGTGATCAAAAAACATATATAAATCACATCGAAAAGCGCGCTAAGAAATCGAGTTCAAAACCTAGAGACACGTCGAAAAAGATGTCCGAATACGCATCGAAAACGGGTAAAAAAAAACAACCAAAAAACGGAACCATACGTTTGAGTCGAATATTTTAGAATGGCTTCACAGAACTATCTAAATATTTCCAAGCAGACATAAGGTGAGTTTCTACTTCTAGCCTTATTTTCTTGCATAATAAATTTCAATATTCAATGGTAGAAATGTAATTTTTTAATGCACCATTCACTTTGGGTTGTATAAGAAGTATACGAATTTAGTTACACATAAGGCCGGCTGGCAGTTGTAAACATAACAGTGTTCACGGTGAAAAGAAAACCAAATCACGAAGCTTATCATTTTGATGGGTAATTGGTAACGGACAATTGAAATTGCGTTTCCGATTAAGCGAGCTTTTTAAAACGCTATCACGGAAATGTTCTCATTTCCAATTTCTTTACATGTCTTCCACTAAAACCGTATTCACGTCAAATGTCATTGATTTCACTTTCGTTCGCTGACCGCACATACCTATGACAGTGAATTCGTATGTAACGTTAGACTTTAAAAACTTCAACACGTGCCAATGCACTGCAACCGGATAACTTGAAACCATAAAGATCCAACACGTTAATTCAATACAACTGAAAAGTATCGTTTAGTTGGACTTGCAAATGAGTTCACCATGTCATGCAACGCTCCTCAACATAGCACATGACTGATTTAACTTATGAAGACCATCCAGTAAGAAATAGGTAAAATTGCGGCATAAAGCCGGGTGCTTTGGCCTTTTAATTTCGCTTTCGTTATGATTGATTTCGAAAGACTTTTTGTGAACATCCCACAGCTCCACAATAAGGCCTGCGCAAGTATTAATTGCATGCGAATTGGTTTGGCAGCATGGTATGATTGTGTAAGATAAGTCTACCCTGCCGGACGTATAAAATAAAAATTAAATCAAAATTCCTTGCAAAGCCACTCGAGTGTCGCTGAGTAGATCACTACGTGAATTTAAAAAACAAGGTATTCAATATTCATGCTTGTCGTCTATTTTTGAAAAACAAGCGGAAATTTGCCGAAAAAGAAAATCAATGACAAAATACCTGACAGTAGCACCTCATCATTAATGACGACGAGTCGTGAGTAAGTTCCAAATCGCTATAAAGCTGCAGTATGTTTGACAATCTGGGCCATCACCTGGTTGTGGTTGCGGTGTTATTTTTTAAGGAAAGCTGGGAATGTCACGAAGTTGTTAAAATATATTGTTTTGCGAGCTGTGCATGGAGTTAAACGGCTGCAATTTAATTGTGGGTAGGTGATGTCACAAGGCAGATACCTTTTATGATAGTCACTATGAATCCGGTCGACGCCACGTTACTTGATTATTGTGCAAGAACTGCAGTTAAATTTAGATAAGACGTGAAGGTGGTAGATATAGGAACCTATTTTGTAGGTGAGAGAAGTGGAATTCAAGTCGTCTTTATAAACTTCGGTATATATATACGTATGTATGACAAATTACACAATGGATCTACTTCCTCACACCTCTTTTTAAACTAATCCAACCGAGCTAAGCACATTTATTCTGATCAGTACTGCCACAAGAGAAAAATTTTGTAGCAAAAAAAAAGTACAAAATATAAGTTTTTTTAGAAAACAAATAAAAAAAAACTCTTAATTCTTTATTCAAAGTAAACATGTTTTTACTTTTTAAGGACTAGTACAAGTGTAGTTGGTAAACTAGATATATTTTACAAAACTATAAACAAACAAATTCCAGTATTCAAATACTAACACATCTGAAAAATGGGTAGGTAATTGTTGTTGTTGGGTATGGTAGAAAAGAATATAAGTTGCCGTTTATTTTTTTTTCAAGAAAAATTCCAAGATTTATGTTGACATTTCTTGCTTTAAAAATAAGTAGCAAAATAGACGATTTTAGGGAGAGTGCGTAGCAAATTGAAAATCGCGTAGCAGTTTTGCTACCATCGTAGCAAATTGGCAGCGCTGATTCTGTTAGCATTCTTCGTAAAAAGCTGCAAAGAACTCTGAGCTCGGAATTTAAGCATAACTGATCCAACTGTAACGAACGATGCACATTTGTTTCAATGCGAAATAATGGAAATCCTTTAACATTTTTGCAAAGATCTGAAAAGAATTGAATTGAAAATTTGCCAATTGAAGTACAATTAATTTCTATTTAAATACGGTAGTTGTGATGTTGTTTTGTTTAACCATTGGCTATTTAAAAACCCAATAAACTAATTTGTCGCGTGTATCTATAAGCTGCCCAAAAATCAAAACGACCAGAAAGAATATCCGGAAAGACTTAAACTGTTAAATGGATACATACCTTACAGCTGTACATCTAAAAATAATCCCAATTAGATAAGTCGTTGGCTTTACAAGATTCCCGGAAAGACTCTTTTGATTTTAGAGAAAAGTTTAATAAGACCTACCTTATGCAAATTTTCTTTAAATATAATATCAGAAAAATTATCAGATTTTGCTTATGTAACCAATCTTACAAATATTTTGTCGCTTTACCCAGAAAGTGTCAAAATGCGAATAGTTCAATTTACCATCAGCTTAGCCTTTTTAGTCGTGAAATGAACTTCTCTCTATCCGTTTTAAGAACAAGACCAATAATGAGGTCTCTGAGTCCTTGTGGAATTGTGTGGATACTGATTGTTTGGGCTTGTTTTAGTCGATTTGTACTACATACTTGCAGGCTCTTTTCTCTCGTGGTTTTCTTCTTAGAAGCCGTTGGACATCGACGTAGTTCTTTTTGCAGGCTCTAATACTCTAAGACCTATAAACAATCAAAAAGAGACCGTAGTTTAAACTGCGAAAACCTTTTGTTCGAATCCACCTTAAAATTAATTAGACATTTTTCGATCTCGTGACTGGTAAAGTAGGTCTCTCCTTCCATTTTTAATAATGCATCCATTTTCAAACTTTGCGACAATAAAATTCGAGTCTGCTAAGTGTAGGAAGGAATTAAACTGTCCATAACTGGGTATCAGAAAATGAAAAAAATAGAAAAAAAACACAAATCAAAACACTATTCTGAAATATTGAACCTTGTGCCCTCGATCGAAGGTGGTAAGCGCTCATAAATTCACGTTCACTGCCTGCATATAAATTCTGTATGAAGTTAAGCACTTTTAGTCGCGATATTTTACTTCACAAAAATAAACACAATTTCTTTTTAATGTGAGTTCTTTTTATGGTAACTTTTTTATTTTTCTGTTAAAATCTGCTCTTTGATCTTACTTCAACTTGGCCAACACAATTTCAATCTTTCTCAAATGTAATACCACCCAAACTAAATCTGTACAGCAGTCACCCATCTAGAGAAATGAGATTTTCTCATTGTTTTCCCCCAAATTAGCGTCGTATGGCCAATCAGTGTATGAGGACACATAGTATGGAATTGTATATTTCGCGTTTACATTCCATCCACCGTCAAATTTGTTTGTACTACCCGCTGGATACTGTACGATTTGCAGTTTAGTTCTGTCCTTGGAAAGGCCCAGCAACCAGCTGAGTACCATCAGCGCGGATGTTACCAAGGCAATTTTACTCATCACAAAGGCCGACGATGTTGCAGCTATGAGCAGTTTTAATATCAACGGCACCACTATGAGTTTGGCGAACAGCACTACCATCAAAAAGGGATAGAAGCTCTTCAGAAATTTCTTGCTTTTGTGCAGATGTCTTCGACCTTAAAATTGAACAAAGGCGGTTTCTATCAATGGAGGAATTTTTGAATTTTAACTTTTCTCTTTTAAGAAGCTTTATGCGAATTGAACATCGCTCGACGTATATAAATGAAATTGGCCACAAGATTTAATTTACCTTGATCAAACGAAACGAGTATTTGATGATTGTCTGCGACGACGGGTGTCGCTGTCGGGGTGGGGTTGATGATTATTCCAGGAATAAAATCATCCTTTGGGGGTTCTAGAACTTGAGTTTGAGCGACTATAAATAAAAGTCCGCACACTGCGATTGATATGAAAAAGAGACGGTCCAACATGTTTGGTTGAAGGTATTGCACTGACTATGGGTAGAGTGCTGCAAAGCCGACCGGAATGGAGGTGTTCTTTCCAGATTGTGCTCCTCGTTAATTTGCCCATGTGATGGCCAAGAGGGAATGGCATAGCGCACGGATGCACTTGCGCAGATATTTTAATGGTAGTTGTAGGTTCTTAAGAGTGAGTTGCAGTTGATTTGTAAGGCGTATTGTCGGCTTTTATTATGCGCATCAGACATGTTAAGTTGTTAGGGCGATGACATGCAACAACATAATTGAATTACGTTAGGTATATCATAATTTTATTTTACAAGTTATAGAGACTGACTTAAGATGGGAATAAGGGGCATTGTTGCGGTACGAACGTTAAATGGTAATAGAAATGTAAATTTCCTTTGTGAGACCACGTGCAAGAGATCTCCTGTTTCTTTAACCATGCAGCTCGCTTGGTGTGCTATACTGTATGAAGTCCATAAATTTTAAGGCTTTAGAGATGTGAAGACACCAACTCGTATTTGTACTGAAGACTCTGACTGAGCTCCCAGATGTGTCCATGTCCGTTTGGATGAGACAAATCGTAAATTTATGCAACAACCTTGCACGACAATTTTCATAAAGTTCATACAGTTGACACAAAAGTTTAAGCCAGCAGCATACGGACATACACTGATTGGGTGCTAGAAATGATTGAATAAAATGATTTTTTACTCAGATTTACTTTTAATGTTGAGTATTATTTCTGTTTATCTGAGCTGTATCATCTGTCACTTCGACAACCCAACAGAAATACTCTGTAGTGCGGTGACGGCCTGTCCAGTACATAACTATTTTTTTATTTTTTTTTTAAATGATGTTTCGACGGTTTCAGGAAGAATGGCTTACCAAACGGTGTTGATTAATATTTTTACACCGGAATTTGATGTCATGCTTTGATGTGCAATGTAAAAGACGTTTATTTTCAGCCGATTGGTTGGTTAATAATAGTGCTAAAGATCACCTGCAGAACTGTCAGGCAAACATTTCCTTTTGAACCTTTGTTTAAGATCACCAGCAAAAAATATAAGATCTGTTGTACGTGATCTACAAAGAACTGTTATTTATAGGCAGAGCTGTATTTAGAAAAAATATTGCGTTATAAAATATAGCATTTTTTTTATAAAAATTTTGTGATTTTGTTTTTAACTGATTTAAAAAGACTCTTCTTCTTGGATAATGGTAAATCAAAGAGCTTTTGCGCATGTAAATACATCATATACGCAAACACCTTCGATTGGGGCAGTACTGCCACTTCTCATAGACTGGCATAAATTTATTAGACATTCTTCTACATAAATATGTAGTCATACCCCAAAGGTCAAAAGCAATTAAGGTAGGTAGGTACTAAACAGAAGAGAGAATTTATTTTCTTTTTTTTTGTATTTGTTGCCTTTTACGCATTTTTTTAACATTATCAAGTATAAAGTACACATATCCAATCCCTGACCATATTAAATAAAATACATGTCTCAATATTTATAACATATATAGGCTCTTCAAAACCAGGTCGTTCTTTCACTGACACCTCGTCTTGTTTCTTCAATCAACATCAAATCTATATAAATTATATTTCAATCTCATTTCGGATAAAGCGATAAAAACAACCGGAAGTGACTTTAGTATAAAAATGTTAACCGGCGTTTGTGAAAGAAAAAATGCCAACAACTCGTTTAAAGTCATAAATGCGATTATCGCAACATTTCAATCACGGATCAAAACCAGTTCACAATTAAAACAAACTTCTTTTTTTTACTATCGCCGAACCCATAAATTACTTAGATACCTATTAAGATGAACCCAGAAAGAACGCTAAATAAACAGAAGAATAATGTGCACAAAGTGAAACCCTTCAGTGGGTTACATCAGAGATACGCACACTCATCGAACTAAGACGACATTGCGCAATCAATTATATTCAAATTTTGATTGCACACATAAAAAATCTACTACCGAAATTAATTACCATATATTTTTATGTTAAACTTTCCCTTTTATTCAAAAACTGTAGCGCGTACTAACTACTTTGCGAGCAATTAACTGCAATAAAAGAAAAAAAAAAGTAAGTCAAATTCGAAAGTGCTATCACTGACAATAGAAGATGAAGAATGACATCTAAAGTGATGTCGCAAAAGAATGCGGCTACTCACTGGCAGACTACTGCAATTGAAATGGAATCTTTTTCTTTTACGTTTAAGATAATAAACTAAAGATTTTCGTTTGAACTTCGAAAGACTCCGGAAGAGTCGATTTAGTTATGTTTTGATGGATAAATAGAAATCGGGTCTCTGTGGGAAGTTGACAGATATTAATCGCTCCTATGTTCCTCAGGAAGCATATTATATTTAACAATTTAGTAGAAAAAACTCGGAAGTGAACTTTTTGTTATAAATACGAAAAAATCGGAAGATTGACTGGTTGGTAAATGTCTTGATCCCATGTTACAGCTGTCACAAAAATAGATTTTTCTATGCACACCCTCTTTAATAATGTAACCACCGGCTTTGCCTCTGTATGCAATAATCTATAATAACTCGAAAACTATTAACTTTGTCGAGGAAGCTGAGATTTGAGACCAAGAGTAATACATTTTTAGGTCCAGCCCAAGCATCTAAACAAACCAAAAGGAGTAAGGCTATATTCCTAAATCTATCATCAATTAAGAGAAATTCTTGGCTTAGGCAGGGTGCAATACCAGGGACGCACAAAATTGAGGTTTGAACGAACCAGAATGGTTGTACTTCCACACAGAAGAAACTCTGAATTAAAGTCCGAAAGTTTTGCCAATTCGTTTGATACAGGTTTGATAAGCCTTTTACACATTACATTTGTGTTGATAACGACCTTGGAAACAACGAGCTCCTACAGACAGCACCTATACGACATTAGACTTGTAGTTAAACCTAGGATCCCGAATAACTCCCACATATTCTCGTTGTGTATTCCACAACAGAGATATTTATTAGCGAGGAATTCTGAAAGTAGTTCAAACATAATCTACAAAGCAAAATAACAATGCCGCATACGAACGACTGTTGCGTGGGCGACTACCAAACTCGACATTCTCCGCTCTGCCAATGGTAGGTGAAAACGTGTCCTCCTTACACAACTTCTATACCAACCCGATCCCAACCCACTTCATATTACAAAAAAAAAAAAAAAAAAAAAAAAAAACAGTTTGAATGCTAGGAAATAGTCAAGGTTAACACAGACACATATTCAGTCTCGAATGCCTTTCCATTATTCGCACGCACCTCATCGCATTGTCCACCTTTTGCTCATTCTTCAAATATTTTTTGCTTGAAATTCGCTGACCAAAATAGAAATCCTGTTAAATATTCAAATAGCTAAACATTCCATTGCGCTGAATCTTATTTTATTTGCAATGCTTCATTTCAAGACACCTTTGCCACACCGACCATACGGCCGACAACACCGACCAAAATATAATGCGTATTTGGGTTAAACGCAGAAATTCCAACAGGTGAAATTGATTTTCTTTTCATTTGTGCAAATGAGAAAAACCAATATTGATCCGTTGAGAAAGTGTACCGTACCTACAGTGGGTATTGCCTTTTTTGTTGCGCTGCACGTCAGCCCAACCCATTCCCACCCAGTTGCGATCAAGTATCTTCTCTTCTCACACTACTTGCGAGTATCCGTTGTGCATCATCGTGTGATTTCATGAATGATAGAGTACTACGATGAGGAACTCATTCAGAAAAAAAAAAAAAAATCAACAAAAATCCAAACACACCTTAAATACTATTCATCCAAATGGTTGACAAAAGAGCAACACGTGCGTTTCGACAACCAAATGAAATTATTTCATCGCCCTCATTGATCTGCGAGATGGATGATGTATCTGCAATGATAATTACGTCATTAGGCGGTTTTAAGATCCCACACTTTTTATATCAAAGGCTTGACAGTGAGTTTGTCTAGGTGGTGTGGCAAGCGAAATGACCACATAATGAGCACGGGTGACAGGGAGATGAGTTTCAAAGCTAGCGAACAAACACACACACATTTCGGGGCACAGCATCTTTAGAAATGATGACAACTGCTTGCTTCGTGACGACAGTATAATGGCACTTGCCGGTCCGCGGTTGTAGGTCACCGCAATCTTCGTTGTCGTCGCTGTTGTCGTTGTCGTTGTCGTCACCTCCGAAGAAAGTGAAACCGATAACACAAAATGTTAAGTAATCGCTTTTATGTTCATGTTAATTGTTGACGTTTTGTTGGTGCTGGTCTTTGCAGTCGGTGTTTGTTCCTTCCAAGCAATGGGTATACCGTATACCATGATGTTCGTAGTCCAGTTTACTTGCTGGGGTAATTGCCAAACTTTCACTTAGCCCTCGCATGTCATTATCATCGAGCAAGCCCTGTGTGTGGTGTGTACAAAAAATTGTATAGGGTAACTGCGTAATGTTTTAATGTTTCCATACTCACTTCACATGACGAAATGTGCATACAAAGATGTTGCTGTAACTCTTTTACAAAGGCTAGGGTGTTTGCTTTATTTAGAGTCTATGCACATAATAGGGGTATTTGTTATACAGTCAGATGGCTATCTTACAGAGGCTGATGTTATGCCAACCAGACGATGGTTCGTTTTCCTGGTTAGCCAATACTGTCATTAATTTTCCTTTAGATCACTTGTTTTTTTTAATGTTGTATTTTTGTCAAGCCTACTTAAAATACATAATAATCGTTTCAAATCAAGCTGTCAAAAGAAAAGTGTAACCATTTCTGTATTTGTATACAATCATTTAATCGGATTTTGCGCAAGTTAAGCCGCCAGTGTTTGAAATTTGATGAATTGTATGGGGGTGACTCAAACTAAAATTAGACACAGATGTAAGTACTGCTTACGAGTTTTCACTCCATTTGTGGTTCTATATTCTATATTTTTTGTAAAGGTTAAGTTTTATTTATATAAAGGAAAGTACAAATAAGAATATAACGGGTGATTTTGTAAGAGGTTTAGAACTTAAAAAAAAAAAAAAAAAACACAAAAAATTCTAAAAAATGAATGAAATATTTATTTGAATCGATAGTTTGAACCTTGCAATTTAATGTTTAAAGATAATTTCATGCAAATGTTGACCGCGGCTGCGTCTCAGGTAGCCCATCCGCTGAGTCCAATTTTGGCATACTCTTTCACACATATCGGCCGGTATCTCACGAATGAATGCATGGATGTTGGCTTCCAGTGCGTCAATCGAAGCGGGCTTGTCCCTATACACATTAGCCTTGACATACCCCCACAAAAAATAATCTAATGGTGTCAAATCGCACGATCTAGGCAGCCAATTGACCGGCCCGAAACGTGAAATTAACTGTTCACCAAACTCGCCTCGCAATTGCGCCATTGTTTCGCGTGCTGTGTGGCATGTGGCACCGTCTTGTTGAAACCACATATCATGCAAGTCAAGAACTTCCATTTCGGGCAAAAAAAAGTTTGTTATCATCGCTCGGTAGCGTTCACCATTGACAGTAACGCTGCGATTCGCATCATCTTTGAAGAAATATGGCCCAATAATGCCGCCGGCCCATAAACCGCACCAAACAGTGGCTTTTTCGGGATGCATTGGTAGCTGTTGCAATGCTTCTGGCTGATCTTCACTCCAAATGCGGCAATTTTGCTTATTTACGTACCCATTCAACCAAAAATGAGCCTCATCGCTGAACACAATTTTTCGATAAAAAAGCGGATCCTCGGCCATTCGAACCGAGCACGAACTTTGATAGTAAAATTCAATAATTTGCAAGCGTTGTTCATTTGTAAGACGATCAATGGTTAAATTGCAAACCAAACTGAAGCTGTCTGACAGTGACACAAGGTACTAAACACACGTCTGCTGTCAAAACCAGTGTCGCCAAAACTAAACCAGCTAAAAAATCACCCGTTACTATGTGGAAACAGTTGCTTTCCAAGATAATTAAAATACAACTCCAATCGATTGACAGTTGACTAAACTGTATATCTGTTAACAAATCTGGCAACCAGATATCAACCTGTACAATTGAGTAACTTCAACCCAAATGCAACGCCAGCAATTCTCCAATAACTAGTTTGGAATAAACTTGATTTTAGTAGCGACCAGAAACATTTACATGTGTCCCTATCGCCGTTACCGTCACCATGAATAATTTTCGTTTTATTTGCTTTGACTATGACGAATCTGAGTGCAACAAATATGTTGTTGTGCAGCCTATGCAATACCGTCAGTAGACTCTTGTTTGCGCTCATCTGACTGATATTGAAAAGCTGATTGGAAGACGATCCAATATTTTTTAATCTTATCACATGCAGTAAAAGACTTTGCCTTTGTCTTTTCGACAGCCAGTTGAGGTGGCATCTTTGCTTGTCTCTATGCATAATGAGTTATGCAAATTGAGCCCAACACGTGTACCTACATGAAAGCATATAAATTAGCTTCTGAAAAACCCTAACATGGTTCGGAAATATCTCATAAAGTCTCTTCTATTCATCCAACATTTTTGATTTATTCATGAATCACTTGTCGCTGTTATAGGCAAACCAAAGACAATACTTGACGACCATCTCACGACTGCCCGCCCCCAATACTCGAGTCTGTTTGTGCCGCAGAAGAAAGTATTTTTCTCGGCGTCACTAGAGTTACATGATGATGGTCACTGGTCAGGCCGTAAGTCATGCTGAAATCGTTTAACGTGCAAATACAATCTGCAATTAGCACCGGCTCTACATCGGGAGTTAGTGCACTGCGCACACTGTGCACATCAAATTTAGATCCGTTTTGCCCGCGCACAATAACAGTGTCGGGACGGGATAGAGTAGACATGATAAAAGAGTCAGTCACTGGCAAACATTTGCTCGAGCCAAACACTAGACCTTTGGAGTTAATGGCACATAATTGTTTTCATGCATCAGTGGAGCTTTGTGAATGAGGAGATGGGTATGACGACGACGACGATAATAAGACAAGTAATAGTAAGAGTAGAGTGCATGTACTGTTGGTACCTGGGCATACGTTTTGTTCGAAGAAATTTCGTATTATTGTGATTAAATTACTTAATTTTGCTTTTTCGTAAACGCTTATAATTTGTGTTGTTTTTATGCGCGTTTGGGGAAAACTTTCTACGGCGACGTCAAGATAAAAACACACACGAAGCACCTTGCATTGAGTTATACTCAATTCGCCAATTGAATTAACGATCAAGCTGGGAAAATGCTGATGCTGAGTAATAAAGTCTACGACGTTTCTGCATTTTGCTCAGTTTCAAAATTTAAACTGCATGTTTTAATATTTTACTTGTCAGACTCTTTTCCCGATGCCGGATTAATTTTCTATCAATATTCTGATATTTAGGACTAGATACGTGTTTTTCTCGGCTTTTTGAAGTATGTAAAATGTACATAATGTAGTGTAGGTATATTCTTTAGACTCTTTTGACTAGTTTGATGTGTTTTTGACGGGGTTTATATTATTTTTTTTATATGGGCTTATTTTGACAAATTTGTATGTGCTTTTTTTTTACTAATATTTTGATTGCTAACTTATATTCCACTACTTCTATAATTATTTCTTTTATTAATTTTAAATCTTATGGATTTATAATTTTTTTGATTTTTGATAAACATTTTACAAAAAAAAAAAAAAAACACTTTTCCCTGTTACTAAGATTGGCGGTTTTGCAATGACGCGGATATAGGTACTACAGACAACGTGAAGCCCATAACGTTTGACCATTTTAAGACAGATTTTCATTATTTTTTTTAAGTTTGTTCGAGGGCATTTAATTTGATTCCACTATTATTTTTTAAGTGGTTTCGGCGTTTTCTACGTGTACCTTTTTCAAGGAACTATTTCGACAATTTTTTTTCATTAACTAAGTTGTGACCTCATATCTTCTTATTTTCTGATGTCATTTTGACGAATTTTGTTTGCACCATTTTTCTTATATATTTTTTAACTCTCTCTGACATTTTTGATGATTTATGATGATTTCTGATGCTCCTTTTATGTGCTTTAAGAATCCTTTAATGGCGTTTGCTAACATTTTTGACGCATTCATTCTGACGTGGTTCACTACGCGATTTTCTCGGCTCTCGATTATTTTCTTAAAGAGGTTTTTCTCAATTTTTTCTCGAGACTGTGGTAAGATTTTCTCTTTCGTTTTTTTGATTTTTTTTTTTTGTACATTTTAACGTTGGAAAGGTGTTTTTTTTTTTTTAGCATGACTTTGAATTTTGTTATCTTAAGGCTTAAATTGTGTATTTCTATGTGTTCTTTTTTTTCAACATTTTCCTACTTCGCAGGCGTTTTTTAGTTGTTTTCTGTGAGGTTTTTCTCAGCATTTTTTAAGAATTTTGCTTGCATCAGCAATTTGATATATGGAAAACTATTCTAATTTCGTGATGATTCTTCCTCAGATCAAAATCAAATTAGAGCTGTACTCCACCAGACTATTAACATCGACGAACAGCTCTAAGCTCATTTTGAAGCATTTCATGAACGTGAAACTCACAGATCATTTGAAGTGGCGCAACAATCAAATTTAATAAATAGTTTGCCCAACAAGTCCGTAGAGACACACTAGACCTGGCGCAGGGACATAAGTCCACGAGACATAAGTTCATAATGGACTTGTGTCCCACTTCGTGTACGTACTTATGTCTCGTGGACTTATGTCCCTGCACCACTAGACCTTGCTTTTCACAAACATTCGTTTTGTGTTAGATTTTTCATATTTGGGACGGTATCACGGAAGGTATTTTCAATTTTATGGTGATTCCAAACTGCCAATTAAGAAGCTCTTTCATGAGAGTAACGCAGTGGAAGAAAAAACTTTGAGAGAGAACTTGGGTTTTTCGTTGATCTAACCTTGGGCCCCTTTCACACACCAACCACTAAGCCACTGTTTTTTTTTTTTTTTTTTATATAAATAAGTTTAATTTATTTTGCTGTATCGGAAAAATGCTTTTGCCATACAACCAAGTTCAAATGCACACGCCGACAACAGGTCAACCAAGCACTTTGCATTCATGTCACGTTCTTTACTTCGATATCATCATCATCATCAATCAAAAATTTCTGTTGGTGAAATTTCACGTAATATCTTACGGATACGATTCGTCGCAACTCCAGACAGTGCAGTCGCCGCACGTTACTGCGATGATGATGCGTGCAACAGCACCAGCTCCGTTGTGCGTTCACCAGTTTGGCTGAAGTGAAAGTTACGTAATGCCCAGTTATTGGAGTGCACTTTGCTCAGCCGGTGCATTGTACCGGTTTCGGTGTAATGACATTCGGATAGCGGACATTGCAAAGTTTCCCTTCCGACTCCAGACTTTAACAGCTTTGATGTGATGATGGCTTACATATATGAGCCTCGCAATGGGTGGAGGCAGTGACGATGTAACAAGAGTACCTCATATGATCCAACAATGTTTTGCTTTGGGTGCAAATTTTATTTTTATCCTCCTGAAATAGAAAAGAGCGCCAAAACCATAACATTTTGAATATGGCTGTTAATTTAAACCAGTGATCGAGCTATCGCATCCGTTAGCGAGCCAAACGTCACTGAATTTTGTGGATTTTACAAGCTAAACTATAACAAATTCACTCACGTACCCAGTACTCGATCGCAGAAGTGGTAATTCAACCAAAGATACCGCCAGACTTACAATATCGTGATTGTCGCGCTCTTCTTGGCGACCTATTTGGAATTGAGGACTGCCCAAGTGGCGGTCAGTACCATCACCAGAACATGTGGGACCACAGTTCGTATATATATCTGTCTCATTAGGCTTGATGTCATTTTTGAGGTGTAACAAACGGACAGACGACAGCGGCATATGAAATAGATTTCAGGCTTTTAGCCGTAGAAAATGAAAACTTACTGCCGGACGAATTTGTTTCATGTTTCTTCCATTTTTTCTCAAGGCAGTTAACACTGCCAACATTTGAGTATCGTTTTGTTGTTGGCGCTTTTATTTTTACTACCAAAGGCTTGTCAAGCATTTGGGAGAAATTGTTAACCGATCTCAACGAGGTGACACAGAAAACTGTGAACGACCGCACATTAAACAAAGCCAAGTGAGATGAAGTTATTAGTTTTAAGCCTGAAATGTATTCACGGTGCCATTTCATTGTAAACGATTGTGGGTAGGTAAGGTAAGGTACATTTCATGGATAAAGGTATTAGTGGTTTGTATGTGGGATTTGCTTAAAGCTAATTGATTCCATTAGTCGGATATGTCCCAAAATGAAAACCAAGCATCTCCGAAAACTGGAGGTGGGTACTTTTACTGAACCGCATCGGTTGGTGTTACCATATAGTTTAAGAGATCAGTTTCACTCTCGAAGTTGTTTTGTCGCGCTGTGTACTCCATTAAGGGGCGGCTTGTTTACAGTACTTAAGAACTTGCTGTAGCTACAGAAGCGTTTCTGTGTTTGGTAGAAGAATATGACAGGTCATGCATGTTTCATCATAACTCTCAGCACACAATGTGGTTAGCATATTCGTCTTGAAGAAAGCCCATTTGTAAATACTGTTCCCATAGGACTTTAAAAAAAATGTGTGCTTACGAAATTAACAAAGCATAAGATTATACGAAACCAATTTTTCTCAACCCTTCCTACACCAACTCTGTTGTATTTGGTAGCGTCGTTTGACTTTCTACAGTCTTCCACTTATCGGATGGTATCGGTTTTTGTTCTGAGATGCCATTTTTCGCAACCTTGTGCTGGCGCTGGCACTCACTTAAGCTCTCGATGCAGCTGAAACAAGCGCAACTCTTTAATTAACATTTTAAGAAAATGTAAAATAGCTTGTAATAAATTGAATTGACTATTTCCAAAGCCGAATTCTTCAAGCTCACACCACGAATGAATTTCTGCTTCGGTTTGGCTATAAGTTGAGTTCACGATCTACAGATTCCTTATCCTGCAACTTGGGCTATTTAACTTAGCCTACCGGAGGAGCAAGAGCTTCCAAATCTGTATTCATTGACGAATTTTCAATCTTGTAGAGTTTGATACTGAGCCTTAGGTACCAGCCAGTAAGGAACAAGAAGATCTCTGAACGACTGCACTTATTTTAAAGAGCTCCACTGTCAATGTTACTCCGTTAATAAGGAAGCAGTACACAACTTCAAATAGGTTGTCGTTCCCAACCTCTTGGAGAACTTTTACTATGAAGATGGGTCCATGCAGTACTCTTGAGGCTCGGTTACGTAATAGGCTGCTACCCGAGTATTTCAACAGACTTTTCGCTTTGCAAAAAGAACATTAATTTTTTTAATTTAAACTTATGCAACATTTTAGCTTTCAATAACAACCGATTCCAGCTGCAAGGGCTTACAAATTGTTCAGGAACCAACAAAAAATTGCTGCTGAGGTTTAATGTTGTCTAGTTATAAATTTAATTGTATTCAATATTTAAGAAATTTAATATATCAATATTTAAGAAATTTAAATATCGAAGCAATGCTTTGAAGTTTCATACAACCTCAAGAAAAAGATGGTAAAAAGGGAGTCAATAGCCTCTGGACCTAAATGGATTCAAAGTTTTCTTAAAGCGCATTTGAGGAATAATAAATTTTGCAACCGAAGCCAACTGCATTAAACAACAATTTTAATAGGCAGTAAGGCAGCCGATTTTGCCAGACTAATTACCACCATTGGACTGGTCGGATAACTTTTCTATTTTAAGAGATTTTTTTTAATTGCGACTTGGAATTTGTTGCCCATCTACGGAATGATGACAAACAGTTCATTAAGAAAGAAATTCTGACACTCCTTCAGGTACGCTCTTCTCCTATTAAGGGAGAAAAATGTCTTCCTATCTGAGCCATTTGTTTATCATCACATTACATAACAACGCTTGACAAATTAATCACCCAAATGGCACATTTAGTTCGAAAATAGCTTGCTCACTCAAAAAGTTGTGACACTTAATTTCGAATCTCAATTAACCACACGCAGCTTCTTTCTCTTCACCAATTTGCTTAATCACTTTATTTGGTAACACATCAATCTCTTAGCTCACACCGAGTGCCCATACATGTTAGGCGCTAATTGCGATGATAATGAATTGGATACTAGAACACGCCTCAACATTGACACTAAAAACAGACAACATGCACACACGTAGGCGAAATGGAGCAAATGGCAATACGATGTCTCCACGCAATCCTAATTAAGATTTCATGCCCGACTTGGGTTATGTAAAAATTAAGAGAGGAAATTGCAAAGAAAAATATTAAAACGAGGGCATTCTGAGCACTGCACCGTACGGCTCACTTATACCTTTATGTGCGGCAAGGAAGCCCTTTCACAAACGGCTTGGGAATGACTCAAATTAACAGGAATCCGATTTTATGACCCAGCACATCTTTCTCTTTCACAATCCAGAATGTCCACTTTTCCTATACCGTTCCGTAAGTATAACAACACTAACCTTCTGAAATTAAACCAGAGCTCCGCCCTGACTGCGTGCAGGCCCAAAGTGTCAACTCTCTCGACGTTAAGTGCCTGTACGTCCACTGCTCGTATATTGTTTATTACCAGATTACCACCGATCAAGCGAGTGAGCACTTTTCTTTTCGGTTGCCAAAGAAAATGACCACAATTGCGGGCTCTTTTGGCAGCAGCAGCAACAGTGCACCACCAAAAGAGTGAGAGTGGCTAATGGCGTGAGGCCAGCAGGCACAGTTTCTTGGCCAGGCATGTGTGCTCTGCTTATGCACGACAGCCACATCGGAGATGTTGATGAGAGTGCCTTGCGTGTTTCAGTTAACGTTTCTGATTTTTTAAACGGTTTTTTGTGTGTTTGGTTTTTTTTTTACGGTCGGTCTATCTCTGTTGCTCTGGACATAAAGCTACGCGCTACGCACGTCGTTCAACTGAGCAAACAGACGACACTGAAATTAAAAGAGAGCAGGTACCCAACCGCCTCTCGGCTTGTCATCGTAGTGTAGTATCTGAGACTGTGGTATCTGTAAAGTTTAGTCTTCACTTATTTTTCTGGTTCGTTTGCTGCTTTTTACGGTCTTTTTTGTGTATTTTTCGCGAGAGTAAATATTGACGAAAAACGATCCCCCCCTTTTGGTATCTCTTCACGTGCGCCTGGTGTTACTACAATGGTTAACAATTGAGCACGAGCAATGAGGGATGGCAGATCAGAGTGTGGAGTATATGCAGCACATGGTGGGGGCTACGGGGCAACTAGGCGTATACGTAACCACGATCGGTGTCGTGCTACTATATGGCTTGGTTGTTGCAGCTGAAACGTTATATCCAAAAAGCTACTATTAAAGTGGTATAAAAGGGTGCCAGTGTCCGGACAAGTACATCAAATCATTCTCACATCTCTCAAGTGATACATCACATACTCGTAGCGCAGTTGGTATAGTGTCGTGCGGTTAAAAAGAAAGAAAAAAAAAATTATATTTCCAAAATGAAAGTGTTTGTCGTGTCCGTAATGCTCTTTGCTGCAGCCTTAGCTGCCCCCAGTGTTATCGATAATAAGATCGAAAGTGAAGGCACCCTATCGAGGGCGGCCAAATACCTGGGATCCTGTTTCGAAAGTGACGACATCACTACGTGTCTAGCGGTTAAAGGGATTACAGCATTAAATCGTGCCGCCAGGAGTAACAACATCATTCTCGCCAACGGAGTTACGTTCACAAGGTGCGAAAGCTTTAAATAAAAAGTGCAAATTACATCAGAAATTGGTGCAAATTCAAAACGAACTGTCGGTGTAGTGTTGTGGATATAGAACCTGTTTGGTGTTAGATTTGTGACTGTAACTATTACTGCATCAGGTTGAAGCATGTGCACCACTGGCAGTGTGGATTTCATTCACAACGCAACACTTCAATTTTTTTTTTTGCAACTTGTGACGAGAGTTCATTCATAAACGCAATATATCCTTTCCTCTCTTACACAGAGATCCAGCTCTTCCAGTTGCACGCAGCGGCAAGGCGCTATCGGAAAATGACATCATGACTCAGCTGCCGACCGAGACCGAGGACAGGAATGGACGTCTCATGGACATGGCTATGCAATCGGTTGCCGATTTCTTTGGATCGCACAACTTGGAAGTGAAGATACCCAGCGAGACTACTCAAGAGGTTGCCCGCGCCATCGAAGAAGGTAATAACAAGTTTTTTTCTCGCAAAACATGCTTTCCATCTAATGCACCCGTTTGCTTACCTTTTTAGGTCGTGGTAAGATGAAGAAACTCATGGGACCACTGCTCTTGGCCGTCGGTGCTAAGCTGTTTGCTTTGGCTCCATTGCTGTTGGGAGGTTTGGCTCTGCTCGCCACCAAGGCCATTATTGTCGCAAAGATTGCTCTTCTCTTGGCCTTGGCTGTGAGTGCGTCGAAATTGTTTGGCGGCAAATTGGGCGGCGGTGGTGCTGGCGCTGCCAGCAGTTTGGGTAGCTCTGGATGGCAACAACCCGCCCAGCAGGGCTGGTCGTCGGGTGCCTCATCATATCCATATGCCCGCAGCATGGGCGATGATGGTGATGCACAAGAACTTGCCTACCAGGCACAGGTTCCAGCTCAGTAAACCGAGTGGAGATGTGTCCGAGAGGGGAGTTGTGCCTTTTTGTTTTCTAGTATGTAGTGTAATTTATTAAATAAAAATATATGAGATCAGGAAAGACCGTATATATAAAGAAGAGGAAAATAAACGGTTATAGCCATGTTCGGTGATGTTACCGACAAATGCACTTTGTGGAGCGTAGGTCATCCGTGTGTGTGTTTCTAGTTAATTACAATAATTAATTTATTTGCAAGCACTTTTTTATGTATCATATGCCAATGCAGGTAGAAATTATTTGTTAATTTATTGTACAAAAAAAAAAAACCGAAATAAAATCTATGTCCAGTAACGAGAGATTAGTGTTGTCAATTTTATCAGCCGCTTCACTTTTTGTTTGTGTAGGTATAGATGCAGCGTGATTTTGCATGCGATGGTACAGAATCGTACTTAGAGAACGCGAAGTAATTCTGTATTTTTTCGGATCTGCAAATAAATAGTCAAATAACGAGGGAAGCGCAATATTTCTTGCGCTAGACGAATGAAATAAATGGTAAATAGCTATTGGGAAAATTTCAAGATGGATAGAAAAGCTTTTTATGGAAATAAAATTTTATTTTTTTCTATAAATATTACAGTCGACTTTAAGCGATATTATGCAACGATGTTAAATGGAATCGTAGAGGTAAGAGTTATGTTTTTTATATATTATATTAAAAAACATACAAAGCTTCTTGTAAGTATAAACGTAATCAAGCAATAGATTTATCAATAAAATACAGCCACCCAAGACACAAGTATCGAATATTTTTTTTAATCGAAGCGATGATGTCCATCCAGATCTAAGAACCCGTGTTCTCAAGAACATTATTACAAGCTCACATAAATGACGAAATGTTTAACAGCATCAAAAGCTTTGCCTAAAACACTGTGAGATCCAGCCGTGAAACTTAGTCTTACCTGCTTCTCATATATAGTCAACTGTGTTTAGCTCTAGCCCATGCTAGCTACCATTATAGTCTCCTAGCAATCTCCGAATTAGTCCATCCAATCCTGCAGCAAAATCTCGCTGGTGATCCTTCCATAGATCGTAAATACATGCGATCCCGAAAAAAAAAACCCTTACCCCAAAAATCTTTATATTTTAGATTTAGATTTATTTACTTGGAATTTTACACTTTAAGACAAAATAGTCTTATAAATTAGTGAATATTACAAATTTGAAAGAAGCTACAAGATAGAGCAATTTTGGAGGGAATACAATAAAATAGATCTTCAACAAAAAGAAGAAGAAAGAAACAGAATTTTAAAATAAAAAAGGAAAAAAAAAATAATAATAATTAAAACTTCATCATACATCTCCATTCTATGTTCAATACTTTTAATCGATGTGTCAATGTGTTATGAGTTGAACGCCTCGCAACAACTATTAAACTTATACGCCACAATACTGGAATGGTAAGAACTAGAAAAATGTCAGTGTCCCGTTGTGGGTAATGCGTATTTTAAGTCGAATACCATCGACCTCATTGTGTGACTCAATTTGCTATTTTCACACAAATGGACGATATGACTAAATTTTTTGCAGAAGGAATTACGTTTATTATTTGTAAAAACGATGTTTCCTTTTAAGACTTTGTAATACAAGCAACAAGAATTGCTCTTTCCTTAACTTATTTTATTAGTTTATTGTGTGAACTAATGCATTAGGAGTTTTTTTTCTACTAGAATTGATCCGCTTTAAGGATGGGATCTCGCATTATGGTTATATTCAGTGTTATACCACGTCAGTGCTTTCAGCGTTAAATCTAGTGCTCAAAATACAATTTCAGTGTAGACTTAGTGCTTGGGCGTTTTTTCAGTGCTTAAAAAAATATTTTTTGTGTTTTCATGCGAAAATTATTTTTCAGCGGTTCGTAATTATAAGGAGAAGGTCTTTACGAAAGAACATTTTAGAAAAACTATCAGGAAAAGTCGGGAAATTGTAAAAAACGAAAATTCATATTTTGTATGGAGTTTTGTGTGCAATTGTTATGGAATGGCTTTTCGAATGGAAAAATAGAAAATTCTCTGTGAAAAACTCGGAAAATTCCGGAAAAATGTGAAAACATTAATTTCGTAAGTTTATGTTTCTAATTTTCTTTGAATAGGATTAGTCAAAAACGACTTTGTTGTTTTTAAGGGAGAGTTATTTGCTTGACTAATGCCTCCTATTAGACGATCATACCCACGAATTCCTTGTATTCCTACCATCTTCCATTCCAATTCAAGCGGATTCAATTACCCGTTCGGCTTTTGCGATGACAATTAGTAAATCGCAAGGCCAATCGTTGGAAGTCTCCTGGATTAATCACGAATTTGCCTGTTCTTCGTATGGTCAGTTGTACGTTGTCTGTTCGCGTGTTGGAAAACCGTCTTCTTTGTTGGATAATTACTCTTCACCAACATTTATCTAAAAATGATCTTCAGCCCTGTTAAAAGTCACGACTTATTTCTCCTGGCATTTTTAAAAAGTCCATTTTCCCCGATTTCGTTTGATTTTTTACTGTTTTATTGCATGAAGTTATGCATTGTGAGATGAAGACATTTTAAAACGGGCCGAATAAATATGCAGGGTAGAATCTCTCTTCTAACTAGGTACCACGATTGTTACATTGGTTATTGGGACGGGAGTGACGTTTAGAATAATCTCATTGACCATACTTCAAGTAGTATGTACAATCTTTTTTTTGTTAATACAAATAATTTATGTGAGCATAAATAGGTAAACTTTTCGGTATCATTGAATAATTTTTAAAGTACCTAGTCTCGCAAAAAGACTGAAAATCGTTATTTCGCTGGACAATTTAAGCTGCTCCGACTTTGGCTGGTGCTCGTTTCAAGGAAATGTATTATGGGAGATCTCGTTAAAAACGCAGTCAGAATTTTCTCACAAATGGAACAGGTATTTTAATATATCATGGAGTCGACAAGAAAATGCATGAGTGGGTAGAAACTTTATCGTTATTTCCAAGTCACTTAATTACATAATCAACAAAATCCCGCTTACCAAACTTTTCAACAAGCTATGAACGCATACGGAATGGAAGGATTCTAATTGAACAAATAATATTTAACTTTTTAGAATGAATTTATCCATTCGTTTTGAAGCTATTGTAGTATTGATGCTGTTACCCACTCTTTAGCCACACGATATAACAATTCAGATGATGGGAAAGAAATATATAGATTAATGTTCAAACCCTAACACACAGCGATATTAATCAGATCAGACCCAAACTTTCTGTTTTTACCCTCTATTCTGATACTTAATAAGTATTTAAAACAATTAAGCTCTTTCGAAATTGGTCCGATTTATTTAGCAAAATGTATTAAAAAGCTGACTTAAATTTAAATTGAATATTAAATGCGAACCTCCCATAATTTATACAAAACGAACAAGACCTTCTCAATATTAAAACTATGAAATGGAAAACGAATGTAAGCCTTAAAGCGATTAACTTGAGCTCTGTATAGGCAGAAGGCGATTTAAAAAAAATAAAAAACCTTTTCAAATCCCATCGAATTAAAATAGGGAGACACTCTCCTGTCCACAGAATTTAAAACATTCCCCACTCCAAAAAATTTAACATGTAAAAGAAAGTGATAGAAAAAATGTCCCCTCAATTTCATCCCAAGACTGCTCACAAATTCTGAATAGCAAAACAAATTCAATTTATTTCACCCCCACACAGTCTTCGTCGCTCTTCGCAACATACTTTTGCAACAATAACCACTCATCTATAACACAGGAAAATATTGAGAACAGAAAAATTCCAATCCATCCCAAATGGCCCAAACCGTACCAAGCCAAACGAACCCAACCCATATAGGTACACTTGAACATGCGATCTTAATACGCACATTAGTTTCGACACAAAATTGTTGCGCTACAAACTCCATAATTGCCTCATGATACTGGGCTACTAGAATATGATTGATATACTAGTAGACCGTCGTCAGGCGTATATGCAAAAGAGCCGAAAGCGTTTACCAGCATACCGCTCCGAATGGAAAGGCTTTCTTTCGATTACCATTTCGGTTCGAATAGAGGTGATGATGCGCGACAGAGGGAGACTCCAGCTATAGGTACCAACCGGGTCGTGAATAGAATTTAAATACGACCAAGCAACAGAAGGTATAGGTAGATACGTATGGATTGAAAATGAAAATCGAACGGTTTACAGACACGGAAGGAGGCCATCGTGCAGACCCTCCAAGTTTGGCGATAACTACTACACCAATGTGCGAGTGGGTGATGGTCGTGGTGATTCTGCCCTAGGGCATAGTGCATCCATAATTTTCACATACGGATAATGATAAATAGAATTGTGTCACGTATTGTAACATATTTTTATAGCCCCATTGAGGGAATACTAATTAAATTGTTTGATTACGGGCGGTCAAACTTGACACTGTCGCATTGTTGGAGTAGGTACCCCCACCAATTGCGGATACACTATATGGTGACATTCCTTCGTTTTACGTTATACCGTATGGATTTTGGCAGGTGCTTTTGGACTACCATTGATCAGCAGAGTCGGTTGGATTTGAGTAAATAAATAGCCTGACCGATAGCTAATCAATCACAAAACAAATCGTCCACTCGATCCGGTCAAGTGTTCAGTGATCAGAACTAAACAATTAGTTAAATTTATTTAATTTAAAAACAAAACAGATTTTGTACGCAAAATGTATTCGAAATACGGATTTGTGCTTCTCGCTGTTGTGTGTGCCACTGCTGCTGCTCTACCACATCAGGATAACAGTGATAAGGATTTAATCGATGCCCTCAATAGAATTGACAACGAACAAAGCCTTCCATTGTTCGGAGGATTACGCATCGAACGTGTTGAGAACGGCCGTTCGTTTGGTCAGTCAAATGCTGTCGAGTCATTCGAGGATCGCGCTGAACGTTACTTGGAATCGCATGAACTGAATTTGGCCTTCCCCGGTGAAGATGATGAGAGCGAAGATGAATTCGCTGGACGTTCCGCTGATGGCAATGGTGAGGATGATTTTAATTCCGTGTTTAGTGTGGTTGACATTGTGAATGACAGTGAATTTGCCAGTGTTATGCGATTCGGTCTTACAACCTCTGTTCAAACTTGAAAAGAGTGCCTCAAATTTCAAGTGGCTTACTCCAAATTTAACAACGATTTACGATTTATTTTGTATGAGAGTTATAAATTCCGATTATCCGTTCAAAGTGTATCAGTTTGTTTCAAGAACCATTTTACTAAATGTAAACATTTATTGAATTCACTGATTTTAAGACCTGGGTATATTGACTCGAAATTTTGATCAAAACGTCGGCCAAATTTGTATTTTATAATTTGAATAATTATGTCATTCATATACATACCTTCATTGAACAAAGTTTCCAAAATTTGACAAAAAATTTCATCAAAAAATGTGCTCGTCAAAAATTTGAACTGATGTAGGAATATTTAGCTAAAATTTTGGATCGGCCCTTTGCTTTATAAATCCTATCAGAATTCTAGTCCACTTATTTGGCAAAAATAACTTTCACTAAATTCTACGAAATGCAATTTATAGAACGGAAGTACTAACGTCCAAATTTGGATGAACTTTTTAGCCATAATAACTAGTAGGTATTTATAAATTTTAACCAGTCTTCTGTGTAAAGGCAAGTGCCGCTTTAATTTTCTATGAACCATACTTCGAAATTTGGACTAACAATGATCTAGACCTTGCCATTAAATTTGAATGAGCGACTTTAATATTAAAAAGAGAAATCAAGGATTTAAATCCAAATAGTAACACTAATAATGGTGACAATTTCCGAACACCTAACAGTGATGCAAAACAAGTTTCAATTGTTATCTACGAAAAAGCAGGGTCAACAAATTTCGCAATATCTATAAACATCAATTTAGGTTGCTACCTCTCATAGTTTTGGGTCAAAAATTCACATTTTTAAAATGAATCAAGCCACGCGTTAGTTGAAAAGAAGATGGAGGACAACTCCTTATCAGCAGGCTTTGTATTGTAATACATTTGTTAATTATTTGCTGTCTGGGAATTTAGTTCAAATTTTATTTACACGAAATATTTGACGCCATACTTTCTTGGATCCTACAAGTGCTGAAAATTCAGAAGCCCTGAATCCTGAACTCAGTCCAGTTTTGCCCAAAAATATATTCCCTAAATATTTCGACCAAGAAACGTAGGCTCATACAGTTTTCGTAAACCTGAGGCTCAAATTAAAAAAAAAATATTTGCACTAGGTTTCGTAATTATTATCCTATTACAATTTCGTCTATGAACGGCGAGGAGTCTAATGTTCAGAATTCACAACTCTTTGTGCAAATGTGTTTGAATGTCTCCTATAAATTGCGAACGAATAAGTTTTATACATTCTGACGTGACCAGAAATTTCGCACGGTACAATTTTCGATTCATGCAAGTATTTTACATTTTTTTATATATTAGAAGTTTTTTTTACAATAGTTGCATTCCAGTTCCATTCACAAATCTATCAGTTAAATATTCTGTTCTTGATTAATACCAGCTTAAATTTTGAAGGCATTTCGGATCGAACAACAACCGCAAAAACTTTTAACTATATATAAATACATTTTACAAGAATCTTGTACGAAGGTTCCTAAATTCGACTTTCGATCGGACAGTCGTTTAATATTTCGCTTATACTTATATCATTTAATATTTTTTATATTTTGAAACACAGTCACTAAAATGTTAGAAAACTCGTCCTTTTCATATACATCTATATAGCCTATGACAATGCGAACCTAAAAATTAGTAGACAAAAAACCAAGTGATTTGAACAAGGCACAAACCAAATCAAACAAACAAAATGACCCTTTGTACCTACTACGCCTTCATTTTGATACAAAATTTAAAATATATCTCTACAGTGAGTTCGTGAAACTGGAACGACACAAAATTGTGTACAAATATTTTCGTTGTAAGTTTTATGGCAATAAGCACATGAAAAACTTTTCTTTCACCCAAAAATACCCAACAGAGTTTGACCAACCCATTTGCACAGGCTGCACATCTCTGAGCATCTGCGTGGTTTCACGTTCTCGTCACGATGCTTTAAATAAGAAAACCATAAAAACTTTCTTTTCCATATACAACGCCATCTCAGCGACACAAACCTTGAATCCGAAAGGCAATCCCATTCATCATAAGCCAGCAAAAAGACATACAAAACGTAGAAAATCAGAAAGACCAAAACGAGATACTAGAAAGCCTATGCCTATTTACTTGGGTAAATAAGTCATATACCTATTTCGGACTCGTAACGCACACACGTACAACAGAGCTTGAAAAGGGGTACAAAAAGCAATCACTGGAGAACTGTAGTTTTTCGTTCCCTTACAACAATGATAGCTTCCACTTCCCCATAGCTATTAACTGCTTTAAGATTAATTTCATTTCACATCCATACGTCTTGCACTATGCCGGAAATTCATTTCGTATTTCTTGTTCCTCTTGTTCATGTAGATGTACTATACCATCTTATGTACCTACTGCTGTTAGCCCTTTTAGAAAAGGAAGCAGAATCAGGCACACTTCCGCAATATTTTATGCCGAAGATGGTGTGTTTTTTTTTTTTTTTTGTGTGTCAATCCTCTAAACACGCAGGGTATGACAAAAATATGAAGCATGTCCCACCCTGTTGTCAAAGTGGGGCAGTGGGAGAAGAGAAAGCAATGTCTTGTTAAAAGAACCATTAGATACAAAGTATCTGTACACAGTGCCTCATACACTGTATCGCTTTAGCAGTGCAGTACATGCAAGTTCGTAGACCTTTAAAACCAGTCAATGGAAATGAAGAGAGAGAAAGCAAATTTGGCTTGGCGGTCACGTTCAATGTGAGCGCTGTGTAGTAAAAGCCCATCCGAGCCAAGTTGCGATGGTTTGTGTTGCTTCAGTGGCTGTGTGTAGCAGTTGTTGTTGACGATTGAGTTGTTGGTTGGCTCAAATTCCACAACAACTTTCGAATTCGATTTGCAAAGTGAAATGTTTTTTTTTTTATATATATACGAATTTTCTTTTTATTATTCTCTTGCTATTGACCATCTCAGTCGCACCCATTTTAGAGAAAGCCGAGATTGACGGCTCAACTGATTATACTTTCTAATTTTGGATTTTTTTTTTTTCTCTGAATTCCTACGAACGTGATTTCTGGCGAATAATATAAATATGATTGCGCCATTGTGGAGATGAATCAGACCTTTGATGGACAATGATGGTGAAAGTCGTCACAATGTGATTTGGGAGTTTTGCCCATTTGGTTTGAAGCTCCAAAGGACATCATACTTGGAAGTCTTAACCTAGCAAGTGGTACATGCTAAGGACATCTGATAAAACAATTTTAAGTCAAATCTTAGCTGTTATAAATACCAGCTACCAGTAAAACGAGTTTTGATGAATTGCAATCAAGGGCATTTAAGTTGTCTGCAAACTTGATCACCTGTGTACCATCTGCACTTTTTAAGGGATGACAGCCTGTCTTGCATAGGTATGTTTTATTTTCTTCAAAAGCTCAGTCTTTTAGATTTCATTCGCAGTTTTTGTGGCATTCTTAGGCAACGTCTTCAGCAGACTTTTATGCGCGTAGCAAAGTAGGATCACTCAGAAAAAAAAAAGGTTGTGGAGCGAAGAATTTTGATATTTTGAAAAAATTGTAAGCAAAAAGTTCTTGCTTTAACAATAGTTTCTTATAAAAAGAACTCGTTTTTAAGTTTTCGAAAAAATCATATATTCAGATTAAGAATAATATGCTTGCCATAACTATTTACTAAGAATATTGCCAACAATATAGTTCTTAAATCGAAAATTTCGATATTTGGGTTCATTTTAACCAACAAAGTTGTTGGCATTTCAATTTTTTTCTAAGTGATATTATGTGTTTCCATGTAATGGGAAACTGCAGACGTGGTCTGGATTTGATTTGCCAACAAAGTGTTGAAAGCAATCTAAAACCTACAAATTTGGAACCGTTTTACAATTTTCCATGTATGATGTTACCTAATTAGATGGACAGTTAGTATTGACTCCCAAGAAGACTTGTTCCATCCCTTAAGATACTCACGATTGCAAGAAAATTTGTTCAATGCAAATATTTATGGGTACCACGTGTGCTGCTCCTCCTTAAGTAAATCTTATAAATTTCAAAATACGACTGCAGAAAGCTCATAATGCGTTAAACGAACTTGCCTATACATTGTTCGAATTTTTTGGATGCCAACAAGCATGTCAAATATGCCTTCAACCGAGTTGATTGAAACTGGCAGAAGAGACACATGGGATATCCCAAATTAACATAGGTTGCATCTGAATGCCTTGATGCCTTTATACGTAATAAAAAACATGCAATAAAGTGCAGAGTAGTACATAACGACTCCATCCACTTTCTAATTACCAGAGTCCTGTTCGGAAGGAAAATCTAAATTCCAAATCCTATTTCCCTGCTGAACCAGTCCCAGTAATGGAGACATGACACCTTTCCATTTTTAGCCGTAATTGAATATGCAATACCATAGAAATTCGAAATGTGTACGCATCATTAGTTGCAAATGACATTGGTTGTTGTAAATTAGCAGCGTCATCCGCATCAATCTCCCTTGGAATTGGCGGTAACCAATAATCAACATTTATTTAATTCCCTCTGGTATTACATCCGCACGAACTCGCCTTTGTCAATGAATCCTCATCTCACAATAGAATCCGAGAACATAGTCTCAGTTTCAGCCCCACAGCGTTGAAATAAATTCGTTGCATATTTCCAGGAATTCAAACGTTGTAATTTACGGCTTACAATTTCCCAGTATACCTTTAGGCTGGACATTGAACAACTTCACCCAACCATAAATACATTGCATTAATTTTGTGTTTTTATTTTTGTAGAATCCCGCACCAGGAGGGTTAGAAAAATGTTGTTGCCACTCCTTTTGGCTTTGAAACTGAAGAAAGCGGTTGTCTTCAAGGTTCTCTTCATGATTGTGAAATTCATCTCACTCAAGGCTTTGGCCATCAGTTTCTTGGCTCTCATCTTCGCCGGTAAGTTATTATCGTTAAGGCACGATCATCAGTGGTATAACTGAATGGAAAATGTATACTTTCAGGTGCCACCTTCTTCAAGGATCTCTTGGCCAAGAAGAAGGATCATGTTACCACCGCATACATCACCGGAAGCCCATTGAACGCTGAAATTGTTCACTCTGACTGGAATCGCAATGGACAAGCTACCGCCCAAGAATTGGCCTACGGTCACTATGGACTGACCCAACCCTACTAAATTGATATAAGCCCCCAACCGCCCAAAGAGAAAAACCAAAATTTCCCCTTTGTAAATTAATTTGTATAAGCACCACAATAAGATATAGGATAATCTAGTGAAACCAAAACTGGAGACAGTACGATATGAATGGCAAATGATTTAAGGACAATGCGAGAACCGACCGAGAGATAGAGAGACAGAGCTCTAGATGACATAAGACGGATGTTGTGTAAATGACACATACACCCCGAAGGAATTAATTTATTTTATTTCATAGTTAAATGTAAAATATTATTTATTTGCATCATTGAAATATTTATCATCATCAAAAGAAGAGAAGAAGCAAAACAGATTTTCATCCCCACACACTTGCATATTTATAATTATTTATAATGCAATTTATTAAAATTGATATATGAAACAACATAAGACATCATGGGGAATCAGACTCAGGGTCGTTGCATTTGTGTGGACTGTTGAGGTTAGTCATCGTTTTTATTTATTATAAGAAATCATCATGCAATTGAATAAATAGAATTCAGAATAAATTTTTTTTTTGTTTTATTATAAACCACATCATGGAAGAAATATTTTAAAACTAATGTTTTAAATCCAATTATCCGAGTGTATCGCTGTAAATAATAATGATGCTTAAATTGGTACCCCTTACAGTACGCACAAAATGGTAGGTCATAAAAATTGCACAAGATTAGTTATTCAAATGTTTAAACAGACATTGCGTAACTAAAGTTTAGGTTTTTTTCCAAGCCACAAGTAGGGTTTTTGAGATACAATACTATAAGCAACTAACATCCTTTAGCCATTTGGAGTAAATAAATTATACTCGAAGTTTGATGTTTGGGTAAAATATTTGGACCTGTTTTTTTTTTTTGTTTCAAATGACTATAAGTGAACAAAATTGTCGATACGTAGGTACTTTCAGCATCACTAATGTAGTACCTAACAAAAAATATCACAAGTAAAAATTCTTTAATATTTGTTGAACTTGATCTAAAAACAGACAAATCGATTTTCCTTTAAATAGTCAAAGATTAAATATCATAAAGGCCCATGTTTTTTTTGATAAATTTTAAATTAAATTCAATTTGAATGTGGTCTTTAACATTAGGTACGTATGGAATAAAGTGCCGTTCAAGTTGCCACTTCTGAACGTCACGCAAAATCGAGCAAAACATATTATTGGTCCAAAAAGCTTCTAGTTTTATCTTATTAATTTTATTTTGATTCCATAACTTTCTCTTCATGTACCTCCATAGAAAATACATATATATACATACATATTATATATATCTTCTTCTTCTGTTATTTACATTATCTATATTATAGAGAGAAAAGATATATACGCTACCGCTTTCACCTTTTCTCGGTTCATAGTGCCAGTTAGTTTAGATTACTCTCTCTGTTCCTCTTTCGCTCTCTACACACATATATTTGAGAATTTTCCGACTTTTCTTTTTTCCTAAACCATCCCTGAATCAAGACGAACAACACAAAACAAAAATCATCCAAATCGGTGGAGCCGTTCTCGAGTTTTTATCTTCCAAGTGCGCCATGGAGGGGGAAGTTAACGCTACGGTGACGATTTTTTTCGGTTTACTCCCCATCTTTTTGAATAATTTATATGCGTGACCCACCGACCGTCCGTAAAAAAGCTATATTCGCTTCAAAAAATAGAGGAGTTAAATCAAGCAAAAATGAGTCCAATAAAAATTAACGAAATATCGGTTCTCAAAAGTTCCATCCCAGAACGAGCTGTGTATGATGTGATGTGATACCATCTCGTTGAAATCCCACATTCATAACAATAAATTGCTATCGACTTTGTTGTACCTATCTACAGATAAGTACTAAAACGTTGGGCTGGCATATAAAAAGGACTCTCCACTATTATAATAATAATAAAAGCACAAATATTTTTCGTTGGCGCAGGGAAATAACTTCAATTTGAGTGGGAAATAAATTCACTTATTTTATGTGAAATAAATTCACTTATTTTATGTGAAATTATTTCCCACAAAAAAGTAAAATTTTCACTCACTTTCAATGTGAGTAACATGCGACGACATAAATGTAGGCCTACAATTCATAAACAGTGGAAAATGTGTGGGGATCATGCTGCCGCCCTGAAACCCCCGGCTTGGAGTCTTTGTTTAGGGGTGGGAGTAGTTGTGAGTTTGGTTGTAGGCAAAGTTAAATAAATTCGCTATACTACTTAAAAATAATTTGATTTCTTTTATAGAGTTAGAATCAACAAATTTCTCAAATTGTAGGTGGGAAATATTTTCACAAAACTGGTGGTGATGTTTATACCCAATTTAAGTGTTCAAAAATAACTTCACATAAAAAAAGTAAAATTATTTCCCACAAAGGTGAAGTTATTTTCCATGTGAAGTATTGCCCGTGAAGTTATATCCGTGCGCCTCTTTCGGTTATATTTAAAGCAAAAACTTTTAGGAAGGTAAGGGGATCATCTAAATCGGAGATAATATTTTTTATTCCATGAACGGCATCCAGGTGGAAATTCAGGTGAAAATTTGGCGACAAATTTCTGAAGATGGACGATAATATGTAAAGAGGTCTTCTTTTGCCGAATGCTTGACGATTAGCAGAAAGGGTAAGCTGGCACGTTAGAACGAACATTTCTACAAAAGGCTCTTAGTCATGTTTATAAACGAGGACATTATTTCAACCCCAGTTTAAAAGTCCAAGAATTAGCGGATGCCAGAGTGCCCGGTATGTAATGCGATCGGGAATCTCTGAAGATGAAATGCAGCATTGTTAGACTGAAATTTTTCACTGCTATAATTTCAAGGCTCCTTGAGAGATTGCATATATAGTACACCAACTAAGTATAACACACCGTTCGCTTTCAGAACTTTATTCGAACTGAACTCAATAACTTAAATCAAATGCGAAATTCAGTTTCTCTTATCTCGATCTATAAAGATCAAGACGATAAAAAGAATTCGTTTTGGCAATTCCAGGAAAAGGCGGAATCTGATATCGAGTAATCAAACTCGAAATCTAACTCCGAGTAGGTACATGCAGGAATGTGCCCCAGTATGCATTGGCGGGGTGCCGCTTACAATAGGATGTGACAATATTAATTTTGTACTGAAATTTTTGCAACCATGCTTGCAAAACTATAAAGACCAAGATTGAATTATTATATATCCAGTAAAGTAATAGACAGCACGACAGAACTAATGCATAATTCTTGCGGTCAAACTGGATGCAAAAAGAACTAATACGCATGTTGCACCCAAACAGTGAGTGCAATTGGACTCAAAGTGACTAATTTAGTCAAGAAGACTCTGCTCTGCTGCTTTATGAACTGCGTCCCTACCATACCTATTATTATTAATAATTCAAACTCTACAAATTCAGTAATATACTGCATGTGTGTATGAAATTGCTGCAAGCGTTGAAAACGCTGCACGAATTAATGGCTTTTACTCAAAGTTTTCGTTTTCATCGCACCAATTTGACTTCCGCAAGTAGGTTCATCATAGTCCGAAGGCAAATTATATACCTTTTACTTTCAGTTGAAACTTTTATGGCCAGCCCCCACAGTTTATTTATGAGTCTCACTCTTACTTTCCCTAAATGCTCGGCTCATATCTAATTACCTATTTTTACAGCTTCCTTCCATCCGCTGTATGCGAGACTATTTTCGCAAAGTTTTTGCACTTAATGGCCATTAAAGCGCTTGAATATTAGCTACCTCAATTGCTTTTCTATGTCGCTAGGTACATGTACTCTCAAAGGTATCATATGCAAAGTAACTTTTTCGTCCGCAAACAAACGGGCGGAACATTAGCAATTTTATGCAATTACCACACAAAGTAAACAGCACGCTACACCTCCCCAATGTCGGTTTAATGCTCCAATTCATAAACAAATCCCAATAAGCGCTCGTACTTGTATCTCTGTGGTATAAGTAGGTACAAGTGAAGATAAGGTAGGAAAATTTGGTTTGTGCCAACAAAAAAACATCCTATAACTGTCAGAATGACAATTTGTTTCAATCAGTAACATAAACAAATGAAATGGACACTTTCCACTTTTCTTTTAGGCCGCACGCAGTCCGTTCCTTTTGACAGCTCAAATCTTAATTATAATTAGTGGTGTTGACATCTCCGAACTCTGTGTCTATTCAATTTTTTGCGTTGCCCTCTGCAGAGTCACTCGACCAAGTGCAAGGGGGAAAGGCGTAGAAAATAGTTCTCAGTCTAATTACGGTTGACCACCATTGGCCACTGTTGTTGTTGGTCTTGATTTGTGAGACAATTTGTGAAGGAAAGTACTGCGACCGGGAAGGCGAAGCTGAATAGGTGGAGACGCGGCGCTAATAGATTTATAACTTGAAGAGGTCCATCACGGATGAATGGTGAGGCAACATTTTTGCTTTCATCGCAATGGGCCTCGGTTATGGTGGCAATTTGGTGGTGGTAGTATGTTTTTTGGTTATTTCTTCGATTGTATCTTTGTGTTTGTTGTATAATAAGTAGGGCTGCCCCAGGTGGGAAGGGGGTATCATTTGGCGAGCACTATATAAAGATAGGCTACTTAACGTGTGCATTAGTTCTAGTGTGTCTATTCTGTGGTGAGCTGTGTCAGAGTGGGTGATTCTAAAGGATTAACAATTAACCTAGAGGCGACTACAGTGGTGTTTAGGAAAATGTACATGACAAAAGGTTTTCGAGAGTACCTTGTGTTGATGGCGATTATGTCCAGCGGATTGGCGGCAAGCTTGGACGATAGAAAGGCTGTTAAAAAGGCTTTTGACAATTGTGACAACGAGTTGAGCTGGACATGCCTCAAGTTGGAGTTTGTGAAGCTGATGGAACGCCTGTCGGAGCAAAGGGAGTTCAACATTTGGCCCGGATTGACTATTGTCAGAGATGGCAATTCAACGGATCAAAAAAATACGGAAATTATTGCAGGCAAGTCGAACAAGTGTATGTAGATAATTAGAGCTGGGAAAGTGAGTCAAATAGCATGGCAAAAAAGTTATCATTTTATTAGCTTATATTTCGCTGGTGTGCCAATAGGACTACCAGTGTTTGTGTGGCTCTTTAAAAGGAGTTGTATTCGAGAGAGGGATAAGTGGCTGTCTTTGGTGCATATTGCAGATCTTTTTATTTGTTATAATACACACTTCAGATAATTTGAAGGATTCCTGTTTTTTAAGTGAACATCCGTTCCGTTGTCTATCTCCTATTTCAACCGATCTTTGTAGATAAGAATCCTCAACTCAGGACCAACCAACGTTGAAATATTCTCCTCATCAACTAAATTAGCGGTCATGTAGTGAGTTTACAAAATTTTACTTATGATAGAAAACCAAAGGCAGCGCCATCATTATTTGTTCTGATTTGAAAGTCCAAGTACGTTCAACCAGGATCATTGGAGTAGTTGCCTTTAGCCTTTTAAGCAATCACCATTAGAGAATATATGAATCTGAGATGCTCCACTGTTGACTATAGCTGCGATTTACCCGGTCATATGTATTATTAAAGACGAGGGACATAAGTTAAAACCAGGACTTGCATTTGGGCTTTGATGAAGGAAAAAAAAACATAATTGTTGATGTGATCAAAAGAGGCATATACGGTGGCCTCTTATCATTTGGATAATATTAAAAACGCTATACACATTTTATTCAGAAACTCCTTTGGTTTGCCACAAAGTTTAGTTGTTTCATTGGCTTTTGCCTTTTGGAAGATTGATCGCATTCCAATGTCGACACTACTGACAGATTTACTTATACATATATTTCGGAAATGTCTTCTTTTTTTGAAGTAAAACTTCTTAGGTGGCAGTGAAATTTCAAGGCCATATAACGTTTTAAAGAATTTCAGTCAACTAAAGAGAAGAAAATTTGTAACATAGTGAGCTTCGGAGTTTTACTTCTGATGATGTGTGGTCACAAGCACACTCTCTTTTTTTAAATGAGTATCACGTCATCTGGTTACTAACGCAAGGTTTATCTATGCTTTCCATACCAATATTTGGCTCTCTTCGAACTGAATTTGGCAGACCAAGTCTACAGGACGATATATCTTAGTCGGTCGGTCGGACTCGTGTTTCTATAAAATACCAAATTCCAGTAATAAATTAAAATCGAAGAATTTGTAAAAGATCACAATGTATTGTAAAAGAGGTAAAATTAAATTGAAATCAGTGTGTGACTTATGCGCTACCCAGTTCTAAATAATTAAAATTAGATAAAGCTGCAGGTAGCTGATATGATACATTTATTTAATTTTTAAGTGTGGAATCGTATACCTAACTAGTGCTGCGTTCCCACATCATTTGGTGTTCTCTCATGGAACATAGCCATGTATGTATGTCGGTTATCTTAGCACAATAGGAATGTAGTTTGTTGAGTCTACTCATGTTCCAAGCCCCCCATTTAATCGTCAATCTACGAGCACAAATATCTTTTAATAATTTGTCTGCCAAACCAATTTGCAACAAATTCCCAATTACGGAACAGGCAATGTTTCTTTGAGTTACAATATATGCCAAAAGTATGCAACACATTAAATAAGACACTTTACACTTTACTTGGCCTTACCAATAAACATTCTTAGTTTCGACTTTAAATTTAAATAGTTCACAGTTGGCCTTACTAATAACCATTTTAAAGGTGGAATATAGCATAGACCATGGGTATCACTAGGGTAAGGTAAGTGCACCTTAACTTAAGAGCATAACATTGCTTTGTAAAATAACCGAAAACAATAATCTAGAACTCTGGGAGCACGTGGTACAGTGGAAGCCGCATATAATGTCTCACCAAATAATGGACAACGATACAATGTGACTTAAACCGTGCTGTGACTTTTTTGAAAATGCTTTTCCTGTGTGGTCTGTACGAATATACTTTTTGCTACATTTTGCAGTGGCTTAGTGATTAGTGTGTTGGACTACTAAGCGAGGGGTCCAGGTTCGAATCCCGCAAAAACCCAAACTCCAACTCCGGGTTTTTTCACTACGCCACCTCTCTCGAACGACTGACAAACATCCGAGAGTATAACTGTCATGAAAGAGCTTCTCAATCGGCCCGTTTGGAACCGGCATAAAATTGTAGATCCCTTCCATTCGTTCAAAAAATAATAAACTCACACAAACCTGTTGCGCCAACTATTATTATTATTATTACATTTTGTAGAGGTTAGCTAAAATTAAATTTAATTTTTGAGGTCTCGAGACCGTTTTAGGGTATTTGCGGACGAGTTTTTTGTTTTCTTGGTTTGAATGATTGAAGAGTAAAATTCAAGAGAGATATGTAATCGGATAGAAAGTTCAGATGTTCAGATTGTAGGTATAGGTCACTATCTTCGTTCTAAAAAAATGGACTATTTACTTATTTAACCTTTTTTTCACAGAAATCGCAAGGAGTTTTCCCAACGATCCAAATCAACGTCTAAATGGCTTCATAATTGCAAAGCTGAGCAACTTCTTGGAGTCTTACTACATGAGATTTAAACTTATCGATTCGACTACAGTGGCTGATGCCAGATCGGCCGTAACAGGTCGAAAGGGCAAATTCGGAAAGAAAGGCGGCCTGGAGGCACTTATCGCAGCCGCTGTCATGATGAAAGGTTTGTTCACTTAATCGAGTGGCATATTAATGGAAGTTAACTGTAAATGCATTTCTTAGGGACACTTTTGGCTATCGGAATGGGTGTCCTCGCTCTATTGGCTGGCAAAGCATTAATGACAGCTCTAATGGCATTAACTCTATCTGGTGTTGTCGGACTAAAAGCTCTAGCATCGGGTGGCGGTAAGTCGACAACATATGAAATTGTCGCGAAACCAGTATATACTTCATCGCATTCGCATTCGGTGAGTCACGAAGATGGTCATGCCCATGGTGGACATTATAGTGCACACAGCGGCAGTGGCTATGGCGGAGGATACGGAAGATCATTGAATTTAGATTTACCAAATCATTTAAAGGCACCTGAATTAGAAACATTTTAATATGTTGTTTAGATAGTACTTGTAGATGTATGGGATAATTTATTTTATTTATTTATTTATTTATATTGGTATAACAACATTTTTTAAAATGTAAACGAATTTTAGTTACACCTCCATATCGGAGAAATGCTTGCCAATAGAATGAGTGGTATTATTTTAAGCCAATTAGTTGGTAAAATATATAAATAAAAGTGAATGTTATTTACTTGTAAAAACGACACAATATCTGTGAAATTCTTTTCTTTTCGCATATACTGTACAAACTGGTATAAGTCCACTATCTGCAAATATATTTAAAAATTGCATAGTTTCAGGTGCAAATGAAGAAAACGATTTTACAACTTCCGGAACGGATTTTAGTTTGAACAAGAAATCCGTTAAGATAAAACAGCTTAAAGCACCATTGAATATTAACAGTAGATAGGTAGATAAGCACTTTCAGTAATTGAAACAACTTACCTTTTGATTTCAAGAGCGAAGAATTTACATAAGTCAATGCAAAAAAGTACAGAGCACAAAAAAGTATGTCATGCAAATGCTTTTTGCCATTAAATGATAAAATGGGTAGGTGAATAATAAAAATGATTTCCATTAAATATGGAAGCTGATTTAATGTAGCTATTCGGAATTAATGGAGGAGGGGGAAAAAACAATACGGTAGTTTGGAGGGATATGCATTTCATTTTTTTTTTTTTTTCAGTAAGGAAAGTGCTGAAGCCGATTACAGATGTCCTTATTCCCGTAATGGAAGTGGGATTGACTGTTGCCGATTGAGAGCTACTTTTCAGATTATGAATGTGAGAAACAATCAATTCGTCCCAGGATTGTGGTAAACTATATAATTTTCACATTCATCTTTGCAGAATATCTTGTCCATTTAAAGTATTGGTCCCTACGAAAAAGCAAACAGTTGACATAACGCGTCTCCCTTTTTTTTTCCATTATTGTTATAAAAGACATGGGCCTATGGAACATGACTGAATATATGTGCTCCATCACAAGAGTACCTAATTTTCCTCTTTTCTATGATGAGTTTAAATTAAATTTTCTATGTTTCAAGTTTAATAGTGCACAGAACTTTTTAGGTATTCAAGTAGAGATGATGCGTTTCAGATCCTAAACAAAATTAGCAATTTGCGTCTAACAACCACCTTACAACTAGAGGGAAAGTTTCACCACAAAGTCGCAAAAGTCCAAGTCATTTGCAACTGCTAACAAGGTAACGTTCCAATTCACTCCTGACAAACCCATTAAGTTTCGTCTCTTTCATGCATCCTTTAACAAGTCCAGCCCATTAGTAGGTATAACCAATTATGAATGTTGCACTTCGCGAAACAACATTTTGCTGATGCACAATAACTGCAATGACTTTGCATTTCAGCTCCCACCAGTGATGATCACTTAAAACGGAATCATCTGACTTACTGACCGAATCAGTTCGCATCGTTTATACGCAGAGGTGATCATCAGCCACAAGGGTTTCTCAAAAAAACTACCATCCGCTAGACCATCAGTCAGATGGTAAACTACAGTTTCTATTAATTGTTCCGTTGATGAGCGATTTTCAATGCAAGCCATTCTGGTGTTGAGTGTTGAGTCTCTTAATTACCATGCGAAAAAACGCTCCGTTTAATCTTACACTGCCAGTGGGATGTAAAGGAATAGTACTGCTCTAACGAACAAAAAACATTGTTTGAACATGAACATCACTCTGTACTGTCCCCGGTGGGCAGTGAATTTAAGGCTAAATTGTTAATTATTTGAACACTTTCGAGGAAGGAATTTTTTAATTAAATGTATCTGACGAGAGGCATTGATGGCGTGTGACAGTGGACAAATGACTGATTAATTAATATTAAGTGGCTGTCATATAAAGATCTTTTTTGTGCCTTACTCGTTTTTATACTAACGTTTTTGCAGCAAAAAAAAAATTGAGAAAGTGAAGAAGAAAATAAATTATCAATACTAGTAATAATAAAACTCACGAGTCGTTTCAAAGCTTCATGGACCAGAGCACGAAGGCCAATAGACACGAGGCCGCTGTATGGATAACCGCAATATGAGACGGAAGAATAATGGTGGAATATAGTTACGATAAATATGAATAATGTTGACTTTATAGGCTACTATAAGTTTCGAAAATAAATAGCAGAAACGAGAAAAATATCGAATCGTACTATCTATCTATAGTTAAAGTCAAACTATAAAGCAACGCAATATTCGTAAGTAAACAGAAGGCCTTCTTTTAAATGGTAACTTTACTTCAGATAGCTACTCGAAACCGGTCAGAGCTGATTTGTGTGTAAATATTCACAGTTGGACTTGCAAGATGCAATCGATGCTGGTGTACTATTCACATTTGACAAGCCATTGGCTGGTGGGCTGGGCAGTAAACGCGACATCTGAGAAATGTATTATAATAAATGCCGTCAGTTAGGCAGGTATTAAGTGCCTAACATCCAACAAAATTAATACCTAGTCCTCCTGAAAATTTGACGGCTTACGAATTGCGTAGATAGGTTATTAACTATTCATACCTAACCAAACATTTTTAAAATAACAACAACAATGAATTTTGCTAAATACCTAATCCACTCCAGATGACGCACTTGAATATTAAAGAGGACGTTTATGTTTCGATCAAAGTCCACCGCATCGTTAGAGTGCTTTTGAGCTTGAATTGCCATTTTATCTAAGTCCTCCCTTTTATCTACTAAGCTCTAAGGCTGTATTATAATTTGAACAGATAATGAAAAAAGAATTTAAACTTTGACTCCGTTTTTAAAGAACTCACAAGACTTTTTAGCTCATTTTCGGCGTACCTACTCTTTGGAAGCGTATTAAACGATTTTTTTTTATGTTCTGGTGTTCGATGAGATTTTAAATGAAATGATTTGAAAGCATTAAAAGGTTTTTTTTCGATTTGTTAAACCGTTCTTAATTCGTTTTTTGGTGCGTTTTTTTTACTTATTTACGAATTTTTTAAGCTTTTTTTGATTAGGTTTTTGACACGTTTTTGGCGCGTTTTGCAAAGGGTTTCTTAAGCAATTTTAATTAATTGCTTATGAGTACCTGACGCATTTTGTAAAGTCTCTGAAGCACTTTAAAAAAAAAAAAAAAACTCGTCGAAAAATACATCAACACGCATAAAGAAACACAAGAATACGAGTTTTTGCTGTGTTTTTTTTTATGAGTAGGTACATTTATCTGGACTGGACTTTGCGAAGAGTTTTTATGAGTTTGGGTGTGTTTTAATGTCTTTACCTTTTTGAATTGTTTTTTAGTGAGTTCTATTTAATTTTTCGGACGTTTTTGATACGTTTTATGACATAAAGGTACTAAGGAAGGCCTGATTTGCGTTTTTAACGTATTTTTCGAAACTTGCAAGCTGCAGCAATCGACATGTAAATAGAATAAGAATAAGTCGTTCTGTTCTGTTCGTGACTTCGGAAACAGTATACAGGACTCCCCGGATAAAAGCAATCCTCATAATAGCAAGACCCTTTTAATAGCAACAAATTAGTCAGTGTTGGGATTCAAAAACGCCATCCTATGCATAACAAGGTCCCCGCTTAATAGAAATTTAATTGAAAACCCGGCTATAAGCACTATAATTTTATGTCCATGTGCATGTGCTTTTATCCGGGGAGAACTGTATTTAGGTAATTGTATCTTCTCTAAAAAAAATATTTGTTTTGAGTGTAGCTTCCTCATAACGATAATATTTTTTTTAATCTACTACTTAAATCTGGTGATACTTGCGTTCTTCTGATTTTTATATAAAAAGTCCGCTTAAAATGAACATTAAACGTAAATAGGAACATAACTCTAGCAACGATGTGTGAACATTGTGCTTTCGGTTTCCTGATTTACTATACAATAATGGTCATAGTCTATATTACACCATAAACAGAAATGTGTCCATGGCGTAGTAAAACAGCTTTGCACTGAATTCAAATCCGAAATAATACCCATACTACATGGTTTGTTTTAATGATGGAACAGGATATACCTACTTATTGTTGAATACCTACTGAAACACAAATCTGATGTACGGCTATGAACAAAAGCAATATTTATTCGGAAAATTCTATTCAATACACGAGCTCACAATATTTTGTTCGAATATCGAATATCATGTATTCACTGTTTATTTTCGGCTACTGCTTTTATATTAATTATTCAGAATCCTCACATAGAGAGCGATGGGCTTATGGGATATGTGGGCTTTAATTTGAGAATTCCATTTTGTTGATATTTTTCATGTAAGTTATACACTTTACTAACCTGAGCGGTAGATAGCTGACATTTGAGTATTATTTCCATTTTGGCACATGTATATTGTATATTATATAGCCATGGGCGTAAAGGAAAACATTGTAAAAGGGTTGTTTTGAAAGATGAATTGGGATAGCAATCTCTTGAATGTACAACCCAATCAACTTTCGTACCATACAGCCAGACCCAAAACTGAAATAATAACAGGGAGACATCATTGATTCAAATCACAGTAAACTCAATCGATTTTACATCGTGTCTATTTTGGTAGCAAATAATATATTAAACACATTTAGGTATGGTAAAAATTCTTCTTCATTCCATAGTGTCCTGAACTACTAACCAAGGAGTCTCAGGTGCGATTCGGGAAAAAATGCATATAAGGTTTATTCTACAGCGCCCCCTCCAACGTCTGATAAGAATCCAAACTCGGAGGGTATAGCTATAATGAAAGAGCTTCTAAGCGCAACCGTTCCGCATAAAATTGTGTCTCTTCTATTCACCAGAAAAAATATATACCCACAAAAATCGAATGGTTGTGAGAAGTAGGCCTATGTTACATATTTTTATTTTGTCTGGTTTCCTAATTGAATTCAATATTTTATAATTGGTAGGTACTTACAAAATGCACACTTGTTCTTGGACATTTTATATATTACATAAATGTCCTCCAATATGTCTGGTACTTTACACAATGCGGGGTTTCAGCTCCTAAAATATCTACTAATTAAAATTTTTTATTGATCGACAAATAATAATAATCATACCAGAGGAAACCATTATTTATGATGAACCTGCTCCTCTTGGAATTCTCGCAAAAAAAAAAGAGAAGAATTTGGAGTGGGTCTACTTTAATAAGTTAATTTCAACTTTAGCAATCTCAATTGGAGAAAAGGCTTCATATGTAATAATTATGATTGTATACTACCTCCCGAAAGGAATTACGGTGAATTGCAACCAGGAAACGCTGAGGATAATGAAAACATTCCTTGGTATACTGATTACTGATTCCTGATACAGAGGGATTGTTCCCCCTTCTGTTTCGGCTGGTTTTTGTTTTCTTTGAGTTTTGCTTCCCGTTTCTATGGAGTTAAAAATAAATATCTACCGATTTCAATGATTTTTGGTGTGTTTTATTCTTCTTCAATCAGGGATGGTTTATAAAAAAAGAAAAGTTGGAAAATTCTCAACAGGTGGCATTGAAGGCACACATTTCGTTGTTTATGGGGAAAAGTACTTTGAAAAAATATAAATTGGATAGAAATCGAGTAGTGACACTTCAAATACAAAAAAAAAATATTTTATATTTTCAAAGCAATTGTTGTTGTCAATTATTTTAATTATTTTCCAAGCAACTTGTTGTTGTCAACAATTTTGACATTTTTTTTTTAAATATATTGGTTATTTTTAGTTTGTTTATGTTTACTATGTTACATTAAGTAACTTTTTGAAATGGAGTAAATACTTTTTTATTTCATGGTTTTTGAATCCATCATTTTTGTTTGACATGTATTTTCAGGATCCTTGCATAAGTATGTGTGAGTAAGTTGAAATGTAGGGGTGATTAAGATGACGTGGACAATGATGACAGGCAACAGGAGTTGTGGAGCGTTTTGAGTTTGCACTTAGGGGTTGTTACGAAAAATGAGCGTGTAACAATTGTGGTATTCTGCTGATTAGTGAATAGGGTTATGGGGAACGCAACTCAAAGGGACCATAACACCTTCGGTACCGGTGTAGAGAGAGAAGGGAAAAGGCTTACAATTTACCAACCAAGTTGATAGGTGCGGTTAGTTTTCTTCATTTCTGTTAAAGCTACAAATATTTCGTCGGTCGCTGATGAACTATATTTTTAAGCATCGTGTCTTTGGTTATACTCGATGTTGGATGTATTCGATTGAATGGCAAAAAAGAGGCTTGCCTTATGCGCACATTCTCATTTGGTTAGTCGAAAGAAAGCAACCAGACCAAGTTAATGACATCATATGTGCCGAGGTTCCAGGTCCCGAAACCGATCCAGACCTGGATGATGTCATAATTACAAACATTATTCATGGGAAGGTTTGAAAATGGTGTCAGTATTTTTATTTCACATTTTCTGTTTCGTGCGAACCAACTTACAAACACGTGAAACCAATTTAACAGCTCACTAAAATTCGATCACATTTCGGTAACAAGTCATTCCCAAATACATTATACTTACTGTTACGGAAATATGTCTGAAATGTAGGAACAGCGCTAACAATATAACCATCAATTTCTACTTGAGTTCTGGACCCAATGGGTGGTGCTGGAAGATAGGATACCACACTATAGGTGGTACTTTGCAAAAACGAAAACGATTTGTGGCACCTCCCATTCAAAAATAAAATCAAGCGCTATTTCTAAAGTTACATAGTTAAAACTATAATGGACATTGTCCAAATAAAGCACTTAGCAAACCTAAGCGGATTCCGCTTATTCAGAACGACTTGCCATTGGTATTTAAGCGTCTACATAAAATGGCATGTGCATTTTGCATGCTCGAAATTATTACATTCATTACATTAACGAATTTGGGCGGAACGAAGTTCGCGGGATCAGCTAGTAAAACGATAAAAATCGAGTGTTTTCTGATGCGAAACTGTAAGGGTGCGCCGGCATACATTTTGGTGAGTTTTTGGAATTTATGAGCTATTTTCGACTTGGGGATATCATGGTGATGCTGCAGATAGAGCGTCACGATAGTAAAATGCTACCCACCCACCCAATATCAACGTACCTACCCCAAAAATAATTACTGATTTCATACAATGGCTTGCCAAACGGACAACACTTTGTTGTAGACATCTAGGTACTACGTTTTACAACAAAAGACTGTTTGACCTCTGAAATACTTAAAATTGAGAAACAATAAAGTATAGACATGACCTTCCAGGGAAATTTTAAATACTCGATTCAAACTGAATTGGAATCATTTTGCATCCGTGGGACTTTCATTGGGATGATTAAGTTCTGAGCATCTATAGAACTGCGACTCTTTCTGACGATCATACCCGAACCGAACCGTATACGTTCGAGACACTAATCCTCAAATCAAAACAAAAACCTTATCAGTAGGTACTAAAACCAGCCGACACACAATCTGAACAGTGTTTCTCTTAAAACCCAACAAAACCTCATCTCGCTGAGAGCATCCAAACGAGAATCAAATAATCTCAAACCCAGCTACCACCTACCTACCACTACCATAACCACTAGCCAAACTCATCTTTGCAGAAGGCGCTCTGTGTGCAGCTCTGTTACGAATTACGATTCCTCTGGCGATCTCTTTTCAACTCTCTTTGCAAACTTTTTCTTATACCAATCGTGTACACTTCAGCAATAAACCGAACATCTTTCACCCAAAGCGTGGTAAACAAAACCCCAGCCAAAACACCATTCTTCGACTCTGAATAAAACCATCGGAAGGCCCGTTTAAGCCTTCAGTTAACCGGTTGCTGTCGCCTCTTGCACGTACCGTCTTCAAGAAATCGCGCGCTTTTTAACCAATGTGAAATTTATTTTCTTTCCGACTTAATCGCTAATTACTTTACTACTTTGGTTTGGTGCTGCGCTTAGTGAATGGATACGTTATGTCTGTTAGGAATTTCCATCACGCATCGATGAGATATACATTTACGGAGGAAGGTGTTCCAACTTGAAATTTTGTTGTCTGTTATTTTTCGTGTGATATAGTGTTTCAAAAATTTGACCCAAAAACGTACTTCTACTAATTGTCCCATTTCGGTTTTGAGATCATTGCTCTTTTGGATTTTGGACATCTATTAACCTCGATTGCCTAACACGTAAGTCGCAATTGAAATTTGTGTGTAAGTCTAGCTATAGATTGAAAGTTAATCTCACTGGATGTGCAAATCTGTTCGCTCTGATACACAAAAATGTAGAAAATGCAAGAAAAAAAAGTGAAAAAAGTCTATACACTTCTTGTTAAGACTATGAGCAGGTGGCTCATAACATTCCTTTTCACGTTACGAAGAGTATAGAATACCATGGCATCGATAAGAAGCTAAGTGTGGTCCACTGCACTTACAATATGAAAAGCAAACCCGCTTCCTTATTTAGAGCATCCGATTGGTGATCACCAATATTGCAATCGTGGGGACAGAAGAATCGAATTACTTCGACAAGTGACTGATAATGTTGGCCATTGGGTAAAATATTCTACAGTATGATGAGTATAAAATTTGCACTCGTATGAATTATGGAAAGGTAGACGTACATTTTGTTGTTACCGGTTTTTAAGCTCTTGTGTTAGCTAAGCCATTATGATGTTGCTCGGGTTACGGTGATAATTTGTGGTAGTCTGGGTAGTCTCTTATCAAACCTATAAACTCAGAGCCATTTTCTGTTACAATGCATGGCGATTTCAGTTCCACATGCGACACTCTATACTATATACAAATAGTGGCCAATAAGGCTTGTATCTTAGAACGTTATGAGTCGTGTCAGCAAAAGGGACCTAATTGTCTTAAATGCTTTCATCTAGCTAGTGAAGCCATTCCTCTTATCTCTAGGTTTACATTTCAATTCTTTCAAAAACTGTTATCTGCATTTTTAGAAACATATGAGGTGAGATATGACCTTTAGAACTCCCTCATCACCCTATGCAAGATTCTTCTTCCGTCAGTCGCAATTTCCTCATGATGTCCTTCCACCTCATAATTTTACCGGATTCGCTGAAGTCTTTTTATTGACGGTAGAGATATACTTTTGTCTGTGATCAGTAAGAGACAGACTCCTCTTTGTCGTTTCTGTTCTAATAACTGCAAGCACACAATTACAAGTTCGCAGCATTATCCCAATATTATCAGCACATATTCCAATTGAGAAATTGTACATCCGATGTTGGATAGCTTGTAATCTCTTTCGATATCAATAGGTTCACTGCTCTTCCTCCTTATTTATATTGATCGGCTTTAAATTGTAGGTCCTTTCCATTAGCCTACAAATTAAAAACTGACATAAATCAACTACTTCTTCTTTTCCAGGAACCGACGTCATGGTTGGTTTACTCGAAAAACTTCTCGTATTTTGAATTTATCAAGCTGCTGATTAGCATTTTATATGTCATTATGTCAGTGTTTCAGAGCAATGCAAATTTTCTATAACCTCCTTTAACGAAGAATTGCGAATTGTTTCATTGTTCGCGATTTAAAAATGAGTCGGGCATTTTTATGTCGGAATTACTATCTAATTTGCGCCCAATTTCATGCATTGCTATCCATTAAGTGAATTAAAATAGCTTATCGTATCTTTTAATTGAATACCCGACTTTAAAGATTACGGTTTTTTTTTTCACTCTCTCAACAGCCCTTCATATATTTTCATTTCTTTTCAAGGCAAGTCGGTGGAAGCGAACCACTTCAACTGGATTTTAGCAAAATCTCTTTTCAAGAGAAAGTACTTTTTTGGTTCTGTTGTTATTTTTAGTTTTCCGTTTTGTAAACTTCAGCATTAAGCACCAAGCATCAAATGTTTAACAAACACTTAGTGGAAACAAGACAGAACAACAATTAGGTAATAGATGCCGGTTAAAATTGAAAAAATCTCGTTCCATACATTCAACTGACGATTGAATGTAAAACACAAACAAAAAAAATCATAAACACCGTAGGCATGCATGAGGTTATCTGTCATTTTCACTTTTTGCATGTAGGTGGTAATAAAAACAGAGATGTTAACGCAGTTCTTTTTTTAACAAACACGCCCAGCAAAAAGGTACATCTGAAATTCAACGGAAATATGAATACAGAAAAAGTGCTGCGGATTTTTTACGATTACTTTCTGTAGGATGTAGGTACTATTTCACATGCAACAGATTTTTCTTTTTATATATTTTTGGTCCTTCTCTGGGAGATGGTTTGTTTTGAAAGTGAAGGTGAATTGGAAACCACAACTAGATATTATGTAGCATAGGAAATATGAAAGCTTATTACGATTTTTGTTTGCCTACCTTTCCATTTAGTAGATTTGGATAAAAAAAAGTTTTGCTATAGGTAGGTACGAGCAGAAATCCATGTGTATCGTTAGGTGAGAGTGGTTCTAATTAATAGAAATGACTGGTTTACAAATTAGTTTCCATTTAGTTATTATTTGCTTTGGCTGTGTTTGTGCCAATTTGAATAGAATTTTCAGCATGGCCATCAAAATATATATTATTGTTAAGGAGATCATAGTTTTACTAGGGGTATTTAGATAATTTGGAATATTAAAAGTGAGCTCGCCTTTTTGGTAAAATAAGACCTTTTTGGAAAGCAAATATGAATATTGAATATGTTTTAGTTGCAGGTACGAAATGTCTGCCACGTTTGATGGCATGAATAGTATTTTAAACAAAATTACGGTACATTAATATTTAAATTTGTTCAAATATAATTGATCAGTTTAATCAAACATCGTTTATTCTGACCCCTACAACATTGAAAAGTCGACTTTATGCATACTCAAATAACTTTTTTGGTGAATATTTGTTTTATTTTGGAAACTTCGCTAAAGATGACTTACAAAAATAAACACTTATTTCCAAAAGAGCTGTCTTCCAACTATTTAGAGTGAAAGTGGACCGCGGACTCAACCAACAAGCCCCTCCAGCCAGCTCAGTCCCTAGCTAGTTTCATCTTGGATACCTTATTAGCACGAAGAAACAGCGATTGTCAAAAGTGATACGTCAGGTAGACAAAGTCTTTTACTACTTTGAAGTTGTATATCTGTCGATCGAGACCGTTCGTAAGAGTCGTTGATGCAGCATGTACCTTCTTTGGTTTGTCCCCATTTATACCCAGTCCCATATTCACAGCAAAGTTTTTTAAGGGCAACTATTCTTAAAATAAATATAGCTGAAGCATAATTTTAACAGAATGCCAACTTACTGGACTTTGTGCTGAAAAAAATGCAATCACACATCACAGCATTCTAAGACCATGGGTATGAATTGGGGACAACAACCTCGAGCCAGTAGTCGGCTGTAGTGCGAGTTATAAACTGTGAACATATTATACCTACCTACTGCTTACATCTTACAATTTTCGTAGAGTAGTTAAATGTATCGACGAGGGCGTTGTCCTTGGGTATGTTACAAGAAAATTAAAATCAAAGCCTTAGATCCTTATTCTAAGTCTCCAAAAAATATTGTCCAATTAAAGATGATTAAATCTAATACTTTCAGTCAATAAGTTCCATTGCTTGTCTGGCCTGGCCACAACTATCGGTGGTGCAGTGACAAAAAGAAGAATAAAACCATTTCCTACCATCTCAACTGTACCGCCTATTTCTCAAAAAAAAAAATACTAAACCTTTGCCGACAGATTGTACTAAACCGGGTTATGTATAGTTAAATATCCAATAAAAATCAGGAGGGCGCTCCCTGATTTTTTTTATTTCATTTAATTATGCAACAAAATAACTCTACCACCATCGAGTAATAATAATTATTGCTGTATAGCTCGAGGTACTCTGACATTCACTGTTTTTTTTTTTTTTTTTTTTTTTTTCTTAAAATTCAACTGTACCTACCTAACTTATAAGTTATAACCATCACTGTCCATTCGTAATCAAGCTCATTAATCACAGATAACAATTGCTTCATAATCACTTCAGTTTAGAAGAAATTTTAGTCATATAAAAACAGTACAATGTACATGGTCTCGAAAATTAAAAAAAAAAAAAAAACACCATCAGCGTAATGTTTTCTCAGCTCAGTGTTCCCATTGCATTCAGTTGGATCCCGTTCATCGCATTAACATACATTTCCATTTCAAGTCATCCCCAAACAGTCTATCTGATCTTGCTAATCGTGACCAGTGATCTAATCAATCGAGAGAACCAAAACACTGACAACATAGCCGAATCAGGTAAGCTGGCAAAATTCTAATCGCGCCTGACACAATAAGTTTCATAATTTAAATTTTAACGACTTCGACATACTTATAAAAGTAAGAAAAAATTAAATGGGAGACTAACCGACACATGAAAGAATTCCAAATATAAAATCGGCTAGTTGAATACATTCTCGGGTGTGCTCTCTAATGTTACGTGCTGTAATGCCATTCAATCGGAGGTGACCGGCCTCTGTTCAAGCTAATTAATATTAACGACAACTTCAAGTGACCATTTTTAACTTTTTATTACCCTCCTTTGCCATTTGCTATACAAAACTCAAATGACGAGTACACCGTACGACATTAAAAGTTGTTTTTAATTACAGACCTTCGTATTTTTTCTAAAAATCGGACTTCTCTTTCCTTACATGAAGATGTCAAAGTGAAGTTATAAGCACCATTTCATCTTGACATCGCACTTAATTGCTTTAATTTTATTTTTCCGTAATCTGCCACTTATGTGCTTCACGACGTTGGTAAGAACGTCAAGAGCTCATGAAATATCTTCTTTTCCATTTAAATATATTTGAGAACTCTTAGTCGCAGATTCACATTAACACAAATTAAAACCAATTCAAATGCATAATCTCCCCAATCTAAACCATTTTAGATGAGCTATCCAGTATCAAGTATCTAAACAGCTAGTTAAAGCTTGCCACTTTCGAATCTCTACTACAGAAACCAGTCTTATTTCCTCCGAAATATTCTGTTTGTTATTGTTTATGTTCCGAACGTGCTCCGCTGTCCGACAGTGCGGTTGCGTAACGATCGCAATGACCTGTGCCCGAAGGCAGAACACAAATGTGAGACGCTGTACATACACGTATGTGCTTTATTTAAATTATCTAAATGTCATGTCATCTAGTGTCATTTTGTGCGACAATAAAACAAAATGCAATCAAATCTTGGAAAGTTACACTTCTGGAAGGCGGACTTGTATAGTAAAATTGCGGAAACTCATGTCCACTTTCATTTTCGGTTTTCATCCTATTATATGCTGGTTTGGAGACACATAAAAATCTTTAGATGGTTACATAAAAATTCGACAACGTTAAGATAAAGATGAGTAGCAGGAAAGACATATATGCAAAAGCTAGACATATTTTAAGAGTAGACTTAGAAAGTCGATGAAGCAATTAATGCAACTCATTAATTTTATCAGATTGCGAGTCTTTAATCTTTTGCGAACTTAAAAGACGAACACGGGGGTTTTGCTTTCATTGTGAATATGTCAATTTGATGAACACTATTTATAGATCTATGTGGTTATCAAGAATAAAAAGAAAGCCACCAATATTTGCAGTCAGTCTTTTATAGGTAGGTAAGCCTAGTTATAGGAGACGAAAACCAATCCTCTTTCCGTCTTTGCGAAATAGGTAAAAGCACATCGTACTATATCTGTCCTGTGATGAACTTCTTTCAGTAGCCTTGACTAAATACGTTGTCGAGTTTGGCAGATGGGTCCCTGCGAAATGGATTATACCAAAAGGAGTGCGAAGGTAAACTATAGTTATTCGGTTCTCCGGACAGAACAGAAGGAAAAGTCCTGCCGCACCCCACTTAGGTCTATGTGGACCCATTGTGATGCCCTTATTGGGGGGTTAGCCGATGTTGTTGGCTATAGTGTTTCCTCTTGGTTACTCGAACTTGTCCAGGCATCCTGATGCGTTTATGAACCTGTAAAGATTAGATTAAGATATATCTGAAAGTTCATGTATATCATGGAAGTAGTATCTTCCAAGTGTTCTATTCCTCAAGTGACAGAGGAAGTGAAGTGTGTCCTCGTGTACCTCCTCGTCGCCGCAATCCCTGCATATATCGTCATTCTTGAGTTTTAGTTTCATTGTGTGGTATCTTAGGAAGTTGTGACCCGTTAGGGCTCCTACCAGTTTATACATCGACGTTCTATCAAATCGCAAAAGCTTGATAGTCCGACTTGGATTGTATTCCGGCCATAGCTTCCGTGGTTTTTCGCAGGTAGTTAGTTCTTTCCACCTGTTGTTGGCTTTCATTCGGGTCTTATTTTCCACACTCTCTCTGAGATTACAGAGTGGTGGTTTGATTGAATTAATCGCCAGATCTTGATCCGTAGCAGAACCATTTCTTGTCAATTCATCAGCCATCTCTTTGCCGGTTTTGTTACTGTGTCCTGTTCAGGGACCCAGCAGAGACGCGTGGTGTGCTGCGAGCAGAGAACCTTAACCTCTTCACGGCAGCAATGAACTAGCTTTGATTTTATTTCGATAGCAGATACTGCTGTTATAGCCCCCTGGCTGTCAATAAATATGGTAATATCATTATTTGGTATTGATAACATTGACACCATATGGGCAGCTTCAGCGATTCCAGAACCTCCGCCTGAAAGGTAATCTGATTGAGTGGTATATATTTAACTCTTCAGAGAAAATTCCAGCACCTGTTCCACGGTCCATCTTAGAGCCATCTGTGTAGATGGATATCGATTTTCCTTTTGTGGGTTCATCTGTGTTCCATTCCTCCCTGCTGGGAAAATAGCAGGAGAATGGTATGTGGAAGTCAAGATGGGGAGACAAGTAATCAGAAATGACCGCATCTCCCACATATTTATTCAGAATCTGTGTGTGTGCCGTTATGTAGCGTTTCCAGCTTTTTGTACATTCATTTAAATAGCGATGCTCTTGGCGGCTTAGTGGAAGTAGTATTTGCATTATTCTAATTAAAACTGTGGTACACTGGCAAATAGCGAGACCACGGATTTAATACCGATAATAAAACTGACGAGAGTCTTATCTCTGTTGACGTGAAAACTTCTGTACAGATTTCGATGAATGTTCGTTGCTAACAACCTAATTTCCCATCACTCAAATAAATCATTATCAGTACAAAAATATTAAAATAAATTTGAAACTAGCAAATATGATAAGCTATCGATAAGCCTTCTGCCTTATCTGGAAGCTCTCCAATAGATCGAGATATAGTGATAAAAATAGACTAGTCAAAAAAATCTTTTCCAATGCATTTGTCCTCCATATCCTTCGACAAAGTATTTACGTATCAATGCGTTTAGAGAGAGTCGAAATAAATATTTTTGTTTATTCGAGAGGACATCCACATTATTTCGTGTAGTTGACTTTATGTATAGCTTTTGAACAGGTCATTCAAATAATTCAAAATTTAACCTAACAACACTTTCGTTGTTTACCTGCCTTAAATCTAGTTAAATGTCTTTAAAATATTTTTAAAAAATGCCTATCCCCGCTGTAGCGATCTTGTGTGAGTATATCCTTGAACCAAATTTTCTAGTGATTTGCAGTCAAATTTTTCATCGGAGAAGAAGATTTGAAGTCGATCTGTGTCAGCGTATATGGTAGCATTGATAGGTATAAGAACATTTGGAATCAGTTCCGAGGAGATTTCACTCATAGAACTTTATCTACCTACGTATCAGGCATTTTCTTTACAAAGTAACCATAAAAACGTCACCCACATTCTCAACAGATTGGACCCTACTAGCAGTGATGCCAGATTGCAAGATATATATTTTTTTGAAGATTTTTGAGCTCTAAAACATGTACAAGACTTTTTACCTGAAATTCATCAAATTTTAAAATTTTTGATCTTCTCAATCTAAAAAATTAAAACAACTTTTTCTACTGAAGGAAAACGTTTTCTATATTAATTCCATTATTATGTGGAATGTGAATTGAACAGAGCCTAAAGTATGGAAATTATTTTACTCGAAAAAAACTGATGTAATAAAATATTTTTTTGGAAAACTGTTTTGGGAGTAAAAACAGCGAACAAAAACTTCGCATATTCAATCTTAAAAGATTTTATTTTCAACTAGCTGGCCCGGCGAACTTAGTTCCGCCCCAATTCGTTAAAGTAATGAAAATAATAATTCCTAGCATGCACTTGCACATTGCACATGCCTCTTTATTCAATTCGGTCTATTCAAATTCTTTATTCAAAAGTTATATTAAATACTCTAGGTATGACATTTAAAAAGAAAAGAAAAATAACAAAATTCGGTCCTTAAGTTCACTTTTGCTCTAAATTAACAAAAATCAACTTCTGCTAGCTATTGTGACTGAATTCGTTTGTTTCACTTTAGGCGAACTTCAAGTTGTTGATGATGTGAACTAATTAAAAAAAATGTTATGATTTAACAGATAAAGCAAGAGGAAATTCGAAAAAAACGCTTGTGACAAATGAGACTTAATATTTGACTTAGTCAGTGATGTTGATTCCGATACTTGAGGAATAGTTTTTAGAAAATAGGCATCATTTTTTTGTGAACTGTTTGTTTACAATCAATTTTTTGTGAATTATTTTTTTACAATCAATTCACACAGATACATTTTGAAGTTGGCAAATCTGGTACATTCTTTAATCAAAGTCGCATTAAAAATTTTAATTTATAACTGTGCGTCGTGCTTATTTTCCAATAACCTACTTGACTTACCTACTCACCAAATCAAAACCTTGGATTATAGAGATAAAAAAAGATAGAATCGACCAACATTCTGATAACAATTTCTTGAATCACCTTGTTGGTTAGTTGCAGTTCCTTTCTTAGATATGCAATTTTTTTATAGAGGCATGATTTTTCGAAAAAGGCATAATTTTTTAAGGGTTCAGACATGAAAACTTAGATCCAGCTTTGCATCACTGGCGGTGACTCCAATCTAACTATTTCTCAACTTAAAGTCAAATTTAATGCTTTATTTCTTCTAAAATGTTTTATTGCTAAGGGCCAATGGAAATAACTGAAGTATATCAATATCGATGTGTGCCAATCAAACCGCAATGATTGACGTGCCACCAATCAGGTCCAAAAGTATCTAATTTTTTATAAACCATCTCTGATTCAAGACTACCGTACTTTTACATGCCTGACCCTGAATTTTGATGCGAAAATTTTAAAATTTGTTGGTATTAAAGGGATAGGAAGAAAATTGGGAAATAATTAACTCTAAACGAAATATTTGTAACTTTAATAGCCAAGAAGAAAACTAACCACACCTATCAACTTGGTTGGTAGGCCTTCTCCCTTCTCTGTCCACACCAGTACCGATTACCGAAGGTGTTATGGTATCTTTGAGCTGCCCTCCCCATAATCATACTCACGAATGAGCAGAGTACCATGATTGTGAACACTCAAAACGCTCAATAGCTCCTGTTGCCTGTTATCATTGTCCTCGTAATCTCAATCACCCCTACCTACATTTCAACTTACTCACACATCAAACAAATCAACGTATCTACTCCATTTCAAAATGTCACTGAATGTAACATAGTAAACATAAACAAATAAAAAAAAATTTCAAAATTGTTGACAACAACAATTTGTTTGGAAAATAATCAAAATAATTGACAACAACAATTGCTTTTAAAATTTAAAAATATTTTTTTTTTGTTTTGGAAGTTTCACTACTCGATTTATATCCAGTTTATTTTTTTTCAAAGTGCTTTTCCCCATGAAAATCGAAATGTGTGCCTGCAACGCCAACTGTTAAGAATTTTCCGACTTTTCTTTTTTCCTAAACCATCCCTGATTCAAGACGAACAAAATGAAACAAAAATCATTCAAATCGGTTTAGCAGTTCTCGAGCCTTTACCCGACTAACACACAACGATTGATTTTTATATAATAGATATTATATTATTGCTTCCACATTCCTCTGCAAGTGTTGAGACCGAGGGGGAAGTAATCAATGTTTTTGAGTGGTCCTTGACTACAGATTTGCTACTAGTAATTGCATGCGAATTCGTTTGAATACACTGTCATACACTGAGATCACCATGAATACGCACAGAAAAGTTCCTTGAATACACCTGATTACTTCCCCCTCGGTTGAGACGATATTTCCTTCGGTAAGTTAAAATGAAACAAAAATTCGTAATCGTTTGAGTATACCTACTGAAACAGTTGAAATTGTGATCTATTCAAAGGATTTGTTGTGCCCCATAAATCAATTGCTTTGATCTTGATACCTAGGTATAAACAATGAAACTCAAAGTCATAAATAAATATGTTCCAAATCCCAAAAAGCAAGAACATTGATTTACGAGCAATAATTTTTTGATCGATACCTATGAAACTGTAGAGTTTACCTACTTATTTGACGAAAAAATATACATATATAAGTTTTATTTAAAGCACTTCAAAATTGTGTTCTATATTTCCTTCTTTTTATATTTTGAAAAATTTGAAAAAAAAAATAGATTTTTTTTCGGAAAAAAAAGATGTTAAAATTTTTCATCTGGGAACACTGCTTACGAGTAATCATTTTTAATCTTCACTCTAAGTATGCTGAATGTTACAATTTGTAATTTTATATGGAAGATTTCGCCATTGTGGGTTTATAAAATTTAACATGGACAGTAAATTTGATTATTAGTATCAACAATTCAATGTTTCTGAAAGATTCTGAAGCTAAAAGTAAATTTTGTTTTCTCAAACAAACTTTTTGCCTTAGCTTCAGAAAATTTTAAGTCAAAGATTAAATGAACCATCAGTAAAACTACAATGGGATGCTTAAGAGTCAGACAGCTCCGCTTTTAATTTCAATTAACTTATGCAAGTGGTATCTACAGCATTTCCTTAAAATCAAAACATGTTAGAATGGACATAATTCCATAAAATGTGTTCAGTTCCTACGGAAGTCGGACATAGATAAGTCGATAACAAAATCTTAAACTTATGCCCCACTTCAGTGAGACATAAGTCCATAATAGATTTACCTATGTCCCTGCGCCCTCTTGACCGACTGTATGCTGAGACTGGTTTACTGAAACAAGGCACAGGTGTAGTCCCATAAGAGAACTCTTGTTTCAATCACTCATTGAGAGTTCGTTCTCTCGTTCATTCATTTTCAATGTTCCATTTATCCAATAAACAGGTCGTGGCTATCGGATGCTCGCATAAATGGTGAGCTAAATTAAATATCCGGCAGCAAAATATTTGGATTAAAATGTATTTCCTTATTTGTTACTCACTGTGAAGGGTAATGCCAACAATGTCGACCCATAAATCAATTACAACTCCTTCAAAACAAGTCGCCAAACCAATACCCGCTCCTCCACCACTTAGTCTCGACTTTCTTCTATCAATAGAAACCGACTTTCTTAGCTAACAAACCGACTAGGTCGTCATAAATATTGGTGGCTGAGCATTTCATTAAGTAAGCGTCAAATCTACTCTCACTTGGCCACCTTCGTCTTGCATACAATTTGACGCATCAAGCTCAATTAGCTTCAAAAACTCAACCGATCAGTTTAACCCAGCAGTCAATCTGTCAAGAGTTTACACTCATTTTCATATACGAATACGACTTCACTCTTCCTCACTCGATGACGGATGAGATTTCTAAATGCCTCCACTCTGCCGTAGGTATATTGCATTTTCTATTTGTGCAAACAGAAAGAGAAATTGGTCCACTGACCAGTTTCCGCATGTGCTGATGAACGTAATAGAGATGCATCTCCGCCGTCCAATATCTAAGTCATTATACCATAGTCACAAGCATTAGGACAAACTAACAAATTACATTTTTCTGTCTTCAGATATTTTAACAGTGTGATCATCAGTCGAACAGCTGAGTGACCGGCAGTCGACAAATATACCATACATTCAGTAACCCGCCAGAGATAACGTGCTTTGCAGACTTAACGAAGTGTCTGCTACCAAAAGAAGACTTTCTTCTTTCCGTTTTCGACCATTTCGGCCGTTGCTGCTGAAGAATCAAGTTTACATTCAACGTTCATGCCTCCGAAGTGACCATGGTCTCGCTCAGTTGCTAACGATCAACGCCGGAAGATAGTCGACAGCCGTTGAATTCAACTGACTGCGAATAAGCGGAAGTGCGTTCATTTGTGTGTTCACTCGGTCGGGCGCCAAAAAAATGTGAAATAGTCGTATCGTATAAGAAAACAAAAATCAATTTGAATAAAAAATATATCGAAATTCCAGTGAGGATCGGTGAAAAGTGTGTCGCAATGCAAAAGCTAAGACGACTTAAAAAGTGGAACTTCGCAAGTTCAATGTCTTCGAAGTGGACCAGAGCGACGGCCAATAAAGTTGCAGAGATGACAGTTTGTAAACTGGTTAGTGGGACAATTATCGGGTCGAGATCGATTGCCTTCGCTGTGATGGTTTTACTTTTAGTTAGTGTGACTGATGTGCGTGCGTCGGAAATGTATGGCAGTACGACGCCGATGACGCCTGAGAATGTCTCGGACGTCGTTGTCGAAAAAGTGAATTTCGAATATCGCAACACGACGACGGAAAGCAAATCGAAATGGTTCTCTAGCCAAACGACGGGCAACGATCTATGGGACGGCATCATCCGTGACTGTTATCAGCGGCCGTCGTTTTCGTGCTTCCAGAAGAATGTTTACACTTTTCTTGATGGTGCTCTCGAGACAAGTGACGTTAACGTGACGGGTCGTTTGAAGTTGTACAAGAATCAAGTGGACTACGCGAAATATACGCTCGATGCGAATGAGCTGCCAACTGATGACGATGGTCAGTCGGATCATTTAGCGGCAAACGAAATTCCTGATGAATCGAGAGCAGGTGAGTCAAAAGCTATAAATATTCTTTTTTTGCATGGTGTACGTGTTGTGTTTGTATCGGTTTTGCTCCTGCTTTGCATCTGGGGTGCTTTCACTTTAATTTTAAATAATCGCATTTCTTTCTTCTCGAATGGAGGGGGAGGGTTACAATTTATTACGCGAACTGCATGGATAACGAGTTTGTGGTGCCGGTAATAAATTCTAAACTGATGGGTGATTGTAGGTTGGGGACGTGCATTACCCCATTTCTTTTCACCATTATGTTGAAGAAATGTGACTCATCTATACGAATTTTTGCTATACATATTCAGATTATGATGTAAAGGGCAAATTAAATTGTCTCATGCATTTTTCAAGACGTCTCCATTGGCCGATTTTTGATCTGGATTTTAAGTGGTTTAAAAATACCTCCGGGGTGTGGGCGTCATGGATAAGTTGTTAAAACAAAGCGGGATCGGGTTCTACTCCCGGAAAGACACGTTTATAGCTTAAGATAATGTTTCCCCTGCGATTCCTCTCGTAAGCTATGACAGACATCCGAGGGTGTAAATGTCGTAAGAGGCTTCTTCATTTGATCTTACAATCGTTGAACATCTTTTTGATTATTTTTTGATCTCGAAAAATCGTCGCCAAGGAAGTGCACGGACTTTGGGCAGTCCTTAAAGCGATGTCTAAAATAAGTGATATTATATTCCAGGAGAAGGATTGAGAAGAGATCGTACGTAGAATAAGACGGTAGGCCTTGTCTGTCAGCTTAAATATTTCCCTTGCAATCGCAATAATCTCCTAATGTTTCATAAGAAAACCATATGCAAAAGGCTGCTGGCTGTAACTGCAAGATCGGAACGCATCGTAATCGTAATATCGAGGAGGACCTTGTCTGCAAAGCGATGGGAATAGTATTTTTCTAAATAGAACATTTCACGAAGCAGCTAGGCAATCACTTCGTACTTAGCCAAGTATAAAGATGCACGAATACAGGAGAGTGAAAATCTTACCTGTTATGTACGATTTGTGTAAGAGCGTGGGTATTTTTCGATGGGCGCCAAATTAAGGGCAAGTTCACTTCCTAGAATGTGTCTCCAAGAGAATATGTTGTCAGATTTCAGCTGTTGGTGAATCAGTCGAGCAGTTAAAGTTATAATTCTAAATAGCTAATAAAACTTCAAAAAAGAGCTTGTGCCACATAGGATATAGTCAAATTTAAAATTCATATAAATACATCAATTCTTCTTTGGGACGACTTTATTCCGACCAAGTGCTCTTCGATTCAATACCAAATACGCCAAACTCTATGATTAGACGAGTTGTTTGGGATGATGTTTCGATGTTGGAATCATCGACTTTACGAACTGGGTCATTTCTGTAATATAAAAAAAATCTCAAGTTGCAGCCTTTAACACTACAGTCATACTGAAGTCAATCTCATTGAAATCTTGGTTCAAGTTAGACCTTGAAAAATAATAAGATATTGTCATTCAATCCAACAGCAGCCCATCAGTGGTCTTATGATACGTTTCAATCTCTGGCAAGTCTTAAAAATTCTAAATATGGTATGGTAGGTAACTAGTCACAGAGGTAGTGTTGGAATTGATTCTACGGGTGAATTAACTAGAGCTTTGCGGTACTAATTGGATACTGCTCTAAGTAGGATTGTCGAATATTAAGAAAAACTCCGACGGTCCTATTAGACACATCAACGGGCTTTGGCAAAAGGTTAACTAGCCCTCAACTTCACAAGGAATCAATTGAGCATAGTCAGAGATGCAATACAAATTAATTGTCAAAAGAAAAAGTTTCCAACAAAATCTATAATCCTGTAGCGGATAAACGAGCTTTGGCAGCTCAAATCGAATGTTGGTTGTACTTAATGGAGGTGGCTCTGAGCTCCTCTAGCATAGACAAATGATTAAATGTAGCCCCATAAAAAATAATTTGGATAAATAAAAATAACGTTCCAACGTGTCTCTGTGGCGATTATTATCTATCGTAACGTGACGACACCGGCATGAAAACCGCACCAAACAATGTCTTTTTGCGGATGAAGTGCTGTTTCATGAAGCACATGAGGGCCCTTATTGTTGAAAATTAAAAATTTCCGTTAACGCTTTTAAGGTTGCGACCAACGACTCGGAAATTCGGTAGTACATTTCAATTATATGTAAACGTCGTTCCTTCGTGTTCTGTACGATGATGAAAACATTCATTTTTGAAGTTGTCAAATCACTAATGAAAAACCCTTTACATTTATTTTTCGTGTAAAATATTAAACGAAAATAAAAATACCTGCGATTTGATTCAATTCATACAATTCAAAGGATTTGCATTTTATTCATGAGCTTCCGTTTTAGAAGGGTCGCTGAGTTTCCCTAAAAAAACGCGGTACTTCCCTAATTTGTATACAATTCGACAGGTACTCACCAAAGCTGGATTTGAATCACAAACTGAATTTAAAATACTAATGCAGTCAAAAGGGAATAAGTTGCTTACCTTTTCCAGCTAAAGTATAGGTACTCATTAGATTGAGAGTATTGTCTCAACCGCGAGTTTTCACCTACTTACACAGAACTGTGCACAGTTTATCCCTATCATAATCAAGCCTTGGAGCACGCATTTACCAGATAAATTCATCTCTCACCAAATTCCTAAATTTCCCAAATTTGTACGCAAATAAGCAGCATCTCGTCTTCTATATCCAATAAAAAATAATGCTATCGAAAGTGATTCAATGTGAACACATGAATATCATTAACTCGTCGCAACATTGCAAAGCAGATAGCTTTAACTATAGGTATAGACAAGGAAATGATGGGGCACTTTGAACGACGCAAACATGCAAATCAATGTATGATACATGCGACGGCTTTCATTTTCCTTCATCTACACTTTATACATGCCTGATGACTGTATGATAGGATAGGTTAGGTATACGTTCTTCACTCATCAAATGTTGAAGAGCGTTTTGCATTTTTTCTCAATTTCCCAGTGACTATCATAAATTTCCACTTACACGTGGCTTCTTTCTTTTTTTTTTAGCTGAAACACCAATCGAAGAAGTAACGAATGCGCTTTACGGGAAAAGTCTTAAATTCGTAATGACACATGATGTGGAATTAAAGTTGCCCGAGGTGGTGTTCGATGGAGCGACATTCCGGATATCGCCCAGATCGATCGAAGGCAATGGAGCCATTGTTAAGCTGGAGCTCATACCAAAGAATGAAATCGAAGCACGGGATGCTGGCAAATTGTTTATAAAGAAGAAAATCCGTAAGTACCTATAGCTCCTTGAAGTTGGAAATACATTTCATTGTTGGACTGCACTAAAAAGAGTGTCAAATATTTGCGTTAAATTCTTAAAGGAGGTGATTGTTATATGCACTTGAAGCCATTTAAGGTACAGTGAGTTCGTAAAATTCAAAGAAGTCACAAGCAATACCTACACTGGAGCTAATCAAATATAATAACAGCACACCTAAATATAACGAATCGAATATATATAAAAAAAAATATATAACAAAATATTCAGAATTGGTTCTGGAATATGTACAAAGCCAGCCTTTTTCTGCGACTATTATAATACTCTAAATTTGTTCAGTACCTAGTTATGTAGGTACTCTGAACGAATAGGTGAAAGTTGGTGGAACCCCTTTAATTTATAACTTAATAAAGTGTCGCACGAAACTTTCTCGTTTAGTGCGAGTCTGACGGACTTTCAGAGTCTTCCGCAAATCGAAAATTGAGGACACAATAGTTTTGAAAACATCCATTTGACTCTAAGGTTGCATTTTGGTCAAAATTGTTATCGTCGTTTCCCGGTAAACTAAAAAAAAATTTTTTTTAGAAATTACTTCTATGAGTAGATATGAGATGATCATAAAGACTTTTTGGCATAAATTTATAAACCCAAAAACATTTTCTTGCCTTATCCGGCGAAGTCCGTATGACATAAAATAGTATTTGCCAAGCCAATTGATCATTTGTGACCAAATTTGGTCATTACTTTTTCTCTTGGTCACATGGTCATTTTTTAATACATGTGGTCATTTTTAAACGAAATAAAATATTATTAAAAATTTAAAAAATAATATGCTGAAATCAAAATGATGAACTATTTGGTCTGTGGTAACAAATATATCGTACTTAAATTTTTTTGGTATAATATTTAGATACAGTTGGTAATTTTTATTTCCAATTTTGGACACAAACATTATTTTCAAGTGGCAACCGTGTCTTGTCGAAAATACCTTAATACAGCCAGCAATACCATGGTTTCAAAAACATTTGCAAAATGAAGTCGTTTATATTTTAATTTGGTTGTGGTTAAGTCACAATTTCTCTTACACAAAATATGAAATTTGTCTTATGAAATATGAAACCCCAAAAGCTGTCGTCAGTGTTGGTGTCTTGTAAAAGTACAACCTCAAACATTACACCCGTACACAATGAAAATTTTCCCACAAACTCTCTGGAGATGCTTCGAATTGCAGCAAATTCCTTGCACACGAGAAACAACAGGAAATCACGTATTCCTTGCATATGAATAACTGAATACAAGTGCAGGTGAAGTTTATGTTCGAGGTACAATTAAGTTAGTTTAGTTCAAGTTTGACCATATTTTTATTTTGAAAACTTATCTAAAGAACTTTCAGCAAGAGTGGGTAGGTTAGGTGAGTAGTCGAAAGTATTCAAGAGTAGCACTAACAAAAATATAACTTGTCTTAAGTTCGAAGTTTCGAGCAAATATCCAGCCATAAGTCGTAACTTAAAAGTCAAGCAAATACTAAGAAATCTTCTAAGCATCTCTGATTGTAGGGCAATGACCAACTTACAAGCTGACGTGATCGAAATAAAGACTACCTACACCCAAACCAAATTTGTTTTTGTAGTAAAAAGTGAACTGAAAGTTTTCTGCTTAAAGTCAGACAAAAATTTGTAATGGTAAGCTATTCGTATTCCCACCTCGTATTGTTATAGAGATCTTTGACATGGACTAATCTTCTCGCCTTTCGCAAGCAATTTCTTGTTCATCATGTCCACTTGGTAATTGACTCGTTCGCAGTGAAACAACCGAAATTGTTAAAGTAAAAGTAAAACAAGCCTTTTAAAGCCAAGCCTTAACTTCTCCGAATGGACCGAATTTCTATAGCTCGCTGGTATTCATGCATACTATAACTGACAACAATATATACATTTTCATTCAACTCGATGTGGATAGAAAACTTTTGACACACTCTTTGTTTTCTTTTATTTACAGAGAAATTCTTCAAGAGCAAACTGATTCTGTCATTCCTCGCACTAATCCTCATTTTGAAAATCATTAAGATAAAAATATTTTGGCTACTGCCAATTATCGTTGGTGTCGGCACGGCCAAGAAACTTCTTCTCAAGTTCCTGTTGTTCCTCTTCCCGGCTCTGTCCCATCTGTTTAAGCTGTGCTCGTACTACCAACAGGAATACCACTCAACCAAGTACCATCATCATCATCATCTGATCAATCACCACCATACGGTAAGTTCTGGCGGCGATCTTAGAAAATGAAAGTTTCAGACATCAAAAACTGGTTTTGCTGTTGATTGTGAGGTGGAAGGTGGAATTCACCACTCACGCGTTACGCATATGGCCACACGTAATTGGGTCATATCCCAAACAAAAATTATTTGATTGCGAAAACGACTGTGATTGTGGACAGTGTTATGTTCTATGTTCTATGTTTTATTCAGAATGTGCGTTTGCTCTGCTTGGTCACGAAGATGTGTTTTTTTATGATTTGTGTACGGATTTCGGGTTTCACAGTGAAAGCTTCGCGAAGCAGATACACATAGTGAAGGTGAATACAAGAGCGAAACTGCCTTGGCAGTGGTGCAAGGTCATGGTATGGGAACGCGTCTGAATCTGAAATGGAATTGTGACGAGCCATATAGGCAATGAATAGTGTTCAGATATATGCATACTTACATGCTGAGGAGCTGGAAATGATACTTTCGGAAATGGCCAATTGGACTGAGCACAGTTTTTGTTTTACTAAGTGTTTGTAAATGAGAGGAGTACTTGTAACAACAGCACATTTGGATAGTCTTAGCAATCAAGTACATAATTATCTGTAACAGTGAGAAATTTTCGTCTTAAGAATATAGTAACAGGGCACAAGGACTCAAGTCGTAAACATTTTTTAACTATTGTTATCGAATCGATTAAAGGGGAGAGCTAACAAGTCTGTGCTAAAGTTACAAAAATAGGCAACGGCATCCAGTTTTTTCTTCAGTAATAAAATTAAAATGACATCAGCTTACTATCGTCGTTCAAATTCTGTAAAAGGTTTCGTTGCGTCATTTGTGATTTAAAAATGCACTTACTTTCTGTAATCGGATGGAAGGCAGATAACATCAAAGCAAAAGACATTTTTATTAATCGACATATTAACAGTCTATTTACGGCGTAGACGCATTGGAAGACCAAAAACAACTTAAAGGTCATCTCTCTTGAAGGAAGCTCGGTCCCAAGGAATTCAATCGTGGTCACAGCTAAGTCCAATTACGACGAATCGGGACAGATGGAAGGATCTTGTTGCTGCCCTATGCTGAAGAAGGAGTTGAAGCGTTCCTCTGCAACTGGACAACATATATATGGCGATATTTAAAAACCGATTTTCATGAAATATTGACTAAGTGAAAGGAGAATTTTCGACTCTGCGAAATAAGACCCCAGTAAATAAGGCTCCAAAAATACAAATTAAACAATTTAGACAATTTTCGTTGGTGTTGTTGTCTTGGTACATTTTTTTCGGCCATATTTTATATAATATACTTCGTCGTCTTATTTCCTGTGGCTTTATTTCGCGGAGCCTTAATTTCCGTAGATATATTCCAGTGTATTTTGTGCTATGTTGTGCTACTGTTTTTCTGCAAATTCGAAAATTCCAAGGGCAGGCTCGTATTTACCCATATAGAACGATGATCTCACGACTCCTTTTTTTTGTCAAAATGCTCCGGCCTTGCGATTACGTAAATGAAAATTGTCAACACAGCAAATCTTGATGCAAATAATTACGTCCAGTATTTCCACAACCCAGAGAATTTCTTATTTGTGCTTCCACAACACTGAGTAGTCAATTGAAACATGTTAAATTAGACTCAAACTGACTATAACTATAGCAATCATCATTTCTATTCACAGATCGTCCCCCCATGGCATAACGAAGGTCCACCACACTTACCAAACATAGCACATGGACCACATGGACCACATGGACCACATGTACCGCATGGTCATGGACCCGAACTAATCTACACTGACCCACCAAAAGTACACCCATCCGTTTTCCTACATGGCGGAGGTGGTGGTGGACACCTTCACGAGGACTACGGGAGCAACGATTGGGCTAGTTCCGGACCGGGATTAGGTTCAGAGTAAGTTTGACATGTGCCTAGAAATTGGGGTTAACATTAACCATACCAACAAATTCCCCATACGTACCATTTATACTTATTTGAGTAACCGAACCAATAGGTGACGACATCCGTCCGCAGGACATGTGTGCCTTAAAATATAAAAATGTTTCCGCAAAACGTTTCCTCATAGGCACATCGTGTGTAATTTAATGCCACCGTCACGTCTGACGTTGATACAATTTAAAAGGCAGTAAAACTAAACTTGTGTCCTGAAATGGCAACCTTACTCCTAATTTTGATGCTTTTGCAAATGAAAAGGGCTTTGATACCTGGCCCCATATACGTGACTGCAGATCGTGGTATTTTGATTGACGTAATTTGCGTTTGTTAAATATTAGGCTCACAATAAGGACTGTAATTGGAAATGTCAGATTTGTAGATATATTTATATGAGATAGATTTTTGGAGGTTTTGCATTTGGATTACCTGATATATCCTTGTGTATGTCGTTATTCAACTTATGCATCTTTTATAGGCTTTCATCAGAATCGGCAAACCATAAAGACCTTCTTAGACCTTAATTACTGAAAGTTGTATTCTAAGGTGCCCAAGTGATTTACTACCTCGCAGCAGCAATTGATGATTGTAAAGTTTTGACCAAGAGGCTTATATGGTGATTGGTCCTTTCTCTGTGGCAGATGTCAGTCTAGTCATATTAGCCAATTGCTTAAAGAATATGCCTGCATTTAAGATTCTTAAAGTTCGTTTTGACAACAACTTCTTATTTCCAGATCGGTCCCTATATAGGTAGATGGAGTTTCCCACTGGAGTGTTTCAAAAAAATTGGCATGCTGTTTGACTTTTAAAACATGAATTTCAGATCTGTGATCGTTGTTACTTCTTTCAAGATTTTTCTCTGGCTGTATACCAAATTCTCTGATGGCTCCTTCCACATTTTAAACCTTGTAGTTCTTCTCCCATCACAGCTGCTGCAACAAGCCGCTTTGAATTGCAAACTCTTCCTGGCAAAGACAACGACTGCTGTTGAAACCAACCGCCTTTCTTCCGCTATATTTAATGGAAGAGTTGAATATTGAAACCTTCCAATTATCTACGTTGCTAATGTCTCGTCGTTTTGTAATCTACCCTCCTTAAAGTACTCTTATAATCATTATTTGGCTTACGGTTCGGCGGGGCAAGTGTTTGATAGTTTAGATTCAGTTTGAGCAAAACATGTGGTGGTCACCATTAAACAGATCAGACCTTCTCAAGACGTGAACATCACAAGCGTATACCGAAGATACGACTTCAACTGAAAACGTTGACAATACCATGTGAATATATCGATATCTTTATGTGGAAAAAAGGTCTTGACAATCGAAATGTCATTTGCATAGAAGAATAACAAAATACGTATAAAATTTTCTCGAATTTATATGGAGCGTGAATGTGGTGCTCTCTTTTCCGTCTCAATTTTGTCCAATTTGTGCTTGCGAAAACGGCAGACCTAGTTTGTCCAACGTGTGACACCTGTTAACTCACTTATTGGTATAAGGAATATTTCTTTATACATAAATTGACAGAAAACGTTCCCGAATTTAAGAGAGAATAGTTGATACAACTTGCACTCTTCCATCTACGAAAGAGCTTATGTTGTAGCTAAATTTTAGTTTGATTAGTATGTAGGTAGCTATATAGCAAAATTATAATTGCGGTTAAATTACTCACTTTCATTAGAACTCTAACGATTATATTGACACATTTCGCAATTCAACAAATCTAACAACATCCGTACATAAAAACAACACCTTTCAGATACATCAGCGATATAAATCGCAGCGCTCAAGTCGAGGGAAACCACTTCAAACCACGACCAGATGACGCACACGAACTACACGCCTGGGGCTTGGGTACAACCAGTGACCCAATACAACAGAAACAACAACAACAACAACAGTCACGTCCACAACAACATTCCACTAGTCATAACTTTAACACAGAACCTTTCATAGCAGACCCACTGAGGTAGCTAGTTGCAGTAAAGCATAAAATATCAATCTAATCGAGAAATATCCTTTCCAGCTATATCCAGGGCAAGGTCCGGGTACAGGGACCTGTGTATACACCGCAGCGCAACTCCAATGTTGCCCAGCAATCAGCGCCAGCAACAGCCGCACAAATCGCTGCTCAGTACGACCCAAACCGGAACAAACAGCTAACGGTAAGTACGTTGAGGTAGTACCTATAGTCCCATTTTAAATGCCCATCTCCATACCGACCAGTCATTAGCCGTGATATCGATGTCAGTCAAATTAGCACTTTCGCATGCACAAAGCCTACAAATCTTGAGCAGAATCTCTTGACCTCGATGGCTTAGAAAGCTCATTTAAACGTCATATTTGCATGTCAATTGCATGTCTCGTTGTTTGAATAATGAAGCAATTTCCATTCACCGGAACTTCTATGGAAAAGTGTCAATATTGTCTGTATGTCTCCAAGGGACACACACAGAAAGTTATAAATGATGATGCTGCTCTTTATCTCTTAAGGTGTACCACACCTGACCTGACGGTCAGGTTTGTTTATCCGCATGTTATATGTGGTTACTTTCGTCTTAGTTTCCTAGATAGTTATTACATATATTAAATAGCGAATGGGAAACGGGATTAGATTGATTCGAAAAAAAAAAATAAGTAAATTGGTTTATGTGCAAGTGGTCAAACTTACTATTAATAAGCTACAGTGATTTGCTTTTCCGATTTCGTGACTTATATCACGATTTAATTAGCACGAATCAGAACGATTACGAGAAAATTTCGTGGAAAGGAGAAAGCACTTTAGGGACGGCCGGCGGTTGTATTTTAAATGTGGTGTGTAAGTTAGGGCTCATTCGAAGAAAGCATACCTACCAAGAACCAGTGCTCATTTTTGAAAGGTAAAATTCGGGTGTGAAAACTATCCCCATTTAAAATAAAAGAAAACAATATTTTCTACCCAAACAAACATCATGAACTGGCCAACCAAAGAACCCATCACTTGGAATAAACTACAGTAGGGGAGGATGGGGTTGGTTGTAAGAGAGCAAATTGTAACACACGAAATAAAAGATGTATGAAGATAGTAATAGTAAAATATTTGAGGGTTGCAAAGGCGTACAGATATATCTCTTTGGAACAAAAAACTAGTTTGCGATTTGGTAATAACAATGTACGTAGATTATATGTAGGTACGTTTTTTTGTAGATAGCTACATTATGAGAAAACATAATGGCGGTAGCGAAACATGTTAGAAGAGTGCAGCGGCAAGATCGTTGCGAGTCTCGATGGTCTCAAGATTTAATGCCAAAAATATGATAAATATGTCCAAGGTAGTAACTTAAAATAACACATTTACTGAATAGTTGGAAAAAAATTATCCCATTGTCATCATGCATCACTAGACAAATAAATATTGTCTGCCAACGTCTGACAAGAATATGGACAAAATCACACAAGCCAAAGGTCTTGGACGGACCTATTCGTAATGGCAAAGAATATAGTTCTTTTAGTTTATGGAAAAATTAAATAAAATCTAGACCAATTATTTCAAATTTACTTCTTGTTTGTTGTTTGGCTTCATCTAGTTAAGCTTTTGCGACATATCCTAAAACGGTTGAATATTATTTTTTGTATTGAACATTTGAAGTTCCAAAAAATATTACTGCGTTAACATAGACATCTTAAAATTTGAAATATTTTTGTGAATGCTTACCGAGTCTTGCAGAGGCTTGGTTGTCTTAAATTGCTGTCCCATGCGTAAATTTTAATATTCAGAAATTGCTTTACTTAAAATGTTCAATAATACATTAATGATATATTTTCTTAACAAAAAACATTACAATCCTAAAAATCGTTAATCAAACAGTAGATAGGAACACGAACAGCTTAGTATTATTTTAATGCAACAACTAAGTCATATTTAAACACAATTTGTTTAATTTTATAAATAAGTGTGGTCAAGATTAGCAATAGCGGAGCGTTATAGGGGAAAAATATGAATCTTCTAATTCAATATAGTTCATTATTAAGTTCTTGTATTAAATTATTAGTTTTATTTCTCTCAACTCCATAATAAATTAAAAATATAAATATAATGCAATGTTTTCAAAGAAAATGATTTTAAGTACCTATATACTTTAAGCTTAACAAGGAATAATATTTTTCGAAGGATTAATAGTGTTAAAATCAACCCCATTCTTCCCTATAGCGTAAGCTGCTTTGAAGGTAAAAATAATTTTTGGAAGTCTTTTCGAACTATATTTTCAATTATATTTAGTAATAAAAGAAAACAAAAAGTATTCTTTTAGTAACTGTCGCTTAAGGAGACCGAACTTCTCGCTACCATTCGGTTTGTGTGAGCTCCTTTTTTTGGGACGAATGAAAGAGACCTATAGTTTTATGCCAAATCAGAACGGCTAAATTGTGAAGCTCTTCAATAATACTCTCGTTCTCTCGGATGGTCAGACATTCGCGAGAGTGGCGCATTCGACAAAAAAAAATAGAATGCCGATTCCTATATTTACAGGTAATTTGTTAACAATGTGTAAATAAATCCATGAAATATTGAACTCTATCTACTCATTGCATGCTATAATATATAGTAGGTAAATACAGTTCCGACAAACCACCCAAGCGAGCCACAAATTAAGCGAAAGTGTACCACCATATAAACGCGTGCGATTTCTCGCATCTGCTTAATATAAACATGAGCATCGCATGAGGTTTCATAAAGAAGAAGAAGAAAACAATCCCCGTCAAAGCAATAACACAAGAAGACGATATCTCCATGATGGCACTCATGAAACTGCAATCAGACCACAATGAAATACGAACAGGTACCTAGTCTACTCACAAAGCTTACAGTGCACTGAAGCAAAATGTTGCATGTTTATTCGAGCAACCCATTCAATTACGTATGCTTCCCTTTTGGGATTTAAAATTCCAGTGACGGGATCATCTTTAACTGACTGCACTCAAGCTTATTGTGTGCTGGTACATGGGCGGTGTGGGCGGAGAATATTATTCGAGACTGTTGCCCAAAGTGCAATAGTTTATTAGACTCTATATAGGTAACATAATAATGCGCTCTCTCTCCCACTATTCGCTGGAGAAAAAAAAGGACTGATTTTGTATTTTCCACCCGAATGCCTATTGAAGTTCAAAGTGCAGTTCACATGTTCTATCAAGCAAACGATAATCGTCATAAAAACTAGTATGTGAAGATGTGTATTCTTAAAGCCATTATCTCACCTTAGGTGTAGTAGCTAATATAACAGACATTTGTCCTAGTAGTGAAAAAAAGAATTTGCGGCTAATAAACGCTGTGCCACGTCCACATCTAGCTCTACATTTGAACGGTGTATCTTTTATGACTATTGTCGTCCAAGTAAAAGTAGTAAATGAGATGATGCCACTCACTTGTGTTTCCTGTCGCACTTTCTTTACCATTAGGATCTAATTGCAGGAAACCCTGCCATCAGGCAAGTATCGTCTAATTGACACTACACAGTGTCTGCTTGATGGTTGAACCAAGTCGGAAATAGTATAATCAGATCCCTTCCACTCGTTTCCAGAGAGGCACTTTTTCAATCAACACATATCCTGTTAAATTTCTTAAACTAACATCCTTCCAATAATACTAATTCTATAAATAACTTTTGTAGTCAATTCTATTTGAATGGAAACGTGATTGTATTCGACCATGAAATCCAACCAACAACGCCAGTGCCCATGTCTACCAATGAATTAAGCTTAATGATCAACTATTAATTTTATCACTTACCTTTTATTATTGCAGCCGGAGTTGACAGCCCAGGTGAAGGAAGCACTTCGCATTGAAGCGGAAAAGCGGCTTATTTCCCAACAACAACAGATTCTGGAGAAACAGCCATTCATCCAGGGCGGACCGGTAGCTAACTAACTGAACACACTCACGACCAGCACAATTGAATTTAAATTTTAATTAATTTCTATTTGCAGCCCATTATGCCGAAGAACTACGATGCATACTACACGCCGATTGTGGACAAGATTGACAAAATTCTCGGGACACTGGGATTCGTGGACGATCGCTGTAAAGAGCGTCTCGTCTGCAGCATGTACAAAAATCCGCAACGGTTTAGTCCGCACAGTAATTTCCTGTCAGCGGAGCTGAGTAGGTAAGTAATACAATTACTGTCCGGGTGACCTACCGTCAGCTGTTGTGTTATACAACTGCATTAGATAATCGAGCAGTGAATCGTATCAGCATGCCATGGCTGTTGAAGTCCAAGGTCAGGGGGGGAAATTACCACGGCCAATTTTAGTTGGAATGTTATTGCTCGCGCAACATTGGGATTTGGAAGCAATGAGGGGGCTGCAGCTGGGTTACAGTTGAATGAATAAAGATAAACGAAGGAAATTATTTCTGGTGCGCTAATTTGACGACAATTTGGGCGGGGGCTTGAGAAGTGTGGGAGAGCCTATTTTGAGACGTGTGAATATTATAACGCTGCATAATTTAGTTTATGTAAATTTGTTATTTGTTGCTGAAAAAGATATCCGTTCAACAAAGGAGCGGGCGCCTTTAACGTTTAGCATAATGGTAGGCGGGAAATAGTAAGGTGAATATTGTCAAGCTTAGGACAATTTTTTTTTCAGCGCGCTATTAACCATTGTCTATAGAAGATCAGATGGAATTTTTTTCGAAGTTCCCATGTTCATGTTCAGACAACACTATTCTGACAGTGATTACTGGTGTTCCTTTTTCGAATGTTTTTCTTGCCTCTGTGTACTTACATAGAATTGCATTCTTTCTATACGAACTCACTGAGACGCGCATCAAAAATCGTCAGATTTGTTAACAGAATTTTCTGAAAAGTAAACAGAAATGTTTTTTCGTAGCAACTTTAGTGATTTTATGGCAAAGTACGTAACACATGATTGAAACTCTGTCAGAGGAATTCGATATAGCTAAGCTTGCAGGCATGCAAAAGAAATGAAACTAAGAAGCAGAAAAGGGACAATTTGAAAACCCGGCATTTAAGTAGTCTGTATACAATGTACAGTAGAACCATTACATTTATTTACTTCTTTGGTTCTTCTTTCTCTATTTTGTAGAAATGTACAGTTTACATAGGAAATCGCCGGCTTTCATAATTATGTATAGCGAAATAGCTTAACCTTATAGGTTTCATTTTCACGTCTCTTTACTAGCAATTTTCTTTGAACTTCTTCAAAGTTCATTCCATACCTAGATTCAACTGAATTATCTAAGGTGATGTTGGTCTTATCATAAATTCCAATAACCTTTAGCTTGGGAGATCAAGTTGGAAGGTTTCCGGAACAGTCCAGATGTTTGAATAGTCTTCCTTAGAATGCCGACCTAAATCAAGTTTAACAACTGATAAAGTGGTGTTTGGTTTAGTTTAGTAGCATGCTGCCTGAGACGTGATTACTACAAAGTTTTTGTTCATTTCAATCTCAAACACTTGCATCGTGTTACCTTCGTCCTACTGAAGGTTAACGAATCACAACAAGTATCAAGTCTCGAGACTCAGTTCTTTTGAATGAATATACGCACGTCAAATGCCTACAAACTTACTTGCAGCCACGTTGACAATAGGCGCTCTATAGGAAGGCCTACGCATATAATTAAATCCACTACATTATTTTCTAAACGCTCAGACGTGTTTACGGACCTCTCTAATATACGGGAAACCTGTGTTATTTCTTTGTCCCATTTCCATGCAATTAAACTTGAAGATTGCATGCTCCAAATGTGACATTATATTACCGATCCCTTATCCGCGTAAACAGCTTTACCTCTCCTATTAAAATAATTTCACTTTGTTAGTCGGAGTTAAGAATTGACACTTAAGTGACAGCTTGCAGAAGATGATGCTCATGAGGTGCAGGAGTGCGTGCAATGTAATGCAAGTGCGGAACGAGCACTCGACAAGGTGGGCCACAAAAGCATAAAGTTGCTCTAAACCAAAGGCGCCTCAGCGACATAAGTCTGTTGCTATGTCACACAAGAGCTATTGTTAACACATCACTTTTATTACCTCTTGTACAGTGGTTGCAAGTTTTATCGCAGAAAATCTATTCATATTTATATTATGACACTAATTCTGAGATGATCACCATATGGGTTAGGGTTAGGGTACCTGGCAGCATTCACTTTCCGCCTGTTTGCACATTCAAGAGACGTCAGAGATAATTAATTTGGCAGAGTTCGTGTATGATTCACTGTATGGAATTTAGTTTAAAGTATTTTATGCAGACAATGTGTAGAGCGGTCATGAACCACAACTATAATATGCAGTAGTGTGGCGGCGTGTCTGTAGGAGTAAGGGCCACTTACACATACCGTCTTTGGCTGCATTATTTGCATAGTTTGATGTACTGTGTGGGATGGAAAATTTCTCATCGACATTTTGCTGAAATTTCTTGCATGACAGTGTCTCGGTGTCCGATGGCCTTGTATCTATCATGTTGGAGAGGTTGTAGTTTCACACTGAAGATGTCATGTTTTGTAGGTAAGATTTATGCTGACTGCATTTAAGCAGTGCATTCCAAATATCTCAAAACCTTTTTAAGTTTAATTTAATTTACATTTTAATATAATCTTAAGCTTCAATGTGAGGGTACATCCAATTGCGGGCTTGCTTTAATGTGGTTCCGGAAGCAGTTCACAAATGTATCGCTTATAGACCTGACCCGACGAATTTCAATCCATTTTCACATAGAAAGCAACTCTTAATTCTTATAGTTGTAGCCTTTTTTGGAAGCTATACCGAAAATATGCTGCCTTTCCTCTTTGGGTGGTCAATTGTGCATTCTGCTTCCTGGGGACAGCTTCAAATTGAAATAGAGCGTAACAGATGATGATGTTTAGGCTGGGAATTAACTGTATTCTTTCATGGATGGAACTGATCTGGAAAGTCAGTTAAAGTCAGGGAACGAAAAAGCGGTCAGGAAAAAATCGAACTGTCTAATATTTTCTAACAAAATTAAATAAAATTATTTGCTCTGAGCTGATTTGCCTACATGTTTGCCCAAAAATGTTTCTTTTAGAGTGCTTTCTGATTTGTTGATGCGGATTCGTTGTCCTCGACTTTCAAGTACGACTTGTTGAATCAGAATATTTTTAACTCACATTTTTTACACAAAACATAATCAAATTGTTGTGAATTTTCGATCTTTTGTCTACATTGTTCAGGTAAAATTTGTTTGTAAAAGAAAACCAACTAAATATGGGTGCGATAAATTGCCACATTATACTCGTATATTAACGTTAAACATCAATTATTGTATCGCTTATGACACGATGGTTCGGTTTATGAAACGGGCTCATACATCTGATTTCATTTTAGAACCATATTGCTGGCCCATTTATTTTTGTTAAAGATCTTAAAGAAAAACTTTGAATAATAAAGTCTTTGGTAAGTTTTGCAATTTCGGTCATTAGTTCTGGGTGTTAACCACGATTTATCCCATGCTTTTGTGCCATCAAACTCATATATTTCGCATGGTTCTAAAGACACCAAAGCATGCGAGACGCTGTACCCTTTTAAGCTTTATGATTGTTACCTTTCGGTTTGCTACAGTCAATCATATCTATGTTGTGATGGACCAGATAATTATTGCGCCGACCTAGTCTCCACTCCAATGTGAACCAAATACATATATACATAATAGATTATGTATAAGACATCGATACATAAAATATTTTTTGCTATATGTATTTGTTGAAAATGGTCAAGGAAAGCTTTAAAATTGGTCAGGTAAAGTCAGGGATAGTCAGGGAATTATTTCAAAAAATAGTGGCACTTCTGGCCCTTGAACGCTGCTCTCGTGATATTGTACCCCTCTCAAAAGATTGAATTGGTCGCTTCAAGTACTACGAGTATCATCTACACATTCTGAGAATAAGAAGCTAATGCTTCGTGACTTCCTTTCTGATCTAAGAGCTTGTGGGAATCTCTATAAGCAACTTTGTTTTTTTGTCTGGGACATTGAGATTTAGAAAAATGGTTTTTGACTGCATATTTAGAAGCCGCGGCTTTATAGATTGTGTTCGACAGCTTACTTAATTAGAAACTCAATATTGTAGAAGGTGTTATACACACTTTAAGAATATGATCTGGAATATATTATATTTTTGCAGCTAATATACTCATTTCAGCACTCGCATTTATAAACCTAAAATCAGCGCTGAACAATTTTTAAAAAGAGGATTAAAAAGGGGCCCCAGCCAAAAAAATGTGCACAATCACATAAGATGATTGATGATGATTTTTAAAAAAGTTGGGGCCAAGGGTGTTGAGGCTCAAAAAGGGGCCAAACGACAACGCTGCCTAAAATCCCGCACTGGTGGTTTTGTTGTGCTGAACCAAAATTCTATGGCACCTATATGGATTTAAGTTACGAGTTTTGCACTCACATAGTTGCTTCTTCCTCTTCCTCCATTTCGCAAATGTATACGTAATTCCATTGACAGAAGAAGTGCAGGTAGGTTCAATATTAGGTGTGGTGGGTACTCACTTCACTGCCAAAAACGGTATTAGGTATAGCACAGCTACGCAAATCGATTTCATCCATTTAATGAATTTCCGAATTTGAAATTTTGCCAATTTCCTCGTTCTGCAGATTCCTGCACACTTCACATTTCAGCCGTCCAATCCCCTCGCTTATACACCATACACCTGACTACAATAGCATTAATTTTCAAACGCAACGGTTAGGACATCGAGTTAATTTCCATCTATTGCTCTATTTTCAGAGACACCAGTGAACTACAAACGCCGGACACAACAAATCCGACGGTAATCCGATTCTATCGACTGGTGGATTCAGCTCGCAATGGGCAGGAACAACGTGATTGTTTGCGCCTTTACGCACAGTGCTCTGTTAACACGGAACTGTAATCGAAATTGCGTTATGCAGACAGAACACGAGCGAGTGAAATGACGCAGCAGTAGCGCTCTATTTAAAATAAATTATTAAGTTATTTTATTGTTTGAGTGTCAATAATGCCGACGGCATCATCCACAGAGGACGTGCATTGTAAATAATTATGTAGTTAGATAAGTAAAAATGGATTTTGTAAAATAGAATTTGACCTAAGTAAATCGATTTATTTATTAAATTATTTATTTTTTTGAATTTTCTCCAAAAGAACTTTGTAGTACCTAAATGTAGTTTTACATTACTCCGATAATTTTTATATGAATTAAGTTATTTACATTTAATTAGGGCTGATTTTTCAATCGCCAGATCAACTGGAATGGAAATATGAAAAAAAAAATTAAGTAGTCTTTAGAGAATTTGAATATTTTATTGTGCAAATTAAGCTCTTCACATCTGACTGTTGAAAAATCGGTCCTTAGTCATTATTATTTATGAGCCAAATTTATTGTATTCCTTTATTTATTTATTTTCCTTTTTATTAAATTTTAAGTAGAAATTTATTTTTTTTTTTTTTGAAAATGATGTAACTACTTTAAACATGGATAAAATAAATATTCCCTTTTTTATGAGTTGTGTTTCTGCCTAGAAGCAAATTATCTATTTTTTAGGAAGAAATGCGACTTTTTAATATTTTTAAACAATTGAAAATGTTATGAATTACCTAAGTACAGTTATAGTAGATTTGATATGGTCCCAATCTTTGTTTTTGCTTCATGTCTACACTCATTTGATCAAAATTACTTTTCATGTTCCATTAGAAAAAAGGATTAGTCTTCATTGATTCGGATCAGTTTTTCCAGACCGCGATATTTTTTCCAGATTTGCACATACTGCCATAATACCAGTATACTTTTGTACTGTTATTTTACGTTATTTTAATAAGTTGGCTTTCAAAATAGGTATATAAAATCCATTCGCAAAAGTTTCGTGAAAACCAAAATAAAGAAGAATAATAGGTACATAATTTGTGATTTTTTTCAAAAACGAGGGCAATTTCAACAGTTGATACCTATTGCTGCGAAATAACACACTAAGGCCCTAGTTATAGCCATACGAAAAACCAAACCGTAAAAATTTTCTTTTGCTTTTTTAGACCACTTCATCCTAATGGTTGAACTCAATCTTGATCTTAAAATGCTACTTATGAATTGTTATAAAGATAGTTTATACCTACAAAAAAATAAACAAATAATCTTTAAATTTTCTAGAAAAATAATTTATTAATTTTTCCGTACGAACAACTTTTTCCGACCTACTTCTCAGTCAATTCCACAAAAACAAAAAAAAAACAGATCATTCCATTGAAGTATTTCATTTCTTTACTGTTCCATCTATCAGGAATTTTTTTTTCTGATGGAATCCAATCATGGCGGTTGATTTGTTGTGATTGTTTTCGCAGGGAAACATGTTTCAGACAGAATTTTCACTATGACCGCATAAACGAAAAAAAAAAACCGTAAAAATTTTCTTTTGCTTTTTTAGACCACTTAATCCTAATGGTTGAACTCAATCTTGGTCTTAAAATGTTGATTATGAATTATAAAGTTAGTCTATCAAAAAAAAATAGCAAATGATCTTCAAATTTTCTAGAAACATAATTTATACATTTTTCCGTACTAAAAACTTTTTCCGATCCACTTCTCAGTCAAATCCACAACAAAAATCCAGATCATTCCACTGAAGTATTTCATTTCTTAACTGTTCCATCTATCAGGATTTTTTTTTTCTGATGGAATCCAATCAGTGGTGGTTGATTTGTTGTATTTGTTTTCATAGGGAAACATTTTCCTGACAGAATTTTCGCTCTAAACCGCCTAAACGAAAAAAATACCATTTTCATACTGTTCCCGCTTTTTCTGTTGCATTTTACGTATGGCTATAACTAGGGCCATACAGGAGCAGGAAATAGAATGGAATGAAATGGAAATGGTCAAAACGAAAAACGACATACGTCAAATCTAAAGTTAAATTGATTTGTTCGCATTTATTCGTAGTTCGCACTTATGTGAAAGATGCAGTTAGAAATAACTAATAGGTTCTTATAACATTATTTTTTCATCAGGATTCTATAAAGTTTATTAAGGGCTATAGGCAAAGAGAAATGTTCATCAATGTTTATTGGGGTGCCACCTTGAGGGTTCAAAGTTTTTGGCTTTCCTATCCTTCCGTTATTGTCAAGATGTTTTATACTAAATGTGCTTTCCGTCACTGCCGCCAAACCAGAACCAGGTCCTTGTGGGAGTGTTTGTTTAAACATGGGCATAATACGTTCGGTAATTTTGATAGCTTTTGATTTTCTGCACTGCATAAGTGCAGTTAAATAACCACTGGCTATAACTTCACAAGGCAAACAACTTCACATCGAATGGGAAATAGTTACACTTTTTATGTGAATTTTACTCCGCTGAAAGTGGACAACAACTTAATTTGTTTTTGTGGGTACCTAAGTTAAGTATATGTAAAGCTCTTAATCGTGTATGGCATTTTTGATCGGCTTAAAAAAAGTTTATAAAAAAAACTAAGTCGCTGTTGAAAGATACGAATATTCGTTGTTAAAAACTGTAGAGATAAAATGGTTGAATTGCATACTGTAAAAAAAAAACTTTTCCAGTTGTTATCAACGACGTTCTAGATTAATATCAACCAAACAAAGCAAGTTGGTTAAATTCTACATCAAACTTAGTTTGTTATTTACGACCGACAAAATTTGAAGAGGAAATTGATAAATCAGATATTTTTACCTGAGTTCCCTCAAACAAGTTGACTCGGTCATTTTTAAATCCATTAACTCTGCAGGAGTTGGTTGATTTTAAATAAGTGATTTTTCGGTTTGGACCTACCTTCTGAAGACACTTTTGTTCAATATCATAGTGGTTGCAAGATTTATATCCAGTGCTGACTTCTTGACCAAAAGAAGAAAAATTATAAGAATAGTCCCTTCAACATTAGCACCAACCCAGTCTCTACAAAATCCAGACAATATAAAACATCACAATCACCGCCTCCATAGTTCCACCTACACTACAGCTTTTACAATAATGCCTTGTTAAAGACTTCTCTTTGCATCCCTCAATTAAGCCCCCAATTCTCTGACATATTATTGTGGACCTTAATCCATTGAAATTTAATTCGCTTTAATCGAAACTTATACGGTTCAGGACATTAAACTGTGTGGGTTCCATGGGTTAAATTATACATACTAATAAAACTGCACCACACCACACTCGAACCGAAAAAATTGTCTTCTCCGCAAGGACCCCAGTGTTGGCTAATTTCTAAACAGCGTTAACGACCATGCTACGTACAAATGTTGGTCTTAGCTAAAACACAATGGCCAAGAGTGTTACAAATACGCAAAGGTGTGACGGTTTCTTAAATATATGTAAGGCAACATTTTTGTTTACCCATCCTTCGACACAGCAAAATGAAAAGAAATCTGTTTGAAATGTGAAGCTATGCTGGTAAATGCACGAAGTTCATTTTCGATATATTCGTACGTATATGGACGCTCAATTAATTTACTCTTTGCATGTTCGATTTATTTGAACCGCAGTAGATACGTAGACACTAATCAGAACGATGCGACATACAAACTCGTCAATTGCAAAAGGAGACCATCAAGTGTTAGCCAACATACACAGTACACACGAAACAACATTCGATGCAGTAGGTCCCTGTCCATAACTGCCATAACAAAAACACTTTCAACGAATACCACTAATAGAATGCAACGCACCAACCAACTAACTACTTGTCATCGCAATGTCCAAGCACAATATGCTCGACACACTGTTGGACAAAACTTCCAAAATAACAAACCGCTTGAAATGAATTCATCAACTCTTGACATTCGAGTCACGTTCCCAACCTGATTTCCCTCTTCTGAGCCTCATCGACTGGTATGGGACACAAACTATGCATTCGTCCACATGCCCCCAGACCATATGGAAGTTGGATTTCTTTCCGTTTTATATCAAATGGGAGATTATTTCATCGCCTCCCACTCCCACTCGCACCGAACAAGAGTCGAGAGCGAGAGTACATGACTTTTTAACACAACCAAGCGACATAATCAGCATGTGGCCAACACAACGGACACCCAATTTACGAGACGGCCAAAAATGTTAGTAAGCAAATGGTTTTTGAATTCAAAAAAGAGTGCGGCTACCGATGCACCCCGCGCCCGCCTTGGAATGTCACTACACCGTTTGACAATCACTTCCAGGTGAAAATCTTCTTTGTCGTCGATTGTGTGTTCGTTTATGCGCGATGTAGCCATGCAATTCTACGCGTCGTATAAAAACGACGGCCTGCCCGATAGGCCATTACACATTCGATTGGATTGTCTGAGAGTACGTACGATTCTTTGCTGAGCGCCTTCATCATCGAACAGGATACGCACATCGCACGCAGATACAGAATATATTCAAGTGACCATGAATAAGTTGGTGATATTTCTTGTGGTGGCCATGGCCAGCCTGGCGGCTTGTAACGCTGAGGGTTCAGCCACTGACTTGGCCTACGACATGTATCGGGGTTGTTTGAGCGACCTGTCCATTGCGTGTGTCAAGCCAAAGGCAATGGCATGGTTCAGTCAGGCCATCAAGGAGAACGAGATCCAGATCACCGACGGCATGTCGGTAGTGCGGACGGCTAGGGATGAGGAGCCAGAGCCGGACCAACAGAGGGCGGTACGCGATCCACAACTGGAGCTTTTCGAGAAGGTTGACAATTTTCTTGCCACCCATGCTCTGCGAGTCAAGGCCCCGGAATTCTTCGACACCGAAGAGGCTCGTTCAATGATCCCCAGCTTCCTAAGTGACAACGCTTTGACCAAGGGCGCCCTAGTCCCACTGTCCGACGACAGTCCTGCCCAACAAGGTGAGCTTTCCCGTGGTCTTAATTATAAACTCTCTTATTATAAACTTACCTTGAATCCTCTCCAGGGCGAGGTTTCATGAGGAAGGTAATGCTGCCATTCCTGCTGGGATTAAAGCTGAAGACAACTGTGCTGGTGCCACTTGCACTCGCCCTTATCGCTCTGAAGACCTGGAAGGCCATGACTCTCGGTCTGCTCTCCTTGGTACTGTCCGGAGCGCTGGTCATCTTCAAAATTGCCAAACCAAAGGTGGCTTTTCTACACGATTTCTTTACCAATTTCACTAACGAGCTATATCTTTCAGATTGTAAACTACGAAGTCGTTCATTATCCACACCATGTCGAGCACCTCGAACACTTGCCACACCATGTCGAACATGTAGTGCCCCATCACTTGGAGCACCATGTTGAGCATGTTGTACCACACCATGTCGACACATTTGTTCCACAACACTTCGATCATGTTGAGCACTTTGAGCACTTGGAACATCCGTCTTCGGGATGGGAGCCCTCGCACACGCAATGGGCCAGATCTTCGGTTGAAACTCAGGACGCCCAAGAAATGGCCTACGGCGGACAACAACAGCAGCAGCAGCAACAACAAAGATAGACTTTGTTGGCGATGTACCGCTGAAAACGAGACAGCACTCCGAGAAAAACTAGATTAAAAAAAAAAACGAAACTAACATTGATGCTTACAAACGTCATCCCAAAGATTTGCTTGTACGTGTATTTATTTATTAAAATGAAAATAATTTATTGAACCAGTGTGTTTGTTTATTTTCTTTTCTGAAAATTAATTCGAATTTATTTAGTGGGGTTGAGGTTCCTTTTTTGTCGGGTTGGTGATCACTTTCACTGCGAACGGGAGTTAAGTGAGTTCTAATTTGGGCATTCTTCGACGGCTTAAACGGGCACGTACAGTTGTACGTACGGAGACGTGATTGAAATCAAATCGAAACCTTCAGCTGATAAGAAATCAGGCGCGCGTGAGGAATAAGTGTTCAGATTGATTTAATCATCTGAGTGGGTATAGGTTTAGATGAGTCCAAAACGAAATATGCATAAGGCGCATAGATTTACCAAGTTAGACCGAGTTGCCAAAGGGATAGGAAAATCGATGTCGATGAATTTGTGTGCTGGGCATATCATTTAATTAAATTAACAAAAAATGTTGGTGGACTTGGAATTCGCGTCCGACTTTGACTTTATTTGTAGAAACCATGAACAGCAACCACAAAGAAATCCTTAGAGCTTTGTAGATTTTAGGGACAATTGTGTTTATTCTAATGGTTACAAAATTTAGCAAGAAAAAACAATCTATATAAATAAATAAACTATTTTCTATGAAAGTCACAACTTCTCTTAATACTAGCACAAGGGTTTTAACAGCAAGTTTGAGTGCCTTGGTTCTTCTCCTTTTGGAAAATCTGCATCGTCTATGGATGATAAGAATTAATGGGAAGTAAAAATGAATATTGGCAATTAGTTAGTTATTATTAATTTAGTTATATAATACAAACTAATAATTTCAAAGTTAGAGGTTAGTGTGTTGGACTACTAAGCGAGGAGTTACAGGTTGAGTCCCGAAAAAGTCAAAATTGTATATTAAGGGTTCTTGCCTTACAAGCATCCGAGAGATTAGTTTTCATTAAAGAGTTTATCAATTGACCCGTTGCCAAGACTATTTATTTATTTTATTATAATAATTTAAAATTCTATTTATTCACTCTTGTTTTATGAATTGTGAGATAATTTAGTTACATTAATATTTTTCTATATTTAAATAAACCTCGGAGGTATGCTCGATTTAGATGAGGTTTTTAAATGTAACCGACTTATTAATTTTAATTCGCTGATGTGGAAACTACCTGCATTTTTTTTATCAGCTCGAATTTTTGGATATACACGTTTAACTAACATTTCTGAGGAAAGTAGACAACAATAATGAAAACCGCCTTCAAAACCTTTCAGCTGTTCTCGAGATAAGCGCAGTCTAAAAGATTGGCGCCACTAAAAGGTTAAGACTGTAGATTTGTAGAAACAAAAGCGCGTTTTTTTTTTTTTTTTTTTTCAATCTGCCAACTAGTCCAACAGACCACTTTTATAATCTTATTCTAGATTATCATCATAAGCGTATAAAATCTTGGAAATAACTGCCTCTCAGGTATGGCCTAATTGTCATATGAACGTCATGTACAGCTAGGCAGACAGGTGATTTTGAGTTAGTCCAAAGGATAAGGGTAGATTGAACAGAAAATGCACCGAAAAAGCCACTTTCAAAAATGAGAAATACAAAAGAACGCCTCAGAGAGATTCTAATGGCAGCATGCCGCACACATTTCGCACGAAACTCATCCCATGGACAGAACACTGAATAACACTCTTACTTCGTTGTATACCTACTTATCAACCTCTAATCCTCTCACGTTATCCCCTAATAGCTATTGAAATCCTTTATCGAACATCTCCCTTTATCGTTCGTAGCAAACCAGGCATGTCGCTTGTCTGTCAACTAGAGGGAAGAACTTGAAGACCCCCAAAAACTCCTCCTTGAACTTCAAACGTGACAGCTATACATTAGGAAAACACTTACTATGCACAGCATCCGAGTGCTGCCTATTTATCAAGACATATTTCGTATACAAATTGCAACTGGATCGGCCCAAAATTTTTACTTGATTGATTGGCACGTTCATGGAAAGTGGTCCCCGTCCCAAGGGAACCATGTTGACTTGACCTCTACTCGAAATGAATAACACATCGGCACGTACGCTATGCGTCGTCAACAAATCATATTGTTTTGTAGTATATCATCCTGTGATAACAATCGCAACTGTTTGCAGACAAATTGCATGGTCTTATAACTTATGTCAATGGTATCCGGATGAAATTGGATGCGATTGGTTACTTGCAGGCAGTGTTTATAGGTGATGACTTTAGATAACTTCGACAAAACTTCCCTGTAGTGTAGCACATATCCAGTTGGATTGCGTCATGCTGTTTATAGAAGTTTTCTTCCAATCACCCAAGCTAAACGCAATCTCGTTGCTTTTCTATATAGTGAAAGCCAAAGAAGAAGAAAATTAATTCAGTTTGATAGGGCTCCAAACTTCATTGATTAGTTTTCGAAAAGCACAACACTTCCAGAACAACGTGCAGCAATGCGGGATGCCACCCATTTGGAACGTGCGCATTTTACATTAAACGATAATTAACGTTTCTTCGTTGGGGATTTTTAGTTTAAATAAATTTTCGAAATTGATTTCTTTTTGGACGTATGCCGTTGGCTGTCTTTGCTCGTCTTTGGGTCTAATGTCCATCCTCTGCATTTGACTTTGGCCAGCTTGTAAGTCGTTTTTGGCAGACGTTTACTGAATTTGCAATCAGGGCTCGCCACATATGCCCATGGCAATGGCTTTGTGGTGAAAACATTTTATTGCGTTTTATTTCATTTTTATTTCGAAATTCATTCATTTATTGAGACCAGCTGGTGGTAAGTGGCCGCACTATCGTAGGGTTTGCATCGATTATTAATATATGTACGCGGATATTTCACTTTCGCTTTTTAATATATGGCAACACGAAACTATTTGGTAGCGTCAGCCAATGGAAAAGAGGTTTCACTTTCTTTTCAATGACCGTAGTGGGTGTCCTGTACACAGCGCAGTTGGAGTTCAATATTTGTAAATATTACCTACCCCAGTAATTATGTATAGAGCTGAGTAATTGCATTTTCAAACAGTGGGATGCATAGCGGATTTAAAGGCATGAATGCGACTTGATTGAGATAAAAATTTAACTATAAGTGTGAAATCGGGCTTTGTTTGTGATATGAAAAAAATACACATGCAAAAAACATTAACAGGTTATCGCAACTGCAACTGAACCCTATACTCTACAATTATTGGTCTGATTGCAACCACTCATATGACTAATACAACAAACAGAGGACGATGTTGAGGTTTAAACATTTAACTAACAACGAAGGGGACAGGCTTAATAAAAGATGAAATCACACTGATATGTAAATGGGGAAACAAATCTGTCTATCTGTTACCTTTTAACCAATAAGCCTCGAAACCAAAAGGGTACGCTTATTTTTTAGCCAATCTTTGGTATTGAAGCCATTTGCGACTTAATTTCAAGCGACTGTAATTAAAACGTTGAGGCAAGAGATGTTTTATAAAAAAATGCCTTACTTGCAATGATTCAAGAGCAAGAAGCTATGCTGTCGGAGGCGGTATTCATCTGAAGAATCATTCATGACAGACGTACTGAATGAACAGCGATGAAATACGAATCCGCTCCTTCCCTTATGGATAAAAAAAGTTATGCCAAGATCCAGCCTTTATTCGAATCATCATCAGCTATAAAAGCGCCACTGATGCCCGACTAAATCACTTCAACTATGACATGACACGAGATGACATTTTAAAAGCGCGTATGCGCAAAATTGGAATCATTTGAATCATATACGAACAGAGATAGACATCTTGACACAGGGTGGCGCAACAACTCATATTCATTTCGAATTTGTCACAACTTGTCTATTTCAAGAAACTGCTCAAATGGAGAAATTTTTTTTTCTAAACATGAAAAATTATAGGTCTCCGAAATAATGGCTTCTTTCCGCTTCACATATTTACGCCAACGCAAGAAAATTTAAGTTGGGACTAAAGTTACAGCTTTGTTAAGGATGAATAGGAATATCATTTTGAAGTTTATTTCTCTTTAGAAATACTTTTATTATTATTTTTTTTTTAAGTTTTTCAAAAAATATTAATAACTATTATCGGCGCAACATAGGTACCTACTGTTGAACTTATGTGTGTTAAGGTGGTAAGTGTTTAAAATGATGGGCATGGTTCTGAGTTGTTGGCAAATATACATACATATTATGCTATTTGACGAACGCCATAATGTAAGTTAATTTAAAATTTTAATGCCGTTGAAGATCATTGCAATGAACCAAAACTATATCAGCTTTCAGGTATATCTTGCTTTCCTGCAATTTCTGCAAATCCTGCAGGTATACTTTGTTCAAAACAGATAAAGAAGAGTTCAGTATTCAATTCATCAAACCATTACCATACCCACCGTATTCACTGCCTATTACTTTTACCCCCACTCCACAACCACAACGAACAAGAATATACTTACAATAATTCGCCACCCCATCAGAATGTTTTGTTTTTCTGTGTTTTCACAAGTATTCCCTTTGGAAAAAAAAATTGCGAGAGCATAGGTAACAGTAAGAGATTTTATTTCAAAATAAGAAAGAAGAATTGGAGGAGGCAAAAGCTGTATAAAGTAGTTCCTTAGCGTTGGGTGGTAGAAGTTCCTGGGTATGCTTTATATGATTTTTTTTTTTCATGTTTTATCTTGTGACACATTGTTAAGCAGGAATCCAATTCCTTTAGATTGACTTTAACCTGTAGGCATACTGTCATACCAACACTCCTTAGATTTCAAGTTCTGTCAGTTACTATAGTAATCATCAGTTGTGATGCCTGCACAGTTTTCTTTAGAATTACTGTGATGTAGCCGACTATAACTCTGCTATCAGGTAGTAGGTTATATGTAGGTTAGGTTGAGTCATCGTCATCGCCGACCTCGCACGTACTAATTCTGCCTAATCTATTCAGAATTCAGTGTTCAAAAACTGGTGTCTGTAATACATTCATTGAGAGCTGTCGAGAGAGCTGTCGGACGGACCATAATATGCCAAAATTATCGCTCGTCTATCGTCAATTCATATAGAGCCTGCGGCTGTCAGGGAAAATTCTATTCCAACTAATTTAGGTTTACCAAAGCTAGACATGGCCTTGTACCATAAAATAAGTGAACAGATTTGAGATGTTGATTTCGAAATCTTCGCCCTGTTGTTCTACGAATATTTGGTCAATGGAGGACTAGTTAAGAACTTTACTTAGAATCAAAAAGGCTGGAGGACAAAATGTTGCTTCTAGCGCAACCAATTATGTTTGCAAAATGTCGAATGGAGTAAGAAAAGAGCTCTAGGTACCTATACCATTTCAAAGAAAATTAAGACAACAAATGGGTTCCTTTTCCTTCACACCAACCACATAGGTTTAGGTACCTACATTGAATTCAAGTTTTTAAGTTGGGCGGCTTTTATACCTCATCATGGCAAATGAATTTATATTTTTCATAGGATGGTCGGTCCTGATACCTAATTCCTAATCTTTCACAATACAAACTGAAATAGAGAAAAATCTTATCCACTATTAAGATAAGATCAGAATTCAGAAGATCTTTTACCTAGGGCAATAAAACAGATCACTGCCATCACTTTTACTTGCGTTTACAGAACAAACGGCCTCAAAGTGGAATTGGTATCCGAATATTCACTAACACTCATCTCATTGTGATTGCACATGCTGCCTAAGTGCAGGACGTGCCGTCAATACCAAGCGTACAAAGTGCGATTGGAAAATAATTCCGCTCTTGTTTACTAGTTTCGTCGTCGTCTTCTTCGCTCGGCGTCTTCTACTCAAATCTTCACACACAGCCCACTGAGTCGTTATTAGCCAAATGGGCAAGGGCAAACGATTTTGGTGGCAAATCGCCTACCAACCACAAATACTTTTGCATTTGGGCGCACATTATGCGTGCAGAGAGACAGAGAGCAGCGGTTGTTGTGTGCAACAAATCCAATTGTCATTTCCAAGAGCACCGAAACGACAGTCTCTCCATTTCGGATTTTATTTCGGCCGCAGTATAAAATCGTTGATAGTAGAGAATCTAATATTATTCGCAATCGTTTCATTCGATCGAGTGGTCATCAGATACACAAAGTCAGCTCACTCTTCCAGTTCAAATTGAAAGAAAATGGCATCGAAGTTCATCGTCCTTGTAGCCTTGATCGGTTTGGCGGCAGCCAATCCCGGCGTTCGACCAACCAACATGCAGCACATGATCGACGAGATGAAGGATAAATGTGACACTGGTGCAGATTCGATGGCCTGTATTAAAGTGAGGGCGATGAGATTTTTGGACACTGTCATGAGCAAGGATAACTTCAAAGTATGGACGCGACCTCAATTTTCTTGCAGTTTGCTTAACTTCCAGTTTGTTGTACTTCCAGGTCAGTGATGTGGAGGTGAAAGCCAACGGAGCCAACAACAGGGCAGCCCGCGCCCAGGGTGATTTCCTCGATGCCATTGAGAACTACATCACAGGACATGATGTGACCGTCGATTTGCCCGCTGGTGATGCCAAGGTCACTGTCTCCTCGAGGAATCTCAACGACGATGAGTTGAGCCTGAATGTCAAATTCCCAGGATCCGCCGTCGAAGGAAAGGGTTAGTTGCTTTAACATTGAAAGACCCACCAAATCGCAATTTGACCAATTTACTCCCCTAGCTCGCAAGAATCGATTGAGGAGGATTGCTGTCCCAATCATGGTCTTGATCCTCCTTAAGGCCATGACCGTCATCCCAATGGCCATTGGCATTCTCAAGTTGAAGGCCTTCAACGCTCTCGCTCTCGGCTTCTTCTCCTTCATCGTTTCCGTTGGTTTGGCCATTTTCCAACTCTGCAAGAAGGTAAAACTGTATGTCGCATGTCCACTTTAGCCATTCTATAATGTCATCCCTTCCTATAGCTGGCTGCCGAACACCACCCCGCCCATATCAGCGCTCATGGTCCATGGGACGGACGATCGGCAGTACAAGATGCACAAATCGAATCCGCCCAAGGCTTGGCCTACAACGCATACGTCTAAGGCAGACGCACCCAACCGAAGGACTCAAGCCAAAGACACAACCACAAACCTAAAAGCCAAATGGTATTTTCTTAGGCAAACAAATCGCGTAGAATACTTAATTTAATTTAATTTATTTACTGAAAAACAAATGAAACAGAAAAGCGGAACAATAAAGTTCAAATTTAAAAATGAAGTCCGTCTTTGCATTGAGTGGGGGTTGTTATCCTCTGTGGTTAGACAGAGGTTTCGATTGATGTCCAGGCACTTTCGCACGAGGGGCTGATTATTTATCCATTTCGAAGAGATTGCAACCACAGAACATTTGTGGGGCAGATTTTCACTGACCATACACGACGAGGAAGTGATTGTATTCAGTGAAAGTATATATATCTGAGGCATTCGGTGCCGAATTTAATTTCTATTTGATAGCTCTGCTGAATGACAAAATGTCCGGCGAATCTAATTTGTATTCATGCTGGCTTCGTAAATATTGATTCGCTTTTTCATTTGAATTGTGCTATGGTGGTAGCGCTAACGCGTTTAACTTGCGATTTTCCAGTTGCGATGGCTGTTTTTAGAAAGTGCTCCGGTGCGGCGCTGAAAATTCTTGCAGGGAAATTAATTAATTTGCATTCATTAGTTGAATAAGACTTTAATTGAATTTTCATTTGAATTGTTAGATCGAAATCGGACAACCTTTGGTTAGTATTTAGGTTGCCGATGGGAAGTGGAATGAGCAAACGAATTTAACAGAGGACTTTAAGTATTGGTGGCATTACGAGGAACGTAGCACAATTCAGAAATCCTTTTTGCCAATTAGAAGACAAATTGACGTTGCTAAATACAAACTGGGACGTGTTTATATTCTTATAAGAGTAACTACTTTGCTTGCGTAGAGCCGAGGAGCAATAGTCGGGATTTTCCGACTTGCGTAAGCCACTGCGTCAAGAAATCATTCTTAGAGACCATTTCAATGCACCACCATATTTCACTGTACGTGTTGTGAGGGTAAACTGTACTCTCAAAGAAAGAGCAAGCAGAAAGTTTATATGGTCATCAGCAGAAAAGGATTCTTGCTTTCGACACCTGCACCTATATTGTCATTTGACGCTTGATATCTGTAACTGATCGGATTTGTTGGCCGGAACGCGAGATTGATAACTGACATACACGGCGAAGCTTTAACCTGACTATATTTCATGCAAGTGAACGGACTAAAGGGGTTAACCCACAAGGCAATCCATGCTTGCCTCACTTAAGATAGGAAGCAGAGAAATGAGGTTTTCAGGTGAGACTGCTCAATTCTTATAGTCCTAAAAATCTAAGCTTTGAAAGCTTGCATAATTGACACCTATTGGTCGAGAAGGTGTAGTATTTTTAGAGTCATAATGAAGACTATGACTCTGTTATTTAAACTACTCGCCCTTAGCGCCTCTGAGTTTGTTGTGTAGGCTCACCGCCTTGGCTCTTACTAGGGTCCATATTTCGTGATTCTAAAAGCTGCAAACTGACGACATTATCGCGATGCAAGCGATTTCCAAAATTTCTCCCGACTGGGTGTAAAGCTGCGATTTTTTCGAGTCATTTAAATGGCGCTCTGACGTAAGAATCTCGTCACAAAGCCGTCATTTAAATGTCGTTCCGTGTGATCGCCATTTTTGGGACAAAATTTTCGGCGTCATTTAATTGACTAGGAAAATGGCAGAGCAAATGACATGAATTTTGTGCCATTTAAATGACGGAAAAAAATGACCGTGTGATCGCTCTTGAATGACGCCTAGGACAAATGACTAAACTTTTCGGCTGTGCGTCATTTAAATGGCAGCCTCAAAAAATTGACTTGGTACGAAATTCATGATATGCCATTTTCTACGCAAATGACAAATGAAGCAGCATTTAATATGACAATATAAACTGTTCAGTGAACTATGTTATGAATTCCAAGACCAAAAAATCAGTAGGGAATCGGAATAGAAAAATTAACCATTCGTTGAGTGACGAGGAGGAATCGCGTTTGATTGTGGCGGTGCAAAAACAACGGGCGCTTTGGGATAGTGCAGTTCCCCAATACAAACTGAAGAATATCAAAACCGAGTGTTGGGAAATCGTTGTACTGTAGCTGGCCATCGACGCAGTTGATGTAACAGAATCCAGAAAGAAGTGGATTAGCATCCGCAGCAACTTCAAGGCGTTCATGACGAAATTGCGCAAGACAAAGTCCGGTCAAGGTGCAATCGATTCAGGTGAAATTAAATATCCCCATTTCCGAGAATAGCTGTTCATTGAATTGACCGAAGTGGAGCAATCGACCGAGTCGGTGTCAACCAATCTCAGCAAATAATCGAATTGATTGGCTGACATACGAAGGACATTGCGATATAGTTCAGGTTCTTCTTCGCGCAATTCGAGCAGCAATCCAGCACAAAATCCACTCTTCTCGCGACGGCTCAACCACTTCTTTTGCCAAATACTCCGCTTTCGTCGCGTTGGCTCGTAATCAAGATCTTCACAGCTTTCCAGCACACACGCTGCCAAATACGCCGTCTCCGCAATTTCTGCCATCATCGCCAAAGTTCTTTTTTACATTTTTATTTATTATAATATTTTTTTTCTTTTCACTGCAATTTAAATTGATTAAAAAGGTGGCACGCATGTGTCTTTGCCGAAAGAAAAACAATAAATGACAGTAGCTATATTTTTCTCATTGGGCATTGGTGTCATTTGTCATTTAAATAAGGCAAGTCATTTCCATGTGATCGCCATTTTTTCGCTCGTCATATAAATGTCATCCCAATGGAGAATTCTAAATGACTCGCACTGTCTGCCATTTGATTTTGGGACAAAAATGACGGTAATAGTCATTTCGTGTGATCGCCATTTTTTTCGCAAATGACCAATGACGAATCGTAGCTTGAATGGCACTCTAATACGGCATTTTTTGCTGACGTCAGAGCTTCATTTTAGTGACTAGAAAAAAATGGCCGTGTAATCGCAGCTTAAGGCACTTCTCTCCTGCCTTCTTATTGTTATTTATGAAAGAACACTTGTTATGTGACGTCACTTACTAATATTGAAAGTGAGCTTGCATTTTCCTATGTAGACCGTGTTAGAAGGTACTTAGCAAACGCCAACAATACTCCCAAGATACCAACTTATGAAACGGATAGGAAACCTCTTTATAATCACCTATTATAAGCGCTATCTCTTGCCGAACTTTACTGCTCGTATATTCGCTGCGGACTTTCTTGTTTAACGTCTTTAAGTAACGATAAGCCTTTTGCAGATGAATCATGTCCATGGATTGGCTTCCCATTTTCTAGTATAAATACTGAAGAGTCAGTACGCTATAAAGAAATAACACTATGTGTCTTTCTTTGGATGAATAAAGCTATTGAGATTTGAGAATTGTGGTTCAGAGCCTCACTAAAAAGTCGATGTAATATTGGATATTCTTTATTTTTGGTAATTCGGCTTGTTTGGTCTATTTCTTTTTGATGCAATTAAAACACTTTTAATTCATCCTTACACCCTACGTTTCGTCGGTTCTTTTCCAACATCCTCAGGGGTATTCTTTATTTGTCCTATTTTCTTAAATGTTCTTAATTTTTTATTGCAATTCTGCCCGTCACACCACAAAGCATAACTCTGATAAATAAATAATAATAAATAACATAACATTGAAGACATCACTACTATTCCGTATCACAGTCAAATTACAAAAATTTGTTTGTCTAAAAATTCAAAGGAAAATTTTTAGTTAAGTGGACTTTGTCCCTGTTTAGTTAAGTTTTCCATTGATATCTGTATCAAAAAAAATTATCCATGTCTACTCTGCTCTTATGAGCAAACTAGCTATTTTCAAACATGCCTTCAATATTACCCATCCATTGCAAACAGTCGAAGGTAAGGAACGATATATTCAAATATCCTTTGAATCGTTATATGGATTCAACTTCCATCTATTGTCAGTTCAATATGTAAGACAAACTTGTACATTTTCAGTAAGACAATACAAATAACACTATCACCCCAGGCGGTTTGCGAAATTATTTAAGAATAAAATGATTTTGGTATAAAATTTTACTTGATGGTACATGCAATGCAAAAAAAACCCTCAGGGCTTTGCCCAGCCAGTTTCCTATTGACAATATCTTTTCAACAAAGATTCCCAAATATCCTACAGCTATTCAAACACAAAAGGGTTGATATATGATATTTATATTATTCCAAGAAATATCAATATTGTCTTGAGCTCTTCAGGCGTATTTTGCTGCTCTTTATAAACATGGAGTAAAAAAAAACATGGCCGTATACCCATATAGCTATTGATTGGCTATTTGTTTTTTCATTTCACAAAGTAAATAATTACTTTTAATTTATATTAAAATCCAAGTAGTTGTCGTCCCTTCGACTGTTCCTGTACCTATCTGCGAAAATACAGAAAGGAAAAGAAAATAATATTGTAGTAAATTGATGTTGGCATCAAGTGCTGTGAAATTTTGTTCTGTCCTTTGAGCGAGTTATTGAAGGTAGTTATCAACTATCAAAGATACACTTTGTTCCCTAATACCAATCGATTTTCTTAAGCTTACGCTACTAACCCAAAGTTATTCAGGTAAATTATTTTTAGAAACCTCCCGCAAGCACTTCAATGCACTAACAGTAACCTTTTACACAAATTGAAATATTAACCGCGGCTATGATAATATTTCTTACCAACTTCTGGTTTCAATGTTGCTGGCAGGTAATTGTATCGTGACAATCGGGTGTAGGTAATATTAGTTTTTTTTTTAAGACTTTGACAATCATTGCACATGCAGACGCACGAAACGTGAAACCTTTTATGCATCCATGATGAACTCGATTCGGATTCGCGGTGGACGCCGATCTCAAAACGAATAGTTGAAGCTTGAAGGTGTATTAAACCGGCTGAATGTATTTTAATTCTGTTGAGAGAGTCGAAAAGAAAATCCTCGCCTATGAAGCTGAAGTAGGTAGGTATAGTGAAAACTTTCGAATCATAGGTAAACAGAAAACCGACCGAGATAGATTAAGTAACAGAGGTTGATCATGCCAAAATTATTTTCTATACAAGAGGACATAATAAAAATTGTCACGATTCTTGTGATAATAATAAAAAGAGCAGACTTGCAAATAAATTTATTCTGATACGTTTATTGCGTGATCGTATTAAGATCAGGACAGTATGGTTGTTTTGAAATTATTTCATTTCGCGTATTAAAATTATTGTTGTAACGAGCTTCTGGGGCGTTTCTTCTAGACTTGAGGCTTGAGCTATTTATACAGGGGCTTGACAATATTATATGCTATCCCAAGTGATCATCAACAAAAGCAAATGCATCCCCGCCATGGCAGCAGTATTTTGACGACCTCAAGTCGTCAATATCCGAATTTATCTCTCGAAATGCCCCAAGATATCATCATCCGCTTTTCAAGATGTCCAGGATTCAGAAGCACGCGGAGTGAAAACAAGAAGACCTTTCATTTATTTTATTCAAGAGTGTTTTTATTTTTTCTGAGGCGATTGGATTGGATTGGATTGGATTGTTATAAACTGTTATTCAACGGGAGACGAAATAGGATGCGCCTGTGCTCATTCGAAAAGGCCGTACCATCCCATCACACCGACAGTCAAAATCCTTTAACTACTTAAGCAGATCTTTGTGGTGTCGCCACTGTGATGTAATACACAGGCGCGTTAGTCGAATCGTCAAACTTTCCACATGCTTACCTGCGACCAAACCTTTATTCTGAATTCCTGGCACATTTACGCGTAAAGCAAACCCAACTCAACCACAAGCGATGTGTACAAATTCCAAGTCGACAGAGAAATTCACTTGCACTTTTCGCGCTCAGTATAAGGCGGCAACCCAATGACCCTCTTCACCTTACTGCCTCAATACCCATCCATTTCCATTGGCCTCAAACCGAATTCAGTCCAACTAACCGATTGGAAAAGAATTTCATATTGGACGCGATATGAAAAATGAAATCAAAATTTGTTATTGCGATAGATGGAGATGGTACGTAAAACGTAAGCACATGTGGGGCTACCAAAGTTGGCCTAGCGAAATCGTAACGGATGTAAGGTAAAAATTCGACAGCACTTTTGGGACGAAATGCGTCTTCGTCGCTGTGAATCCGCATATAAGGTTGGCCCACAGTGCGTGCACATGCGCCCACTCACAGAAGGGAAACTGATTATGTTCGGGCTGCTAATTATTATCGCTTGGTAAAGGTTTGCAACTGGGTGCACACTAAGCGAGCTCATATATGTCGGCTTTGCATACTGATTAGGAGACGAGTGACGACTGACGACCAACGACCGTACAGTAGGTTTAGCTCGCTCTTCTCCGTGGTCAGGCCGAAGAATGAAGCGAAAACGAACGCGCTCTCGTATATTGCACTGCAACACGGAATGATTGAGTGGTCGCATGCTCAGGTGGTGGTTTGGTGGAGTGTATTTAGCTTTTTGGCCATCGTGGATGCGTGGTGACAATAGCTACAACAAAAGCGGCAAAGAGACTAATATCGGCCGGAATTTGGAGTACATCCATGGTGCGAACTGTTTTGGGAGCGGCAGTATAAAATCAAGACCTCCCCAACAATTTGATATCATTCACAGATAATCCACGGTCAGGAGCTAACTGAAAGTGCGCGAGACGGTCGATTCGAATTTTGCTAACCATAAAAACAAAAAAAAAATTGTCTTGTCGGACTTAATTGATTAACAATGGCGTTTCGTTTGTCCTGTTTCGTTTGGATCGGTTGTTTGCTAGCGTTTGCCAATGCCGCTGCCATTGACAACTCAGTGTACAGTATAGAGCCGAGGATTCGCTCCAGCGAGGAGCTGATCTCGAATATTGTGGCGAACTGTTTCCACGCCGATGCCATGCGGTGCATGAAGGAGAAAGTGCTGTCATTCTTGGATACCATTTCCGGAGCTGAGGAGCAACAGGGTCGCTCATTATCGGACGATAACATCGAGGAAGTGATCGTGCAGCGTGTGGGAAGGATTCTGTCGACAAATGAATTCCGTCTGCAGTTGCCACAGACTTTCTTCCAGAATTCCGTGATGACATACCGTGCTGACCGTGGATTCGACTTGGAGTTGCCCGCTGATAATGGTTAGTGTGTACGGGTGTTTTATGCTCTTCTTCTAACGATTTAACTTCTATAGCTCGTGGACTCCTTCTGAAAAAGAAGCTGCTGTTGCCGATTCTTCTTTTGCTGAAGTTGAAGATGAAACTACTGATGCCAATCATTGTTGTGTTGATTGGACTGAAGGCGACGAAGGCTTTGATTTTGTCGAAGATTGCCATCAAATTGGTGCTCGGATTTGTCATCTACAACTTGGTGAAGAAACTGGGAGGCTTAAAGATGAACATGATGCCAATGATGCCAATGCCAGAGCCAATGCCAGTCTATGGTGCACCCATTTCCAGCACCACCGCTTCTTCGTATGATCCATCTAGCTGGGAGCCAATGAGCGGTGGTCCATATTCGCGCTGGGATTCTACCAATGCGGGCTCGTCGCACAACTTGGCCTATAACTCATACTACCCGAGCAGCTCGTCATACAGCTCATCGCTCGGCTCAGCTGGTTCATCGTCATCGTCGACTGGTAGCTCATCTTCGTCGAGCTATAGCAGTTCATCGTAAAATGAGAGACACCTACTGACTATTGACGACTCCATAAAGTAGACATTTTTGTGGGACACTTTTCCTTATTTATTGAGCAGTTTCCTTCTAATTCTTCCTTTGCCCTTACATGGGGCATTCAAAGTCGACGACTCCATGTAGTAGGGTTATTCTGGCGACACCATGACGATGTATTTATTTATTTATTTATGAAGAGGAATTATTGTTAAATACATTTTAATTACAAAACAAATCTTAGAGATAGCATCGAATGTAATAGAGTTAATAAATTATTTTTAAAAGCAATGCACGTTGTTTGATTATGTTTTTTAGCTGAATTTGGAAAGCGCACGCCTCACGATATAAGCTAACTTATATGTTATATTGGCTAAACGGACGAGGAGTACAATACTCATAGGCTGGCATTTGACAAACAGATATCCCTTGCAAGTATGTTCTGTAACCAGCAAATTCTAGATAGGTACCTAAAAAACAAAGCGTTGCCTACTAGACTCGTGCAACCTAGCAGATAGATCAAGACTATCCTAATTATGTATACATACTACAATCGGGTGAAAATGTTTCATCAAAAATGTTAGACAATATGAACGATTGCTTATAAGTCAAGCGAGTACCACAGGCAGCGCAGGCAAAGCAAGTGACGCAGTTATAGCTAATAGTGCAAGTAACACAAGTAACAGTCAGTGTCACAGGCAATTAAGGTACCTACATAACTAAGGTAAAGCAAGACACGCAGTTAACCCAACGAACGCAGGTTGTGTAAGTAATGCAATAGCACTATAGCATTAAAAAAATATACAATATATACAAATGACACCAGGATATCAGTTCCAATCCATTGTCATTGACCAAAATGTCAAGATTTTAGAAGAAACTTACATAATGTCCGCGAAAAAAATTAATAAATGCTTGTTAAAACTGAGCGGAGACGATTGCCAGATCTAACAATATTGCCAGTCTACAAATGAAGAAATTGTCCCAAATGTCTGCCAACCGTGTGAACTGGCAATTTTGTCTACCAATATTTGCAGAATAGTCATTGTCAGATAATTGCAATTTTATCATTGTCAGACGCTTAGGACATTTGCAGACTTATTTGCTATTGACAGATGTGATGTAGTTTCGACATCTGCAAATTTTTCATTTGCATACAAATATATTCCATTTTTATGTAAATTGGCGCAAATTGTGTGTAATTGTCATGCAAACACGGCCACGTGTATGTGGCAATTCATCCTCATCACTGCCCTCAAATAAGTAGACGGCCAAAACAATAATTGCAAATGCATCTTTTTGATCCATTTAAATTGTTTGTCTCATTGTTACGTGCTTCTGAATCAAGACTTCACCACCGAATGAAAAAAAAAAAAAAAATTTTAATTTGTAAACAAACATCTGCCAAACGTGCGAACTGGCAATTATCCACCTTACAACGTTGTCAGACAAATTTTTTGTGCGCAACCATCTGCAACTCAAATTGTCAGACTTTGAGATAAAACCTGGCAACCGTATGAACTGGCAATTTGGTATTGTAAGGTAGTTCGCTATTGTCAGATCATTTGCAGCTCATTGCCAGATCATTGCCAGCAGATCTGGCAATCTTCTCAACATAGCTTAAGTACAAATCTGCTGCAATTCTTCATTTTATTAAAGATCAGGTTTATTACCGCAATTCAGTTTTTCGCTTATTTTTCTCCTATCCTTTTTATCCTATCTCTACACAATGTCTTTCAAAAATCCAAAAGCATAGGTAACTTCTCCGAGAAGGCGACCTAATTTTGTTGTTTCAATGCGACATTGTTGGTAAAACTAAATCACAATTATCCAAAAATAAATCAAAAATAAACAATGGGTTGTAGTGCTGTACGTTTTTACTTCTTTAAAAAATGTTGGCTATTTTCTTTTTGAGCGAGTCAGCATTTCGCTTTCTAGTACTATTTTTTTTTTGTGGTACATAACATAGCTGAAAGTTTCGTCAAAACCAGTTCGGTTCTGAAACATGAGAGGCATATCACATACACAACCCATATAACTGGTATAAATACAATTTTGTTGTAGTTTAAGAAGCTGTGGAAGTTCGATTGTCGGTAAACAAAATCGGCAATAGATGACGCTAGAGGCGATTAGTGACTAAAGAAAATCTAAGTAAAGGAATCACCAGGAAATTCAGATATTTTTACACAGAATCCGGCCCTAAGGCCCTAGCTATAGCCATTTACGTAAAACGAAACTGTACAAATGTTGTTTTGCTTTTTTAGAGCACTTAGTCCCAATGGTTGAACTCAATTTCGGTCTGAAAATGTTGCTTATGCATTGAAAAGTTAGTTTATCAAAAAAAAAACAAATAGTCTTAAAAAAATTCATTAATTTTTCCGTACGAAAAACTCTGTCAATTCCACAACTAAAAAGAAAAACCAGATCATTCCACGGAAATATTTCATTTCTTTACTGTTCCATCTGTCGGAAATTGTTTTTCTGATGGAATCCAATCAGTGGTGGTTGATTTGTTGTAATTGTTTTCGTAGGGACATTTTTTTCTGACAGTTTTCGTTATTACCGCCTAAACGAAAAAAAGAATCATTTTTATACTGTTCAATCTTTTTCTGTTGCATTTTACGTATGGCTATAAATAAAGCCTAAAGAAGACACTTCAAATTTTGAATGGAAGAAGTTTTTATCAGAATTCTAGTTTATGTTGAACGACGAATTCCAAATTTTGTCAAATAAAGCCAAAATTCTTCTGCCGTCTGCATCAACATTCCTTATGCTTGTGACACACATGTGGTTTCGATACCATGGTATCGAGATGAACCACATGTCTGTCAGGGTATACTACGCTAAAACCAGACGAGCAATGTGGTTTGAGCGTAGTATCGATACTAGGGTTTTTTGCGTAGTATAGCCATCTCCCTAGCGAAAACAGCGCCACTCTCATGAAGTGGAGCATAGTTTTACTTAAACTACCTGCCACTATCATAGAAAATGCTATAGTATTCCTGCCATGGAGTCTATACTAGGTGTGTGTCACGGGTTTTATTGTCTACCCGAGCATGGTATCTATGGTAACTGTCAAACTATACTACGTTGTATAGTGTGTCACCTAGCATAGTATTGACGATGCCATAGTATTGAAACCATGGTTTCGAAACCATATGTGTGTCACAGGCATTATGTTCTTAAATTAACATTGTTCTTGTTGTTTTTTCGTTGAATTTACTTGTTTTACTTGAATTTAATACAACTTAAAAAAACAGTTATTGAATTTTCTACACAAACATATCTGCGAAAAATAGCATAGGTAAATGCGACGAAGTGCTCCGTGGAGGAATTTTTCAATTAAAAAGTGCTCCTCTACTAAAAAGATTGGGAGCCGCTGATCTAATCTAAAATTAGATAAAAAATCAAAATTGAGATAACTAACTAAAAATTAGTTATACGCTAGCAGAATTTCATCCTGACTAGGAGGAAGTGAGAGTGTTTTGTTGAACTTTACTTCCGTTGGATAGGATGTTTGTTTTGTTATTTCTGTCTGTTTATAGGTTGGAATCTTAAGTTCTCCATGGACCAAATTGCAAAAAATAACCGAGTCATCCAACAAAAATATAAACAATAACGAAGTATATGTAAGTTTTAAGAAATGTTTAAGGAAATAATTGCTTTTTTTCGGTGAATCGAGCCCGAAAACAAGGCCAGCATATGTACACTAACATTGAAAATGTTTTGCACAGACAGCAACCGATTGTCAAGTAAGGAGTAAGCAATGACGCATTCGACTTCGATTTCGAAAAATAATATAACACTTTTACAATACGTTGCATATCTCTAGGACTGCCATGATTTGTGTTAGCCAGTCTTAAAACCAGCCAGTGAAGAAGTTACCCTTATAATCCGCAACTACGATACCAGATTTGGAGCGTGGCAATCGCTTGGTGGAAAAGTTTGTTAGGAAATGTCAAAAATAGTAGCTCGTTTGAAAATCAATCACGCAAAGTCCGTAGACCAACGATTTTTTTTAATCATCACACCGACTATTTTGTACGTCACAATAGGTAACTTTACGGAAAAATTCGACATTGTGAGTTCGTAAAACCTGTTCTGAACAATAAAAATGATTTTTTTTATTAGTAGCTATCACGTGAAGTTTTAAAGTAAAAGTTGTTGCATAATTATTTTTTGTTCATTGGGTCGTATGAATAAAACGTAGCAATTGCTTTTACTCAAGAGAAATGTCAAAATCGAAGCATTTGCTACGTTTCGTATGAATAAAAACCAATTTGAGTTAGTTCCAACTTTTGACATGTTCGAAAGGCGGCGGCACTGACCTTTTACTCAGATCGGTATGAATAAAACTTGTCAGACAAAGCAAATGCTATGCAAATTCTGAGTCTGCTATTTTGTTGACTCAGACCTTTTGCTAAATATTTTGTATGCTCATTTTTCAACATAAAACAATCTAAATATTATTAATAGTTAAGTTGAATTCTGTTTGTACAGGAAAACCAACGAAATACATACGGAAAAAGCAGCAGTTGTTTCGTCTCAAGCGAAGCTAATATTTCTTTCAGATGAAAATATTTAGGCAGAATCATTTGTAAGGTAGGTATATTATAGCGGAGATCTAGGTCGACTATTTGTAACTATTTGTCTAGTTTGTTAACAAATAAATATTTCCAACAATATCGGATACGATTCCCGGCACATAAAGTAGAACGGAAGCATCAACAAGCTATTCGGCAAACAAAAATCATATTTTCAGGTGAAATTGAAGATAAAAATTGCATTTATATTTCTGTATTTATTTTTTTTAATTTCAATTTCCACAAAAGTCGTTAGAATCTTAAGAAAAATTCAAAAATTCAAATTTACTGGTCAGGTTTGACAGGAACTGCAAGGCAAGTACACGTACAGCGAAGTAAATGCTATGTTCGAATTTTCGACTTTACTTTAGCAAAGTATATTTTTATTCATACCGATTCAAAGCATTTGCTAAGGGCTTTTACTTTGCTACAACCTTTTGCTCAAAGCAAATGCTAGTTTTTATTCATACGACCCATTGACTGTAATATTACTCTATAAGTCTATACACTTGAAGGCAGAGAACTCTGCATTTAGTAGAAACACCCTCTTGTGATGTGTTTCAAAACTAAAGTTGCAAAAGTTTGTGTCCCCAAAAAAGGCGTAATTTTTCAGTCGATTTAATGGATCAAAAACCAGGAGAGCTTGCATTTTATTTTTCGTGTTATAAGCTATCTACTTTCAACGAGTATATACGTCAAACGTTGAGGCATGTCTTTTTTTTGCGCTAAATCGTCCAGAAAGTCTTGTTAAACTTTTTTCCCAAACACGTTTGTTAATTCAACGTCAAAGCAAAATAATTTCTTGAGGGCGCGTGGCAATATCTGAATAAAGTAAATGATTCCCATAAGTGGTTTGCTACGTCAACGATAACCTTTTGAACAGTATATATTCTTGACCTTCCACAAGTTGACACGACTCGACATTAACATTTCGCATTATCGCCAGCGACAGGTAAATAAAGCCATCTGTCTTGATCACGCCCCCAACGGAGAACTCAATTAGGAAAGCATTAACTCAACCGTGTATTATTTGTGTACCTACACTTACCACTTTCACTCTCGGCCAGACTCAAATACAAATATAGGTAATTCATAATGCAATTAGCAAACTAATAAATTCATTTGGATAAATTAATTGCTCAGTTAATAAGCACATTACTGCACCTGTGTGTGACAGCCCGGGTACTAATGTGCACCTATAAACTTGCATTACCAGTAAGCTCTTCATAATATGCTAAGCAATCAAACTGTTCATGTTCAGTGTACAACTGGTAACGGCTAAACACCCACCCCCATACATACGGTAGACGACGTACGTAGACCGGTGCACGCTGCACGATGATAAATCCAGCAGATGAATTGAATTTTTAAATTTATAACTTTCGAGTTTCAGCACCAAGCGCACTTCGTCTCAAACCCTGCCTCGCTGTCTGCGTCTGACGTCTGTCGAGTTCCGAAGGATGTTGTATTTATATCCACCGAGTGGAAGATGTGTTTAATTTAGGAACCGAAACCCAAAAATACACTGCACAATTATTATCCATACATCATTCAGAGCCAGACATCAAAATCGGCGTAAGCAAAGTGCGGTTGACGACGAAGGCGACCGTTTAAAAAGTTTCAGATGGCCCGATTACTAATTGCTATTCTTTTGTTTCCCGATGCAGCATCGCAAGTGAATCGAGTGCGTCATTGCTAATGGAGGGAAGGACACTTTGTTTTTGTTAAAGTTCAAAGTTCTATTGATGTGGGTGTGCGGGCAAAATGGTCGCTGTCTGCGAAAAATGCTAAAAATATGGAAATCGGGTGAACGAAATTAGACTGAATGGTGAGAGTGCTACTCGGCTTACGTGATTTGTGAAGCCATTGACTCGAAATTTTGTCAAGTGATATAATATCCGTTGTTGTCATGGCTTTTCGTGCGCTGTTCGTAATCCTAATTAATTTATTGAAGTAAATTTGTGATTGAAGTCAGATGCTGCCAGTAGAATTTGTGAGATCCAGCTTTATAATGATCAACTTATTAAGAACTACCTGCTCCTGGGACTTTGTACACGATGAAAGAAAAATTAATAACATTTTGATCCATGTTAAGCTTTATGTTTTTCTGAGCAGTTTTATCGTAATGCGCATACAAATCCAAATTCAAAGTGACGATGCAAATCGATGCACATTGGGACTGTGCTTATATCCAACACTGTGCTGTCGGTGCAGGTCCCTCATTCTAGGATTATAAAAAATCTGCTGTTCCTCTTTCTTGGAAACGCGACGAAGGTCGCACCAAGCGGAGTTCTAGAATATTACACCACTAACCGAGAGTTCGATCCCCGGAAAAACACAAATTGCATTTAAGGTTTTTTCCACTGCGACATATTTGAATTTGAATCCCTTCCATCCGTTTCAGAAAGAAAAACTCACACAAAACGAATGTTGCGCCAACTATTTATTTATTTATATATACGATCATCGCCCCTGAAGTACCAAAAAAAAGTTTCTATAACTCGTCAACAAGATATAGCTACGGACCATGTCCTTTAATATGGCTGGTTGAAATTTGTGCGGCAAAAGGAGGAGAACTTCTCTGGTTAACCCAGTTATACTAGAGTGTAACTGCGGTTTCTAACTGACTGGATATGGGCCGCATCCTTCTTTTTACATGAAACCCATTTAGCAGCTGCTACCAAAATGCTGCTTCAACACATTTAGTCTTCCCTGCTCTTCGGTGACTATAGGTCTCCTTCACTGTTCGGAAGATCCTGTGATAAATTTGCTTGGTATTTTATAAAACCTCCGTATGTTGTTTCGATCTGGGATACTGCGTGGGGCTCTTCTTTCTATACGTAGGCTTTTCTCCTCCACCCTTCTCCCGGCTTGAAAGTCTTCCCTCGCTGATGCCCATGCCCTATATTCTTTTGTGTGTGATCTGTCAACAGTTAGCGTCAGTCTACAGTGGAGATTGAAGCGCTCTCTGTAGACTCTGGATTCTTTATGTGTGCTTATGCTTAGGCGTCCAAAGTCGGGGCGGTTCGCATTTTCTTCTCCTTAATCGCTCGAGCTCTGAATCAGCCGCTTGTTCTTGTGTCTTAGATGTGTGCCTCGCCTCAATAAACGCAAAGTTGATTTGGTTTACTCTCTGAAAAGCACCAGGTGCTTTATAGAGTCATCTATTCAGAAATGCTGCAAAATCTATTACTCATCAGTTGCAGTTTCCTGTTCTTGTGTCGTAGATTTTGCGCTTTCCTTTCCGACTTTAGCGTTGAAGTCATGTATAATCTATAATGTGATCAACCGATCGAAGCATTAACCCATCTTCTCGCAGAAGTAAGTGCTCGACAAGTTTTCTGGTAATTATAAAGCTATCTCTCGGAATCACCCCAGTCATAATTTGAATGAATTTTGTCAACTCATACACCGTCTCCATTCTTTTGGTTAGTACCCAATAAGCATAAGTCAAACTTATGTACAAGCGATTTCCTAAAATTCTCTAACAATTTAAGTCTGCAACGCAATACCCTGGGTACTTCAATGTTATTAAGCGCACGACACAACGCTCCATCTTGCGCGCAAGGTCTTCACTGCAAAATGAAGATCAAGAGCCTAACTCGAGGGGTTACATGTTTGACAGGAACTAGGCTCTTATATCTTCGTCAACAGTTTGAACATAATACTGGCATATCACTCGACCTGCTCTTAATTATCTGATACCCAAATATTTCAAAACCTCCCCATTATTACCTATTCTAAAAGATAACCCCCGCAATGAGGACGCATTTCTCTGCACCTGCTAAGTTCGACGTAAGAGCATTTTTCTTAAGTGACTGTCTAGGAAGTTAGTCTTTGATTTAAGGCACATTATAAACTGTGAACTATTGAAGTTTCTCAGAATCAACATGCTCGTGACCTTTAGAACGCTTCTTAAGTTTCAAATGCGAACATGAATCATTTAAAAGTCATCTGTCAATCCTGATCATCTATCGTTGCGTCGAATTGTCTATAATGTCTGCGACAGAAAATCGAGAAAATTTCTAAGCAGAACAACAGACCAAGAAATAAATCAACAATTTTATTAAACTATAGACAACAAAATAAGACGACCAGAGCGAGACTGAGGCGACAACGACGACGACAAATGCAACAGCGACGACTGCCATGATATCCGCCTTGTTTTGCAACATCCAAGGTCTTAAATTAATAATATATGTAATTAAATCATAGAACACCCATTTGTAGTGTCAGACGACCACGAAGAGTGGCGGCGGTGGCGATAGCCAACAGCATCACCAGCAGCGCTCGCACACACAGCGTAGCGCGAGAATAATGTCAAACTACTCAGTACTCACCACGCGAGGAATTCAGCTTCAGCTCAATTGATTTGTTGATTCATGCGATTCTAGGTCCTCATCCCACCCCCTCTAAAATCTGTAAGGGTGGCGGCTCTAAAGACTATGCCACCTACCGTCCGATTTGTTTGCGGTTTGCTATTTCTTCCGTCCAAGTTGTGGACTGGATTGGATAGTGCGTTGATTCAATTAATTACTTGTTCGGTTTTTTTTTTTTCCATAGGCCGATTATGTGTGTGCGAGGGAATGTGTAACCGAGTGGGTTGTTGGTGTCCATGGGAGTCATGGCAAAGGGTGCAAAGAGGGCTTTCAATTACTCGCATTAATATTAAGCGACATTTACCACACCGGGTGGCGCGGGTCGGCTTCGAATGAAAATTATTATCAGCAAGTTTTCGGAATGGAAGCTGCTGCACTCTTTATAAGGTATGCACGCTGCACATAGTCTTAAGCAGTCGATTAGTATGCAACTCTTTGGCTACATTGTAGCTAATAGATTAGTTGAGATAATTCTTTTGCTAAAAGCTTTCGAGAAATCTTATTCCATGACCTTGGTGATCATTTTTATTCAGTGCATATCCGTAGATTCTCTCTGTGCTAGCGTATAGAGTGTTGCAATCATCTGGGTGGAGCCATGGGCGATTGTTGTGCCAATAAATCAAACTATTCTCTTGGCAAAACACCCCAGCACTCCCAACAGATAAAATGGCATAGTTGTTGGACTTGGGAATAATCAAGATTTTAATTCATAATTAATTGGGAATTAGTAAGGAAGTAGTGCAGTGTACACTGGGAGCTGCATCCATTTATAAGAGTTTCAATGCATGGATGAGGTCAATTGCAAGTCAGATGATGAGATAAGTCTGCAGTCTTTGGGAGGTGCAAATTTGTTAGTGTCCTATATGTTGTTGTAATTACTAACGAAGTACGAGTGAATCAGATGAGAGATATCACTCAAATGATGAGTCTGTTTCAACAATTAGTGTGGTTGTAGTGTAGTGGTTGCAGCCAAGGTAAATGCGGATAATAAAGAGGCCTGCAGTTTTCCGAGACCACCAGGCTTTTTGTCGATCGTATATCCGCCAGCAAAGCGAGAAGTCTTCTATATTCAGGCAGCATCAATTATCTGGGATCTCCAGAGGACTTCCAACTGACCCAAATTAATATCAAGTCCGTGTGTACCGGATGGCTGCTTTTTATTGCCAACGTATTTCCTAGATTTGCCTACAGAAAAGGCGGAGACTCTGCAATGCGTTTAAAACAGTCAAACTGAAGCCATTAAAATATTCAGTATGAATCGAAAGCGAGCAAATTTTCTTTTATGTCCGTGAATTTTACTCAGTCCGTCCAAATTGCTACCGCTAGCTCCTTTTTACCCCATAAAATTCGCAACCACTTTGGCAGTCTTTGGCATTCACAATCTCGATATCGATTTGAAGGCCATTGCATCCCTGTCGATCTTTCGTGTTAAAAATTGATTCGCACAAATTTGTGGTCTTGTCATGTGTGTTCCCCAACTTGCGCAAACCTCACAACTCAACACTACAAGCGCACACTTTGCCAAAGTCTTTGCAATTACTTGGAGAAGCTATGTCCTTGATGTGGTTGCATTATGCTTGCAGAATACTTTTAGGAAAGATTGCCCAAAAATGAATGAAGTCGCCAATATGGGCAAAACAAAGAAGTTTCTATCATCAGGAAGAAGCGACTGTAACTTATGTGTTTTTATGGATTCTATCTGGTAGAAGACTCTACGTGAGCCACTCAACATTAGAATCTTGCTCAATTATGTAGACGTATGGACCAGAGCAAAGGCGGGGGACGATACCTATCAACCACAAAATCCATTGAACGAATTTCGTAACCGTTTCCTTTGATGGGTAGAAGGATATTTAACGCTTCGGAAAGTGGAGCAACAACAATCCCAAGATGTAAGCACAGTGGAAGAAGACCTCGATTGTGGTGTATAATAGCCAACTTGAAGTGCACAACAGAAAGCAGTTAGCCAAAGACAGCCCGCATATTGTGACCTAGGAAATATTTAGTGTGAAGGTTAAAAATGATTATTGGTAAGGCCCAGCATTGACTCGAGAGGCGTATTGTGTAAAGGCCAAGGTGTTCCCTGGATTATATTGGAAGTAAACCTTGCTTTTAAATAAATAAAACTATGTAGATCGTATAATAAGCTGAAGAAACACAACAAATCCCACCGATGCGATTTGAGTGCCGTTTTCCTATCAATAAGTTATATAATAATCTGGTGCTACACCCTGCCGGTTTGGGTACGTTGCACACTAACAGTTTATTACCTGAACTTATTACCTGTTTTTTATTTCTATATTTATTTAATGTGACAACGAACGACAGGAGACTTTTAAAAGTCATCATAAAACGCATTTGAATGTCAACTGCAACCTATACCTATTATGTGAACCATAATATTTGCTTTCAATTTTGCACAAGGTCATTAGCAACAAAAGACGTTTGTATGTTCTTTCATGAGGTGTCCTCAAACTTATGTCAAACACGACAATGCTGCAGATCGTCTTTGGGGGTCTAATAATTTTGCCTCTCCCAGTCGTTCGAGCACCTTTGTCCACTAATAAAGGACACCTATACAGGGACATTATATGCAACAACCCAAGCAAATGGAAAACGGATCCCAAGATAAGAACAAATACGAAAATCAAACCAATCCTTTTGCGATAAGCCACCAGCTACGAAGATCTCAAAGATACTTCTCTCTAAAGGGATGCTAGATATCCATGTGGTTAGAAACAAAGCGAAAAATCTTCAACAATTTCATGGTTCACTTTTGGGAATCCGAGTTATTTCTGTTGAAGATGGTTTACGCATTTTCGGACATTCCCGAATGGCGCGAGAGGTGCACTCTGCACACGTTCTCTATATAGCATCGGAACACGCCATTTAATCAGATATAACAATTTCCTTCGGTTACGTGTGGCAATTTAGGGACTTTTCAGCAACAAAAACGTCTCTAATTCCTTATAGAGCACGCGATCGGTGCATTCTTCGAATATTATTGACTTTTTGTCTAACGTCTTTCGGTGGCCGAATGAGTTTCGGCCAGCAAAATGCGAGGAAAAAAGAAATCTAGAAAAAGACTGTCAAACCCATTGTCCGGACCCGGAGACGCATAATGTCAAATGTTTTTGTTTTTTTAACTGTCATCATTTTTTTTCGGCAAATCACAATGACTGAAGGATATCAAGACGAGAGGCAATCGCCTCGTCGTCGGTCTATGGCACTGTGGCACAAGTTAATGCCGCCCGCGTTTCACAATTTTTTTTTTTCTTCTTTGTTTTTCTGTCGGATTATTGATGTGTCGCGGTTTATGGTGCATTGTTGGTTTTGTATTGATGAGAACAATGATATGAAAGAATGTGAAACTTGGTATAGAGAGGGAGATAAATATGGTAGTATGGATAGTCACTGCGGCGATGTTGATTTTCCTAAAAGGACACTCAGAGTCTGTTCGCTGTGTGTTTGATCTTATGATTGGCATGCATGACCGCAGACTCGATCGGACTATGGTTTTCAAAGGCAGGAATGCAATTTTTCGCCAACCGACGGTTCTAAGCTCTAAACGCGTGTATATGAGTTTAATATTTTAGTAGGTATATCTATTGTGTTAGTACATTTGAATGCTGTTATATTCCAAACATAATGGACATTTTAAACTAAAAAAGAATTTCGTAATATCTCATATAAAGCTGTACTGTATTTTAACATCGGACCGTCGTCCTTATTTGAAAAAACATTTACCTAGTAAGTATACGGCACATAACACTTTCATGGCTTGAAGCTTTCGCCTCTAATGGGAGTTTTTTCGGGTTATTGATCTAAATATAGCAGATAGTAAACAGCGTAACGCTTTCGATTAATTATAACGACCAAGTGAACGGATCCTCAAACTTGGAGGTTGGAGCTGACATTTTCTTAAAACAAAGAGAAGAACAAATGTTTGCAAGATCGTTATTATATGTGCTTAATACTCTATGGAGGATGCTCATATTCTGTTGAACCTTTCCGTCTTCCTAGTAAAGCCTTGGTAGTGATTATAGCATCATGCGAGTTTATTTGTTTATTTGCTTCGTTGTCACCAAAACAATGGTACGCAGGAGAAAAAAAAATAACCTTCTTTATATCAGTAGTCACTCATTCTTCTAGTAATAAATGCAACAGATGTGAGGTAAAAACGTGAGAATAGCTCAAGGGTTCTTGAAGGCATTCCATGATGACTTTTTACACTTAAACATTAAAGCAAGAAGAAAAGCCGTATTAAACTTCTGATCATGAAAACTTCTATCACCACTAGAAAGCTATGGCCATATTTCGAGGAAACAATGACAAAACGAGTAATACACAAATATAGGAGGTCTCTTCCGAGCTCCCCCAAAAAAATAAGAAAAAATCGTCTGACGGAAGGAAGTTTTTTTGGAGACTTTTTTTTCGTTTCTAGTTCACTCTCAAGGTCTCTAGCACTCCACAAACAAAATCTTTGTAGATCTTGATCAGCCATTAAGCACAAAAGATGGAGAAGATGATGAGTTAGTCAAACTTCAGAGCAAAATTTGTATAGGGATGAGCATCATCGAAATCGATAACGCACGACAGTTCTGCCTCACACTTTTTACATTTTAAATTCGATTTTATTGGTATTTTTAATTAAACTCATATACTAGACAAAACCGATTAAATCTAATTTAAAAATAATATTTGTCTTATTCTGGCTTACTGCCTCTCAGCGAGCGCTCTAAACTTATTAATATCCTTTCGCCCTTAAAACTATCTCAGCCTTATTTATAAACTCACCGTAGGGTCTGAATATGTCTACAAATGGGCTGGCATTGGATTTAGCGGTGGTTGGTAGAATTGAAATAGGAATATCCAAAATTCAGCAGTACGTTCGAAGACTTTTCGGAATTGTTTTAGATATGTGTTAAATGCTCTCATTTACAAAGCTAATCAGAGCTGATGTCGGTTTCAGGGCAAAAAGGTAATAGCTTTCTTTGTTTTCTGTAAAAGTTTATCGAAATTCTTAAATTTTTAGACAAAAACCTCGTTTAGTGAAATTACCGCGGAAAAATGTTTATAAATCATCTAAATCTTTACGCGATGTTTAACTAAACAACATCGTAGAGGCGTCGTAAAGGAATCTAATAAATACGGCTGTCTAAATTTGTTTGTTTTTTAATTACCAAGAAACTTTATAGAACTGGAATTATTTTATTATTTGTTTTGCTTACAACTACTTAGGCAACCTCATCCTGATAGTGTGTCCCTGTCCGTCTAACAACCATTCGTATTGCGCGAGTTTTTTTTTTTTTGGGACGAATAAAAGGGATCTAAAATTGTATGCCCAGTCCAAACTAAGCTGGAATTTGTTTTTTTTTTTTTTTGTATTTAAACCCGGATCCCTCGCTTAGTAGCCTAACACACTAACCACTGAGCCACAGCGCCGACAAGTGCAACTGAGCACAATCCCACGCTTACTACAGTGAAAATTATTTCTAAAAAAATTCAAACACGTAAGGTTGGGTATACAGATGCATCCGTTTCAGGAACATCCAATATGTAGAGCCAGCAATAAGTACGGATGGATATACTCTCTGGTGTAGAAATGCAGTGCCAAAAACAAATATTTACCAGAAGTTGGCTGTTAAGAATTTTTCTAGTGACATGAAGCCATGCCGTTTCCAATAGTAATATTATTCAGTTTTGCGGATACAATAACTTGGTATTGATATACCAATAAAAATCGTGCAAAAAAATTTAAACTAGTTTGGTTTGAGACCGCAACCACCAACCGCGGACAGAATTTCCTTTCTCTCAGAAACACTTTACGTGGTTGTTAAAACGGAAATCCGGAAATTACTCAAAGGATTTTCATAGCAAATTTTGCCCCACTGTTTTTGGGATTTCAATCTAACAGAAAAATGGAAAAATGTCTTATAAAAACGATGTTGTCTTGTAAAATGATGGACTTGACCAAACTCTGATATTTTGGCATAGGCATTAAAGATAAAAAATGTAGGGCTAGGATGAAAAAAAAAAAGGGCATCACTGCTGATCAAAAGCGAAAAAGAGCTTAGAACCAACAAATAATTATTTCTACGACTTTATCTTCACTGCTATAGGAAAACCTATTCGACGAAACTCAATAAACATTTTTTAAAGAACTGCCTGCATAATCAAACAAGGTTTAAGTCATGAATAAATGAATATTTATACTAGTACTACATTGAGATTCAATAATTGTCGATAAACAGGAAGTGAAAAGTTCGTCTAGAAAAACTTTCTGGTTGCATTGATTATATGGTTCCCGTAGCTGGCCACAATGGACCCAACTGATGGACTAAGTAAATGTGTGGCAACCGCCACAAGAGCACCCATTTCCCTTTACCGACCACATCGGGCCGAAATGTCTTCAGTTACTCGACTGAAACATTCAATCAAAAGTAAAGTGCGCCGATTCGGCAAAATGTACTTGATATCTCTTTTCTTTTACTAGAAATTTTGGAAGACATTCTTTTAAAGTCCACGATCATCCGACTCCGCACTTGAAGTTCCTTTTGGAAGAGGGTGGATACCGCTTGTGTCACTGGACACTTTGTCCCCGTTGCAGTCGATCTGTAAACAATATCGGCTGTTCCCACATTAAGACCCGCAGCGGAAGTGCTTTTCACCAAGTGTAGCAGCCCTTGTCGATCGGTAATTTCCACAAATCAATCGATGTCTGACCATATAAACACAATTACGTCAGCAGTATGATTGATATACTGAGAGAAAAATTATCCGCCAGTGTAAGTAATAACATTAAGTTACGTATTTTATATCCAAAGTTTCGCAGTATCTCCGGTACTGCCTCTATACTAACGAGTAGTACAGTAGGTTAATTATTCACTTGTCGGTCGGCCGCCGTCCACCTACGACTCTTATGCTCTACACTCTGTAAACCAAATCGATTGGGTCCGTATAGTGTTTGCGCGTCGGCGACCTGTCATGGAAAATGAATTTCAAAGTGACAATTGTAATCGGATAGCCATTAATCATATTATGCCGGCCTTAGCGCCCATAATGCCACTCGATCCTAACACCAGATAATTGATATGTGTGCCGGCCGATTAATTGTCACGTAACCCCGCACCGACTACCTAGCACCCCTTATTAATTGCCGATCGGGTATAGAAGATATGCACACAATTGGAGTATATGCGGGACAGCAGGTTGATGGCAAATTATCCGCCACTAATTCGTATTGACAAAGTGTCGAGCGCTGCTACCTACTGTACAAGAGAGCCAGTAGCTCATGAGAAGTTATCTTATAAGAAGGTTGGAGCATATAGTAATATGTCGCCCACGACGGCAGCACCACGAACAACAACAATCGCGTTGGAGTGTCAATTATGCGATCCGACATGTCTGCGCTTTGGATACCAATCTAATCTAATCGCTACAAAAGCATCTGATCAGACAGACGGACGTCTACTACGAAATTGTTTCTAATTTTTTATTCTCGTCTACGTCTACATATACCTTCCCCTCATCACAATTGTGTTTCACATCTCGATGCTCCTCGATTCGAGTCGCCACAGGTCGGACGGCTAAGGAGCGCTTGCCGGGTTTGAGTCAACAGCCAACAAAGAAATTCCAAAGTAGATTTACATACGTTTATCTCATTCTTTGCGCTAATAATTACCGCATTAGAATTAATTTATTGGCAGCAGTAGTCGGAGCGGAATGGTTTCATTGAGATAGTCTGAGTGGATTTCATTTAATTACACTCTCGCGGGCATTTGTTTTATTGTCTGGGACTGTGGGGCGATTAATTGACAACAATCGGCATCCAATGATGTATAATGTGGTCAAAGTGTTTGGTTTGGTAGCTGATAAGACCACTTTGATTCGCAAATGTAATTGGCTCTATGAATAGATACGTTTGTTTAGTTATGGAGGATACGAATAGAATCGGATGATGATGTCGTATAAGGGGAAATCCAGGATGAATGTTTGATATCCTGTATTCATAAAAGAGATTTCTTGGAATGAACGTAAGTGGCAGAAATGTCAAGGTTAACTTGATTTCTTTGTCGAGGAATGTGCGCATTGCGCAAGCAGCAGACAAAGCGCCACTCCGCACGATTCCGTTTTTAATGGTTCAATCTTATGCTTGTTCGTACACATGTTTTTCCCAGTATTATAGTATTACTTATGTAAAGCGACTGAATTTTATAAATAGCAAATCGATAAGAGCAAAGGTTTGTCTTATACATTGTTGTACGTATGTTTTATATGTCATCATCGGTGGCAGTCTTTGATGTAGGAATCATTTTAGTTGATTTTTGAAATTTCTAAACCTGTTTTAGATAAACTAAAGGTACCCAATGGCTGGGAACACAAGATGTATATCAAACAGTGGGAGGAAATCCCAGGCCTTAGATAGGCTAAAAGGGAAATACTGGCATTTAAAAAAAATTCCAACAAATTTTTAATCCTCAGAAGGCACGATATCAAAAACCTAAACAAAATGCATATAGTCAACTCCCCGGAGTGCCGACTATGTCTCTAAGAAGACGAGAAAGCTTATAGAACATCTTGTGCGAATGCCCAGCTATATCCAGCACTAGAAGGAAATTCTTCTTCCGTGAACTGAAGAAGTGCTCTGCTGAAAACATTATCAGCTACTTTTGGGGAGTGGAAACTCTGCAAGCATAAACTATTTTCTGGCAATTTTCGGCCGAGCCAGAAGGTTAAAAAAATGGTGGCCAATTACAGTGTATTACAATTTAGATCCAAGTTGGAATGCAAAATATCAAATTCATTGCACAGTTTACCAAAAATCGTTTTTCGTTTTCATGCCCGCACGCTTAAACTTAAAAAACTCACAGTGGAGCTAGAGAGGCTATATGTTAAGAAGAAATAAATTTATTTAACGTGGAGAAATATTTTATAGTAATAATTGAAGAGAACTGGACTTAGATGACTGCTTTGTGGATCACCAAAGTATCCCGAGTTGATCATAAACTAAACCAAGCTTTCTTGAATGAATAGTTTTGTGTGATTTTCTAGTTTTAGGGACGAATGGAAGGGACCTATGAAGATTTTTCAGAACAATTTTACTATTGAACGCATAACTTGAGAATTGATGTACAAACAATAAATAAAATAAATGGAAACTTTGTGTTTTTCGCAGGCCATCGAAACCACATTCAGTGGACATTGGACATTTATTTGTTCTTCAAAATGAACTAGTGAGGTGAGTTGCAGTTATGAAAATTTTAGCCACTTTTATTTTAACTTACTAATGTGAGAGAGTAAAATTAAAATGTGGGCATCACTGGGTCCTATATAACTCTACGCTAGAAGCACCTACCGTGACTTTTTTACAGATGGGCCTTTATTTATAGTCACAAACGGAGCCTGATGGCAATCCGGCTTCAGCGTTTGCACACAGGCTTAAGTCTATCAATACCAAAAATTTGTGATACCACCACACCAACTTTTATGGATTCCTCGTGTCGTAACGCCTATTCTGCTGAAAACCTTTAGGACTCAATGTTTCACGAAAAACAATACTTGTCCACTTTAGGAGCAATTATAAAGCTAATTCTGTCGAAGGCTGTAAGCACCTTATAGATTTGTTACCTAGTTTTATTCTGTCCCAGCTACCTAGTTGGCACAGAAGAATACAGAGTCAAAAAAAATACAGATACCTATCGAAAAGAGCGATAGCATTTTTCATGTGCATGTAAATGTAGCCCCTACAAGTATAGGTATGTGAAAATGGTTTAAGGAAACAGGTACCATCCCCTTGTAATTAGCAACTCACTCATTAGGTAAAAGTATGATTTTCTTCGGTACAGGGTTGATTATTCTGTTTCACCCCTTCATGTATTCAGCTAAAGGAAAAATCTCGATGACACGAAATACTCGCAGTGACACGCGACAACACATTACGATTGATTTCAAATCGAAAATCCTAAGGATATCGATTCCCGGTGACATCTGTGAGTCCCTGCACGAGCCATATTCTTTTCACTTTTTACTCGTGTCGCAGTGATTTCTTTGTGAAAGTTAAAAGAAAAGGATTAACATCTGCCACGTCACAGCGACTGATCCTATTTCTAATCGCGTGTCAAGACTCTCTACCACCTTTTCACTTTTTCTCTACGACTCAACCATTTAAGACATTTCCGGCAGTTCAGCTCTCGTACATAGAGTCTGCCGTCAAATAAGGGTTAGCCTTGAACTCCCTCGAAAAGGTGCTGCTCCCGCGCAAAGGAGCTATTAATCGCAAACGTGTATGGCAGTTGAGAAATACAATTTCTGAAAAACCATCTGCAAAACGCCAACAACCATCAGACTACAGTCTTTATTCGGTCTTTTGGGAGGCACCCCATCATTATAAATGAAATGACCATTCCGCCAGATTGCTATTATGAAATGTTTTGCAAATTTAATCTCCTAAATATACGTCTTGTGAATGGAGTCGTTTTCCGATCGAAATTAAATCGATTTAGGATGTCTATGCGCATGCGGTTTGGCATGCAACTATCCCGATCGCCCGCCTCCCGTATCGTGCGCAGATCCTCTTCACGCATTTATAGAAATGGAAACGCGATCTAAAATCACCAATAATGTCAGATAAATGTTGAAGGTTTTTATTTTATTTCTGAGCATGAAATTATGCGGCTGCTTGAGAAAAATTAAATGCATTCTCCAAGAGCAAGAAACCGAAACGTATTTAAATAATAATTGTTTTGGGGAATAAACAAATGGTTTTCGAAAATATTGTGGGCGTGGGTAAATATTTTTCTGTTTTTTGAATGGTTGCCTGTTATTTGTTTTTGTAACGTTTCTCTGTTGCAGGAATTCAGTATTTAAGTTGTTTTAAAAGTTTAGCCATGTGATTTAGGGTTAGTTTAAATCACAGCAGCAAATGTGGAAGCAATTTATTGTTTTTATTTGCCCCCATGCAGGCGAAACGGAAGTACGTGCTGAAAACGACGCTTAAAAGACAGTTTTGGGTCAAGTGAAATCTTCTGATGCGACCTTCTGCATACATTCGCTGACTTCAATTATCCATCTTTTTGAAAGAAAATCTCATTAGAATCGCTTCCCATTTCAAACCTGAATCATAGATAAACCTTTCGGCATCATCTATCTCAAATCATTTCCATTGGTAGAGGGTTCCATGCGATTATGTGGTTCCATAATTGCGATATCTGCTGCAATCGTTTACAGAGTTTACATCACATAGAAACGATGTAGACAAGTTGATATCTGCGTCTCCGCTTGCGATTTCACATCGCTTACATACACAAAATAATCGGATCTAATCCTCTCGCATCCGTTTGCCTTTTTATATCTAAATACTAATAACCGCCGAGCTGATTAGAATCGACCAAGGTCGACCAAACATACCGCATGTCTACCATGCGACAACGAGTTTCTAATATGAGCCAAATAAAATTAAAAGGATTTATCTCGTGTTTTCGGGGTGAATCTAATTAAGTCGCTGTGCAAAATTCAGCTTCATCATCACATTCGCAAAGAATAGCCAGAAGAATTTGTCTCACGAAACTCGTTCCGCGACGACCGCCGACGCTGCTTCTAGGTGTTTGGCATTGAGGCTGCTCGCACACAAATATGTCACGACTAATTAAGAAGTCGCAGTGCCCGCCAAGAAGCCGTATCAAGTTGACACGAACCATCGACCCTCCCCCGAAAAAGTGCAAAATCATTATCACACACCGGTACGAACTACAAGCCACCTGCTGCGCTCCTCGCTGATTAGCCCGTTTAGCACGAATTACGAATGTAAACAGGTAGTAGCTGATTGCTTTTTGAATCGGCTTTATATTGCAAAAATATTGCACATAGCGTGTGCAACACGCAATCGAGAGCTCTCCCCGAAAGCCGCTCGATCTGTTGTCACAGGCCCGCACAAGCGTTATGACACAACACAATGCAACAGCGAGAATAAAGCTCGGCCGGTCCCGCTGCAACAGCAACTGCCGCATTTGTGTTATTATTATTAAATGTTAACCTTGGTTTTGAACTCGTTTTAATGGCCAACCTAAACGGAGCTAAGTGCTTGTTCCCTGACTCAGTCAGTTCCGCAACTGCGGTCAAGTCCAATGCTATTCGAGCTCGAGCCCGAGGTGCGCATGGGGAGCATATTGCACTCAATGCATGTGAAATTGTGAACGCACACACAGCCCTGTGCAAGTCAAACAAAACGGCTGGACATTATATCAGCACTGTAGGAAAAGGTTGCACATAAAAACGATAGGCGTTAGTAGACAGAAAAGTTGTTTGGTGTACAAAAAAAGCTCAATGAGATAATACGGCATCTCGTCACGAGTAATAGAATTGTTACATTGATGCCGGACAGCGTAATTTTAAGTGTAGGCTAGTGCATGTAATTCTATGTTGCCGGAAGGGGATTTCGTTTAACGTTTTTCTTTTTATGTAGGTACGTATATACATAGGTTTGAATTTATTTACTAGTGCAGCCTATTGAAAAACAAATTTGATGAATTTCGTCAATAAAAAGAGGACTTGTAGTGTGCCATTCCAAGTGAATTAAAAACTTAATCTTCGACATAGTGGCCAACAGATTATTGAGTCAAACTATATAGATATCCATTCAACAAAACCCCTGGTTTGCAAATAAAAGTATAAGTGTTCCAATGGTTTACAAATGCGAAGGCGGGGCTCAATGAAATCTACGAATTAAAGCTTAGCCTATACTTTTTATAAATGTTGCTTAAAAACCATCGATACATTTTAGAAAATAGTTCTTTCGGAGGTGCATATCTATCTACATTTTAAACACAGTTAATTCGAAAATTGCTAAATAAGTAGGTAGGTACAGAGAAGATGAAACGTTTCCCACGCACTGTTGCGGCAATAGCTTGCGTATGACTGTAGTAATTTAAACTTACCACATGGGTTATCGTAGAATGCGTAGTAAATTGAAGCAAATCTGACATGTGTTTTAATTCGTATTTCGACCCGCTTCTAAATTGTCTATATGAGCTTTTTAACTCATTTTTTAAGTGACCTTTGTGCGTTTCGAGAGGCGTTTTAATCAGTTTTTGTTATGTTAAAACAATATTAAGAACACAGATTCGAAAAACTTCTAAGACTTTAAAAATGCTTTAAAAAAAAACGGAAAACGCGTTCAAAACGGTGACAGAAACCATTAAAAATGCTTTAAATGTGGCGGAAGCTCAATAAAAACAATTCAAAAAACTCTATAAAAAGATCGTCAACAAATAATTTAAAACACTTTAAAAAACGCGGCAAAAACTTCGTAAAAATCGCATTGAAAGGAAAATGACTATGTACGAGTAAGTATTGCGCAGCATTTATGACAATCTAAACTTTTACTGTTGTCATACGGCTAAGAATTTGACAATGACTGCAAACCTAAGATGCCTTTGAAAAGCCGTCTTCTACGTGCCTGAAATGGCTTGTCGATATTGTTCGTCAAATCAATTAAAAGGGTCTCCAATTACCGATGTTAGTTTAATTCTTTTAAAATAAGGGATTAAAAAGCACAATTTAGATCCAACTTTCATCGACCCAATCATTTGTGCCGGAAATTGCCAAAAAATAGTTTAGGTTAGTAGAGTTTCCACTTCCCTAATAGCTGATAATGTTTTCAGCAGAGGACTTCTTCAGTTCATCCGGACTTAGTAATTCACGGAGGAAAAATTTCCTTCTAGTACTGGATAGAGCTGGGCATTCGCACTAGATGTGCTCAGCTGTTTCGTCTTCTTCGAGACATAGACGGCACTCCGGGGAGTTGACTATATGCATTTTGTTTAGGTGATATCGCAAACCGTGGTGACCTGTTAGGTAGCCTACAAGGTTTTTGATATCGAGGTTTAGGATTTTTTTGTAATTTTTTTTTGAACAACACAAATGCCCTTTTAGCCTGTCTGAAGCCTGGGATTTCTTCCCACTGTTTGGTACACATTTTGTGTTCCTAGCTTCTTAACGTGGAGTAAGTTGCTGATTTGGTGACGGCGCAGTAAGGTCCTGGTCCTATAAAAGGGATCTCTGACCCTTTTTTAGCAAGTTCATCAGCTTTTTCGTTTCCTTCAATACCTACGTGTCCCGGAACCCATACCAAATTTTGGTTTTGTTTCTGGATCCAAGAGTTTGGAGCATTGAAGCAGTGCATGACTGATTTTGAGACAATGATTGGTGAGCTAAGGACATTTATAGCTGCTTGACTGTCTGTGAATATATGGAAGTTCGCACCTTTATATCTGAAAGATTTATGAGGTCTGCGCATTAATGGCATGGAGCTCCGCCTGAAATACACTGGGGCTTTTCCCCATAGGTAGGTATTAAAACATTGCGGTTTGGCCCATGTATGCCAGCTCCCACACCCGAATCCATTTTGAAACCATCCGTATACCACTTTAGGCCGTTTTGGCAGTCTGGTGGGTTACTGCTAACCCATGCTTCTCCTTTTGTTGAAGCATAATTCAAATGTTTGGGTCGCTTGAAAATTGTCACACATGAGTCAGTTTCGCATTATGTTTCTAGATTTTCTTTTGTATACCCTTTCATACCCAGAGATTGAAACCTCACAGTTAGAAGAAATATTCGCATTGCGTTGAAGATGATCTACCCATTTAGATTTATAGTAACTACTCGCACTTATACCGTCACGTGTTTCAGATTTATAAAACATCAACATCAAGTTGTGCCTTTTCATTCCAAATACCAAATGCCACACGAAATCACGTCACTAACTGCAGGGATTTGCATACGACCGACGATATTGCCACAATCGTACAACAAATCATAGAAGATCGCCCCAAGGACAACAATGTACCCTGGGAAAGGTCAATCCACATCGGTATTTCCTACCGCCAGACCGCACAACCATATCAAACATCACAATCCATGATCCAACTATACGATTAATGCAAATCGTAATAAGTTCCCATTAACAGCGTCCTCCTCCACAAAGTATTAGCTTCGCACTCGCTACCAATACCATGTATAGTATGTGTTTGCGTACTACTAACTATTAACAAATTAAAGCGCCAATATCAAGAGGTCATAAATCAGAGCCGTGCGCTTTCCTATGATTACCCACCTACCCCCTTGTGACCGGCCGGCACGATGCGAAGTGTATGAAAATGGCATTTGCACTCGATCGCCTGTGCATATCGATTAACATCTCGCCGCCGTATAATTACAGCCTAACCAACACACTGTCGGCCGGTCGGACAACTTCTAATCCATCCGAGACGTCGCATCGTGGTTGTCTTAAGGTGCCGTCGTCTGCCGCGACGTCAACCGCGACTGCCCTCTTCAAAGCCTATCCGAGTGACCATTGAGGTCCATATCAAATCAACCCCCACCATCTGCGGCGTTTGCTATCACCACCACCTCAGCTTAAGTCTCGCAGTCTATGGTCTGTCACTCTTGGTGACCGGATAACCTTCGTGGCCATTGAAAACCCGACGGGCGGTTGCATACCAATCAAAGGGTTATATTGCTTGTATCGGGCTGGGGAGGCTGTGAAACAGAATGCATTTATGTGGCGCACGTAATCAGCTGTTTGAAAAATTATCCACGCCGATAACAGACCACAACTCTTAGTATTTATTTGCATCAGAGATTGTTGTTTGCTGTCATAGTGACACTTGCACTTAGCGGAGTGATATCTCTTTCAGAGTCGATCTGCAACACTGTTGCTGTGAGCCAATGAAGCCAAGCGAAGCCAACAAGTAGCCAAGTTGGTGATTTAGGTAATTGAATGGAAAGATGGATGGAGTTGTCAACATCACTTGCTGACTGTGAAATATTCCATAATTTGAAGTATTTCTTATGTCAGCTGATGGCGCTAGTATTCAGGCTGCTCTGACAGGTGGGAGGAGTTGAAATCTTTAGTGCTCCTTGTCGGGGGGTTGTATTGACTTGTATGGCCTTTGATTTAGGTGTACTAAATAATTGCGAATATGAGTATTTGAAAATTCGACCAATTTTGAATTTGTATGCAAAAGGTAGATTGAACCATTCAACCTGGACGATGAAAGACAAGACTTCCGTCCACCTGACCTAAATGAAGTGAGGATAGCAATATCCAAGCTGAAATCCAACAAAGCTGCCGGACCAGACGGCTTACCTGCCGAGCTTTTCAAGGCAGCGGGAGACGATTTGGTAGAGTGCATACACCAACTCGTCTCCAAGATTTGGTTAGAGGAAAGTATGCCTGATGAATGGAACCTCAGCATTGTATGCCCGATCCACAAGAAAGGAGACCCTCTAAACTGCGCCAACTATAGAGGCATCAGTCTCCTTAACATCGCGTATAAGATCCTTTCTGCCGTACTGTGTGATCGCCTGAAACCATATGTCAACGAACTGATTGGACCCTATCAGTGCGGTTTTAGGCCCGGTAAGTCCACAACAGACCAAATATTCACACTACGGCAGATCCTGGAGAAAACCCAAGAAGTCCAAGTCGATACCCACCACCTGTTTATCGATTTTAAGGCCGCATATGACATTTATAGAGACGAGCTATACAGAGCCATGTCTAGTTTTGACATCCCTGCCAAGCTTGTCAGATTGTGCAGAATGACGATGGAGAACGCTCGCTGCTCCATAAAGGTCGGAAACAATCTCACCGAGACCTTTGGTGTCAAAAAAGGATTTAGACAAGGTGACGCGCTGTCATGTGACTTTTTTAATATAATTCTTGAGAAGATTGTGCGAAACTCACAAGCCAACACCAGAGGCACAATCTTCCAGAAGTCTGTGCAACTACTTGCATACGCTGACGACATCGACATCATTGGCAGAACACAGCGAGCTGTCACTGGTGCGTTTGCAAGTATCAGTACAGAAGCGGCTAAAATGGGTTTAGTGGTGAATGAGGGCAAAACAAAATATATGCTGTCCACAAGAAGGGACACACAACACCGACGAATCGGACAGAACGTCACGATAGACAGCTATAACTTTGAGGTAGTTCGGGACTTTGTCTACCTCGGCTCCGCTATTAATTCTGAAAATGATATCACCTCAGAAATCAAGCGAAGAATCACACTTGCCAACCGCTGTTACTTTGATCTTTGGATCTGGAGGAGGAGATTTAACAACTCCGAAATATAAATTAGGCACTGGGTTTTTTCGATTGCGTTGACATAATAAAGCGTTACCATGAGCATGAGCCAATGTGGTGTTACCGTGTCTATTTGTATAATTAATGAGAAGAACATGAGCAAGGCTTTTTTGTATAGGTACCTATGACCAATTTTTGGGCGATAGAAACGCTTTGGTACATTTTTATACTAAAGTTTTATCATTTTAACGTGCTGAATCATGTTTTGTCACCAGTGAATGAATAATAAACACCAGATTAGACAGACGCAAATAAAACAGACTGACAACTTTGATTGTCGCAATTAAAAACAGCTTAGCAAAATTTCTTAATTTTTGGTTTTGCCCGATACTCTCCCAAAAAACTTAAATTATACCTACTCCCCTCCCCAACGAAATTTGAAAGTTATTTTAATCGTTATTTTAAGTAAGCTAGGGACAGCACTTTCTACAAGCCTATTTATTTGGTCTCGTTACGATAATTATTATAAAGGGGGAGTTCCAGTTTCAGTTCCCAGTCTATAGGAACATGTATTTTGTTGCGACAGTCTTTTGTCCTGGAAATGATATATTCCTTTGTTTTGGAAAAGTAAAAGCGATGTAAGTAAGTAAGCGTCTTATTCGTAAAAAGGCAATAGGCTCAGAGAGCTGCTTATAAAATTACAAACATTAGTGTGATATTTTCTTGCGACTAATTTTGGGGATATTTTCAACAAATTAAGTACATTATACCCAAATTAACACCAAACCGAATTCTGGGTTTCCGGGAAAACACCCGCAAATTTCGTCGAAAACAGAAATACATTTTTGAATTTTCAAAAAGACTTGTTTCGTTTTCCACGAAAATGACTTCCAATCTGTGGAATGTCGAAGCAAACACATCTTTTCCAATATTCAGAAAATTCAGCAGAACAGCTGACCAAACAGAAGTCACAACTCACGACTTGAAATCATTTTCCGTATTTAATTCATGGAGTAATAGTATTTTTAAATTAATAAATTTGTAACCAAAATAGTTTGAAAAAAAGTTTCACGACTAGTGTCGCACAACTGATTGAAACGTCAAACGAAAATTAGTTGCTGTTCGGTGTAAATGCATCGACGACTTTTCATTAGATTTCCTATTTACAGCCATGCATCGATGAGAACAATCAAACTGTACTTTATGTTACGTGATGGAGTACGCATCCCATTCTATGAAGCCATTTTGATATGACGTCATAATTGCCGTCACAGTCAAATGTCGCGACTAATAGCAATAAATTGATCGATTCGTTCTAGACTACATGTGATACCATTTCGACATAAGAAAACATTAGAACTCATCACTGACCAAAATTTGAAAATAATCGCTATGCCAATGATTGGCGTATATACAAAACACCAACTCCCCTCAGACGCAGCCGGCTTGACAACACTGCACCATTTTTCAGCATCGTACAGCATCTGGTTAATCCGGTGTTGGATTTGCATGTGTATTGTTTGGCATTGAGCCCGGTCGCCTGGCCAGTTATGGTGCTTCATATACCGGCTTCGATAGCTTGTTTACGACTCCTATGAGCCGTAGCGTGCGTCGCCGTCGCAATCACCGCCTGCAGTCGCGTGAGCTTTATGCTGATTTCGATCGCGTTAAGCTTCGATCAGGAAATGACGTTTTCTTCTAGTCTCTGAAAGCGCACCCCGACATGCGTGCATTATGTAAGACAGCTGCGCGAAAGCGTTGGCAAACAGTTGAACTCCCACTCGGTTCTATTACTACCGCAGCTAATAGATTCTAATTGGAAGGTAAATTGAGATGTGGCATTGAATTAATTTATTATTAAAAATTTATTATTATATATTTTTTTCCCACTTTCGCAATAAAAGTGGGAGGTAAGTGTGTAACAGCAGAACCAGCTCTTGTCTTGGGCCACGCAAATGGCATAAGGAAACGCGTATGATTATGAGTGACGGTGGTTTTTCCCTCACACTAATACGCTCACACACACTATGGGGCTGGCAAATCCATTTGTAGGCCAATTTAATATTTTGCACGCACATTTTCCTGCTGCAAGTGACCAGTTTGGAATATCTAATTACTCCCCCTTTGCTGGTGCACACTACGAGTGCAATGAAAAGTGAAAAGTCAACACACTTTTCCGAGCCAACGTGAATTTCACTTTAAAAATAACTATACCCAGTGAGTGGGTGGATCGGTGGGGGGTGGTGGAGCGACTGGCACGACACATAGCCATCATCATGGTCAATATTATGGTCGTCGTCGACTTCATTATGGCCGTTGTCACACAGGGAGGCATCATACTACCACCAAAGTCGAGGTATGTGTCTAGCAGCGCTGGCACATGAAAGTTATGACCCACCTTGAATTTTAAAAGTGCAAAAGGTTTTTTTTTATAATATTTTCTAAATATGCTTTGCCTGCGAATATGCGGCTGCGACTTATGGCTGTCACTTTGCGCTGTGGCTATTTGGGCTGACGACGATGTGAGTTGCACTTGTGGCCGGATTGTGGATGGACTCGGTTGCGAATGCCAACCACGATTTCAGCTTGTCTGTCCTATTAAATAATCGAGTTTATTTAGTTATAAAAGTTAGCAAGTTAGTAGTATGCCAGCGAAGCTGCAGTGTGTTTGTTGTTGTGATACGCTCTCGGAATTCCAAAGTGAGAGTTATAATTTTCTTTCTTGGAAAATTGTTTGTTTGTTTCACACACACCGAAGAAAAAGTGTTCGCCGACGGCGATAGAAAAGTGCACATCAATGTTGGATGGTTGGAGGGACTAGCTGTATATTCATTTCGTCTTTATAACAATTTTTTATGGCAATTGCTGTTTTTTTTTTCTCGAACTCTTGGGATGGTTACCCATCATAATGAAGTTACCCAAATCTGACAAATCATATGCGAGGACTGTATAAAATGTAAATGATGTAAATTTGAATCGGTAGTTAGATGGATCATAGGTTTTGATCCAAAATTTAATTGATTTTTAATTTATCTGAAGCAGTTTGTATAACTAGCTTGGAACCAGTTGTGGAAGCTCAAATGAAGACAGTAAAAACGATTCTAGTTCTGCTAAATCCTGGTGTCATCTCGAAAAACTACAGTCGATTTGATACCATTAAGTCTCTATTTATCCAACCTCAAAAATACAAAATCAAAAAAAGATTTCAACCCAGATTTTCGGATCTTTACGACCTTGAACAGCAACACCATTTTGCTACTCCCATTTAAATTGCATTATACTGAAGGTTTGTTTTTTCTACCATGCAATTTAAATGGTGCTTTTTAATTAATTTAATTTATTCAGTCTAGGTTAGGCTAGGTTAAATGAAGTTGTGAGATTATCACAAAAAAACCAGGCACCATTGTGGACCTATGGTAGCCCTCATACTCGTTTGTCCTACCAGCGCATACTCAAATTTCTTATATTAGTAAATACCGATCGAGAACTGTGGGTCCAGAATAAAATACCGGTTGCAAAGGTCAGTTAGGAGTCGTTTTTAGGGTTTAGATCACGCTCTATAAGTTCAATCTTTTTAGATGATATTCGAAATTAGAATGTCCTGAGGCAGATAACTCTTCGACCCATTTCAACTCATGCCTAAAACACTATTTTCTGAGTGAAGCAGTTCGACCACTTTATTGCCATCTACTGTCTACATATATGTATCCACGGTTGACCGTCTTGAAAGATTTTCTTCTGTGATCCATTCCGAATGCTCTCTGAAACGGCCGTAAAAGTAAGATCAGCTCGGAAATTTCATAGCATTTCCTATGAGTTAAAAGAAAAACATTCCAGACGCTGTTCCAAAAAATAAAAATTCACTTGATTGCACGATGCAGAGTGCTGTATAATTATTTATCACACTTCTTAATGACTGTAAACAATATCAGCAATTAAACTATCAAATTCGCATTCACTGTCCAGGCGCCCAAGTAATTAATTGTGCTAAATATTTATGCAAATATTAAATTGATTACCTACACTTTTTTTGTTTTTTTCAAAAAGAAACATATTCGAATGCTTATACTAATTGGTGATTTTTTAATGACAAAAGTCAAGGCTATCACATCGCTGCTGTACCCCTAAGTTAGCAAAAAAGAAATTTAAACAAAGCATATAAGGCTTCGGCAAAAAAAACACACACACAGAGCAAAGTTGTGCACTTCTTTTTTTTCTGGAACAAAAATTAAATTGATTTCTATTCTGATGGCCGAAAACCGCCAAAACAACTCTCTAAACAAACAATTAGACAAAAACAATTTATTTTCATCGGTCTGGCTGCAACCGGCGCAGGCATGAGATGAGACATCAAATCTAGAACTTGATCAATTCAAGTTCAAAGCCAATAAAGTTGAGCCCATTCGAACAGACAGAGCATCAGCGGCATCAGTCAAAACGACCGAACACAGCGACACTGACCACTAACTTGTTGCAATTTGCATAAATTCGCGCACAGCCGTCATAAATGTTCAACAACATGATTATTATGTGACGCGATTCTAGATTGCGGAGGTCAACTGCTTTGGGTGGGCTCTATAGTGCTGTTCACGTCTTTGCCGTGCTCGTATAGCACGACAAGACAATTTTACGATGGCCAGTTGGCTGGCCTACCTATAGACTATAAACTCGATCGTAAAATCGCTGTCCTATTAGTGTTGAGCACCCTTTTACAATTGGAGTACAGGTAGAGGGAAATCGGTCCTATAGCTATTATATGTGTTTGACTAGCTAGGTATCTTACTTGATGAGGAGGATGTTCCATTTAGCCGGGCTGAGCCTAATTTCTTCATTCCATGATATAGACGGGACACCTACTGCATCAAGTGCACGTTTCCATTATTGCATAAAGTATGGCCAAGCTTGGTTAACTCGTTCAGATATTTTTAAACACGTTTATCTAAATTTATCGGAAGAATATCTGATTTGGTGGATTTGGATTTGTTTACGCCTAAGCTTTTATTTTATTAATAATCATAGAAAACAAAAACGGGTCGCTTGACGATCGATTTTATTCTTGTGATAATCAACACCCCAAATGGACCAGTTCAACAGCATTTAGTAAGACGGTATAGATCGGTGCCGCTGTAGAGGAGGTTTCTATTTTCAAAGAGTTGATATAGTGGTCTTCAGCGTCATTAGATTATTCAAATTAAATTTTACCATTTGAATATCTGTAGCATTAGGAATTACAAAAATGAGCAGACCAATCAATTTATCACACACGACGTCAGAAGTGTATCCTATCCGTATCGACCAGACGAAGGAAAACTGGTTAACTCAGGTTTAAGATTTTACTAATTTTGTTTTTCGGTCAACTGGTTAATAGATTTAATGATGATAGCAAATTTTTTAAATATTTAAAAAAATAAATATTTTCACAACTTAATTTATAGGTTCATTTCATTCCTTTTGTGTTTACTTGAATGGCAAGCGTTTTCGCTGCCCACGGGCTAATGAAATGTTGCTCTAATTTAAGGAGTCATGTTTCGGCTATCTGGCAGGCAAAAAATATTTAGAAAGAATGCGATTTCAGGTCTTCAAGCCTAACTCAAATTTACTTCTAGTACTCGTGTTGAATACAGTAGGTCTAGGAGGTAAAAATTTCTCAGTACCTATACATTTTCCCTGAACGAACGATTTGGATCTTTTACTCTATTAAGAACTAAGACTTTTGTTAGGTATTGATCTGATTGCCATCAACCAGGCGGTACCCATAGTATCAGATCAGTATCTCACAAGACAAAAGTCCAAGATCTAGTCGATAGGACAAGAGTCTCGAATAATGAATAATGAAGGTACGTTTTTTCCACATCATACTTGGGGAAGTTTTGCGAGACATACTTACAAGAGGCGGTATCTCTTAGAAGCCTGTTTTTTTTTGCAAACAAATTTGTAAAGCCAAGCGAGCTGTTACCATGGCGCTTGCAAATATTGGGAAAGTTATGAGGCAATCAGTTTCAAGTGGTTTTCAGATTCACTTGAACATCATATACCTTTGCAATCCTTGCAATTGAAAGACGGGCTTTTTAAAACTAACACCATATGAGTGAACCAATAAAACTTATCTAATACTGCTACCAAAGTTTTGAATAAATAGCGAATTCAAAACAACAAATCGTAGATAAATCATTCATTAAAAAAAATATCCTCATAGCTGCGATCTGTCAGTCATTGTGTTCTGATACACGTGCGATGATTGCCGATGTCATATACCACATACCTCATACCTCACCAGTTCAATTAATTACCAACTCATTTTTGTCAATACAAATCTATATACATCTTTCAATCAGTATTTTAATGGTTTCGACAATTTCAAACTAACTTGAAAATATCCCACGAACTGACGTAAGCCCGAATATCAGGTACAGCTGCATTTTAATGTCCACTTTAATAAACCAGTAATCACAAAAATAAACTCGATCCTTAAATAAAAATTTTGTTTTAAGTACAAAACGAAAAAAAGGGACTCTTCACACTCTTATTATATAACACATATTATTATGGCTTTAATTTTAATACATTTTTATTGCACAATTAAAATCAGCTAAACACATTAACATTAATGTACGCTATCTACCTAATTAACTACAAAGTTCATAGTGTTTCTTGCATATTTTATCAACAAAAGCATACGTTTTGTTTTCCAAACAAAAATAGAGATCATCGACATAGAGATACACTCGTAGGCTGTGTATAAATCAATCAATTTCTTATTTAAGTGTTCTCTCTCTAAGCTCTCTCTCTAAGCTATACTCTGAATATTTCTCCATACATTATGCACATAGGGGAGGGGGAATGTAAACAAATAAAACTAGTTTCGGTCTATGAATGTCTATGAATCAGTCAAAGTACCAATTAATAGGTCAATGATTTGTGTATTACATTTTTTCGTCTCGTATTTTGGCTTTGGCGCCACTCGCATTTGATAGGCTTGATGCGTAAATTAAATTTTTTAGTGCTTATTGATGGAGAGTGGCTATAGTCACTATAATAATAATAATATAATTTTTGGCGCAACGGGTTCGTAGGGACCCTAGGCCTCTCTTCTCGAACCATTCGTTTTGTGTGAGTTTTCATTTTTGGAACGAATGGAAGGGATCTACAATTTTATGACGATTCCAAATGGCTAATTGAGAAGCTCTTTCATGACAGTTATACTCTCGGATGTTTGTCAGACGTTCGCGAGAGGTGGCGCAGTGAAAAAACCCTGAGTTGAAAATTGGATTTTTGCAGGATTCGAACCTGAACCCCTCGCTTAGTAGTCCAACACACTAACCACTAAGCCACTGCGCCCACTTGGCTATAGTCACTGTTGCTGTTTTAATGCGGTAGCTTTCAGGAGGTTGATCTTTCCCTCCAGTTGAGTTAGAAAGCAATACGAGTATCAATTTTCCCAACCCGATACCGAAAGTTTGGGGTTTGACTATAAGGTACATTAAGAAGATCTCTAAAGGCGTTCATAGTTTCTGAAAGCAGTTTAAAAGTTATACCAAATGCTGATATTTTTTAGTACAGCTTGGTCTCAAATTTAAGATTTAAATTGATGACCTAAGTATCTTTGATAACTCGACTGTTAATGCAAGAGAGTTGGTACCTAGCCTCATGGATATTGCGCATACTGCTTTGGTATATTGAGCTAAGACGAGCTCACCAGTTAAGCTACGTATTTCTCGGATATTCAATCAGAAAATATGTTGTTCTTCCTGCTTTCATTCTCGACGAAAGTACTTACTCACTTACTGAGCTAAGGAAATACTAGCTGTGGCACATATCCTAGCTTTTCCCCATGACCTCGTTAGCATTGTTTCGAGTTATACAAACAAACGCATCTGCTGTCTGAGAGGACTTTGTTTGTGAAATGCAGGTTTAGCCTTCTTTTAAATCGTCGACATACGATTAGAAGTTGTTATAGACTGCCGCATTATCAAAGCTTTGGGGATTTTGAAATACATCCACATGTTTGAACTACTTACTGAGTTTCGTTGCATATTCAAATATATATCTTTCAAAAGTGCCCGGTTGCTGCTTTCTATTTAGCACGCTTTGTCCCAAAGCAGAACTATATGATTTAAGGTTTCGCAGTCCTTCAGTCGCAGCCCGATGTTTCGCCAGGACTTCACTAGATGGCCACTCGATACTTCCGAACTTTCTTCTGGACAGTTTGACACACGTTGTTTGTGAAAAGCATGCATCTAGTCTTGCCCTTGTTGATTCCAAGTCCAGCCATTTTCGCATGTCCTTCAAACGTCGTGGAAACGTCTAGTATTACGTTTGGAATGGCCGATGGCATTGTAATGCTCGACATAAAGAATTTTGAATTTGTTGAACCTAGTGCTTTTGTGTCGACTAACTATTCCAGAACGAGATTAAAGGAGCCATATTTTCTTTAATCTCTGCATCTGTAGAGTACATCTTGTAAATAGTTATAAATTTTAAAAAATACATCAAAAAGTACCAATATATAAAAATGCGTCGTGAAATTCAAACATCTACAACTATAACAACTACTCTTCGAATGCATTTCCGGTTTCCTCATACATTCATCACAATCGACACCAGATTCGCGTTACAAAGTTGTTGCGGTTGGTAATTAAACGCAAACAAGCCTCTCAGCCCACATTAAACTCATACGTACACATGCGCAAAACAGCACGAAAGGCATGAAACTTTGTCCAACTAAACAGACTCTAATCGAATCATTGTTTGTCGGCGACATAACCACAATGGCCTCGCTATAGATTTCAATTCATATTCTAAATTGAATATGACCTCTGATTTCACATTCGAGATGTTCTTCGCATATAACGATCATCAGATCGGTTTGTCGATCAGTTTGAAATTTGCCTCATTGAATCGTATATGGCGGCTGCCAGCGCGCCTATTGGAAGGTCAAGTGTGAGAGCACAACCACGGGCCGACTCCATGAGCTATTGATTTTCCGGTTTCCCGGTGCGTTGCAAGATGGATTTCATCTCGAGCAGTGATCAGTCTTGTTATATAATACCTCCTCTGTCAAGGTTGAGGGAGGATTTAATCAATTGATGTCGTTGTCATATAATGTTTGCAACGTTTATGTCATCTTTGCTGTTGAACGGCGGGAATTCCAAAAATGAATAAATATATAATGAATTAAAGAATAAAGACGGTTTTCTTTTAAGTAATTCTGTCTGTGTGGATATTTTTGGGAGAACAAGTTCCAAAAATGGACTGCGAGATGAAATATAAAAGTGGACCTGTTTGGCAGGACATATAATTTGATTTTGTCATGATTGTGGTCGATATATATGCACCTATGGTAATAGAATGTCTGGCGGCTGTAAATTAATTTAGTTAATGGATTAGATGTGCAGTCTGGGTACACGATTTTGTGTATCTAATTTCTGTTGACCTTAAAGTTAAGCAAACGATTTTTAAAGTTATTCATGATTAAAGACAAGGACGTTGGGTGGGTTTGCCAGTTGGTCGAGAATCGTATGGATATGTTACTTGAAGATTTTAAGGTATAACGTTTCAGATTTAGGGGTCTGTTAAGCTAAACGGTACTGAAACGATTGTAACAGTGTTGTATAATATGCAAATCAGTCAACAAAGTAAAAGAAAAAAATATATGAAGAAATAGAAGGTCCATATTCCTCTTACTCCTAAACCATTGCGGACTTTCGGTAGAACGCAGTTCTTTATTTAAAATACATTAGTTTTTTAAGAAAGTTGCTACAGCCATCCCCGGATATGTGACCCTCGCTTAATTGCATTCCTTTTTTAATGCAGCTGGAATAAAGCATTCCTTGAATGAGCACACACAACGAACACATTGGAAACTTAAAGCTTTAACAAAATTAAAGCCCCTTGTCAAATCAATTAAAAATTGACATTACTTTATTTTTAGAGTGCGCCATGATAAACCAAACTTGACTGATAAATGAGTTGAATATTTTACAACTTCCTCGACTCAACATTCCGGGGATTATTGTATTGCGGTTGCAAACATTTTAAACTCAAAATGACTAACTGACAAAATCGTAGCCTTGTCGACAAAAAATTCTTGTAATCTATTTTGACTTTATGAATTTCCTGAAAGACGGCAGTCGCCCCAGACGAGTTTAGATGATTCCTGACATTTTTCTCTCATCGGAAAATGGCTGCACATGGAATGGTGGTAGTGGTAAACGTCTTATTTGTGTTACTCGTCGAAACCTAAAGTAAACTTTCTTTTTCTTAGCTCTAGACTAGAGTATACGGAATAAAAAAACCTGCTGTAATGCATTAAAAATAGCTTGTGCTTTATCAGTGAATGAATTTCACGCGCTATACAGTGCTGGATTTACGCCTAGGCCCGTAAGGCCCGGGCCTAGGGCGGCATTATTTTAGGGGCGGCAAAATTTTGATAACCCTGAAAATCAAGAACCGTAAAATGTTAGAATACAGTCAAAATTCGATAACTCAAACTACTATTATCCATAATAAAAGCTCGACTTATCAAGACTTCGATTTATCCAAATTGTTGCTCAAAATTAAAACAATCAAACAATTCAATATGTATCTGAAATACATATACACACACATTTTGTGCTTTTATTAAGTCTAATACATTTTACATTAATGTAGTAGGTACATAAGTATTTACAACATACATAAAATTATTGCCTGTATGTACATATATGTATGTACTTACAACTTCCAACCAGCAACGAAACTTGTCGGTAATAAAAAAAAAGTGCGACTGTATACAACAGTGGCTTGATACACGTCATTGAGAAAAGAGGGAATTGTAATAACCGTATTCTTAATATATTATGAAATAACAAAAAATCGACAACATCGCCACCTATCGGGTCCGAAACTATTCTATCTTTCCAGCTGCATACAGCCATGCACACAAACAAAGTTTCATTTATTGGTTTCTTCCCATCCAAAGTGCCCAACGCGCCGCGCCTAAAGAAGTATATTAACTTCAAAAACATGCTTTATTTCAGCTCATAAATGTATGCAATGATAAAAACGTATGCAATGATAAAATATATGCAATGGCGCATTTCCGTCACAGCTAGTTGAATGTTTGGAATTACTCCACCAAATCCCAACAACGCGCAATGTGTGCAATGATAAAACACAATGATGCATTTCCGTCACACATATCCGTTGTATAAAGTTCTATGTTTGGAATTACTCCACCAGATCCCAACAACGCGCGCTTAGATGTTTACACATCAAAAAGTCAAATTTCTTAAACCTACATATTATTTTTATGTGTATGTAGGTAAGTATCTCGTTTTCTTTTCAAATAAAAATTCGCTTCAAAAATTCGAATTTAAAATATCCAGGTTGTCCAAGTTTGACTGTAATATGAAATTGATAATTTTTGTGGATTAATTTACCTTTATATCTATGAAAATTTTTGAATATATCAAACATTTTTTTTAGATCAATATTATTGGCCGTTGAAAATAATAAATAGGTACATTAAAAAATCGGCAGTGAATTTCTAATTTTTTTTTAGTGAAGTGATTGCGGAATGCAAAATTTTTGTTCATCAGTTTAAAACAAATTCAAATTTACAAGTAAAATTGTCGCAATTCTGATATAAATTTTTAATCAAATATGAGTGCATATCGAAATAAACTCAGTGGTGCTGGTAAGTTCTGCGAAAAATATATGCAATATATTGCATTCACAAAATCTTTGTGATGTTTACTTAGATATTGCTCTGCGATTTTTTTTTGAGCATCCCAGCAACAAATTGTTCTGGAGAAAGATCTTTTTCAACTCTGAAAAGGGTAAAAAATGATTTACGTGCAAGTATAGGCCAAGACCGACTTAATGCCCTTGCATTATTATCTATTGAAGCTCAGTTGGTACAAGAACTGGATTACGATGATATAATTGACGTTTTCGCACGAACTAGAGCCAGAAAGAAGAAAATGTGAACTCAAAAAACCTATATTCAAATTAATAGGTAATTTATATTTAAGACTTTATACGAAAAGTTATACCTATGTTAACTAATTAAATGTTGTATTGAAGTTAATAAATTTAAATACATAATAACGGGTGATTTTTTAAGAGGTTTAGAACTTTTTTTAAAAAAAAAAACACAACAAATTCGAAAAAATTAATGAAATATTTATTTGAGTCGATAGTTTGAACCTTGCAATTTAATGTTTAAAGATAATTTCATGCAAATGTTGACCGCGGCTGCGTCTCAGGTAGCCCATCCGCTGAGTCCAATTTTGGCATACTCTTTCACACATATCGGCCGGTATCTCACGAATGAATGCATGGATGTTGGCTTCCAGTGCGTCAATCGAAGCGGGCTTGCCCCTATACACATTAGCCTTGACATACCCCCACAAAAAATAATCTAATGGTGTCAAATCGCACGATCTAGGCGGCCAATTGACCGGCCCGAAACGTGAAATTAACTGTTCACCAAACTCGCCTCGCAATTGCGCCATTGTTTCGCGTGCTGTGTGGCATGTGGCACCGTCTTGTTGAAACCACATATCATGCAAGTCAAGAACTTCCATTTCGGGCAAAAAAAAAGTTTGTTATCATCGCTCGGTAGCGTTCACCATTGACAGTAACGCTGCGATTCGCATCATCTTTGAAGAAATATGGCCCAATAATGCCGCCGGCCCATAAACCGCACCAAACAGTGGCTTTTTCGGGATGCATTGGTAGCTGTTGCAATGCTTCTGGCTGATCTTCACTCCAAATGCGGCAATTTTGCTTATTTACGTACCCATTCAACCAAAAATGAGCCTCATCGCTGAACACAATTTTTCATGGAAGCAGCGCGCGATGAACATTTCGAACCGAGCACGAATTTTGATAGTAAAATTCAATAATTTGCAAGCGTTGTTCATTTCTAAGACGATCCATGGTTAAATTGCAAACCAAACTGAAGCTGTTTGACAGTGACACAAGGTACTAAACACACGTCAGCTGTCAAAACCAGTGTTGCCAAAACCAAACCAGCTAAAAAATCACCCGTAAAATTCAGGAAATTCCGGACAAAAAAAAATTCCTAAATGATTTTTTTGACGGAATTTCGTCCAATAATTTATCGACTCAACGAAGTAGTTTAAAAATTTAATTTTTAATGTTAAGAATTTTTTTCTCCAAACCGGAAAAAAGGCGGCATATCTCACGGGGCCTAGGGCGACATCGAACATAAATCCGCCACTGGCGCTATATGAAAGAAGCTGGCTATAAAATAAAAATGGAAAAAAAAATCAACCAACCTAAACCAACTGATGTGCAACATAAAATCCATTTGCAATTATTGACAACATTTTGATGAGCGGTAAACCTTCAAACATGCGAATAGACGTACTGAACAATTATATGACGTTTGGAGACAGTCAGTCGTCGGCAATACAGTCGTACGCAGAAACTTCCTACACGGACGCTGTATCAATTTCTGCAGCATCAAAATGTCCCTCTAGTCCTAGCAATTCTTGCTGCTCAACCTACTGCAACGGAAGTCACTTCAAAGTTCTCCAAGTCTCATTGATCCAAATTCTATCGTCTCCGCATTGCCTATTAACGAACGTACCATCAGGTGCTAACGCTAAAACGTTTTCCACTTTTATTTCTTTAACCCAGTCACCTGCATTGTACAAAGTTTATTTTCTTGTTAAATATTGAGGTAAGTATGTAATACCAAAACTACTCACAGTTCCAGAGTCGCTATTGGAAAACTATTTTTTTTTAACAAGTCCAAGTATTTTCAGCACAATAATTTAAATCTTTAACAAAACGAAACACATATTTGTGTTGACATCTTCAAAGTGTCAAAAGAGCTTTGAGGGAAAGTCAAAAATCTTTGGAGTGTCAAAATAGAGCTTTAAGAGATAATTCTTGATGACAAATGTCGCTTGCATAGGCGTGTGTTTTTTTACTTCGTCTACTTTTCTAACTTTTTCAACATTTTCCTGAATGTGATTGTGCCTTAAGGGGAAAAAGTCAAAAATCCCTTTGAAAAGTAAATTGTGTAAGAATTAAATAAAAAAAAAATAATTGTTGAATTCGTTCGATTTTTTTTTTTGTATCTGAATGCATTCACCGGTTTTGATTGCATCTAATAGAAATGAAAATTATTTGTATAATGTATATTTCTAAGTTGTGAACTTTTTAAATTTTTTCATATGCAAATTTCACTAAGGGAAAAAAAATAAATTTTATTTTTGTGGAATTTAATGGAAAGCTAATGCTTTTGCTGGTAAAAAAAATTGTGAAAGTCTTCAAATTACGGAAGCACTGGTAGTACCTAAAAATAGTTCAACCATCTACCAAAAACCTTAAAGTCCGCCGTGTCATTCAGCGATTGTATTTAGGCGTGTTCTTCAAACATCTGTGACTAATTTCTATCTAAATTTCATGATGTCATTCCACGTTATAATTATAAATCAGAAGCTTATGAAAATATAATTAGCATACGTCCTGTGAGCACTGATACAAGATATATCTTTTTTCAAGATTTTGGAGCTCTTAAATTTGTAAAAGACATTTTACCTCAAATTCATCAAATTTTAAAACTTTTTCTACAGAAGGAAAACGTTTTCTACTAATTCCATTATTATGTAGAATGTGAATCGAACAGAGCCCATGCACAACTTCTATTTAACTAACGTTTCTATCAGCTCTAAAGTAAGGAAATTATGTTGATGTAATAAAATATGTTTTTAGAAAACTTTTTTGGAGTAAAAACAGCGAACGAATTTATTTTAATATTTTATTGCTTCTATATTCCTCTGCAAATGTTGAAACGATATTTTTTGCTGTACGTTTAAATAAAACAAAAATTCCTAATAGTTTGAGTTCTGAAAGGGTTGGAATTTTAATTTTCAAAGGATTTGTTGCGCTTTAATGAAGCACATTGCTTTGATCTTGATACCTAGGTACAAGCAATGAAATTCTAAGTCATAAGTAAAAATGTTCCAAATTCCAGAAAGCAGTAACAATGATTTGTGAGCAATCATTTTTTGATCGATACTTATGAAAGTATATATGTAGCTTTATTTAAGGCACTTCAAAATTGTGCTCTACCATTTCCTTCTTTTTATTTTTTGAAAAATGTTGAAAAAATATTTTTAATTTCGGAAAAACATGATTTTCAAATTCTTCATCTGGGAACACTGCCAGTGAGAATGTTCCATATGCATTTCGGAGAAAACATGGGCTAATTAAATGGATAAAACCTATGAGACAATCCACTCGGCAGCGTCTATAAATGGAATACCAAAAGCATATCACTAATTAGCACTATTAATTGTGAATATTCGATTTTCAACTCATGGATTCAGTCTGAAAGGTGGCTCTTAAGCTGCTAGAGGATTAACCGACCCAACAACCACACCAACTGACGACACATTTTTACGCATTTTCGTAGCTTATTTGTATCGAGTGAAACTTAATCCACACCACTCATCACATTTTTAGTCCAACCGCACAAATACCCATTCATTGAAGAAAGAGCTGCGGCTCTGTTAGCCATCAGCACATCATTTCAATGTAACTTTACTGAAGAGTTACAAAAATATTTTGTGTTTGCATTTTTACGATATTTTCGGACAGTCGTCGGATAGTACATTGAACCTGGCTGAAACGAAAATACATACTACGTCGGCAACGCGGGGGAGGGGAACAGGGGGGCAATGTTTATGTCACGCAGTAGTTGTCCGCCCCACTCTGTCGTCATCGTCACCGGCAAACGGCGCACAGTATTCGACGTCCCAACATTCATCGTGCTCGTGATAATCGCGGTTAGCTGTGTGTTAATTCGTTGAAGAAGAGAAAAAGTCCGTATCTTCTGTCCAGCAACTGAGTGAATTGGGATTTCTGGCGATGATTGAATATCACGGTCATGATAAGGAGCACGCCCATCAACGAAACACATATTGATGGTTCTGCTGATCGTTCTGCAGTTGGGTCCTCAACGCATACCGTGGGCTCAACGGGACGTACTAAATGGGCGGATTAGTGCTTGAATTGAGATATTCCAGCAAAAGGGAAATGAATGCACCTCAGTGTGAGCTAGAATACTATTCGCAAAGCAGGATCTGGTATGACGAACTGAAGATGAAAATCTCATCAGTAAATGTTTGCTGATTATATAAAAATGGCGATAGCCGGTAGTGGGGTAGGAAATTGATACTTCGCTTGTAAGTTTGTATAATTAGGAGTTATGGGTTTCATCGTATTAATTGTCCCAAGATAGGTTCTAGAAGGTTGAAAATGCATCGCCATATACATATACAATACATGTACTGATGGTTAAAAACGAGCTTTTAGCAGTATATAAGAAAGCAGTAATTGTACTTACACCTATCAAGCTAATTTTTAGAAACTACGTACGTCCAAAAATAGAAACTTCAGTGCTAAATGGAATAGCATATTGTTCAGTTTCCACAAGTATAATTAAATCTGGCAACAACCAAAGGAAGTCATCGACGAAATATTTGGACTTTAAAAATAAAGTCCTCTAGACTGTCACAATCTTTTCAGCAAACAAAAACACAGTCACTAAGACATTATGGATGCTAAATTTCTTAGCTTACCCTCAACAATAACTAACAAACTATTAAGTATAAGACTTGCAGAGCTTAACTGACCCTTGGATGTAATGTTTGACTTCGAATCGCCTTGAACGAAGAATACATTAGCGGAGAACAGTTGATTTGTACCTACGAAAAAAATACTGCTAGGTCTTTGCTAACATGTAAATGAACGCATTGAATTCAATTAAATTAAAGAAAGAATAGATTATTTCCTAATACCCTACGGCTGTCTTATAAAATCAAAAAAAGAAATCCATAAACTTAACAATTAACATTGAAGAACATTATTCTTTGCTTAGACCCTCCCTATACTTTATACAATCCTGAATAAATGTTTTGACCCATTTTTCATTTTCATTGACACCTGAGGGTTGTAACGAAGGAACAATTTAAGTTGCGACAACAACTAAGCCGGAAATTAGCATTTTAAAGTAAACCGGATTTTTTTTTGCCTTAGGGAGTATTAATATTTGCTTTTTTTAATAAAAACATAGGCGTGCTTATAGTCTTTTGCTTTACGGATTTTTCCAAACACACTTTTACAACCGAGGTTTTAAATTTTTAGTATTAAAAAAATGATAGTTATTGTTTTCATGGACCAAAACACAATTTCACAAAATTCTTCCTGACTTACCTAAAAAACAAAAATTCAGCAGTGGAAATCATTATGTGTTTAAAGCGAAATGGAGATTGATCCTTTCGATACCTAGTTCCAATAGGATGACACTGCATGCGATTAAATGACTGAAGACTTCCGTGAGTTGTAATAATATCCTTTATAAAAGAAAGCAATCATTTTTGACTGGCCGGAAGACATTTCCTGTACCACAATCAGTGGAATATTTAAAAATTATTTGAAAGTTTCAGCTTTCAACAGCTAAAATAATTCAATTAAATTTTAAGTACGTAATCCATCTCAGTCCAATCTCCGAATGCATTTCATTACATGCATGCTCACAAAAGTTTAGTTAGCCACCATAGAGGAAAAGGGGAAATTAATCAAAGTAACACCGCCTTTTACGAGTTTTGTTCTTTTTTTTATAATTTTTTTTTTGGTATTCAACATGCAACAGGGCAATGCCAATAACCTATCCTATAAAGTTTCTCCAGACTTAAAAATAGACCAAAGACACGACGGATATCCAAAACCGAAAAAAAATATAAAACACAACAGAATCCAAAAGCTGAAGAAAGAAAAAAAAATGCAGAGCTCCCCCAAAAAATATAAAATAAACTCCATCAAACAGCTGTTGTCTCGGTCTAGCTTTTGATGGTGCTCTGTATCTATGTGCACATCGGAGAGTTCAGATACACATATGGCTAATATGTGTTATGTGCTGTGGTATCTTGCTCTTATGCGCTCTATGCTGCTGCTGTTGCTGCTACATTTGAAGCGTTTAGCGTCCGACTTATTCTCAAGCATATCAGAATTCCATCGGCGTCCAAAAGACTACAATGATGATGACGACGACTAAGACGACGACGATGAAGAGAAAGAAGTACCACCATCGAAGGTGGTGTTGAGAGTGGATGGCTTGGCTGGTAGTAAGTGTAATATGATGACAGTTGGTATCACATCTATAAGCGTCCGAGGTAGGTTCAATGAACCGAGCTTTTTTTTATTATTTAATTTTTTTTCGTTGGTGTCTTGTGTTTGGACGCAGACAGACACAGGTTATATAGGTAGGCAATTTACATTCCGCCACCACAAAGACAAAAAAAAAAAAAAAAAAAAAACAATGAAAACAAACAAATTAATGAAAAATATATAAAACAGAACCGACAAGCTCAAGCTGATGGTTCTATCCTGCGACAGTAACATATTTCACATACCTATGCTATAAGTTTAAATGTAATGGTCGCTCTGCAACAGCTTTAATGTGATGAGGCTAGAGATACATATTTTCGGGCGCAATCGGACCCTCCGACAATAGCTTCACGATCGCGGTCAGCTTTCATTGGCAAGATGCGTTCGTTCTATGCGGATGAGCATTGGAATAATACGTGTAGTTGTATGCTAATGGATGTGCTAATGACGTGATGAATAGTTTTCTGAATTGAATAATTTATTCGATTAGCTTGTGGTGTTTCTTCAAATCAGCTGAGTCGCGTTGGTGGCATGTGGTTTTTGCTAAGCTTTTCGAGTTGATTTGCCATTTATTCAAATAAATGGTTTAAGTGGCAAGGTGTTGGGTGCTGTGCATAATCTGATTTAATTTTCAGAGTCGTGGACATTTCGGTTGATATAATGGGGATTGGTGCTCATGTGCGCATGGTACCGTCGAGTGGTCACCCAAAATGGACACTAGTGTCGTCTATCTCAATGTTAATCATCAGTTAGTTTGTCGGCAAATTTCCGTGCTCGTGGCCCGAAATTGATGCTCGCAAAGCCCAAGTAGTTCAAACAATTTACAGAAATTTATCAGATTCAATTGGATGTATGTGGCGTTTGAGCTGTTCAGATCTTTGGAGGTGATAAATTCATGAAATTCTCCCAGAGAATGTCATGCGGGACTTGGTGCAGGGAAATAACTTCACGGGCAATAACTTCACATGGGAAATAACTTCACCTCGAGTGGGAAATAACTTCACTTACAAAAAGTGAAGTTGTTGCCCACTGAAAGTGAGCAATAATTCCACCGTAAATTTTGTGAAATTATTTCCCACCTACAATTTGAAAATTTGTTGGTTCTAACTGGAAAACAAAATAAAATTATTTATAAGTAGTATAGCTAATTTATTTAACTTTGCATACACCCAAACTCGCAACTACTCCCACCCCTAAACAGTGACTCCAAGCCGGGGGGTTGCAGGGGGGCAGCATGCCCCCCATACATTTTCCACTGTTTATGAATAATAATTGTAGGCTGACATGAGAAATTATTTCCCACAAAAAAGTGAAGTTTTTGCTCACTTTCAATGGGAAATAATTTAACATAAAATAAGTGAAGTTATTTCCCACTCGAGGTGAAGTTATTTCCCATGTGAAGTTATTGCCCGTGAAGTTATTTCCCTGCACCGCGGGACTTTCCATGGACACGATTGCTAGCAGGGGGAGGTGTAATTTTTTCTGAGGGGGTAAATGGCATGCGTATTCATGGTCTGCAAATGTGTGGATTGAAAACTTAGAGGGGAATGGTTGATGAGAAACTTATAGAAGAAATCAGGAGAGAGAAAAGTGCAACAAATTTTGTAAATTTAATGAAAACTCCCAAAGAAGATATCTACTGCAAAAGTACTAATTGTGTTAAATTTTTACATTTAAAGATAACTTCCAGGAACAGGAAGTAACACTGAGTTCCTTCTCCGTCTCCAACAAATTATAGAAACTTACCTATCTAAATTGGGGCCGAATTGTGAGAGTTGGTCATATATTTGTTTTAAGCAACAAAATGCAGGAGAGAGCTATCTGTAGAAAGACAAAGATATCTTATACATGAATGAATAATCGAAGGCTAACAGTCAAGAACTACTTTCACTGCTCTTTTTTTTCTAAGATTGTGCAAGATGCAGTGCTGTGTGTAATCTGGTGTCCAATCTGTATGAAAGATGGTATATTTTCTACCACAGAGCAAACTCTAGTTTTTATAAATAGTGTTTGTTATTATTCTGTTCTGTTAATCACAGTTCAAGCAATTGAAAAAGAAATTGCTCATGTCGCCAACTATACAAGTATCTGCTAGCAAACTGCTATGTACTATGTATCCGGCAATAATACACCAGCACCCGAGGAGTCATACGTAAGTATAAGTATACATTAGAACTGTGACCGACTTACTTCTTAATAAGAATGAGCCGCATTAGATCCTTCTGGAGTTATCTGCTCATATGAGAATAATGCATAGAAGTCAGGAAAACACCTTACTTCGACTTTTGTTAGGGAGATTTATATTGTTGTGGGTAGTCTCTTCAAAATATTACGATTGCAAATACATCAAACTAATGTTACTCTAGAAAATTCGGAAAAAGTCGAGACTTCATAAATTCTCAATTATTAAACTCCCCTCCTGCATAGGAGCATATATTGTAGTTTTCAGCAGGCTGTTGAAGTGCCTATGGAAGACTAATTGCGAGACCTAGTTGTTATGGCGGTTTCAATGATATTGACCAAATCCTTTCTCTTCGTCGTCTTGGCGTTGTTGTAGGTGCTCCTTGCGATTAAAGTTGCTGCCTCTCAGGTAATGAAGGTTGCCATATGTGCAAATGGAAAAAGCATTCAAATGCTTTTCGGAATTAACACGTTTTTTGAAACACCTACATTTAATTCACCTTATTTTGGTTTAATTACGTGAACCTTAAAACAACCCTCAATTTATAGGCCGAACATTTTTTATTTTTATTTTTGCAGACCAACAATCCGATATCGACCCCAAATAAATGTCAATAGGCTTAAGTCATAGAATGAAAGGCGCATCTTCCCTTTTTTTTTATGTAGGTACCAAAGCTTCATAGAAATTGGATAATATTGAAATGACTGTTTGTACTCTTTGCTGTCAAACCGAAACCAGTTTCAGAAATACTGAACCGTAAGTGTTTCATCTTCCAAACAATAAACTAATATGCACATCTCTCCTATGCAAATACCAATCCTAACACACTTTCATTATCCCACTGATTTATCCACCTCACAGAAAATGATTCATCAAATGAATTATAGCTCGAGTTTCCCCAGATTTCACTTTTCCGATGCAAATCGGTCGGATGCTCGGGAAACTACATCTTTTGTTGTTTTTGCAAAATCTTTAGCTTATAGTGGCAGCCATTCACAAATTACAGTTCCAAACAGAAAAAAAAATATCAACAACCAGCTTTGGAACAACATCACGACTAGGACCAGTTTTGGGTCAACTCGCGCTGAATGAGATTTCACCCATCGTCATCACTGATGTGTACCACTTGTCCGATGACTCCGCACTTCCCGCGAATTGTTATGGAGCGACTGCTGGCAATCTGCCCGTTCATAGAAAGTGAACGCGAAGCGTGCGCCCGAATAGCTGGTAATTTGATTGTTTTGTAACTAATCCGTCCGCTGTCATGTTAACAGCTACTATCGATATGTCATTGCCCTCAACGTTTCGATTCGCGATTATTTTCTTTGCGAATTTTTATTTTGCTAAACAAACCTTACCTACTTCAGGTAAATAGATGTTGAACAATTGCCAGTGTATGTCATTTAATTTTGTTGGCACTTTAGGGGGTGTTACTCACTTTTTTGATGTACTATTCGCTACTTGAAAGTAAAAGGAACTGCAGTACAGGCGTGTGGGGGAAGGGAGGATAAATTTCACCAAATATTGTTAGTCGTTGTGTATTGAAGTAATATTTAAGTTATTTGCCTTTTTTGTGTGTTTTCTGGTTTTCAACTTACTGAGAGTGTGCTCCGGTGGGAGGGGAGAGCAATGAGTATAAAAAAGAAAATCACTGGAGTTGTTTGTTTGTTTATTTGAGACAGCACCTCCGAAGTGGAGAACTTTCTAAGTGAAAGTAGAAGTATGAATACGAGCTCGGGTTGGCGATGTGTCGCTGTGTGTTCCATGTGCCAAAGTATAGAGTATCTTGACCTACATTGGAAAGAGAAATGTTTTTCTTTATTTTTTCACCGTAGGTAGAGGTTGCTTCAAGCCAACGAGGTAAATGACTTTTTGTATGGCGATGTCCGTGTGCATTTCTGTTGGTAAAATATTGAAGAAAAATTTTCTTGATCGATTGATCTGGAAAAAATGTGTCGCTGTTTAATTTTGATTAAATTTTCTATGGAATTTTTCAACGCAGGTTAGTGTGGCGTATACGTAACATTTTGTTTTGTGAATGAATTTTCACCATCTTTGCAAGCGAAAAATTATAAAAGTAACTCAAGAGAGGTGGAGTGTTTTTCACGTGAGTTTATAAAGTAGAACTTGACACTAACTAGCTTTGTTTTCTCTTTTGGATAGCAGCAAGGTTTTAAGAAATATCGATGAAAGATTGAACTCTAGTCAGACAAGGACCATTTTTCAAAGGAGATTTAATGAAAAGCCAGTTCCTCTATATAATATAACTGAGTGCAATGTTGTCGTCATATATTTTGAACGAAAGTTCCACCCACTAACCTGCTTTTTCTTTCTTCCTACTTTACGAAGCTGTCGTTTTACTTTTCTCACAAGCTATAAGGACCTACGAATTAAGTAAATTTTCTTCTTATCTCCTAAATACTTCATTTGGGAATGGGATCGTTTTCAGAAAGTCCCGAGATGCTTTCTGATAAACCAAATATACCATTGAACGAGAAAGTATACATCATTAATGCTGTGAACTTAGTTATAGGGAAGGTCTTCTAGCATACTATCGATAGAATTAAGAAATCACATCGATTTAACAAACCTAAACCGATTGCTACAGCAGTGACAATAAAGTATTTTTCGACGAAAGGTTTGAAGAGACTAGTGATCTTCGATCTGGCATGACCAAACAGTCAGGTACCAAATCACTTAACCTTTCATATCACCGCCATCAAAATTATATAGTTCAAAATCTGTTCTAATTTTAGTTACAGCACATTATGTAGTGAAAATGTTTGGTAACGTAGAAAAATCTCTCACCCTATGATCGCTTTCTTCGAATCACTTTAGCTCGGCTTGATGTCTATTTCTTCTTCTTATTATGTTCGGAAAAGGTTATTTGTTATTTGGCAGAACGGTTTTCGGCTTTTGGGTTTCGGAAGCAGTTTGGCCGCACTTTTCAAGTCACTTTAGAAAGAGCGTTCTAAATATCATTTAAAAATAAATAAATTAATAGTTAGGGCACTCAGGTCGGTAGGGAAAACAGCCAAAATCTGAATAGATAAGCTTTCAATACCTATTTCCTTTTGACGAAGTTTGTATCTTTTTTTTCGTGTTCCAGAGCACTGTCGATTCAATGCTTAATGCTAACCCATTGGTAAGGTATGCAAGAGAATACGGCAACTATATTGTTCTGAAGCTATTTAAGGTGGAGAACGAGTTGGTCCCCAAATTTTTGAAAAGCGCTTGATGACATAGTCGGACATTCGGGACATTCTAATCTAGAAAGGAAAGTTTGAAAACTTTTGCTTGGCTTCAGAGTTTGACTATTTTGAGATAAGCTTGATACTTTTGATCCACAAACCTCAAGTCAATATATGCATTTGCATACGAGTACTTTAAGGTGACATAGTATACGGTATACCCAATGCTAGGTCACACTCTGAAAGTAGATTTCCTTCGTTTTTTATGAACGCAGTTATTCAGCCTTAAACTGACCATAAATAGCTCAATTTTGAAAACTCCTTCAAATCGGAATGCTTTCCAACTATACACCTGTCAAACCATCTTAATGCAGAACTCCACAAAAAGAAAAACACCTATATCTCGCGCACTAAATTATTATGCAATTCAAATTTCAAAAATGCAGACGTAATCTCGTTTGTGTGCCTCCAAAGTCACCATCACCATGACCGTCCCATAAAAAGCAATCACATTATCGTTGCTTGCTTATGACATAATCTTATTTATTTATAAACATTCCAGTTGACAGACAGTCGCCAATCGTATGTATGCAACTAAAGTTCTCTTGGCTCGCGCAGAATATTTGCAGTTCTCTTCCGAAGAGCAAACGCAACGTCATCACGGCTCGTCTTCTCCAACTTCTCCGCTTCTGCTGTTTGTTTGTGCAATAAAAATGCAATAATTATGAGAAACTGGGCCTTCGCTTATGCCAACAGATGCATCTACAGGCATCCGTATAGATGCGGGCCCGGGCATGTAAACACTGATTTATTGTTGTTTGCAAGTACGCGCTGGGCGTACATTCTTCCGCATTTTGTGTATAGTCACTTGGGTATAGAGATATTATGACTTTGGGTTCAATGGCGACTCATCCGCTGCCAATATTTTACAACGAATTTTGTTCATTAAAAAAATGTTCTTTGGATGTGTGTATGTGTTTTATGGAATTGGTTTTGTACAACAGTAAGAACTTTTTTGTTTAAGTCAGTTTACCTTCAACATTGTCTGTGACGGTGCCCTTCGTTTTGTCAAGTCGCTTGATGACGTTTGTTTTTTCAATTTTCAAAGTTGCTGTGCCCGTCAAATGATATGCAGTTTCAACCGTGGAAGAAGAAGGCAGTACATGAGCTCTGGGAAGTTTGCTTGGGCACCCACTGAATGAAGCGAACTGAATGCCATTTTAAAAAAGCAGCCTCCGGGAAATTTGGTGATATGCATTTGATCAACATGCTATGCCACTACTGTCCTTGAGATAGTTAATAAAAATTACCTACATTGCCTTTAAATTGTTTTTACTCATCATTTTATTTAATAATTAAGGCCGTGCTTTGCGTTAAGATTTCTATAATCATATAATTATGAAGGCAGACGATAAATTATATTTATAGGGGAAGGCTTCCGCATTCTTTTTATGTTAAACGGCTCTAAACCTATTGGTGTCAATAATTATCTAGAAACAGTTTAACTTTTCTAAATGTCATAGGCAATTGCTGATGATGTGAAACATAAATAAACAGTCAGGGTATAGTACATTAAAACAACTTGCAAGCCTTAGGGAGTAATTTATTTTATTTTTTTAATTACCTGCTATAATCGCAAATATAAATATCTTGTAAATTAATTATAGAATCAATCAAGTTAGTCGAAACCTGCGATTGCAGTCTACACTGTGGTTACGCAGTCATCTGTACATTTTGTCGTAGGTATAGTAAAGCTGAGAGCTGCCACCGAATTTTGGTAAAAGCGAATCTTATAAATAAAAATGTTAGAGATTTGAAAGAAGCTTTAGAGTCGTGGAAAATATTTCTGCAATTTACGAATTTCGTGGTGTCTTCTTGAACAGCAATAAAAAGCATACGCTCACATGCAAATGAAACTTTTTGAAGTGAATACTGCTATAGGCACGCTGAAGCTGGGGAGTAAACGTCTATAAGCCCTATTTAGGTTTACTCTACTTAGCCGAGATAGGTGTTCAATGAACCACTCCCAGATCAGTTTCAAAAATGCAAGATTCCAACATCTTCTCGACTGTGCTGTATGAGCGCCGAAAATCTTTCGGTAGGACCCTTATTGACCCATATCATTTAAGTTAATATAATTTTTAAACTCCCGAGAAACTGATCGTACACATAAAATAATTTCAGATCGACACACATCACCTCTTTATCGACTTCGTAGTCTACACCGGTGACGTGAAATAAAGCCAAACGAAATAAGGCCGAATTCACAAAATTTGGCTTTATTTCGTTTTCCAAAGCGAAATTAAACCAAATTTGTAGTTTGGCTTTATTTCGTTACTGAAAACGAAAGAACACCAATTTGGCATTATTTCGTTTGGCGCAGGGACATAAGTCCACGAGACGTTCGCGCACGCGAGTTGCTACCATTGTATACTATGGTATACATATATATGGTATGTGTTTGGGGGGGCATGCTGCCCCCCTGCAACCCCCCTGCTTGGGTTTACTGTTGGATGACGTGGTGGGTGCGAGATTTTTTACTTATATTTTTTGTTGAATTTGGAAATTGTTGGGCGGGACATAAAGCCCAAAAGTTTTTCTTGGGATTTATATCTCGCACATTTGTGCACAACGGAGTGGTTTGGTCTTATTTCCATTAGTTTTTTGGTATTATTTCGTTTTGCATGGCGAAATAAAACCAAATTGGCTCTATTTCGCTTTCGAAAGCGAAATGATGCCAAATTTGGAATTTGGCATTATTTCGTTTGGCTTTATTTCACGTCACCGTCTACACCTACCATAACTGATAATATTGACATTATCGGAAGAATGTAGGAAGCAGTCGCTGTGCAATTTCGCAAGTAGTGAAACGAAATACAAGTGAAGCATATGAAAGACCTTCATGTGCAGCCTATCCCTCCATCAATTTGCATTCACACTTTTAATTCTAATTTCCTAATTGCTGCAATTTGCAGGCATCTTTAAAAGTTACGACAAGCTCATTGCACTCACAACGCAATCTATACAAAGACCACCATCAGTGTTCCGCTTTCAACGACCCATCTGCCTGTAAATTTACAATTCACAGACTTTCTCACCGATTGCACAAATTATTGACAAAAATGTGACATGCTATTGAAGTTTGTACCCTTGGCGTGACTGACGACATCCACTGCACTGCACATCTATCTAATTGCATCCTTACATCCTCGTCACCGACTCAACAGCTGAACTGAGATGCATTATTCAAATCTTTCGAATGCGATTCTTTCCTAATCGCTCTCATATGCCCGCACAAACTGAGAGATGCTTTGGCTGCTGACTGCCGCTACTATTCACTACCACCAGCAATTGGCAACTTGCACCTATACTCGCGCTGTCCAGTGCAGGTATACACGAACAGTGTATCTAGTGCTAAGTTGTTGATGTTGCCATTGGCATTTTGTGCTATTATTGACCTAATCACTTGTGGAGCAGAAACGAGCATTGAACTTTTACTTCCGCATGCATTGGATTTTATATTGTGGGAACTAAACGTTGTTGTTGTGTACCTGTTGGAGGGCTGCATCATCTACGATTACCAGCCAGACCAGGAGGGTACAAAACACATGGGAGAACTGCATGAGGAGACCTTCTTCTCGTTCTGGTTAGGCTGTGAAGGAATGGGGGGGTGGGGACTGGTTACGACGACTTGTATACAATTTAGCTGATTGCAGTGTAGAATTGCTAGAATCGCTTTCATGGCGATGACGACAAATTTCCGTCACCGTCTGGCGCGAGACGAGTCGAGACTTCTTGGTGAGTACTCGAGCGCCCGGCAATCTATAGGTGATACGTTCTATACTGAGGTGTGTATGTGTGTGTGTGCTGTGGCGGCCGGCTATGATGGAGGAAGGCTTTTGTTTTCGATTTTGCGGTGTGAGGCTGTCACTTAAGTCATTTGTCACCTCTGGTGGTTATGGTGGTGGTGGCGGTGTTAATGGAAAGAAGCTTCGAATGGATTATATCGAGCAATTGACGAGAGTTAAATGGAATAGATACGGTATTAGTTGCGTCCGAGGTGGGAAATATCGATATCGACAGTCGGGGGTTGGTTTCAGCGAATCGTTTATTTCTTGTGGACGTCCAAGTGCGGTTGGTAATGAGCATGTACAGTGTCACAATGTCAAGTTGTGGTCCCAAAGGTATTAGCCCGAGAGAGCTGGCATTTACAGTGACGAATAGAATTTCCAAAGTCCTCAAGTTTCCGCAATGTAAATAGAGATATTTGAAAACGTAAAGACCACTTTGAGACAGGTGTATGTGGAGGATCATTTTTCAGTGGGCCTAATCGTGGTAAAGCTTAAATAGCAAACAATTGGCTGTAGGCATGCAATTGGTCACAATTGGGATTGAAATAGAATATTAATAATAATAATAGTTGGGGCAACAGGTCTGTAGGGACCCTGGGCCCAGCTTCTTGCAACCATTCGTTTTGTGTGAGTTTTTTATTTTTGGAACGAATGGAAGGGATCTACAATTTTATGCCGATTCCAAACGGCTAATTGAGAAGCTCTTTCAAGACAGTTTTAGAAGGCTCGGCAGTGTAAACTTCAGTTTTGGGTTGGATGGAATGCGATACCAAATTACACAAAACAAAAGAATGGTTGCTTGCAATGTTGGTCTTTAAATGTTTAGGTATTTCGTCTGGAAACAGGCGGTAAGTGTATATTTTGAGCTCCATGGTGTTTTTTCTAATATATTTGACAGCTTTTCGCCACCTAATTTAATGGAAACTTTTGCCGTAGGTCTGAGTTCTTATTTTTAATTCTGACAACAAATTTTGTTAGCTGCATCATTGTACATTCAAAAGATATTTATGCCAACGCAGATGGGGTGACTGTCTTCAGCGATTTCTCATGTTTCACCCGACTGAAGTAAGAAATTAAAACTGCTTTAAAATTACTATAGGGAAATACCTACTCTTAGATTCATGTGAAATTACATCGGACCCTTACCCGCTCTAAGCTACTTGAGTCCTAGAGAGAACTTCCCGCGCATTCCATATTTAAGACAAGCTTACTCCAATTTTGCGTGTCGTAGTGGTCTAAATGATCGTCGCCTGTGCAGTAGTAGTATTATTTTTAAAAATGCAAAAGTTGTCAGTCAACATAGTTGAAAGAAGGATATCTACTACAATTTGAGACCGTTTTCCTGTATACAAGTATCCGGCATGCTTCCTGAAGACTCGAATTTCAGTTTCTTTAAAAAAAAACACAGTTTTCATACAGATATCGTTTTTCTAGTTTGTTCCGATCAAGATCAATTTATTATGTAAGTCGGATCGGCAGGTTTAAGTTGATATAAAAGCACTTACAAAGACTCCCCGATGCGAAGAAGACAGTTGATCTAAGCACTGTGAACCAAGTACTCGCTATTATAGTAAACATTAGAATATTTCCCATCTATACAAACGCAGCATTTAAAAGGAAACAAATAATACACAGCCATTTACATTTTCTTTAAATAAATTTCTTTCTTTAATTTCTCGCAATCGTTTATGATTTTCTATAAATAATATACATATAAAAAAAATATTTAATAGAGAAAAAAATACTCATTACAATTAATAGTTAATACATATTTGCGCGCATATATGTATAGTGAAAATAGTAGCATACACAATATTTTCTCATAAAATAAAATATTCAAAAAGAACACGTATATTATAACCATTCGCTGGTGACTTCTAATATGACACTTACTTTAATACTTTTTGTTTTAAATTAAATAAGATTTTAATTTTCAATTTCTCATTTTTATATAGGACAATAAAATTTCTATTAACAAATATCAAAACTATAGTACAATTTTAATGAAAAGTGATGTAAGTGATTTTATGTTCTGAAAATATATTTTTTTTATCAGTGTTCTTCGTTTCAAACAATTTAGAAAAACAAAAGAAAACACAAAAATCTATATAATAATAATATAAATAGAAAATGTTTTATGTAATGTGAATATATACGTCTCATTTGAATGAATCAACAATTTGTTTGATTAAGAAGAAATACAAATAATATTTCTTTTTTTAATATATAAATTTGTAATCTCTAGCGAATTGGTTGTAGGAACTTTCTGCGATGGCGGCAGCTTGAAGTCTCCTCTCGGCCACGGACACGTCTCCAACGTGTCCTCAAAAACCTCCAGTTCATTGTTTCAAATGCAGTGTTGGGAGTACTTTCTCAAACTTACATTTTACGCAAAATAACTTTTAGTATTGACCTGTAGGATCTAGGTGTGAATTGTTATTTGTTCGTCTTGTGTTGTTTGTTGTCCTGGTGGTGTTAGGACGACGGTATGTGCCGGTTGGGTCGAGGATGTTCATTTTAATATGTTTTTTTTTTTTTAGTTTTTAGTTTGAGAAATTATTTAGCTTCTAGGCTAAATTTGTTTGAATACGTTTTCTTTACAACGATGAATGTGCTTCAAAGCTAATAAGTTCCAGTAGGATCCAAAATGTTTGCCATTTTTAATAGAATTTTATAAACAGATTCGAATGCAATACAATACAATGTAATACAAGAAAAAACAAGAAATTCTTCTAATACTGACCAGTTGGGTCCAAAGTCAGAGCCATTATGAATTTAGTGAATTAAAATACAGAAATCGAAACAAAAGACAAATCTTATAGATACACTAATTGGCAGGCAGAGATAGCTTTCTTCGAGCTGATGTGATAATGATCTTACTTCGTCTGAAGATCGCTGTAATCAGATAATGTTGTCCGGAGATACTGCTGCTGCTGCTGCTGCTGCACAGTGGATTTGACACTGTTCGGTGAAAGTCACTAGTACTGACCAGTGGGATCAAGATTGAAAGCCATTTTTAATTGATCGTTTTACTTGAGCGATAAAATGAAAAACACACTATAGTCCTTTGTATAGAGCGGAGATTCACAGAAGCGATCTCGTTTAGTTTAATCACGTCGTCAAAGAAGTCACTGACACCACTTGTATTGAAAGTTCTTGATTTTTGTATTTTTCTATGATTTTTCTGTCGTAACAGAAGCAAGTACAGGTATATGCTTTAGATACTCGCGATCACTCGATTTTATTCACAGATATTTTATTTAAATTTCAATTGCAATGAAATACGTTCCTTTTAAATTTTTTTTTTTTTTTGGAGTAGAAAAATTATTTTCTTTGCCGGGAGAAATTTAGCTTGCAACTCAGATGCTGATCTGTCGAACGTTGTCGATCGTATGAATTGATCTTCGTTAAGTCGGGAGCTTAAATCCTATTGCCGACGTTTGTGGTGTTAGTGCGCTGTGCTGTTGGAAAAGAAGAGAATGCCGTCGCTGTGTTAGTGGAACATATGATCGGTTGCGCTTAAGAGCACGCACACATACACCCACATGCGGTGCGATCAGCAGGTGGGAATTGGAAACAGCAATGTTTCTCTTATATGAATGAGGCACTCTCTTTGCGTAGCCCGGTCCTTAATGGTATTGGTGAGTGCAATGCATACATTTTTGTTTGATTTTCACCTGGAATTTCCTTGATATTCATATTATATGCATTTCTATGATTTGCACCTTTCAGTTCTCTTATAGTAGGCGAGGAATATAGGTACGTTTTTGCAATACACACTCGTGTGTGTGTGTGTGTATATTCAGGGATCCCTTCTATGAACAGCTGTCTAGCATTGGCGCGGCGCACAATGGAGTTCTGTTGTCTTCATATGGGACAGGCGATAGGCCCGTCTGCACTCACAACCACCGAAGAGGGTGGGTATCTTTGGAGTTTCTTTTGTTAACCTATATCCGTGATAATAGGTTAACATTTTAATATGCAGGTATCGTTCATTGCCTCAGGTAGCACGAGGCTGGACGACGTGGACGCTTATTGGTTCAAGGGTATGTGCTGGATGTTGGATGACGATGATGATGGTGCTGATGATGGAGGCAATCGGAGCCTATTTACTATTCTATGGGATCCTGAGGGTTTGTTTTTATTTTAATTCTGTTTAGGCGGTTTCCTTCGTTTCAATGTAGGTATATGATCGTCTTCGGAGGAATACGTGTTTATTTCGATTCGAAGGAGTGATCATTTGGGTAATAGGTATTAATGGAAATATACTCCGCCTATTGTGTTATGTTATGTACCTATATGTTAGTTTTTTATGTAGAAGCCCCTTCACGATCGACTGTAAGTTTCGAACAGATGCAATCGGTATCGAGTGATGCACCCAGCAGCACAATATTAATGTTTAGGTATAATTGAAGGCACTCCAAAGGATTCTTAGAAGAAGTATGTATATTTTAATTGGAAAGTCTTTATTTGTTTTAAGGTTTCTATGTTTTGATTAAAAAGTTTTAGCACGAATATTCCTAAACTTGCAGAAATTTCCGAATCAAAATCACGTAATTTCCGGGAGACAACCTTTGCAGTCGCACTCGGAGCCTTTCTTCAAAACTCAATTCCACGACACGACATAGCTTTTCTACCGACAGTAAAAACTCTGAATCCTACTATGTTTGTACCTTTATCTTACAAAGAAGAATTGTTAAGTAAAGAAAATAAGTCCGAAAAATGACAAAAGAATTTTCTTGATAGAATATGATTTAGCTTATTGCCACTACAAATAGGTATAAAAAGAGTTTGGAAAGGGACACAATTTTTTTTAAACGGTTGCTTCATTTAAAAATAAGGAAATTTTTAAAATCCACTTTATATTTTCGTGTCAACCTGTACAAGAACTTGGTACGAATATAAAGTTTTAAAAGTTACATCTCTGGTGTGTCCAACTGGCACTGGTACGTCATAATCGACCACAAAAAGTGAACACTAAACTATCACTGTGGCACCTGTTGCATTACTCCCTGTTTCCGAATGTTTACCTCAAACATATGTATTTCAAATTCAATTTCCGTCGTTTTTCGGTGACTTTTGATATTTTTATTAAGTAGGTACAATCATAAATTGTTTTATTTTTGGAAGGTATGGGAACAAAACAAAAACAAAAAAAATTCCGAAGTGGACGAATTCCTTCTCCTGGATGTCAAACGAAAACACATAAAGTACAGTAGAGACTCCTTTCGTGATTAATAAATCACATTGGCTAAATCACTTTGGTGGGAATACCAATGGTCTAAGAAGAATCTTCTGAAGCTTACCGAAGGTAATTTTTTTTTCTAATCTTAAAAATGATAAGTTACGGGCTTTCTTTAAAATGCCTCGTGAAGAAAAGGCATCTCGCAAGAATCAGAGAAAATCCCTAACCTAATCATGTTGATTTTAAAAACTAACTAACACATAAATGTCAAAGGAATGACGCACTTAAGATCCTATCATAACTCTAACTCAATTTTTATTTAAAAGTTCTAATGACATTTGTATGCACAGTGACGTGTTTTGAACTTTGGCAATTTCCAAACTGCGTTTGACCAGTGGAGGGAACAGATTTATTTATTTTATTGAAAGTAAGTGTTAGCAAGTTGAAGTGCTAACACAGAAACTTGTACAGACATTTCTATTTGCGTCAAACATTTCTTTATCAAACTTAGAGATAAAACAAATGTTGCAATCTTGTTAGCAGATGTTTTTTTTATATCCAAAAAAGAATAGCCTCATCTCTAATGAGCCACGTCATAAGTATTTCAGTTTCTTGTGTTCGATCTAATAACCGGTCACAAATACCGGAATTTCAAAACTAGTGGGGCATTGTTTTTTCAAAGTAGGTATTTCAAATGTTTGTTGTGGGATGGAATTTTGGAAACTGTTGAGACGCTTCTTGTATTCATATTTTAAGTAAATGTTGACCAAGCAATTGCTTGTACCGCCTCAGTGCTTATACTTTTTGGTTGATCATTTGGGTGAAATATTTAAAAGATTGACTAAATTTTGATGTAATGTATTCGCCTTTCTGAAAGAGATGTACTTGAAAAAAATAAAAGGTTAACCATACGTTACAGCATAAAGATACAGAGGCAATAAACTTAAAAGATGATACATTAAAATCAATTCTATAACTATGCCTATTTTACAAGTACAAACATGGTAAATGTTCTGAGGAACTTAAGGAATCTGGGATACTTACATAATACACAAGTGCAAAATCCCCAAACCCCAAAATCCCCACCTTTTGAAAAATACCCCAATTGATTATCCACAAGAAAATCCCCAAACGTTTTGCAAACGCAAAATCCCCACAGTAGATGACGATTATTGTACATTCCGATTGTACACAGACGACGATTGTACATACATGTACAAGTTTTAGTAATAAGACCAACATTGCACCCGCCCCGTAATCCAACAGTAAACCGAAGCAGGGGGGTTGCAGGGGGGCAGCATGCCCCCCCCCATACAGATTTCATAGTTTGAATGATTAAGTATTTTGGATTTGGGGATTTTCTGTTTGGGGATATTGACTTGGGGATTTCAGTCTGGGGATTTTAATTTTGGAGTTTTCGTACCCAACCCAAGGAATCTTTGTCTTGAAACACATATCTTTACATCACCTAGTTCATGTAACAGCAGCGTGGACGTTACATTATTAAAACTCCTTTGGCTACAACCTATACAAGATTACAAAGCCTTAAGTCTCACTGTCTGGGGAGACAGATAGCCAAATTGTCCTCGGAATTGCAATATTTGCTAGAAGATTATAAGCGAAATTGAAGTCTTCTCGAAATCGTTGGTTCTTTTTATGGATTCTTTCAAAGATCAATGCAACATTCGCTTTATTGTGGATCTGCGGGGTCGATTCGCTGAATGAATCATTGAGGTCGACACTTAGTAAGCAAAACGAACAAAAATGCGGTCTACCAGCTTCCTCTTTAACTCGATCTATTCACAAAAACACATTAAAACTTCTTGCGTTACACATAGTTGAGCGCGCCTTGTCTTCTGTTAGATATAAATTTTAGTAAAAGCTTTGAATGGAACCAAAATATACCTACCTATAAATTAAAGTTAATAAAATAGAATCAAATCCACACTCAGTAGGTAACTGACAATAGAAACTGGAAACAGTAAGTGCTTTCATGTAATGTATGCAGTCCTTTAAGCAAATCTACCTCACTTTCAAAAAGTACTTCAATTGAAACCTTTGGAGGCGAAAACTCAAAAAAAAATTCTAATGATGTCTCGGGCGATATCCAACAATTTTACTATAAAACTAATTGCATCCCGGTGCGAATATAAAATTACATATGTAGGTACCAAAAACACATATAGTCACTGTTTACAAAAAATAACACTTGTAGCAGAAACTTTTAGGGGTTTATAGAGTGCGCCTACTTCAGAATGAACTCCACGAACGACATCCTAGTGGAGATCAGAAGAAGAAATAACTCCATGTTGGTTCAAATCTCCTTTCTCATGCAGACGAGATGTGTGCTCAATGGAAACCCCATTCTGTTCCAGTTCATATATACTCACCACACCCAAAAATATCAATTCGCCACACATCGTGTAAATCACAATTATCTACCATTAATATACTTGTTATGTATTGTATACGCATTAAAGACTCTCCACAAGTTATGCACATTTTTATAGGTACATACTCTTCACCAGCAAAAGTGCATCTAAATTGGAATTTTATTTCACCATAAAATCGCCCATTTGCCATACCATAAAATTGCAATCATTATTTTCGACTATATATTGACAACAGCGAGCCATATCTCCTCAAGGCGGGCGCTGTCAAATTCTCCGAAAAAGACAAAATGATGTGGGCCATAAATTAAAACCATTTGACGTTGAGTTCTCTTTCTTTTGTTGGTGTTCGTCCTATAGGCGATAAGATTTCTTTTGTATTTTCTTTTCCTCATAACGGTTAACCTACTTTCTTCAGCGGGCAAGAACCTTTCGTGATGGTCATGGTAAGCACTCTGTTTAAGGACGGGGTAGTGTGTGGGGGAAGCCCTCAAACGGCTATCACGCGTTTTGTCCAAAATTCTGGTTTAATTGTGCAATTTAATTTATTTTCGAGGCTTGGCGTAGGTCTAAACTTTTAATGAATCAAGCTTTGTAGTTATATGTGAGTTCTGTAGAATATTGATTTAAGGTTTTTAATAGAGTAAATCATGTTGTTTTGATCCATAAACTAAAATGTATATTGGTTTCGACTTTCCTTTGTTGGACTGGATATTGACGTACCTACGCGTCCGAATATAACACATTAAAATCGGCGGTTGTCTTTCAGAGTCTATTTATATAACATCGGATGTTCCGCAAGGAAGGCACATTGGTCCCCTACTTTTCGTCCTTTTTGCTAACGATATTCCAACTTTTATACGAAATTCTACTTGTCTTTTATTCGCTGATGACTTGAAAATCTTTCACTCTACCTATTCAAAGTGAGAAAGATTGCTTGTTCCTTCAAGAAGATCTTAACAGTCTAGCTAAATGGTGTCAACAAAACCTTGTAGATTTAAACGTAGAAAATTGCCAAAGCCTTACCCTTAATATCTCTTAATTATCAATTAACTAACGTAGAGTTGAAAAATGTGCAAGTAAAAAGGTTCTTGGAATCATATTGGATTCACGTCTCACTTTTAAATGTCATATTGACATTGTCATTAATGCTAGGTTCTATTAGGCGCAACACAAAAGGATTTTCTGGTCCTTATGCCCTGAAGGTGCTATATTTTGCATAGGTAGTTTTAGATTATGGTAGTATAATCTGGAATCCGTATTACCAAAACCTCTTCAATAGAAAAATAGGATAGAAAGGGTGCAAAAAACCAGGCTTGTTTTTAAGAAACTAAGGTGGAATATTATAAGTATAATTTTACCTTATTCAACTAAATGCCTTCTATTTAATATAAGTATTTTAGTATAATGTTTATACGAGATATAATAAATTACCACATTATGTCCGATTTTACGTTGTAGCAATGTATTAAATTCTGTCATTGATAAAACTTATGTTTTTGAAAATTGTTCAAAAATTTATTTTAAAAATCAATTAATGTCTGTTTTGAATTGGAGCAATTAGCTAATCTAAATTATGATAACCAGTTTTAAGTTTATATTAAAATAATTTGGTTTTAAGTTGTATAAAAGAGTTTGTGTAGGTCAAATTGACATAAATAAATAAATAAATAAATAAAATTCAAAGCGAAATATCAACCTTTTCGAACTCACTCATAAGAGTTATTTTATTAAAATTCTGACTACCATTTAGAGTTACCATAGAAGAATGTAAAGACGAAATTTCAAACTCACGTTTTTGAGTGCATCTGCTGAAGTAGCAACGAAATGCAGATACACATCGTTTGGAAAAAAAAAACTTTAACAAGTGATTACCATTTTGTGAAACTACCATGAAAAGAAGTAATGATCTTGAAAATCATGTCAGAAATCCCACAATTGACCACTATCATTATTAAAAATACAAAACAATAGAGCGCATAACAATTTTTCCACTTCCTCTATATACTTACACTTAACTGCAATGACCAACTAATGATGTCCCTAAACCCAATCACAATCACCTGCTGAGCATCCGAACATTTTTACAAAACCTTTCCAACCACCGCAAGCCATAAAATTTTAAGCAAATATTTAAAAATCTACTCTATCCGCTGTGCAAGATCAAAGGACGTCGACCATCATTTGTTCCTCTGAAAAGGATTATGCACGCAAAAGCCAACAAACCAACAGCACATGACAAAGCCTCTAAACAGTGGCAGGTAGTACATTTTGCATATCCATTGTTGTGCCCGCCACTGTGTCCAAGTCTTTTGTTTACAAACAAAAAGCAAAGTTAATCCCTAAATTAATGAACACTGATGTCCTTTTTGGCTGGAAAAAAAACTACCAACCACATGCAATGCAAAGTTGTAGGCGGTGCCGGGTCCCAATGGTTTATGGATGAATATTTCACACATTTTGTCCTTTTTATAAAAAAAAAATAAAACACATTTCCCTTTTTGTCTCCATTCTCTCCTATCGATAGGATCAAGTTATCGCCTCCATAGAAAGGATGCATGTTTGTTACATCTGTTGACAAGATCCCTTTCCCATTCACCTGGAAAGTGATTACATCCTGAGTTTATGTTTTTATATATTTCGCTTTTTTTTTTAATGAAAATCAAAAGGAAACATAAATCTAATCCTTTTTCTCCGATCAGTCAAAGTGGAAGACTGTCAAGAGAAGGGTGTCCCTTATTGTGTACAAACGTACAAATGTCGTGAGCCAAAAAAAAAAACACACAAATGGTGAGGAAAAGGGATAAAAAGCGCGTGCTTAGCACGTGTAAATTGGGTTCGTAAAATCGAAATCAAATTTCAGCCAAAGAATGAAATATCATTGTTTGAAAAAGAGGACAAAAAGTTGTCGTTTGTCGTTAAAAGGAAAAAAAAGAAAAGAAAGAGAAATCCTATCGGCAGGCCGACAGGCGCTTACCTTGTTTATATTTACATACTCGTTTACGGCGCGTAAAAGGAAGTAGCAGTGGGTAGTTTTGTAGGGATTTGCATTTTCGATGATCCTTGAAGATGTTTTCCTTTTCTCATTATTTACACGGACAAAAGTAGCGGACCACACCGTTACCTCAAAACAAACCGAAATAGGTGTTCTTTTCATTCTGTAGTCAGTCAGTAACATGAGAGATCTCCTTTTCCGGGTCCATCGAATGTTGTTGGGGTCCGTTTCCTATTGCCGCGTGATATCGAGCGCAACTGCTGTTGTGTTGATTTTTGACGTAAATTGATGAGCGGCTGCCATAAGGAATGATGCAACTCTCACCCCTAGTGAGAGTGAATTAGAATACACCTAATGAAATCAAAAGGAAGACACACACCTTGGCAATGGTAATGGAAAGGTGAGCATACGCAAATGTTGTGCTGCGCAAATAGATGGGTATTTTAACGGTGAGGCACTCCTGAAACTTTCTAATAAAATAGTGTGGGGGAATTTAGGTCTACACGTTCCTTTATCCGGATGCATTTGCATTCCATGTGGTGTGGTCTAGGACGATACCTTCTTTCACAAGCTAATACGAGTAGTGTTGGGGGGAGAAGGAAACGACGTGTTTTCAAGCATCTGGTAGGGGGACCTCATTTGACTCTACAGCTACCTCGTCGTGGAGGGCTAAAATCCGCACATGTTTTCTTAAGTGTTTGGCTGCGCTTAAAGTGTGTCACAAACCTTAGGAGCTGTAACTAAAAAAGAGGAATTTTAATACGACTCCTGATAAATTGAAGTATCGTCATGGGTCTCGACGAATATGCCTGGTCTAGTAAGCTCAGTCCGTGACGGCTAAAAGCCTCCAGCTGCGCTCTTCCAAATAAGTTGGATTGTTCTTTGACTTGTGCTCGGCCTACTAAAGCGACATCTAGTCAATCCTTTGTTGTTGCTTCTTTTCATTCAAAAGTACTAAGCCAAAGACGTGGTTATATTTCCAAGCCATACTTGTTTTACTATTCTTTTAATATAAAGGTTACGAGTCACTGTTTTCTTAGCAGTCGCACGTTTGTCACTCACAAAGAAAATATTACCTCTACCCCACCACCACACAAATACTCCATCGATAATATACCGCTTGGAAATTTCTCATTAAATCCCCATTCCGCTTATATCAAACCACAATATGCGAAGTTTGCAAACCAGAGGACACGGTGTACAGTCTCCGCAAATTGCGTTAATTTATCTGATGCTAACCATCCAATTGTCACTTCCGCACGACCTAATTTTTTTGCAAATATCTCTGGACAATCCAAGCAGAAAAAAAGCCAAACAAATGACACAAACTGGTAAAAGTATCCGTAAAATCATAACAAACAAAAAATCAAATTGGGAGCAACAAACTTTGTGGTGAGCACGCCGAAATATAGGTCACTCATATAGTCTCTGTCAAGGTGGTCGTAACCGTAACCGTAGCTTTAGCCCATGAGGCATTAACTCTCTTACAATGCGAGTGACTCAGTGTCTCATCCTCAGTAAGTAGTAGTACTAATAACCAAGAACAACAACCAGAAGTGAAATTTTAGCGAAATTCTTAAAGCAAACAAAAGCAAAAAGAGAGGGTCATTACAAATTTGATGATCCCCTTTATGAGCAGTTTAGTTCCAACGGAATCTAGGCCACGGTAAAAGTCATCTGATTGGTAAAGTGCAAAACAAAAGAAAAACAAAAACATCAAACGACTTATGAAAAGTTGCTAATGCATGCGAACTTCATTTAGAATTCCAATGAGGAAATGCCATGGGGATATTTTTCATTTGAACACACACACACACACGTGTACAATGCGCACACTCTGGATGGGTGCCCCCAAAGTGACAGTGGGACTAAGCTGGGATCGAACACTCTCGCCCACCTCATGTTTGTTGGTTCGTCGGGCCTGGTATGTATGTAACGAGAAGGACCCCAACCCAACCATCGGCGCATAATAATGTGATGAGCCACATTGTGCATACAAAGCGAGAACATAGCAACTCTGCGAATGCATTCCCATTCTCATAGTCGAAGGTGGACTGGTTCCAGCTTGGGCTGTGGTTAACGATGATATGGCAGTGGTACCAACGCGTACCAAGAACCAAGTCCATCGATTTGCAGACGAAGACTATAATGATCATGTCGACGATGTTGATGGGCACTGGGTGCCCGGTTGGTTCTTGGCGAAGGGGCGGCCAGCACTCTAGCATAATGCATGACTCAATCGGTATTCTGCATGTGCATGTATTAATACAGCGGCTTGGGCGGTTTTGTGTTTGTGCATTCGCGCATCTTCTCTTCCTGATATTGACCTAAATTTAGGTCACTCGAACGTGGAGTGTGCACACAGAGTGAAAGAAGGAATCATCCTGTGGTGGCATTTATTAGCCATCTTTACAGTTGAACTATTCCGTTGTTTGTCTTGGTTTTTTCTTGTGGATCTTGGACATTTTTTTTTCTACACTTTTTCCTCCTTGACGTCTTGATGTGCTTGCATTTCTGTTGGGTGTGACCGATGGTTTTGTTTCATGTTTTATGTCAATAATAGGCGCTTAGCACAGTTACTTTATCGGAGTTTGTAAAGGGAGTGGTAGGTATTTATGTTCTCAATTGAACTTTCGTTACATGGGGGAAATTTGACAGCTACTGCCAAGTCTAGTTACTAAGCTTTAAGTGCGAAGAAACAGCAGCACTGTAACGCTCTATCGTAATTTATTAGCTGAGAGTTGTCTCGCAATCTTCAAAAATTTAGACCCTTTGAATGAATTCCAAATTGCAGAAAATTTGAGTACAAGAATTATGTTCTTATTTGGTGACAAATTGCGTAACGCCTGTCACGCGTAGATCAAAAAATAATAAGGTGCAAAATTCACCTAACTCATTGTTTTAGATGCAAGTCAATAAGATCTTTCATTTATTGCGCATCAGGGTAATAAGGAATGCAAGGCACCTTCGGCGGAAATCTTCTTCTTCCAGTTCAGTTGGGATCAACATTTTTGATTAACCCACCACTTTCTCCTATTAAGGCCTCGTATGCTTAGCTCTTTATGTACGAGTGAGAGAAAATCTGCTTGTGATACACATTTATAGACTTCCGAGAAATTCAGATCATATCATTGAAAACCTCATCAAATAGACAGATAGAAGCACCAGCCTGGTGAAAATTGTAAAAAAAAAACAGTGCCATCTTTCGGATTTCATTCAAACTACTCTTTAAACACTGCTACCTGATAAAAAGATAGTGACAATTTTTCAAAAGTCGAGTAGTTTTTGAGTCAATGCGCAAGTAATGCCATTTAACGATTTAAAATTTGAATTTTGTCCAAAACGTCTTTAGATATTAAAAAGAGGTTGGCAGCAGTAACTTTCGTAACTTTTTTTTATTAGTCTCGTAAACAACATGTAAATTCGTTTCAACACCATCACAGACCGCCTCCCTTTGCAGTCGACCACTGGGTTGCACAATTTAGCACTTCTGTAAACAAATGTTTTATGTAAATTGTTTTAAATAAAATCGAAATCCCGACCGGACATCCATCGGAAATTAGTCAAAATTATTCCTTTTCAAGTGAACCATCTTACAATTGCCACAGACTGGACATAGGGAACAGCAGGCTGCCATTCAAACAACATAAAGCGCTGTTAAAATAAATGAATAGAATATAGAATCATTGACACCGCGCTGTTCAATGTGCATTCCTGTCGGAGAGTGAATTTAAATCAGAAACCGGTATACGACTTACGTATGCAACTTTTGTGGTCCAAGCGAACATGTCGCAACTCAATCTCCTGCATTTATGCGAAAATTATTTATCACGTGTGAATTGGAAGTGCGGCTGCCAAAGAAAATTGAGTTCACACTTGGCATGTATTGTCCTCATTTTAAGGTGTAACCGCGTAACTCCATATTTGAGCCGCGTTAAGTCGCATTGGCTATATTTTTGAATAAACTATCTCGAGCACTCCTAACTGTCGGAAAGGTCGGAAAGTATGTAAAGTGCTAGCCTCAGACATCACACCCACGGTACAAGCGTACAGTAGGGCGTTCATACAAATTCGACAGTTTCAATCGAAGCAAGTTGATTGGAATTTCAAATTTTGCACGCTTCATCCGGAATGCGAATTTCATTGTTTTTCAGCCGAAGAGTATGACTTAGTCCACGTGTTTTTGAGTATGCAAAGATCATTGCATCGAGAGGATATGCAACTGGGACTATCAAGTTTAGACAAATTGGTAAATGACTTTTCGTAAGGTTGCGAAACAGCGAATATTTCAGTCATTCATACCGCATGAAATTTCTAAACGCTAATAGGTGTGGAATTTCACTTTGCTGGTGAATTCCAAAAAAACCTTCAGCTTTCAATCGACATGAGCATGCAAACTGGGTTATAAAACTTCGGTATGGGTCTTTGAAAATGCGACTTGCTTACGGGGCTTAACTTATATACCATTTTCCAAGATGGCGCAGACTATGGATAACAGCTAGTTGAGGATCTCTTCCACTTGTGCGCACTACCTAAGACGAGGTCTTACCTACCGCATCCGAATGAGAGTCGATGGCCAGAAAGTTGTTAAACTCACGCTCTTTATGTCTTAGACTACTATAGTTCACACATTTCAAATGAAGAAAAAATAATCAGTATAGCACTGTGTTAGAACACTTCAAATAGCTACTGGTGTCTTCCTTCACTATTATCCATGTTTCTATGCAATAAGTCAGGAATGGACTTTTGAACGTCCATAGTATTTCTTGACAATCCTCACTATTAAATTGCCTTCTTAAGCCAAAGTAAGCAGCGTTTTGATAGTGCAATTCTTCACTTGGTTTCAGATATGTGAATATGATTTATTTAACTCATAGCGAAGCCTATATTAGATACAGTCCCGAACTACAAACAAGTTTAAGCTGTCTATTGTGATACTTTGTATGGTTTTTCAATATTGTGTGTTGACAGCAGGTCAACACGTATTACAGATTTCACAATTAAACCCATTTTTGACGCCTTTGTCTTAATATTTGCAAAAACACCTCAATGTTTGTGCGCATTGCCGTCAAAACAATATTCGTGTGTTCTTTTAAGCTTGGACACATTAGAGCTCTGAAGTTTTGGTTTTTTTTTTTTTTGGAGCATGATCCCAGAATAAAATTCCTGCGATAAGTACCTACTTCAACAACCTATTTAAAAGATCAATATCAGAACTAAATTGCAATCGTGCAGTAGATGCATTTTTACACATTTGCCGCACGCCATTTCGTTTGAGCGGTCCAACGTCCCGTCACCGAACATCACGCAAAGAGGTCCATTTTTGATTTTGCATAACGACTTGCACGATAACAATCCAGCATCGTTAAATAAATCTCAGCTTATACTTAGCCCAGTCGATAATCAGTTGTAGTGTTTGCTTTCTGTCCTCAGATTATTGAAACCACACTCACAATGAATGCATTTCTCCTCTTGATCACCACTCCACTGTGTGATCCAATTACAAGTTCACAATGTCACCAATTAGTATTCAAAAATCTCAACTTATCTACCTAATAAAAGAAAAGACAATCAAAAGAGAAATTATTAAGATATCCGCCCACACTAAATCACACCATGGGCTTCGCAGCTCCATAGCCTGTCAGAGCCTCTCTACTTAGCATAATTGACACGATTCAAATTCTTCCGGACTTGACAAAGAAGCCATCAAAACCTCCCAAAGAAAACAAAAACACAACGAATCCAAACACCATTCGAAGACGAAAAGAAAAAGAGATGAAAAAAACTTCAATTCCAAGACTCTCCAAGGCGAGAGTCGGGTACTTGAGGCTCACAGCTCAGATCTTAATCCATCCATTTCGCGTTTCAAAAAGATAAAAACACAAACAAATGCCTAAACATAGCACCGTCGCATATCGGGGCTCTCTTGATGGAATAAAACTCTATACCGCCGCCAACCGGTGTGGGAAAGCTTATGGCAAAAGGGGTGGTGTGGCGATCGGGACGACGACGCTAAGGTAAGCAAAACACCACCAACTGTGAACGAAGAAATAGATGGTATGCACCCATACAGAGCATGACTTATGTTTCGTACACACCAGCAATAATAGCAACAACAACAGAAATACCGAACACCATAAGATCAAGAAACAAGAAGAAGAAGTAAATGAGTAAAAATAACCTCAACTAAGTTCACTGGGGCGAGGTTGAATGAACTCGCTGCGATGTGAATATAAAAATTGTTTTTCATTTCCCCAACAGAGCACCTCGCCAATGCTCTTAGGCTCCACAGTGTGTGCTGTGGGGTAGGTACTCTTTACAGTACAGCTCCTCTCGAAGATACAAAGAGAGCTACGGTTAATTGAAGAGTGAGCAAGCGCACTTACCTTGATTGGGCTTCGTTCGTCTCAATCTCAATTCATTGCGACTTGCGAGCAATTGCACAATGGCATTCATTTGTCTGTTGTAGTGGTGGTGACCGAGATAAGAGAATTAAAGGTGTAATCTGACCACGTGGGTACAGCAAACACCACCCTAAAACCTACACTGATAATAAACTACTAAGAGAATCACATAAATATATATTTCTCTCTCTTCCCTGCCGGTATCATTGAACTGCTGGCTAGCGACGAAAACCAGCTGAAGTTCGGGCCCCTTTTTGGAGTTCGTGATGAAATGCACGACAAACTAATTTCAACCGAACTTGATGTGACATATCCTTGAAGATTCCAAGTTCCCTTTTCCTCTAGACTAACTGCCAAAAGACACAACAAAACATTAGTCATCTTTGGGTTGCAATTGGACTTGTGTCTATTCGAGCTCTGGGTTGGCAAGCCATCAGTAAGCCCACTGGCATGTATATTGTATACCTATGTAGCTGTAGCACGAATGGGGTCAGCACGTGAAGCAAGCTCAATCAGCAACCTAAAGGTCTATGAACTTTTTTTTTCCAACAAACGAGTGTATGCTACTATTTCACACTAGAGAAGCTTACATGCTATCGCATTGTGCGTGCGTAGGTGTATTTGTTCGGTAATGAGTTTGTTAATGCGATGTCATGAGTTACGAATGGGACGTGATGGAGGCACAGTTTTTATTTCGGTGAATGAATGCAATGAAAGCTTATGGTGCGGTGTAGGAGCATTAAACACACACGTGTGCACTTTGAAGTTTGAACTGATGGGTTATTTTTAGTTGCTGCATGAAGGCACACGTGTGTTAACGGTGCCCATTGTTTGGTGGCCGGTTAGAATGGCTTCAATTTATTATTTGCAAAGTGCTAAGACGTGCTCCAATCCGTGTAAGGTAGCAGATTACTGAGCGAGCAAAGTACGCTCAAGAACAAGGAGGCATGGATTGTAGGTAATCACCGATCATAACCTCGGTTTGAAATAAGTTCAAAGTAAAGCGCACTTTTCACATGAAACATTTGGCATATAGCTAAAGTGATATATACTGTGGTTCGTCATCAAAACAGCATTCGACAAACGAATTGCGGAAAGAAGTTACCCTTTTCCCAAAGGATGGAGTATGACACACAATTCGCCTCATGTGTCGAAGTCTACCACAAAGTAAATTTATTATTGTTCGTTCCTTGGCAACGGGGTAAAACACTACACAATTCGTAGTGAGTCATTAAGCTCGTTTAAATGTGTTTTCCATGGGTGGGGTTTTTTTTTTTTTTTTTCTCTTGTCACCTGTCAAATGAGGTTACTTAATAAAACGATGTCAATACCTAACTCACTTCAGAAAATGTGGTTTCTTCTTTTAGCTCTGCTATAAACTGAATAAATATTTCAGGAAATAAACTGCAAGAAATGTGCGAAATGTTCCCGTAGGTATCTTAGCGGGGGATGAATTTCATCCAAATGTGATATGCAGAGAGCCACGTCAGCTCCAGCAACTAGCTCTACGTTTCTACACCCGGAAAACCAGAAGAATATGCTCTTGGACCGAGGCGATATAGTTGGCCCCCGAAGGACTTAGGCATATTTGTAGAACACAAGGTCTTATTCGCGATCTTGCTGTCGATAAAGGTATGATTTTTTTTCCATGCCGACTGATATGGGAGCAGCTTACGAGTCGATGTTAGAGACTCAGCGGGCAGACACTGAATGAGTTGACTATAGTAAAAACAGTTTAGAAGACGCCGGCTCCCACTCCACAGTCCACTTTAAAACCATCAGCAAAAATTGGTATTGCGAACTTGTTCTTTAAAGTGTAATTCTTTGTTTTCGTTCCTGAATGGAGTCTCACAAATGCCTATTTTCGGTAGGAACCTCTGTTTGCTCACATGAATTTTCTTCTGAGAACTGAGTCAATCTATTTGCTAATTAATTCTTCTGCACCTATACAGCAATGAGAACCTTACTAAAATCGCATTTCATATCTAAGAAGAGCTTAAAGAATGTCTATTGTTGATGTTAGACCTCCCAATAGTTTTCGAATTCCTTCTAGGGGGCGGCTTCTGTCAACTTTTCTATAAGTTGGGTGTGCGTCTCAGCTACGTATCAATTACCACTGTGCAACGACCAACCTTATATCGGCTGTGGAGTTAACCTTCAAGTTCATCAAATACTTACACCTCGCTTGTTCATAGCATGATAATAGCTTAGGTTGAGGTTTTAAAAATCCCAATATAGTCCCAAAGGTCCCATACAACTTCCTAGAAAAATAAGCCCCAACCGTTGGTTACGGTGAACCGAGAGTGCTTCAGATACGCGATTACTCAAAGCGGCTTGGACAGATAGGACTTTTCGTGAGGCACCGCAAACCCTAATACCCACTAACATCATAACAAAGTTCGCCGAATTCAATTGTCAAGATTCGCCGCTTAAATTTTTTGTTAACTTTAGTGGCGCTTGAGTATACTTCGGGCCTCGCGAGTCTTCAACCTTACTTAATCCATCCCTGCGGATGTAAAGTGAGCAATGAATTTTAAAATCTCTACCCATGTTCCTCAGTTGAACAAATTTACATTAAACAAGGTCCAAAACAAAAAACACGATGCATCCAATTTTTGTTTACAACAGCGCTCATTCACTTTGTTTTAAATGCACCACATGCACAAACACACACACCATGGTGGCCCATAATCCCTTTTAATTGCCATTAATTAAGAAACTTCCCCTTCAATTTGTTTTACGACTCCGAAATCACAAATCTCCACAATAAGGGTCATACGGCTAATTTAATTGCCTCGCGCTCAGCCTAGTGTCTCTAACTTCGTCAATTGATACTTCCCTCCAATCAAGCAACCTCTTAATGATAACTTCCGCTAATTTGAGACAATGACAGATAACTCTCTCTCTCTGCGTGTATGGATGACAGTTGCGTTTCGTCATTATCATCATCTTCATTACCATTCGTTCACACACAGAGGCGCATCTACCATACCAGTCTCAGGCAGCGCAACATAGTCATTGATGTGTCGGTTAACATGGTCTCTCTGTAGTAGGTAGCCATAGCCACTGCGCCGCCGCAACTATATTCGTAGTCGTAGCCCCAGATCCCAGTCCAACAAAGTGTCAAGTTCTTCTCTTTCTCTTTTTATCGTCGGGTTCCCTCTGCAACACTTCACGAGCCCTAAGCCGACAAATTCTCCATTAAACTGGAATTATTACGACCGGGAACAAATCGTTTGGCTCATAAACTGACGACGACAATGACAACGACGAGTGATGATGGGTCCGATGCACGCCAGGAAGGCAGCACTCGGTTTCCTATATTTCTTGGGAACTCAACGAAGTAGAAAGCTAAGCTGCTGCAGCGCTAACTAGCTTAGCAAATTGCACTTGCCTCACCCCCTCGACAGCCCCCTTCCTTTCGCATACTATATAAAGCGAACAATGTGATACAACAAAACCGAGTGTACTCGTATATGAGTGCGAATTAAAGAGACAGCATAGTCCCCCTTGGTGTCGGTGGATCGTGGAGGGATGAATGGCATGGGAGAGGTGGTTTCGGAAAAGAGTCATGTTGAGGTTTTTAACCTCATGACGAGCATTATTTTCACCGAAAGTGAAAGCGGCTTCTTGGTGGCTACTAGCAACTATAATAACAAACAATAAAGATGAATACAAAAAGGAACAGCCAAAGAGGCAGAGGAGGAACAGGAAAAAAAAAAGACATTGTACTCGTACATCGACTGCGTTTGACACGCGAGACGCGAATACCATCCTCCATCGCCTGCAGCACGGAAATAAAATTTATTATTATCTGTAGCCGGCGCGGGTGGCAGAGATACTTTTGTTGACGTCGTTTTCTTTTTTAGTCGTCTTGTGTGTGCTCATTTTCGTGCACAGGAGAAGAACCCAGATTTCATTGGCATAGGTTGAGGCTGCAAGCTGCAACTGAAGTGATTTAGATTTCTTCGAAATGGTGTGAGACACATTAAGTTAATTTGCCATTAAAATAATTGTTAGCTAATTTATTCGCATGCAGCTCATGCAATGGACTTGAATGAAAATCGGGTTACAGTTGTAACTTTTAAGATAGACTATGGGAAAATGCACAACCTCTTCTTTTCTGCAGAACTTACACTCAGATTGTATTGTTTTTATTTCGAGAAAATGAGTGCAATCGCAGATTTTTATTCAACATTTCCCGATTTCATTGATTAATGATGACAGCTTTAGTTAGTAAGAAGGTTATGTCTTAGTTGCAGCTTCTTTCCGATTTCCAAATATTGATTTAAGTATTGTGTATGAAGAACAGAATTCCTCTGAACTGGCTTTATTTGGACTATGTTTATATGATTTGGGTTATCATCTGACTTCAATTGGCATTTTATGTTGCAAATAAAAATTTGCGATCAACCAATGAACTTCCAGCTTTAGATGAAAACTTATTATAAATTCTGTAAAATGTATTTAACACTAAAGCCGGATATCGTGAGCTTTTATCGATCGAATCCATTCGATCCCTATTTCTTTTCCTAGTCAATAAAACATAAACGGAGGTACGAAAGTTAATCAGTGAGGTATAAAAACTGCACAGTTATTTATCTTCGGCAGTTTTGAGTTCTGTCAAGGTGCTCAGAAATCAGCCTTTAATAGAAGAGTAGGTTAGGTTATTTAATTTTTGAGTTTATGCAGGTTTTAAGGTTTTAATATTTTGAAGGGTTTGTAAGTCGCAATAAAAACAAATCTAAAAATATGACCAAAAATTCGTAAAAAAACAGTTGTTTTTAATCCGAAAATGCGTCCAAAATGGATTCCATTAACCCGTCGAAAAACAAGTCGAAATGAGCTCAAAAACGCAACCAAAATGAGCATTTTTTCATAAGTTTGTCCAAGGAAAAAGTTTCCAAAATCGTTTCGAAAATCACTGCCAAAAATACGTCCATGTCGACAAAAACTTTAAAAATACCTAGCTTCCGAAAAAAACACATACTGCAAAAATGTGTCCAAAAATTCGATCCAGAACGCGCTCAAAAAAAGAGTCCATAAATGCATCCAAAAGCTGTCCAAAAACACTTTCAAAATTTTTTATTTTCAACGACTAATGCTGGACAGTTTTTCCTAAGCTATTTATACAACATATCTTAAGAAAAAAGTCTTCAAAAAATTGTCAATCAATCGACTATGCTGCACTAATCCTAACAGGTAAAGTTAAAATTAATCATAAGAGCAATTAACCTTGACCAACAACGACGTTCCTCAGATTGCACAAAGAGATCTAAACATCACCGACAATTAGCTGGATATTGCACACTGACTCCTCATACAATTTTCTGTTCAAAACTTCATTAATCAAGAGGAAAATCCTCGCCTCTTCAGCCGTCAAAAAGAGTGTCAACAAATCATTAATCTTACTCTAGTCCTTACACTGTCCCCATCGAAAAGCATAGGCTACTTCAAAAACTGCCGATCGAATTAGAAACCTCTCTGTCGATTTAAAAACATTGTCAACAACCATTAATTTTCGAAAAATACACCGCATTGGTGTCCTTTCATCAAAACCACAAAAGAATGTCTTCCATCCGACATCCTGATATTATATAAACGCATTAGGACAGCACGAGAAAAAACTGCAATACGGAAACGTCTGCTCTATGCGGTTGTTTTTGGTTTTTTATCCCGACGATCGGCACAAAAAAACTCACCCCTCGCGGATATGGTAAAAAATCGAAATCGAAATTCCTGTACTTGAATTTTTTTGAATCCTCCTTCCTTTGTAAAGAGGCAGAACGTTTAAACACCCACATCGACATCAGTTCTTACCAGCATCTTTTTCATTAGTTCTCTTCGAGATACGTATCTATGATGTTGTGCGCAGCGCACCCTTGGCAGCATGTGTCTCGAAGGACAACCAAATTTCAATGAATAGGTTTTTTGTTGCCATCAATGAAACTGAGAGTCGCGCACACTTTCACTGGGTAAATTATTGTACGACATAAAAAAATCGTATCCTTGAGGAAGTAAATCGCAATATTATGGACCAGTTGGTGTGTTTTTTATGGGATGTGCCATAAGGTAAGGCAAAAAAAAAACATCCGTGCACGCACGAGTTTTTTAAATCACATTGTTGTGGTTTTTTGTTCGCTGTTGTTAATCTTAGATATTTGAGATGATCGAAGCGCGTGCCAATCTTAAGAAAGGAAGAGTCCACATGCTATTCCACTATTCATTGTTGTGGGTTGATGTTGATTTTTTTTTTTAATTTCATTTGCGTAAAAAAATTCAACTGATTTTTTTTCTTATTTCAATTCGGAACCATCTGGAGCGATAGCATCTGATCGCAATCGCTTTCAATTTCTCTATCAGAGAAAGTGAAGTGGATCGTCTTACAGTATAAAAGCGATATGTTTGCGATAAAGGAAGTAATGGCCTTCAGTTAATTTGCTTTGGCCAATAACAACGAAGGGGCCTAACTTTACTTGGTTTGTAATGAATGATTAAAAAGCATTTTAGTGTGAAAACCTCTTTAGTGCACCTGCACATCTGGTAAGGCAGTAAATTGTTTTTATATTAAGACCCTTCCTTGGCCTGCGATTTATTTAAAACATTTTTTTAAAAATTATGTCCGAAAACTGAGAAACTTATCCAGGACAGTTTAATTTTCTGTATGTCAGACGTTCGACGGTCAGTTGAGTTTAAGAAATGTTTCGGCGGCGCAGTGTTTAAGGTTTTAAGAGATCGTCTACATTCGGAGGCTTAGAGAAAATGAAGACAATGAAGGCAGTTTGATAAGTCAGTGATTTTTTGAATTTTTTGCTCAGTAACTGTAAATTTTTATTTTACTATCGTCAACACTGTCATCTCTTATTAGACTACTGTGAAATTTTGAGTAGCCGGCGTCATTTACTTTGTGTTTGAGAGCTATTTAAAGCAATAAACCTCTACAATTTAAATAAAAATAGAAAAAAAGAAGAATTTCGTGTGCTGATTAAGTATTATTTTTTATTTTTTTTGCGCCATTTTGTAGCCGTTGACAAAACATGCGGATCCACCACAACACACCAGAGACCAAGGAACAATCAAAACAGTTGGCTTCTACAGACGAACGTGCACCAAAGAAATCTTAAAAGGGTCTTTCTGCCAACAAGGTCATGGCCACAGTATTTTGGGATCCACGCGGTATCATTCACATCGATTACCTTGAGAAGGGTAAAACGATCACCGGCGTCTATTATTCAAAGTTTTGGATAGATTTGATACTGAATTGAAGCAAAAATGCCTGGCAAAGAAAAAAGTGCTGTTTCATCAAGACAATGCCCGGGTGCATACGTGTGCATTTTTCTCGAGATTTGGACCTTGCGACTAATTCCTTATTCCAAACCTAAAAAAAGGCTGGGCGGTAAGAGATTTAGGTCCAATGAAGAGGTCATCATTGAAACAAATCCCTCTTTTGAGAGTTTGGAGAAAACCTATTATTCGGAGGGAATAACATAATTGGAAAAACGCTGGGCTAAGTGTATCAAGCTAAAAAGAGATTATGTTGAGAAATAAAAAACTTTTGGCCAACAAAAAAATGTATTATCCAAAAAGTCACTGACTTATCAAGCAACCCTCGTATTTCTGTAGCTCTAATTTTACCAAAATAGTAGCTCTAAATTTTCAACGCTCCATTCATTTTTATGGATGCCGAATAAACATCGACACGAATCACCGATCTACAGTCGACCTGGGCGTAGTTCCCACTACCGGAAATCAGTTCATCTGACCAAACACCAATAAGTACTAAGTAGGCCTACTATGTACCTTCCAGTCGACCTAAAAATCCGGTTCATATACACTCAAAATATTTTCTCATAACTAAATTCTAAATGGTTGATGTATCCTACCGTCTGGGTTGGCTTGTAGAATCATCAAGGAATCAGATTCAAACTTCACTTTAAGAATACTCGCTGTTCCCGTCTGGCTTTGCCCGTACTAAGGTAAGGTTCAATAAAAATTTCGCAAATTACCGAAACAGCCAATTGCAAATTAAGACAAATTTTTTCCGTGAGGAATTACTAAAGTCTTGTAGAATTTCTGACAAATACAATCTCACTGTACCTATATGGCGATAAAAATTAAAAGAAAAAAATCCTGTGCAAAATGTATGGAAAATTAAATTTATCGAATTTTTCAATTTCCCTTTAGTAAAGTAATTGATTCGTTGACAGATATCTCCAACCAAACCTATTCCATTACCTTTCAAACGCTTTCTCTTTTTCTTTTTTTTTTTAATCACATCACTAGCGTATTTGTGCGATAGAAACAATAAAATCTGTACCAAAGCTTCCAAGGTATGTAGGTACAGCAAAATTACAGAATAGACATACCCAGACCCACCCTTACAATATGTAGGAATGGATACCTACATTTATTATCGAAAAAAAGGCACCAAGTACTGCACCCATCTCGTTCCAAAATGAAAAAAAAAAATGCTTCAGTAGATACGCTCCCATAATTTTCTCAGCATCGCTCTACATACAGGAAGAAAGCCAAACCCCTATCACGTCAACCCTGTAACAAACTACCAAATAAATGTAAACAAGAATCAACTTCGTTCTTATTACTACAACTACTCTAAACAACTTGTAATAGATGAGAAGAGTACTGATAGGTCTGTAAAACCTACCAGGCTAGCATCAACTGCTTCGTAGCCGGTAGGTGTGTGATTCCTTCCAGCAGAATCCCTTTTTCTGCCACACACACCACGAAGTATTGGAAATCTCTCCACGCTTTGGCTAACCCTCTGACTATACCCTCATTCCTAGCTACTGTACTGCAAGTCCTTTTTCCAAAGAAAATAAAACATCCCAAAGGAGAAAACCCAGGATAACTCCAACATTCCAACGCCAGTCTAAATGCACTGTGCGCCTGGCCGATATTTCTACAGGAGTTCTTTTTGAATTCCAACTACGAACGAGGACGACATATACCAACGACATACAGACAAGGGACGTTTCCATACTGCAGATAAGCGAGTGTGACAGAGAGAGAGAGTTAGAGAGCCGGTGGATTAGGATACCAAAACCAAACCCTGAGATAGGGAAGTAGAAACACGGTGCCTACCCCACCAAGTAGTCTCTCTCTCTATATATCCTTCTAATCCGGCTTAGGGAAAAAGGAATTCCGCGAAATTCTTATCAAAACCCTAATTCGAACAGGATATCAAAATCTGCAGCAGCTCGCTCCGCAATGCGAATGAAAATTCAACGACTTTGTCACGATTGTGCGCGGTACATTTGAATTTCTCGCAGGACAAAAAAATAAAACATCCCTGTGGGCACGTCTGCTCATCTGCTAGCCTGGTAAAAAGTCGCGTCAGTGAGATGACTGTTTTCACATAAAAATAGAAAATTAATGACCTGCCGTACACACCGTTACGTGCACAAAACGCAGGCAATAAATCTAAGTCCTGCGGGGATTCGTGGAAATTTGCCTGGGTGGGTGGCAGGCCGGTGCTTAGAAAGAATTTTCTTTTTTCCTAATATTTCTATTCGAATATCTCTTTGCCAGGAGCCAAGAATCGGGCAGCAAGTCCGAGGTGCATTCCTTTCCCTTAAAATTCTAACCAAGGAGAAGATTGTGACGTATATCAAAATAGGTGAGGGGAAGTGGTTGGTGACTATTCCTTCCTCCATTCGTTGTAACGCTGACCTTTCCTTTTCACTTGCATGGGGCAACTTTGTTACAAGGATTCGCCTACTCTGCGCGATGCTATCCTGCTAGAGTGTGACGAGAATGGAAATTTCTTCAGTGGCAAAGCGAGAGAGAAGGACAGTGCTGCGCATATGTTGCTCCTTCGAAGCTGAATTTTTTCCTAAGAACAACACTACAGCCGTCTCCTGGTTGCCTGATAAAATGTGTGAAAAGATTGATGACTTGACATGTCAATGACATGACGTAATTGTCCCTCTCTCGGCAATGTCATTATTGGGTTGTTACTGCTTGTTATTGCTCCCACAGTTGTCTGATGGCCTGATTCGTATGTGAACCTGGTAGGTAAATCCTTGCAAATGTTTTTTTCTTTATTATTTATAGTTGACAAAAACAAACATTTTCGGGTGGGTCTTCTTCGAAGCTAATTTAAATTATTTTTTCTTAAATCGAATATTGTTGGCTGGAAATGTCTTACTACACGCATCCTGCTTGCCTGGTGAATTAAAGCCCTTCGATGGCTCTTTAAGGAAACCCCAATGAAAAGTTTAAAGCCTTCGAGGCGTGTGTGTGCTAAATCAGGCAGGGCAGATCCATTTTTCAATGCAGACACACTGGCTCCTCGAAAATGCTCAGTGCATTCAACCCTAGGTCCCCTTTGGGTTTACTCCTTTTTTTGCGCGAGCCAATCAAAGGCAATCATTTAGAGTTTCACCTTCTAAAATCCCTGCCAGCCTGGTGCAGGATAGTCAAATTCTAGGGGGAGCCGTGGAGCTTATGGAGCATTGGAGCATTTTCTACCCCGTTAGCCAACCAGCAAAAAAAGTGAACAAAGTGGGAGGAACCTACGGAGTCGTCTAAATTCGGCCTTTATAACGGGTGGAGAAGAGATAATGGAGATTTCCTTCCGTATACAGATATCTGTGAACCAATCCCGCAATTTGGAATTTGACAAAACAAAAAAACACTTCTACACTGGATAAAATGACGGGGAGCCGATGAACGGCAAGGAGGAGCTGCTCGACTTGGAATCCCAGGGAACTGTGCATCTATCTGGTTTAGGAATTTCCACTGGCATTTGTTGGGAAAAGAAGAATTCTAAGGATAACAGGAGCGAATGCGGCACAAAAGGTATTTCACTTGGAGAATGCCAGGCATTAGAACATTGGAATGTGCGACAGGAATGTTTGGAATGTTTGTGTGGAATTTTTGGCAACGCTATCGCGCGATTCGATTCGGAAATCAGAATTTAGTAGCTCGTATCCTTACATTCCACGCAGGACTTGAATTCGCAGAGATCTCACATTTGCCAGCATGGAATCCTAGGTATAATCATGGTGGCAGAATATTGTCAGTACAAAAGTAGCTTCTCCAGTGCGAGAGATGAATGCCAAATTGGCGAAGAGGTGACGGGTATATGAATGAAAACATCAGGACCGCAGATGGGATGTTGTTTGCCACAGCAATGATGATGGGGAGCATTATGTTGTGTAACCCTTTAAAAGACAGAATTGGTAGATTTATAATACAAAAATCTGCAATATATAAGATTTCAACGCGATGGAAGGGAAGAGCATGAGAAGTTAGGAATGTCACTTTACTTACAGACCAGGGTGGACCACCATCTCCCTCTTGTCAGACTGGTTCACAGCTAAGCTTCATCAAGGCGGTTTAGCATTTTATAAGTGCTATCTAAGGTGCTAGCTACAGTAGGTGCATTGTTGCTCTTACGAATGGCCTTCATCAATTGAGTCTTAAGCTCTTGCCCAAGATGCATAAAGCTCGTCGTTCAATCTTCTCATCCACAAGTCGTCCCAGAACCGGTATGAACTTAATTTCAAATGATTTTTTAGCCCGAAGTATCTGCGATTAGCCAGAGGAATTATTGGCTAGACCCTTTTTTGTCATTTTGAGAGGTAGACAACGCCTTTGAATCATTCGAAGTCATATCCGTCCAACATGACGTTCTGTGTAAAATGCTAACTTTAAGTGACAGAGCGTGTAATATGTTGTTAACCACAAGACCCACCACCTCCGATATTAATACTGGTGTTTACTTCCCCAACGTGGGAGTGACTTCAAGTCTCAAGTGTCATGTTTGTCCGAATGTACACAAACTGGCGTAGCGATTCGTGTACTTATACAGCTACTCAATATTTGTTTTGGTTTAAGTTATCGCAATCAGTGTAAAAGTGTAAAGGGAAACAAAACAGTACACACACAGACAGCACGAATGTTATTCTCGATAGGGGGTGGTTTTTTATTTATTTTTTTGACTGAACTCTGTCGCGCAATACTAGTATGTCCCCCTAACTGTCATGGAGCCACTTCACTTTTCTGGTATCCTGATGTATTTTCATATGCTTATGTATGTTAAATTTTAATATTATTTTCCATTTATGTGTTATTTGGAAAATAGCGTTCTCTGCTATTGTTCACCTCTCTTTCATGGCGAACAAGAAGGAAACAGATTCTCCGGGAAAGTTGCCCCCTCACTATGAGGGGTATACTTACCTTATGCAAACTGATTACATATTCATCATATACCTACTTCAGTTAATTCTGTTGGCCTATTCCAATGGCGACTCAACTTTCTCCGCCATTGTGACTTACCCAAAGACCGGCATACAGTTTGAAATATGAATACATTTCACCCCAATATACCCCCGTTTGAGGCTTCAAAGCGATTCAGAGCAACAGCACATCAAAGTCTCTTCAATCCACCCCTTGTATTCATTTATTCCGAGTTACTTTGAGTTTGTTGTACACAGCCCGCTTTGATCCTTTTCAAGCATAATGAATACAATAATAAAGAGAAATCAGTTCTCCAAATTAAGCGACTTCAAACGGATGTTAAACGTTTTGCTATCTTCAAAGCTCAAGATATGTTATCCCACCAGGCGAGCAGATCTGACAAGACTGAGACTTTGCTGGAATGTTGCCGAAGTTGTATAGGTAGGTGTAGTATAGCGAAAAGTTGGGGCTAATGTCGGCATTTCTGTTAGGGGTGTGTGCCATTGTAAGGTCAGGGGAAAAAAGTCGAGACATGCGTAAGAAATCCTGCAACCATTCGAAGGGGTGAAAGTATCTTACAGGAACTATGCCCTGGGTATAGCTACATGGGATGTCTGTGCGCCTGATGGTATCTAATATCAAAATTCTTCGCACGTTTTGATAGTGAATGTGCGGCTCTTTGTTGCGGACACTTCTAATGCCGCTGCCTGCATTAGAAACCGACTGATGTACTGCTTCTTACAGAAATGTGATCGGGTGCTGTTCTGTGGCCCGGTTATATGATATCCCAACGTGTTAGAATTCTAATGTTTCTCTTTTTCAATCCAGCCCAGAACAGCTGAGACGATGGACGGTGGAAAAGTTTGATACATTCTAATACATTCCGATACACCATAGCGTTGCTGGGCGCCTGGTGGGTACAGGTAAATTATGCAATCTTTTTATCACGTAAACGTTATGAAGTCGTGATTGATGGTGAAGGTGGGTAGTTACATGATGGCACAGGTGAAAGTCACAGATAGAGGACATTATAAGGTTTCTAACCCCTTTATAAATAAACTTTGTGTGGGGTCCTTTCACTAATTCGATATATCCACATATGGAGAACTAAGTCCATGCGGCAGTAGTCGCCTTCAGAAAAAACAAACGATTGGAGTGCAGCAGCAATAGCAGGCATCGCCCGCCATCCATCGGACTTTTTCTCAACCCTTGTTTGTTAGCATGCGCAGGGGGTCGGGTGGGTTCAGGTTCGCCTCAAACTTTCGCCAACACTTGCTGAGTGAATTTCTAGTTTCTCTTGACCGACACATGTGAGAATATATAGTGGGGAAAATGATAGTTTGAGGTTTTGCTAGGATTCCTGAGTGCCTGGATGGTATGTATGGTAATACCGATAGTGGGAAAACTAAAACAACCTTTTCAGCGGATGTACATTTAGGAGTGCTGCAATTTCCAGAAAAATGTTAAATCAGGTTGGTGCTGGTCCTTTCATTGTCAAGTTCCCCACCCCCTTCTTAGATTTTTCCCAAAGGGTATAGCATGGCAAAAATAAACGATATGATGGTAACATTTTTTTCCTAACGAACAGTCGAATTAGTTTCATATTTTGTTTTTGTTTTTTTTTTTTGCCCGTTAGAAAATTAAAAATAAATTAATAAAATTCCCGGAGAACACTCTCTTTTTAGCTGGGTTTCCATGAAAACATGCAGGGATGTCAGAGAAAAAGAAAAACAAATTACCATGCTTTCTTTTCTGACATCCCAACATCGGCTTTCTCTAATAGGGTTGTACCTGTGAATGTTGGAGCTCCCTTTTGGCTGAACAATTTCGATGGAAATCGTCTCCAATTCGGAACAGTTTCAGAGAGAGATGAAAAATAAAATGCTCGTCTTAATGTACGTTTAACAGTAATGTTATTTTTATCTTCATTTTGCATCTTTACCTTTGAGCTAGATGTGGTTGTCGTGTCTTAATTTAGATACGTTTACACCAACATCAAAGGACCGAGCTCAATTTCTTTTGTTTTCATTGCATTTTTTTTTTTAATATTTTCGTCAAAGCTGTGGATATTAAGAAGTTTAATATACAATTATTGATTAATAGATTTAGGGCACTAAAGATATTTTTAGCTTATTTTTTTTCAATAAGGCCTTGGTCCACCCCGGGCATAAAGCTCTTTAGTCCTTATATCAATTATGAAGACTTCGAGCTCCCTTGAAAGAAAGATTAGATGAATGCATTCATTTACCCATGGGATATCCCCATCGTGTCGTTTTCCAAGGAAGTCGTTTTATTTTTGTCCAGAAATGTTTATATACATATTCGAGTTACAAGGCTCAATAGTAAGTTTGGGGAGGAAATACCTATATAAAAGAATATCCTTCAAACTCACACATGACATTACAAATAAGCTTCCTTCTTAAGGGATGGAAAACGATTATACCACGAGAAACGACTTTACAAACACTTTTTAATAGATAGAGGAAATTTTCCTCCTGAGAGCGAATGCTGCTCCCCGACTTTTGGTCATGATGACACTGCCCCTCCCTCGATGGCTATCAACAAACGTTCCCTTTTCGTTTCATACCCACGCTTAGCACCCTCAAGGATGAAAACTAGGTCATCAGAAATGGAACAGGTATATCAACATTTTTATAGAGCAAATCCCGTCCCTATTCCTGCAATGGTGGGTGTATGGTGTTAAAAGTACGACCCGTCTCTGATCTCCCTTATTATTGTTTCACTGTTTACATTCCTTTTACAGCCAGAACAGATGATTGAAGTTGTTTTATTTTTTTTATGTTAAAGTTAGCCCTTATTACAGTCCGAAGTTCAAACGTACGAGTATTTTTATTATACCGATTATACCCCCGTATATTTTTTGCCGCAGAGTTACTATAAAAGTAACAACATTGTAACGGAATCATGGGATGACATACAATGTAGGACGTTAAACTTGGTGTCCTGAAAATAGCACATGGGTTTTAGGGAACATGCGATTGCAGTCTGAAAGAGAGTGGGAGAGAGAAATTTCGAAAAGGGAAAAGTTAACAACGTTTGGAAAGAGAGGAGAAGCTTCGGTATACCTAAAGGAAAGGATGTGGTGGGACTAGAGTCAGAGTGGGACAAAATAAAGTTCACAGTTCTGGTTAAAAAATTGGAAAGCATTTTCAGTTACATGGCAGGCGATGTAATGGCAACTTTAAAGTGTTGCTGTCGTTTCTGTTCGGTTGGTAGAAAGCGATTTATAATCAAAACTCGAGCCCCTTATCAACGCAGGTTGTGAGTAGTCAGTTCTGTCTATATGACAGATGTCGACCATGACACATGCCACTAATGCTCATTGAATTCCATGGCGAAAGGCCTGCTGCATAGTGCACAAAGGCATGTTGTTGTCCACCGCAATTGACCCATCAATCAAAAATCGTCCACCTCCAGATTTTCCACTTCATTTCCTCATTCAAAGCGACGACTGTAATCCGCTTTTTAATTGAATACCTGGCTAAAGGTGCTTAACCGCCCAACAAAATAGACAATGTCTCAGGAAGTGCCCATCGGTCAAAATCGGTAGCAATAAATGGCCACAACAATAACCCAATTGTGAGCGGAATGCAAATCGCATTATTAACGCCGCAAATAGCACATTTGGCACGATGTCCTTCATAGCTCATCCCGAATTAATCGATCGTGTTCCTGTGAAAGAATGCAACAAACATCAGGCAAATAGGTCCGGTTTGTGAGCTCGTTCCATTGAGCCACATTACAAAAAAGAAAGACACGAAATGACACATATTGCACCTAGATATCCCACAGGTAAGCCGATGAATACCTCTACAACAATAGAAAGGTGCTGTTGAAATTAACAATGCAAAAGTGTCTGTCAACAACCCCTCCTCACTGATGATGACATTGTGGTTGTGGAATGTGCCAAGACGCGTTGGTCTATTATCATTCAACTGTCCGTCCGTGTGCCGAGTGCAAGCAGCGGTATTCCTCGAGTACAACCACAGTTGACAGACATATTTCTATCTATGTGTAGAAGCTTGTAGATAGTTCACGTGCTCAATGAACGAATGGATGTTCCAATTGCTGTCGCATAAGCAGAAGGTGGACAGAATTGATTATGAAGGGATTGCAGAGCTATGTGCCTATATTAGCCACATTGGGTGGGTGTGTTAGTAGTGTGTTCTGGAATTGCGAATGCAGGCCAAGGTATAAGTTATTCGCCCAGCGTACTACTTTGGGGGAGAGTTCTTAGCTGATGGGTTTTGTGGAAACTTTCCAGGAATTTACCATGATCGCTTGGTAGTTGCGAAGAGAATTGCAAATAGGACACGTAGATAGGTTTATTGTGGGGTGGCAACACCGCACACCGGATCTCCACGAGGAGGAGGCAATTCAGATGGTTATTTGCTTTGGAAATAATGAAGGCATAACATCTGAGCGAACAACATTACAAAGAAAACATTTCTGGTGGAAATTTAAAATATAAAGTTCAAATGTAAATAAATGGAATTCAAAAAGCATTAAAACCGAATTCGATCGACTGAATTGAGAGGTTACTAATTTTTTCTAATTTTTCCTCACTTATAGTAGTACCTACTGACCACTCAGCAACTTAAAGTAGACGTCAGACACTTGAAGAATGCTTTTTAAGCTGGGCGCCACTTCTAAGATTCCCAATCATAAGCTTTTCTTAAAAAAAAAAGACCTGTGGAAACTCCAAACGAACAGAATTGAAGGCAGAATGAGACTTTAGCTATATCTGTACCTTTGAAGCGGAGCCTGATGAGAGTATAGTAACGAGAAAGTATTTCACAAGTGTGGAAAAAAATTCCATTTCCGACCAAATTCCAAACTATTGGAAATTCCTTGTAAAATAAATATAAACACTTTTGATTGCTGCCCCCTGTCTTCATCGAGTCTTGTGATCTGTTCGTAGATTTGGACTCAGAGGAATGGATAATTGAGGGATGTTAAAATTCTATGCTGATGCATAGTAAGAGTCTCGATAGAAAGATGTCATTATTATGGCTTCCCGCTAAATTTTCAGCCATCCAATGTGTCCACACTCACACTTTAAATTTATTCGTAACTATTCTCCTCGAGTACTTAAATCGAAGAAGCAACATCAACCAAATGCGTCTAATATCGAGTACAAAGAATTTTCTGCGAATCCTATTCAATTTTCCGTCAACTAAAATATATCCCACAGACGCAGACGGGGTCAGAAAACTTTCGTCCCCCATTAGAATGCACACGGGCATCCCATTCACCCAGCAACCAATTATCCTCCGCATTTACAATTAAGTACATTTACCAAGCCGGCTTATACAATTAGGCATTACAATTTACACGTTTGATATCTTACACGTTCGCCGTCACGTTTGCCAATTAATGCGCTATCTAGAGGCACTTCGCACTTGTTGTACAGAACAGATTAACCGACTGTCTAATAATGACGGATTATATCGGCCTTTGATGTTTCGCAGCCATATTAAAGCAATCATTATGCCATAAGCAAAAGTCGGATGGACAATTTTTTTCGCAAATTTTTTATCGAATCTCTTTTATGGGTCCGGTGTATGAAATCGCTAAACGAAATCACTTAGTTGGGTGCGACAATCGAGTACATGTGCTATGAATGAACATTAAATCCATCAAATATGCACAGCGTATTGCTATTTATATGGCAACGGTTTTGGTTTTGGTTTCGGTATGTAAACGTATCATACCGCTGATCATAGTTTCGCTACGACAAACGTTTTGGTTGCAGGGGCAAAGTATGTAGTCACGCAAATCAGTCATTGATTGACAAGTAGATTTATAGTGATCTAGTGATCAAATGGCATGGCAAGACACATAACAGCACTGTACGTCCAAGTGGTCGCATTGTGGCAAAATGCCAATTTGAAAAAGTAATGGAAACTAATTGCATAGTATCTAAAAATGATTCACAACAAAAAGACATCTTGGCAGCGGTGGGATTCGAACCCACGCCTCCGAGGAGACTGGTGCCTTAAACCAGCGCCTTAGACCGCTCGGCCACGCTACCTATTGAGGGTGTGCTTTCGGTTGACAACCAACGCTTTTTTGTTTTTTTATTTATAAATTGCTCTAGCCAATCTACATGACATCATTTTTGGTTCTAACTGCAGTGTTGACGATAATATACAATCCCTTTGGCTTTAATTTACGAATATGTTCATTTCTGGTCACTACTTACTGAACATCTATCTTAGCAAAGCAAAGAAAAGTATAGGATAGGATAGCAACACTATATGTTTGTATCAAATGAAAGTTACGTGACATTGGCAGCAGCAGTTTATGTTAAGACCTTTCTGATGATGTGTCGATAACTCTGCTATTAAAATGCTTACAGCGCCATTCCCTGTGAGCGAGCGGGAGTTAAAAGAATTTTAGATCAAACTAAAATTCGAGACACACAACGGGACCACAGAACTTGTTGACTGCGGAACTGTATCTGTGCTCATTCTACTGCATTACTCTGCTGAGATTGATGTTCAATAAAACAGACCTCGGTAATTACATATTGACTTGCAACAAAATGAATTACTTTATGAACCATGAAGTTCGATTAGCAATCCAGTGTGTGCCAATTAGCTTTATAGACTTATGCCAAATGTCAATAAAAGCTTTTTGAAATCTTTATATAAATTCCATCTGTTAATTGAAGTAATGTCTCAGAAGTTTACCTTTATGCTGACGTAAAACGTCGCAGAATGAATTCACTCGATTTACATTTTCGATTCCGATTTCATTTCACTAGGTTTCTGGAACCTAGCTGTTAGTTAAGAAGGCTAAGGCCCTCTCCCGAAACACCGAGCCATATCCCTATACAAGTCCCTAATCATTCCAGTCCTGCTGTACAGCACTGAGGCATGGACTTTGTTACAAGAGGATGAGGATATTCTTGGTCGTTTCGAGAGTAGAATCCGTTGCAAAATGTTGGGCCCTGCTTCCGTTGATGGGTTTTGGAGAAAGAGATTAAACGACGAACTTTACGAGCTCCACAGCGACATCGACCTATTGAAAAACTTGGCATTGGGTATAGAGAACGTGTAGAGCGAATGGACACCACCGCCCCGGCCCTCAGGGTCTTCGACTCCACCCCAGAGGGACGAATCAGTCAAAGAGTAGTAAACACGGTACAACACTGCTTCTAATATTGTTGAACGTTTTTAAAAACTTTCAAAGCTTATTTTATAGTAAAATACCTTCCTAAAAAATGTTGCCATAAATTAAAACAAACGGGACAATAGGGTAGCGTGGCCGAGCGGTCTAAGGCGCTGGTTTAAGGCACCAGTCTCCTCGGAGGCGTGGGTCGAATCCCATCGCTGCCAGGATTGTTTTTCACATAACGTTTGTTATTTTAGTGTTTATTGTTCAAATTAATTGCGAATTTCATCTCAACATTTTATAGAAACGATCTCTTTTGATTCCCAAATTGACGTCCATTTGAATCTTCATAATTGCATCGACTTTCTTCCGTTTGCAGAACAATTCACAATCGTTTTCGCCTTCGTATACAATCGCTTTGCCCACAAGCCATCCGTATAATTGAGTCTCGGTCATTGGAGTTTCATATATTTCTCTAGGTCCAGACAACTGTCTCTTGCCCACCTCTTCCATATACTTACAGACGTTTGGCTTTTCAGAATCTTTCGCACTGAGCGCATCGTGGCGAGCATAATATTTCTCCGTTATAATTGGTATTCCAAAATGTGGCCGAAATGTCTCCCTCACAATGATGTATTTTTCATGCCAATTGATTAGTTTCTTTTCGAATTCATGTCGAACTTTGTTATCAGTCATAATAAAAATAAGTGAATCTCGTTTTTGAAATTTAGCTTCAATTTTACTCCTATGACACTTAAGCTTTTCTAAAATCGCTAGGTAATGAATGACAATGAGTAGGTATTTTATAATCAAGTTTGAGTGATAATTTTGTGTTAATTGCAAGTACATACATAGTTTGTGTTTAACTATAATATACCACTCATGCAAGAGATGACGCATTCACGCATTGGACCATAAATATTGAGTGGATTTTGGATTTTGGAGCAAGGGAACTTTTTTGAAGTGAAATGCTGAAATTTCGAATTCTGATGAAATGAAAAAGCGCACAGGCAATAATTTCAAATTCCGATGAGAAGAAAAAGAAAGTTTACAGAGATTAGTGAAAATGAGAGAGAAACATAAAATCGACAGATTTTGAAAAGAAAGTTAATAGAGATCAGTGAAAATGAGAGAGAAACATAAAATCGACAGACCCCTCCCTTTGAAAAGAAAGTTAATAGAGATCAGTGAAAATGAGAGAGAAACATAAATTCGACAGACCCCTCCCTACCTTTGAAAAGAAAGTTAATATAGAGATCAGTGAAAATGAGAGAGAAACATAAAATCGACAGACCCCTACCTTTGAAAAGAAAGTTAATAGAGTTCAGGGAAAATGAGAGAGAAACATAAAATCGACAGACCCCTACCTTTACTACAACCAATATTTTGAGGTTAGGTTGAAGTGGCTGCCGGCAAGCCGACACACTTAGACCATTATAAGGTCCCTTGTGAATATTTTGAGGTTAAGTTCGAATGAATATTTTAATTTGTGGATTTAGGGTTTATCATGAGTATCAGTGGAAACATCAAATAATTAGTGTAATATTTTGTAAATACATAGTAAAATAGACTTTTTCAGCTCAAAAATATTGTACTAACACTAATTTGTTTGCAGTTCCTCGAAGTTATTTATAAAGGAATGTCAATGTGTATCTGTTTAATCGTTTAACACAAAATGCTCCTACGCGTAGAGAAATATTAACCCACCAGTTTTCATTGACTGATGTCGATGCCGACTTTAACCGATAAAAAAGTCACCATTAAAAGTTAAGTACACGATTAAATTGGTGTTCTTACACCAGCGAGTTTTGCCGGTGGTCCTCTAATTGCATATAGGTCCCAACATTACAAAAAAAAAAAAAAAAATACGCAATTAATCCAACCTCCCTCCAGCAGTCACCCCATTAATCATTTCACACATTCACCGCAAATTGAACATGCAACTTAAGATGCCAACAATGTTGTTTGCCAAAGGCGCACTCTATGCGGTCATATGGCCACTACCACTAGTGCGCAGCAGCGTAGAAGAAAAATTAGAGGAAATTACCTGCACCAAGGTATAACACATTAAGTCGCCGAACCCTTCTTGTGGTAATTAGCTTACGATCGCTAATAAATTGATTATGTAAATGACGGAAAAACACGGACAAATTTCTCAACTCCAAAAAGAGTCTCCACAAAAGAGAATCGTCACTTTGCTCTCTTCCGGAAGAGGAGCGGTGATAAAGCCATTTTACGCTTACAAACAATCGTCAATCGTGGTAAACGAGTTCTTTTCCTACACCGGGCTCAACAAAAGTGTTGTCATTGCTTAGAGTTGCCATAGTGCCTGGGTGAATTTTGTAAAAGACTGTTGACAGATGTCAAATTGCTCTTAACAAGTTGAGTGAAAAACTGTGTATTTAATTTTAAATTAATTGTGGGTCTCAGTGGCTGATTTTCCTCGGAAAATTGGTCCATTGTGACCTAATCTTATATTATACATTAAGGCGGAAGCAAAAATTTTTGAGAAACTTTCACTGCCTTGATTGTGGAGTGATGCAATGATGTGTGTAATTTGTTTTCTAATATACATTTCGGGTAAATTTTTCGAACTCACAATGGGGAATTGGGATATTGTGACCTAGAAAATATTTAGTGTGAAGGAAAAATGATTATTAGTAAGGCCCATTGTCTATATGCCAGGTCACTATAATGGTAGGATTTCTAGCACAGGTCAAACTCTAGTACAAAGTTTAAAGACACCAAAAATGATCATTAACATAGGGAGCTGTGTGATTTTTGTTTAGATGTTGGGTTTGGAGATTCAGTAAATCGACCAAGGTGGAACTTTTGACAACTATTCGTTTGTGTGAATATGTTTTCTTTTTTGGCTGAACACTTTTTGGAAAACTTTTCATTACATTACAGCCTGCCCTGACAGTTTCTTTGGCCAGTGAGATTTTCTCCTGGTTGTGAAATCAATTCCTGCTTATATAAATTTCTGCTCTAAGATAAACCTCCTGCGCAGGAAGAAAGCGCTTTCCATTGTAATTTGGCAATCCTGTCACTGGCACTACGGGTGACTACCACTTGGGCTTCTTTGCTCGAGCTGGTTGGTTGGCTTGTTGTTCGGTTGCTGTTGAGGTAGTGTAGTCGCGTTCGTAGCAGACAATCTGGGTCAGAATTTGCCATTGAACCGGTGACGTCACAGGGCAATGAACCGCACGTACTGTGGTACATCTCTCCGCGCAGAACGAATGTGAGAATACGAGTACCACCACACAAATCTCGTATGCTCGATTATAAAATACCATAGCGAATTGAGATGATATGCGCTTCTGTGTACGAGTATAGCATTCGTGAGCGTACCTATTCAGTGTATGTGTCTGTGAGTCTATGGTAAAGAGCTTTATGCAGCTGACAAATGCACTGAGATTGGGAACTATCCTCTTTAGGATTCGTGAATGTGTCTCAGAAAACAGGCTTTGGCTGGATGCACAAATGCAGACAGCGAACTCTTGGCTATTGGACTATCAGCTATTCGTTTCGTATTGTTGCGGGCTGATGGGGTAGTGCCCCCACTACTAGTACTTAACACTTAACACTCACTCTAGAGTAGTGATCTTGCGCTGCCACCAACAAATTTGTCGTCGTTGTTGTTGTTGTTGGTGTCCGTCAATGGCTCGGGCTCGGCCAGGTGGAGGATTAAGCCTTTAACGAGTATTTAAGTACGTTTGCCGCGTATGTGCGACGGTCATGCAGACTGGGCACACATACAGAAGTGGAGCGCAACCATGGTCACACATCTCCCATGATGAGGGCCACTTGTTGGTCTTGTAATGACAATTATTAATTTTATTGCCAGGGATTCGCTGGATTCGTGTGCGACTATGGTGGTAGATAGATGCCAGGCCGGTAGTGGCTTTTTGCTGTAATGTTTCCATTTGGCTTATTGGTTTGTTTGATTGTTGGTTTAAGAGGTTTGTTTCGTTTGCAAAAAGGAGAGAATAATTGGCGATGATTTGTTGGCAAGAAAATCGTTCAGTGTTCGTGTAGCCCGACTTTATAGCGTGTTGTAGTGCCGTGTTGGGTCCGATGGGTGGTGGCAAATTATGGGCTAATTAAGGTTTCCGGGTTGATTGTGACTTATGCGGCTTACACCAATACTCGGTGGCAACAGGAGATGTTTCATGTCGTTGGCTGTAAGATCTTGGAATCAGAGAGACTGGCGAGGTATGGCTACTTTAATTGCTTGTAAGCACTTGATCTACAACTGCAGATAGGTAAGACTAATCGTTTATTATACTTTCGCAGATAGATTGAGCTTACGAAGAGGAGGATGCGTGCTTTCGGATTATATGGTTGGATTGAGTTGTTTCGTGGGATTCAATGATAGTGAAACTTTTGCCCTTCAAATTGTTTTTTTTTTTACACAGAAAGTCCTCACGTGTCGCTACAGTTTGTTGATCAGGTTTAATTGTTTGTCTGAGTGCTAACTTGTGGCACATGCACATTGAGGCACAGGGACATAAGTCCACGAGACATAAGTTTATAATAGACTTGTGTCCCACTACACATTTCATAATACAATGGTAGCAACTCGCATGCACCTAATTTGAAGTATTCGATGCCTAATGGAGATCCACGACGTTTTGCTATATATTAGCTATCTATGGTAAAACTTGGGACTAATGTCCCATCTTCGACAAAACAACTTCGGAACTTATGTCCCGCTTCGATGAGACATAAGTCCATAATGAAAAAGTCCATAATGGACTAACGTCCCACTTCGGTGGGACAAAAGTCCACTTTTTCATTATGGACTTATGTCTCGTGGACTTATGTCCCTGCGCCGCACATTGATGGCTTCAATAATGTCCACACACTGGGTGAACTAAATGAATAGAGCGATCCGAAGACTTTTGTTGATCATTTAATTCAGTTGTTGATTGATAGCCATTACGTTACTGGTTCATTAGCTACTGTTTAACTCAACAAAACCCAAATCAAAGATAAATGTTTTTAAGTCACGCATACAGACCGCCTTAAGATCGATGCTCAGCTCGCTGATCAGCTATATTTGTTTGTGTTATATGAAAGCCAAGAGCTTCTTCTTTTAAACGCATGATAATCTATTGTCTTGCCGTGTGCAAGTAGTACCTACTACTAACGTAAGACTGCTGTATATGGCAGAGACTTAAACCTATTTTACGGACCAGTTAGTTCTGCTCATTTTTCTTACCCAATTTTTTGTAAGCATTTAGATTGACTATAACTTCGAGCCCTGGATGGTGGTTCTGTCTGTTAAAACTCGTTCTAGCCAGTGGGATTGGTGGACTTTCATTGAATCTTTTCTTTGACTACCCAGATAGGTTCGGGTGAACAGGCAATAATTACGATGAAAGGGATGCAAATCCGGTTCCTAAGTTCCTAAGAAGTCGCAAACAAGTACTATTCACGTCAGATCGATTGAAGAATACCGATAGTATTGGGGCGATCGGTTTCTTTCATCACAGTGAGTTGCCACTTGGCAATTTTTTTATTAAGATTATTCTTAATTCCTACCTGATTGTTACCCCACATCGGATTTTGAAATTTTCTTGTAAAATCGATTTATTCGTTCGACTTACTTTATGTTAGTATTAGTATTTTCTAATTTGGTAGTTATTTAATAGGGCTACTATTCCGCTAAACGTATTTATAGACCAAGCGATGATTAAACATCGCCAGTATCACTTCAAACTTACCCAATTCAACATTTCCCGATCCCATTTTGCACTAAGGAAGTGGTCAACCATTCAAAATATATATAACATCACTCATCTCATCAGTACCTATACAGTTAAATACAAACAAAGGAAAATATATTTCCTTCTCCTCGCAGTCTCAGTCACTGATTTCGGTGCGACCTTCAGATTAACTCCCTTTCATTACTTCCGCAATACATTTTGGCATTTTCTGACGAGCAAAAGTCCAGTCACGATCGCACAACACAATATCACCTTTTAATGGACCGCATCTCTCATCACGTCCCACATTTATTAGGATCCATATATCGAGATATCTTTTTGTCACCTCCAACCAACAAAGCGATTTTAAATCATTTTTATAAGTGTAATCTTGGCCATTCTTGGACATTACAATTTTTATTACCATTCGAACACAACCGCATCCATGCAGTCTTGGTGTGCATTAAAATGTCATTAAAAGCCGAACGTACGTACGTACGAATGCACGCTTTCTCCTCCGTCCAGAGGGATCGCCTTCATCGAATCAATTATTATCACGACGGGGTGTGCGCATGTAACTTTCAGCTTGCGCGCCACACCGCATCAGACTAAATATGTACAAAAAAAGCTAATATTACCTTAATTACATGTAAATGTGAAGAGATTTACATGAGAGTGTGTGAGATACAGTCAGTCAGTTGAACCGACAACCGACTCTGGCATCTGGATGGGCTCTGGGGAGTAATTTATATTGCTCTTGCTTCTCCAGTGAAGATCATGAACAGATCGTGTAATTCAATTCGTTTTATTTGCTTGCCGACTCTTTGCTATTGTGTTTCCCCCCATCTGTGCTCACACAGATTTAGTTGGTGCTCTTCTGTAAGAGATACACTTTTGGGGTGACTTCCTGTGTTGAAAAATGTGTTACAATCGTAATTTTTAAGTTACACTGGACGATACAATAATAACCCTCACAGAATATTATTTTTTTCAATTGTAACGCATTAAATTTTCCTTTAGCCAGGAAAAAGCTTTGGCCAGATTTACCAAACAAGTGCATTTGAGTTTGACAACTAGTGGAGTTTGTTTAGGTTTTCGTGGATTTTTTTCTATGTTCGATCACGAAATCTGAAATCTGAGAGCGATTCTGAAGAAGCCCAATCGAATAACACATTAGATTAGAGTCACCGCTGATTGAGTTCAATCTAAAGTGGCATCTGTCAAATGCAATTAGTTGAAATTTCCATTGGGGTGAGGTCCAAGTAATAATAACTTTGGGAACTTCTGAATGCCTAAAGTGTGGCCCGTTTATGTATTGAGAACTAAAAGTAACACAAATCACAAACGTTCTTACAAATTCTGTCAGAAAAAATGTTACCTACGAAAACAGTTATACAACAAATCCACCACCCCTGATTGGATTCCGTCAAGAAAAAAATTCCTGACAAAATGGAAATGGAACAGTAAAGAAATGAAATATTTCAGTGGAATGATTTGGTTGTTTGTTGTGGAATTGACTGAGAAGTAGATCAGAAAAAGTTGTTGTTTATTTTTTTGATAAACTAACTTTATAATTCACAAGAAACATTTTGAAACCAACATTGAGTTCAACTAAAAATAGGATTAAGTGATCTAAAAAGCAAAAGAACATTTTTACGGTCTCGTTTTACGTATATAGCTAGGGCCTCATCTGTCAAATCCTACCCATTTTTTTATTCATTTGGTTCAATGACAACTTGAAGCTCGCCTCTGGTGAAACAATAAAATTGGGTATATTCTTGTCTACCATAAGTCGATTTATTTTATTTGTATGCGTCCGCAATTTAGAGTTCAATAACAAAAGAAATAGATAAGAGTCGTATTTTGTTGTTTCCTATTTCTAAGGGGCAATATTTAATACACAACGTGAAAGTTAATAATTATGCAGACAACCAAGCTCAAAGTAAAATGCAGTGTCTTGAATTTTTTTTTTTTTAATTTGATTTCTTTAAAAATCAAAGTATGTGATTGAAAATAAAGTGGGAGGTCTAATTGGTTTGGCAGCTACATTCCAATTTTTGTTTCTAAAAGTGCTGTTCTTCAACTGTTAAGCTAAATATTGAGAAAATACAAAGTATATTGTTTAGAAAGCAATCATTTTTATCAAAATCGAAAATGTGGTGTGCTTATGCTGAGTGAATCCCTTTAAAAATATAAATTGCTCATGCATTTTGGATAAAATGGTTGTAACATTTTCATGTAAATAATTGAAAGCCAATGTATAAAATTGATTTGAGCTATACCTACGTCATAAGAAACATTGACTATTAAAACAAATCAAATTGTGCTAAAATAGTATTGACCGTTCTCGGAAAAATCCAAATCCGCCAGATATTATAGACGGATATTAAATAAAATTTATGAAAATTCCGAAATCATTCGTAATTTCGTACGAAAACGATATCCTTCTCCTGCTACTTATACGAAAAAGTAAAAAATACAATTCAGCTAAAAAAAAACACATTCGGAACTAAGGTTTGCTTACAGTTCACACCGTTCTTTTTTCATCCCTGGTGACTTCCGCGTTTATCTTCGGTTTGGCTGCGTTTGTGTGTGCGCCATCAAACGTATGCATTCGAAACAGCTGATTTTAGGGGGGCCTTCCGATAGTCGCACACACACCATTGGGTGGGATCATATGGTAGTGAACAAATGTACTGCTACTGTGATCGCGATCGTGAGTGTGCTCCCTATTAAAGAGCGGAAAAGTGGCAAGAAATGGTACCTGAAAGAATCCCCACTTACAATAAAATCAGCTGGTGGTAGTTCAAAATCAAATTCAAAATAAAAGCCCGACTCTCTTGACCGCAACTGCAATCGGTGGTTTCTCTTCAGGCTGCGATACATTTCACGTTTTGAAAACAAGGAAGTGAACTGCACTGCGCAACGATTCCCATGGATGCAACATTTTGCAACAGATGCACATATCGGAGTTTCTGGTTTCTTCCTAAATTCGTTGGACGTTGTACAAGGTAAATTAAATGCATTCCATCCCCCCAAACATTTTGGTGTGAGATGCGTAAGCCTAATGCAGTGCGTTGTGTATATTTTTCGATCATTTGCTGCTGTTGTTTTTCTTTTTGCAGAGGCTCTTTATTTTGGACAACTTTGTTTTTCTTCTTTCTTACCGACATTGATGACTCTGGGAACAAACAGGGAAGTTCAGCTTTTCAGATCACCGTGAGTCCACGAGGAGCTCAATATACAATTGCCGATTTCATCGCTCTTGTATGGATTTATTTTTTCTTTCACTCATTGCATATTCACATTATTCACTTTGTTCTTGATTTCTTTTTCGGGGTATTTTCCCCTTTTCTTTGTACACTGTGTGTCCATCCATATGTACTCTATTTTAATTGTAATTGCAGGTAGTTACTTCTTGGCATTTGTTTAATGCCAAAAAAGAAAACCATAAAGAAAGGGGGTAGAGGGAGACAGCCTGATGTGGGCTAGAGGACGGGCGGCTGTTGGCTCCATATTGAAAAGACAGTAAAAAAAAAAAAACCAAGAAACGTTGTATGGTAGGCACTATGGCGGACCGAATTTTTCGGGAGGTGAATGGCCGCCACAACGTTCAGTTTGTGTATTCCCTGTCAATGTCGCTGTTGTATAGTTTCGGTTTGGATCATGAGCTGAAAGACACACAGATGAAAGCGGAATAAAGTTCCATAGTGGTGGGGTTAGTTATGGGCGGCCGGCGAGGATTGGGGCGGTGGGAAATGTTGGGGGGAAATCTGGCAATTCGTTTCGTTTCTCCTTGTATTTTGTTGGGTTTCTTTTTTGTTCACGTTGGAAATTATTGCAGTTCAATGGTAGAGTTGTCATTGTGTGAATGGATGGATGGATTGATGATTAGAGGATTTATGACTTAAATGTATCTCTTACTTGCGGCTATGGAGATTTATTGTACACGATTGGGTGTACATTTGTGTGTGGGTATGCGTGAGAAGTCTAAATTTAGAAACTTTTTGTCGGCGGGGAACCGATTTCAGAACAGAATTGATGATAAGTTAGTTTTTCTTTTTTTTATTCCTTTTTGTTGGCTTTATGCATTTGGGGAACCAGTCGGTTTGGATTAGGACTTGGTTTAAGCAGAACAAAAAGAAATGCGGTAAGATCATTGAGCTACTATTTTGATCGATAGACTTTAGTGAAAGAATCTGGAAAAAGCAATCAGTGTCTACCAATTGCTTATTGTGAAGCACTTATGTCCACTTTGTTTTCAGACGAATATGTATCATCACCGAACCTTATTCGAACAATTTACTGATTCAAAAATATGGCAGAACTTTAACCAATATCCGGAATCTTCTAGTAAGTCTTTCAAAATCTTAGTACCTATAAACTAAACTGTGGAGGGAACACTGCGTTTCTTCGTTTTCATTTTTAATTGACAAGGTAACTCAGATACACTCATACAGTTACAGTGAGAAAAGAGGTTAATTAATGTCAATGCCCTCAGTTCAGCGAAATGCTGTCCATATTGGGCTAGTACTCTCTGGGTGTAGTATTCAATTCAAAGGGTACAGGCACATACTTATGATAGAGAGTGTCCCAACTTGGACTTGTATAATTTAAAATGTGATATTTATATGAAAACACACTTTGGAAATATGTATGTATTTAATTTAAATGGAGTCCAGTTTCATGAAGGCAACCATTGGGTAAAAACGAATTCATTTCGTTTCATGTCTAGCACGAAAAGGTAACCATATGACACTTTAAGCTTTTCTTATAAATATAAAAATTCAATACTTCTAAACTGATTTAGCAAATGAAATTAATTTCTGGTTGAATTGACAGGTGCGCAGCACAAATCAATAGTTTTTCAAAATTAATGTTCGTCCAAATGACAGCTACTTAATGCTATAAACTAATGCACTTCAGTAATCATGATTACTTCGGACACAGGTTTCCGTTGTCAGTTCAGTTCATTAGGTAGATCTGTCAACATTTTGCAATTGACAAATCTATCATTTGGTAGGTAGGTACGAGCCAGAAAAATTTTGTAGACTTTATGCGTTTGATTAAGGATTTTAAGCAAATAGTCTGTTATCTTTTGGAATAAGCTCAGAAGCGAATTCTCTAGGAAAAACTGTAAGAGTTCAAAACAAGTAAAAACAGTCAGAACATAAAAAAAGTATACCTGCATTTTGCAGGATCCAATTCTAATACAAGTTTCGAAATATTATTCAGCAGGAAAATGATCAGAAGCAGAAGGCTTTCGTCCAAATTGTATATGTATTTGCAAAAAAAAAATGGAGTCGCTACTAATATAACTACACACAAAAGTTTAGTTCTTTTCTGCGATGCCAACGATAAAAGTTGATAAGTTGAGCAACTGCAATCACAAAACTACTCAAAGCAACTTAACTGTTGGCTTTATTAAATATTTAATTCTGACAGTATGCGACCAACTATATTCTGACATCAAGTTGCAACAAAAAAAACAGCCGTTTTTGATATCTGTTTAGCTATGTAAGAAATTCTTCACGAATGTCGTGTGCTTAGTTTTCAAGCACTGTTTCGTAAAGCAGGAAGTTGGAAAATTTCAGATATGGATTGGAAAGTATAGGTATAAGCTTTTCCTTCGCCTCTTGGATAACTAAATGTACACCAATCTTTTTCATAAAAAAATATTACAACAAAAGCGATTTAGAATCGAATATTGTCAAAAAAATAATCGGTGGGGTAAAAAGCTTTGTAATGCGAAGCTACAATAGAGTCTCCCTTTAAACCTGATGGATATTCGAATATCAGAGAAACACTGCAGAAACTCAGTACGGTAGGTACGTGTCAAAAAGTCAATAATAGCTAAGGCCCTACTTATATCCATACCTAAAACGAAGCCGTGAAATTTTATTTTGCTTTTTGAGACAACTTAATCCTAATGGTTGAACTCAGTCTTGATCTTAAAATGTTGCTTATGAATTATAAGGTCAGTTTATCAAAAAATAAACAAACAATCTTTAAATTTTCTAGAAATATAATTCATTCATTTTGCTGTACGAAAAACTTTTTCCGATCTAATTCTCAGTCAATTCCACAACAAAAAATCAGATCATTCCACTGAAATATTTCATTTCTTTACTGTTCCACCTGCCAGGAATGTTTTTCACCAACAACAAAGCGGGGGTTGATTTGTTGCAATTGTTTTCGTAGGGAAACATTTTTCTGACAGAATTTTGGCTATGGCCGCATAAACTAAAAAAACAGAATCATTTTCTTTCATACTGCTCCAACTTTTTCTGTTGCATTTTACGTATGGCTATAACTAGGGCCTTATAAAAATGTTTGGTACCTACCTATATCAACAAGAAGACTAGTAGGTACTTCTGTTTCAGCAAGTCTTATTAATTCTTCTGCAAATAGAAACTTTACTCACCAACTACAGTAAAATTACAAAACTAAATTAAATCCCAAATTGGATATATGCACATGATAAACAAGCCCGTCTTACCTTAACACCACTCACTCACCGGATTCCACTTAACATTAATTTCGAATCAACTTCTTGGTATTACATAAGATTCGCTTCTCTTTCTGTAAGATGAAAATCACTTCCTCGATCCGTAACAATTCTTGGACAAAAAGAGAACTTTGCATTGCAGTTCTACTCTTTAATCGCGGCCCCGACACACGACAAAATACAAAAATAACCCCCCCCCTGCTGCGCTGATCAGATGACAACATCATCTGTAAGAGAAAACCGCCATCAATGGCTCTACAAGCAAAACCAAATGTATTCAGTACCAGTATCCACATTCACACAGTTGTACTTGTATCTATGTATTATACTCATTCCATTGCGGGTACACACGAAGAGTTTAAGTTGGATTGACTGCAAGAGCAATCGTTCTCACGAGAGGCCAGGAGTTCAACGACCGTACAAATAGTGACCCACTAACATCCGCGAGTACATTCACCCTGTGACGTACTATATTCCCTGTGTGTCGTGTTGGGGCTTGATCGTCTCTTTTGCCGTGTCGTCGTCGACGTAGTCATTATCGTAGCCGTCGTGGTCAGTGTTGCCAGATGAAAAATCTGAATATCTTGTTTTTCCGAGATCAAATATCTTTTTTTCAAGATTTTTTCAAAAAACAAAAAAAGTTGCTTTAAATAAAGCTGACATTTATTTTTTCGAAAATATTGTACCCAGTAGGTATAACATAAAGCCCTGTTTTTTTGAGCTTCGTTCTCAGCAAAGCAAAGTAAAGTAGGATTTTCAGCACGCAATTACAACAACTGCGCTCTACTTGACACTTCGACGACTCACACTAGGTATTCATCCCCAGCAAGATTCACTTGGGAGTAAATGTATACTTCTGAACACCAGGGGGAGAACATTTTTGTTGCCCTCCTTGTATAATATGAATCTGTTCACAAAGTTTCTCTATTTACAATACATACTATTCGTTGGTTGTGATTGGTGGAAATTCATAAAGAAATGCATAAGTGAACTAATTTTCAAAATAACAAATAAATATAAGGGCTTTTATTAAAATATGCAATAAATTATTTTTTATGTAAGCTGCAAATATTGTTTTAGAAAAATATACATTTTTAAACTTGTAATCGTAAGATATTAGTGTATTAATAATTGAGATATATATTTTTATATTTTTTAAACCCCAAAATATGAGGAAGGATCAATATCCATTGGAAAATTTTATGCAAAAAAATTGTATTTCTTTGACTGAAAAAAGTTACTTCTTGTGATGTGCCCAATCATGTTGTATCATGCTACCTACTGAACAGGCCCACACTGCCACCTTTTTTGATAAAACCTACTGTTCAGAAAGCTGCTGGGAATCGTTTTAGTGCACATATTCCTACTTTACTTTGCTTTGCTGAGAACGAAGCTCAAAAAAACAGGGCTTATATTGATTGTTTCTGTTGCTGCCAGCAAGCCGCAATTCGACAATTACCTTCATGTATAATTTCCTTACTTTAGAGTTGATGGCAACGTAAGTAAAACCGAAGTTGTGCATGTACCTACTTTGTTCAAATCACATTATACCTACTTAATAATGGAATTAATAGAAAACATTTTCTTGAATAGAAAAATTGTTTTAATTTATTAGATTTAAAAAAATTATCGATTTTGAAAAATCTTGAAATTTGATGAATTTGAGGTCAAAAGTCTTGTACATATTTTGGAGCTCAAAAATCTTGAAAAAAAAGATATATCTTGTAATCTGGCATCGCTGGTCGTGGTTGCGTCGATGGTGCAAAAGCCGTTGATCTTTTGCCTCCTCTCTACCACTCGGGTGTGTGGCCGTGCTGTTTGTTCTTCAGTGATATTGTAGATTTTACATTTATTGGTACATAGGTAGCCCGTGTTTGAAATGGGTTGGGAGTTCTTCAGTTATATTTAATTTTTATACATCTACAGAACTTGGTTCTTGTACACAATATAATTGTATATGATATTAAAAGGTAGTTTTCAACTTTTAATAGGCAGTGCGGTCTAAAATTGGTTGATCCGCGTTGCCATTGTAGGGTGGTTCAGTTCGAAATGAGTTCGATCACCTTGTATGTATTTTTGTAGGTTTCAATTTTAATCTATTACTTTCACCAATTTTTATCATTAAAGTACAAGAAGGGAGTCCTGAACTATGGAGCTTGAGCTTAAAAATAAAAACAGCCAACATACAAGGTATCATCATAAGCGTCATAGCAAGGCTGAAGCAAAATTATGCATTTGTCCAATATTTACATCAATAAGTTGAATGTTTCATTTCGAGTATAACACCAAGCACAATGTTGAACTTCATCTCTTCCATACCTATTGATGTCATTGAATCGGGGAATGAAAGTCATTTAACATGGTTTGGTCATGGCTCTTTAGCGAATACCGTTGGCGGTAACACGCATCCCGCAGACCAAAACAAATTTCGCATTTTTCGGACGGAATATAACGGCGTTTCGACAATCTCATCTGAATTATATTCGCTTTAAATGCTGCTGCTTACCCTTGAGCGAAAAGCGAGCCTCATCGTTAAACACAATTATTCGATAAAAGCGGGAATCCAAAGCCAGTTGATTTTGGGCAAACTTACCGAAAATTTGTCTCAAATGTTCGCCCTACCTAGATCTTGTATACTTCCCAAACGATATCTTTTGCTTAAAGTTGTGGACGCATAACCAAGCGTCGAATCGATAGAATTGGATCTACTTCAGCACTTCGTTGAAGGATACAGTTACTTTTTTTCTTAGTACGCTCTTGTCTTATGCGTCTAAGTGCCGCTGCAATTAATAAAGAACGTATTTGCGAAATCTGTCAACTATATGACGAATAGCGGTTTCAAATGGGTGCAATTTACAAATTTGTTACAAATTTCATTGCAGTTTCTACTAAATTTGCAATTTGGACAAATCGTTTGTCAGATATACATATGTTTGAAGTAGTAATGGCGAAAAAAGAAAACACCATTAGAATGCACCTTTACCATAAATATTTGAGCTAAAATAAGAATTAAAAAAACGACGCTGTAAGTCGAAAATCACCTCGAAAAAGTTAAATGAATCTTTGACTAGAACAACACACCAGTTGTCATACTTAATGCCCTCCCCTTCACTAAGGCACTAATCCAACAGAAACCAAAATTAATTCGGGCCAAGAAATCAAACCAAAGTAAATCCTCCACACGAATGTGATTTCTATCAGCGTCAGTCAGCACGCCAGCCACATCTGCGATCTCGGTCGATTAAATGACATCTTTATGTCAAGTCGTCAAACTATCAACGCTCTTCCTACCCACACTCGGGCACATCTGTACGCATGTCTAAGACTCCATACGACATCGCATCCCGGAAGCGAGTCTCTTGTATACTACTCCAAATGTGTATCTCCAAGATGCAGTCAACTGTGTGTACCGTGTGTCTGCTGGCTGCTGCTGCTTTATGCCTCTTGCTGGCTGACTGGCTTCTTGGGTTGTTTTGGACCCTTCTTCTGTGTGTACCCACGCTCATGTTTATGTCCAACATATGTGCGCTGCTACCATCATTACTATGCCGCTGTATACGGATGTTGATACGGATTAGTTATGTTGCCATGTGTGACACTCTTTCGATAGACAACAACGAGATTCAATTACACGTCCAAAGAATGGCTACAACGAGCAAGAAAAAAAAAGAAGAAAAAAGCTCTACAAACTCACAGTATGTCTGTCCAGCGTCCAGCATCGCCAGTGACATACTTATACTGTGGGAACAAATCACGCTTCCGCTACGATACCCGATATTGATTTTACTACCCAAACAAGGATGACATACAGGATGTAACTGGAGATGGTCCCTTCTAACTACGAGTACAGCGAGATGGATCAAATTCTCCAGAAATTCTGTGGCTCGCCCGATGTGCTCGCACAACTCATGGGTGGTAGAATTAGCCAAACTATGGGAAATTAGGAAGCATATTCCGAGGATTCCACATAGCATCAGGTAAATGGATGAAATTATGAAATTGTTATTCACTAGCGCCGACGCCCGGTGTTACTTCAGTTCCCATTCATAACTGGTAATAAATTATACGTTTTATTGCGGTCCGATGCGTATATATCTGATTCCCTGGATCTACGGGAAGTATTCAGTGCAGGTCCCTGGCAAAGTGTCATCTCGATGTCATAAATTTCCGTTAAATTATGAGCTTGCCGATTTTTCCTCTTTTTCGCCTTTCTCTGGGCGTCCTTAGGTAGACAAAGGCGGCTCATCACACCTTTACACTTTCACGCGGTGCAAAAGGTATGTGTCACTTTCACCCGCAGCTCCGTAGGTCCTGCGGAAAGGTTGGTTACCCACTTTTCGGTGGTCTTGTCGTGTTTGTATTCAATAATGTGAAGGAATTTTTATTTTACTTTGTAAATGTCTTAATTTTCAGGGCGATTTCGCATGAAATCATTTCTTATATATTTATTTATCTTTTGACAGTTTAATGGGTCTGGCGCTACGAGTGTCGTGAATTATGATAGGCGTTGGATGGCGGATAAGGCGTCTTCTTCAAATTGCCTGTGTAAACAAAGGGCGGGTTTTATTGCCTGTGACCATTTCACCCAAGTCAATCGCTCATTGGAGGCAATTGTGATTGTGTGGTACAAACAAAGGATCACTTCATTGCGAGTTTTATGAATTGCGATTGGTGTAGCAGATCCTATGATGGGATTCAAAATAGTTCCATAAGTTCCATTCAAACGCTTCTTGAAGGAGAATCGATTAAAGTGAGCTTTAACGAACTGGCCCGCCATGTTGTTTAATGGGTAAACTTAGCGGCACAAGGTGCTGAAATAGATCTGTACGTACGATCGTATTTTGTAATGGCAATATGGGTCATTTTGTCCGCTAACTTTCGGAGGATCGTTTCCTTGTTCATTATGCTTTCAACCACACTTATGCGCCAAAATGCAATTATCGGTCTCGAAACAAACCAATTCTCACTATTGCCTGTGTCGAACGCAAAGTCTGGCATATTTCTTGTTTATAAATTAGAAGGGCATTTGAAAGCCTTCCCCATTGTTGCATTAGCTTTACCGTATTATGCCATAAACAGAAGGCGTATTAAGATAAAAAAAAATGGCTATAACATATCAAATTTACTAACACTTTGTATCCTTGTACAATAAGTTATCCACTTAACAGCTGGAGTTCTACATCCGATAAGAGTATAGTACAGAATATTTTTGTTATTGTTCGTTTAAACTTTCTGTTTACGGATCTTGATCTTGAGCGGAATTGGATGCTGAACACAACATTGTATTTGTATTGTTTACTTAACTTGTTTGTCAATAGGTTATGGGACAACAAAGTATTTGCTTCACGTCTGAGACACTGATAATTTGCAACAGAGCCATGGCCATCCTCGTACGGTTGTTGAGTTGATAAAAAAAAAACTGACATTAGCCAAACATAGACTACAGTGGGTTATAATGGTCTGCAAATGCTATTTTGTTGTGTTAGCGAAAGCGATTTTGATGGTCGATCTCTGATTCTACTACTTTGTTTGCTTAGGGTACACATGCATGCATACATTACTGACATTAGGTCAATTTTGATGGAACAAAAATGTAGTTCGTACGAAACCCGACCAGTAATGACACCAGCCCTCTTTCAGAAGCCCGTAATTCATATACCTTTTGAAAATGGCTTGAACGATCAAAAAATAGTAACTAAATGGTGCTATGTTTTTCCGAGTAGTCCATACGGCTTCGCGCGCGCTGTGTACTTTTATCGTGATGCGTGCTCAAAACCTCATGCAAACATTGACATTATTTAAGGATTCGATGAATATTGTCCCGATTGATACAGAAAAGTCAAAAAGCAGTTCGTATAGGAGGAGTTAAAACAAGAAGGCTCACTTTGCAATATGGCAACGTGGACGCACGTATAAGTTACATACGTTGGTTTTTTTTGTATTACCATTACGTGTGTTAAACGCATTCATTATTGCTTCATGAAACCATAACTCAACTCCACTGTTTAACCATAGCAATTGGAATCCAAGAGAAATGAGAGAAACCCCGTCTCATTAAAAGGATCTTCCTCGTTTGAGTAAAAAACGATTTGGGGGAATAACAAATTGCTTTTAAAAACTATGCACTGATTTTTGTAATTAGATGTAATTAGCATTACACTGAATTAACATTTTTATAGTACCTACATTTAACTTTGATCTAACATTAACATTAAAGGCTCATAATTGACCAGGTTGCTACGTTTACATTATTTTACACATATTTGTGAACAACATCGGTGAAACATTTTTCTTCTCTGAGTCTTGAAAAAAAAATCTTTGTTTAAAAAATATTTCATTGAAATATGTAAACCAGTAATAGACAGTCTAGTTTTATTTTATTTAGGTATTTAGATTGGCCACGTGAACAATACTCAACATGTCTATTTTTGAGCTTGACGAAGTAAAAGCAACCAGTTCTGTTTTTGATAGTTCTAGGGTAGATCTAGCCTAGACAAATCTGGTCTGGATTCCTAAGTAAATGTTACATTTATAATTAAGTACGTGACAACTTATATTTTAAATAAAATGCAAGCTACTTGAGATGTTTAAAAAAAAAATGTTGTTGGCTCTGAGCTACTCGAACTTCACCTTCTTGTTGGCATACACCAATGATTTAATGTAGCCCCATGGAAAAAAGTCAAGAGGCGTTGAATCACACGATCTCGACGCCCATTAGACGGGTCCGTTTCTCGAAATAACGCGTTCACCGAACTGAGACTTTGTCGCTGCTCTGTAGTTTGTGGCACCGTGTTGTTGGAGCCACATATGGCTGATCAGAGGAATAAAAATAGCCACGCGCCGAAAAATGGGGCCACCACATAAAATACTAATAACAAAAACAGAAAACAGATCAACAAAGACATTTATTTTTAACAAAAAAATAATTTATTTATCACGAAACACTATCTTCTTTTAACATGCTTGCATTCTCTTTCGTTCAATAGAAAACAAAATCTTACTTCAACTGAAAAGGGGGCCATTTTGATAATTTTGCAAAATGTGGGGGCCAAGTGTCCTGAGCCTCAAAAAGGGGCCAAACGGCAACGCTGTCACTGATGTCCAATTTATGCAATTGCTCAAAGAAATAACGTTCCAACATGTCTCTGTTGCTAATGCCATTGAAAAAAAAAATCGGCCCAATGACACCACACCGGCATGAAAACCGCACTAAACAGTGTCTTTTTGAGGATGAAGTGCTGTTTCATGAGGGTTCTCATACCTATCCAGTAACGCATATTTTGCTTATTGAAGGCGTCGTTTAACCAAAAATGCGTTTCATCGCTCTTAAAGTTGCGACCACCGACTCGGAATATCGGTAGTCAATTTAAATTATTTGTAAACGTTGTTCCTTCGTGTACTTCACCATTATGGAAATGTTGATTTTATTGAATAGTTTGACATTGACAGTTCGGTGATAGGTTTAAGGGTGCGTTCAAACTGAAAGTTTGAAATTTTCAAGTCGCTAATGTAAGACCCTTTATGTGTAGTATTTTTCTTTCATGAACAATTTGTTTTGTTCGTAATTTAATGTTTGATTGATCTTTTGAAAAGAGTGACGAAAATCTTAAATTTTGTGAACTGTTCTTTTGTTGGAAATCGCAGTTTCTGCAATTAGAAATTAAATAATCCTCAACTTAGGAATTCATCTTGTTCATCTGCCATCATCATTCTTATTATCTGGCATCTGCATCTTTATTTTGTGTCAATTCCGAGACGCTTTTAGCCTGTTTAACATTCCAAACATACAATAGGTTCAGCATATCGTTTAAAGTCCATTTGGAGAGCTCGTCGTTAAAGCTTTTTATTTCAGTTAATACTTGGTGACTTGTTCGTAATAGGGAGTTTTTTGTTTAAATAGAATAAGATTCGTCTTAATTTTTATAATTTTTACGCCCATCTTGCGTACAGCATGGGGTAGCGTGGCCGAGCGGTCTAAGGCGCTGGTTTAAGGCACCAGTCTCCTCGGAGGCGTGGGTTCGAATCCCACCGCTGCCAAGATACTTTTTTCCCTCCGCCTGAAATTTCCATTCCTATAAAAATATTAACTTCGATATGTAAAACCACTACTTGTTGTAATAATGTCTCAAATGAAACTTCCCGAATGCACTTGTACCAGTCGGTAATGGTAATTAACGCAATTATTGCCGCAACCGCATATTTTGCGTGTCAATTGATTTATGGAGGAGGGAGAAAAAAAACACAGCAATTGCCTAACGTTTGCACGTCGAAAAAGAGGAAAAAAATTAAATTTCATCGCGGTAGTCAAAGACGGTGTATGTGTGCCAGGTATAGTGTTGTTGTCGAGCATTCCTGTTAGATCAGCTCTCTATATGAGTACGTGTGCCTGTGCATATAACAACTCCTCTTTGTGCACATGCCAGTTAGATTCAATTTCAAAAGAAGCAGACCTCAAGCTCCAAACCAAACCGCTGCGCTAAACGCTGCTTCTGCTGCTTCTACTGCAGCAGGAAGGCAAAACGCTTACAACGACGGCCACAGTGACGGCGTGGTGGCAGCAACAGCACAAATGCAGCTAACCTGCGCTCCATCGGAGGAGAGCACCTTCATCATCGGTTGGATACTTAGATACTTGTTAGATCTTCTAATACTAACTCGGGGAGCTAGTTACGTAATGCAAGAAAAACTTCCGCATTCATTTTAAGAGTATTTTTGTTGTTATAGTTGGTGCTAGTGCTGGTGCTGTTCTGTACGGCGGGTTTTCCACTGTACCGCATGAGGAAAACCGTTTACCATGGTGGTGGTGTTGGTCGATTTTCCACAAAGACTTATGCATAGGTGCATACTGGGATTGACGTTGTGGTGCTGAAAATGTGTTTTTCCTTAAAGATTTCTCGGTTTATCTGAGTTTGGTTATAATTAGAGTTTTTTTTTTTTTTTTTCTTTCCATTAGTTTGTTTTTCTTCGTTTTCCTTTCGGGAAAACGGTTTTCTTTGCTTGATTTTGCTCAAACTGGAAAATAATATATTTGTTATTGGCTACCAGCTGATGGTGTACAGCTACGGCTGAAGAAGAGCGCTGTGGTAATGTAACGTATATGGCTACCGCCTTGGAAGTGCTCCTATACCGTATGGATGGGAGAGATCTGGTTGAGTGTTTCCTTCTCCCAATATGAAGTTTCATTGACAATCCCGGAAAGAGTTTTGTATCGGTAGCTGGTATAATAACAAGCTGGTACAGAGTCCAGCGTACAAGGTGTGAACGGTGCATGAGAAGCGTACGTATGGGAGGGATTCATTCGAGTTCTGGACAACTATGGAGGGGGCACATTTTAAGTTAATTTAAGCTGTTTGCGTCTATATCAGTAGGTAAGTATGGTCCATACTGCATCTTCTAATGGAGCAATATATATGAGGTTTCTTTAACATGAACAGTAATATGCGACATGAAATAAAACGAGAATTAGATTTTTGGGCCTTGATTGTGATTTCATAGATCCTGGCAAACATTGAGTAAACAGCGCGTCTAGACAGATATGGTGATTTATGGTCTACAGATTACCCCTATCACTATGTCGGGCCGAAAAGCATTCGAGTTTCAGACCACTTCAATGTTAAATAATTCAACTACCGCCCGCCGTATTTCTTTATTTGGAAATGTAAGTATGCTATCAAAAAAAAGCGGGACACACCACGACGACTTCTTACTTTGCAACGCGTTGAACCACAAATCTCAAAAATGTTAAAATTTTCCTACACGGAAATTTGAAAATATTACCTTGTGAAACAAAGTACAAATTTATACTTAAGAATAATAGTTTAATTGCTTCTATTGCAGAAATTTTAATGATGTACATGTACAAGCAGAAAATATAAATGAAATCAAATAAAAAGTCTGTTACAGAATATCATTCGATGAATTTGACAACCATCTGTCAGCCATAACCAACTAGCCCAAAGAAATTTCTTGGTCTAGAATGTTTGCAGGTTTTTTTATGAAGTGGAAATGTTTTTAACTCTCGTTGTGGTTCTCTTCTGTCCAACTTTTGCGTAGGTAAGGAAACGAAGTTTGACTAATGTCGTTTTCGATTTGGCAAACATTAGGTACCTAATCTTTTTACGAAAAAATCAATTTTTTTCTATTGAGAGATCAATCTTTTTCGATCTCAGATCACTTTTGAGAAATCTCAATTTTTTCTCAGATGTATTATTAATTTTATTTATTCTGTTCTTTCAAATGCATGCAATTTCAGTTCAATGGCGCCAGTAGTAATTTATCAGTCAGAAAAATTAAATTTTGTGCGAGAACATTTTTTTGTTAAAATCTAGACAAGAATTTTGTGACTGAGAACTAAGTTGACACGTCACATGATAGGTCTGTTCCTTTACTTTTGTAGTAAAAATGGAAAAGACTGTCAAAATGCAAGTATGATGGGGATAAATTCGCTCACAGAGAGAGAGAGACACTTACGAAAAAGTTAGGGAAAGCTTTGGTAGTAATCTATGAAAAATGACAGATACATCATCAAAGTAGTGATGAAAGTGATTTGGTATTAATCGAAATTCTTCTTGATGAATCGCGAGTACGTGGAAGACTGACAGAATTTCCACTTCTTACACCAAGTAATTTGTTAGTTAAGTAGAAATTCGTAAGATTCTCAGTGGAGGGTAATATCGTGCTCTCTCGACGACGCTCTCTTTTACGAATTTTTTGAGTATTGATCAGCATTGAGTAAAAATTCGTAAGAATTAGTAAAAATTCGTAAGATTTAAAAGTAAAGGAACAGACCTCTTGTGGCTGAATTAAAATTGCCGTACCCGGTTTTTACATCCCACTAAATTTAGGGCAAAACGGCAAGTTTATTGTTATAACCAAAGAATGTGGAACGTTGTTGGTGATTTATTTCTCCGTAGAAGAACGTTTTTGCTTAATGATTTGTTTGGAAAGACGCAAGCTACTGCAAGAAAGTGGGAATGATTATAGAAGTTGTTGCTTCTAAATAGCGCTAGCTCCTGCACTCAATATTTTATTTATTTTCGTTAAATATCTTTTTATTCTAATATCCCTGGAAGAATTGCTGGAAAAACGAACAGGGAAGAAATGAATGCGAACAATTAAATCAAAAATATATCCTTCAAATGGAGTAACGGTATGTAAACTCGAATGAGAATGAACCTTAATATGTGGCTATGTGAGATGGCTTATTAGTATCGTGTTATTTTGTAGCCAATACCAACCAGAAAAGAGCGCAACGATGATAAGCTAGGTATATGTAAACTGCACCAGGAATAATGTTCCCTTTTTTTTTATACAAAAATTCGTAGTCATTTTGCTAACCTACAAATAATTTCTGGAAGCAGATCGTAAATAAAAAGCTTCTGTAATCAATGCAATTTAAAACTATTCTATTGATCAGTCCTTAGTCAGATGAAGTCCCCCTTGACCGAGATAACGTAGAAAATTCAGGTAACACGTTAAATTCAAATTCCAATTCAAATAATGAATGGTTTTTGGTAGGTACTATATCCTAGTCAATTTTTAGCAACAAAGTAACGAGTTGCATCCCATAACATTGTACGCTCCTTAAAGTCTCTGATGATCTAAGTACATGCTTGCTAGTATGAGGACACGTACCGTGTATATACTTACATCGAAAGTCTTAAATGGCAACGACGTATATGTAGTGTTCCTTTTTTGTACTCCACAATTGGCCATGAACAACGGTCAAACTCCAACCATGGAAATAAATGCATTAACATGCGCTGCACCATTATTGCAACCATTACTTTTCTGCAGGGACTATATTATAGTATTGGTCCGAGACCGAGTTGTGCCCACTCGGGTACACCAAACACCAGATCAAGAGATCCCCCAACTTTCCCACAGAAGATGTAGGTAGGTACATACGTACCTCTATACATGGCAAACGAAAACATTACTGCGGAAGAAAAGGGATAACAAAAAAGCGCACAATAACACAGTACACCGTTAGGAATGTGCTGCTCACGACCGTAGTAGAACGGATCATTACATAACATGCCACTGTTGGCCTACATTCGGCCTACGATCGCGGCACGACGGTCGGTTCACTTGGTGCGATAATGGCAGTGGGCACCTCTTTGCGAATCGACTGGTCTAGGGCAGCTGCCGCTGATGGTATATCTGCGTAGCAGATGGTGCACACACGGACGGACAGAGGTAGAGAGTGGCGTACAAATAGTCAAGTCAGATTACTCTGTGGTCCCTGGCCCTGCTTCCTTGTGATGTTTGTATATAGATTGCATATAAAGTGAGATGCGGCTGGATGCTGGTTGGGCCTCCCACTGCAGACCAACGACGAAGACTCTAGCGTTTGGCACTCGGAATTCACATCGCGCCGAGCAATAAGTTTAGGTAAGACGCTTGGAAAGGCGCAAGGGGAAGTTAACAGTATAGATACCTGTAGAGCAGATGAAGCTGCTGCTTGACGATGACACTGCCGCCGCACCGCCGGCCGTGCGTTAGTTCCTAGGGGAGTTCTGCGCTCGTGAATGGAATCAACTCTTCAAGTTGCCTTCGCGTTACGTACGAAATGTGTGTTGAGGCTTGAAGGTGATGGCCAGTACTCGCGTACATGCATTGGTGTCCTCCATCGTTGCGATATTTCCTGTTGGGCTGCTCATGTTGTTAAACTGTTTCTACCCACACAATTCACCATGCTTATACACTATGTACACGTACGTACAGTGTACACAAGAAACGAGGTAGTTTGTTTTGGTGTGCGCACTGATGGCAGAAGTGGAGCAAGGAACTCCAAGAGGTGAACTTTGTTTAGTATTTTTGTTTGAGTATATTGATCTTTCTCCTTCTCTGTGAAGTGTTTGTTGCAAGCAATGTTCGTGAACATGAGTGGAAAATGCAATAAAAATATGAACAAAGGGACTTTGAGGATACCTTTAGAATTTATAGATAATTTATGGCCCGTTTTAAAATCTGCAAGAACAAAGATAAAGTTGGATCTTTTAAAGGAATATCATTCTTATATAACTCGTACGAATCTACTGCCGAAATACTAATCACTCTAACAGAAATAAAAAAATATATTTAACAGACACAATTGGTTAGAGGGCCCCATGGATTCTAGTTAATAAAAGCATATGGTGCATACAACCATCCTGACCAAACCTTACCTAAACCGACAGCTGTATACAAGAATATGTCAAGGAGTATTATTGGAAGCACATTGTTTTTTACGAATCTAACTTAACTTCACAAATGATTTGTTTAAAAAATAATTCAGGGTTCCGACAAGTCAATTCTTATCGTTGATACAGCTTTTGCCTACGCTCCGGCACTGGTCAGGTCACTTAAAAGCAACAGCGCTTATTTGAACTGAGATGGCACAATAAGGTCTTTAGGTTTCATGATTACATAAGATGTACTGATGACAATCCTTACTTTAAAATTTATGCACTTTTTCGCCTTAGCAGGTGTTTGTCCTCAAATTACTATGTCAGTTTCAAGAAAAACTGAAATGCTTACACCATTGTAAAGGTCACCGTAACTGGATTTGTTTTTCACATTTTTATTAGTAAATTTATGTTCTTTATAAAACTATAAACAAGATATATGTGATAATGTGTAGTGGTTTACAGTAAGTACTTGGTTTTATGCAAAATGACTATTTGACACGAATTACAGTATAAAACGCTTCAGACAGTGACAAATACATTAGATTAGCTTAGAGCTCAGAGATGAGTCTTAGCTAGGGCAATAACTGGAGTGCCTGTTGGCATTTTCGGATACTCTCCAGCACTGGCGGCAATATCCAGGTGAGTGTACTTGAGTGGCTTCTCTGACTTTAGACCATGCTTATCCAAACCGGTGGCAACAATCATGAATGCAGCAGGGACCTTACAAAATTAGACAGCACGTTGGTTAAGTTGATCGGATTAGTTGTTACATTCATAATCTCACCTGGTGGCCACGTGGAGTTCTTGAAGAAGCGGCATTGTTGCATTGAACAATGTCCTCCCCGATGACAGTACCGCAATTGAAATCGAAATCGTCCTGTCGCAATTTAGAAATTTCAAACGGCTCACCAAACGAAGTGCCAATTTCTTGCAGCTTCAAGGCATGACCAGCCTTTTGAGCCACACTGTTGTCAATCACAATTGAATAGCCTTCCCCAACAGCAAGGCAAGCATGTCCCGTCAAAGTGGCAATAGTGAACAAATGAGGATCGGGCAAATTGTCTTCCTTGGCGATTTCTTTCATGCGGCACAGAGCATCGGCCATACACATTCGTCCTTCTGCATCTGTATTTCCAACACGAACACGAACGCCACCTCGAGAGGTGATTACTTCGTCGGCAACGTACGATTCTTCACCGACCGAATTCCGCACCAAACACAGAGCCGCGATGACATGGACATCGGCTGGTTTTTGTTCTTGAACGATCTACAAAGGAAAAAGAAAGCAAAATCAAAAGGAAGGAAGAAAACAATCGATTTATATGCTACTGCAGTTGAATTTGATATACAATACACAAGTGACTAACGTATAGAGATTAATCACAAGTTTATTGAGCTTAGTTTCTATACTTTGAGGCAAAACTGTTTTTTTTTTTGTAGCCAAGCGCCGTGGTATGTCATATGTTTTGTTTGTTACACTGAAGACCAACAGTCACAAAAATTGTTCTTTACAAGGTGATAAGCATACCTGCATAAATCCCGCTACTGCAGCGGCTCCACACTTATCCCTCGACATACCAGCCATGATGCCTCCGGCCTTGATATCAGCACCGCCGGTATCATAGCACACACCCTTGCCGACCAGCATGAGTGTCTTCTTAGCCGGTTGTGGTGGTTTGAATTCCAAGAATATAATTCGTCCCTGATGGCGCTTTACTGTGCTAGCCGCTCTATTCACAGCCGCAAAAAGCGGGTACTCTTTTGCGAGCACATCTTCATCGCTAATGATGTTCATTTTAAGCTTTGGGAAGATCGTTTTGATATATTCCTCCACTCTCGGCGGGCACATGCGTTCTGGATCGCCAACACCTTCAAAATTACACAGTATTAGATACGTTTTTCAAAACTCCTGTCATTTACCAATATCACGAGCAACAAAACGCCCAGACTCTAGGAGCAAAGCTTCCTTGTAGATCTCCTCAGCCTTCGGATTTGAGATCAACAGCGATAGATTGGTGATGCGTTGCTTCTTTTCTGGAACGCACTCACGTAGTTGAATTGGCTGAAAGAAAATCAATCTTTGATCACAGTTTTCATTATCAGTTGCTGCTTCTTACCACATAGAGCTCTTCGAGAGCACCCAACACCGTACAAAGTTCGGCGTTCGAGAAATGTTTACTCTGAGGAACCACAAGCAACGGTGATTGGAAGCCAGCCTATAAAGACATAAGACACATGAGCCTCGATAGTTAACTTAAAGCTAGTTTAACATCACACCTTGATAGCGCGATTAAGCGACTTTGCAGCCGCCTGTTGGTAGGCTCTCACATCATGGTAGTCGCTCAATTCCGCAATCGGCGAATACACCACAGGAAGATCTAGATTCTTTGATCGAAAGCAAGATACAACACTATCGAACGCCTTGTCGAACGTTCTAAATTCGTTGAACTGCTCCACCAACTCGGCGGGAATTTGTTTGTCAATAATACAAAGAACATCACAGCTGGACTTTTTGATAATCTTTGCCAACTGTACTGTGCATGGCATAAGCCTGAAAGAGAGAACAAATTATTTATTTTCCAAATGCCACACTTTCTAAAAGGCAATCAATTGCGTTACAACCTACGTTCGCCTTATCGAGTATAAACGAAACGTGATCTAAAGTTGTTTGCTAAACAGTTGCGTTTTGTACTTTTTTGCGCAGCTAGTGAGTGCAATTTTCAATATAGCTCTTTCAATGTATACTTTTTGTTGGTGCTCCTACGAATAATGAACCGTCTTATAGAGGCGGCATACATAGACCGGTATGGAACTCATTTTCTAACTGGATGGCGTCGAATGAATTTCTTGGGTTTGTGTTGTTTTTCTGCTGTTTATTTTTTTCAATTTGGAGAATGTCAGGTTCATTGCTGCACAAGTAGTACAGATGAAAGTCAATGCCAGTCAGTCAGAGTAGGAGGAAATGACTCGCTAGTTGTGTGATAAAAGTTTAATTGGTAACGTTTGCGAAGAAGAGTGTAGGAAGCATTATTGTTTTCTATAGTTTGTCGGTCAGTATGCAATTGATTAATAAAAAATTGATTCTTTTTCCGTTTAGCTTTGTGTAATATGAATGCTACTGATAGCTTAACAGAACTGCGCTTCAATAGAATGAAAACACGAATAATTGCATGCAATGAGTGTGAGAAACCCGTAACTTTGAATTTTTGTGTCGATAAACCAAATGGAGTTCATCAACTATGTCACTATATCAGCACGCAGGGTGTCACTTGACACGAAGGATTGCATCTGCTTTTGCAAGAGCAGTTTATGACGAGATTTCCTTTTGTTTTTTCAACTTTAATTTCGAGCAAATCGAAGTTTCGAAAAGAACAAAACGCACTTCATGCGGGTATTCAAGTGCCACTCACAGATAGTACTTTGTTGCACTTGCATACAGTGAGGCGACTAAAGTTTTTCCCACCAGCTGATAAGTGATTAGCAAATTCAGCATTATTGATTTTGCTTTCATTACAATTCAATGATAACATTTACAACCGACAAAGTAATCTCAACGACCTGTCAAATATTGTCGATAAGCTATTGCTCAAAACCGACGTGGATTAGGAAAGTAGTTACTCGGTGAGGGTAGTAGATATATTTTTATGTACATAAATATCAGGGATTATGTGGAATTAATGCGATTTGCAGAATAGTAGTCGCGTGCTATCCTCTTTCTATGCTTATGAGCTCATGATTCGAAAAGGACAGGCCTCCATCAGTAAGTAAAATGTTTTTGTCAGTGGCTATTATATACACTATCTGTTGATATTTGAAGGGCCTACCTCCGAAAGCTTGTTAACTTTAAGAAAGACTCTTACTGCTTTGAATAATAAAGGTTTACGCCCAGTCGCAAACAAAATCCAGTTCAGTTCATCAATGAGATACACTCGCTTTGTCAATATGAGCCAAGTGCATAATGTATTCTGTTTGTTTTTGCATAAAGAAATTATATTTTCGTCGCAGCTGCTGGAGGTTTCTGTAGCGAATTATCATCCGCCGATAAGATAGACGGGAATAACAATTGGAATGTTTTTTTTTTATTACTTTGTGTACTCTCATGAATTGTTCTTAACAACGCAAATAAAAAGAAATTAATTCAACACCATTCAGCGGCTCCGAAGAAAAGTTATTAAACATCACTGCTTTAGTGAAGCAAGTCTTTCGCCTGAGAAAAGATGTTTATCTGTTGTGTTTGACTAATCGCGTGCACAATAGTTAAGTGCGATAAGATTAGCTGCAAAATTGGCATAAATCATGACTACGCTCATAAAAATGTTGTGACGAAAGCTAGATGGATCTATTGATTACATCTAACTTCTTCTGCCTATTCGATGGAATTTTATTTCTCTTACTTAGATGGCTAAATAAAGGGTTTTATAGCAACCGTTGACAAATTTATGAAATAACAAGCGATACTTAATCAGGTGCGCTCGCAATGTATTTAATCTCCAGAGGAATTCCTTTTCGGCAAGATACGGTGATGGAAAAAAAGTCCGGACAGTGAAATGAACTGACGCAGAACAAGAATGTATTGAATTATAAAACGTCAAGTATCAGCAAGTAATGTCGTTTTCCATTGGGCAAAAAGAAGCGTCCGGGAGAGTCCGGAATCGAAAAAATCACTTCTGAAACCGTTCCATTGGCACAAAAAATAATCTTCTGGTGATTCTGAGGAGAGAATTTCGCTTCTGGATTTGAAGTCAGAATCCACTCAAGAAGCACTCACACAAGTGTAGTTTGTGTATTTTATACAAGTCAACTGACGGCTGCCGTAGATTATTTTTTGGCATTTCACCAATACTCTTGTGGATTCAATCAGAAGCAGTTTTCTTGTTCTATTGGACTACAGAATGAGTGCATCCCCGAGTGAAACCAATGGAAAACGACATAAGTTGATAAACAAAAGCCAGGTGCGGCAGTTATATCAAACGTTTAGTTAAATATAACCTCAGTGTTGCTAAATGAGACTGTTGGACTACAGAGCAAGGGGTTGAACGCTTAATGATGTAAAGTACCTAGTTATCCACCAAGAGAACCTAATTATCATAGCCCTGAAAACAGGTGGGCGTTATGACACCTGGTTCTATGTTACTGTCATTGGGATGGTAGGTTCTATGTCAGTTTGTTACCTCAGTCTGCTTTTTTGCATAGGTATAGGTATTTTGGAATTTTCCTGGCAACTACGGATAAGCAGTTTGAATTCTAAAATTAGTGCATTTTCCTTCTACATCAATCATCAATCAATCAATTATAATCTACCAACTTTGAATCGTGGTTCACCTAGAACGGAACGTTTAAGGTTTGTTACAGTAATTAAAAAAAAAACATACCTATACTGTTATATCTAAATGCACTTTTTCCATGAAAATTCTGCACTATTTTCAACAAACAATAAACGTAACCATCAAAGCAAAGTCCATTAACGAAACTTTGGCAGCGGCTGTGACAACCAAAATACCAATCTTGTTACCTAACATGCCGTTAAGCAAACAAATATTTAATGCTTTGTCAACTTACTTGTCAATACCACCCATACTGGTTCCAATTGGACCGCAACACTTCCAAAACTAAAGATGAAATCACCGGCAGCAGACTACTGGATAAACGGTACTCGAATGTAGCTCGTAATACCCCAACTAGGCTGAGGACAGACTGAAACGCTAGCCTGTCGATCACAAACTGGGAATACAATATCGAATGGAAAACTATAAAAGCCAAAAGCGTCCAGCAAGCTGCAGCGTTGTTTAACCAAATACACTGTAGCACAGTGTGATTGCTGATTGCTCTAGCTCTGAATCGAAATCAGCACGAATCCACTTCGAGCTTTTGCCTGATTGATGTATGCGGATTTCTTTGGAAACGAATATGCACAGACGAAGAGTTTCAATGACTAATAAAATGCGAATAGAATTGAAAAGAGTTCAAATCTTCAAACGAAAAGCGGAATACTTTTTCTTTGTACGACTTTTTCTAGGGTTATATCGGGTTTTGTTGCGCCGGACGGGATGATGACGTTATAAAAAAAAAAAAAAAAACAGCTGGATGACAGCCAGTGTCATGACAGGGCTGAAATAAAATTGAACGCGAAATTGAAACTCCGTATAGAACAGTTGTGGTCAGAAGAGATGTGTCACTAATAGAAAATTCGTTAGCGTTTCGCATCGACTTTTCAAAATTGATGTTGTATCCGGCAGTAAATGAGATTGCACAGCTAAAAGTCAAAGGAAATGATGTTCCTATAAGTCGGCTTTCATATTTCAAATATTATTTGATTTATGCAAATACGTATGGCATTGACTGTCAATTATGAAAAGACTCAAGTAGACCTTTATGAGACCGATAACGGTTTTCGAAATGGTACAATAATTCGAGTATAAATTATTTTACAATATATCCTATTTTGACAAACTTTTGAAAAAAAAAGGTGGACAAATTACCCTGTAGTTCGAATTGTTTCTTTGCTGAGAGCGTTACAGCTACGGCACAACTTCCAACTTTATTTGTCAGATTTTTCGAATCAATTGAATTTATTCTAAGTAGGTGCTCAAGTAAAATGCGTAGCAAATAAAATTAAAACGCCTGGAAAAGATTGCAACAGATTGCGTGTCGTAATCTTTCAATTATAAATCCAGATTTTTTTTTGAATAAGGCGTAGCGGAAACACAAACACATTTAGGTAGCAACATTTAAGTAGAAAAGCAAGTAAAAAAAGTTCAAACGTATATAGGTATATTGTGTATTTTATTGCAACCCCGCAGAATAGAAAAACCTTTAAAAACGATCTCTGGATGAGAGGTGTATCGTGTATCCCCCATAATCTTATTCATTGTTAATGAACTTCTGTACGTCATTTATAAGCTGTGGCAACTTACTCGCATCAAACAGAATAACCTTTCTGTATGGATCGAGTGTAGCATCGCCCTCTAACCAATCGCCCGTCATTCCGCTATCGCATTCATCAGCCACTGAAAACTCAAAACTCTGAACAGCATGCTTGGCAATCGCTTCCTCTTCAGCGTTCGTATATATATCTTCCACTGGCTTGAGGTTCACACGTTTCAGCTTTGGACGATAGAACTTGATTATCATCACAAAGTAAACAAATCCGAAAGGCATTTTCTTTTGATTTGCTTGTCCAATTTCTTTGTGTAAGTTCTCCAGAAGTGGCACCGAGATCTGTGAAGGGATGTTGATAAAGCGCTCATTGATGAGGAAACCTACCGGCCAGGCATCATTTCCAAACACGTCACGTAGATGGACTAGTGCCGCATCTGTTGCGTGCTTTTCTGCCTTGGAAATGATGTAGGAACGCAATTGCTCTATGCATTGAGTATCCTTTTTGGCCGTCATGTTGATCGCGGTAGTGATTCCAAAAATCGGATTCCCATCGTTCATTTCCTCTTCATCCTCGTCTTCTCCTTCGATCTCACTTTGCACAATTACGCTACCCACGTAGTTTTGAGCTAAAGGAAGCAATTTAGTAGTGTAGTATTTTCAAAGGACACAATCACTTACCAATAATAATATCGGCCATTTCGTTCACATTGATTTGGGCTTTTAGGAATAACTGGTGGAGGAGCTGTGTGAGTCCATGGAAATCTGTATCAGTGGGATTGCGGCCTTCAAAATCAACTTGGATTTCCTATTGTGATGAAATTTTAGAAACGTTTCAGCGAAATGTAAAAAAAACTTTTAACCTCGTTGCCGGTGTATGCATCTGGATGCGGCCCCTCGTTCTCAGACTCTGTATCTGAATCAGCACTGGAGTCTTGATCCATCTGTTCAATGTTCTTCTTTTTGTGAGCTGACATGGCTGAGTAAGAATGTTATTCTTTAAATGAGATATATGAAAATATCACTGAAGCACGAGCAGATACAGCGCAACACGTTCCACCTTATTTTTGTTAAAAAAAATGCACGCCCGCATGCTATATCTTCTTGACAAGACAAATGTCATGAATAATCGGAAACAATGCCCCCTTTTTCTACAGGGTTGTGCAATGGATGTTTTATGGACACCAGTCCAAAAAACTCAGACCGAACCCAACAGTACGTTTCGGTTTTTGAGCTGCTGTTTATTTTATTTTGACGATTTCTTAATTTATATTAAAAGAACAGTTGTTTCTTAACATTTTGTTCAATTGCATACAATACCTTTTAATTTCAATTTTCAGCTTTTTACAGTTACACTTCCATGAACAAATAAAATTTGCCATTTTACTTTCGGTATTTTGGAATTTATTCCCGCCATCTACAAAATACAAGTATTTTGGCTGTCACTTGGTTTCTTTTCTTTTCATTCTAGTTTAGCTTACCCACCGTGAAATACGTTTTTACTAGTTGCCTGTCCGTGAACTAGTTTGCATAAGTGCTGTGGCTGTGACTGTGAGGCGTTAATTCACCAACTGTCAGATGATTTTCTAGTGTTACGTCCTCGGTGTTTTTCGATTTGTATTTCAATCTTCTTTTCTAGAAAATGCACACGGATTTATCGCCTCATTTACACACTCCTGAATGCAACAAACTCATTAGTGAATTGAAAACTTGTCACGCAGAAGTAAGCCAAAAGAAAAATTGTATCATAATTTTATAACCATTTGGGAAACTCTTGCAGCACAAATTTGCCCGCTTCGCTGGTTACTGCAACGAATTGGATTCCCTCGTGGTAAAGTGCCTGCACCAGGAACGTGTAAAAAACTCGGCTGCCAATCGTGCTAAAGCCATCGAAAGACAAAAGATTGTACGGGAAAAAATGCAACAATCTGGAAATCCTTACTTTTAAAACAAAAACTGAATCGAAATGGTAATGGATTCTTTGGCCGACTACTGCTTCCAACCGGAGAAGGAAGAAATCTGTGGACTTCCTGTTTCGCCAATAACTGAAGATTACGTCGAGAATTATCCATCTGTGATTGACAGATTTTATACGCGCTACTATTACATCCATCCGAAACAAAGTTCTGAACATTATCTTGTGCTTTTTCATTCAAATAGAGTTTGCCTTATATATCTGGCTCCGGAACATCCTATTATGAAGAATGGAATTGGTTCGGTGTCATTTGATATTGGTAACATGGATCGGAGTCTAAATCAGGTCAGTGGAAAAGGAAAAAAGGGTGGCATGGCTCTGCAGGAAGATTCCACCTTGGCCATTGTTACTGGAAAAGACGGCCATGTGTATAAAGTGCCCAGTTGTGTTCGTGGAAAGCTAATCGAAGTGAATCCAAGAATTGTAAAAGATCCAAATTTGTTAACGTCGGAGGGAGAAGGCTACTTAGCGATTATCCTACCAAAACCAGAACATTGTGAAGAACTCAAAAGGAACTTGCTGACGGAGGTAGTGTACAGACATGTTTTGGAAGATGAAGATAAGAAGATTCAGATTCAAGCAACTGAGTGATTGTTGTACAAAATGTAGTTTAAGTTGGAGCGCAATAAAAAATATTTTATAAAGCAGAAGTGGAAGTGGTACTTTTTTTGAGAACTAGGTCTCGTTTGTAAGCTACAATTGCCAATTTGTATGACGTCGGCATCGCACCCTTTATGATCTGCTTTGCTTTTGTCAGTTATTGTTTTAATTGCAGATAATAATGCATTTTTAAAACAAGACGAAGTGAAAAATAATAATTCTGTGGAACTACCTATCAGTTGTGTCTACGATGTGAAAGAATTTTTGACTGACTGACTTTTTTTGAATCCAACATTAAATCATCCTTTGCGTTGAGGGTTTTTTTTTGAGGAAAGTCAACAGCAAACTTTACAAGCTGTACACCGACATCGACAATGACCATTGGCAGTCAGAAAAAAGTAAGTTAATCAAAAGGGGAAAAGCAAGCAAAGTTTTTATTCACATAACATAACTTCCTTACTGAACCATAGAATATAAATCAAATGGTTTAATAAAAAACAAAAACAGTGATTTCAATCTAGCCAAACTACCTGCTAGCATTAACAAATATTTAATTACAGGAGTAGGTACTTTGAGAACTCTTGGGTTTTCGAAATCTGTTATATTAGCTAGATTTAGAGAAAGGAAGACGCAAATTGAGCTGTGATTCAAATTTGAATAAAAGTTAACAAATTTAGAAAATGTAACAAACCGCTTTTGTAGAGTTCATAAATAACATTTCCAATAAAGGTAAGATTCACAATCTGTGCAAGAGCACCATCGCAAATGGTGAAATGGAATTTACAGCCCTGCTAGTGATCAATGAAATAGAAAGCGGATGTATAGGTACCTTCTTTTCAAAGTTATCGAGTTGAAAGAGTGGAATGAGCATTTTTCTCATACAAAATAGGTATAAATAATATCATCAGCGGCATCTTTACGAATTGGTATTCCCCTTAACTGTCGGAAAATGTTTTCATGATCAAGGTTTTCTGTGGAGAGTCCTAACTTCCGATACATAATAGAATTGTAATAAGTTTCCTATAGTTTCTCCGCACATGTGTGGAATATTAATCGGCAGTGCATTTTCAATGTCTCTTCCTCTTGCATTGCCAAAATCAATCAAAACAACAAGCCACTTACAAACAATGAACATTCGCCAGCTAACCAAACTAAACATACAGCGATATCCCCGATAATACGCCCAAATAAAAATAATACAAAACGAAAACAACAAATGACAAAGCCCATCACAATTTTATGCACGTTGGCACGTTCTCTTTCAACGACACAAGCATCCATTATCAAGTGATTAACATGCAACATTAAATTCACAACTGCTGTCCGCACTGTGACCAGACATCAACACTGGCAGTTTGAATTTCATAAATATGTTGTTACAATTTCGCTGATCTTTCTTCAAAATTATTTACCACCGGGCGGACCACTTTCAATTCTTATCTTTAACAATTCGGCGAGAACAGCGCTTGACGCACCTTCGCCTTTATAGATACAGCGATATAACCCACACCAGGCCGATAGAAACTTTTGATTTTAGTAAAAGTTTTCTCGCAATCGTAGGCTCAACAGGTAGCTGCCATTGCCACTTCTATGCTAAAGCTAATGCATACAAATTTCGCCTCCTTGGTTGCTATTGGCTTTAGGGTTTAAATGGTTCATTCAGAAGCCAGTCAAAGTTATAGCCGCCCAGCCAAAATCAATTAATTGACTTGATCCTGTCGCAAAGTGCAAGTCACAGCAGCGGCACCAAACACACCTCTTCCGAACGAAAAAATAAAAACAACCTCATAATCCCATATTTAGGTCAACATCCACAAAAGATAAACAAACCGTTGAACTCGAAACAAAAACAAATAAAATAAAAAAACATCCAACATACTAAAGGAGAAAACACGTTGTTGATAATTTTTTTTCGGTGAGAGCCACAAATAAGCAATAATGTTTCCTCATTGATACGGCGGATATCCATGTTCCATGTTTGAATGAATTTAAAACTGGTTGACCAAATTGGTGCAAGACAGAGGGCATGCTGTTTGTAGGATTATGCATCTTACATGCTTCTACCGAAGAACGCAGAGTTTCTTGAACTCGTCCCCAGCCCCCAGCTGCATTAATGCGGTTTTGCAGATGATAACCACGCTTCATTTGCGTTTAGTAGATCTTGTATCATAAGAATTATACCTACCGACTCGCACCAAGATGTCGTTGCCGATGCGGATATGTAGCTAAGAAAAGAATAGTGATTTGAAGTTCATGGAAAATTCTGAACCACATTGTGGTCTGATGGCAAATGGAAACTTTCTTGTTTTCGCCGCGGTCAGGTTTTGTAATCGAACGCGAGAGATGAGACAGTCGCTCTGCTGAGGTATTATCTGGATTCTAGAGGTAACGAGTAATATAGAAGTATCAGCGCTCAATGTCCTTATTTTTATTTGGAGGCATTGTATTTGTATATACCTATTCGGTTTTCTCATTTTTTTTTTTGTGGATAATAATTTCCAAACAAAGACAGTGTGGGTATAGCTTGGTTGGCATCCTGAATTTTAAACTTTTGGAATTTGGAAGTAAAATATAGTAAAATATATTTGTCTTTTGTAAGGCAAAGTTATGTTTTAGATATTAACTGATAGGTACGAACCTTAAAAAATTAGCATCCCAGTAGGTATACTTCTTATTTCTCAAAAACACTCCCTACCGCTACCAACTCTTAAGCATGAAACCGAGAAAAAATGTTTATAAATAACACTCTTAGGAGAGCCAAGTATCCTTACGCGATGTTTAACTAGAGGCGTCGTAAGGGAATCTAATAAATACGGCTGGAAGAGTTTGCTGTAACTGCTGCATTTCCAAATGCGTATTTTTAGTAACCCCAGTATTTCGCGAAGATTTCATTCACCGCAATATTTCTCGGAAGACAACGATTTCTGTAATAGCGGTTTAGTTAGTAAAAAAAAGCAATAACCCGTCAATCAAAACATGTTTTGTGGTTGTGCATCTGCATTGCATGCATCCTCCTTTAGACTGTAGTTGGACACTATAACTGATATCTGTAGTAGTACCTAGCAGGTCATAAAACTATTGTGACACATGACATTCAAATCTAAATTTACATTCAGTGCATTGCTGAATTGCTGTTATTAATTATTACATGGACGGAATTTATTGGACATCACACACATAATTTTGTGTAAGACTCCACAAATGGAAGGGCGTGCGTGTAATCATGCGGTTAGCTATGATGTATAGGTACTTACTAGTTGGAAAGTATCTATTATGATGAGATAGAGTTGTAAATATATTTAAACAAACTATTACACAAATCTAATTGAGTTCTTTAACGATTTCAATTGTTTGAGGGATACTTGTCCAAGGAAGATCGGTAGGTACATATATTTAACTGCTTACTATTGGGCGTTAAACTAACCATAGGAAGACGGAGCAAGTCGTGCTGATAGGTTTTATTATGGATATGTGCTTCATGAATTCCGTCATTTCCACTCCAGTACAAGTTTAAGTTCATTGAAGAGGCACACCTCAGTTTTTAGGGTTTAACTAAACTAAAGTATTGAGGTGAGCAGTTATTTCCTGTTAAAAGGATTAAATTCGGGGAATTAACAGACAGAAGAAGTTACACTGAGAGAATAATAATTCTTCGCAAGATATTCGGTCCCCCATATCCGTTGATAAGCTATGAGGAGCCGATTTAGCAACAAACTGTACACCGACATCGAAAGTAAAATGGGCAAATTCATCTTTCATCCGGACCGAAAAGTACAAAGGTTCCAACCTATTCAAGGCAGCTGCTGTAGATGGGCGAGATCATCCGAACCTACATTTTTCTAAGATTTTAAATTAAATTTTATCTAGCTACAGGCACATTAGTCTTTTGAGAATTGCCTGGGCGCGTAAACTAACTGTTTGTCATCAACATTTTTGGCCCTTATCAGTGCAGTTTTGAGTCCTATAAGTCCACAATCGAAGAATTATTTACACTACATCCGCAGATTCGGGAATTCATGATGTCTAAACAAAGATTTAAGTGCGAGCTATGTATAGAGCCGCAGAGCTATGTCCATCTTTGGCAACAAAAAGCAATTCTGGAGTCGATTACGAATAGTTTTTTACCCATTCACAGCCAACTCACATGTCATCTGACAAAATCTTTGTTGTTTTGCCTGCGGATTCAAATTCTGACATTTTTGGCTAATGTCTATAAAAACCGTAAAAGATTACATTTATGAAGTAGCAATGGGTACCTACTTGCTAGTGGAATAGTTGCAATGGAGTATTTAGGCTTTGGTAAAATCGCAAGATTGTTTTATATTAGACCCTTATTTTCCAACCTATGTATGTTTTATGGTGTAAAAACGCTAATTGAAAGCCGATTTTATGCCTAACAGATGTAAACGAAAGTTTCTCATAAAAGGTAAACACCCGACACTTAGTACATAGTAAATCAGTCCTTCATACAGTCGTCGACTTATTATCTCACACAACAAAAACAGTTATACAACATTATTATCCCCATGAACTTGAAGAACGTTCAACCGCAGCACCAGCATAATGGTGATGTTAAACACTTTTGATAAGCCCATTTCAGCGCCACTTAAAAAATCATTTATTGCCGTTCAACCCCCAGTTGGTCACCCACCTACCACCACCGCCGCCACCACCCACTGCGATACTTGGCCGCATATAAAGCAGCGCTCCCTCAAGCACATCTATCAAAATTGTCTCACAGCTGGAACGTGTTCTCGAATTTCGAATCCAGTACAGAGAAAAGCACACAATACGATTCTCCCAAGAGATAACGCACCAAACCTGATTCATCTTTATCGAAAGATACTGCGTTTGCTTCGGGACAGTCTTATAGAACCGCACCACAGCAATGCTCCTTTCTTCTGTAGTATAAAAAGCACCTCGCGACTTGGAAGCACTGTCATTTGACTCAGTCGACTCACCTGTTCAAGATGGGTAAGTGAAGTGCTAACGTCTAGCTCTATATATCTTTTGAATTTGAACACCTCTTTGATTCTCCCTTCAACTCTTTTTCAATAAATTTTATTTTGTGTGCGGTGCGTCGGTCGTTGCAATAAGTTCAGTCAACTTGAAGTCGAAGAAATTCTTTCAAAGAATCCAAACGACTGTATCGCGAATAAATTTGTATTCAAAGTGCGTGTTGTTTTTATAAAAAAAGGAAAATAAACAATTAAAATAATTTACTCGTATTGTGAGGCAAGGCTTTTCCGCTTTCGTCTGTTGTACTTGAGTATTTCGTATTTCTTTTTTTTTTAAAAGTAACAAAACAAATTTCAAAATGCATTCCCTTTCTCGGAAGAAAAGGCAGGCAAGGTGTTGACGACTGAACCATAAACTTGTGGATGTTTCGTTGGTTTATGGTGAACTAAGTGTTAAGTGTAGTGAATTCCTTAGGTTTAATTATTTTGTTTTGATTTGTCGCAAGTCCTATGACTAATTTGTTTGCAAAATGCAATGAAGATCCTCCTAGTCTGGTTCAGCTAGTGATCATCCGTTCAGTTTCAGAAATGTAAATAAATCAAGAAGCTATTTCTGTAATAGGAACCATGCATGGTTTTTAATTGTTAACCAAAAGTACCTACTGTATTGTTATAACTGCTGTGCGTAATAATATGTTTGCCGTATCGGCATGTGGACATTTTCGAATAAAGCGTTAGGGTACAGCAATCTTTGTTAACTCAAATAAAAAACGATCGAAAGAACTGAGATGTTGCTTGTGATAAAAACCGCACTTTTACTTTAGGCCATTTATGTAGGTACCCTTTTGGTTGATTGATTCCTTTCAAGGCTCTGCTTGTCCATTAAGGAGTATTGGCAACCGAATAAAAGTCGGTTGATAACAAACACAAAATTGTGCCAGTAATCAGTTCAGGCAAGAAAATAAATCATCACGCGGGCCGACACCGATTTAAATGTGAGAGCAGTGAAATATACGAAATAATAGGTTCTTCTGCATATTTTACATCTTGCGAGTAGAAAGTTCACAATATAAAAAAAAAAATAAAAAAAAAAAACAGAATCCACCCCAAAAATCAAATAAAATTATCTAGGAAAATAAAGCAAATTCAGTGGTGGTCGAATGTTTTTATAAAACGTTTCGATTTCGAACCTGGTCTTTCAAATAATTGGTGATAGGTACTGGGCTTTTTGTTTTTGGGAAAAAACTATTCTTGTTTACTCAATGATTTTCGCTAAATTCTTTTAACACATTTGCTGCAAAGCCAATTTTGTCAACAATTCTAAAGGCGAAAAAAGAAAATTGTTGGATCTGTTTTAAAAATTAACGTAATTTCGTACAGCCATTCAAATATGAATGACACACACAATGGGCAAGATAATGACGTGATGTTCAATAGGCACGACATTAAAGAAAATTGAATAGGTACTAAAAAGCCTGGCCTGTGGTGATCACAACATCTAGTCTTCTCGTCTTTTAAATTAATGTTAGCTTTTTGACTAACAAATTCAATTTTATTATAAACTTAAATGAAACAGTTAATATTTTGTCAAACCATTCATTCCAGCCTTCAATTAAAAGACTTATTATTATGCCAGCTTTTGCACAGTTAAATCAGTGGGCAGGTTAAATTTCTAAAAGACATGTTTTTTCTATTTTTTAGGAATAGAAAGGAAAGGAAAGAAAGTAAATTCTTTTCGAATAATTTCATTAAGATTTTGAATCTGTTCCTTAATATAAATAGCGAGATATGCTATTAAAAAATATACCTACTAATTAAACATTTTTTTTACGGAGTAAATCTGTAATATAAATGACGTGGCCCACACGGAAACATGAGTGTCAGTGAATGTGTGTGAACGTGGCAGTGAATGTGATTATTTTGCTATTTTTTTTTTAATTAAACATATTTCCAGTACTGGCTAGGAAAAGTGTGAAAATTATAACAAACCCATAAAATGATCGGACAGGTTCTTATCTTTACCATTTAAAAATTTCTGGGAGCATCAAGTTTAAATAATATTCCTTTCCTATTAAATACTTTTTCGGTATCAAATGCCACGCCCCGTATTCAACTTTTGAATATTATCAAACAAAAAAAAAACAACTCCACTTTCCACTTAAATCCATATCAAAGATTAAGCTCGCGAGTGACTCAGTGATTAGTGTGCTGGACTAGTCGGCTCTCAGTTCGATCCCTGGAAAAGCTCAAGTTATATATAATATGTTTTTTTTCATTCCATCACCTCTAGCGAGCGTCCTTCAAACTTCCGACTCGACAGTACCTACTTATAACTGTCTTGAGAAATATTCTCAATTTCCTTCCCTTAGTACCCCTACCAAAATTAAAAACTCACACAAACTAGGGATTGTGGGAAGCTACATAAATCAAATGTTATGGACTTGAGACGCCTACTCATTATATTTTTTTTTTACAATTTCAAAAAATCATTGTCCCTTTCAACATTAATTTCTCAGTCCCTTCCTTTCGCACGTGATGATTATTTTATAAAACATTCTCCGCTCTTCATTGCAGGTAAATCCGCTCTTGTTATTCCGTTCCTGCTTTTGGGCCTTGCCGCAGCTTTGGCAGTAGATCAGCCCGCCCGCATCGTATGCTACTTTAGTAACTGGGCTGTGTATCGCCCTGGACTAGGACGCTATGGCATCGAAGATGTGCCGGCAGATCTTTGCACGCACTTAATCTATTCATTTATTGGAGTCGATGATTCAAACTGGCAAGTGTTGGTCATTGATCCCGAAGTGGATATCGAGCAGAATGGTTTCAGGAACTTTACAAATCTGAAGAAAACACACCCGCATCTGAAACTGCAAATTGCAGTTGGCGGTTGGGCCGAAGGGGGCAAGAAGTACTCGGAAATGTGTCTGCTTAAGGAACGTCGCCTGACGTTCATTCGCAGTGTTGTTGACTTTATGAAGATGTATAACTTTGACGGCTTCGATTTGGACTGGGAATATCCAGGAGCTGCTGATCGTGGTGGCAGCTTTAGTGACAAGGATAGATTCTTGTATTTTGTTGAGGAACTGCGAAGGGCATTCGATCGTGAGGGTAGGGGCTGGGAGATCACCATGGCTGTTCCGGTGGCTAGATTTAGGCTACAGGAGGGCTACCATGTGCCAGAGTTGTGCGAGTAAGTTTGAAAAATTATCACCAAGTTGTTTCTTTACAAAGTTGTGTCTATTATCAGACTTTTGGATGCCATTCATGCGATGACCTACGATTTGAGAGGGAACTGGGCTGGATTTGCCGACACGCACAGTGCTTTGTACAAGCGTCCCCATGATCAGTATGCCTATGAAAAGCTGAATGTGGTTTGTTTGACTTTTAATTCCTCTTTGTAAATCGAGATCTTAAATCGAACGTTCTTAGAACGACGGTTTGGCACTTTGGGAAGAAATGGGCTGTCCGGCGAATAAACTTGTAGTTGGGGTTCCCTTCTATGGGCGAACGTTCACCTTGAGCAACTCTAATAACAACTACAACCTGGGGACGTACATAAACAAGGAAGCTGGTGGAGGTGCACCGGGGCCATACACTAACGCCAGTGGTTTCTTGGCTTACTACGAAATCTGTACCGAAACTCAGGATAAGGAGAAGGGATGGACCGTCAAATGGGACGAAGGTGGAAAAGTGCCATACACATACAAGGGCAACCAATGGGTTGGTTATGAGGACCCCAAGTCGATTCAGATCAAAATGGACTACATCAAGGAGAAGGGCTATGCTGGCGCTATGACCTGGGCCATTGACATGGACGACTTCCACGGACTGTGCGGTGCTGAAAACGCCCTTTCGAAAATCCTCTACTATAGCATGATCGACTACAAGGTTCCACCACCATCGCGAACCACAACCCCAAGGGTATGTTCACGAAAATTGTAACTCCTTCAAGGTGACTAACTATTTTTCTTTCAGCCCGAGTGGGCCAAGCCTCCAAGTACATCACCATCAGCGGATGAGGAAAACGTGGTCTTGAAGCCCACAACTAGTCGGCCGAAGCCAAAACCAAAGCCCCAGTCAACAACCAAACGTCCCGTAACCTCCACTACCACCATCACCACCACCACAACTCGCGTAAGTTCAAAGGGATCTATTTTTGAAAACGCTATTCAAATAGCGGCCGACGCCTCTAAGTCGTTTGTTTGGTATTCTTCTCGTAAAATCGATCTCAATTAATCGATGGGGTGAAGATCACGTAAATACAACTGGCATTGACATTGAATTTTGATTGCAACGAGAGCGTGCGAGAGCGAATGTTGTACACTGATTTGATTGTGTCTATGTTTGTTTTGTATTTTTAGAAACCCACCACCACTGAAAAACCTGCAGTTGTTACCCCGCCCGCAACAGTTGGGCCTGATACTGATTATGGAAGCCATTCACCAACATCAGAGCCCGACCATGAACTAGAAAAGATCGATTGCTCGACTAAGGATTATGTTCCACATTCAGACTGCACAAAGGTAAGTTCAGTTGTACAGATTGAGTGGTATTAACAAATTCAAATTGTAGTATTACCGCTGTGTTCATGGGAAACCTGTTGAGTTTCAATGCAGACCTGGCACTGCCTTCCATACTGTGACGCACGTGTGTGATTGGATTGAGAATAGTGATCGTTACTATTGCACCCGACTGAAGAAGAAGGATATCGACAATGATGTCACAAAGTAAAAGTATTTAAGGCGATATTTTTAAGATCCTGGACGAGTTTGTACGTTTTTTTTACAATGAAATGAAAATACAATCGGTTTTTCAATAAAAGAAATTTGTGTGTTTTTTAAAAAGAACTTAATATGCAAGTGGGTATTTGAAACAAGAGGGATAAAGGCTGATCTTCCTTCCCCTCGAAGGTGTATATTCTAGAGGGTGTTACTTATACCTGACACCTGAGTCTCTTTAGAACATCGAACATTGAAAAGTTTCAAAAAGCATTGGACCCAACTTCATTGTTATTCAATTCAATATTATATCATTGTAAGATCATGATAGAAAAGGAACCATTTCCTAAAACGAGAAAGTCAAGGACTGGCTACATTGCTACTTGGATGAAAAAAATATTTCTAAGAAAATATTAACGTCTTCATACAGAGTTGTCCTATTTTAATATATACAATATTTAAATTTGTTTCCAATTTTGGTTCGTCCTATCCATGTTCTTCGGAATTCTGATGTATTTCCGATCTTTATTCTTTTTTTCAAGAACAGTGTTTGAACACAGTTTTTCCATAAGCTTTTCCGTTTTCCAGAATCAACAGTCTTCCCATATATCTATCAAAATTCGAAGATTAGTCTATTATCACTCTCCGAACTCAAATTGAGCAGTATGTCAAATATTAAATATAATGGGTTTACTTTGCAAGCGCACTTTGAATGGAAAGCACAAAAATGACAGAAAAAGACTAAATAAGCAAAACAACGAGTAACGAGTTCCGGCTTTTAACAGGCCAGAAAATTTCGACAGTGGCATTTACTAGGACCATTTACAAATTCGGTTTGAATTGTCTGCAATCGAATCAATCGAACAAAATTTTTTGACATAAACATTGAAAATTACAGACAAATAAACTTAGTAAACTAACGAGTAACGAGTGATTTCCTTTTAAGGTTAGATTTCAGATCTCAGATTTCGCGGATTGTGCGAAAAAAATGTGAAAAATATATACAAACCATCACAAAAGGAAAACATTACTATAGTTTGTCTGGGGAACAGGATTAAGAAGCTGGTATAAGCATTAACATCAAGAACGCCTTTAGTGCGATAACCGTTAACGACTGGAATAATGTTATGCGTTAATATAGGATTAAAATGCTTAAAGGTCGTCAAAGAAACAACCAACAATAATAACTCATACTTCATGCCATACATCATACCTACTGCAATAATTCTAAACAAATATAAAATGCACTCAAAGAGCGCTCTATATAAATGAGATAAAAATATATTTGAGACCAGAGTCAGTTTAAAGATTAATTAAACCATCGTTTTTATTTAAATTCGTTGTTTTAGTTGCTGAAACCATATTTCGTTGGTGGATTTCAGAGTATAGCTTCAGTGATTCAAAATCGTTAAACCAGATGCCTTTTACTGCGAAAAAAAAAATAAAGACAGGGTCGTTGACGTAGCTGGCAATACACAAGTGGGATCTTTCAAGGGACATTCCCATTATTGGCATAGACCACAGTGAGCTGTCACTGGTGTGCTTGTGAGTATATGAACAAGAGTAGCTAAAATGGGTTGACCGCTTAACACATAGGTTAGAATAAGTAAACCAAAACTCAGCACGTGCTATATAGCATATAGCATCTTATCGAAGGCAACTGTATAGACAGTATAAGAATAAGCTAAGAACTTTACAAAAAAAGTAGATAAGGACCTCTCCCACGGCGGCGCGCATAAGTAGAAGCTGTCTGCCTATCCTTGTCACATTGCGGTGATACATAACAATAAAAACAAAATAGCTACGCTGTGATCTGTCAATAGATTTGATATGACTTCTATTATCGTGTCAGTTTCTAAGAATCTAGCCCAAAGCAATTTTAATAGACACAGCCTCAATTTATTAAGCAAACCTGACATTCATTCAGTGCCAAATCGCGATCTAACACAATTTTACGTGTAAAAGGGGCAAGGTTAGAGATTAACCTTCTACATTGTAATGTATTGTTTTCTGTGCCTTATTTGTCAAATACCCAGACAGAAACCCCTACTGTTTTGGCACCAAACTCAAATTTCTCTATCAGACCCCATTAAAAGAACAAGCAAACCAACTGATTACAACCAAATCATATGTGACATTTATAAAAGAACGACTAAAAAACATACCACTCTGACACTTGGATGGCCTAATAGCCGAAAATGAAATACGCGATTATCCAAACACAAATTATAACACCAACACCAGAATGTCGTCTAGCTATGGCATATCTCATAGTAGAGCAGCAGCTGAGTGTGCCAACCCCAAGGTAGTTGTGTTTCTGATCATCCACTAAACCTACGTTCCCAACAAAACCAATATCTATTATTATCACTGCAACAAAATAGAGACACCACCAGCATCAGCAGTAGCAACATAAAAATCACCAAGATGATGAGAGCAGAGCACGATGACGAAGATTCTTCCAACTCAAAGCCACTGAGAACTTAGAGAAAAAGTCGCTTTGCGAGTTGAGTACGCGTACGCCAGTCGGTGTTTTAAGATATTTCGCGGTCACAAGGTAATCTTCGCTACCCTGTTACGAATTGAGTTTAGACCGGGCGAGTTCGACTATAGTGTATTTATAAAAATATACTAAAAAAATTTAAAATTAAGGAAAGGAAAAATTAAAAAGAAAGAAAATTCTTACTTCTATACAAAAAAATCAATTAAGCACAATTGTAATTATTCAGGACATACCTAGCTATTTTTAGTAAAACATCCTTTTGGTAGTGCATTATGGATTAACAATTAACTTACGACTTATTTTAGTGGAAGGATTCTCTTTTCTTTTTATTTTTTTCCTTATACCTACCTACATAAAAAAAATAATGTTGGAAAATTTAATGTCAAATATTTAATTTTAGTGAATCCGCGACGAAAATCTCATTAATGCAGCAATCGAGTGTGAATATTTTATTCTTTTCCGAGTGAAGTGTGTTTTAATTTTTTTTTTTGTTCAACAATTAAAAAATTAAAATTGAAAAAAAATTGTTGTGCTACAAGCATTACGAGAAAGATAATGGGGCGGTTTTCATTATTAGTCCTTCTAGGACTAACGCTATTCGCCGTCTCATTCAATGGTAGGTCATCCCGATTATCCTCTGCATGCTGATGCTGTTGCTAATGTCAATCATAAACAAAAACTGTATAAAAAAAAACAGTGATGCAAAGTGCAAGGAGCTCGCTCATTATATAACAAACGTTTTCAATTTCAGCCACCGCACAGGCTACACAAATTATTATGCAATTTCGTTCTTTTTTAAAAGAATTAAATTAAATAAAATAAAATATAGCCTCGCATCAAGTTCTTTCGCCAAAAAAAAAAAGAAGAAAAATACTAGAAATGAGAAAATTTTTATAACTTGTTCGTCAAACACACAGCGACACCACCGTGCAAGTAATTCAAACGCGAAAGAGGTGTTTGTAATAATTTAAATTTAGAATTGTGAAATAATATGGCAAATGAAAGAAAATAAAATAAATGTGAAAAATGAAAATCGACAAAAAAACGAACACATTTAAATATATCTTTTGAGAAAAAAAAAAAAGTGTTTCAGTGAAAGATTATTTTCTTTACGAGCTATTTTTCTGTATTTATTGTTCTTAAGTGCGATGTGAAAATCGAAGAAAAGGCAAATTTAAAGAAAAAGAAAAAGTGACAAAATGGAATCGAGTCGGTGGAATATTAAATATCGCAACGACGTTCCTTTGGGCAAACGGATGAGCAATTTCAAACTTCAGGCAATTTCTTCTCTCTGAATTGTGTGTGTGCGATCTTTGAGAGTGTTCTTGACATGAATGAATATTGATTTTATTGAGTAAAACAACTGTGTTCAGTGGTTTACAGATATTATGGAATTAATGCAATGTATACTGTCGATGTTAGACGAGGCTGCATACACACTACACAGTGTAGCAATCACTTTGCTTAATCCTGCAGAAGAGGTGTGCACTTTATAAATTATCCCCGTGGATGGGGGAAGATTGTTTGCAAAATTTTTTGCAAATATTTGGGATTGTTTCGAAACCGTTGATGGAATGCAATCAGATGTCAATCTGTCAAGATAGCAGTGCTTATTGATGGGAATGTATTTAGTCATGTCTGAGAACTATTTAGGGAATTTTCAGGTTATGCAGGGCTTATCCTTCTTGTTGCACGTGACTTTGATTTCATTTCGAAATTGTATGCTGCGCAAGCATTCTGGGATGCTCTAGATATTTTTCCGCATGTACTAAATTAGTTGCACGGAATGACGTTATAAATAAGATTTGAAAAGTGCTATAATTGGATGACTATGTGATAAAGATGACATAGGAGTGTATAGGGTTGTATGTTTATTTTATGAAATTCACACAGACGATAGATGCTTACATGGTGTAACTCATGTGATCAATAAAATATACCGTTACGATCTGAAGAGTATCTTTGTCGATGACGTTCCATTAGGTTTGGCGACAAGTTATAGATAACTCTTTTATTTTTGAAATAGGTAGGTATATATAGGTACATTTTTTGGGAATTTTTTTAATATTTGTGAGTACTGAACTGAATGCTGCGCCCTGTAATCACTAAGATTTTGTGTTATCTGAAAAGTTAAGGCATTAGGGCTCTGGACAGTGACATAAGAAATGTTGACCAATTTCTTATTTCTTTATTTCCAAAGAAGAAGTTTCCTATTACAATCAGCGCCAACACTAGTTTTCCATTAAATAATTTCTTGACAAAAAAATCGTTATATGCGTGCTAATAATAATATTAATTTCACCCAAAAAGAACATAAAATATTAGATCCTAAAACTAGTTTTACATTAAATAAATTCTGAAAAAAAAAAATTGTATGCGAGTTAATAACAGAATTAAATTTACCAAACAAGAACATAAATGATTGTATCCGACAAATCCAATTTGTAATTGAGGTAGAGCTCCACGCAATTTAAGAATTCATTAAACATATTTACAATTTTGGTATTAAATAAGTCACCATTCATACATTTACGAACAAGAAGATACAATTCTCCTTAGCTGACTTTAAACAACCAAGATATGTATCCCATATAAAAAGAATACCACAGTCCTAAGGCAGGCCTATCAAGCCATATAGATAATCGAACAGTTCTGCATACACAAAGGAGCGCTCTATTTATTCCAGAGACAACCAATGAAGCTTTAAGTAATCATCATGCAGACGATTGTTGAGATCGTAAAGAAAGCATTGACTTAGCCTAGTTTTTCGGACAAGTAAACAAAAAAATGTTCACATATTAATAAGGTTTCTCTGGGGATGGCGAAGGCCTCGCTATGGTGCCTGGTCTGTTGCGCCGATCCCACAACCTCACTCAACATAACCTAACCTAATAAGGTTTCTTTTGATGGTTATTGGGAAACTGACCTTCGTCCTCCAAGTTACCTAATAGCGCATACTTTTGCAGATCTTTCAAATCAGTCCTTTAATGCACCTAAAAATATTGTCGCTATATTGTTCTAAATAATTTTTAAACACACGGAAACTTCCGAACCAATTGTCAAGTTGGATAAGAATTGCAACAACTTTATATACAAGTGCATATTATATCTAGTAATATTTAGTTGATCAATAGTATGTACAATACACAATGTTAATGATGAAAGACATACTATACAAGCATTTTTTTTAAAACTTTACCCTTATGGGTGCCAGATTAACAGATTTTAACTTAAGCATTTATGATATGTTCGGCCAGGCTTTTTTTAAAAAAGATTTTGAAATAATGCTGTTCAGGCACTGCCATCATTTTCGATTGTTTTTAACAGACTTTTTTTGGAAGCTTTGATTAAATCAATAGATTTTTATTTTGAGATTATGGGTTTAATGAAAATGGAAAAAAGGAAAAGTTGTTCATGCCAATACTCGAGTCCAAAGCCAACCATAGACAATTTAAAATTTGCCGATTAAGAGTTGTTGAACCCGTCGATTTAAACGGAAACGAAAGTCATTCAAAGACACTCAGTTTAACTGCGAATTTTACACTTATTGTGAAAATCGTTCTTTAGTTGAAGTTCGGATGGGTGTCTTTAAACAAAAAAACATGTTTTTTGAACTTAAACTATTACCTACCTGTATCGTCGTAGAGAGAAGTGACGAAAATTTTCCAAATTTGTTATAGATAGTAGATTTTGCAATCTGAGTCTGACTTATACTTGTGTCTCTAAGCGCCGTTTCTTTTGAATAAATCTAAGAGACAACATTTTTTCTTCAGACATAAGCTAGTTTAAGAGGCAATTGTTCTTTTTTTAATTTCTCGCTATTATGGTGTAAACATTTTATAAATGCTATTTATCAATTTTTTTAAAAAAAGTATGCTCATCAAGTTTATAACAATTTCTACTATGTACTTCAACCTGCTAAAGTTTTTAATTTGAATGGGAAATAGGGTTAGGTTAAATGCATATTAAAACTGTTCTATCTTGTGAACAAATTAACTACTTTATACAACCCAACGTTTTTACATTCAACTTTCATTTTGATTATGGGACTTCCTTTACCTATACCAGAACACAAGTCGCGTGTAGATGAAAAATTACAAACATATGTGTTTTGTGTTATGAATAAAATAATTAAATATAGAAAAACACGTAAAAAGATTACTTAATAATCACTTTGTATGCGACCTTAAAATTAAAAAAAAAACTCAGCGGACCGACGAATTTGACGGCAAAGTGCCAACATCAAAAGAACCATCCCCAACATAAAACCAAGATCTTAATAGTTCAAAATAAATACAAATTAGTGTCATCGACTGTCTCGCGCGAGAGAAATTTTATATTCACATACATTCGCTCTTATAAAACATTTTTATTCTTTTCTCTTTTAATTGTTGTGTGTGATAAAAACGAGAATTAAACAACAAAAGCAACAGCATCAACAAATACCGAAACAAACTCGAACGAACCATTTACCGCAACTATTTCGATTTTTAGGCGTCTTAGCCAGTGAGGAGCTCCGCCCTAGCGAGTCTGAATGCCGTCCATACATCGAGAAGGCTATAAACGAATTAAAGACAGGTGATCCAAATGAAAAAGGTATGTTTATTATTATTTTATAACATATAAGTACAATTAAACAGTAGAATGCGTGAAAATTGTTACATTATCTCCTATTTTGTATGAAACTAAAGAAAAGCATTTTAAAATTTAACATTTAGAAAAAAACACTTCCGAGACAACTTCGACTCCTTCGATAACACGTTTCGGGTAGGAAGCAAAATATAAAATGTGGTTGGCGTTTCTAAAACAAAAAAAAACCTTTTGACTCGCGGGAATAATTACTAATTTTGCAAAAATATATACGAGTTTTTGGAGAGTATTTAACAAATTTAAATAAATTAAAAGTAGTATGTTAATATGAGATATTTTTGGGAAATGAAAGGAAAGAACGTTTTGCGTGTTTCTACTTGTATTTTCAATTTGTTCTCGCAGACATAGTATTATCTGTTAGACATTTTACAAGATGATAAAAAATTACAGAAGGAACTTTCAAAAGATTCTTATTAACCTAGATGTTTAGGAAATCTTAAATTTTAAGGTGAAAAACAATGTTTGTCGACAATTGTAGGTTAAACTTTTCATAGACACTAGCAGGGCTTGAAGTTACCGGAAGTTTTCTATATTACAAAATAGTCAAAATCCTTAAATCCGATCAAAAGAGTAATGTACGCAGACAGTTTCCACTTGAAACTTCTGGGCTGTAATACGCTTTCTCCATTTTCAGTGCAAAAGAAATAACAGCTCCTTCTTTTTAAAATTATTCTAAATTTTTAGGATAGCTGAAAAGTAGTGATTTTTTTTAGTTTTGTTTACACCATTTTTCTTGAGAGATTTTCATTATAAGGTTTCCCGTCACCCAGTTGTATTTAGAGTAACACTTCGTAGAAACCTGACCTGAATATATCTTTGAACGCAGCTTTGTTTTTGTTTTTGCAAAAGTCATCCATTCCCACCTGCATATACAGTTTCATGATCATAAATGGTACCAGTTCGTTCGAACCTTTCGAAAATAGTTAGTCTTTAAATAGATATCGTTAGAAACTGTCTTCCCCTTGACTGATTTGATACTCTGCGATACACTTCATGAAGAAGATATTATAGACATTCATTTAAGGAGTAGCTTTACTTTTTTCGTGACAAGCTTTCCCACTGAGGCCACAAAAAGAAATTAATGAAAAATAAATTTGACCTTATAATTATTTCTGTCCACGAAACTAAAATATCAGTGATGTGACGAGCTGCCAAGCTCAGTAGATAAAATTGTGATTAAACCGGCAGTTAGCGTCACTAAATAAGATTCAAATTAAAATGTCGTCTTCGGTATATTGAAGTTTCATTAGCGTAAACAGTTTGAATCAGATCAAATCGGTATAAATCGATCCCATAAAATATTTCCACATTATTTTTACAATAATGAAAAAAAAAGAAACGAGAAAATGATCAAAGAAAAATAATTTGTGTTAACCCTTTTGGCTTTAAATAGCTCCAGAAAATTTTGGGGTTCTGATGAATTTAAAAAATAAAAAAAGTTCAATATTGCGTGGCCAAGAGATAAGGATAAAAGAAGTGAAATAAATAATCCATTTAATAATAGTTAGTATTCCATGATCTCATTAAAAAATACTATTTAATTTTTACTGCACTTTGAAGCAGTTTTGTTTTTGTACAAATTGTAGTTAACCTTGAAGTTGTTCCAAAAACTATATTCACTTACACCCCTTCTTGAGGGAGCATTGGTCATATTTTTAATTTGGCTGATTTTCAGAGCTTGTATTTTACAAAGGTTCGATTGGTTTTCCAAATGCAACGTTTATAAATTGGTGAAAAATAGATAACTCTTCTCGTACTCAGTTAAATAGAGTTCATGAAATAACGAATATTTTTCCTTTTGGCTATAAAGAGTCTATAGAACAATATAAAAAGGTTGCAGCTTGAAGTAATTAAAAATAAAAAAATGTATTCTGCTTCTAAAACCATAACCCCGTTTTCTGATACTACTCATAGCGATTTAAGTTCTACTTAAATACCTTAGAGCCTACTTTTTCTATGTCATAAACTGTCACATAACATTTTAAGTGGAACGATTTGCGATTCCAGATAAGCCGACATTTTTCAAAGCGAATTGTCACTCTTTCACACCTGTAGAGCGCCTGTTCAATGGGGAAGTTCGGATACCTAGTTTATGTAAAACGTCAACTTGTCGGGACTAGGTATCCGAACGCGCTGACTAGGCAATTTGATCTGTTGTTGTATTCTCTCGGTCGGCGTTACCCTTGAACAAAGATTCGGCACCTTTTTTGGAAATCCTGTCAGAATTTTTGCTATTTACACCCTTTTTGTTTGGATAGGGCCCTCTTCAAAATTTTTAAAACATTTTAATTTCTTTCTAAATAAGAACGTTTAAAATATAAGACGGCTCTCCATTACCACACTTTTATACGAACTAACATTTTGTTAAATTTCGTGCGAAAAGCTTCAGAAATTTTTTGCTCATAGGCCCTTTTATTTTGGACATTTTCGAATTCAGCAGCAGCCACTCTGTTTGTGTTAAATTTGAATATTCGAAATTTTTCAACTGAGTATGCATGCATTATTTGCTTGACTAGATTTGTCGGCTTCCCCTCCATAAACGTCAACTGCAAAAACTACTCACGTGACCACTATGAACCAATAAGAAATGAAATACATCTAGTCAGACTAAACTAGGAATCCGAACGTCCCCAATGGACTTTTGAAATTAGTGAAACCCTATTTTTACGACGGTAGAAGGAGACCTGCTTACTCTCTTACCAGAACAGATCTTCGTGTCAAATTAAAGCTGACCAGCTACAAAGCATTTGTGTTCTGACTAAGATAATGCGGAACTATTTTTTTTTATTCCACTGTCACAATACTCACAACTGATCGTTACCGTCCGCTGAGATCCCTCGATTTCGTCAATCTAAATACAGTATTTGGAAGCTTTAACGCTTTTATAAAAGATTATATGCACTTTCAGTTTAGTTATTTCCTCTTGAGCTAAATGAAAAATAATACGGAGCGTTTGCGACATCAAAACATTCATCGATATTCTTAGATTCTCAACAGCTTGTTGAGCTGTCCTTCATGACAGCCATAGAATGCACGCACATGACACTTGTGCGTTGTGCGTAACTTTACAAGGTTGCTCATTCCTATACTCGTTTTCACTTTGTTTCAAATCTTAACGGATGGCTGTTCTTAATTATTACTGACAGCACCAGATATATCACCATATATTTATGAGTTTCGACGCTTTTGATACATCTTACATTGTAGATATTTACAAATAGCTTAAGAGCTTTATGACAGCCGGCGCATTTGAACACTTTATGATTTCCCAGCAGCTCCGTATTCCACCGCTACCCTGAAAAATGTTAGCTTAAGCAACGCTATTCACTTAATCTATTTACTTATAAATATAAATGTAAACATAATTCGTTGCCATTGAATTATTTTGTGTTAGAAACACACGATTTATAATTTCAGTAGGCCTTATACTTATTATCGTGGTATTTCTTCACGTGTCTGCCCATATCTTTCCAACCGACAAAACCCCAAATATAATTCTTATCCAATTTCATTTCTATTGTGTATTCATATAATAAAAGAAAAACAATCAGATTTTGTCATTGGACTCATTCCAAAAAATATATATAAAAGCCCCCCCATTCTCACGTCAGAAATACCATTCAAAGAGCCAGAGCCAGAAGTACGAAAATATCTAATGCCTCAACAGCCTCGTTGTATATTTTCAAATAAAAATAATTAATATACGAGTATAACCGAAGAGGGTATTTTACAATTTCCGGCCTTAAAAATATGCTGGGCGCTATTATGTAAAAAGAAATCACCTAGGGCGTATACGTAACCTTTTCACGTAATTCGACTGTAATTAGGGAAACATTTAGAATCGCACTAATTTGTTCTTGAAAGTATAGATTCCGACAATGATGGTGTTGCTAGCACGGAAGCAGCTTCCGGCGAGGACACAACGAGCAAAGAAACCGAACCTGATGATAACGACGATTCAGGCGAGCAGCCACAAGCAGATGCTGCTGCAACCGAATCAGCACAGGACGATAACGATGGCAATGACGATGATGGTAAGGATGCTAGTAAAGAGGACGCCAAGGATCAATTGGAGACAATTGAGATAACTGATGCCGAGTCCGAGGAAGCTGCTAAATCTGCTGAGGATGCTACGCATGAACAAGACGACGATAAGGACGATGATGGCGTTAACAGCGGCGAGGATACAAAATCCGAAGAGGCTACTGGTGATGCTGCAACATCTGCTGAGCAAGTCGATTCAGGGGAGCCATCCCAGGACGATGATAAGCAATCAGAGGAGGACAAAGCGGATGACTCTTCTGCAGGAGTTGAAGGTTCAGCTGATAACAAGGATGACGACGATAACACAAAGTCTGAGGAAGCTGCCGCTGAGGACGGTGACGATACCGAGGAAGTCAAAACCGAGTCGACCGAAGCAGCCGATGATAATAAGGACGATAATGATGATGATGACGACGACAAGCCAGGCGAAAGTGTGGAGGAAGCCGATGAAGAAACAATTGAGAGATCAAAGCGAAGCCTAGACGAAGCTGCAGCTCCAGATGCTTCTCCCGAGGACACAACTGAAGATGACAAAGACGACGATGGTAAAGACGATGACGAAGAAAATGGAAACGATTCAAAGGAAGGCGCCAATGATGATAATGATGATGGAAAGGACAGCAAAGAGGAGGCTGCTGTGGAAAGCAAGGAAGATGATGGAGTAGACAGCAAGGAAGGCGATGACAAGGACAATGATAGCAAGGCTGATGACGAAGACAGTAAAGAGGCAACCCAAGCCGATGATGATGGTATTGACAGCAAGGAAGATAACAAGGCAGATGCTGCTGATGATGACAAGGAAAGCAAGGAAGACAGCAAAGCCGATGAAGATGATGGCGATAGCAAAGAAGCAGGAACTGCTGACGATGGAAAGGAAAGTGAAGAGGAGAGCAATAAGCCTGAGGAGAGTGCGGAAGGCGATGATGACGAAGAGGACAAAGCAAAGGATTCCCAAGACGACGACACACCAGAAGACGAATTACTTTGGGTAAGTAGATTTTTTTTTTCTAAAGAGAATACCCTAACATGAATCTTCTCAACAGGAAGGAGAAATACCTGAAAATCTGCGCAACCGCAACCACATCACCGAGCTGCTCCAACTCGATGCCGACTTCGAGGCGAGGGAAAAAGCCGTCGATCGGGTTGCTGAAATCATTCTCCGTGACATCAAACGCATCTATGAGAACGCCATCAAGCCATTGGAGACCCTCTACAAGTACCGTGATCTCAGCAATCGTCACTTTGGCGATCCCGAGATCTTCTCCAAGCCCCTTGTGCTCTTCATGGGACCATGGAGTGGTGGCAAATCGTCCATAATTAACTACCTAACTGGCAACGAATATACACCGAATTCACTAAGAACAGGTAACGCCAGCATATTTCACATTCCATTGCACTACCTACTCAAAATAACTCGCTCATTCCAAAAATATCCCAGGTGCTGAACCATCCCCAGCATACTTCAACATACTCACTTGGGGCAATGAGACCGAAGTTCTGGACGGAACACAGCTGGCAGCGGATTACACATTCTCTGGCTTACAGAAATTCGGTCAAGGTTTAGAGGAGCGTCTGCGTGGATTAAAACTGCGAAGCAAGCTGCTCGAAAAGGTACGTTTCCCAACATATGGTGTGACAATGACAGATCTAAGTGCAAAATTTATATATGCAACACGTCAAGGCTCACAGAGACCAATTTCTAAACGGCACGTTATGATGTATTTTCGGTTCGACCGAAATAGAACAGCGAGTGGGTAAGCAAAAACCGCGAGCACACACACAAATGTGTCCACTGCCCACATTTCAAGATTCACCCATCAGTTCGAGGTGTATCTATTCTGCGTGTGTCGGAGAGAGAATTTCAAAATACATAAAATAACTTATTTTCAAAAGATACACACAGCACACGAAGGGAATTCATATTCGGAAATTATTTGCTTAATGCAATATTTGGCCGGGCTAATTGGCGCTCGTCGCAATCGGGTGCTTTGTTACGAACTGAATTGCATGTGTTGTGCATTAGGAGCGAGAAGATGCGCTGAAAGATGCAGTGCAAACGTTTTATTGGCGACGTTAATGTGTGATTAATTAGGGGGATGTGATTTATTTCTGAAGGGGTGCTATTGAACTGAAAAATGGGATCCAACTACTAGTTAACTATAAAACAGAGAATGCTTATGTTTTATTTAAGGCATCAAAAAGGCAAAGGAAATAAATGATTGAATAATGTAGCGTAGCCACACGAGTTAACGTTTAGGAAAGAAAGTTGAACTATGTTTGGTTTGTGTTGATAACATTTGTATAATTTATTGATTCACAGGAAAAGTTAGAGACAGCTACCAATGTTCAATCTGACTTTTTCTGAATTCATTTCGCTCATGCATAATTTATAGTTTTGACACCAAAAACCACTCAAAACAACAAGCTGCCTTAGTATTTAGATTCAATTGCATGTGTTTTTGTAAAGCAATAACTTTATGAAGTCGTATTTTTAATATTATTTTATTTATTTTCTTCGCCCTATCCCAATGCGGATTCTAAATATTATCCAATCAACAACATTTTAAAATTTTAGGTTAACATTGTCGAAATTCCCGGCATTCTGGAGGTGCGCAAACAAGTCTCCCGTGTTTTCCCTTTCAACGATGCCTGCCAATGGTTTATCGATCGGGCTGACATCATCTTCTTGGTTTACGATCCAGCAAAGCTCGACGTTGGCCCAGAAACTGAAGCTATTCTCGATCAACTCAAAGGCCGTGAATACCAGACACGCATTGTTTTGAACAAAGCCGATACAGTTAAGCCCGAGGAACTATTGCGTGTTCAGAGTGCTCTTATCTGGAATATTTCCCCACTGATGTCATCCGCCCAGCCACCACTGATGTACACAACATCGCTGTGGTCGCATCCCTATGAAGTCGGATCTCCAGCCCGTCTTTTACAGGCTCAGGAGCGTGCCTTCCTTCGCGATATGCGTACGGCTATTGACAAGAGAATCGAACACAAGATCTCAAGTGCTCGCCGTTTTGCTGTAAGTTAAAGTACTTATAAAATTTTTCGGACATTAATGGTTATGTATTTTTAATAGGTTCGCGTTCGAAATCACGCCAAAATGGTAGACTGCTATCTTACAACCTACTTCAACCACAAGACCCTATTCGGAAATAAGAAACGCATCGCTGACGACATCATTGATCATCCCCAGAACTATCACATTTATGAGGGCTTGTCAACTTTGACAAATATCTCGCGATATGATTTGCCCGATCCAGAGGTGTACCGTGACTTCTTCCGCCTAAATAGATTGTATGATTTCAAGAAGCTCTCTGAAACCTGTACTTACTTCCGTGGCTGTCCGATCAGTAAACTCGACGTGGCCATTGCTTACGATTTACCCGAATTGGCCGGTAAATATAAGAAAATGGCTGAAGCGGCACTGACAAGTATTGAATCCACAACTCAGACAAGTAAAAGTTGAACGAGTACAGCAGGGACGGCCGAAATTGTCAAAATTTCTTTAAAAAAAAAAAAACATCAACACTAAACTAACCTAGAAATGTTTCTAATGCTTTACAATAGTTTTCTTTCGTTTAATCCGTTTCTTGAATATATCACACGCCGAAATGTCAAAATTAAAGGAAAAATGTAAATGAATGAAAATTAAAGTTGGAAAGGATAATCAAAAAATCAACATCAATACACAGAGAGAGAGACATGTGCAAAGAGAAAATTACCCGATCTACATATCAGTGAGATGGAGAGAGCTCACTGGTTGAATTTTTACTTGTTAATATATATTTTTTTTTTTTTTTCTGTATACGACATTTCTTCCCGTGTGAAAGAACCCATTTTGTGAATTAGAAATTCCCGTGCTTAAAAATTAAACTAATAAAAATATATTTGAAACAATAGAAAGTTTAACCGAAAAAATATTACTAATGCAAATTTTGCTGCACTTTCACAATTTCTCACAATTGCTTTTTCAAAATTTTGCAAATTCTAAACGAGTTTTAAATACGATTATATATATTTTAAACAATTATAAAGCCAATATCATTCAACGCATTTAATTTTATTATGTTTTTATTTTTAATTTACTCTTTTTCTTTTGTTTCATTCGAACCTATTGCACTGTGTTCTAGTTAGAAAAACAAAAAGAAACGAGAAGAGATAAACTTGCTTCCTTTTGTAAATGATATAGTTAAACCCAATTAGTTTTTAAGATTATCGTGAAATGCAAACATTTTTGTATATTTTTTGTCATTATTTGTTAAGTTATATAGAACAAAGCGTCGAATACATAAAAATTATGTGTTAATAGATCCACAAGGAATGTAATTTTGAAAACGTAAGATAAACTGACATGTAACTTGTTGCTATATAAAATTATGTAGTATAATACAACAACAAAAAACGATCCTAGTGCTGCCAACTAGCAGAACTTCATAAATGTGAAATGAATTTGTTCAACCGGATGTGTCTAAAAAAAAGAAGAGGAAATTTAATATTACTGTACCATAAGATTGAGAGGGATAGTTAAAATAATTAATAAAAACAGAGAAGGAAATGCATGATATACCTACACAATAAAACAACAACAAAAACCGATAAACTGTTTTTTTTTTTTTTTTCTTTGTCGCTACACGTTGCAATATTTCTCAGGCACAACCAGATAATTGGGAAGGTCAGTTCGTCAACGAAGTACGAGTGGGTTCACTGAGAATTTAAAAAGACTTCAAACATATGCAGACGATCCTTGTAAATAAGGAAATTGATTTTGAAAAGTGTTTTCTTATTTTTGTTGCTTGGTACGGATAAGCTGCTTTATCTTTCTTAGGATGTGTGTTTTAAGAAGAACATTTTGTTCGATGACCATTTCTTCTGTGGATACTTGTACCGTATGAAAAGGATGATGGCTTTGATTAATGTCGACGGCAAAACCGAAAACAGGAAAAAGAATTCATTTCATATCTCATTTTATTATCATTTTAAATTATAACATACATTTAAAAATACATATGTTAACATACATACATAGCGAGTCTTTCGGCTAACCATTCTTTAAAAAAATGTAACAATATTCGCGAACATGGAGAGCGCGACCAGAGAACGCATAGTTAAGAAAAACATTGAAAATGTTGACGATGGTGTTGATAGTGATGCGAGTATTAAAAATACTGGTGTTAAAAAAACCAATTATTTTCTAATCAAGGGCTACAGTGGATTTTTCGCGATCGCAATCAACTGTCATTTGTATCAATTATGTATTGTTATTCAAGATATTGTTGATTATTGCAGTCTTTATGTCATCTATGCTTTTGCTCGCCAATTCAAGTGAAAGCAGATGTGTTCTTCCATATTTTGATGTAACCCGTAGATTCAACAAAACTCATTCAAATTGTAATTCATTAAATTTATTTAACTTGTGTTTTTATCTTAAGATTAAAATAACATGATAATGATAATGGTAATTGTATTTGCATGTTTAATATTCATGATATATTTTTATACATATTTTAATTTGTTTACGGCTTTTGCAATTTTTTTTTTTTAGGGATATCCGTAACGTTAGCAGTTTATTTTTTATTTAATGCATGTGTATGTATTTTAATATAATGCTTTATCTGCTTGTGTATGGTACTATAAAGTCATTGAACGATTATTTCTTTATTTGTAATATTAAATTTTTGTTTTATGTAAATAATATTTGAATTAAACTAAATCTCAAATTATATGAAATTTTCAAGAAATTCTTAAAAAATACGAATTTCAATTATAACTATACATTATAGCACCGACGAATATCGATAGAACTATAAGATAAAAATAAATATTTTCCTTCATTTTATTCTTTCTACATTTTTCTGTAAACAATATTTTAATATTTACACTAATAACTGAAACGAATAAAAATAATTTGAAAAAAAAACTTATCGCATGGTATAGATATGATTTTGTACATTTCGTAATTATATATACATTATATATAATTTTTTGTTCTCAATATTTTCTACAGTAGTTATATAAATAATTGTATGGTAATATTGATTTAGAAATTAAAATTAAATGTCGTTGACTTGTCTTGTGGTGTTTAATAGAATTGCATTTCTTTTGCTTGGGTATTTGAATAGTTTTTTTTTTTATAATTAACTAACTTACTGTTACCATTAAGGTTAACAATTTCATTGTTTAATGAATTCATGTATATTTGTTTTTTTTTCAATTTATTTATTGCATTAATTGACTTAAATAATTAACACATTAATGATAACCATTGAAAGCACTTCTCTTTCGAATGTCAACATTTAACAACTTTTCTTTTACATATTATTAATAAACGGGACTTTTATTTTTTTCCAATACGTATGTTATTAACCATGTTACTTTGCGTTTTTTTTTTTTATTTAATTTGACAATGCGAACTAAGTTCTGATTTTTTCAGTAGGTACTTGATGAATTGCTATTTAGTTAAATATATTTTAATAGTGATTTAGAGGGAGTAGGCAGTGAAGCGTGTCTTTGGGAAAATATATCAATAGATCTTCCTACTTAAGAGTAGGGTTGGAAATTTCTAGATTTCGATATTGAAGGTGAACATAAAGTACTCGCACCAGACGAAAATAATATAAAGCTATGAGTCCAATCCGACTACGAATCTGCAGTCAATAAACAAATGGCAGGCAACCATGGGAATAAGGCAGAATGTGAAGTGAATACCTTAAATTTGTATTTATTGTGAAGTCATCTAAGAATCCGATTTAAATCAGAGTTGAGTGTGGAAACAAGTTGAATATAATTGAGCTTTAAGACATTTTAAGCTAATGTAAATTTAGTTTTGGACACACAAGAAAATATCTGAACGTTACTTTTTCCTTGTCAAACAATTGACAAAGGGGCTGATCAGCGATCACAGCAAACTTAACTTTAGGTGGCGCTACAGTCCGGGGTGGACCTGGGCCACAGCAAACTAGTTTGATTAATTTCTGTCGGGCAGAAAGTAAATGGTTGACGATATGTCAACTAACATAGCGACGCAAGTTGGTGTACTGTGAAAATGGATACACAAATTAATGGATAAAGTGATACGTACACTTTATGTCACTTATAACCCATGAAATAAGAAATGACCACACTTTTAAATGTGTTTCAAACCAAAGACACGTCCAGCATTATTTCCCTTCTTTGCTTATCATTTTTATGAGTATGAGTGAATTTGTACGCCCTATTTTTAACTCTTAAATTTAACATTTAATTAACTCAATTAAGGTTTTCTTTCTCGTTTGTTAACCCTGGTCATTGAATTTTCTTATCGATCTTCTAACATGATCGTGGTGCATTAATATGTTAACTTAAATTTATAGTTTCAGCTTATTCAATTCAGCATTAATCTTGTTGCCTCGATTCTTTTTGTTTTTAAATATTTACTAAATCTTTATTTGGTATTTCGCATGGTGTTTATTTGTGTATGAGTGTGTCTTTTTATTTATTTTGTGGATGTTGTTTTACAAAATCTACAGTTTAGGTTAGTAAACTACTATCTGCAATAATTTGTTTTATATTTCGAAATCAGTCTGTTGTTTAGTTGTTGTTATGAGTTTTTTGTTGTCTCAACATATGATTTTCTTTTCGATTTATGGATGTGTTATTTTTTTAAAAATAAGTCTTTGTTAATTATTGTATCAAGTTTATTCATTTTTCGCGCCCATTAAATTTGTTTAGAACTTTATTTTCTTAAAAGAAAATCCTATCAGTTTATTGATATGTTTCGTAGTTTTTTTTTTCGTGTCAGTAGGTAAATTTAGTTGCACAATAAAATAAACTAAAATGCCAGCGCAAAGCCGTGAGATATGATTTAACTTCAATGCTCTATTAATGATATTTTGCGTTTATCTGTTTAGTCTTAATTTTTGTTTTGTTTTTAAATTATCAGTCAAATTCAATAAATTTTTTGCTTAGCATTCGCTCGGATAAGGCAGTTTCTGCTAAGAGTTCATTTTTTAAGCCAATTTTGTTCGGACTAAAAAATAAGACGCATGTTATTTTCAGTAATAGTGAAAGTATGTAAATATTCATTTCTTCTTTTTTTGTTCTTATTCAAAATTTGGTTTCGAGCTGTATAAGATGAAAATTTACATGTAAAAAAAAACAACTAAATGTATACTTACAAACGAAAACATAAAGTTTGGTAGACGTTTTTTGTGTACTTTGTTTTTTAATTAAAAAATTGTCAGCTTATGTAAAAAAATTGTCTCGTTGTTGGTAAATTGGCAGAGAATCAGTAGGAGATGATAAACGGTCTTCGTCGGGTGTGGTTGCTTTATTTAGTTGGGCGATTTTTGATGGACGAGCTGCCATTGCTTTTTCTGTTAAAATAAGTGAGAGTATAGGAAGTTTAAATTATGATGTGGATTAAGTTTTAAAAATTTACTATTCCTTAGTGGTAGGGATGGAGACCTATGCTATGATATGATATTACTAACTTATATGTACTTACTATTGTGATATATATTTTCCGACTATCTCTAAATGAGTAAACACGTTCTGAGGCTTATAAAAATAAAGCTTTTAAGCTGTTGGCAAAAATTAATAGATGAGCTGCTGCGGGTTTTTTTTTATTGAATTTGGTAAAGCTGTTACAATTTGCTATGGCGATTTCTTGTAAATTTGTAAAGAGGTCTATCTGATTTGAATTTTAAGCATAAAAAGAAATTTGCCTTCCAGTAGATATATTTTCGAAAAAATTCCTTAATTTATTAATTAATTTTTCTATTTATAAGTTTTTATTTTTCTTTAATTTAATTAGAATAAGCATTCTAAAAACTGAGAATGGTATAGGCCTCCGAGTAAGGCGGGTAGTTACTGGGGTTAAAATTGAAAGAGGTTAGGTTCAGGTTAACCTTCCGTTGTATATTGGAGATTTGTTTGTTAGTCCTTAACGAAGTTTCGTTAAATAGACATTGTTTCAAGAGACTGGGAATCGGTAGGGATTGAGTTGTCCAGTTGTTGAAAAAAATATCTGCAGCGTCCCTAGGTATATTTGGTTCGTAAATAAGAGGCAAATGTGGTGTAGGTACTACTGATTTTGAGTTAAGGAACAACGCAACATCCCGATTTTTTTTCTGTCAACTAACGAAAGGAAACCTATTTTTAATTATTTCTAATTTTAAACCACTATAAATTATGATTTGAATGAAAGTGTGATGATATGATTAAATCTTTTCCAAATAATTACATTATTTAAATATTTATAAACAAGTAAATATTGTTTCAAGAACACATAGAATAGTAGTAAAGTATATTTTGCACACAGAATATGGATGATAATGTTAATTTCACATTTGCACATGCAACTGATTAAAAGAACATTTAATTGACACACATTAACAATAATATACAAAATACGTTATTTATAACATATATCAGTTATAAATTGGTGGATATTTATATCAATTATGTTTTTTTTTTTCTTTAGTTTCTACTCTCTTAGCCCTGATACTAACCCTAAATGGAAATAACTGAGTAAATTTATTTTTCTTCAACATGTTGAATGATTCTATATTTTTTTAGTGAGTACTCTGTATATTGGGAAACTTGTAAAAATAAATAAAATCTGTCTAAGACTGCAAACTCTTCTATGGTACTGCAAAACGATAAATTATACTTCTATCAACCTTGTTTTTAAATACAAAATAAAACAAAATTAAAAATAAACTAAAAAAAGTGCAAGAAAAATATATTTGTACAAACCTGTGGTGGTGTCGTGTGTGAATCGTTGAACTTTATTGCAAAGCAAAGAAATTGCATAGTTTACAATAATTTACTTAAGTTTTTGTATAGTTCGAAATTTGTATTGTTGATGCTGTTTTCTTTTTTTTTTTTTTGTATTTTATTGTTTTGCTTAAATTTATTATAGCGTTAGATAGGAGGCATCCGCAAAAATAAACACAATAGATAGCTCCAACTACTTTTGGTTAGACTGGGTAGGATTTCCTATTTCACATCAGGAGCAAACACAAGCACAAAAAAATAAATTAAATTAAAATCATAATATCACAAGAAACAATTAAATAAGTACGCATGAACAGAAACAAAAAAAAATTCTTCACAACATAAAAACAAATCGAAATAAATGCAAACAAACTAGCGAAATATTTAAATAAAATTTATATATAAAAAATATTTATTATATAAAGAAATTCATGAATGGAATGATGTTCGATGATGAGAGCTCTGTTTGTTCAAATGAGTGGATGATTTATGAGCATCGGTGCCATTTTTTTTTTTGTGAAATGACAAATACTTGATGACGATGATTTTTGAATGATTTGCTTATGCATATTTATATTTTTAGTTATCATCTAAAAAAAAGTTCAAATATGATGAAAGCATTAAGATTATTTTATTAAAGTTTATTAAACGAAAAAAAGAGAATTTGTGTGTTTGTGACAGTTTTGTTAAGAATCAGATGTATGGAACATTCTCAAATAAACGCGTATTTAACAGAAGGACTTGTTCCATGAATCGTTATAAGCAGATTTTAAAAGTAATACAAATATTTCAGGAAACTAAAAACAAAAAATTTAAAAAATCATTCAGTGATGACATGTATGAGTTAAAACTGAAATTAAAACAAACAAAACTCGCATTCCTTTTCAATTTGTTGAATTCAACCAAGTATAAAACAATTTTAAGACTGTGTATTTATCCATAAATAAAAACGTGTAGAGGAGCACATTTTGTTTACATACCTGCGACAATTTTACTCATTTGCATCACTTGTTGGGCCAGTATTTGATTCAACTGAAGTAGATGCTCACGCTGTTTCTTCTCGGCATTGATTTTACTTGGGGGCAAACTTACGGTGTCCTGGAAAGAAAAGGCTAGTAAGCATTTGGATGCAGTAAGGTTACGTTTAGAGAGTACAATATTTTTTGCAACGGGTTTAACTTGGAATATACCGTAGGTGTTAAAAAAAATTAAAAGGTGGAGCTGCGAAGTATCATTGACCCTAGTCATCGCATCTTATATCGTGTGATAAGGTTCAAATCACTCAGACACTTTGTGATCAGAGCAAATGTGACATCGCTCTCGAAACATGTTTTTAGAGCTTGATTTATATTTGCTAGCATCCCTTTAAAGGGCTTTTACTAATCAATCCATTTACAGAAACAATACTTTATGGCACTCTTTGGTCTGAAGATATACAAACGAGAGTGCCCCTACCCCGTTCCATGTACGCCAGAATCCGCACTGATTCATTTTGTGTTAAAATTGTGGTTTAAAAGTACAAAACATAACAGTTTTCTTTTTAGTTTCGATTTGATTATGTGCAGATAGTGATATTAATCAGTAAATTGCAATGCGAATAAACTTACATTCGATGAATTTATGGGTGCCTCTGAAAGCATTTTCTTGATGGCTTCAACTTTCTCCTGTCGTCGTTTTTTCTCCTCTGGCGAGAGCTCCGGTGTCTATAAAAATAAAGGATAAAAATTTATTTACAGCCGGGTATTTATAAAATCAAGCCGCTCCAATACCTTCTCTGGAATATATCGTTCCGGTATGACAATCTTATTTGGTGCCAGCAAGAGATTGTCTATGGTATTCTCGGATATCTTCTCACCATGTGCCAAAGCCGATCTAACAACATCGGGTGCATTTATTCTTGGCCTCAGCGCCACCTCCATATCGAGATCGTCTCGAGCTCGCCAATTCGTGTTCTAAGCAGAAAAAATAAGAAAACCAAATTAAATAAAAACTAAAATAAAAATTAAACATACATTTCGATTCATATCATTTTCAGCCTGTACATTTTCCATGGCTTTAGCGTTGACATTGTTCGGCGCTGTGTAATGGCGGCGCTTCTCTCTAGGAACAGCACGCCGATGCTTATGCGACGAAGGAACCTTCTCCGTTGTAGACGCAGTATTTGTCGTAGCGGTATTGTCTTCTGAGGCACTTCCTGCTGACATTTCGTTGATTATTTGTCGGGCGGCTTCGCTCTGAAAGACGGTGCTCAGGTCAGTGATGCTCTTGGTCAGACTCTGCATCGATTCGGTCTTATGACGAAGAGCATTTTGTGCCGATGACAGTGGTATGGGCTGCGACATCTGGTGTTGGTGATTGTAGATGCCCGACGACTTTGAGTGATAGCCGTTCGGCAAGGATGACTGTTGTTGATGATAAGGATAAACGTTGCAGTTCCTATCGGACATTGAAACCATATAAGGAGTGTTTGTTGTGGCTGGCGAAGTGCTATAGTAGTCGGTGTACTTGATGGATTGTCTAGAACCGGAGTGATTTTTGTGAACCTTTGGCAGTGGTTTCGGCGGTTCAGTATAGGTACGCGGCAATGATTTTGACCGCGAATTATAGTCCTCTGGGATAAATGCCGAGTGATTGTCCTCCTCCATGACTTGATCGAGGTTCTGTGTGGAGTTATTGGTGCTTCGCTCCCGGTCTCGATGTCGTCTCTCGGATTCACGTTTCACAATGCGAACGGTTTTGATTTCTTGTTTCTCCTGGTTGGACAGGTTTGCGAATGGGTTTGTCTCGAGGAATCCGTCACTGTCCACTCCACTGGTTTCTAATGGATCCGAGTCATGATATCGATAGCTGCGATTGCTTTTACCGCTGTCGTCGAATTCGCTGTGTTTACTGGACGCGGAGAAGTTTAAAACAGAGTTTGCCGAACTGGTGTCCACGTACAGGGGAGTAGAAAGATTTGGGGTATCGTTGACCGTTCGGTCCACACTGACCATCGAGTCCAGGTCGGTTTCGATCCAGCATGTGCTGGAGGTTCGCTTCTTGATGTGCGACGATAGCGGAGTTGAGGAACTCTCCTTGTTGCCGATTTCCTGGTACAATCGATTTGAGTTCTCAGTAAGTTGTCGAACAGCCTGACTCAGCTCCTGACGCTGACGTTGCATATCGCCTACAAGCTGTTGAACTCGCTTCAGCTCAGACTCCAGGAGCGCGGTCGTGGAGCTGGCATACTGCATACTTTCGCTGCGTAGCGGGTTGAGAGCATTCTGCGAACCCCTTGAAGCTTGCAGCTTCTGTCGGAGAACCAGCAGCTCCTGCTCCAGTCGGGCATTGCCAGCAACCGTTTGTTCTAGTTTCTAAAATAAGAGTGTTGGATAAGGATAATTATTTAGATGTGCGCTAGGAGCAACTAGCTAGCGTTTAAGGTGATAATGATTGCGTCTGCTTTCGTGCAAGTTACAGAGGAAAGAATAGATTCTACATAGTCTACGATTAAAAAGGATAACTCAAGCGTAAGCATGATCATGTGTGAGTCTACTTCTTGATGATAGAAGCAACAAACAAAAAAAAAAACATAAATAACTAAGGAAACAGACGACGACTACTAGGCACCTCGTCTACCTTAGAATTTTCGGCCAACAGCTGGTGTACCCTTGACAATTCTCTCTCCAGCATATGTTGTTGTTTTTTGGCTGCTTCCAGTGCCATTGGTGTTCCATTCGAATCATGGATTCTAGCACGAAGACCGCCCAGAGCACGTTCCAAGTCTTCCTTGTCACGTTGCAAGTTCTGCAAAGTGCTGGATTCCTCCTGCAACAGCTGATCCAGCTGATACAGTTGTCGGACTTTAGACTGCAATACACACAAATGTAATTAGATAAAAAAAATAAAATAAAGATCGACATTCGATCTTACCTGAAGCTCTGTGTGATTTGGACTGAGGCGGTCCCATTGCTTTTGCTCTTCCTGCAGCATTCGTCGTTCCTGCACCCGTTGATTGAACTCCAGTCGATCAAGGGTCACGGATTCGGATCGTTGGACACCATTCAGGCGACCGGTTGTATCGTTGCTGCGGTAGAGTGAACCCAATTTCACCATATTGTCAACTAGATTTACCAGAGGTTTGCTCTTTTCGTACTGACGTTCCAGATCGAGTAGATGTTGTTTTAGATAGTCCAAGCGCTGGATGGATTCGGCGCGCGTCAATCCTTCGGCTGTGCGTATTCGGTTCTGTTGAATAAAAGCAAAATTGGATTAGAAATATTTTCGAATAGCGGAACAGCATGAAAAATGTGTTAGAACCAGGTTAAGTTTCGTTTGCGCATGGCGGTAATGTTGGAAGCGTAAGTAGGGTTAGTTTATTAAATGCGTATTGCTATGCTTAATTTAGAAAGTTAGTAAACGTTTGGTTAACTGAATTCATTCAATTGCAGACCCCATGAACCTTGCTACATATATATATATTATATAATAGAGTAAATTTGTTGACGGCAGTATACTAATTCTCGTTATTTACAATTCTTGAAAATATAAATATATGAAAAATATTATGACTCATGTGAAGAGTTAGCTAAATACTGAAATTGTTGCTAAATCTTATATTCCTAGAACTGATTTCATATAAACCTGAGTATATAATCACTTGTTCTTCCTGGAAGAATATCAGGATTTAAAAATACAGAACTTTGCAACAAGATTTTCATTCAGCCGAATAAAATATATAAGGGGCTCATAAATTATTTTTTTTAAGAGAACAAAAGTAGCGTGCTATTAATAAACACAGTTCCGATAATTCTCCCTCCATCACCAATGTTATTCCCCCCAGCAACCACTGTTCCAAAGTGTTAAAGCATTCTTAAGCACAAATAAAACATTGAACAAAAAGCAAATCATTTCAACCTGAATGTCATGAATATCGGTGCAACACTGCTCAATGGCACGAGCCGTATTACTGTTTTGTCGGCGCAATTGGATCAACAATAGAACCAACTCTTCGTGGGTGCGACTCAATAAATCTCCAGCCGATACGTCCAGATTCTGTATGTGAACATTGATATATTGATATGTGTTACATAAAGAAAACAAATAGTAAAACAAAAACTTTGTGTTTCATGTGTAACATGCTTAATCAAACTCCTAGTCGGCGTGCCACCCCTAGTTTAATACTCACCCTCATTTGTGTGCTGGTCTCACGTTCTAAATGATCGATTTCGGCCCGACTACCGATTCGCCTCATGGGATGATATCCATTACTGTCCCTGTAGGCTGTGGACGCATTGATATCATAGTTGCTGCCATTGACATCTATCGCAACCCCGTGGTTCATGGGGGTGGATGTGGCAGGTCCATATAAGCTGCGTTCTCTCTCTGTAGCTAGTGGAGTGGTCTTAGCGTATTTTGCATCCATTGAGCTGCCATAGTATGCGCTGGATAGTTTTGCAATTTGGTCATAGCTGAGCATCGGATCGGATGGATCTGGTTTAACGGTCAAATTTGATTTTGGGATGTTGCGAACATTGCGAACTGATATTGAGGCTGGAAATAAAATTATTGAGAAAATGTATTTGCGTTGTCTTAAAATTTATTTCGAGAAAGAAGCAAGTCGAAAGCTGCAGAGATTTACAACAATTTTAAGCATTTCGAAAAGTTACAATACATGATTTAAAGCATATAAAGTGCGTAGAGAAATTTTGAGGAAATCTGTGAGCTTGATATATTTTTTTTTGTGCAATATCTTAAGTGTTTGAGGTATAAATGTGCATAGGTCTTTCTAAGTTTCGGAGCAGAAGGAAGCCCCTTGGCAGGTACTTCTTTAATCACTAAGAGGAGGTTGGTTCCTTAAACAATATTGAGGCCATTTTTAAATTATGTGGGGAAATTGATTGTTTGGGCTATTTGGTTAATGTTTTTAGCCGTAATGGTTCTCTGGGGATGGCCAGGCCATGGGCCCGCTATGGTGCCTGGTCTTTTGTGACGATCTGTGACAACCCCACTCAACCTAAACTAACCTAACCTTCTTAGTTTAAGCTTACTTTAGCACAAGCCTTGGGAAACGATATTTTTAAACGACTTCCCTAAGCATTGGTAAGTGCAGAATTAATAATTTCCCCGTGATAATCGGTTCTTTGATTCAATTTCAGATTTTTTTAGTACAAAAACCTATAAAGAAAGATAAATGTTAGTTAACTAGAATTTGTTTCCTTAAATGGTGGCATTGGTGTATTGGTTGAAATATTTGCCTGTAACCAGAGCAGAAGTAATTCCTGGAGTTAAGGCCTTTATTTTGTTAAATAATAATTGGTAGTATAATATGCTCTACTACTGTGCTAACATCTTTTGTGAGTAAAGCCAACGTAAAAAGCGAAGTGCAAGTAAGCAATAAATCAAAGACGATGTCTTGGCGAAGAAAATCATTTTTTTTGTGTAAATTTTGGGAAGTTTAGCTATTGTTTTGTGGTCATTTGCATTAACAAAATAAAGGCCTTTACTCGAAGAACAAGTTTCACAAAACCATGGGGCTCTGGCTTCGAAAAATAGGTTTATGATTGTAAAAACAGCTACCCTACATACATGCAAAGACGCAATAAAAAAGGACAGTAGAATGGACCTTCTTCTTCATCCTCGACGTCCCAACAAGTAGCAGAGCGTTTCTGTAGAATTTACCGCTCTATTAAAATTCCCTGATTTTTTTAAAGCCAAAGTTACTAATCGCTTAGCTTTCGCTGATATTTTTAGTTAGTGGCTTCATATTAACAAGCGATGCAAAATATTCCAAAAGTTTGGGTATCATTGAGGCTCTTGTGGTAGCGGTTGTGTATTTGATTCCTTTGGTGAAATACTGCAAAATAGCAAGGTGATCAGCTACATTGGGTACAAATGTATCATCATAGGTCCAACCCATTTGGGGGCCTACATAACCTAGCCTTTTCGAATGGATTTTCGCAAACCGTATGTCTGCAGTGCAAAATTATAGTCGATCGAAGATCAACACTAGTTGGACTGGACAAAAATATTTATAATAACCCCACACGTTTTCCCAACCTGCGATCACTCTTTTACTTTTTCAGAGTAAAGCTTTTCTAACCCTTTAAAGCCACGGCTCATCATAGCCGCTTTGCAAATCCAAAACTTATTGTAAGATCAAACTTAGTTAATAGTTATAAAACAAAAACAGAAAACATCTCAAGCTCACAAACACATTAACTCCGCCAAACCAGGCAAAAAAAGAAAAAACAAACTTAAAACAAATTTCTAAAAATAAATTAGAAAAAAAAAATCTTACCATTTTGGTGGTGAAAAAATTCGAAACAAAAACAAAAAGTGTGTATGTAGCAGTAGTAGGTGTGTGTGTTCTATTTTTTTTTTTTTTTTTACAAATTTTTACAGAACAAAACAAATCATAAAACCATGCGTTTTAGTGGCGTCTTTTTGGCTCTAAGTCTTATATATTCTATACGTGCACGTGATCACTTAAACATTCTGTCTGAAGTGTAGAGTTTCGTGAATGTCGTCGTCTCATTTGTGACATTTGAGCAGTCTATCTGTTTATTAGCCGTTTCATCAGATTGCTGTTCTGATCTTGGAGTGTTTTCAGTGCCCAGCCCGTTTGCATTTGTATCGCTGCCGGCGCCCTTTAGGGCGTTGGTCTCGCCACCGGTATTGCCACTTCCAGTGCTGCTGTTATTGCCAGTATTCTTCATGAGGCCGCTTGACATCGAGTCCCATTGGCGGATAGTCTCACGGTCAATTTCAACGGATTTTCTAGAGTAGTTGGAACCGCCGCTGTCCTCGCGCAGGACTTCGTACACATCCGAGTTCGTGTCGTCCATTGTGGCGGCCAGTTGCACGTAGACATCGTTCTCGTTCTTCTCATCGGAGTCAGCGGGTAATACTTCGTGGATGGGATCACTTAGTCGAGTTTTGTATGACGATCGCCCCGAGACGTTATCATTGACGTATGTGACGTCCCTGGAGATCTTCACTTTGGCCTGCTTGGGTTCGGATGGCTGGATTCGATCTAACTCGTCCATTGATCGCGCATGCCGCTGTGATACTCGGCGCAGACTCTCCCGCCAGAGGGCGTCTTCCTCCCAGAATTGTTCACCAGCTCCGCTAAAGCCCGTTAGTTTGGATGGAGTATTCGGTTCGAGTGAGCGCTCAGTGTTGTTGTGCTTGCTTAACTTAGTCTCCACTGGAGGTAGAGGCGAAGATGCATTAGACGTTGACGCAAGCGTAAGGGATGCCTGGCGGTGATGATGGATTTGATCCGCAGTTGGTTGGATATCACTTGGTGCTTCTCCAGTGATCTTAAGGCTTTTATTTGTGCAGTAGCTTAGTTTTTCGATGTTGGTCTTCATTTTGTACAAGTTTTTGCTGTCGATCGTTTGATCTTTCTCGGTGAGGATCTCTACAGAGAGTGATCGCACAGCACCCTTGAGGTTCAGGCTATCTATCACAGGGTTAACTGGCTTGCTGATGGGGTTATGGATGTGAGAGATTCCTGACGCCGATCGATGTGGAGCGATTGCAATTTCCCGCTGGTTGTTCAGAGTGATCGGACTGGCCAGCTCCCGACTGCTGGTTAGCTCGGAGTAGTAGTATGGAGCTGATTGCTCGGAGATGTTGCTATTGTTTCTACTGTGTATCGGAGTAGCTTGGGTAAGATCGAAGGCTGTACAAAATGACGTCTGATCAAGATCCACCGACGACATAGTTGTGCTTTTGGCTTGATCGGCGGCAAGGCTAGCGCCTATTCCGGAGCTCATTAGGACATCGTCAGAGGCACACTGAGCATCGTGTAGGGACAGGTTCTTTTCCTTGAGAAGCGATTGCTCCTTTTCGCTGCCAACCTTCTGTAGAGAATCCGTGGATGACACAAAGTTGATGTTGCCATAGAAGTGCTCATCGCCCTTATTGCGGAATATCTCCGGGGGTTTGATCAGGTTACCTATTATACCACCCATCACCGCAGCACCTGTTGCCGCGTCATTTAAGAGGTTCGTCTCTGAGTTCTGGTAGATGTAAAGATCATTTGTGGTCTGCAGCTGACTTAGGTACGAGTCCAGATCGGTGGTGGTCAGCGTCTCTTCAAACTGCTCGCTCATGGACTCAATTTCACTGATCGATTCCTCGGACAGAGGGCGACGACTGCGCTGCCGTTCAAGTTCCGAGTCGGAGCCTTGTCGATGACGGTACTCCACAGAGTCGGTCTCACTACTGTCGCCGGTGGTAAACTTCTGGGGCAGTGAGCTATTCGACTGATATCGAGGGCTTGACACAAACGATGGTGAGCTGTTCTTAAGCTTGTTGTACAAGTCAAAGTCAGACGAGGTATTTGAGCTATTGTCCGTTTGGATGCTGTAATTCGAGTCGGATAGCGTCCTCTCATGACTTTTCAAGATCGGTGTCTTGAGGCCTCGTATTTTCAAAAATTGATCGGGCAGGGAGAGACGCGAACTCTTCAAACCCTCCGGCTTGCTAATGTTCAGCGAAGAGTTACTGGAGTGGATCTTTGGAATCTGATCGTAGGAAAGGTTGAACTTGTCCTTTCGCTTAACGGTGTCGTAGTTCTCCGAGGAGAATATCTCCTCCGTATTCAGCTCTTCCATGGGAGGAGGCGATAATGGTATAGGTGGTGGGGAAACGATCTCACTGTCTGAGCTCTCTGCGCAATTCGCCAACGGTGTTGTAGCCCCGAGGTAGTACGAAGCTGGCCGAAAAGTGTCCGACAAACTGAATCGAGATCTCGACCTCATTTTCATGGTGTCCACGTTCTTCGAAGACTCATCATCGGCATCGGAGCTGTCGCTACTCATGATCGTACTCTGAGAGGGCTTGAGAATATCGGGCAAATCCTTTCGCTTCACCTGCGATCGTTCGGAGCATTTTTTGGATTTTTTCTTCAGAGTTTCCGATGGTTTCTTAAGATTTTCCGTGCTCTTCTTCAAGACGCTTTTCTTGAGCGTTGACTTTTCGGAGCTGAGCGCCTCCTCAGGTGCCGCTTTTCCTTGAGATAGCTCCATGTATACCGGTTCTGGTGCTATTTTGGGCACGCTTTCCGAGATCGTCTTCACCGTGGACAAGGAAGCAACGCACACAACTTCGTAGTTCGAGTTCGAATTGTCATCCAAACCCTTCGTCATCTCAACGTAGGGATTCTCATCGTCGGCGGTTGAGTCGTTAAGACTCGCAAAAACCATGCTCGCCGATGGGCTTAAGACCAGCCTTTTCGGCGTCATCGGCAGGTAGTGATCCTCGGGTTGAGTGGACAGCTTCGGAGGATCGTTCTCATAAAACTGCTCCGGTCTGGGGTCATCCATTTGAAGACTGTTCACAGATTCAGTTTCCCCTTCGTCCTTCAGTCCCGTAGGAGTGGGGGCCGTTTCTGAGTCGTTTAAAGCCTCGTCCAGATCGTCGTCCGTGTATTCACATGTACGATCATCGATATCGTCTTCCGAATCTGAAAGCTGTTCATCTTTAGTCGGAGTCTCATCGGGTTCTGTTACAACTTGCGCTGAAATGTCATCCGGCATTTTTGGATCTATTGCACCATCATCCTTTTTCGGCGATATGGCAACATTTTCATAGTTTTTACTCGCTGGCGCGGTAGCGGCTTCTAGAATTTTGGGCTTATAGACAGGCACATACGAAGAAACCGAATATTCCTCAAGCAGGCTCGAGCTGAGATCCTTCTTGGTCGCCGGTGAATTTCGTATGGGCAACGACGGCGCCACTTCAGGGGGAACCGTCACTTTAAGCTTGCCACCAGGACTGATCTCGGTCTTGTGCAAACTGTGGGAGGGGCTTTTCAAAATGGGCTTAGGGCTATTTGTGCTATTTGCATGGCTTTGTACACTACTATTTGGACTATTTTGTGGTTTTAAGATATGTGTGTCATTTTTTATTTTAATTGCATTTGTTTGTATAGAGCTTATCTCTATTGCACTTTTGTTTGTTTCAATTGCATATATTGAGGATGAGGGAGGAGTTGGAGTAGTAGTAGTAGACCTTCCTGCCGGCGATTTCTTGGGCCCATCTGACGAAATTATACATAACAAAATTTACAGAGAAAAAAAATAACAAACAATATTTTTTTTTGTTTAATAATTGTGTAGTGAATTTGAAAAAAAAATATTTATTTAATGAGAGACTAATTTTTTGTGTTAAGTTAATCACTAAGGAATGTAGTTTAGACCAACCACCTCTGAATTCTAATGTGAAACGCAACTAGGTAGGCACGTGGAAGGTAAGTGAAAATTTGAAGTAGGTACCCTCACCATTTATGCTTGCTGCTACTCCCATTTTATTTGTTTTGCTACTGATGGATTTGTTTTTTGGGATATGACAGGTTCACATGCAACTTTTGTGGTGTAAAGTGTTGTAGAAAGTGGTTTCTGCTTTTGTGCTCTATTTACTTTTATTTTGGACACGAATTTTGTGCATTCATTAGAATTAAATGGACAAAATTTTGTAGATTCTGTTTTGTGTGTGTTAAACGTTTTAGATACAATGGTGTTACGATAAATAAAATAATAATAATATTTGGCGCACGGCAGGAAGGTAGTTAACAAAATTTCTATTGTTTTTTTTTTTTTCATTTTGTTTAAAAAAAAAATAAAATTAAATAAATAAAAAAATGTTTATTTGTTAAAACTAAAAAAAAAGTTAAATTATTTAATAACTATGACAAATCAAAGCATTTACATAGAACACATAGATGTAGAGAGATGATGCGTATATATAAAAAGAAAAGAATACAACTGGTAGAGGGAAACAAATTATAGGTTATGAAAGCATTTCGTATCTTATCAGTTTTTGATAATTGTGCACTAAATAAAGCAACCGGCAAACCAATCGATTCGCTTTTCGTCCACTTCGAGGTTTGAGATTCTTTGAATAGTATATCGTTCACAACCAGAGTCTTCCGACAGTCCAAGGTGATACATTATCGCCCTTAATAATAATCAACTTTAGTCTAAACAAATCCTCCCTAAATGTCATTTTGAAGACTAGTGTTGCCCAACCGTCCATAATCGCGGTATTCAATTTCGTAATTGGAGAGAATTTAATACGCTGTCGTTCAGACTGAGCGTTTACAATTATAAATGTATGAAAAAAATGTAAAAATATTCAAGTTTTGTTTTATTACTAAACACTTGAAGCATATATTTCTGTGTTTTCTCTGCTAATCTTGTGTTTAACCGCTAGTTCTTGGTTTTTGATTGGTTTTCCTTTTTAAATAGTTTGCAAGCAACGAATGAATGCTTACTTAAAAACTAATTTAATATAAGTTTGGGATATTTGTAAGACATTCTTGACGCATTCGTCGCAAACAGAATAAAATATCTTATTCTTACCTTAGTTTGGACCTCTCATACCTTTTTTCAAAAATTTTCAGCACCTTAGGCGACCCAGGTAGATATTTGGATGCACCCAAGCCTTTATCAAACTCTTTGCAAAAGGAATTTTTTTTTTACCGAGAATGAGGGTCTCTAATGAAACAATGGTTGGTGTGAATAGGCTCACTTCGCGCAAAATATATTTATATAATATGAATATATTTATAAGAATAGAATTATCAGCACTCAGCAAAATACATGCGAATGCGATATAACAAATTTTTATAACTTCTGCAGAAATAACAGGAAGTTTATTTGTGAATTCATAGAGGAGGAAACATGACAGCTTTCGTACATAAAGATTTCGGTTTCCAAGTTTCCCAAATTAACTAATATGAGCCATACCATTTTTAATAGATCAAATTCTATATATGTATTTCCAAAACTGGAAGCGATAAGTTCTTAACGCGCTTCCTAGCTTCCTACGTGAGATTCTAATTGTTCTGAAATGAATGAACCAAAATATTCACTTGCGATATAATTGTGATGCTTAGCACCACCAATAAGTTTTGATTTGTATCATCAACCTACGAATAAATCAAAGAATTCAAATAAACTGTGTTCCATTCATTGAATAATTTGAGAGGGATTTTATTACAACACAAATGCACTCGTAAATCAATCCTGAAGTAATATTAGAAAACAATTGAAAGCTTCTATAAAAAGTACCGAAAATTGTGTCCGATCGAACGACAGGCCATTACTAATTAATACCTAAGGTCCAAAGGGTAGTTTATACTGATGAAGACGGAAATAAAAAATATTTTACATGTCCACATTTATTTTACTGTTGCTTGTTTTTCTTAAAAAAAAGGGACTTTTTACTTTTTGTGAAAGCGGCATTTAAAAAATGATTTTTTTAGGTCTTGTTGTGGGAAATGCAATTCCCAAATACTGGCAGCACCTTTTGGCTATTCAATTTCACCAAAAACTATTTAAGGATTGAGTTTAAATTAGATGAAGGTAATTGCGGGATATTTATAAACATTTTTAGCGTCTGTTTGAACTCACAATGGTAAAATTTTCCTAACAAAATGATATCTTCTGAAATGAAAAATATTAAAGGTGGATTTGGGGACACAAAGTCAGGTGCAGGCACCTAATAATTTAAGTCCTGTTAAAAAAAAAAATAAGGAGATATTACACAAGACTCTAATAATCCCTGGTGACCTGGCATATCTTGCAGCATGTATATCTGTCAAAACCAGTTGTAATTAGAGAAAAATTGCAATCGCCCCGTTTTTGGATCAATTGAGTGTTGAGTTGAACACATTTAGCGACAAACTTTGCAGCGACCTCACCCAACTTAGCGAGAGTAACTCAATAAGGGACCTAACTGGCCGGAATCGACTTCTTTTTCACGCCATAACTCAAGGTTACGTTAAGGAAAGCAGTAAAGTAAAGCTGGTAATAGTACATCCTTGCGAAGAAAATGACGATTTGGTCACTCCACTTGATAAAGCTATCTGGTCCACCGAAAATCAAGTTATGGAATGGTTTTCGATTGAACTGTGTACCTATCAGACGGCCTCTTAAATATTTTCAAATATTAAAAAATTATATCCACTTGTGCGGGATATAAATCCGAAATCGCAATACAGTCCCTGAAATAAGTCAAGAGGACGCTCCTTTTCAATTTCCTTGCACTTACGGCTCCTCTTGACCGAAAACTTATACAGAAAAAAAATATGAAAACACATTTCACTAAATCATCCCGCAAGGAGCTTGATAAGTACTGCCTCGTTCAAACTTACACAGAGACCGAACCGTTTCTATGAAATCGAAATCATTTTTCACTTCAAAATGCTTTCAAACGAAACAAATCGAATAGTCCCCCAGACGAGAAAGGCAAAAAAAAAACAAAAATAAAGCATGCACCGAGAAGAAAGAAAGCAACTACAAGAAGGAAAGTAAAGAGGAACAACATTAAAGAGAGTCCTTGAACAGAAAACACATTTATACACATAAAATCACCAACAACGACACAACAAACATTATTTAAATGGAAAGAATTTTTTTTTTTTCTTGTTCGTTTACCAAAATCTTTACGGGGTTACATACGTTATATGCAAGCATTAAATAAATAAGTAAACAAATAAATGATCATTATTAATTCCACATAAGCACACAGAAGAATTAAATCGAAAGCTTACCTTCATCGTCGGACGAGTAGCTATTGTACCCGCCTGTGTTGGCATTGGTCTCGGAGCGGCTCCTTTGAATGCCAGAAACTCCTCCAACAACAACGGAGGCGCCACCACCACTTGTCGTCGACGTCGTCATTGGTCCCAAAACATTTGTATTGTGAGGAGCGACGACAGCAGTTCCATGTTGACCACCAGCTCCTGCTGTAAGGATGTTCGGGTTGCTGCCCAGTTTTGTCATCAACGTTGCCGAGCCACTCTGTTGCATACCTTTACGGGTGAGTGGCGATTGCAACATCCTTTGCTTCCATTCAAGCAGACGCTTCATTGATTCCTCACGTTTTCTTTCACCATCCTGCAGCGACGATGTCGGAGTACTGGGTGCATCTTCGTCGCGGCGTGGCAGACGGGCGCTGGCTGACCTCAAAAATTGTTCATGCTGTTGGTTTAATGGTTGTTGAGAGCTCTGATGATGGTGCTGGGGCTGTTGAGTTGAGCGCAAATGAGTGCTATTGCTGATGGCACTGTTGCTTACACCACGACTCATTCTCGGCACACTCGAAGTCCCCTGATTTATGGTCGCCTCTTGAAGGAGTTCGTTTCTTTTGTAGGCTCTCTCGTAGGGATTCTCATAGCCAATTGTGTTCATGCCATTTGGGCCGGAGTATGAGGCTGTGTACTCCTGATGGCGACCGTATGCCGATGCCGGAGCTGGTGGTGGTGGCTGCTGTTGTTGTTGCTGTTGCTGGGGTTGGGCTGTCTGTGGACTCTGCAGATAAAGTGCGCTTTGTCGCATTTTTTCGGCATAACTGGCCTCGGAATAGTAGAAACTGTCTGGAGCACGGTTAATGTCTAAACTAGATTTGGGTCGTGGGGCTCGAATGGCATCTGGTTTAATGGCGCCAGTCGCTGATGCTGCTGCGGCGGCTGCTGCTTCTGCTCTGGCCTCGTATTCGAGAAAATCAGCCGAGTGTGGTCGTATAATCGATGCGGTCGACGGTCTTGTACGCAAGTTTGTACTGCTTCCAGTTGCCTGCACATGAAAACGAAAAAATCAAAAAAGAAAACACAAGAGATATGAGTAAAAGCTGTCATGAAGTCCTTTGGGAGTGTATAAAAAAAATAAAAGAACAAACCAGCACTATGACGACATCATCAGTCGTATCATAGCGTCATGCTCAGATTGCTGCATTTCCGGCAACAAAATGGGGCGCGAGTATAAAAACGTTTCTGACCCATTAAATGTGGAGGACGAGGAAGGCCCAATTAGGAACGAAGCCCATCGCCTTACGCTGGTCTGGGTAATGATTAAATATCCCGTCGGGGTATCAAATAAACCCACTAACCCTTATCTCACCCCATGTCTTGTCCAATTTAGATAGAACCCCCCTTCCTGGCACAAGCAAATTGTAACAGTTTAGTGTGATTTAAAGCAGGATATCTTCCACCTGGTTGTGTACAGCACAAGTTGCGAGCGCTCCTTTTTAGAGCCCTTTGTTGCCACATCTAATGCAACAACAGGAAAATCTCGTTAGAAGTTATTTCCATGTCGACATACTATATTCGGAGTGCGGCTTGTAGATGGGGTTGTAACCCGTTTTTCTGTGTTTTCTTTTGTGTGTGCCAGTTTTTAATCCCCGGGTTGATTAATTCTCACTGTTACAAGAGGGTACACCTACACCGTGCTGTACTGTGGTGTAATAGCTCGAAGGCGGACAGGATAGTTGTACTTTGGTGTCTACCTACTTTTGTTTCGTAGTTTCTTGTGCCAGGATGACTGAATGTAGCAGGTAGTACCTAATTGTGTTTGTTTCTTTCGTTCTGCTGGCATATTTTATGATTGCTCCTAAGGATATGTTCCGCGAAGGATGGTTTGTTTATTTTTTTGTACCGGCTATACAGAGCTTGAAGATGCGTTCTCACTTCCAGCAATCTAAATGCGATTCACTTAAAAGAAAATCTATTTAAGGCGTCACACATCCATTACGAAATGAGGGAGGGCATACACCGTTAATTTGATGTAAAGTGCTTTTGCAGAATTAAGGATGAGAATAAAAAAAAAAAGCGAGAAAAAAAATGCATTCATTTGATTTGGGGAGTATTAAAGTGAGTAATGCTTTTAGGCTAGATGGATAATAACGACCTCGTTTTGGATCTCATTAACAGATTGATGCAGTGATACTTAGAAGTAGGACAGGATTGATTAAATCGTGATTTTGATGGAGGTCGCTCCTGATATAGGTCGTTCCTGATGGGTCGGAAATTTAAGCCAGCGGAAACAAACACGATACGGGGACGAAATATGGAGGTTAATCGAAATCTGTGAATGAATGGAAGAAGGAGTAAAGCCCATTCTCTAACCGCGCAAAAGGGTACCTAAAGTTGGTTGTTTAAGGGATGAGACGGCGCTTTTCCCCCAGCTTTGGTAAAAAATTAAATTCTGTGTACAATTTGCACCATATGTCGTTTTAAAAATAGATATATAAGCTAAGGAACATTTGATTTCACAAAGTTTTCTCCAACGAAAATAGCGCATATTTTTCAATAGGCTAAACGGGGCTAATGCAGAGCTTTTCATCGTGTCGGCTTACCACATGAACCGAAACAGTCGCAAATTTGAGATAAGGTATGGAATTGAAGTTGTTTGTGACGATAGAGTGTGGAGAAGAAGATTCAACGACGAACTATACGGGCTATACAGCGACGCTGACCTAGTCAAAAAGCTGAAAATACAACGGCTGAGATGGCTGGGGCACGTGGAGCGTATGGACAACAACGCACCGCTCACAATTGGAGTACGACCTCAACCAACTTGGTGTGCGTAACTGGAGGCAGCTAGCGAGAACCGAGCTGGCTGGAGGGGCTTGTTAGTTGAGGCCGTGGTCCACCCCGGACTGTAAGCGCCACCAAAAGTAAAGTAAAGTAAGTATGGAAATTGAACAGACAATTTATTATACTCGTGTTGTACGAGTTTTCTTTATGTAGCTCTTCTTAGAAGGAAAACGAGGTCTAAGTTAACACTCATATATATGTCGCTTGGAATAGACTGAGTAAAACGAACTTTTGTTGATTCGATTTTTTTTTTCATTGGCAAAGTACTCGTATTCATTCAAAAGACGCTGAATGCTCAATTTCAACTTTTCCGATCTAAAGGTCTGTTTTATTGAAGATTCATGTCAGTAAAGCAACGTAAAAGTACACACGCAGCTTAATAAAATAATCACTTTTTGAAATGAGCCTAAAAGTATGCACCCATTTGTGATAAACTGGTATAAATTGGCTTATTTGGATCATGTCTTCGAGATTTTTCTTGTCAATGATGAAAATTGCTTTGTGAATCACATAAAACTAGAGTTCCCATTGGTAGAAATTCTACTTACACACAAAATATTGAAAATTACTCACAGCATTGAATCTCTGTACAATCTTCCCAGCAAACATAAAAATCAAGCGAATATTTTGTGCTTAAGGTAGTGACAGTGGCTCTTAACCACGTCATTGAAGTTCTGTCAATTGGGAAAACTGACGGAACGATTTAGCTGAAAGATGTAAAGTCAGACTAGGTACATATAGCTTGCCTTTACAAAAGGTGTGTAAGTTTGTTTTGAAAATTCGAGTAATGCATGAATCAAACTTGCGCAATAGGCAGCGAAAACATTTCAATAAACTTGTCATGATGAGTTGCTTAATTTGCAGGTCTTCATCTAGGAGCATATTTGGACATCCGTTAGGGTCTCATATAGTTTGAAAAATCGAACAGATTTCACTTACATACAAACGTCCTTCAAAGCTGTTTTCTCCAAGGCATTTAAAAAATGTTTTTAGAAAACTGAACTACTTTACGAGTACGTACAACATTATTCGAGTTCTTTTGTGTTTTGAGCAATCAAATAATTAAATAAATAAATACACCACAAAAAAAAAAATATACAATGGACCTATTAAGTTATTTCAAGTGTAGGCTTTTACCTTTTTTTTAACTTATTTTTGGACCTTTCTACGCCGTTGTAACGAACTTGACCTGTGCCCTATAAGTGAGTGGGTTCGTGAGTTGTCATAACAACAATGTGCCACCCAACCTAAGATGAACCAACCTATTTTTACAAAAAAAAAAAACCTAAAACCCCTCAGGCCGTGATGAATTTCAAGGACCTACAAATATTTACGTCAGCAGTACTCACCTCTAAATGATTGGGTGTATATCGCGATGGCATCGGTGGAACATGTTTGGTGGTATCATAAGTCGGCGGACTCAGCGGCCGTCGATAGCCGGCAGCTTGGGCTGCTGCCATCTCCTGCGGCTGGGGCGTCTTGCATTGCGTTAGATTGTAAATATCCTCATAGTCGGAGAAAGGTCGATTTTTCGATCTTCCATATGCGTCAGGTGTCCGTCTTTCTGCGTTCGCGTAGCCCAGAGCCGTTTGGGTGGGTGGATATCTCTGCTGGATGATCTTCTGCATGTAAAGCTCCCGTTCGCCGTAGATATCATCGCCGACACTTCGTGAAGGTATTCGCATAAGCTGCTCTTCCAGATCCATGCCAGGGTGGCTATATCCACTCGATCCCGGAATCGCCTGTGGGGCTGAGCCAATTGGCTTGGTGCCATATTCGTTGACGTGATAGGGAGACTGGCGGTTGGCGGCGTCCATAGCCATCTGTTGGAACTGATTGGCCACGTTGTCCGCAGTGCTTTGCAATCTCAGCGCAGATGTTACATTGCCCGTACGGGAGTCATAGATGGCGTGCTGTTGCGACCGTTGCATCTGCTGAAGGGTTGGTGACATGACGCCAGCACTTCGGCGTGCCTGTTGACTGTGTGCGTGTTTGCGGCCGACACTGCCTTCGTTGTCGACGGAATGCTCGGGGCTGGGCGACGAGTAGCCACCGTCGTTTATGCGCCTTGGCTTTGGCGGTGCGTTGGCGTACAGTGGCTGTGCGCCATTGTCAGATGCCGGTGTGACCGGACCTTGACTCAGGCTCATCTTGCTCTGTTGTGACTGCAGGGTGTGTATTCCCGAGTCGCTGTTGTCAGCACTCTGGTTCAACGATGACACACTCGGCTGCGACGTCTGATCCGATTCACTGCTTGCCTGCATCATGGTGGCCGCAGTGAGTGCACGAACCCACTGAATCATCGCCTCTGCCGTTTCGGCTGCCAGCCAGTAGGTGCGCATGTTGGTGTGCTCGCACTTGAACGCATATTTTCGGTAAATTTTATCCTCAGGCAGGCAGGCGGACACCTTGTACGAGGGCAGGAGTATGGAGCCCAGCAGCTTTTCCTCCTCAGGTCCTTTGTAATAGTACAAACAGTACTCGGCCAGGACGAACCAACGCTTCCGCCATACCTTCAGTCCATCAGACCCCTGCTTGTATAGCCACCCGGATATGGCAACCGGCGATGTGGGTGGGCGCTTTGTTACCGGCGACTTGATTGCCTGTATTGAACCAGAACTTTTCTTTCGGTCCAGCTGCGAGTGCGAGGCTGGGGTGGATGTGGCCGACGGACTCTTGTTTGAGCTGTCCTCGCTGCTGGGTGTTTTTGCAGGTGTCTTGTTGCCCTGAGCTCCAGAGATTTGCGTTTGACATGCCTGATTGACCACATGGCCGGGATGATTCTGCTGGATGTACACCGGACTGGGCTCACTGCCGGGGGTGATGCCACTTACGTCAGTTTTCAATGGCGGCGCCGCCTTTTGCCTCTGCTGGCCATTGTCCTGTGGCAAATGGCTGGACAATAGCTGATGGTGTTGCTGCTGTTGTTTCTGCTGCAGTAGCTGTTGCTGTTGCAGCTGTAGCTGCAATTGCAGTTGGTGCTGTTGTTGTGCGTATATACTGGCCTGGTCCTGATGAAAGTGCTTTGTGTTGGGTGCGACTTTCAATGGGCCCGGCGCCGGTTGAAATTGACTGCTCAGATTGAGCGTCGATGGAGGCACCGTTCGATGTGATGAAGCAGCTGCTGACTGATGGAGTGGTGACTGTTGCTGCTGCGGCGACGACATCATACTCGAACTCTGACTCATGTGGTAGTGACCCTGCGGCACGGGCGGGTTCAGTTGCTGGCGCATTGCGAACGTCCTCTGCTGCTGCGCCAGCGCTTCGTTCTGCACCTGAATCTGAGCCTGGATCTTGGCCTGTTGCAACTGTTGGTACTGCTGCTGCAGCGCCGTTACCGGGTGATGCTGATGCTGGCTGCCCGCAGCCTGGTAGATTGCCCGTCCAGCTGCCGCAGACATTTGATAAGTCTGATCGGGAGGCGTTTGGTAGATCTGCTCACCGGTGAACTGCTGCTGATGGTAGGCGGTCGTTTTAAGCATAAGTTTCCCTTGCGGCTGAGCATCGATGGGCGTTAGTTGTGACCCACTCGAACTGGGCGACTGTTGTTGCTGATAGATCGGCTGATGTCCGCCGCCATGGTACTGCAGATGATGATTTTGGAAGACTGGCGAGTGCGCCGAAGTGCGATAGTCTGCGATGTTAGTCTGATACGAAAGAGGGACTTTCTTTTGTGGGACAAGGTGAGAGTTGGCCTGCTGCATCTGTTGCAGCTTTTTGCTCTCCATAGTCGCAGCGTTGAAAAGCGGCGGAGACTCCAACCTGAAAGGGAAGAAGCAAATATACACATTTAATAATGGAGCTAATTAACATAAGAAAAATAAGCGTAAGCATGAGTAGAGGTTGCATAATGATGCCGGCTTGCAGCAGACATGTGCTTATTAAGTGTGCGCTGGCATACCCCCATTCGCCAGATGGGGTACATTGTAATTGCACATAATTGATTAATCACGCAGCCGGCAGTGGTCTTGCAACTTCCGTCGGCGATCCACAACGGATGAAATAATAGCGCTTAGGAATTGACTGCAGATGATATAATTACTTCAATTAAAATGCTGCAGCCTATGAAAGTAAATCTGTTCGATACGACGAACAGATTTTGCTCTCCTTTTGTCCTAGAGCAGAGTGCATTTAGTTTCGTGGTGATGGGGTAAGAGGTTTTCGCTTTTTTAATCGGCAGGGGCAATATCTTATACCTATGCAGACTCCTGGGGCCTAATCTACAGGAAATAGTTGCGCTTACCTCATTTGTTTCAATACAAAATTAAATGAGCCTTAGAAATCTAGCATCAGCCAATCAAAAGATCAACGTTCGGTGAATGATTTCACATACCTATATGGAAGACGGTAAAAATCGAAAACGAACTAGGGCACAACCAAGCACATGCTGTCATCAAGCCTTCAGGTACGTAGACATTTTACCCACCTTGACATGCAAAGAATTGATTACAATTGCCAAAAGCTGGAAACTGACTTGTAAGCCCTTAAGCGAGATATGGCCATGGTTAGAGTCATAGCTTGCGACACGAGCGACGCGTTTTCGTGCACGGAAAACAAATTTATAAAGAAAACGACTGCATCAAGAACGACGAAAATGGACCCGTTCTGTTTCAAGAAACACTACAAGAACACTATAATCGCGTCAGTCACCTAGACTGCAGGAGCATCGAGCATTTAAGGCTGTTTAAAATACCTTTGGGTGAGTTGAGGTTAAGTAATTATCGGTCCTGTTTACATTGAACTCCACAAGTAATACTGCCTAACCAATGTGGTCAGAAAAGTGGTCAACAGATATTTTGTCTTCCATTTGTTGAGTAAATGAAAGACCAGCGAATATTGATTCGGGGATACCTCACCATATAAGAATGCGGCTTTAAATATCTTGAAGTGCGAAACTGAAGGCAGTAAACTAAGGACTGTAGTGGTAACTATATCAGTAGGTAAGTCAATAAGGACCAGATGTCTTTTGCATAATTTTTACGCGCACTCAGGTAGGCACTTTTGTCTCCCCGTCGTAGAAATATTTGTAAGCGTTGTTGCGGTTTAAGAAGTTCGTTTAAAACTACTGAACGCAAGGTTCAAAACAGCAGCTACCTCTCTCGATATCGATAGTCCTATCAGTCTAAAAAAGAAACAATCAACTGTTCAGTTAGAATTTTGAATCAGTCGGAAAGGGTGGAACTTTTATATTGACAAGGACCTGTTTTTAAACGTTTGGAATAAGACCATAAAAAAAAATCTTCACATGTTAGGCATGTGAAGATTTTTTTTTATAGAGGTAAAAACAAAATACGTTTACTATCGCAAATTCAGCATTTTCTTCCCACAAGACCTCAAATTAAGTATCAACAAAAAATGCAAAATTTAAACCACGTGTTTCCAGCTGAAACTACCGTAGGTACAAATATATTTAATTATCCGTCGCAAAGCACTTACCAGTCCCATAGTTGATATAGACAGGTGAACATGATTCCAAGTAAATATTTGCCTCTGCCCGTAGAATATTTTTTTTAATAGGTAAATTTAAACGAATAACAAATGTAAAACTGAATTTTATTAATCCTTCTCGAGTTCACTTATCCGAAAATATTTTATTTCTATTTCGAAATACTTCTGTATCCACTTCATGTTTTCACATTTTCTATTCATAATTTTCTTAATTTTTTTCTGTCGCGTTAGATCACTCTAAATAAAAATATACACAAATAACTATTATTATATTTTTCAATATGGATTTTCCACTCGATGCGATAAGATTATGCTAATGCTAGTGCAACCGAAGTGCACACCGATGCGATGGATCGAAAGTTTCTGCGAAAATGCACAATTTTATAGGTCAACACGACGACGACGGTCCGGTGGCGGTGCGCGATGCCGGCTGCTGCTATTAGTTGCACCGATCTTCATCAGATTTAGGCACGTTCACATGCGAGGAGCCGATTACCTCACACAATGTGCGGTGCAATTTGTAAGTGAGTTTTTGACCAAACACGCAAAGCCCTCAAGAAAAAGAAATACACTCACAGGCACATGTACCTTGTGGGGCCAAGATTCAATGCATTAGTGGCTAGCTGATGTTACCGCAGCAGCAGCTGATTGACAAACTGTGTAGCGCAGTTGGCCCCAATCCGATGGCAGCACTGCTACACAGTACGGAACGAATTTGCAAAAGGAATTTCTCGGTCCATCTGTGCCGTTATTTTTGTTAAAGGACGACCGTGCGTGATGCTGTGCCACTTGAGTTATTTTACTTGCTGGGAATTCACTTATTTTTATTTTGTCTGATGTTCGAGCGTGTGCTGTTGTTTCTGGCAAACAAAAGTGTCCCCAACGCGTGTGTATTTTTAGATTGAATGCTTATACTGGATCAATTATGTCGACGGAATGCTAGTTTAGTCGCAGTTCAATAATTGGAAGCTATTGTGCAGTATGTCTTACAGAGGGTCTTTGAGGGTCGTCTTTAGTTTACAACTGTGGCGCAGGTGTTGGGGGGATTTCACTTGTGTGTGCTTGTGGACAAATTTACTACACTTGGGTATCGACCTCAATAAAAGTTATATTATAAAGCTTGGGTCTATATGATTAGCAGTATGACCTTCCAAGAACTAAAATTCAAATGGCTTAAAACATCACTGTCAGACATAATTTATCACTTTGGAAGCTATAATTTAATTAACATTTGAATGAGGTTTAGTTTTAACTCCAGGATGGTCAGCCGTAAGCCCTAGTATATCTATCTTGTTATCAATAAAATTATAATAATAATAACACTACTCCAAAATGGGCTTTCGACAAACTGCTGAAGTGGAAAATTACTTCAAAAATAGTTGTCGTTCGTAAAAATATCTCGAATTAATTGCTTGTCAATTAACAGTCCCCGGCGATTTCCATAAAATATGGTAACGGTTGTGATATTTTTGACACCACGGTCTGGGTATAAATAGTATGCGGCCACATGACAGCCATCACTGATGTTGTCATTGAATGTTACAGAACTATTCATAATTCACGAGGAAAATAATCTTAAGCTGTCAACGGACAACAATATCATAAGTGAGGCCAGCTGACATGAAAACAAAGAAAACGACATGTGAAGTGTGAAAAGAACAATTGATAAGTGATCTCGTGAGATACCGACGATTGGTGACAAACTATAGACATTTTTTTTTGTAAATCTAGACAGCCCTTCATCAACAGGTTTCGAAAATAATTCAATGGTTCTTCATAAAGTGTCAAAAGCTGCTATCACATTGTCACCGTCACTTTTAAAGATTCTGTGTGGCCTTTTTCTTTTGTCTGCTTTGTCAAATTTGAATTTTATTTCAAAGTTTATACTAAAAACAGGTAAAAAATTCTCTTTGGATATGAATAGTGTTACATCCCGTTCTCTGTGAAGGTAGAAATACTTCGTCGGTAGGGCAGACGCAATAGTAATGCGATCCATCGGAAGCGCACATCGATTGTTGTTATCTGCAGCCATGTTTTTTCGTAAACCGCTGACGAGATTCTTTCGAAATAAGCAGTTCGACTAATAAGAGATCGAGGAAAGACTAATAGGAGATCGACAAGTCTAGACGAGCTTCACTTATATGCCATTTTCATAATATCTGTCTGGTATTTTTCCGATATTGCAGAACTATTCTACGGGATTATTCCGTGATCCTTCGAGCCGGATAATATGCAAAGCAACACTTAATTTTAAGCGATTTAGCCTGTTCATGGCAGTAACCGCATTGTAAAAAGGGTATAAGTGCATTAATTCCGTCCAGAAGAGTCCTCGATTCCGAACCGGAGAGAAGGAAGGTCCCACCTTCAGTGGTCAATAAAGACGTCCGCCAAAGTAAGAGTGCGTAGCTGCGAGACGTTTAATGAAAAGGCAATGGGGCTTACAAAAAAAAAATCTATTTTAACCTTCACAATAAATGTTTACTGATTACAATGAGTATTTTTATATGGAAAATTTAGCCATTTCGTCTCCAAAAATGATTACTAGTACCTACCGCGTAATGCTAACTTTAAATGCATATTAACTGAGACCCAGCTGTATTCGTAACGCATATATCCAACCTGTTTTACATATTTCTGTCCCATTTGTCCAGCCAACGAGTCTAATCGCCGAATGATTGATGTCTTTGGCAAAGCTACCATCGCTATATATCGACCAATGTAAGTTATCTTTTACAAATTGAGTACTGAGTCCCTTTTTCTTTTAAAAAACAAATTTTAAAGAATCACATTTCGTCTTATTACCTACATCAATCACTGTGCAAATAAAAAAAAAAAATAGGTAGATACCAACCACCTTCACCGTCTGCCCAATTTTGAATTCTTTAGGATCATTTACAAAGGATTTTCTCTGTCATGTGCGTGTGAGAAAGGTTTTTCATTCTTCCTTGCTATCTGGCATTAAAGGAAATCCGCCATTGAGCTCACACTCGTGTTATTATCTTTCCTGTTTTGTAAGTACTTCTTTAAGAAAATAGCACACACACATACAAACGATTGTGTTTCAATGAAGAAATGATGCGCTTTATACCATGTCGCTAATACAAAACTGAAGGAGACGACAAAAATTCACGACCTCGTGAACAATATCACAAGGATTTAAGGATTTACTATCTCTCCGAATGTTGCTGACAACAGTTGAAGAATTCCGTTTGTTTTTCTTTTTTGTTTTCGTTTTCTCATTCGACAACACACACATACACGGACAATGTGAACTTTAAAGATACTCGCGTCATTAAAAACTGCCGGATGAGGGATTTTATGTCGTCGTCTTCAAAGGCAATTGGCATGATAAGAATTCGACTTGGAATGCGATTTCATTTTGGTGGGAAATACTTATACGCCATATTTTTGGGCAGTCTAAAATTAGATACAGTTCTCGAATGTGCGTCGAATCAAATACATTCCGACCTTGACAATAATTCAGAGGCACATACACATACGATTGACAGTGTGTATGGCACAAATATATTAGCCAGAGATATACTTTTTCGGAAATATATTACATTTATGATTTATTGGATACACGTGCGTGTGGTGGTTCTATTAAATTTTAATGGAAATTACGTGAAGTGGAATGTGTATTACGAAAATTAAAATAGTACTTGATGTAAATTTACGACTCGGATGTAATTATTTTTTTTCTTTTGTTAATAAACTACACATTAGTGCTATGGCATTGTTGAGGGATTTTCAGTAAAATCATCCTCAAGTGTGTTAAGTCATATCGGTTGTCGAAAAGGATTGGCTTTTTCTGACAACAATAGAACAGGTAGGTACCGTGGAAAAAATGTTTTTTTTTTTCCTACAGGTGTTTTGTTAATAATTTGAATGGAGGTAGGTCAGGAAGGGTGTAAAAAGGGAATTAAGTGAGAGAAAATCTGAAATAGTGCCACAACAATGATGAAATTGTTTTTTGACAAAACGGCTGGACGAAACTTGTACCGTACCTGTGATTGGTATACACTCAGTTAAGTTAAGTTTTGTTTGGATGTTTATGATATTGCACAGCTAGTTGGTTTGATACACATGAAGTATAAATTCAAGATTAAAGTGGACCTCCTATATGGAATGACTTCAAAGGCAACAAAACAGTTTGAAAGGACCCGGATTCGATTTTTTACTAAGTTGCTTGTTGCACAACTTTTAAGGATGGAATAATTTTTTTTTTTGTCAGAATCATACATATGGCGTTCTACAATTTGTTTTAGAGGTTCGTAAACCCTGGTGCCGATGAATGTATATTTTAATGAGGGGAGACATCGAAGAAATGTTGCCTAGGAGTACATCCTGCATAACTACTTTTGGAACGGATGTTCAGTGAACATGACTAAAAATCAATTGTTGAATTTGTCACTAAGTGTAGACAAACTGCGAGTGTGAAAAGACGAAGAGGGAGTGAGATCTGCTATTTTCCAATCCCCCTTGCAAGTTGGAGGAATTTTTTTTATCACTCGATGACTTGGACTTAGAGGACAAATTCAACAACGGTTCACAGTTCAAGTGTGAACGCCAGTGAGAAACGCAAAAAATCGGTTTATTTACTGCATGGGCAATGAAAGGCTTCACCTACCTAATATGATTTTTAAAACTATCTAAAACAAAGCGTTAATTATATACATATCTATTAAAATTATAAAAAAATCGAATTAATGAATTGAATGAATGGATTTTGTTGCGGTTTGGGAAAGGAAGTTATGCAGCCGCACTTTGTATGAAGTCGATAAGATTTATTTTGGCCGTAATGTGTCTAAGAATTCGTAATAAAAGTCCTTGTGAACGAAATACGCAGAGATAAAGCGCCAGTAAAATTCGCAAGACTTGGCTTCCTTTTCTATTCCAAAGTTTACAGTCGCATTTATCGGATATCTTTGAGTGCGCGTAATACATAAACATCGCAAGGATGGTAACCATAGACCGTAAAGAGAGGTTCATAACGTTCAGGAAACACCTCAAAATTTAAATTAAATAGAGCAACATTTGCCTCCTTGAATTATGTGCAAAAAAATCAGTGAAAATGTTATGCAGAAACAATAGTGGGTGAATAAATTAAAAAATATCGTAAAAGTTCATTGGAGGCAATGTCTTTTAAAAGAACGTGCTTTATGCAATGCTTAGCTGACGAATCGAAAATAAAAAATTAGCTATTCAGAAATCCATCAAAATCAAAAGCAGTAATTGCATGAACTACCGCGTTCATTTATATTAGATAAAGGAAGTGATACTTTTCAAAAGCAATAAAATATTCATCCAACTAGTACCCCTTAACCAATCATACGCCTGAATACGAAACAAAAGCCATTTAGTGCATTCAAATTTTCGAAAAACTATCAAACATGAAAATGAAAATTCCTATATTTGCCACAATATTGCAAACAGGACAACATCCGTATATCCGTAACTATAATAAACGATCCTGTGCTGCTTTTTTTTTGTCCACAGCACAAAATCAATATTTTCACATAAATCCCTACAAAAGTAGTTTTCCCCAAAACAAATAAATCATGTTGCCAAGTGGTTTCCTATCAACAGACACTAAAATTGATTTTCCCGTAAACAAGCTCTGCCCTAAATTGATTGTGCACCATTGCACGTCCATAACCCAGCAGCTTTCCTAAAACCAAAAGCATAGAAATTCCCATCAATCAATTCCATAAACTACGATGAATACTAAATGGAATGCATAACAGCCTATGCCAGTGAAGTGTGAGCAACAAGGACATCACTTATCAACCACCACCCCATTGTACGTTCCATAATGTTAACTGACATTATATCATATTCAAATAGCAAAACATGAATAAACTGTGTGTAATGAGTCATAAATGTACATCTTTCTGAGGAACTGTGACAAAATACCGAAGGAAAATCCGGTGTCCCTCTCAAAATCAATATTTCATTGGCATACATCCTTTGAACGTTGACCAGGCAAAATCATTCGTTTAATCCGTGTTGACTTTATATTGCCATTTGTTAAATTGTAAATAAAAAGAAAAGGTAAATATATGTATGTGTGTCAACTGTCAGTATCCTTTGTTATTATTTTTTTTTTCAACCCCACTTCGACTTCATCGTTATCATTTACAATATTCATTCTCTGATTGAAGCTGTTCGAAATCGTGTACAAATATTTTTTTTTTTTTTTTTTTTTCAATTTTTGTAGCACTCCGGTTTTTATCCTCAGAACCTTTTTGGAACTCGGCCAAATAGAAAATTCTGAGAAGAAAAACAAAAACCCGGAAGTTAATACGTGTTCCTTCTGTGATGAATCTCTAATAGGGTACATTGACACAAATTGTCTTTGGCACATCTAAATAAAACCAAATGAGACGAAACAAGACCAGCCTTGTCGAATTGATACGGATAAGGCGCAACGAACCCCAAAACACAACAAAATGGATGACTAGAAATCATTTGAAATGGCACGGGTGACTCTTCAAAGACGTGTTTTCTGTGTTAGAGAGTCACGCGTCCTTTTGAAGTAATGAAATCTATTGTAACTAACAGCACATTGCCAGGGCAATGTAATTACTTTATTCTGTAAGGCCCTAGTGATGTAATCAATCGTGGGTAATTTGTTGGCTGTGTATACATTTGAAGGAGTTTTGTTTTTTTTTAGCTCCAGAGTAGGTCAGGAAAGTATTGATTTGTTTCCTTAAATATGCAAACTTTACTGGCAGAAGGGAAACAAGAAGTTGAATGGGAACAGGGGATTACTTCCACGCGTGCTCGTTATTAGCTGGATTTTTGTTATTTTTTTGTTCTAGTTTAGGTGATGTGAATTTTTAGGAAATAATATTTTTATTGGATGTCATGCAAAGGTATGCTTAATCCTTTTTGATCTCTTACAACCACCGAGTGAAATTATGAGAAGGTATGCATTATTCCTTTACATCTCTTATAATTGATGTAAAAGAGATGTAGTCAAGAACGTTGGACTAATTGTGGGTGATAAATGAAGAAAATAATAAAAAAAAAAATATGTCACGAGCAAAATTCGACAATTTGACGAAAAAAAACTCCAATTAGGAGAGTGCTTCTTAAGGATGACGACGAATTGAGACGGAGAAGGACCTAAACAGCATTGCAATAAGACATCCACAGATTTAAGCCAGTAAAATACTTGCAAAATGTGTGTGTCTACTCAGTGAGCGGGAAAATAAAATGTGTTTTTAAAATGTTACTCATACGCCGTGTAGTACGGTATGCAGCGTTTATATAGGCGGGTTTTTCTGACGCATGTTTACTTGTTGACTAATATTATATATAGATTTTGTGTAATTCATGTCCCTGCGGAAAGATTGTTGTCTACTTCCTATTATTGCAAGGCACATGAATAATAAACTGTTTGGGAAGAAATAAAGAAATGTCATAAAGCTGTCTGGATCTTGTTTAATGGATGCATTGCTACGTGCCTTGTTCTTCCAAAACATAAACATAATTGATCCCATTTCCTAAAATCGCGTTTTTAATGATATTTAAAAAAATATAATTCTTACAAGAAAAACGACTTCCTTTATAGTGCTCTTATAATTATACGGTTGAGGTTGCCTCAAAGTGCATTACTGGATGTTTCCTTGAACAATTTGTGTGTGCTAAAAGCACTGTCTCAAATGCGGAGAATTAGTTTGTAAAACGATTTGTTAGGTAAAATAAGGTGTGGATTTTAATGCCGCAGGTTGACTTTTTAATCATACGAGTGTTATAATTTTCCAATATGGAAAACAATTTACGCCCCCTACTTTCATTTATAAAGTCAGCCCAGTTATTTTTGCTCAGAACCGGTTTATATTTATCGAACTTCTTAGCAATACAAATTACCCGTTCAATGGTTTCTTTCTTAGTCCTCAATCATTCACTCTAATACCACACCAAATAGACCGCCTCTTACTTATTTCATAATTATGTTCTCTAAAAACTGTAGCTACTACCTACCCACATTGGAAAATAACTTTCAAATATTTTCTTATATAAATCCACATCCACTAAACAGGAGCAGATGAGGATTTCTCATTGAAACCAACGGAAAATGATTGTTCAAACTCATATATCGTATAGAAACCATTTCGCAACAAATTGCATTATCCTTCTTCCGATGTACACTCAGCTTCATACACAATTTTGAGTGAGGTTGTCGAAACAAACAATTTCGAATTTAGATAAAATGTTCCCCTTCTAGAAATGGAGGATAGCAAATTCCTTTTCAAAAAATATTTCCGCCATATAAGAAACACCGTATATATACCGATGGGTGGGATATACCCCGTACAGCGTCCTATTGATATAATACACATATTATTCTTTAGACGGCAAGCCAAGCATAATAAAAACGGTTACTATAGCCCGCACAAATACTGATTGAATACTCCCATACCTATATACGATTATATATGTACGAAGCGCATTTTACAGAATGATGCAATTTTATTTTGCACAGTCGCTGCTGTTGTTTTTTCTTTTCTGTTGTCCTGTGCTTACAATACACACCTATAGATACTTATCTATCTACACTCGTATATAGTATTTTACATTTCCTCGTTGTCCTGTTTTTTGAATGGAATTCAATGGGACAAAAAATGTATTTCCTCCTTTCCGAACGCAGAAGGACTATCACAATCTCATCTGATTTTCGATTCTTCTTCTCGAAGGCGGACTTGTGCAGAGGAAGGAGTAAAAGTGGGAAACGATTGTAATTGAATGGAATGGGTAAAACTAATAGTTATAGAACTGTAAACAGCACAACGATCTAAAGGGTTTATTTTTGTTGTGTCCTCTACTTCTTGGGACTATGAAGAAATAAAATACAAATGGAGAAGAGGTTAGGATCCTTTTTTGTGTTCGAAGGAAATGTCAAGAATGAATGGGGGCACGAGCGATCAATATTTAATTTCCATTGTTTCAGTTTGTAAAGAGATTTTTTTCCTCAGTTATAATATTATGTTATTTATGTTCATGACCGGGTACGGGTAGGGAGTAGAGGCATATTTTCCATGGCAGAATATGACTGTAGAACGAAAACAATTGAGCCCATATCAGCTAGAAGGGATTGTAGGGATATCAAAAACAGTTTCCGATTAGGTTGGTTCAAGTTGGTGAGTGTAATTATGCCTGCTTAATTATGGCCTACAATACATCACATATATATTTTAAATACCGAACATCTTACTCCTATTTCATGAAATTCCTTATTAAACTGATTTAACCAACTTTTGTAGAATGTTGGCATCAACATTCTTGTCCCGCAGGGGCAGACATTACATCTTTAAGTAAAAGGAACCTTTTTTGAAAAATCTCCCATATTTTTCTCAACCTTCAAGAACAAAAACCATAGAAACCATTCTGTAAGGCAAAAGGTATTTGTACAAACAGAAATATTGCTGCCCTTTAAAAAGGTTGCAAAATCAATTATTCAGCTTTTTACGATGATTGCGCTTAAAAAAACAAGGTTCTCTGTTTTCATTTCCTTTTGTATACAAGCGTTTACAACCCACTATACAGCAAAGTCATCCCAAAGTGTTTATGAAAGGCATATCTTATGATTTATTAGGGTTAAGGGTAAATACTTGAAACTTGAAAGTGATGAATGCAAGTTGTCCATATTGTTCTTCCATGCAATGGGGATACTCATAATTTAGGAATATCGCCAAGCCATTAAACTAGATGTTTTGATTTAAATGCATAAACACTTTGTCTTTTATTTTGACATCTAATAAATGTGTTTGTCGGTAATTTTGTTGCTTAGACAACAACAATAACATTATAGACTTGAATAGTTGATAGCCGAACATACTGTTGTGAACATTTCGACGACAGAGCTACTTAGCCTTTTTAAGTTTTTTAATAATACCGGTCCGTAACGATGGCGGCTGGCCTTAAGCTCCAACTTTCTAGCGATCTATCTTCCTAAATAACGCACGAGGGTCTATAGAATCTAGAATCTATATAGTTAAACTGCGTAACAAAAGAAATTCCAATCAAATCGGCAGAGGTTGTTGAAAGCGAATAGCTCAACGGTATTAGAATAATGCTCCCGCTTCTGGACAGCGGATACCGATACCGCGGTATTTTGCAATACACATACGAAAACCTCAGTCATTCCGTGCAGTTTTAACTCTATTCCGGACAAGCACCTTACAGTCGGAGAAATTTATATTTGGCTACCATTTCAATTGGTATTTGACTGTGGGTTGAAAAATGCGCCGAAAATCAAATAGACCATCAGTTAAAATATTATACCGCCTTTGATAAAAGAGGCTACACAATTCGTACTGCACTCCATGTCCACGCACACTTGAACTGGAGCCAAAAGACTATTTTTTAAGGGTGTGCGAAACACGAAACCCACAAACAACCGATTCAAATAAATCAAAATATACATTCGGATTTGAAATGTACTCCACACTAATCTCACATTACCATTTACACATTATTTCTGTTCCATATCGTGATGTGATTAGCGACAAATTACACCTCTCTAAGGCTCATCGTTTAACACGCCATTTTACATGTTACGAAGTAACATTTTTGTATCTACCCCCTTTGCTCTGTCTAATTCCTCATTCCTTGTTGGGCTACACAGTACACAATAGTGAGTTGAAAAATCGAAATCGATAAAAGCTATACAGATAAACACGAAATGAAACAATAGGATGATGACGATGATGTAGATATTAAATAAATTATAAGATGAGTCGTGTAGGCACTTCAAAATGTGATGAGCTTAAAATAGCTTCCGAGTGTCTGCACGTAAATAGATACGTATACATAGTTTAAAATTCCATTGCGCGGAATACCGAATATTCACTGGGTGCTAGAAAGAATGTATCCCATATGGTCTAGTGGCTAGGATATCTGGCTTTCACCCAGAAGGCCCGGGTTCGATTCCCGGTATGGGAAGTATTTTTTTTATTGCTGAGCACTTTGCATAAAGGCACAGCACATCGGTTTTGTCGGAAGAGTTGATATTGATTGTGATTAATTTTTTGTAGCCTAACCTTTCAGTACCACAGACCGTCTTTACAGCTTCATTTTCATATAATGATTACGCAAGGTATGAAGAAGATTAAAAATACTGAACCGACTATGGAGGCGATTAGTTTAGGATGATAGTTATTTTCATATTTGCACCACTTCTTTTACGTCACAATTAAATACTAGGTAGGTATGTGTGTGGATGCTTGATTATGAAGTTTAAATATTCATCCAATTTGCAGTTTTCTGTGTGGTGCTGTTTGCCATATAACATAATTGTGCGTTTGATCAATTTTGTGCGCAAACCCATTAAAAAACGTACCATTCAAAAATGAGGTTGGAAAAGCGTCCTTTTACCAACCGTAAAAGTGACTTCATATAAAAAAAAATGTACACTCGAAAAAAATACAGCACTGCGGGCGGCATCCTTTACGCAGTCAAGCAAACTCAATTCAAAGGTCAATGAGGCACATTTCGACAGCACACCATCTTTGTTTGACCATTAGCCCAGTACATTCGAAAATCAAAGTCCATCCGCATCACGGTTAGCTGAACTGGAAACTTGTCATGCTAATTAACGTAATTGAAACCTGCATCATAGAATCAGAATACCATAGGCTACACGCGGATATAACACTGCAAGAGATTCTCACACAATCGCCTGTCAATAACAACGGTTCGTGTCTACGAAATTTGATACTGAATTTTTGTAACGGCGATGTGTGGGGTGGGGCGGTCAGATCATCATTCCCACCATGTGTACCAGTTCGTATTGATTGGGTGAAAAGATTATTTGCTCGTTTGAATCAACCCTACACGGAACGCTGTTCGCTGTTTGGAGCTCGGAGAACGAGAGCGAAGCTAACATACCTATGAATGTGATGAATGTTGACTGCTAATTAATTCGTCAGCTCCACATAACGTTGGTTTGGATTTTACAAGATAGATTATTCTGCTCCACCAGAGTAAATGTTTGTTTAAATAAAAGAATCTATAATGAGAGCCTGTAATTAATTTGGGATTTTCGCAATTATTTTTTTGTAAAATAACTTTTTTGATTACACATGTTCGATTAAACAAAGGGAAATTTATTTGAGAATACCTGAAAATAATTCCAATTAAATGGGGTAATTAAAAATTGATTTATATTTGTACCTTAGTTTAATTGATACGAGCTGCTAATTGGTTAGCATTTAGTGGAGAATATTGGAGCTAATTTTGTGGAGTCTTTGGGGTGGTTCGTGGTTAAAATAGGATTAAATTTGTTCAGTTTCGAGCTCGACTTTCTTTTGTATGTTCAACAAACAGTTCTTTATTGCAATTCAAGGTAGTGAAGCGATCAACAATAAAAAAATGGAATTCACACGATGTATATGATATTTTACACATAATTTTTGTAAACCAAATAATCGGTGGATAAAAATTGCGTCCTAACAAGCCAATGTTTTCTCAATTGAACCGTTTCAGGCAACAGTAACAAATTGTGTCTTTGTATCTTTCTGGATTAAATTCGTATAAAATGTCTAACCCGAGAACTTAATTAATTCTAAAATTACGATGATAGCGGAACTCAAAAGATGCATCTCGAAATTCTTTCTCTCAGTTTGTCTGACTGTAGACTCCTGAGGCCTACGCATTTGGATTTTGTGGGCCTATAGTTTACGGCCGTGTTTTTTTTTGCACACTTTAACCTCAATGTTAATGGTACATCCCATTTACGAGTAAAATTTTCACACCAGTTTGATTATTTTGAAAACGCCTTAAATGATTTTAAGCAAAATTGCTATTTGAGCTTAATTAGGTGAGATTAACATGGCTGACACTCAGTTTTTCGTTAAAAATAGATAAATAGGGTACTTTTGGAATTTGCACATATTTCGAAAACTGTTAATACGAGTTTAACAAAAATTAATTTCTAAGGCAATGTGGTCATTTCTAACTACATAATAGCAAACTTAGTTTTTTCCTATAGTAGCGTACAGCTAATTTTCGAAAATAAGGCATTTTTTTAAAATTTGGTTTTCTTTCTTTTACTTGAAAAATCTTAAAAAAAACATCTTTAGCTTGGCAATAGAAATGACGGGAGAAGATTGGGAGTCTGTACTTTCGGTGGTTTTAAATTTAATAGCAGGTTATAAGGATAAAGTGGATGTCGACTTAGAATTGATTAGAAAAAATGATAGTAGGGACATTGCAACGTACTAAAATGATTTGAATGTGAGATTTATCCGACTATAATTTTCATTAAGAATGAGTATTTTAAATAAGATTCTGTAATAAGCTTTTCTTAAAAAATTGGAATAAAGCTGATTTTTAATTATTTCTCAAAAATTACAACCCAAAAGCCGATCGACGGTATATTTTCCAAACAATCTCAACGGCCTACCATTGTTTCTCAAACTATTGATGAACGAGAAAGTTTCCTTCTACCCAGTCGCCCGCTTTAATTTCAGGTTAGTCTTTAAGTTTTTGTGAAATTGATCTTAAAAAAATAATGTGTCATTTTTAAAGAACAACTCCTTTAGAAATATTTCTGTTCCTATTTTAAGCTATATACAACATGGCAAATTCCCTTCTTTGATGGTTTAAACAGTCAACAGTTAAATTCTTCTGCAAGTTTCACAGTCAATTCTTAATAAGGACTCTCTCGAGAAGATATAACTCGTCTAGAAAGTTAAGTAGTAAAAAAGGGAAAATATATTAAGGAAATTTGTATAATTTGATATTCCAAAATAGCCCTACGAAAGATTCACAGGTTTACCGATTGATGGAATTGAAAATGAAATCCTCTTGGAAAAAATATACGTCTCTGCCACATGATGAGCTTATAAACTCCACAACATCATTTTGCAAATTGTTTCCCGGGATGTCCGCATTTTGTTTTCTTATACAATGTTTAATCGACAAAATATATTTGGAGTGGAATTCATAGATAAAAAAGCCGCCGCACAAAGTCTTTTTGCGAATGGTCGGCATTTAGGAATATTCCGATTAATTCCGATATCGCACTCTAACCGGAAGAAACATTGAGTTTTACAATGTAGGTTAAGAAAGATCTCCTTCAAACCTTTGAACGGGAAGCGCCTACTTAGTTCTACCTACCTCGAACCTACTCTAAACGTAATCAAATTATATATTAGTGCTCGCACTTGTTCTGTAGCGCTTCTCCAAATATCGGAAGCTAAAAGCCATATGACCCTCCATCAGCCCATGAGTATGTTATACTCCACGGCGAGGACCTCTTGAGAGTTAAGAGTGTATGCGACTATGGCAGACCCTTGTCGCTGTCAATTAACCGTGGACTATTTTTTCTTTCCATTTCTCTGGCCTATATCTCCGAAGGACTATTATCCTGATTTAGTTCTGTATTTTCTCTTGTTTTTCTAGCCTGCATCCTCTCTCCCGGCTACCGTTCTAAATTGCTTTCTTCTTTCCCTTTCGTTATATCGCTGATTAGTTTTCTTTTTTGCTATTTTTGCTTCACCAGTCTATTATTATTTTAAGCCCTCACATGGAAGTGCACTCGGTGACATCTTATTTGTTATTATGTTGTATACACATTGTGTGTACGAGTACGTACTATACCCCGAAGCTTTGGCTCTATAGATGAAAAGAAAAGACAACACCACCCGTAAACTTAACCACACTATGTCACATCAAATCTGCCCGCACATGAAGTGCTGTGCGCGAGGGTGTTTATTTTATTCCCCTTTACGATGCACAGAAATCATGGGAAAAATGCAAAAAGGACTCCTTCTACCGATGATCCATGCGACACTTGTACTCGGGGCAACAATATACCAAAAGACAGAACAAGAACACACAACCACTAGAGGATGTAGAGCAAAAATGGGAATGAGGACTATTATGAGTACGAGGATGTGTGTGCGGCTGGAACGTATATCCTTGTTGTCGCAAATTGTCACAATTTCCCAATCTATCCATTAAATGGTATTCACTTTTCCACACGCTCAAGGATATTCATTGAAAAATATTTTAAAATATGCATTTATTTCGATAAAGAGATATCCTTTATAATATAGGAACATCGACAGATAATCCTAATATGATCATAAATATTTGCCAGAGCAAGCGTATCCTCTTAATGTGCATATAATTAGATTTTTTTTCTTAACAAAAAGTGTAATCCCTATGCAAATTGAAATATTGGATTTTCCAGCTTAGACTCTGTGGATGTCCTTGCAGAGTTCATGGTGTGAGGAGTTTTTTTTTTTTTTCTCCACCAGACAGACCAAGGTAGTTCATGTGGATTACAATATTATGCGCATAAAAAAGCAAAGAACAATCCATTTATGACAGGATGACATGAAGCTGACGTTGTAAACGTGTTATACTATTCAATGGCTATACGAGTGGTGAACAGTTTGCTTACGCATAAATTATAGAAAAGGAAAAACAAATGTTCTCGCAACGGGGACAGATGATGTGGAAATTGTTTTAATGTAGGGCTTGAATAGCGTTATCCAGTTGCGGACTTTGGCACGTTCAGCCGGATTTTATGTTTTGTTAGCACAGCGAGGTAGATTAATATTACAAAGGATTGTCATGCTTGTCGTGGTATAGCTACAGCAGTGAGGACTTTATATATTTAAGTATTACATATATATACGGTTGGAAATGGTTTTACGATTGATTCAGGTGTCATCACTTATGGCATTGGTTAGAACTATGTTTAAACGATTTTCGACAGAGCTTCATGGGTGAGAACCTGAACTATGTCCCAAAAAGATTTGATTTTAATGAAATTGTTGGACTAACTTTATTATTTTTGTCGTATTTATCGAAATTCAAACCCACATACAAAAAGAAAGAAAAAAATTAAAAAAATTAACGATTTAAACTTCGTTTGGAAGAAAAATCTCGCAGGATTTGGCACGATGCACTGGCTGACAAGCATGCAGTGTTACCAGTCTATTCAAGAAGAAGAAGTTTAAGTCTTATATTTGGTTTTAAAACTACTGTCACCAATTGCCAGAAAGCCTCTCAGAGGTGTTACTTCAAGTAGTAAATCCACTCCATTCTTCCCATGAATAAGAAAATACGAAAACTCAGTGGTTGTAAGAAGATATTCCAAAAGGACATACGTATATATTGGGCCTTACTAATAATCATTTTTAACTTTCGCACTAAATATTTTCTAGGTCACAATTTGCAATTTTGTATGGAAAATTTCGCCATTGTGAGTTCGAAAAATTTAGCTTGGTCACTAAAAATGTTTATTAGTACCGCAGATTGAGTCCGCTATTTAATAAGTTCAAATCTTTTGAAAGGTATGAATAAAAAACTCACAATACTCTGGCACAGCGTTGTCTAGACCTTTTTTAATTTCTATCTATTACTGTCATAAATTGCCTATTGTTGCAGTTGCTATACTTGTTTCCTTTTGAGTCGAAATTAGCTGCCAGCAACTATGCAATTGTTAAGATCGCCTATTTTATTCGGGTTTTCATCTCCAAATCATTTTGTTCTTTGAGGCGGATAAATATCAAACTTCTCGAAAAACTCCAACAACATTGTAAGTCTTACAACAGTATAACTTTTACCCGGAATAGCATAATTACTTTGCAACTTCGTAGTTTTCCATTCAGAAATAATAGTTTTTCATGCCCCACTGCACCTAAGTTACGCGTTAAAGATTTGAAAAACACCCCCGTCCTATTCAGCGTGCATCTTTTTGAAAACCCCGGATGCGGGACCATAACCTTACCAAGAATTACACGTAATCTTCAAAATAAAACATTCAAAAATAAATGAAACCGTATTCCTTCCCCGTTTGAAAGAAAATTGGAAACTAGTATCTCATCTGTGCGATGCAAATGGTGATTATGTATGCTCCAGGGTAGGCTGCTCTCCTCCGAGCTTCGACTTCGACCCACAAATCCAATTTATACGTTATTCTAACACAATCACCATCAGTTTTCGTTCTCCCGGCCTTATCCTAGTTATCTATTCAGAGAATGTCTTTCAGCCTCACATACACACATACACCTATATTCATTCAGTATGTCAATCCGAAAGAAGAAAAAAAAAAAAACACCCAGCTAGCACAAGCTTAGACCGACAAGGATATGCAAATGTAAAGTGAAAATCAATGTCTCTCGCTTCGTATCTGTGAAATAGTTTAATTTTAACGATGAAAAAGTTTTCCCTCTCCGAGACATCTTCATCATGTATTTGCGTTTTGCTGTTTGCTCTCTGCACAACTTCGATGATTAAACTTTTCCAATGCAATGTCGTTGAGGAATTTTCGGTGCCATATAGATATAGGTATGATGTAATCATTTACATTACAACTCAAACATGTCCTCAGAGGAAAGGAAATGAAAATGCCTTATGACTTTTGCTTTGCAATCTTCAATTAGCTTTCTGATTTTCATTTCGTGTTCGCGTATATAACGTTGGGTTTGGTTAAGAATGTCTTTACGTTCTGTGTCAATTGAATGTCACTGCATGACAGTCTGAGGATGATGACAAACTTAGTATAATGAATTTGATGGTGAACATTTTGAATGGGGCATCTCGTTCGTGTACCACAAATCGGATTTAGGAAAACCGTCAAGGAACAAATTGACTTTTGCATTACTTTTGAACAGCAGTTGCCTTGCCAGCAATAGGGCTGATCTAATGAGCAGTTTTCTCTGGCGGGGAATTACATTCAGAAATGCTAACAGACTTTTGACTTGGCGCTTTGGATGATATTTTTATATTTTTATCGTCATGCAAGTGAAGTTCCGGAAGATACAAATCTCAGTTCCTGAAAGTTCCTCCATACATAAGGAAAAAAAATTCTCTTCCAAAATTAGTCTGCAAACTCCAAAGCCACGTAGGTACACTAGTTGTACTCTTCCAATTTGGGAGCATTCGCTTTGAACATATTTATACAGACGACAGTGGCATTTAAGGAAGTCACTCTTTCTACCTATTTGAAAATTCTAACACACTTCACTCCATTGGAATATGCTAACCAAGGATAATGGGTTTTGCTGATGTTATTCCACCCCGAAAGTAAAGCAGACCTCATTACACCCCTGCCAGCACACGCAAATAAAACGCACACAGGATAGACGAAACTCTGCCGCTCTGCTACTATATTCTCTGTCATCATTGTAGTAGCACAAATATACCAATGTTACAGATTACAACTCCGCCGACACAACAGAATCGATGAGGAGATTCTCTCAAGTTGTCGTCCAAAATCAGGCGGCGGGGTGCGTTTTGTTTGTGAATTCCTTAGTCGTCCTCGACTGAATGAAAACGTGGCATGTGCCCTATATACCCATTGTCTCGGTGCCGCATGTGGAACGTATGCGGAAATTCGTATCGTTGTCGCGCAGAGTACGAATATTTGTGAATTCAAGTGGAATTATAATGTCGTGCGTTTGTATTCATTAGCGTTGGCCAGATGGAGATATGTGTGTATGCGAGTGCTTGACAATTTTCGTTTATGTCGAATGGACGAATATTGCACGAACAGACAAGATGGTTTGGTTGAGCATATTTTCAACGTCACCAGTCTGCATTCCTGTTTAATTACCTCGAATGGATTCAGGACTACATGGTACGTATTACAACAGATTAAACTGATTTAAAAATTCCTTTTAGAAGGTGTGTGAGCATAAATATTCCCTTTCAGATTTATTTCCATATAAACGAAATCGCTTTCGAAGGACATTCGTCATAATGCAGATGACAATTCTGTTTATTATGCACATAATCGTTGAGTTATTCTTTTCAGTTTCTCACCGCCCATTGACTGAGTCATTTTTGTCTTTGTTTTTTTTTTTTGTATCTACTCCATAAATATAGCTACACGCCAGCTTAATAGCCTTCTTCGGGCGTGTGCTAAAGTGGTAAGAATTAAGGTGTGTACTTGATTGACTTGAGCACATGGAGGACAAACGAAGCATCTTAATGTTCTTCTTCGGACTGATGTGAGAAATTTAAAAAAAAAATCGTCTTTGAGTTTATTCATATTTAATCGGTCTTGCTTTGCTTCCTGACAGATTTTTGCATGTGCTTAAGCGATATATGGTTTTAGGAGTTTTATACAGTTTTAACTACCTTTTTACTATTTTTAAACTTCAAGTTGTGAGGTCATCGATTAAAAAAATTGTTTGAACAATATAATGTATATTGTGCTCCTAAAGGTCACCCACATGATCCGACAGTCATTAGAGCTCATAAATTCGTCCCGTCTGCTAAAAAAGCTTAGTTTACTAGCTGTCTAAAAAACACACAGGGATATTAATTCAACTGGGAAATAGTATTGGTTTTTTGCTATTTCATACACCTTAAAATACTGAGATTTCTAAAAACGTTGTTTCGTTATGAAACGCTTATTTAATGTCAATCAGGCAGATGGGGGCCGCAATGCTAATCGATTTTATTGTAAATTAAATTTTGAAATATTAATAATTCAATAATACCTACAATCCAATATAATACTCAAACTTCCCCACCTGTTTCAATTAGACTATAGCAACTTCGGGAGCTCATCGGACAGGCTCATAAGATATTTTAACTGCTGACTAGGGTGTACGTGCCACCATATTGAAATCATCTTGAACAATGATGTAAATAATGTACACAAATCTTTTCAAGTTTTCTATAAACGTTCCAGACAATTTTATGTAAACAAAAAATGTATATCGGTCTATGAACCGGATGCAGCGTTCAGTGATTGCTCGAGGCACTGATTTGAAGCATATTTTTCAGATGTCAGAATGCAAAGATTTTACCACACAAACACAAAAAAAGAAAAAACATTTTTTATGATTTGCAGACCCGTCTTCTTTTAAGTTTAGGAGGACCCAACTTATTAGTTAAATTTTCTTTTTGTATAGATAAATTTTATTTATCAAATATAAAAATATCAGAAAAGTATAATATACGAAGAAAAAATAAATGAAAAAAAAACAAATAAATCATTTTGCCCTTGAAAAATATAGTTTCCAAAGTATTCAAAACCTCACAAAAGGAAGCCGATCTTTCTCATATTTTGGGTTATGTGCTTTTACGCTCAACCGTACAAATCTTTCTTAGAATGTGTATAAGCCTTTGTAAAAAAAAATATAAAGGTGTCAATTATTCAAGGTATTCCTGGTACCGTGTACTGAACGTGTAATAGCTTTTTCTCATAATTAGGGGACGCACTGTTTCAATTCAAAGTGCCTTCAAAATGGCATAACTAATTTTTACAAAATTCTAGTAGGTACCTGCCCAATTTTTACATATTCTACACGAGCTCAAAAGTCTTATGAGACCTACTATTGTGAGGTGATAGTATTTTAGGTATTGTAACCTCCTTTGGTTGGTTTTTGGGGTAAGTTTTTGTTTAGAGCTCTCTGAGATATATCAGCATTTTATAAATCAGAATTCCATGAATATTTTCCAAATTATGTTTAAATGTATTCTACTTCTAATCGCAAAGAAAATATGTAGTTTTGTTAAGGAAAATGATCAACAACGGTATAAAACTAGGGACATTTTGGGAACACGATAATTGTGGGAACCCTCAAAATACATTCTAGCATGCGTGTTAATAAAAACTCCCAGTGGTGGAAATGCTACCATTAAAGTAACCTGTCTTATGTACAAAATATTGGGAAACAAACTAAACACGGCATTGCATCTCTGCACAATCGAATATATTGTGTTTAAGGCAGTAAAAGTGGTTGTTAACTAAAGAGTGTTTTTTAGATGTACCATTGTACCTATACAACTTTAAGTTGGCAACACTATTTCTTTAACTGGCGGCCATTTTGTCAGCTGTTAAGTGATTTATTTTTAGTTTGGTTTGGCATTTCAACATGAATAGACTGACGCCTGAACAATTTTAAATCGATTTGAGTATAAAATGTCTGACACAATTTCGGTCAAGACAATATCATCGCGTTGTGATCGAAGATAGTTAGAAAAAAAAAACTGCACTTTTCAGACACTTTCAGACCAATCACAACTGACTGCGAACAGAAAATTCGTATGAGGGTTACGATCCTATAACAATTCTTCTGTCCGAAGACTGTCACAAAAATAATGTATCTTTGAGTGTGGCCTGTCGTTTTAAGTGTGATAAATATCTCATGTCAATCTCTGAAAAGGGTCAAGTAGACCATAGTTTTTGTGATTCCTTCTCAAGATTTTAGTTCAATTTGGCTTAAAAAAAAGCTTAAATATTAAAACAGAATTTCCGTTAAGTATATGGAAAACTGTCAAAGGCATTAGAAATAGGCACGCATATCTTTTAACTGAGACAAGAGCATACGAAATCAAGAACCCTATGACAAAAAAAGGATCAAAAGATAAACACTCCGCATGCATAACATAATGATACGTGAAAGAAAAAAGGTAGTCAGGTAAAGGATAACAGATTCGTCTGAAAAAAAATCTTAAGAGGATATTGCTTGAAGGGCAATGGTCACCGGCCTCTGTAAATGAAGTAAATTTTTTGACATGTACCTCACAAATTCGTATGAAAACCGAATCGAGCTTAATGTTAGAACATCTCATTATGTTGCCTTCAGCCTATCCGTCAGTTGCAGGATTTGTGTCTATTGAATATTATCATATCATTGATCGTAGTTCAATGCTAATAAGGGCCGTTGTTATCCCTTAAAACAAACTCAAACATTTCAATTTATCGGTTTTTAGTTGTGCGCATACAACTAGCCATCCCACGTCTTCAAGTTTTACATTATAATAACGTCTAATGAGGCGTACCTACACAATTAACTCAATTGGTGACCTACGTCTCGTCAATTGATTTTCGAAACAGGTATACACACAGTGGACTCAAGTGACCTACCTCATATGTCAAGTGGTTATTCATTATTAAACAGTAAGACTGAGAGTGTTAGGTACAAGGGATTCTTTTGGATCATGTGAGTAGTTATACACAAAGTCCACCCCATTCAACCGTCATGTCAGTTTGAAATTGCTTCAATCTGACATTTCATAAAATCAGTGCATCCTTATCTACGGTACCATTTTTCAACTCTGAACAGAATTTCTTTCTATTTTAAATGGTAAAAGTTTTAGATGCTGTTACCCGCTTTAGGACATACACCACATCTAGGGACACTCGCCCCCGAAGTCATTTTCACTTTTGTTTGCGAACAGTTCTTATCTAAAGCTTTAACTGAAAACTATATGCCCAGAAAGAAAATAACGAAAATATCCTTCTTTTTTTCTTTCCGTCCACAGCAGTTGAGTACACACGAATTTCTATCGGAGCGTGGTGATTTCTTGAAATAAATTCCAGTGCGTAGAACATGTGTGTTTGTAAAACTTCGAAAATCAGACAGCCAGGAGCGAAACTCTTTACGTCACTTTCTTTTGATTAATTTCAACAATTTTCGTCCCAAAAACAACTTCGATAGCACAGCATCACCACGGTTAACACTTTTATTCTCATTTCGGTAGACTACACCAATACGCACAGTTGATCACCACAAGAATGCCAATAAATTTAATTTTATTTAAAATATTTTCTTCTTTCCTTTTTTTTTGTTGGCAAAACGGAAACAAAACGAAAAGAAAAAGAAAAAAAAAAACTCAACAAAAAAAGTGAAAAAAAGACCAAATAGTCGGGAGTGAACGAATCTCGCGACGCCGGGGATCCGTACTTTTGATCCACCCGAAGCAATTGGTGTATCAAAACTGCGAGAGCGAGAAGACACGGATACGTTTGATCGTATGGCATATCGTATCGAATTGTATAATGTACATCTACTTCCCCTCATCAGGAGCAGCAGCAACACCACCACCAGATGGGCGAGCTTTCTGGTTCTATAGACGGGAATAGGAGTGGGAGTAGAAGTGGGAGTGGGAGTATATGAAATGACAGGAATTGTATACAATTCTTCCGCCTTGTGTTGGGGTACGGCCGAGTCTTGTGGGTATATTCCATGCGCGTACGTCATGTATAAATCATGAGTGAAGGTTGGGGATAAGGTTGAAATGGGAACGACTACAACAGTGTGGAATGGTGAAATGCTTTTTGCCCAAGTCAACGAAAAATTAGGTTACTTTTGCCGTGTTTTGAGAAAATCATTTTGATAGTGAGTTGTGTGTATATGTGGGCAGAGCTTTTTATAAGGAAGCGACTTTTTTTTACTAAGTCAAAGCCAGTTGAAAAGTGTTGCCATTTGAAGATGGAACTGATGATACGGATTTTTTTTTTTTTTAATTTTAAAAATATTTCTACCGACATATAAGATGGTGCACCCGTTATACTTGCGTAGTATCGCACCATTGGCCAAATGTTCAAGCTACGGCAAAACCCCAGTACTCCAAATCGAAACCTTTCTTTGAGGAGTTTTACGTTGCCTTTGATTCCGTCTACGAGAACGAGCTGTACTTCCCATTTCAGATTTTAAATCCTCGCTATACTTGTCTGTTTGTGGAGGATCTCTTTGAAGAACGCTCGCTGCTCCATTAAGGTCGGTACGACATCACCGAGTGGCTTGATTTCAAAAAGGTTGTAGGAAAAGGTGATGCCCAAGGGAATAGAAAAGTATTTATTGTAGCAAAGACCTCTCACGAGGAACTAAGATAGAATTGTAAGACTCTTATCATTCTCTTCCTTTTGTGAGGTAAATTGACCTTGTCAAGGGCTGACACAAACTCAGTTGCCTTGAGCGAAAAGTTCTCCGATACTAGCAACACAGTGCTAAAGTTACAAATTTCATTTAATCATTCAGGTAATTCTTATTAAAAACTGCTTTTAAAAAAAACGCCTTAAAATTTCGAAAATGATTTCGTCACACATAATCTGCCTAAGGATTCGATTAAGAACATTTCGCTTTTAATCTAGAAGCGGTCATATACAAGTTCGTTTCATGTCAAAAAGATGATCCCTTCGGTTTACTGAAACACAATTTTACACACCGTAGGTACTGCTTTTAAAGCTACCCTTTGACAAACTTTTTCTCAAAATCTATAGATATGTTCACATATTTGCCGTCTTCTTCAAAACGTGTTCCCGTTTCGTGAATTAATTAGGGAAGGACTCAATAAAAAGCTCACTCTTACGATATAAGAGAGCATTTTTATTTTCATAAATAAAACATAAAATCCTTCTTGTTCTCACTTTCAGATAGATCAAATTGAGCCATGCGCACTTTGCTTCACATGTCATGCATAATACATCTCTCATCTCTGACTCTGACTCTCTATGCACCACATCGACGGCACACGAACTGCTGCCTCTCTTCGTCTGTTATTCATTTGTTTCCTTTATTTATTTATCTATAACTCTCTTCCCGGTATTTCGTGTGAAATTATGCAAGCTTTTAACTTTATTCCAACTTTTGGGGCTTGTGTGTGCGGTTAAAGTAACACACATAGCTATGGGCCACCGCATTTGGCTTCTTTTTAAAGGATAACGTTAACATGACCACCTCGTTTGGAAGCACCGCCACCTACTCCTCGGAGAACATTATGGGTTTCCTTTTAAGTTTTCCTTCAACATCAGCGAAATTTTCAATTCGCTTTGCGGTTTGTTATCTTCGTTTTCTTTATGTTTTCTGTTTGGGATTCGTTGTTTTTTCTTGCCCATTGCTTACCTTGTTCTTGAGGATTACGATTGTTTGCTGTTGTGCACCTTCGAAATGGATGTAGAGCAATGTCCCTTCAAAAACAGGTGTGGGTATCAAGTCCTTTATTAAATGTACATACTCTTACCCAAACATATATATAGACACGTACACAGGAGCACATAGCAAAAGGAATATAATCGCAGAAAAAAAAAAAACAGAGTAAATAAAGGACCTGCTTTAATGAGATTATTTTAGTTATTCGTTGGTAAAGGATATACGCCATCGCTATAGTCTCGCACCGAAATACCAAAAAAGGGAGGAAATATGACAGTTGACATTTTTATTTTAAGCCCGCCTGCGGAGTTTCTCTATCTGTCGTCCTTTAATGAAATCGTAAATAGAGTTGAATGGTATTCTCCCTAGCAAACTTTACCTCGACCGCAGTATGGTTTGTGGTGAGGCAGGACAGGGACAGGTCGGTATCACTGATAAAAAAGTGGAAACAAAAAGAAATATTTTCAACAAGCCCGCTAGTAGCTGGAGTGTACCAGGACCACATGCTGAAATTGGCTTATTATATAATCTGAGGTGAGCTACTTTTGGTATGAAAAGGGATTGTAGAGAGTTACAGCTGGAGGAGTATTTGACGGAAGGAGACCCGTAATTTGAATTACTTTGGTAGTAGTAATTACGTATAAAGCCGATAAAAAGCGTAGTAAAATTCGACGAAAACTACACCGAAGTAGGTATAAGTATTTGCCGCACAAAATCCTGGAGAAATTTTTCCATGAAAATTGGCGCTGATTCCACTCAATTTGTTAAGGGATGTTTAACGTCAGTGCGAAAGCTTTTGGTTGTGTCTAGTGGTGTACTTCTGTCGGAGTTTAAAAAATGTTGAAACTGGTTTGTAAGCTTCCTTGCTGCTGTTTTGATGAATAGCTGGTGTACTTCAAAAGTTTTCAGATTGCTAATGATAATGACATTGGCAGTAGGTACATGTATAGGTAAATTTTCGATGAGTTTGAAGGGATGCGATAATGGGATGGGATAATTTATTTTCTTGCAAGAATTTCGTAGCAAATAAGATTCCTGCTGACAATCTTTTTGTATTCTTCGTTTCGCCATCCTTATAGGAGACTGAAAAAGATCCGAATTCAAAAGTTCGAAATGAACCCTACGCAGAGGTTTATTGATGCCGGCCCCCTTTCATTTGCAGATTCAAGGACTAACTTCTGAAAATTCAACAAGGCTTCTAACTTCCTACCCATACCACTTAGCCCTGGGTGCGTGAATTAAAAAAAAAATAAAAGTAACACGATGATTTGCAATAACCGATATTAGTATAACCTTCTTGTCTTTCTTACGAAGATAAGGAGCAACATTTAGAATCCCCTCAAGAGGAATTATGAGGGTCGATAACAACCCAAGTGTATTGCCTTCAAACATCAGATCTTACGTCACTACCTCGTTTGTATAGATAGACTACGAAAAGACGCTGGGTTACTGCTATTTCTGGAAATTCCAGGTGACTATAGGACTCGACTTAGCATCATCTTAAGAATTATTTGAGAAAAAGTCGTTACGTTCCACACTACTACAACCATGAACCCATTAGCTAGGATTGCGAAAAACGGTTTCAAAAGATTACTACACCATCCAATTCGGAGAACGAATATAAAAGTTGTGTTTCACCAGTTGATTTGAATACTTTAAGCTGCATAAACTATACGAGCGCTTTTCTATACCTGACTCATTGATATATTTATTTGCGGACTCACCTTAAGTATCTAAATTAATTCCTACGAAGACATGGCTCTCTGTTCATCTGAAAGAAAGAAAAACGAAAAAGGTTAGTAAATTTATTTACCCATTTGATATTTATGCAAAAGTAGAAGACGTATCTGAAACTTGTCATAGACACAGGCCCAATCCAAGAATAACTTAAAAAAAAAAAGTGAAATGAATAACAAAGTCGGCAGTCATGTCAGCTTGCTGAGTTCGGTCACGTTCGGAATGGGTCTCTGAAAGAGAGCAACAAGACTAGAAAGGCTCCTCTAAACGAAACATAATGCTGCACAAAAATGAGGTTCAATTCATTGATTATGTCCAAGTTGTCTGGAAGAACCCAAACAGACAAGCTTAGAGAAAGAGTGGCGATTTATGAGCATTCCACCATTTGCATGTATAATCAGCGAAGCGACTCGGTCTTTGAATAGTTCCAATTTGTCTTTGGATTCATTTTGGGCGGGCTCCAGCCAGACCGGCGAACCAGCTAAATAGCCCATGCATGTTATACTCCTCGGACACGGGCAGCATAAACATTTCCATTCGAAAGAGAAAATGGAATAAATTTCCCGAACAAAGTGCATGTGATAGTTGGGTTTTAATTTTATTGTCTTAACCGCTTTTTTTTGTTCATCTCAGTCAAGTGTTTATTATTCTGTTGGCATGTCTGTACAGTGTACAGTATGCTGTCGTTAAGTTCGTTTTTGTGGCTTCGACAAGAGAAAACGAAAACTTCTTCGAGCCCATTTGCCACCCAATTCTCCTTCGAGGCATTTGCATAGCCATCAGGAATGGTTTTGGCTTCTGCCACACTATCGCCATAACCACAAGTGGCACTTTCAAAAGCCTTATTTAAATAACCGTGCCCGGCTATACGGCACAGACGCCTTTAACAGAGATAGAAAGAGAGATGGAAAAAAAGGACAAAACGCCAAGCAGCGAAGCTCCTCCATACCGAATGGAAGGCAAAAAAGGACAGGAATTCTTTCGAGGCCCATTTAAGTGGATGAGGTCAATTATTTAATCCAATTTTTCACTCAGAGTATTCAGATGAGGAAATGAAGGAAGAAAAAAAAAAGGAAATGGCATCATCATCAAATGGAAGGAGCAATATTTTTTTATTTCTTCCTCTTTTGATTTGAATTCATTATTTTAAGCACAAACCAAATTGGCCTAATAAAGCGAATGCTTTTTGACCTTTTATTTTATTGCAGCAACTGCTCGTAACAAGGGGTTTATTTTCTAATGACTAAATAGTTAGATTTGTACCGACAGTTTGAACATAATTTAGCAATTACAAATCCGGGGATCTTTATTTTCTTTGCAATATACCTTTTTAAAGTCGTTTGTCATTGTAAATATAGAATCGATAAATGGCACGAGTTAAGAACTTGGATAAAAGTTGCAAATGCACAACCTAACCAAGTTCGTTATCTAATACGCACTTTAACTCACTTTCGTCTTTAAAAAATTTAACACCCATTTCGAGCTCTAGTTCTTAATTTAAGCCAATTTGTTGTTAATGCTATTTTTGGAACCTCAGTCAATTTGCCTTTGCGCCGTGTTTTTATATGCAACTAAGTAAACTGCGTTGGATGTTGTACTTGACCATTAATTGACATTTCATCCATTTTATATTACTGAAGGAGAACGAAAGAATTGTCTGTAGTTACCGCTTTTGTACTAACCCCAGGTCCCCAGCTATGTTACGTTAGATTATTAAACAAAATAATCTTCTACTAGTGATAAACGCTAAACAAATGCTAACAAAATTAACACAAAATTATTATCTTTACAGTCGTGACTTAAGAATTAATAAATCCCAGTCATGCAATATTAACCAGAATTTTCACCAAAAACTAGTTAAAAGTGGTATTTTCTTAAATCAATTTCCTAATTCGTATGCTCAGTTTCAAAGATTTATACGACCTAAAGTTGCAAAACACAGTTAAAATCTTTTCATTGTACATGTAATTTTATGGAGGGAAATATCTGCTATATGACATTATAAGTATCTTATGAATAGTGATGCCGAGTTACAACTAAACCGAGTTGGATTTATATCAAACCTATTTGACGAAAGCCCATAGAACGAAGCCAACCGAATGAAAACTATATAAAGCCACTGCATTAAGCCGAAATCAAAACACCACTCGATTTCGGTTGGTTAGGTACGTGTGTTTTTTTTTTTTTTTTTTAATAAGAGAAACAATTAAAATTAAACTAGGTACCTATACCTATATTAAGAAAAATGAGAAATATGATTAAAAATAAATTAAGATAAGAGAAGCTAAATATTATAACAAATACTGTTTACGAAATGTTTAATATTTATTGTATCAAGTAATCACTATAGTATTGTAACTTTGTTTGATGAAATAAACTTAACTAAACTAAATATATGTGGAAAACAAAACTTAAAAAACTGAATATCTACAGCTCTGCTTTATAAAATTCTGCAAACGCGCTTTTGAACCTTCTCCAAACCTATTTTTATTGTTTGCTAAGTTATGGGAACAGAATTTTGAAAGCAGAATTTTGATAAAACAATTTTAACACATCCAAAATTTTGACACAACCCAACTTGAACTATTGGCCATCGCGCAAATTTGAGAGTTGAAATAATTATGAATTTTTTTAAAGGCGAGAACTCAACATGTTTACTACTACGTGAGCCCTACTCGATATTACAATGTCGACGAAAAGGAGGGCTATATGCAACAAAGGAAAGAACGCGACACACAATATTTTCTTCACCACCGGAGCATGCGTAAACATTTTCCAATAAGAGACATCTTTGAGCTGACATTTTAAGCTGTAAACTTTGCATAAATTAGAATGTTGCTCCACGTCCACCTGAAACACTATGTGCCTTACCAATAAAAATTTTTAGTTTCGACTCTAAATTTTAGTAGTTCACAGTGGATATATATTTTCCATATAAATTTCGCAATTTTGAACTTCCCTAAATTTAAAGCCGAGGCTAAAATGTGTTGTTTGAAGTCCCTTCAGATTAGGTGACATGTTTGAGTGCAAAATTTACAATTTTATTGCACTGCAAAAATAAAAATTTCTGACAACTTTAAGGAAAGGTTTGAAGTAAAAATTAACAAAAATATTCAGTTCCAATGTGGAAACGATTTTGTGAGCTATATCGAGTGTCCAAAGTGTTAAATGATTTTTTCGCCAAGAGTAGGTATTTCAGTCTCTGGCAATAAAGGTTAAGAAAAAAAAAGTTCCCAAAACCAACACCTTAGATGACAAGCAACAAGTGTTTAAACAACTTTTTCGAAATCAAAAAGCCAAAGCATGCAATGGTCAGAGTTTCAAAAGCAATACAACAAAGTGGATCCGAGTTGAACCTCCTGTTTATACCCTAGTACATAGGCAAAATTAAATAAATGGAAAACCCCCTTTAAGCTGCACAAAATCCTTTTCACTATCCCGATAAATCCCAACACTCTGCGAATGATACAAAATCGACATTCCCCCAAGACAGTAAGCATACGAGTTCATATACATATAAACTAAATACAGCCTGTTCAAAATCCTTCTGCCAATCAAGTTTCTAAAATCTCAAAACACATAAGCAACTTCATTCAGTGCATTATACGGGGCACATGCAGTTCCGAAATCTCACTGCACTTCACACCGCAACTCTCGAATAAAAGATCAGCCATTCCCCTGTGTTCCGCTGCGGACTAATGTCAGCCAGTGCGCAAACCATTTAACCATCAGAAAATTGAATTCCATTGAATATGGGCTCCAGAATCACATAACAGCGGCAGGACAGCGACGACGACGAGGACGACAACATGCATTCATTATTTCATGGCCGCAGAGGATATCGGCATGAATTCCAAACAAAACTGACCTCTCCCCTCTTAATGACCAAATGTCCTGTCCGCCACCGCCCCATTTGGTGTGCAATGAGGCAAACAATATTTATCCTGTGCCATGTGAGAGTGTATGGCCAGCACCATCCCTCAGTAGTCGGCCATTAGAAATCCAATGAACCGATAATGCCAGCCAGAAGGAAGTTTTTAGTCCCAACGAGACATGAATGCACAATCCCGTCTCTCGGTCTCATCCTTCTTACAATCCCGTCTCTCGGTCTCATCCTTCTTATTAAATTGGCTTTTCGAGATGAATGAAATCGATAACAGATTGTGCAGCGAATGGAACTCTTAATATCCTTGGCATGGCATAGACAGCTCATACTCATACAGTGGGATATGTGTGTTTGTTTGTTTGTCAGTCTTTGCATGTGCCTTTAGTTAGACTCGACATCCGATGTCGATAAATTTTCGGTGCCAGCGAGAATTTTTTTTCTTTATCCCCTCGTCTGTGTTGGCTTCCTTTTATGACTCTATTAGTGTTTCCTTTTTTCTGTTTCTCCTTCCGCTTGTGTTGACATTAAGATGTCGCAAAATAGCAATAGATGTTATGCAAGGAGCGAGAAAGCACACAGTCAACACTCATCTCCATGGTGAAGGATTAAACGAAGAACACCATTAATGAATGCGCATACTATTAGTGGAGAAATACCAACACCACTGCACTAGCGCAGATGAGATGATGGTATATATAAAACGCAAAACGAGCATTGAAAGCCAGAAAGCGTGAGTGCGAAGGGTGTAATTATTATTCAAAACGAAGTTTTGGTTTTCTGACACAACGAACCGGTGTCACTTTAATTGAAATGCACTAGTAGTCTGAGGAGGTTGAATGCCCTTGCAGAATCAATGTAAGTACAGTCTGTTGCACAGAATGGGTTCACTGACAGTGTATTCAATTTTTTAGAGTCCTTTTACAGGAACTACATTTGATATTCTTGAAATGCCAAAACTAATGAGCGAAGGGCTCATTGTTTGAACACATATTAAGACGCTTAAGATTTTCACCGCTCTGCTTTATTTTTCTCAGCCGAAAGTCTGACAACAAACATTATAACAGCGAAAGGTTGCGACAACAATAAGTAAGGAAGCTCCGCAAAGTGCTGTGGAAATACATCCCTCTGAATATTATAATGTCTGTTTTAAAAACACCTACTTGCAGCACCTACTGTTCACAAAGTATTAAATGCATTCGCACACATCTGTAGCTGTCTACTTCAATTCTATAGCGTTCTGAGTTTCAAGCTTTCATGCTCATTCTCTAATGACAGCAACGAAAGGAGGAAATAATTCATTATTTACGTTTGAGAACACGTAAGAGCTCACCCGGGAGCGAATATTTCGAATACCCCCTCAAAGCAAGACGAAACTTTAATGTGAGATGAAATTAAGTTCCTTTGCGATGATGTATGCGAATTTTACCCAAGTCCATCTGAATCAACAACTTAATCAAAGTCATACACATCGAAGGATTCAACAGAGTTCAGCGAGGATTCATTAACTGTCCGATTATATATCCATTTAAGCAATAAATTTATTGAATTAGTACATTCAACCAACTCATTTCGGCATTTCGACCGTAATTAATGCGAACACATTCTGGTGCGATAAAAACACATGCTGTTCTGGTGGTGGTGCGTCTTCTGTTCGGTTGCTCCTCTGATGAGAACATTGCCTAATTTCCCGACAGCCATCGGTTGTAGAAAACTTGGGTTAGATGTAATAAATCACTGATTTTCGTTAGGATACGAAGAGGGATGGCGATGAGGCGCCGCCATTGTGTGTACTTTATGGGGAAGCGGCTCTGTGCTTACTAGACCGGAGCCCGTTCTCTGATAGAAAGAAGCACCCCCTATGTAGCCCCTTCTGGGGGGATTCGGAAATATTTAGTTTGTTGACTATTTTCGAAATTGCTTTGTTGAACGGAATGATATATTAGCCGTTTCATTTGTGCGACTGTGGTGTCGTATAGCTATCACTTGGCTGTTTACAGATTCACCTTGACTGTGCTGCAGCTCATGGTGTACATTACATATGGGGACAAGCTATACAAACGCATGTTTAAATGCAATGTTTACACGTGTGTTTGTAATGTTTTTATAGTTTTCGCATACGAAATTGAAATTCTATACCGAAGGCTATAACTTTTTGCACTGTCTAAAATGAGATTAATTTGCCAGGGCTGAATTTTTTTTGCTAATTATGTTATAAGTCGTGGTGTATTTTGGGTGATATGTGTTTTAAGATATGGGCAGGGTGTGTTGCACTTTTCTTTTCCAATCAAATTCATTGATTTCACATTTCATCTGTCAGCTTTGGGTAACACTTCACAATCACTAAGATAAAGGAGTATGACAGCCGATGACGGCTATTTTTAAAAACATGTTTCCGTCATTGTGCTGCCATTGTGTTCTGTCACAATTTTTTCATGAAGAGCTTTACGATTCAAAAACGCATTCGAAATTTAAGTACATAGATACTGTTACCAATCGCAATAAGCGTACTATCGAGTTCAACATTTAGTGAAATATGAAGAAATTCAGAAAATTGTCTGGACTAAAACCTGTTTCCACACAAACTATAAATCGTTCAAAAACTGGAGCTATCAATGGGCAGTTTTTGTCAGACTGTCAATTTTGACGCAAAAGAACTCAATAGCCAACAAGACTGCATTCCGAGAAACTGACTGAGCGGTTTGGAAAAAGTGTGCCAATGGGAAATCCGCACCTCAGTTTCTCAAAGATGAGTGTTGTCGACCTTAGTCTGTTGCTGGATGGAGGTACCGGGTCGTGGTAAACGACGTTTTGTTTCAATAACGCATCATCACGCCTCTACACATCAAACGAAACAGTTAAAGTACTGCCAGCGAATTTTTCAATTCGCGGGATCTCTCGATAAACCGACGTAAATTGGCCGCCAGCATCCTACCATTTGGCAGATTTCGACTTTTTCTCTGCTGTTGCACTAAGCCTCTGATCTTTTCTCATAAATCAAATTGCCTTTTTCCAAATTTCCCTTATTCTAATTTAAACCCTATAATGTATGATCAATTTTGTTAAATTAAAACTTCCACTTTTTTGTAACCCATCAACGAGTTAAGAACACGCCCAATAAAATTACAAACGCAAACCAGACTTTAATTATTTATATCGATTTTTTTTTCATTTCGAAATTAGATTTAGCGATATATTTACAGTCACCCACAGCTACCGCGTAGGACTTATTCCTTCTGCGGTAAAAGAGAACTTCTAAGCTTGCTCTTGTCAAACCACAATATAGCTATAGCAATCTCCAGGGCTCAAGTACTCCCCTTTGAAAGCATAATTTCATATGCATCCAGTTGTATTCTCCACTGAAACTCTGCCACCACGAATTTCTGATTGAAAATGGATGACATTTGGGTCACTAGTGAGCGTCCACCACAACGTCAGCATTATAAATGAAAGTGTATTTCGCAAAAGCTGTTCCTACTTCACGTTAAAATGTCGAATTTCGCACTTCAGTTTGTCTTTGTATGTGTGTGCCGCATAATGACACTTCAGCATAATTTCACGCCACTCGCATGAAATGAATCATTTACCCGCTCATCTCACACAAAGTGCATAATAATGTACACAGCACTCAGCACATTAGGCCTACATACGGCGACGCTACGCTTCACTGCTGCTTTCTACAAACAAATTCAGGCAAATATATGAAAATGCAAACAATTTAAATGAAATTGTTTAAGTAAACAGAAAATTTGGAATTCAAATCAACGTCTACAGCGCGTGTGTTTTTACGCCATCAACCCATTTGTTCCGTCTGACTGCACATGCATGCTAAATCGTGTCATATTTTCGTATTTATTCCACGAAAAATATAGATCCACATAACTGTACATGTATTTGTTAAACAAATGACAAGCCAATTACCTACTGTCAGCTGAGTACCTATTCGTTATTTTAAAATAACGAATAAGTTACCTGTCATGCCCTTTCTCCGAACACACCATCTTGATATACATTTTGCTACGCATTCGTAATAGCCTCAGACAGCAGGTATGGCACATGTCAGAGGAGTGGTAGAGCTGCACTACATTTTGACATTTTTCAGGAATGACCGATTTTCCTTTTAACCATTAAGTCACGTTTCCGAAATTACCGAGAAAAATGTCAAACTTTCACTCAACTAAATTCGTATTCGGTGAACTTTTCAATTATGTACAGGGACAAAAATATAAATAAATCCCTAAGTCATTTCGTTTCCTTTCCCTTTTCACCTTTCAGAAAATATAAAACGAGAGCAACGACGACATCGATCATAATTACACTGGCGTTGCGCTACTTATGGGGGTCACAACAAGACAATTAATATTTAAATGCACGGCAAGTGCCAAATACCATTACGATTAACTCGAAATTAACAGGTCCGTAATTTATTCATACGGATATTATGTCACAAGACCATGAGTAGACACAACCTGCCGCGCGAGTTGAATGACTGAATGGTTTCCTTTTGTGGCGAATTTCACACAGTTATGGTTCTGCAAGAGCGTCGACGACGACGCATTTGTAATGTGCTACCTAAGTACATGTCACACTGGAAAATGTAGACATACCACAATCTTTGGGAACAACTTAGTCAGACCCAGACAGACAGACAGCGAGCGATAATTTGGGAAGAAAGTATTAAATTAAATATTACTTAATTTTATTCACCGGAAAGCGAAAGTATGCCCACAGCGGAAGTAGACTTTCAGTGAATGGAGGGAGGAACCCAACTGACTGGGTTGCGAAATGAGATTTTAATCAGGCAAAGGTGTATAGAGTTAGAGGCCTATAATCATACATAGTGTTACTGGAGGGGAATTCGTTTTGTGGGAAACGCAGCTAATTAGGTAACCGATTTGTCATATCTTTGACATCCAGTGCCCGCTTTTCACATGTGATTGGCACATTGTTATTTTTGAATTGCCATTTACATAACGATGGCAAAACTAATTAGTAGCTGTCAAAGTGCTTACTCAAGTTGTATAAGATGTGACTGCACTACGAGCCTTACCTCATCGCAGCTAATGAATAATTTATTGTTAAGCACTTCCAATGAAATAGACACGTTACTGCTTATCTGAATGTATCCATTGTTATAGCTGTACCTGCATGTAACAAGCGAACACGAAAGACGTCTCCAACTGACTATATAGTGCAATCGATATGTTACGTAATCTCTTAAATGGCGGGATCTGTACGGGTTTGTTCTATGGAAAGCTTTTATTTATTTTGCTGTCAGTAGGCGTACTCTCTTCGTACAGGGTGTCAGGTGACAAATGGATCTACGAAGTGTTGCCTGAAAAACTTGTAAAATATTTTGCTATTTTCTGTTGAAATAAAGTGGGGGACTGGGGACCTACTCGTTCATTAAAAGTTTGGTTGTTTATTTTAGAAGAAGATCAGCCGAAAGCCATGGTCGGTAGAGCTGTATTTTATTATTTTGTATATATTCAATTTACCTGAAATAAAAAAATAATAAATTATAATATTTTAGAAGAAGGTCAAAGTTTTTAAAACTTTTCGAATTGGGCGTAATAAAAAGAAACCTTGCCAGGTTAACCCACCAAATCGGCTATCATTAAATAATAAAATTTCTCTCTTAATTTGTAGCTATTTTAGTGTTGTTCTACTTTAAATATTTGGTAACTTTCATGATGTAAGAATTTGGAGCAATTTAAGATCTCAGTACCTACTTTTAACGGCTGACTTGTTACATAGAGGTTTTTATATTGAAGAGCTTGGGTCTGTTTTTTTTTAACATTATTTATGTTTTTGGTGTGATCTCACTCCTTTTTGCAAAGATTTTAATATTTGTCATATCTCGAAAGATGGAAGTGTGGACTCTACTAAAATCAACTCAATTTATACCTTCCTATTTCTTTTGGTATTGGTTGTTTTGATTTGCGCTTCAATTGTTTGTTCTTGACGTGGTAAGGAAATAGTTCTTGAATAAGGTTTTAGAAGATCAGACGGCCGACTCTCGGTTACATATATTTTTTTAGAAAGAGTTCTTAACCAATTTAATGTTTATATGTAATTTGTGGAAACGGTTTTTCCGTCGGCTTTGTTGGTGACAGCCGTTTAAATGAAGCTTTATCTCTGCAGGGATTGTTGCCTTCTTCAGGGTATCTTTATTGGGAAACATAAATTTTAGGAGATACAAAAATGGAGATAACGTGAAACTTGCAATATTTAAAGAAGTCAAACTGATTAAACAAAGAAATATAATATAAAATTAAACACAACGATTAAATCAAAAATAAAAATAAAAAATCAACAAAATTTAAACAATTTTCAATTGAAGTTTAGTCCAGTATTACGTTTTTCCATCGACTACAGAGAAACCACAAATTTTCGATTTACTCCTTTGCGTGCCCCACAATAATTATTGTTGTGCAAAATTAAAACTTTCTATGATGTTTGAAAGTGCTCCATAATTTTTATGATCAGTCAGTCAGTCAGTTACCGTTTTTGTGATTTTTTTTTTTTTTTTTGATATTTGAAGCCCTATATTGGTGAGGCGCAAAAAATATTCCGATTTTGACTTCTTTGGTACAGAAGATAGGCCAAAATTGCCTAAGTTTGCTCCTGTAAATATGGTGTAGTACCAAAACTTCGCTGGGCACAACCGTGCCCTACATAAAAGTCAGCAATTAGACAAAGAGGCATGGCACCTACGATGATAAAAAGAAAAAACGCTATTTCTCGAAGCCAAAGTTGTAAAATAAAGCACTTTGCACATAATGAGAAGGGCTCATTAGTAGCCGACGTACAGACTGACAAAATCTCGAGACCACTTTTTTGATCTCCTTCAACATTTCAAAATTTGAACGAATACATAATATCTTAGTCTTCTTGTAAGAAAGTTAAAAAAATGTAACTATGAATATATTTGCCCTTATAAGTGCTGTCTTTTACTTTGAAGCTTGCAGCCCTCAAGCGGCTGTTTTGTTATAATATTTTTTGAGTCTCCCGGAATCACCAAAAATTATTTCAAAAGCGGTATATTCTGAAGCCAATCCTCAGGTGCAGGGAAATAAGTCCACGGGAACTAAGTCCACTGAGGGACTTAGTACCCACCAAGGGGGAAATAAAACCATTTTCGTGAAGTGGACTTAGTTCCCATATAAGGTGGGAAATAAATTCCGAAAACTCAGAGTGGTTTTATTTCCCTTTTAACGTCAAGTTGGTGTTATTGCGCTCTCAAACTATGAAATCTGTATGGGGGGGCATGCTGCCCCCCTGCAACCCCCCTGCTTGGATTTACTGTTGGATTACGGGGTGGGTGCAAGGTTGGTCTTATTACTAAAATTTTGTTGGCGTTATTACGCTTTGTTGGAGTTACTCCAATAAAAGATCGTGAGTTTGTTGTCCAATTTAGTTTGGACGTAAGTTCCCCCTTCTTATTTTTGAGTGTGTACTAAGTTCCCATCAGAAAGTGGACATAGTTCCCACCCTACATGGGAACTTAGTCCACTTCACGAAAGTGGTTTTATTTCCCATTAGGTGGGAACCTAGTCCCTCGGTGGACTTAGTTCCCGTGGACTTATTTCCCTGCACCAATCCTCACGAGTTGATACCAACTACCACAAAGCATATCCGTAGAAATAAAAAAATATAAGCTTGCTATAAACAGGCTTTAAGATCATAATTTTCATTCATTTTTTGAACTGAATAAGTTCTACACACGAATACTTTCCGGAGTTCCAATAGAGATTTACACATATACCCTCTAGGACAGTTAAGCCCACTTACAATATATATGAGTATATAGTACAATTTTCTCTTGTTTTTTTTTATAAGACATCTGAACATGTCTTTTAGTAGCTTGTATCATAATTGAATTTATTGTTATTAAGCTTTCACTAAATCATAAGATGATTTTATGTCTTAATGTGTAAACATTCAATTAAAATAAATGAAACGAAAAATGAAAAATGAAAATGAATGGAACATCTGTTTGGCAATTAATAATTTTGGAAGTCATACCTTCTGTTAGCATATAAGGTATACCATCAACCTTCTCGTAAAACTAAAAACCATCAACAACACAGGCCTTACATTTAACTAACAACAAAATTCCAAAACATACAATAAACTCTTTTGTTGTTTAATCGCACAGCAGTCGTAGCCGTGCAGTCCATAAGAATTCCAGACACAAACCATTTCAGACTCGTGCTAATTGCGTTACACGCTAACATTACAACCAACTCTTATTACAAACAATTTTGCGCTATACAAAATATGATACACGAAACCAGCATTTTACAATTGAAGGCAATTAACTCGCAATCATTTGGTATTCACCGAAATTTGTTTAATAACGTTTCCAACTGACTGTACAAACAGGGAAACCAATTTGGAATATATTTTTACAGCTCATTAGTAATTGTTGTTATTTTCATTCAATTAATATTCAGGGGAAAACCTTTCATGGAAACACCGAATTTAATAATTCAAGCTCATTCCCATTTCATGGTTGCCATTTGGAAAAAAAAAGAATGCAAACAATAATATTATAGAAGTAAAAACCCTTTTAATGCATTTGTGTTAATATTTATTGAAAATACTTTTTTCAAATTAAATTTCAAACCCCCCATCTGCATCTCGTAACGCGGTAGTAACCACATTTTCAATTATTAATGCATAGCACAACACAGTTGTCGATTGAAAATAATTGTCCACGTTCCACAAACACACAGAATAGCGTATACTTCTTGTCAGCATTTTCTCTGGAAATAATTAATAATTCTTTTCCTCGTACACACAAAACAAAGCAAGAAATGCTTATATCACTATATCAGTGGCATTAATGCCCCGACTTGGTGGCAGAAAACACTTCCATGGCAACGTGAAAATATTTATGTCACATGGGAGTGGAACCAAGTTCATTGACCACAATATGGACTCTTCCTTCTTACTGGCCCAATTTGCATAGGAAAAGGAAAATTGAACCAAAATTACCTGCATCATGGAAAATTAGTTACGGTGGCAAGCAACTTTTTTTTCTTTCCGGCGAAGGGGGTGGAACTGTCTATATGAAGTTGGGAAAAGTTCTAACCACGCAAGGCACGAAAAAAAGAACCTCCACCGGATGGCACATGGAAGACGAACAATTTCTTTCAAACCCAAAACCAGGGGACGGTTATTTATGATGCAATATGCCATAACGTTTCAGAGGCATACTGAAAATATCCTAATCCTTCCCATATTGCCAAACATCGATGCGCCATTAAGCAGGACTATTGATTTTGAATTGAAATTTGATGTTGCAGACATTGCCCTTTGGGGAACACTTAAGATGATAAAGCGCATAAGAGAACAAACAAATTCGAAATAAATCCTCCAAAAGGGAAATTCCTTTCATGCTATTCCGTTGAAGGAGTGACATTTCGAGGTGGAGCAGTTAACCGTTGACATTCAAGTTGATTCATTTGCAAACGATTGCCAAAATTGGCGCGGGTTGTGGCGGTTTTTGGTGAAATAATGATTATTTATCAGCAACCGTTTGGGGGATAACTGTGTTGGGATTATTTTGGGTGGTCTGGTAAGCAACGATTTAAGTTTTTGATTTGTGGTGAATCGTCGCCATTTTTATAGATGCGGATTTTACGACACGAAAAAATACACTTCCATAGATAACAAATTTTGGCCGTGTCTATATAAATCTGCGGAGGCTCATTATGTGTGAAATTTGAGTGGAAGCTGCAGTTATGTTTTTTGTTAAATAGTAATTTTGAGTGTCCCGGCTAGATTTTGAGAACTGAGGCAATATGGAAAATATGTTGTTCATTCAATATTTTCTATTGTGGTCTACTAATTAAGGTCAAGGTGAGTTAAAGAATATTTTTAGAAAAACCCTTTTTAATTTAAATGTCGAAATTAGAAAGTGGTTCAAACACGCTATTTTAATTTTGCCTTAAGCGCAAGAACTTTTAGTTCGATGAAGAATTTGGATGGGCCATTTTGTCTCAATTGGAGGAACCAGTGTTTATAGAGTTCGCGAACGATCTTGTTCCAAAATGTTCGCTTTATCTCACTGTAATGGTAAACGCAACAATCTGAAACGTGAACTCAATGAACGAACTGATTCAAATGAGAACCGAACTTGTGAACTAAAATGAGTTCCTTAAGCGGTAGCTAAATTAGATGGCTCACCAATTAAGACTGTTTGCTTGGCTATGATTGCATGATCGCATTCACACTTAAGGAAGAGCAATATCAAAAATCTTACATAAGTCAGAGACGTGACGTTTTTTTCAATTTCAACATGGATTGGTCTCAAGTCGTTGTCAGCTGCACAGTGCTGCTGTTTACAGTAATTTTCCGGCTTCTGTAGCTAACAGTGACGAAAGACACAATTCGCAAAAATGCGCTCATTCTACCGGTGCGATTTTCCGCACCAAGCTGTGTGAAGTAATTCCCCTCAAGGTGACACAACTCTGCTACATATTTGAAGTATTTAACGTTTTTCGTTTCACCACCCTTTCCAGTAATACCAGCAGCAAATACCAAAATCCAATTAAAAACACTACAGCTTGTCAAGCTGATTATTTAACTAGGTGTTTAAAAAAAAATTTAAAATTTGGCTAAGGCATTTTCACAGATATGAAAAAAAAAAAATAATAAAACTGTGCCGGTAGGTAGGTACACCATGATCAATGGGCTCATAAACATAAACAGACTGTGTATTCCATTTCTCACAGAAAGTGCATGTGAAGAGGAAATCCCTTAGTACGGGCACCCAACTCACCAGCTCACCTTTTGACCTAATTTCCTTCAACTTAAATCGACAACAGTCAGAGTGTAATCACAGTCATAAACCACGAAATGTCTTTAACCCAGAGTCACATCTTTTTTACTGTGAGGCACATCTTAGTTCCCTTCTCTTTGCAGCTCGGGTATACGGCTACGGGTATATCGGATTTCTTTTCCATATACGACCACCGAAAAGGGTAAAGGATAAAACCAATAAAAATACACACCAGCTTGGTCGCAACAAAAGTCGCAGAAAAACAATATATCTAAGAAAACCAAACAAATCGAAAAAAAATGCGGTGGCATTTCCTCACTTTTCCGAGCCATCAATTAGCTAATGAGAAATTAATGGCCTTCCCTTGGGAGCTAGACGCACACATTCACACAATTTGAAAAGTCTTGTTGGCAGTTTCCTATTGTTTTTCTTTGGTACGAGACCGACGAGGCAAAATTAGCTTTTCCGTAGAATGGAACACAAGAAATCAATCGTCAATTGTCAATCGAATTGCAAATTAGCTGCAGTGGAAGTCGATGTTGATGTTGATGTCGAAGTTCGATTACGACGTGACACCGACCGACAACCGACGACGACAACGTTCTCGTCCATTTCCATTGACCTTAAACTTTGCAATTAGCAAGTCCCCTAAGCCCAAGTGTAATAATCCGGCGAAGGAAGCCCACGAAGCGTGGCGACTTCTTTGTAATTACGTTTGCGTCCCGTGCAATCGGCAACAAGTCGAGTAATTAATTCATTTCATGGTCTGCTCATCGAATAATTTGCAGCCAATTGCAGTCAGCCAGCCCGGACCGGACCACTGCTGAGTGAACTTGTAGCTTCGTTATGGTTTATAATTTAAGATCTGCATCTGGCTAGGGCCCATGTCCAAGCCTACTCGAGCATCCATCCACAGCCAGAAGAGCAAGTGTTTGTTTCGATTTAATTACCGTAGAGGGGCCCTGTTCGGATGCTATATGCACAAGTCCCTCAATCTACCCCAAAGTGATTTATCAAACTCGTTTGCTCAAGTGCATGTGTGCAGTGGCAACTACATACATGCCACAGATGTATGGGGATTTTCGCAACAATATTTTTCAAGGGTTCATTGAGGAGGGTTACGTTTTAATTGAGTGATGGTGGTGGCGGCTTTTGAGAGGAAAGGCTTTTCCGTATATAAATGTTTTAGCGTGTTGTAGCATGAATTCGCATCCTGCCTGAAACCTGCGGATTGAAGAACACCACTCTAACAGATGCGCTGTGTAATTGAAGTGAGCGTGTGCCTGTGCATGCTTACAAAAATACTGTATATTACTTGCATAGGGAAACTAGCATAGCCAGGCTTTGCATCTGAAATAATTCAATAAACAGAGAGCTAGCTAAAACAAATAAATGAATATTTCCCAAGTTTGTTGAAGTACATTCAGGCCCTTTGGTGAACCTGAGCACGGTTTGCTTATTCCTTTCGAGTGTGCGGTTGGGAACTATTTCATTAGTTAAGTGCTTAAATATTTGAAACCGCGTAGAAAGGCATAGTCGACACCAATAGAATAAGTGCCTAGGCATAAATGTTGTCAAGGTCTATGTGAAGCAAAAGGCTGTATGAAGGTATCAAGTGGATTTTATGCTTCACAAAATTTTTAGTTGATGAGAGAATTTCAATAGATCTGATGATTTCCATCAGATTCAGATTCAGATACCTGATAGAAAATTTGAGACTGACTGAGTCTGACACAGCATGAACTTTTAAGGGTAGGCTTCAGCTTTAGTTCTGGATGGTTTTCCGAAAAAAACTGCTTTTATTATTCGGAGTTCAAAATTCTTTACGGAGTTATTCTTAGCAAAAAAGAAAAAAAATGCTTGACGATGTAGATGATTAGCAAGCATCAAATAGGAACTTGCAGACAAAGGTTGGAAGGAAAAATTATAATGCTTACCATAGAAGGGCAGAAACTCTATCGCACCCTTTACAAGGTAATTTGGTTAATTTTAACACTCGCCTTAGTTTTGAACATCATCTAGAGCAAGCATGAAGAATATGCTATCAAAAGCTGCAAGCGAACATTCAAGATTAAAGGCGATGAAAAAGATCGGGTGTCCTCAAGAGAATTAGAAGTTTACTATCTCGAAGGAGCTGGAGGTTTAATAGTGATGTACGGAGTAGAAAAGTGAATCTGTATAGCCTGTGTATTTCTAACAGTTTCAAATGAACAAAGTCAAATCTACTATTCTTACTGGCTAAGGAAATGAAAAAAAAAAAAAAAAAAAAAAACAAATCAGTTCGACTACCTACCTGTCTTAAAGTCGGAGCCGAATTTGTATTAGGTCAGACTGTTGTCCAGTGATTTATAATATTTTACATTATCACCTGTTTAAGGTTCGGATGAAATAGTTTCGAGCTGTTCTCGGTCAGAGATGAGTCTGTGGGCGTTAGCGGAAATTTATTTTTCTAGCTGAATATAAATGGGTGAGAGCCATGGAATAATGCTGCAGCTAGTTTGTGGAACGAATATAGACAGAAACCAGTGGTTGTTGTTGAGCACTCTTCTGATGCTAAACCTTACCCATCGCAAACAGGCTATAACAGTCTGGATTATGGTCATCTGAACCCTACGGACACGCGTCCATTGAATCCCAATGAAGCGCGGCGAAGGAGAAGGTGTCTACAGATTACCTACCCTTCACTCTCGTTTTCGACATAAGATTCACTAATAAAATTCGAAATAGAAGCGAATTGGATAACAAAGAAGTAACAAAAAAAGGGCAGTTATCATTATACATTCACGTTTCTAAGATGGCTATCGGTTAAGGCGCGTATATTCCAGGTAATGAACAGGCGGATGAGCTTGCAAGAAACGGGTCGAAAATACATGCATCTATGGCCCTAAAATCGGTATGAACTCCGCTAGGCACGTTTGCAAGGAAGATTGACTTGGAATCCTGAATTAGAACTAACCTACGCTGGACCAATCTTACTAACCTGTAGGCACACAAAAGTTCTGTGGCCAGATGTGTGCTAAAAGAGATCTAAATGCATGATCGGGCTAAGTCGCAAAGATATTCGCATACTCACGGGGGTCATTACTGGACACTGTGCGATAGGCGTACATACGGAAAGGCTGGGGATACTGAATAATGTCTTTTGCAGAAGCTGTAGGGAGGTTGAAGAAATAGAATCTATTCGCCATCTATGTACTTTGCGAAAGCTCTGCCCTTCCAAATAGCAAACAGTTACTTCTTCGATGACCTAGATGATTTGAAGAATGTTGATCTTAAAGCACTCCTGAGATTCAAACACAAAACTGGATGGTTCTAGACTAGTATATAAACAGACTTCGTGTCATTAGCTACTCATAGGACGAACTTTAGGATCATGTTACAACGGAGCTTTAGGAACCCATGAGATTCATACTAATCTATGTGTTTCCAATATAAAAAGCGGTTCATTTTTTTCTCTTTCAAAAGGTCACACTGGATGGTTCCCGTAACTGGACACAATGGACCCAACTGATGGTCAAAGTGAAGCTGTGGCAAAATTGCCACAAGAGCACCCATTTACCTACCTAGTTTTGGTACCAGGTTTTTCTTGAACCTTTTGCAAGTGAAAATAACTGAGTAGCCAATCTACTATATAAAAATAAGTCGGGTTTTCCTTCCTGACGATATAACTCCAGAACGACTCAACCGATTTGAATGATTTTTATTTTGTTTTGTTCGTCTTAAATCAGGGATGGTTTATGAAAAAAGAAAAGTCGGAAAATTCTCAACAGTTGGCGTTGTAGGCACATATTTCGTTTTTCATGGGGAAATGCACTTTGAAAAAAATATAAACTGGATAGAAATCGAGTAGTTTCAAATACAAAAAAAAAATATTTTAAATTTTAAAAGCAATATTGTTGTTGTCAATTATTTTAATGATTTTTTGCAAAGAGAACAACAAAACAATACGATACTGTAGCAATAGCCGAAGCAGTTCGTAAAAATGTTCTGCAATTGAATCGACAACAAATGATTGCGTATGACTCTTTGATGGAAGCTGTGAACAAAAGAACTGGTAGCATTTACTTTCTGGGTGCTCCCGGAGGTACTGCCAAAACGTTCTTAATTTCGTTGCCCTGGCATTGGCTTCATCTGGAATAACAGCAACTTTGTTAGAAGGCTACCGAACCGCACATTCAGCATTGATATTGCCACTGAACATGCAAATCAACCAGACACATTCTTGAAAAATCGAAGAAAAAATGCGAAGATTTTACAATGATGCAAATTGATCGATTGGGTCGAATGTACGATGGCCCCACAAAAGGTCAATGGTGGCGGTGGACAGGACGTTGAAAGATCTTCGTGTCTATCAAAACATTTTTTGAATAGCCATGGTTGTATTATCCGGTGATTTTCGGGAGACTCTTCCAGTTATTCCCACGATCAATTGCAGCTGACGAACTAAATGCGTGCTTGAAAATTTGAGGAGATGATGTGTTGATTCCACGCATCCCGATGATTCCAACGGACTTACCATTCGAATTTAAACGACTTCAATTTTTTACTACAAATCTTTGCATTGAATGTTAATATCATCTATTTTACAGGAAAATAAAAGGCATTGAATTAATTTGAATTACTAACAAAATTTATTTAATCACCAAACTAAGTTTAAATCGAAAAAAAGCTTCAAATAGATAAAAATTAGGTGGTACGAAGTTAACCAGGTCAGTCAACACCAGATGAACCGCATCAATTTCTGCAAATATATTTCATTTCGTCGATGGTGGATCAGCTGAATGTGCGGTGCAATATACAGGGAACACAACAGTTAAAGAGACGAATTATTGAACAGTTGCAAGCAATTTTTCATTTAGAAAATCATTGTTTTTCACATGGGCAGCTATACGTTGCGTATTTACGAGTTGGGAAACCATCCGCTTTATTTGTGTTAACGTCAGACCAAAAAACAAAAAATGTGGTTTACCAAAGAGCACTTCAATGAAACGGACACGTATAACGCTTCGATTCAGTATTTACTTTGGATTCACTTTCATTTTTTACTTAGAGAAGTTCAACTAAATTACACTTCAATTTTGTAATCGAAATTAATTCATTACTGTTGTGAAATGAAATAAAATTTTCCATTTTCAAATACAAGAAAAAAAAAAAAAAAAATAATTTTTCTTCATCTTTTAATCCTCAAACGAAATGTTACAAAAAAACGAAGCCATCTGGTGGCGAAACGGAGTTCGTCGGGTTTGCTAGTTCTTTATATAATAACTATTCATTGATACCCGTTTCGTAGATAATCATTCATCATGAGCAGAAGTCATGCAAATCGAACCAAAAATACACTCGACGTTCTTCAAGCTGAACGCAAATGAAAGGCCAGTCTTCGAATAAAATTACTATAAAACGGAGCCCTATTGAAAACCGATCTTATATTAAGCTCATTGCTTCCGGCGTGTTAACAGACCAAACTAATTGATTTCCCTTCATCGGTTAAGAAATTAAAACAATTCCAAGGAATTGCCAAATAAGAACTCGCCCATCGAATCAGAAAACAAAAAACCACGTATATCTGAAAATCTAAAATGCTTAACACGTATTTCCATGCCAAAAAACAAAAACAAAAAAAATACCTACACCATCCGCTGATATGACCTAAAAAAGTCACTTTCATCTCGGCCATTATCCATTAGTATCCAATGTGGTGCCCACTGCCTGGAGGGCATTAAACTTTTTTTTTCTACTACAACTACAACTTATTTTTTACCAGTTTCCATTGTAAAACATTCAGCTGGCGGTAGTTTCTCATTTATGCTCGTCGTCGTTGTCTTGCTGACCACACCAAACCACACACCATCTGTGGTGAAGTATGGTTTTGGTGCGGTGTCTCACGTTGGCTATCTGACAAATCAATGACCCACCCGGTTTCCAATGAAGAGCGGAACGCCAAAAGCACAACGCGTTGGCAAAGAAAAAGTCCAAGTCAGCTTGAAAATTCCGTACACCCGAAACCAGTCTTTGGGGGGAGGAAAAATTGGGAAAATTACTGTTATCAACGATTGTTGTCGTTCGATTGGACATCGGTTCGGTTGGCGGACATGGTGTATAGTGGCAATCTTTTAGCTGGAAAAGGGAAAACATGATCAAGGCACGAGAAGTCAGCGTATGACAGAAGTGGCTATTAGCGCGTCGGTCGCTTGGTGTGTTTAACTGGGTTTCGTTTAAGAGAGAAAAATGCTGTTTTTTTTTTTTTTTTGTCAGTTTTATGTGGAAAGCTATATCAAATGGGCGCAAACCGGCTTAACGGCTGCATATTAGTTGAGATAATGAAGCCAACAAATAGAAAACAGCGAAAGGTGTGAGATTTGTAAGCAACGCTCCTAGGGCTTCGTTGAGAAGTGTAGGTGTTGCATTTAGCATATCGGGGGGGAAAATGCATTCATTATCAGAGTTGAGATCAAACTTGACAAACACCTTTGCTTGGTTTTTAAGAATCATTTTTGTTTTCGTAGCCCCATTGTTTATGTGTAAAGTGAAATGCGTCAATCACACACGCATACATGATTTCATTTTATATCGCACACTCAATGTGCGCTTAGTGAGGGAGAACGGAGAATACAGAGTTCGCAAATTCAGATTTATTTAAGATGGCTAGATATCAGTTGGCTTTTACTCTTAAAGTTGGATTTTTTTTTAAGTTTCCCGTTTTAGTTGAAAACAGACAGTTTAAGAAAAAGAAATACTCTTGCGCCTTAGTTATTTTAGGTATGTTGATTCAAAATTGTCACTGTGTTTCTTTCCATCTTCGTCTTCATTTGATTATGTTTTGGCAGGGTTGTTCAGGTATAAAGTACATGCGCAAGTGCGATGTAACCGAAATAAGTCTATAGATTGACACTTTACCTTTTTTTAGATTGGGGGCACCCTGTTCAATTTTAGTCTCCAAAATAGATACAGTCAATGTAGCTAAAATTTGTCAAACGGGTCGTGCGAACTTTGATTCATTGCATTGAGTGTAGATTTAAAAAAAAAAGTTTTTTCCTCAAATTTGTACATAGTAAGTAAATACATAGTTTCTTCGTCCCGAGTTTAGAAAAAGAAGATGAAAAAAAAAAAAAAAAAACTAATATAATAAGATTGATACAATAAGAAAATACATTTTGATTTTTCGTTTAGCATTGCATGAAATATTAAGATACAATCTGTTGTCGAAGACAAGAGGCGAATGTATCACTTAAGAAAAGTCATATTCCTTAGCTAGCCTTTATTTAATAATTATGTTCCATATTTTTCAGAGCTGCAGCCGCCAAATATCAAACAACTGATCAAAATCTCGAAGTAATTCGAAGAACTGCGCTCAAGAAGTGGACAAACGAAGTGTCAAAAAAAGGGATTTTCTGGGTGCTTATTTATGCATTTTTTATTTTCAAATTTTGCGGGGAATTGGTTAGGTGGGCGTTAGCTGACGGTCTATCCAATAGAAGGCGCTGTTGTCAATCACCGAGACAAATCAACCGATTTCAATGCAATTTTGTGAACGTGTATTGTTGGTTCCAGTTTTAAAGATAGCATAGTTTTGGACCCTAAAGATGTCACTTTACAAAAGATAAGCGAGATAGAAAAACGGACTGCGGCACCTCTAAATCAAAGAAAGTTCAAACGCTATTTCTAAAGTTGTATAATTGAAATCATATTGGACATTTGGCACTTAGCGAAATGAGTGCGGGATTTATTACGAAAGGCACGGGCGAAACCGGGTGGGCACAGCTATATATAAAAGAGGCTGAAGTCCGTTTGTGCACTCATAACTCGGAAACGGATCGTTCCATTTGTACGATTTTAGGCCCGATGGATTCGATGGACATGCTACTTTTTGTCACGAAAACAAATTTTTAAGGAGGTGACTTGATAGAAAAAAGGTAAGTGGGACTTCTATACACGAAAAAAAAAAATATTTTTGAATTATTTAGATATTTCGCACTTACCGAATCCACTAGAATTTACGCGTTTAGTTTGATTGTGAAGAATCCCAACTCAAATATCATGCTTGCGACGATTTTGAGTGGAAAACTCAACGGCAAACATCTTCAGCGGATTCCGCTAATTTAAAACTTTTTAAGCGTCTTCAATTATTACCCTGATATTTCTGTCATCAATCTTAAATTTTCATGTTTCTCACATGGTCGATTTTATGTGGCGTGCTCACGTGTGGGCAAACCTTCCGCCTTGTACGTCGTGTACCGTAAAGCGCTTTAGTGAAAAAGCGGTAGGTTGGCCGACACGTCAATCATTGCGGTTTGATTGAAACACATCGACATTGCTATGCTCCAGTTATTTCTATTGTATTTAATATATCTTTTGAATAACGAATTTGAGTAGCGATGAATCGTTTTCGCACCGCGTACACGCTCGTGGATAAGGTATTATTATAACCAAGGATGACAAACAGTGGGACCAGAAGAAGCTATTGCCGTTTTTGAGCGCTGTATTTAGTGTTGAGGAGAATCAGAACGAGTCGATGCGCCATCGTGTATAGCCATTGAAGCTAGGCCCATCCACTTTGCGGAAGATCTTACGGAAAGATCTTTACTTTACCCTTTGCTATACTAGAATTGAGTGTTTTTTTTTAAATATAAATCCAAATTCTGGATTCATAAACATACACCAAAGACTTAACATAGCCCTACAAGAATCGAGTGGCGTAAAATCGCGCGATATCGTGTGAGAACAGCAAAAGGGATCTATAAACAATTCAAAATAATTTCATCCAGTCCACTTATCCCACTGTATTTGAAAGCAAATCCAAGGAAATTGAACAAACTCCGAAACTTCCCTCATTAAAATTTAAAATGAGATGTTCCCCTTCAATTGATAACAATCAAGAAAGGGCTGGCGAGAAGAACATCAAATTGTTAGATTCCCAGAATGAAATGTACTCCCCTTTCAATCCAACTTGAAAACTATAAGCGCAACAGAGAGCGCATAGCGCAATTAAGATATATACGTAAAAACGTCAGGGAGTCTGAGTAACATTTCAAATTAGATTCTGGGAACAACTGCATAGTAGACAATATAAACATCATTGACCAAGGCTACCAATGACATCCAATCCACTTTCCATTATCCAAACCAGATGCAATACGCTTTTCACGAAAACCATCTGTTGTTTTCTTAATAGAGAGACTTTCGCTAAATCAAGCCGCCCTAGGTTACACGCTCCCATATGGCAAGCAACACAATCTCTTTTGCGGGCAAAAATCAAGGAACCTGCACTTCGAGAAAGTGGTTAAATGACTAAAGAAATGGTTGAGTTAATTAAATACTTGTCATATTTCATATACGTCCATATCTGTGCGGATGGAGTTTTCTTTCGCCTTTGCCGAAGCATAATTCAATAAATATGATACACGAGTACCTATACCCGCAACAGCAGTTAATCAAAAAGATTGTCACCAAACAACTTTCCCATTTCGCTTCGATGACTTCAAATCGACAGATAGCTTGGGATGAACGATAGTGATGGTGATTGACGTCGTCGGTCGTCCATAGCGTTTCACTTTCATGCACGAAGCTTTTATCATAAATCAAAAAAAAAAAAACTGCATCGGCATGCACACTGCCACTGACAGGTTTATTACGGTGCCGAGGTTTAGGCACTCAGGTGGCAGACTGGACACTCAAGCTGAAGCTTGTAAAGGCCACATTCCGTGACTAGACTAGAGACTGTGTTTGTGTGAAAAACAAAGAAACACTCTCACTCGGCGCGTATTGAAAATAATTAACTTCATATTGGAGTTAATAATTCGACAGTCACCCTCTTTAAAGGCGCATTTCCATCAATCAATCAATGATTTGTTCACATCATTCCGATGATCATCCATATCCATTAGTAGCAACAAAGCAAATCGAAAGACAAGCCATTCGTATAGAAGAGATGCCAAAAATGGTTTTGAGTTTTTTTTTTTTGTTTCTCGGATTTTCTTTGTCTGGGCGCTGATGTAAATCCTTTTCTCATTGTCTGACCCAAATCGAACGGTGGCCGTTAAGTGGCGAGAATTGAATTTTCTTTTCCGTTATTTTGATGCATGTGTATGTGGATTTTTTTTTAAATTTTCTCTAACACCATTCATTTGTTCTTCGATTCAATTATTTCGAATGAGCGAGCTATTTCCTTTGGTGGATTTAAGAGAATGAATTCGTTGAAAGAGAAATTTGTTTTGATGCAGCTAATGGTGAAGACGACGATGAAATTGTTTCACTTTTGGGCGGCAGAAGAGCTGGCGACAGCAATAGCTATACTGCGAATTGGACCACCGAGATTGTGTGATTGAACACTCGATTGCTTTTTGTTCAGTTGGAAAGTCATTAATGTAGGTACATAATATCATATTATGACGACAAACGGTCAACTATCAAGCAAGACTGTGTTGAGAATGATAGAGCTTGAAAAATTGTTCCAAATCGGACCGACAGTTAACAGAGCATACACTGCAACTATAACAAGTTCCACATTCAAATTGTTGAAACAAGCTCTGAATTCCTGCGCTAATTTCCAGAATACTTTAACAGCACTTGTTCAATATACTATACGACTGCATAACACAACGGTGCGTAAAGTAAACCATAGCCAATCTGGATTTAACTACTTCCATCTACAAAGTCATAGTCAATGTCGGCTGGATTAACTATTACATAAGAGTAATCCCAAAGAGGTCCTCGTAGGTCCAACTTGGAAACCATACATTACACTACGCTTAATTCAACCTACTTATGCTGTGCCAACACTTGACCGACCACAAGTAATCCTCTAAATAGACCCCAGCCACAAACTTCGCCCACCCTCTGTAGCCAACTGTCATTGTTCGCTCTGTCGACGAGAACGAGAATGAGAACTTGCCGGTTAAAAAAAAGTACACCCTGAAATCAACGGTCAAGTGAAAATCAATGGAAAAACTATTCGACTCGAGGAAGAACGCAAATACGAAAAAAAAAAAAAAAAAAAAACCTTATACCAAAGCAGCAAGCGCCAACTAACTCTTAACTCTGTGCACCTTTGCACATCTGCATGGGTTTATATTCACATGCATGTAAGTAGCTCATTCATTATTATAAGTTCTTCAAGTTTATTTTCACAGTACAGAGTGTTACATTAACCCTAATGCACTTAATGTCAAAGTAGGTCACTGGATCTGTCATCGGTGATTGCGAATACGGGCACGCCTATCGCCTATGTGGCATTTGACAACCAATTGACGTTAATTATCCCGATGCGATTTATGCGCTAACGTCATTGCTGCAATGTGCGACAGACAGCGAATTGCACAATATGAGAGAGAGCATTGTAAAGTAAATATATGTTATGAGAATATTTCTGTAAGTATGCGACATGTGTAAAGTGCACACATCAGACGCTCAAGTCGAAAAGATATCTGCGAACCTACCGTTTGTTTGAAGTTTACTGCAATTAGCTGCAGTTCATTGTCATCTGAAAGAAAAAGGGTAGAAAGAAAATTAATTAACTAAAATGTGTATGTTGGTTTAATCGTATCGAAACGTAGTGCGGGGTACTTGTTTTTTATTTGTTATGTGTGTGGGTAGTGCAGCGCAGCCATTGAGACAGGGCTGGGTGTGTTAATTGGATAGAAATTAACATGCGTTCATATTAATGGTTTATTTGCATAGAACGATATGGAAAGTGGTTCACAGAAGTGACCTTTAATAAATTCACATAAGATGTGGATTATGATGATTATGAAAACGAGTAATTCTGAGTTTGCTTATGAGAACAATAGCTTGAGTAGGAAATTATCCGCGTTTTCACAAGTGGGTCATATTTTGACCGCTGGCTTAATGAATGAAGCCAGTTTTTGAAGTAATCCCGCTTAACGTAAATTATTATTTAAATACCAAATAGCATAGCAAGCATTGTTTTGTCTATTAGGCAGTCACTCTTTCGATAGATTCGGACGCTTACAGAATCTAGTTATCTAACTTGAGCTGTGAATTCGAGGATATAGCAAGTCTAAATGAACCTACAAAGCTGTAAGTCCGATCTTACATATGGCATGCAGATCAATTCGCAATTTGAGTTTTTTCGATTTCTAACCAAACCAGTTAGCCGTCTTAATAAGTTAACCAAATTCAAAAAACAAGAGAACAAAAAGTCCACCATAATATTGCGAACATGTTTGCCACATAATTTTTCTATAAATATGTCGTACGAAACAAATTAGCTGACGTTTTCATTTGCTCGCTTCGAAAAATAATAATTTAGTATGTAGGTACATTGAAAGTTTGCATAACTGCCAGATTATAAGAAAAATAATAGATAATTACTGTCAGATTCTAAGCATCAATTGTTCACAATAGGTCCGTTCGTGTACTTGCAGCATAGAAAAATGAAAAATGTCAAATCTCTAAAATCGAGAGAAAGAATTCTCTCAATTTCAAGAGAAGTTTAAGAAATGTCATTTTGACATATTCGTCAAATGCAACATCTTCCAAATAAGTTGGAATTGAATTTTTAACAAGCTAAATACCTACTAAACTTTCCATTTGAATGCGCTGATATGTTCTAGGAGAACATTCAGTTATAACTTGATTCTCTAACGTCGTTGAGGACGAAAATAAATAGTTTTACTTGTCAAACTTTTGAGCTGTCACTTAGTTGGCAGTTTTCATTTTTCAGTAAGTCGAAATTCGGCGAGTAACAAATTACAAAAAAAAAATTAAAAGAGGGGAAATGGATTTCTCTCTCATTTTTTTTTTAAACTTTCTCAGTACGTGGTCGCTTTTGCACAGTTTCTTAGCAAATTTTAAATTATTTTACGTTTGCAAAAAAGTACCCGAACGAACCTAATGAAGCAATTCTCATTTTAGTTAATTTCTTGAGCAACAGCAATAACCAAATATTTTTTTTTTTTTGTAAATGACTTTTCACATTTTCAGTTAATTCTCACGCCAGTATCTACTATTAAATGGTGTATGCGTCAATTTAATTTTAAAAGCGGTATTTGAATTTTCACAATTTCAGTTAATCCTCACGCCACTATCTACTTTTAAATGGGGTATGCGTTAATTTTATTTTAAAAGCGGTAGGTATATATACGAGTTCCCAGAGCAACGCAAGTGAAGAAGTCATACGGGCTAAGGTATATTCGAGGCAATATAGCGTGGACTTGAGTACATATTTTTTTTATATAGCGTGTTGTATGTAATAACGAAAATAAAGTGTTACAACAAAAAGATTATGCGGTCAAATCGAAGAAAAATTCTTTGATCAAGTTAATTTGGTATTGCAACATTAACATCGCATCAAAACTGAGTTTCCACGAACACACCCAAAATCTTCCATCAAAAAATAGATGCTTTTTCCAACATCTGTTGGATGAAATCCCCTAGAAACTATCTCGGTTATATGTTGAAACAAACACACCTTTCGATACATTTAGAGCGTTTAGCAAAACTGCTGACAATAAACAAAGCCATCAATCAGTGATGACGTTGTAACGTGTAACATGCAAAAAATATAAAATAAATGCTGCCAATAGCGGAAGTAGTTAACTTTCAAATAAATCCCGAACATAAGAACATTGCCGCGTTTATAGAATCTAAGGGATTTAGCATCACCTTGACTCTCATGTGTAATTTTCACATTCAGTTCACTATCTGCAACCCTTTTGTAAATCCAATATCAGCTTTGAAGTTCGCTGTTCAACATTTTCAAAACAATAAATCAACATTGTTTATTTAAGAAATAAATGAAAAGAGTTGTTATAGAAATACATATTCTAGGCATCAAAAATTAATTAAATTAAATTGAAGAGTGAAGACATGTTTTTGTTTTACTTGTAACTATAAAAGCCTTCAAGCCGACTTACAGTGAATTAATTATTTTGTCTTAAATTCACATCAATTTTGTATTACCTACGTTTAAAAAAAAAAGATTTCTTAATAACAGAAAACAAATTTTAATTATATTAAAAATGTGTCTTTACTTTTCTTCAATGAATCAAAATGGGTAAAAAAATAAGGAAAAACCGATATGGAATGGGAAAAATTTTCAAAAATTTCCAACAAAATGGAGAATTTTGACGAAAAAATCTTGCAATCAAAACTTCGTTGATGTTTGGTGCATAAAGATTTGGAACACTCAGTTTTTGGCAAACGTAAAGTGGTAACTCAAAATAAAAATAAGAAGTGTATTATAATAATAAAAATATATAGTTACCTTGTCTAAAATTTCACACCCCGAATAACGCTGTTTCTCTTGAGAAAAAAATAATGAAATTTTATACACCTGTTTTCACAGTAATCAATCAACACTTGACAGTCACTTTAAAATACCGTCTTCGAATAATACGCAATAAATGGCAACGCTCCTGAATGTTTACATAGTTTTTTAAGTCGGACTCGACAATTGATTGAAACAAAGATATGACCATGAAATAAACAACTTACGTCAATTTAATAACTGTTTCCTTTGATTTGTTTGTTTTTGACACTGTAAACCACTGAAAGTCGATCCACCTCTTAATTGATACGAGCTTGGATGCATTTTTTACCGTTAAACAAAATGCAACCAACTGTCCCCAGTGCCCTATTTTTTTTTCCTCACCGCTCTTGTCACAGACTATTAATCAGCAACAAATTCACTGTTTAATGTCATTTAACCTTCAAATTTCAAACAATCAAACCAAATTGGTAACAATTCATTTGTTCGCCTTCAATGCCATTTTCAACTGAATCGCGATGCCTGAGTTTACTAATCTAAGTGTCATCTAAGATAACAGAATTATCCACTCACAATCAGACCACCTCCATCAACGCAAAACAATGCGCGTCATCAACAGATCACCCCGATTTGTCTGTCGTCAACAAAACAGATGAGAAAAACCCTCCGAAATAAGTTTTCGTTTGTCCAAGAGCGAGTCGGCCTCTCTCTATCTCCTCTAAACAAACCATCACTTTCGCGGTCAAAGTCAACCGAGTGGAAACGTTTAACAAAAACAAGAAGAAAAGCTAACACAACTCCGCTTCCAAACAAAACATTAGCGTGCACACGAGGTTGCAAATGAAATCGTTTAATAAAATTAAATTTTCGTTTTTTTTTTTTTTTTTTGCTTGTATTGTTATTTCTGTTGTTGCTATAATTAAAATGCCAGGAGTTTGTGGAGCGTGGGAATTTGTACAATTTTCTTGGTTTTTCTCAAATGTTTCCCCTGTGCAGTAGTAGCACTAACAGCAATCCCGGCAGGTGTCAACTTGAGAGATCTATCTACAGAAGGGTAGCTGGTATTAGAACAATGAGGTACGTACAATCCACGATGGGTGGTTGTGGATGTGGATGTGGATATAATGTAGTAGACAAATGGGATCCGAGGAAACTCATTTTTATTGTGCATTTCCTCATGTGCTTTTGGGATTTTGTTGTGTGTGTTTATTCACTGTAGTCGGTCTGTCTGGTCTGGATCTGGCGACTGAAGACTGTCTGTTTTTTTTTTTTAGATTGCTCACTCTATTTCTGGGAAGAGCGTTGTTCAGTGATGTAGGCAACGAGGTGTCTCCGTATTTTATTAGAAATAAGTTAATTGCTCTTGCCATGAAACGATGTGCAGATGGGACTTGGGGTTGAAGGACCAGTGTTGCGTCTAATTCAAGCTGTATTGGTGGGTGACTTTGATTTTGTTCTACGAAGGAAGGGACGGTACTTTGTTCTAATTAGTTGAGACATTCAGAAAGAGTTATGCCATTTTCTAGTGGACGTTTCTAATTGACGAAATGATTGGACGGGACAGATTTATCTTCGTACCGCAGTAGGGTAATTATGTGCCAAAAGGACAGCTGATTGATTGACAATGATTGATGGTGGAGTTGTGAGAAGGCAACAAATTTGTGGATGCGAGATGAGAGATGAATTTTTGAGTGGTATTTATACAGATATCAATTCTTAAAAAAAAAAAGTTTTATTGAAATGTCGTCATCCTCACAAATATCCAACATTTCAGCAAATTCCTGTTTTGTGTTGCAGGTAGTGAGTCTGATGTACGATTCGATTCGTTGTGGTGGGATAAAGTTTTTATATTTTTAAATATAAAAAGGCATTTTTAATTTTAAAAACAAAGGTATAACTTTCTCTCCACCACAAATTTTGGTCGGCTAAGGTACCATCGCCATGACGTGTTGCACGAAGACGTTTTAACGACTTTGCTACGCGACCGACGCTTTTTCTCTGATTGTTTTGGAACCATGCTTCAGACACTTGAATTCGCCAGAAACGAACGCAGACTTTGATACGAAACTTTGATAAGAAGCGAATGCTTGTTAATACTTAATTGACAGTTTACACCACCACCACCAAAGGCCAGAAATCATTTTATGAAAACAATTTTATGGAAACGTGAAAATGTGGATGTTATTCATTTTTATTCGTCGGAATTGCTAACTTTTTTCAAAATTACGTAGGTAAGGTTCCTATGGAGCTTGAGAACCTACGGATGCTAAATTCATCATGAACTGCCAACCCGCATTACAAGAGAAACAAACAACTATGTCCTGAAATTGTCAATACAATAGGTATCTATTGCTCCTTGACCAGACGTTTGCAACGAATGGACCTTAAACGAAAATTTGCTCTGAAGATATGTTTCTTTGTCACTGACATGGACACAAATTTTTGAGCTCATAAAAATGTCAAAAAATTGTCCATCACCTGGAAAACTGCGATTAAAACAGTGGATACTTGGCGTTTAAGAAACGGACCACGGAAAGATTTAAAACAGTGATTGTATCTACAGTTTAGCAAGCTACCAACGGATCTGAAAGTGGTAATTGCGTTTACCCGAACATCACTGCACCGAACCGAAAATGTGCTGCTTGAAAGAAAAGGACCCTTGCAGCAGTCTTATATACGAAACCATGACAATCATATAGTAGGCGCGACCATTTCCGAATTTTAACTGGAACTTTGTGATCGACAGAACGTTGACCCAACTCAACATATTGTATTTCGTTTGACAGATTCAAAGGAAGTCAACTCACCCTTTTCGACTTTGCTTGCTATTGGATCAAAGGCCAACGCCTTTGAATCAACAGTTTAACAGCTTTCAATTTAACTAAAATCACTTCTTGTTTCCACAAACAGAATCCAATTTCCATTGCAGAAATCCCGTATTTGCATCCTTTGGAGCACAACTACAATAAAATTTTTGCGAAGAAGAAAGAAGAAGCTCACCCGGCCGCATTGAAAATCAAAGCAAATAACAAGGAGCAGACATTGTGAATATTAAGAACCACTTCAAAGCGTTTTGCTTAACATTTGGGAGCAGTTAAAACTTTTACTAGGTACTTTGTGCTTCTTCTTCTCCTCAAAAACATACACTCCTTCTTCGCCTTTCAGCACCAGTCTGTACTTGCAAATAAAAAGAAATATCAAACATTTAACGACGCAAAGTTTTTCCATTAAAGACCACGCTCAAATAAATTTCCATTCAAACTTGAAATTGGAAATACCAGTAAAACGATGTTTCTGGCACAACGATCCCAACCCCCCGAAAGAGAACGCACTAAAATTAAATCAAGTAAACGGAAATGAAATAAGTTACCTACCGAGAAACATAGGTCCTTTGTTAATAAGAGAAAAAAAAAATATTATTTTCCATCCACTTATCCAGGACGACTATGAAATATTTCCCAGGTAGAAGATATTGTGAAAAGTTTCTCTCTTTCATTTACAAAGTTCAATAACATCGCTGGCATGTGGGTTTGATGTCCCACAAGTGCATATGCTGTCAAACTTGGCTCAATTAAAAATGCTGCACCTGCATCGGAATAGGATCTCCTCATCCTGTAGAGTAAATAATTCTTTCAGTAGAACTTTGGATGTGTTAACCAAGTTTTCACTTGCACCATGCAGGTAGGTAAACGTAAGTAAAAGGGGATCCTTTCTGGAGTAAAATAGAAGTTAATGTTGGCAGTTTGTAATTTGAAAGGGTCCTTTGCAAACAAGCTGACTGTACCGGCAGCTGGATGTGAATAAGTTTCCTTATAGGTGGAGATGCCTGAGGTTGTATTCGGACAAATGCTTTAGAAAAAAAAAAACAAAAATAAACTTTTGGGAAACTTCTGAAGGATTTCCAGCTATGCAAGGAAAATACTTCAAAGTGTGAAGGACTTCAAGTTTGAACTTTGATACAGTTTGGTTACAGTTGGTTATATATAGTTTCGTTTTGCTTGCAGCTGAAAAATGTTAAGTAAAGCGGTTTATTCTAAGCGCATGGGTGTTTATTTTTTTATTTACCAGCTGGTTTCAGCGGCTTTAAGTAATCCATTTGAAAGTTGAATAATTAAATGTTTAGTCTCACGAAATTTTGTTGATCCTCAATGTAAGGTTACGTGGCAGTGGCGGGTAGTGCCCGACAGTCGCCTCAGGGCGACAGTGAGGTAGAAATATGATGATTTTAAACAGCAACCATAAAAGACAGGATAACCGAGATCTGAGTTTTTCCTATAGAACACTTTAAGAAAGTTTTCAAGCAGCTATATCAAACAAAGATGCCCGCACAAAAGAATATATTTCAAAATATTCAAAGTTGTACATATCTCAACCGTTGAGAGCCCTATGCAGACAGCTTAAAGTGAGGACTTGTATTATCGGTTCAATCATTGGCGTTAAGTAAAGCTGCAATTGCAACACACCTTCCATAAGTTCAGACGAAAAGGAGTGCACCTCGTTAGTTAAACAAGCAAAAGAAAAAGGAAGGCACGAGGAAATCAAGGTGCGCTATTCCTTAAACAATATTTGGAAAAGACAAACAGAGACCAAAAATTATGAGCAAGCGAATTCTGTAGGTAGCATCCCATTCGGTGTTGAGGACGAACTCTGCAAATTGTTAAACGACAATGACGATGTTTAGTTTTGTTCTTGTAAGACTTTTTTTCACCCGACCCGACTTTTTCACATTAAGAGTGATAAGCAATGTCGAAGCTTCAGTACAACAAGTACCAAGCCCCTACCTACTGACATCAACTCATCTAAGATCTGAGCTTCAGTACAGCAAGTCAACAAGTACCCAACTCATCTTCTTACATACTTTGGTCAAGGAATCTCAGACCTGCACCGTCTTCCGTAGTAAGGGTAATAAGACATTTTTTGTTGTCTTTTTGGAAGGTTATCCTATCCTGCAGGTAACAGCGTCTGTTTTAAGACTGAAATTCAGGTTCTTTGCGAGCACAGTGGAGTCAAAGGTTTTTAGATATCGGACGTTCTACTTTTCGATAGGATAGGATTACGAACTGATTCCCCAGCCAGACAGCTACTTATCTAAACTAGTTTTAGATTTCTCCTATTTTTGAAGTCTCACTTTTAAATTGAGAATTAAATAATGAAACTTCGTGCAGATCGCGCAAGATGATCGCAAAGCAAATGTTAGGGGGTCTCGACCTTCAAAATCAGAAATAAAAACATGAAGAATATTTTTATTTTTTGTTGTTTTATACATATTAATGAGAGTAGTGGGCTTGTCTTTTATTGGCTAATTTGTCAAACTGTTGAGTTATTTTGTACACATTTACAAATAAATCGTCTTCCAGTTCCACTCTGTTTCTGGCCTTAGTATTTATGTTAAGTGTTGAAGAAAACGTAAGCTCACACAGGTAGGTTGTAGCAAACGGCACTAATAACCGGAAGCGATTCAAGCACCATATTTTGGAGAGAAGTGATGGCAACTTAAATCAAATAAGCACTCACAGGTTTTTTTTCACTATCATACACACGAACTTCAGCGGAATCAATCGTTTTTTCGTATTGTGAAGCTTAATACGGTGCTCGAAATATACTTAATTTTAGCTGCTTTGCCACTTTTCTTTCCCAACATCAGCTTAAATCCTACCTACATTTTGACATAGAGTACGATGTGGATAAAGGTCACAAAAACACAGATTTTCTTTTTAAAAAAAATCCTGACAAAAATTCGATTCTCTCTTATTTACGTCATTTCAGATTCTAGGTAGCAACTCGTTTAAAAAAAAAAAGCTCATCCTTACTTTCCGCAACACAAAAACACAACAGAGCACAACGATCTGTCAAAATGTAGTTTCAGAAAATGTGCCGACCCATTAAATAAATGGGCACATCAAGTTTTGACAGATACATGAAGTACGTTCTGAAACAAAAGTTTGATTATTAAGCTCGAGCTACATAGGTACCACTTGGCTAAGGGATTTAGCTGAGTTTAAATTGGGAGAGCATTTTGTATGGAAGCTAAAATTTAACTTCAGCATGTACTAAGCTTGAGGCACACCAGAGAAATGCGCAACATAATCGCCGTTATGTGAATTTTGAAAACTGCACGAAGCCTTTACTATAGCAACATTTTACTAGACACCCACCGTTACAATAGATACTATTTGCAGTGCAAGTTTACCAATTTTGTTTTTTTTTTCTTATTTAAATTTCGAGGAGGGTTTCTAAAGCCTGTATGACACTAATATTTTCTGTCATTTTTTCCTCGTTTTTATCACATTAAATCATGTTGAAATATCAGCATCGTATAAAAGAGACAAAATGTGTATTAAGAAAGCGGTAGAAATTGTTTTCAAGGCAACCAGAAATTTTCAAACGGATTTTATAATCCACAAACTTCAAAATACGGGGGCAAATGCCATAATGTTGATATGTCAAAAAAGCCTAAAAATGTAAATTGAATGCATTTCCAATGCATTTTATTTTTGTTGACATCTCCACATAATTTAGGTTGGTGTGCACGCATTCACTCCTTACCGGGAATTTTCGTAGTAGTTTTTCGTACTGCTTAGGCTCATTTTAAGAGTATAGAAAATGCAGAAAAAAATGAAGTGTCATTCGGGCTTAAGCTGTTTAATGTGCTCAAGGGGGTGGTTATTTTGAAATGATTGAAAAACACTGGCATAGACGATGCGGTTTTAGAAATTTTAATTATCAAAATAAAATTAAACTTACTACAAGTATTCAATATATGTATTTGTGGAGAATGAACTATGTTAACTCGTGTTTTTGTGCTTTGAATAAAGGTCCGTGATGCGGGACAGGTCTCTGAGCGGACGCAATGAGCTATTTTGAGCCCCAACATAACCCAAAACCTAGAATAGGAAACTTTATCATCCCATCTTAAATCATAAACATTTTTAGATATCTAACAATGTAAAAATACTTCAACGCCATTTATTGATTGTTCTGTCGTCATTAAAAATTCATCACATTCTATTCCACTTGATGACATCTACATGGAATGGCACTAACCAACTTTATACCTAATTTAAAATAATTTACCTCGACGCAGATATAGTCTATGTTGCCAGTTTTAGTCATTCTCGACACTTGACTTCCACTGATCAATAAGTAAATGAAACTTCACTCACTGTAGTCAGAAACAGTTCCAAACTGTGTGCGAGTTACATGCAGAGACACCAGCACGACAACGAATAAATACAGTAACAGTCAATAGAATTCGTCCAAAAAACTCGAGCACTTCAATGCAGTGGTTTTACAATTTCATCTAAAAGACAACAATCACGGTGAACAAAATCGTGACACCCATACATTCAAATGCGCGAATAAATTATAAAATTCCATAAAATATTACACACGTTTGTTGTTTAACTCGCATGTGCACAGAATGTATAAATTCGTATCTTGATGTGCCTGTTCCCAAGCGACTCCAAAGAGTGTAAACATATTCCCGCACCGGATGCATGATTCATTGTTCAAGTTCGTAGGTTCAGCCTTTGAAGATAATGCAGACCTATTACCATAAAGGTTTTTGGAACAATATACAACCTTCCAATCCATAAACGTCGAAAACCAGTCGACCGCCGCCGCCATCCAATAAATAACAGTTTTATCTAGTCTCCCTTCTATACAAATATGTAAGCGCGTGTTTTTTCAAGACGTCCGTATTGACGTTCGCTGATTAAAGGTACACAAACTCGTTGCAGCTGGAGTGCAAACTTTCATTCCCTTAATTGGCCAAGAGCAAATTATGAAATTAGCTGATTTTCATTCTCCGCTTTCTGAGCTAACAAAACAGATTCCACCAGTGCCAATTCAGGTAGGTACAGAGTACAGCCCTCTCCCTCTCGCTGTGTCCGCGCACGTTAATTGTGCTAAAGTGTGCTCTTCTAATGTGGACTCGAGTCGTCTACCTGTCCATTTAATATTATTTTCTTTATTGTTCTGCTATTTCAGAGAATTTCCAGGCTAGGCAACTTAGACGTGGAAGATCTGCACAACTCCGGGTGGCAGGTACTTATGATGTAGTGCGAGCACGACCTTAGCCCTTAAGTGCATAGCTACCTACTCCTATCTAGATTGTCGCATGGTTGTCATTGTGATATGAGAGGGCCGTTATTAAATTTAATGGCTGCAAATGTACAACAGTCGAAGGTAAATCAAAAGAAAACCCAACCATAGTGTGTACGACATGTTCTCTACTTGGATCGGATGGTGAGGAGGGGCGATGAGAAATTTCAAATGAGCTACAAGGTGCTTGAAATTTGTGTCTTCTATACGGTGTCGGTCAAATTTGTATCTCCGCCAAGTGAGTTATTAAGCTGTCTATGATATCTGAAAAGTTTGTGCTCAGACGGGAGGTTTTATTGCGTTTTAAGTGAAACAATTAAATTTCATAGCCTCAGTGTGTACAGGTTACTGTTAAGAAGTGAAGAGTTCATTATGGGTTGTTGTGTTCCTCGAATTGGCCGGGTTTATGGCTAAATTAAAGTGAAATCTCTTTATCAGGGAGGAAGTGTCCAGATTTATGGAACTCGTTAGGATTTGAGAAAGTCATTATATCGTTAACAGTTTCATTCGAAGACCTCTGACATGTTAATTGTCTCCGCACGGAAATAATCCAAGGGATGAGTAGTTGGAAAGTGCTGTTTGCTTGTATGTACCCACCGGATGGAGGAAGTCACAAAAGAATGATTTAAATTTAAATGGCTGTAGCAAATTGGCTTTGATTTTAGAATCAACTAGCCAAGAGCTTCTGTACAAAACCGATACCTTCGCTGTGAAAGGTAGTTATTGTTTCTATGTTAAAAAGCGTTTATGCCCTGTCTGCTATATCGCTGACCTCGTCGTTAATGGTTGACATGGTGAAAAGGTGAAAAAGCTAGCTTCGGGTACTGCCAAGAGTGGCAAATCAGGGCCTTCTTTGAGCTTGTTGCTTTCCGTCCATTAATAGTCTCACAAGTTAATATATGTAGTAGGCAGAGGTCGCTATGTAGGTACTAAAAGCTGCGCACGTAGACATATCCCATCGCTGGCAGGCGAAGAACTGAAGCTTGTTGCGAAGGCTTGTAACAGTTGGACATAAGAAGTAGCGCCTTCAATTTCTGCTCAAACGGGGGTGGAAATGGAAATACTCACAAGTTTCAGGCTGTCAGACAGAGTTTTGGAGTGGATGTAAGTAGGACGCAGAGAAGCGAACATAAGCATGAAAGTTAAATTCCAGCTCTAGCACAGGAAATGCAGCAATCTTCAATGAAGTTGGTGCAGCTCTTTTAAATCTCGCTGTAAGAATTGCAGAGGAACCGCGCATTGTGTCAAAGCTGGATTCGCAGTCTTTAAGTCGGCAGTCTTCTCAAACTCTTACCTATACACCTACTTGACATTCGGGTTACTGTCAATTGAAAGATGAAAGAGCTTCTCAATTAGCAGTTTGGACTCGACATAAAATTGTAGATCGCTTACCTTCGTCGCAAAAATGAAAAACTCACACAAAACGAATTACTGTGAGAAGCTAGGACTAGGGTCCCTACGGACCTTTTGCGCCAACAGTTTATTTTATTTTTTTTTTGACTCGCAGAAGTCGCATAAGGAATACCAGACAACCTATGGTACTTTCGAGATCGTATAGCGAAAGCCTCTCTCTCTTAAGCTCATGGGATTTTCACTTTACGATCTTGAATCGGTGACGGAGAATCGAGAGGTGTGGACGTTTGTACCCAATCGACGGGACGTTGAACAATTTTATAATGCAAATGCACTACGGGCCTTAACTTTAATAAATCCACACACTAGCCAATTTCGCTCTAAAAATCACTTTTCGTTCTTAATATTGGTACAACTTACCAGTGATATCAGTTCAATAATTCAACAACTTCAACTGAGGTAATAAATATAAATTAGTGGTTCATATTTCTTTACCTGAAAAGAGAAAAAAATGCGAAGCAAGTTAAAGTCAGCCACCATCAAATGAAATCGAAAAAGTTCATTCACCCCTAGTGTATCTATAAAAGGGGATGAATTTTCCACTATACCCCTGTCAATATTATATCGACCAGCTACGGCCGCATGCAAGTCGTAGGCAAAAAAAAAGACCAAACAACCATCATACTCCCTTTGAAACGAAATTGGATTCGTAATAACAAAAACGTTTCCTGTTCCAAAAAAAAACACTGAATTCCCTCATAAAATATTGGTATAGCGCACCGGAAAAAAATCAAATTCTCTCTCTTTTGGACAACAAAACTGCCACAATTCACGGCAATCATCTTCCATATATTGCTCGTTCATCTGCATATGCACTCGATATGGTGGAAGAACAATAATTTTCCTGGAAACGAACAAATATGGAAAATCCCATATTTACTACGGGAATACTCCTGCCGGCGATTGCAAGTGGCACAAGTGCAAAATTGCCACAAAAATGTGGCATTTGAGCACATCTCGCGGCGCGAACCGAATTCATGGGTTTCCTGTTTACCCGCGGCAGCAGGCTATGTGTCATACCAGCCCAAAAGCACCTATTGCCAATAAAAGTCAGGAATGTGCAATTTCAAATCGATATGTACAAGTATATCGTCAAACAAAATCCAATTGTCATGGAGATACCATATAGAAACGGCTATATACGTCAAAAGTGAAAAAAATAAAATATTTTTTAGATGCTGTGGCATTTGGCTTTCGATTTCCATCGAAAGATAAATGAATGCTACCCCTCGTATAGCTGCAACGTGTCCGTACAGTATTGCATTTCGCTGCGGGCCAAGCTTTAGTGTTGCAGCGCGCACACCATACACACACTCAATGGGTGCAATGGAACGTGAGTATCTGAAGAAATCTCCCCCCTGACATCGGCGACCTGCTTTTGCTTCATGTTGCAGATAATTAGTATTCACCTGCTTGACATCCGCATATGTGTACTAGTAGATACTATTGTATCACACAAGTCGAGAAGTGCGAAATATGCATCCAAGATAATATTGTCAACATAATATGACTGCGGTGTCTGGATTGCTGGCACAAAGCCAGCAGGACTGATGCAGATAAAGGTCACGAAATCATAACTTCCTCTTGGTCCTGGTGTCTGATGATGTTTAATCAGGAACCAATTACCAATGCACATTGCGTATGAATCCTACAGACTAGCGGTCGGCGAGTTAAATGAATTTTTAAAATTGAATTACCTTGGTAAAGACTTGCAGTGGTAACAACTTAAGGCATGTTTCGAGAAAGTTCCGCCCAACAAAGTTGCGATTTTGTACCTCATGCAACGGTGATGAAGCAGACGAGGAATATGTGATTTATGGAGACTGGAGAGGTGTGTGAAACTTTAATGGATCTTGTGGCTACGTACGGCCCTAATTAAATTTGCGAGAGAAAGTGGTTTTACTTGCGTTGTCTAGTTGGGGCTTAAAATGTTAAGTGCTGAGCGAATTTGCACATTCCCAGATGGCTACAACATCAAAGTTTACTAGGTACTTTTGGTGAAGTTTATCGTATTATTATTAAGAAGGTTAAGTGCAAAAAATTTTCATAAATCTAAACTTTCTGTGAGAGGATTTGCTCAGTCTATATGAATCGGAAATGCTATCTGGACTGGTCTGAAAGAACCTTTAAGAAATTGGCTATAGAAGATTTGTATTTAATTTACAAATATGTTATTCGAAACGAGTATTTTTGTTTAATTAAACATTAATGTTGTGTTACAGAAAACTCCTGCTGATGATTTTCTTATCTCGGCTTGGACTAACCTGACCTATTCGTCGGAATGGTTGTAGTTTAGCTAAAACTTTGTAAATAATCAGCCAAAAATTGGACGAAACGGATCGGTGTCACAAAAAGAAGCCGAGTCTGACAATTATTGATTATTTTATAATTACGTTGCACACAGCCTGTTTTATTTTTCCCCAACTTCTACCCGCCCTTATTGAAAAAGCCTTTAAATAGTGTCAGAAAATTTTATTTCAAGGATCCGCAAGCGTTTGTTTAGATATCATTTTTCAATGACAACATACACTTTGTCTTGTCGTAAGAAATAGCCACCCCGATCTTCGTCTTGAAGACGCCTAACTGACCGTTGACCACTTTTCCCACGTAATGTCAACATCGTCAGCAAGTATCTCTAAGTTATAAGCTTCGAAGAACTGTTTCAAGAATTGTGGTAAAAAAGTTTTGTAATGGCGCGTCACCTTTTCGACATCTTCGACAAGAATTTTTCTTCAGATGGAGCAGCAGAAGAATCGGCTTGGCAAAGACGCCAAAGCTTCTCAAGGCTTTGAACATACGCTATCGTAGGCAATCATTAACTCGATAAAGAGGTGGTTTGAGTCGTTTCTACGATTTTCCTAAGACCTTCTAGGCCTTCAACCGCAGTGATATGGATTGGTCAGATTACTGGCTATAAATAGTTGGCGCAACAGGTCTGTAGGGACCCTGGGCCTAGCTTCTCGCAACCATTCGTTTTGTGTGAGTTTTAAATTTTTTTTTTTTGGAACGAATGGAAAAGGGGCATATCATAGTGCTATTTGGGCTCAAGGCCGAGCCGACACTTCCACTTACCTACCTAGGCCTGAGCTAGCTAGCCATGGGTCTAGGGTAATAGGTCATACCACATGATATTACTAAGTAAAAACTGTAGAAAGTTAATCCGTAGCCGTTAAGAATTATTCATCAAAATACTTTAACCTACTGGGGTATATTAAAATTCTTGTACGAGACTTAAGCACATTATTCCTCTGTTTAGTTCAAACTTCAGTCGTTATACCAATAATGGCGCTGATGTGCCATCTGTTGATTTAAGACACTCGATCTTCTTGAATTCAATTTTAGACAAACTTGTACATGTTACATGACACGATTTTCCCATTCTCGGTGAGAGAAGTCTCTTGCGCTAAAGTAGACATGACATTGAGGCGACGTGGACACAAGAAGTACAAGAACAGACAGACAGAGAGTGACATTTTCGTCGAACCAATTCGCTGCCCACTGAAAATCTTAGAAGCGACCTAACTTAATCGCACTCCCAACAGTAATCTCTGTTTTATCTCAAATGTTCGTTCAATTTACCGCTCAAACAAAAGACCCCCGTCCTCCTCACATACAAAGGTTATAATAATTTACTTGTGAATACATAATGAAAGTCCAACTGGTAGATCGTTCTGTATAGCGTTGCACAAATTGTCACAATTACCGTTCAAGCAAAATATCAAATTGTCTTACATTTAGTGGCAACACCATAGTATTCCTTACTTTCCACTCGGTTAACCGTCAAATCTCTTCCTCATTCACCATGTGGAACACCACCAGTCCGACCCCATGTCATTGTCTGCAAACTGAAGTTCCAGTCCGTGCAATGCCAAAACACTTATTTCACATTTATTGTTCTCTGGCGTGTTTTACTGTCTTTAGACATACATATATTATGATCCCTGCATGCGGTGTCTCATTTCCAATGCGTCCGTCGTCGCCGTTGCCGTTGGCGTCCGTTTCTGTTATATGGCATACATCACACTATACAATGCAATTCATGGAATAAGTTCTTGGCAACAATCTAATAACGTTACACGGCATGACGGATTCATATCATACTCCTACTCCTGCGCTATGCTATTCCCGGAGCCGCAATAAGCAGAATTCGATCCGAGGGCGGGTGCGCTTCTGTTATACTCTTTGCAAAAGTTTCAGGTTCAAGAACAAGTGCATAAGTTCCACAAGAGTGGGTTTTTTGGCATCGTTTCCAGTTTCACAGTCTGTCTCTGTAGTAGTCTGCACCAGTAGTCGGCTCCGTGAAGGAAATAAAGCAATGAACTCTTGAAGTGATGTTTGTCAAACACTTTAACGGAAATTACACTCGAAAGCAGCCATTGAACTTGAGTACCGTTTAGGAACTTATTTTTTAATCTGATTAGGCGACATATATACGCCTGTACTTTGAGACTTCTTTCATATAAGTAGCTTAACGCTGTCTTCGACTCTTATTAGAGCATAACGCACGACTTAATTTTTGACATTATCATCAGTTCAGAGTTTTTTCGCCAACCTTAATCCGGTGAATGAATGGGAAGTGTAATTCCAAATAATTTAGGGTACCTTACCCACTTACTTTATATATATGCGTCTAATTAAAACTTCGGTGAGATGTGCTGCTTTCGCTACGATGCGGCATGCGTTCCCATCTTAGGGTTTCTATTTAAATTTGTATATCTGGTACGTGACTATTGACCCGTATCTCGTATCAGGTTCCCCCTAACAAATGTATTGCTCAATTCGATTGTGGCTTACTGGACCAGGGAGAGAGTGTGGCATTGGTTTCATTGGGAAACATCTGCGCAAATGGTTTCTATAACCCTCGACATGATTGTCGTCGATTCAGCGGAACGTAACGCAAACTAAGGGTGCGTTTGTGCTGTAATTTCCTGTCTACGGTCTATATTTGGGCAACCTAAAAACCCATCTGAAAAATTCACTCCGCACTTGATTGTACGAGTATACAAATGGCGTTGGCGTATCGAGTGGTTTCTCCTTCGGCTAGATGTACATGTGTAACAATTGCGGCAGGTGCTTCCACCGGTCGAGGTACCATTTAATTGAAGGATATAATTGCATGGGTATATTGGTCGGAGGGAAGTTAATGATTCTTTGCAGTTCCATTGTGAAACACAGTGTTTGAAAATCTGCTTTAGAATTCAATTTGTGTGTGCGGTGAACCAGAGTGCATTGTTCTATTTGACAATAGGAGCCGATTGAATGGAAAAAGGTCGCTCCAGGAGCGCCAGCTGAATAATAAAATACTGATGTCATTTAACAAGTGTTCCAGCGAGTTTTGGAATTAACTAAACGTAACAATGACAAGAGTAAAACTATTTGTTGAATCCATTCAACATCATTTGTATTGCGCGTCTGTTTCCATTGAAACTTGTGAATTTTAATTAGTTTTAAAATGAAAATCAACACTCCTCGTTCCTGGTGGTTGGTTTAAAACAGAAATTGAATAATAGCTGTAGGTATTATATTTAAAAAGAAGAGTTGTAGGTATATTTAGCAATCGCTCAATTTTATAAAGAAAAAAAAAACACTCAATAAAACACTCTCGGAAGGAATTAACACACGATTTGCAACAACTTTCTCCGTAAAATGAAGATCTGTCAATAAGATAAAATATAACATCTCTGTTATTGGATAAACAGAGCTGTATGTGAGGTATGACAGGAAGTGGTAATTACGTACAGTACGCTACAGCGTTTTAGAAATGTCGCTGTTGAGATGGCATATTGGTATGCACTTATCGTGCTGTAAAAAAAATATATGTTTGTTTACATACATGTTCAATTATTGTTCACGTTTCTGAATCCGCTCGTTTCTGAGCATTTTCCTCAATTTCGTAAAATGTAATGACATTTTATAATAATAGATGTCTAAATGAGTTGTGTAATCAATTTCTGAAGTTGGCAAAATTGGGTTTGTTCGTCAACTTTGAGAATAGAAAAATTTTAAAATGCCAAACCTCAAAAATTTATAGAGAAATCTCTCAATATCAAGAGAAGTACCTGACCGGTTTTCTTACAAAAAGCTTAAGAAGTGTTATTTTAACATTTGAAAAAGTTCTCTTTAAAAGCAGCAGCTACAAAATAAGTTGGAATTGCATTTTTTATAAGCTAAATGCCTAAACTTACCATTTTGAATGCGCTGATATGTTTTGAGGGAATATTCAATTACAACTTCTTCCTCCGACATCTTTGAAGACAACAACAATGAGAGAAGTTTTACTTGTCAAACTTTTGAGCTGTCACTTAGTTGTCAGTTTGAATTTTTAATTTTTATTAATCGAAATTCGGCGACTAGAAAATTACGTGAAAATAAAGAGGGAAAATGGTTTTCTCTCTCTTTTTTTTTTTTAACTTTCTCCATTACGTAGTAAGAGAAAGATATTGGTTTCGTACAAAATTTCGAACTCGAGATTTTAATCAATTCTGATATTACGATGATAGAGGAACTCAAAAAAGTGGGTCACAAAATTCTGTCCGGTCTGTCCGTCTGTCCGTCCTTCCACAGGCCTACAGCCTAAACTGCTTCCCGGATTACGTTCAAACCTCGGATTTGGAGTTTTTGGGCTTACAGCTCGGGAGGTGTTTTTTTTTTTCAAGGCAACTTCAATATTAATGGTACTTCCCATATAAAATTTTCTTACCAGTTTGATTTGATCGAAAACGGCTCTAACGATTTCAATCAAAATTGGTGTTTAAGCTTAAGTAGGTGAGGTTACCAGGACTGCGTACCCAGTTTTTGGCTAAAAATTCGAACAACGGTACTTTTGAAATTTCGACATATCTCGAAAACGCTCTATACAATTGTAACAAAAAATAAATTCTAAGGTAATGTGGTCATTTATAACTTAATAGCAAACTCAGTTTTTCTCTATATTGTCGTACAATGGATTTTTGAAAAAAGGAATTTTTTAACATTTAGTTTTTTTCAGTTTATCGGAAAACGGCTCTAACAATTTCAACCAAAAGATTTTGACCAATATACATAAAAGATAATATAAGTATTATTAATAAGATCCCGTACTTTCTTGTTCTCAAAAAATTCGAAGATGTGAGTTTTTTTAAATTATTTATCAAAAAATACTACAGAAATCACGATCTATGTATTTTCACATAAATATCTACGGTATATTTTTGTAATAGGCTTAATGCCCCATATCTTGTGAGTTGTAAGACCTTATAAAATAGTACAGTAGCCGCTTATAGCCCTTGCGACAATTGCCTGTTACTGAGAGCTTAAACTTTTAAAAACTTATGTTGTTATTTTATATAACTGCCATTAGAGATAGATATCCAATTTGTTATTTTCTTTAATCTAGTATCGAGAAAGTTTCGTTCGACCCAGTCGTGCACTTTATTTTTAATGTGTTGTGAATAAGTGATTTTTCTGTAATATGGCGCAGGTGCTGTAAGGGCATTATGGCGCACCCGCGCCTTATGAAGTTTTCATGTAAATTATAGTTTCATACCGATGTCCTTCGTCTCTTCCTGTTTTTTTTGTGTTATGTTTTGCAAAGTTATATTTTGTTATGCATACTATATAATTCTCTAGAAAATCTTGAGATCCAGTTAGCCAACGAGTCGGGTGTGGTCGAAGATTTTGGGGAGAACATTTGCGCTAAATGTGGTGAAGATTACACCACTAAAACCAAAAGGGACGAGGGGATGCAGCGTGTCCTTTGTGGACAGTGGTCCCACGACTCCTGCGCTGTTTTCAGAAACCCCTGCGATGGATGTGGGCGTTTAAATAAAAAATTAAAAGCTAGTCGCCATATTGCCCGCATGTAGGGCAATATGGTTTTTTTATAAACTATTTTTAAATTAATTTATTTTTAGTTAATGAATTTGATTTATTATTTGTATTTAATATATTTATGTTACTGTTTTGTCTAGTTTATTAAAAAAAATTAAAATTATTAAAAAATGTTGTTCATCGAAATTTCGGATTGCAATTTTGTGCGCCATAATGCCCGAAGTTACCCTATGAGATGAATATCCAAAAGAGGATTTTGTTTTCTTTTGTCTAGTATCGAGAAAGTTTCGTTCGACCCAGTCGTGCACTTTATTTATTTTCTCAGTAGGTACGGTGTCGCATTCGTACAGTTAGAGCGAAGCTATTATCTATATATATAAAAGGCAATGAAGTCCGTGTGTGCGCGCATAACTCGATAACGGATTGTTGGATTTCAAGGATTTTGAGCTTGATGGTTTCGATTGGACCCAAGGAAGGCTACTTTATGTCTCGAAAACTAAACTTTGACAGGATGATATAGGGGATGAAAGTTTGTGTGGGATTCGGCGATTCCAAAACAAATTTGATCATGCTGGAAGTGAGAAGGTCAAACGTTTCACGTCGCAGAAAATCAGGACGAACAGTCAGATCGGACTATTAACAATCGAGAGAATATGTCGGAAGAATATCATGCAGTCATCCATACTGGAGACATTCGTCATCAGCATAGCGTTCCATGTTTCTTACATGGTCAATTGTATGTGGCGTGCTCACGTGTCGGTAAACATCTCGCTTTGTACGTGTACGCTGTACGCACATGTAAATGGAACGAAAAATGCTATGTGCCATAAAGCCCTTCAGTGAAAAAGCGGTAGGTTGGCCGACAAGTAAATCGCTGCGGTTATTGCAATTGTATTTATTTTAATATAAATTTTGAATAAAGAATTTAAATTGACCGGAAGCGAAAGCTCGAAATTATTAATTTCATTAACTAAATTAACCAATTTTTGCGGAACGAAGTTCCGGGCCAGCTAGTACTACTATATATAAAGATTCCTACTCGTTTTCAATATACCAATAAATATATACGCACTCCTTACATCAACGTAAAGCATACACATAAAAATCAAGTCTATCATTTAAATATATGTATATATTTATGCTTTGTGTACAGTTTGATAAGCACTTTTGTCCCACGTCCAGACAGCAGTCTCGTTTCAACATATTATCAAGACAAATACATATTTGCATATTTGCTAATTGGCAGATTGTATAGGGGTAAACGGTCGCGTTATTATGCGAAATGATTAACATCATCAATACATGAAGCATGAAGTATTAAAGATGAGGAAATATAAACGCAAACGAAAACTCAAATCAAATTCAATTTATAATTGGTAGAATCTTTCACTGGAATCCACGAGATCTTTGATTCATCTTTCCGTAGAAGAAATTCGAGGAAAATAAAAAACACTTAACGTACCGAGTAAGTTTATCATAACAGAACCGGTTTCTTATTTGTATTTGCTTTATAATATTGATCGATTGGATTTGCGGTCTTTTTTTTTAATAGACAACAGCGCCAAGCGACATTGATTTCTACTATATTCATTATTCACGTTGGATTGATGCTTGAACAGACCTAATGAAACGTTTAAATATATCGCAATAAATGGTGAATGCATGAAATTCTGTGTGACATTGAAATTATGGTGGAATATTTGACTTGGGGTACTGTTACTTTGCGGCACACGATTTTCAAGCAGTGATCTTGTATATATATATCATATAGCCTTGGATCTTGTTCTATCCGCCTACATCTGGCTGTCTTCAAGAAAGATTTGTACTTTAAATGACAGGTACTGTTTTTTATTTATCACAGAAGACTCTTCTATGTGATGCCGATCAAATATGAAAGAAAACTTCGTCAAGGCACGTATACGCGAAGGTTACCCATTTTAACATACAAGTTGTGTTTTTTACTGCATTTGCCCTTGGAAATTCAAAGAATTGTTGTCATAAAACAAACTTTGCAATCTAACCAACAAAAGGTTACTGCCAAGAGCAATGAACTTGCTATAAAGTTGCAACAACATTTTAGTATTTTTTTTTAAATATAGGTATTCTTGGTGTTAGCGTTTGTAATTTTGATTACATAGCATAGCTATAGCGTTGGTTTGTTGCCCTAATGCAAAATTGTTCTCTATTTAACTTGTTTAAGAGTAAATATTGAAAGGTCATCTTGGTTGGTTTTATCGAAGCCCAGTTGTGATCGTTCAAGGGCATGTGGAAAGTGTTCTTTCTTGTTTACTGTACCATCGTTGCTTTTGCTAGGTTGGTGATGAATTCAGCTATACTTATGACTATTTTTGGTTAATGTTAAGCCTTCTCGGCATCAAATCACCGAGAATCTCCTCTAAATCAGTATATATGAACTAAATCATCGGTATTATGCATGACAGTTATTGGGAGATACGATTTTGCCCAGGTGCGATTAAGTTTTAAGTTCCTGCAGTACCTGCAGTCTTTCGATTATATTTTCAATACTTTTTCGGAATACAGGCAAAATGGTGGCAATCGTGCGAAAAGCTTTATGGACCACTAGTCGTCATGCTAACTTACTTACTTAGGTGGCACTTAAGGTGGCCTTTGCTAACGTCCATGCTTGTGCCCCAAAAAAATCACGATTGTGATGATGAGGGTCTGATATAGAGTCTGCTTAGTGTTTCTCGACAAGGTCTTACTAATCAACTGCCTTCTTGGGCCAAACGATTAATAAGTGTAATTATTCGCTTGATTTATGCTGTGATTTCCTTTTCACTACTCCTCATAGTAACTAAAAATATTGGCACAAGGCTCATGTGTTACTCCCATCTAAAAATCAATGTTTAAACGAAGGTCACACTTTCCTCATTCAATCGGAATTCGTAACTTCCACCAAGGAAACTTTGACACTCCTCCTCTAGCAAGCTGAAACCAAAAAGACCCAGAAACGTTCGCCAAAGAACAAGAGCTAGCCACATACTTACCCAAGTGTCTGAAGGTATAATAAAATTCCTTGAAGAACGCCCAGGTTAACACTCCAATGAACGTTCTCAAGTAAAGACGCCGCCAATTTACAACCACATTTCCGCCTTAGAGACAGAGATTATTCAAACAGTAAAAAACACTCTGCGGGACTCTGACGGTGATATCAGATTTCTTCGCTCGTTTTAGTGCAAAAACTGCAAATATTTGAAAAATGAAACATAATCCATCCGTCTGTATGCGCCAGTCACATAGATATTTTTATTCTCTACAAACGGTCTGTGTTTGTGTTCATTTGTGCGGTTTTCGTGTTGCCTGTTGCCTCCCAATCCCAATTCAAACTGACCACTGCCTATCCACCGCTATAATGATAATAAATGCGGTTTTACTTAGAGAGCAAAGACACAAAAAAAAAACCCAACGGCACGATACAAAGCAACACAACAAACAATAAAAATATGTACAAGAATTGGCAACATTTCGACCTGTTGAATCACTGCAAAAATCCGCTTAAACCAGGCACTCGACGACAAGAATGAAGCCACCGACAAAGCTACCGAGAAAGGAAACCTCAAAAATACACAACATATTCGCATGGCTTTACCCTTACCTATTCAAAACTCACCACACTCAACTGCAGAATGTGTAAAGAAGTAGGTCTAGGTATAGCATTTAGAGGGAGCGGAGCGCCCCCGTCCCCCACCCCACCGAAACAGTCATCCGACAACCAAGTGTGACAACCTTTACGAGCGCCAAATCATTCCAAACAAACGATTTGCATAACACAGATACCTACGTTCAGATATTTGAAAGATACAAAAAATAGATATACCCATTCTCAAATCGGATTATAACACGTGCAATTACGGTTAATTACAGGCAGGCAAAGTAGTTCTACCTGTTTCAGGATGAAATTCAAATGCAAACGCCATCATGCACACATATGAATTCTATGAAAACCTGTGTGCGTGCGATGAAAACTGACCTGACCCTCTAAGCAAAGAATATAAAACTTATCCACTTCACTCCCAGTCCCAGTCACATCCCAGGTACCCTTTTCTGTCCCCTCTGTGTGTTGATGGATGCAGACTTACCTGTTCTTCCTTTTGTGAAATTTGTTATCCTAATATTCCCCGGCTGTTGTTGTTGTTGTTTTCTTTTGATTATAAATTTGTTCCTCCTTCACCGTTGTTGATGGTGGCGATGCTTTTCACCTTGCATCAATTTGATTCAATACAGGTTTTCGATGTTCGACGATGAGTAATCCACAAGAATAAAAAAACAAAAAAATGAAGGAAACATGGATGGGATGGGATGCTGACGAGGATTTGTTTCGTTTAAATACACAACACACAAAGAGAAATTCCAAACGCTTTAGATAATAATTTAACTTTTATCTGTTGGACTGTAGAATATTAGTAGAACGCTCAGAAACTTGTTTAGATACACTTGCACTTGCCACACTTCTTTCTCTTCTGCAGCATTAAATATTTATTTTACTATTTCTTCTTTTTTTTTATTACAGAAAAAGATACTAAATTTCCATAGATACAACTTGTTTGCAATTTGAGACGGCGGGGAAAACACACAAAGTAGATAGATACTAAACACTCACACTCGCGTTAGTAGGCAAACAAAAATGCGGTTAGTGATTGAATTTAAAACACTAAATAGTAAAGCAGAAGCACAATAGAGTAGGTGAGCTATAGAACAAACACACAAAAAAAGAAGAATTACAATTTTTTAACGGACGTTTGGTGTTTGGTTACGCGTCCGCTAAATTATCTAGAGACGTCCAACAACTCGGATAGCACGACTGAAACTACTTTAAAAACTTGTTTTCAAAATAAGCGTTTGAATCGAATTCAATCGGTTTAACGCACACAATTGCACCTTGCAAGCGCATACAAACTTCATCCAAAAACACACACACTCGTCCAGAGGGAATAACTCGAATGGACGCTTGTAGAGACACACACACAGGAAACAGCAGCCAAACTAGAGAACAGCGAACCAGACAGGTAGTTTTTCGTATCGAAACACACACCACGAAGACGATTTGGTGCCAACTTTTACGTTCAACACCAAGGCAAAACACGCGGCTCACAATAATAGAGCCGGCGAATGAATTCTGTTGCATGGCGTGGTGAAAAGTGGCTGTTCGATGTGGTGAGATACATTTCAAATAAATGTTCACTGCACTTAGTCAGAGAATTGGCATGTTGCAGAGAGAAAACGGTTCAAAATGTTTGAATTCGGTTTAGCGTATACGATTTGTAGCATTCTCAGTTTGCAGTTAGTAGCGCCATTTAGGAAATGCAGCCCAAGTCCAACCCCCTTCCCCACCGACTGTCTTGCTCTTAGCTATAGCTATTTAAAACTGTTCAGTTTCGGTGTGAATGAGTTGCCAAATGCATTTGGTTTTATAAGTGAATAATGGGAATTCATATCGTGGAATGCGGGAATACAACAGTGCAGTGGCGTGTGATGAATGGGTGCCATTGTGAGATTGACAGATACAGCGTTTTCAGTTTCGCTCCTTTGACTAGCGTATTTCGTTTGACATCGTTTCGTTTTTATATAATATTGCTAGGTATATATCAGTCAAAAAATGTTGTGGTTTCCTTTTGAATCGGACGGAAGATGAATCGGTGGTTTTATCATTAGGCTGAGTGAGTTTTGTTCAGGAAATGACAGTGCTCCCGATTAAGAGGAATTTTTATGGCGCCTTGCCAAATGACTTTGAAGCTGGTACTGCATCAATTTGCAATGCATGAATGAAATCTATCCATAGGAAGGCACACAAGGAAACGAAACGACCGAAAGGCAGACAAAATTGGTCTGTTCACATTAATGTACGAACTAGTATTTAGAAGGGCATTGACTTTTTAGTGACACTTATTAGCGCTGATATTGATTTCACAAGGCACTGTTTTGTGCATCGTCATGGGTGACATAAACCTTCTCCATTTTCGAACCAGCACCGTAAAGTGGTGTTCGCTAGATACCTGGGGATCTTCAACAAAAGCGATATTACCATCTTCATTGACAGTCTGGCAGCTATTAAAGCAGTTTCTGCCAATGAAATAAAATCCAAACAAATCCAAAGCTCAAAAGGTTCTTTGCTCGCAGCACACAACAAATCTCTGCTGGGTCCCTGGACACAGACAAAACCGGCAATTAGAGGGCGGGTGAGCTGGCGAGAAATGTGTCCGTAATGGGTCTTGATAGAGCACTTCAATTGATCAAGCCACCACATTGCAGTCTTAGAGAGCGAGTGGAGAACAAAATTCGAATGAAAACCAACAACAGGTGGAAATAAGCCACGACTTGTGAAGTATCACGAAAGCTTTGGCCGGAATGTAACAGAGGTCGGACTAACAAACTTCTACAGTTGAATAGGTCATCGCTATCTAAGTTAGTGGGAGCTCTGACTGTTCATAACTTCCTAAGAAACCAATTAATGAAACTAATCTCAAGGATGACTATACATATGTAGAGGCTGCGAAGACGAGGAGGTAAATGAGGACACAGCTCACTTCCTTTGTCATTGCCCGAGTCTCTGTCGCTTGAGGAACACAACACTTGGAAGTTATTACTTCCATGGCGTAAATGAACTTTATTCTGATGTCTCTCTGTCTGTAACCACGAATGGACGACGATGGAGACCAACGATGGAACACCAACGGTTAACCCCAAATAAAGGACATCACAATTGATGCATGAGGACCTATAAGTGAGGTTTTGTAGGGCTCACCCTGCTCTACCTACACCTTTACCTAACCTAACCAAACCTAACCTCAAAATGGTGTCCATTTGTCGAGCCTGTACGAACCCAAGTCATTTTTAATCTTGGCGGAGTTTTTTGTAAGAACCTTCGATATAACTTCAACCAATATTAACCAAATTGCTTTAGCCATGGAACAGAATCATAAAAACTAAGATTGTGGGACAAGTTCTTAAGAATTCTTCCAATTGACTGCCTAAGGACTCTATACCGGGGCCAAGTCTTTGTCTCTATAAATGCGGACCCGATAATAATGTCTATATAAGCTCGGCCTGAAATCGAGTGTGATTGCTGACATTCTATATGACACTCTTATCGTGCGGTCAAACTTTCAACGCGTGTTTAGTCACAGTTGTATAGCTTTGCTTAATAAGGCTGTAATCTTCAAAGTTCGATCTAATTAAGGAGAAAGTATATTTAGCGCTTAAATTTCATCTGCTTGTATAAAATGGATCAAGTAGGTTAGGTCAGTCATTTAAGTCCGTAGGAGATTAATGTTCAACAGCACCAATAGCTCAAAAAACTATTTCTCCCAAAAGTACTACCTACTTTCAAACAAACCGTAAATGTAACCAGGTTAAAAATCCAATAAATGCGACTCACTTAAGCTGCTTAGACGGATTTATGGTCAGACCAAACGCCGAACTGTAGCTGATGTTCCCGGCTATGACAAATCAAAAAAAAAGCTTCTGTTTTTCAGCGCTTTCCCGTGTCTTACGCGTTTTTGTTTGTTAACTCTAACATAATTATCAGTGCATTGTTTTGTTAACGAGGCTATTTTCTATTCACGCATCCACCTATGATGCGTCACATGTGAATTCACCCCTCGAGATGCCTTCTGAAATGCCATCGCATAAGGAAATAATAAACAGGATGCTCGTGCATTGTAAACAACTCAACACTGACACTGATGCTGTCATAGAAGAAGTGGAATTAAAACAAACCAGCAAAGTGCACATACACACACACACACACACACACATAATGCAATTCTACTCCCAACTTTTTGTGAATATAACATCATGTACTTGCCTTGTTCTTGGCAAAGGACACTTTCTGTGATATTGGCGCTGATGAGATTCCAAAGATATCGATTTGATAAACAAGACATTTGGCCTGTTCTCAAGTCCATACCCCCAGATGTCTGAGGTTTTCAAGTGTATTCCCTTCTTAGCTCAAGAAGAACATCGCACGTATCATCGCATCCGAATGTCAGACATATTATATGCAGGCTCTTGAGAGATTGAGTGCCAGAGTGTGTCGTACCTGCAAAAGTACACTCATTCTTCTTCTTCGGTAGAAGATCTCTCCATTGTAATAGTTTGTCTTGTGGTTATGTCTGTGGGAGGATGCGATATCGATGTCGAGGACAAGATAATCTCTTAGAGGAAACTGATTTTTTCCTGCGACTTTAAAAATGGTTTGGTTGTCCCTTTCGCAGGAAAAAAAAGCGCATTCCCTCGCAGGAGGTTGGGGACTCTGCTGTATAGAGATAACACAATTCACGACAAGCGGCATGAAAATAATTGCCTGGGGCTCCAGTGTCAAGGTTTTCCTTTTAATGTGTAAACAAACAAACTGTCAGATACACACGGACGTTGGCTGCGGATGCATTTACTTTTCCAGAAAAATGTAAGCCTGTTGGCAAATATGCACTCGGTAAAACCTTTTTTGTTTTGTTGTTTGTTGTCGTCTTTTTTATCATCATTAGAAAGGTTACTGGTTAAACAGCTTATAAGGCGTGGGGTCTCCATGACAAGAAAAAACAAGACAGCTGGAAAGTGTTAAATTTTTATTTACTTTAATGGGTTATCTTGTTATGTTTCAAGATAACTCGCAATACTTTATTCGGTCTAAGAGAACTGTTGAGAGAAGATCTCGAACTTTCGACAAAAAATTGTAACTCCAAGAAAAGTAAGCAAAATTATGTGTACCGCAGTTCAATTTTATTTTTTTAAAACATTCCTGCAATCGTAATAAATGTTAATCCAATACTTATTATATGTAATCTCCATTTATTTTAATATTCTCAAGTACAAATTTTTGTCAAAGGTTTCCCACGAGTCTTTTTCCTAACCGCAATCAAAAGAAACAAAAAAGCTCGTGGAATGCGGCTTGACAGCTTGCCATTCTGCCACTTCAGACATTACCAGATCCGTCGCAACAAGGTCAAAATGTTTAGTTACATATTATAATTTAAAACGTTCTTTCATACCTCTAAAAGATTTCGTTTTATTAACGCTTTCTTTTAACTCAAAAATACGCAATTTTTATAAAAATGCTTTCAAATTCAGACGAAATTCCATCAACTAAATAAATATAATACAAGATAAGTGCACCACCTGAGCCAAAGCCAAAAGTACCCATACAGTTCACTTAATCTCCCATATAGGCACTATTCATACATATGACTGTCGACTGTGGATGCTGGTTGCTGGTGATATGGTCACTGCAGTTGAATTAATTTAAATTGTTCCACGAATAACTATAGGTAGGTAGGTACTCAAACTCTATCCCCATTTGCGACTGGTTGCGATAGCCACATTTTTAGGCCACTTGTGCCATGGCCATGGCTTGCTTTTATATTTTGAGGGCAAGGGGGGGGGGGATACTATATAGAAACTCATATTTGCGGAATACAATGGAGCAGCGCACTAAGCTGCTGGGGAATGGAATCTCAATTCCCACAACTAATTAATTTTAAGGACGGATTTTCGTGGATCCAACCGAATCTGTGTGCGATGAAACATAATCGGAATGAATTATATATGATGTTGCTTATGGAAACGCGATAAGTCTGCAATGTGATTTTGAAAAGCTTCATTTGTTGAAAAAAATCAAAACTTTCAGGTCTATATGTGTGGTGGGGAGGGACGAGGTTCCGTTGAAATTCCATTGTTTTTTAGTTTAGAAATTTACAAACAGATTCAATTATGAATAGTTTTTCATTTTATTCGTGATCCTATAAAGCGCCAAATCTGCTCATGTAATAAATTTGGAATAGATCCAACGTTACAGTGCACGTTAATAGCAAGAAAAACCATTGACCTCCTGAATATCTGGCTTGACTGACAGCATTTCCATACAAATAAAGCGTTTACATGGAAAATATCAGCAAACATACAACACTAACATTGTCGCACAAATTGCAATACCTCAATTTCAATCTGAGCATCAGCAAGTCATAAGTGGTGAATATGCGATTGTAGATATTCAAAATAATGTTTTTTTTATGGTCTCTTTACGATCCCAACTTTTTGCATTCACTACTGACTGAGTGACTGAGCCACATAAAATGCGACCACGACCAGCCCAAAACACTGTTATTCACAGCAACAAACTCACACCACAAAGCTCATCTCAGACCAAATTCATGCTGGAAAAAATGAATTCTTGCCAACATTGTGTCTGTTACCAAAACCGCTAAAATGAATTTTAATTCGCCAAAAAAGCTACGCTCCGATCTCAGTCATCATACCATACCAATGATCATAGCCGTAGTCTGTCTCTGTAGCTACATTCCAGAACTGCTTTGTCGCTGTGTATCTTTAGCGGAGCCCCAGGCCTCACATTGAACCAATGCGACGTATACAGTAAGGCTTGTCTATTTGATGTGAAAATATTTTCATATTTGTGTTGGGAATTAACAAGTTTTACACGCGTGTCTTTTGGGGGCTTTTGATTTGCTTTTCTCGCTCTTGGTTTGATCTTTTTGCCAGCAGAGTGTCGATATCGACTTCTATGTATGCCAGCTCCGAATGAAAAATATATATCCACATTGACATACATTTGCTTCGTCTTTTTGACTCGTGTAAATTCCATCAGCGATCATAATGTTTTGGCTATTAGGAAGTTTAGGTCAGGCTAAAGACATTCTTGTGTGCATTGGGTTGGAAGGGAAATTGATTTGTTGTTCATAGAAAAAAGAGGTGTGGCCAGGGGCGAACAATGAAATTGCACTCTGTTGTGCGCAGTGCGATATGGAATGTCACATGGAGCAATTAATATTGGAATTGGTATTGCCGCGATCGGCGATTGTTTAGTTGTAAAGACAATCACTTTTTCTAATTGGCGTTTCTCCCCATTTATTGAGGTTATGGAAATACTTGTAAGTTGTTTGTAACCATAATGGTGACGTGCCGTTTGGTTCTGTAAAAAGTTAGCTTGGTTTGGTAAGAGTGTGCATTATATGTAAATAACTGGACCTATAAAATAAGTAGATGAATAGACTTGATTTGAACTTTGTGAAGTTTTTAGTAAAATGTCTGTTCAATATATAAGTAAACTTAGCAGTACTATATTTCTCTATTGGATATTATAGCGAAAATTTTCAATAGTTGAACATTATCCCCTCAGAAAAGGGGAAATTTAATCATATATGTAGTCAAAAAAATGTTAAGCACTTCGATGACATAAGCCCGACAATAAGACCACAACGATCTTCGAACTCCAACGGAGCCTAGCACGGACTCTTCATGAGTAAGCACTCGGGTCTATCAAATAACTTTCAGTGATTCACCTTAAAGACGGGTAACACATTATCTGTTTGACAGTGGAAATAAAACTGCTGAGAGAGGAGTTCGACAGATTCAAGATTTTAAAAGACATTATCACTTCTTAGGAGTTTTCGGCAGTAACAATGAAACGAAAAAGCAAAAGGAAACGAGAAGGAATAGCCTACGTGGTGATAACAAGGTATCTCCGCCTGAATGAGTTCGAAGTAGCAGCATCCTAACATTATAGAACATGGTGCCAAAGTTATTGACGTTCTATAAGAAGTCAGAAATTCTCTAAGTTCTAAGATATTGCCGAGATTTATGGAAAGGAAAATCATTCCTTAACCAATTGCTCAGTTACTCGTTTCTGCCACGTGCCATTAGTTAAATGGGTCGATGCTCATATGGAATAAAAGTCATTCTATGTGTGTGTGTTATTAAGCAGAGACAATACTGAGACCCCCAACTCCACCCGATTTTCCGTTACTTGCCCTCAAGATATATTACCATGGGGTTGTGAAGTTTTTGTTTGCGCTAGTATTGATATTGACATATAGAAATTCGTATTGCCTCTGGTCAAGAAACATAAAAAATTCCGGTTCGCCAACACACTCTCAAAAAAGAGCACAACTTCCGCTGCTTCCGGTGTGGGCAGAGTTGCTGGCAGCGTTCGTAGATTATTATCCGTTAAATTTGAAATTATTCGTTACTTGTGGATAGTAATTTTTTTGGGAATAAGTGTACTTTTGCTTAAAATATTTATGAAATATCAACATTACGCGTGTTTTTTTGAGCTTCGATCTCAGCAAAGCAAAACAAAGTAGGATTTCCAGCACACAATTACTAAAACTACATTCCACTTGACACTTCGAGACTCGTAATATGTAGTTGTTGTAATTAGGGTACTGATAATCCTACTTTACCTTGCTTTGCTGAGATCTAAGCTCAAAAGTTATCTTAAATAATTCCACCAAATTCGAAAAAGCTAAGACTTTGTCTTAACATTTTTAAAATTACCAATAAGAAGTTGTTAACAAGTAGAGTTCGTTCGTAAAAGAACAGGCTTGGTCAGCATTAACAACTCAGGGAACAAAGCTAATGAGTGAACTTGAATTCATTAGCCGTGTTTTTTTTAGCTTCGATCTCAGCAAAGCAAAGTAGGATTTTCAGCACAAATTACAACAACTACTTGACACTTCGAGACTCGCAATAGCTGTTGTAATTGAGTGCTAAAAATCTTACTTTGCTTTGCTTTGCTGAGATCGAAGTTCAAAAAAACACGGCTATTGTAAAACGTAGTAGCGAAAACAACAACAATAGTTCACTTGGTTTACGGTTTATTTCTCCAACAAAAAAAATATATATTTCACTTTGCTAACTAATGTCGTTTTCCATTGGTTTCACTCGGGGATCCACTCATTCTGTAGTCCAATGGAACAAGAAAACTGCTTCTGGTTGAATCCACAAGAGTATTGGTGAAATGCCAAAAAATCTACGGTAGCCGTCAGTTGACTCGTATAAAGTACACAAACTACACTTGTGTGAGTGCTTCTTGAGTGGATTCTGATTTCAAATCCAGAAGCGAAATTCTCTCCTCAGAATCACCAGAAGAGTATTTTTTGTGCCAATGGAACGGTTTCAGAAGTAATTTTTTCGATTCTGGACTCTCCCGGACGCTACTTTTTGCCCAATGGAAAACGACATAATTTCCAATAATTTGCATTCCAATAATCTGCAATGAGCGAAAGAAAAGGAATTCTTATGATAGTCTTATTTTGAAATCTCCATTTTAAAATATCTATTGATGCCTAACGGAATTCTTCTTTTTATGGGAAACATTTGCGGCTCTCCCATTGCTGAAGCTATATTGCTTGACATTATTCACAAAGCTGGCAAAGAAAAGGAATGGCATATGGGTGATTCTCCAGACAAAGGGCAACTAACGTGATGAGCAAACAAGGCTTGAAATATTCAAATCATGCGCGACAAATAAAACCTTAATACTTCAATGAGTACGACTACATTTTGGAATGGATGAGGATAATATGAAACATTTGAGGCGACAAGCGCCAAACAATTCAAAAGCCAAATTGCTAATGCTGGGTGACTTTTGATTGGATACAGCAAACCGGATCATCCTCCGTAATACGTAAGAGACAGCCTTACTTCCTCGCATTTTTTTTAATTACTTGTACTTCATTGTGCAGTCAGTTGGAGAAGCTGCATTCGAAAAGGTCTTCGAACAGTGCCAGGTGGCTTGCGAGGCATTCTTCAAAGAAGCCGTTGCTAGAAAGATCTAGGTGGTGCTACAAGGTTCCAGATTAAATAATCAATGTTTTGGTGTTTTTTCTACTTCGATATATATATTTAAATAAGAAAATTTCGATTAAAAAACGCAAGAACCGTTTTGTGATACAACTCTTATATTTCCCCCTATCAACTTAGCCCTCTTTTGGGCAATTAATTAATGTTGTCAACAATTTTACACATTATTCTATCACATTGGTGGCATTGATCGACTTTCAAGTGAAGTGAATTTTTGTGGCCATCCTCGTCCATTTTCATAAACTCGGAAAGCGATTGTTGTTCTTCTTCAAAGTCTGGTAAGGCGGCAAAGGCGTTCTTTACGATCTCTCTAACTTTTTCTAGGTGCTTTTGGAATCTGCTGCATGTTTCTACCCGCTGTCTTTTCTGCATTTCCATCATGACGCGCAATGTTTCACGTGCCTGATGTGGTCGAAATTCGTTGAGCAAATGGTGTATGTGTAGAAAGAGCAAACTGAGATCATCAATCTTTTCCGTCCTCCTTGGACTGTCCGGAAATTGGATAAGCAAATCAATTAAATCCAAAAAATTTACAAACAGTGAGTGGTTGAGCTTCTTTAGTTCCTTCCTTCTGTCAAAGTGCTGTGGTATGAGCCTCTTGAATCCCTGACTTTCAAGAGATCTTACCATTTCCTCATTACTGTATTGCATCCCAAACATCGAATATGTATCGTATATGCTTGGAGGTGGCCTTGGTGCACGATTACGTCGAATGTTTTCTTCTGTGAAAAGGCTGATGTACTGCGTTGGAGGAAGGGGAAGCGACATAACTTGAGATGGTTCCTGGTTTGCCATTTTGACTGGTTTTTGTACTCGTCTATCGAACTCTTGAATGTTTATACTGAAACTGAGATGGTGCGCTTTTATGGTCGTATTGAAAAAATTTAACTAAATACAATTTGGTGCAAGAAATATATTCTCCCAAACTGTGTTGACAGCAAAATTCTGAACAAATTAAATGACAGTCGTCAATACAAAACAAACTCTACTAAGTGCATTCAGCACACTAGTCAGCAAAAAATTATTTTATGTAATGTCATTTTAGATTTGACATTTCTGATTTTGATCCGAGATTTCTGCTACCAAATCGAACATTAAATCCGAATTTTATTAGTACATTTTCACTTGCACTGGAAATCCGTTTCAATTTTATTTTCACACATTCCTAACTACGCATTTTGAAATAATTTAATATTAAAACTAGTTTCAATAAGCGTTGAATAAATAATACATCTAAAAAAGCAATCTTTCAATTATAAGCAAACCGCCAGCAACCAATTATACACCAATTAGAACCAAAAAAAAATTGGATTTTAAACTGATTTGTTTTTAAAATTAGGATTTTCGGATTTCGCTCACAGGTTTTAGATTTTTTGTGCCTAATGGAACATAAAACGAGATTTTTCTTCCTTCGCATTTGTGATAGTGCTTGTTTCAAAAGTCAGCTGTTCTTAAATTGTAATTTATGCTTATAAAAATATTTTTCCCAGACTTGGCTTCTCAATTTGTAATTAAAAACACACTTTAAAGTTTGACAAATGACCAATGTTTTAGTGGTAGTGTGAGTAGGTGTGAATCTCGCTCAGATATCGAGATTCGTAGAATTACTCTGACTGTCAAATAAAGTGATTTTGTTTCCTACCAATGTTTTTACGAAATGCTCGTAGGTACTCACTACAGTATTGTCTCTGCTCACTACTTTTACCCATTCTGTTTCAGGCTATGCATTCTCTTCGCTAAACTCTAGATTGACCGATAGATAACCTCCCTTAAACAAACGCTGAACGCACTCAGCCTTTAGGCTGTCTTTTTGTTCAGAATTTATTGTTATTGATTGAAAGACAACAGAATTGTGTTGCAAACAAACAAGGCCGTAGCTAGGGGGGGGATCACAGGGGTTTGAACCCCCCCCGAAACATTAACAATTGCACTTTCTTAAAACAAGAACAGAGTAAATCTAAACAAAAATGAGCAAATTTGGCCGTTAACCAAAATGCAAGAATGTTCAAATCAAATCAAGCATAGCATTGACTTTTTTCAATTAAAAATACCAAAGCACCGTTACACACTACACAAGAATACCACAAAAATAAAATAAATTCCAAAAGTACTCCGGTACTCCCCAACGACAAATTGTACTCTTATTTTTTTTATTTCGGATCGAACTATTTTGACTTTTCCTTAACATTCCTTTACCTAAAGGCTGGTATGCAGATCGAGTGAAGTGAAATTTTCACTCCTCTCCAAAAAGTGCTGTGAAATAGAGAGTGAAATATTTTGTTGGAGATTTTAGTTGGAGAAATTTATGCAGGGTGACTGAGCTCAAAAGTTTTTTTTGTGTGGCAGTTACTCCAATATTCAACTCTCGCACTTTTATTTTACTAGATAAGAAAACAACTGGAAGAAACAAATTGGAAGCTTCACTTTTTGTGAATCATGTGATGAAGTGAAATGTATTGACTCTTTGGAAGATATTCATCCGTGTTCAACCACAATAACAATAAGTTATTGCTATAAAACCAAATTCTGCAACCAGTATGGACCTACGGGCCAGTTGTGGGTATGACCGCGCCAAACGTATTTCTAAAAAAATTAAGGTGTTTCAAAAATATTAGAAAGATAAATTCATAGTCAATGAATAATTGAGGAAAAAAGCATGTGTTTTAGATCGGCTGAACGGCCCTCCCTATTGTAGAAGCATCTCTTGCGTAGGTACCTACTTGACGCGAATGAGTTTCGATTATTTTCTTCCAGCGAACCTCCAAACACACAATGTTTCGTATTTTTTTCATGACAATTTTAATAGTTTTGAATTTGGCAAATAATGTCTGATTTCTAAAATAAAAAGGACAGTCGTCAAATTTAAATAATTGAAAGTGCATGGAAATTATACCTACATATTTTCAAACATCATCTGCTGGTTTTGCTTGATCAAAACTGGGTAGAAAAATATTCTTGAGGCACCCTGCTCATGGAAAAGATCATCCATTCCACCAAATATTTGTAAACATAACACTATCGCACTATATTCAATGAAAAAACAATTTTATAAGTGCGAAAAACTTTTTATTCTCTTAAGGAAACATCTGAAATTCCAATAAATTTCTAAACCGCATCCTACAACTAATTTTTCACGCTGAAATGTCAAAAAATTAATGCGACGGACAATGAAATAGCTGTGGAGGGATTTTCGTATCGCCACCTACGACTCAGTTTTGGAAGCGCTATTTTCTACTCGAACTGCGTACCGTCTAGTGAAATTTTCATTTGGAAAGTACATTTTGACATTTCGCAGTGAAAAATTTGTATGAAAAATTGGATTTCACTTGAACTGCGTACCAGCCTTAATAAATTGCAAAACAAATTTTTGTTCGTGAATCGATTTTATTACATTCGCTTCGAAACACACTCTTGAAAATCCTGAAAATTCATTTTCTTCCGCCACTATTTAAAAATTTTAAATGAAATGAAACAAGCTGTGTATGAGGTATTAACGAAATATTACTTTTTAATTTAAAAATGTCATTCATGCCTTAATGCATGAAATAAAATATCGTTTAAATGTCCGCTGCGATTATTATGCTACTTATTTCAGTGACTGAATAATAAACAGCAGACTAGAGAGGCTCCACCAAAACAACATGGCCACATCGAAAGATGAAATTTGAAATTGAAGATTATTTTATTTTCCTCAATCGCTTCCACCCTTTAAATTAAAAAGTTATTTTTTAAAGATCATATCCCCCCCCGAAATATTAGTCTGGCTACGGCCTTGCAAACAAAGTTACTGCTCCAAACTTTTTATAATTCGATTTAAGGAAAATAGCAATCCAATGGACTGTACAAACTCTGGTACAGATTTGTTAGCTGCGAAACATACAAACTGTACTGAAATTAAATCTTTCTTTTTAGATGACATTGTCAAGTACTTAGTAAACCAACTTGAAACAAATCAAGCTACTGTAGAACCAGCAGTCATTCAAGAAGATGTAATCGAAGAAAATGATTCCTATTCCGAGGAGCAAGTTCCAAAAAAGGCCATAAAGCGAGGAGCAAATATACCGAAGAGTACTGATTTCTATGATACTGCTATTCCAAGTTTCACGGAAGCGGAATTTCGATACTATTTTCGCATGAGCCGCACTTGCTTCGGTAGTATAATGGATAAATTGTCGAAAAAGGTCAAAATCTTCAATCTAGAGAAGAAACTCCTCTTTTCTATATGGATGCTCAGTACACGAGACAGTTTTTTTGCAGTTAGCACACGCTTTGGCTTGGCAAAAGGTGCAGCATATCAGTATTTTTGTGAAATAATTGACGGGCTAGTTGTGCTATTCAAAGACCATGTCTCATGGCCAGGCGATCTTGAATTTTCACACATTGAGCAGGTATGTGTTAGTCGTGTATCCAAGTGAAATCGAATTTTACTCCCTGCGTTTATAGGGGTTCAAACCTAGGACTGGCGGCTATGTACCTGGAATTATTGGCGCAATAGATGGATGTCACATTCAAATTAAGAAGCCATCGCGCTACTCCATATACTGCAATGAGAGGAAAACGCATTCGATCATTTTACAAGGTAAGTGGATTCATGGACCTAGTTCAACATGTAATGCTGGGGTTTTATTGCGCAGCGGTGTGTGATAACCAAAAGATATTCACGGACGTGTATGTCGGTGCGCCAGGGTGTCTCCATGCAGGACGAGTGTTTCGCAACAGTCCACTGTCCAAAGAAATTGAGAATCTTATACCGGAAGACTACCATATCGTTGGTAACTCAGCCTATCCGCAAATGAAAAACCTAGTGGTGCCCTTCGTAGATGAAGGAATGCTCACAGAAACGCAAGAGCACTTTAACAATTGCTTGCTTAGTGCGTGTGCAACAGTCGAAGAGGCATTTCGACTGCTATTGGCCCGTTTCCGCAGATTGACGTACCTCGATACATCGAAGCCAGAGCTGGCAAACAAAATGGTATGCGCGTGCATCATTCTCCACAACCACATACTGATGACTGACCCAGCGGACGATGTTGACCAACTGATTCGAGATGAATCGCCCGAAGTGTTTCTCAATGCAGACGCCGAGGGCGCTACAGGAGAAAATGCCGACTGTGACGGGCTAATGAAGAGAAACTACTTGCTATCTTTGTTTGATTTTATTTAATAAAAACAGAAACTACATACATACGACATACGAGATGGTATTCCTATCCTAGACGGAATAGTCGTTTTTTCTCTTTGCTCTCGCCATGGCCATTTCCAGTTTGGCGCGTTTAAACTGCAGAAGCTTTTTTTTGATTTTGTTTGATTCTACCAGTTCTTCGAGCATTTTCTCTGAAACAATTGTCCGTCGCTCCTCGAGAGCTAAAATATCTATGGAAAACTTGAGCTTATCGCCGACGTAATTGGGCTTTTCCTTTTTGTGCATTGTTACCTCGAAATCAGGGGGCATATCCTTTGCCGAGGTTTCGAATGTAACAGGTGAGTAATCGTCTTGCTGGTGATTTTCATCGAATTCACCCGGAGACGATAATCTATTTGCCGGACTTTCAACTTTATGAGGAGCAGCAGAAAATACTTGCGCTATTTGAGGTACAAAAATAAGTTGTATATTCTGACCCTGACCTGATTCAGCTATAACCGGTTGTAAGTTAGCAGGCTTCTCCGTTTTTGGTGCGATCGGCCGAAACTTTAGGCTTGACTTAGGTATGGTTAGGTTCTCCGACGGCACAATTGTAATAATTGGCTTTTGGGTTTCCTTCTTTTTCTTTGCGGATTGCTCCTTTCTGCTCATCTTTTCTTCTTTCTCCTTGAGGTTTTCTTCTTTCATTTTTAGAATGAGATCTTTGCGCTTTTGATAGACTTCCTCCTCCGCCTCTGGGCCGTAGATGTCATTCATGAGGTCATGGTAAGGCCAAGTGAGTCGTCGACGCTTGTGATTCACATCCCCATTCTTCGGCGCTTGATCTGTGACGGTTTGAAAGTGGCTTTTCATATTTCGCAGCTTCCTGTCAAGGGAATCCGGACTGAAGCTGTACCCCTTTGCCTTAAGTCGCAGTCGTACATCACTGAATACTGTGCGGCGGCGTATCTGCGGATTCCAGAGCTCGTGTTTTTTCTTCTCGCATTCTCGCAAAAAAGCAACCACAGCCTTGTGCGTCCAAGGTGAATCTTGATCCGCTATTAAAAGTTGACAGATTATTTATCTTTGATATGAAAGTATATTTCATTGCATTACCGTCCGCCCCATCGTCGGCAGCAGGTTGCACTTCTTCTGTTTCGGATGGTGACTCGATTTCTGCTGCTGCTTTCACATTTATCTGCTTTACCAAGACAATAGTCTTTGGTGGAAGTGGGTCGGGATATAGAGATGCCATCGTGGGAGCGTCCTCAATTTCCAACTCTTCTGCAAAAATCTCCATCATTAAATTGTAGTACGGCCATGTAATGGGTTTGCCGGGGTTGACAGCACGATCCCTATTCTGGCATATTGTGGAGAAATGCTTTTTTAAATTGTGGAACTTCTTTTGCAATGTGTTGGCACTAAAATAACATCCCCTAGCCATCATATTTTCACGAATAATTGCAAAAAACTTGTTACGACGATGACGCGGGTCGTGAAGGTCCTTTTTCTTTTTTAAACATTCCTCCAAAAGGTAGCAAATAGTTGTCTGACTCCATGATGATTCTGCCTCTGTTACTTCAGTCACTAAAACCAGAGAACATTTTATGAAAGTTATGTACAATCAGTATTTGGCGGTTGAGATTTACCATTTATTTCCGCACACTCAGCTGCACATTCACAATCATCATCGAAAGTGTACGTAACTACACCGTCTTCGGTGTCCTCGTCCATCTTTTTCTATAAACACCAAATTGCTTAATTGGTGATGAAACGGTAGCACCTTATGCACTTAGCCAAAAGCTAGATATTTATTATTTATGATTAGAATTTACAGAACTGGGAAAGTTGGGGACTTTGCGATGACACTCGTACTTCAAAAAACGAAAATAAAATGGCTGCGTTCTTTTTCGTTGTGGAAGCGCTCTGGAAAATCAATTCAGCGGTGGATGAGTTCAAGCGAAGATTGGAACACTGCAGCTCCATTCAGCACTGAAACATATAAGGTAGGTAAACCTACCAAACATTTTTAGACAACAAAAAACGCTTTTTTAAAAATTTTGTTTAACCATTAACACAGTTATCTATGTGCCGTGTGTAGGAAATACCTCAAAGTTAGACCCGCGAAATGGTTACCGTCGCCAGGTATACATTTCAGTTCCTCGTTACTTATAACTTATTTGACATTTTGGGGTGTACAACTTATCTTAATTTTGTTAATAAAATTAAATTTAAAGAAAAATAGGTACTTTGCTTAGCTAGTTTAAAAGAAACTTATATTTTGAAAATTAAAGAAATTTTGGAATTAAATATAATCGAATTTAACTGAATGCAACCAATTGAAATAGACGTATTCAGCACAATGTAGACAACAGAAAACTTGTCAAATGACAAAAATTCGAGAGTACGACGACCTTCAGAGGCCAAACACATTTCCCTTCAAAATAGAATTGTGTATTTTTTTTATTTTGCTAATAGGTACTTTATTGGAAAATTAGGACAAGTCAAACTATACACAATTAACAATGACAAAGAAAGTGCTAATGATCTGTTTGGGTAGTTTATACACCGCAAATTTAGTTCCACATCGACTTCAATAGCGATTTCCTTCCGAATTTAGGTAATATCTGCCGGTCTCCCATAGCAGAGGCGGTGATGCAGGACACCATCGAAAAAGCCGGTGTTGAAGGAGATTGGCATGTAGATAGTGCGGCAATTGGTGACTGGCATGCTGGCAATTCACCCGATCACCGTGCATTAAATATCATGAAAAACCATGGACTAAAATACTCGAATCACGCTCGACAAATCCGCAAAAAGGATTTCGAAGAGTTCGATTATATCTTTGGCATGGATGAGGAGAATATGGACGATCTCGATCGCCTAGCACCGAAAGGTGCAAAGGCAAAGCTTTTAATGTTGGGTAACTTTGGCCTAGAGAAGAACGATAAAATTATCAAGGACCCGTATTATGTAAGATGTAAACAATGTTTGTAAACTCTTCACATTCTTTGATTCGATTGCATTTTCAGTTAAAAGGAGAAGCTGCATTCGAAAAGGCCTACCAACAGTGTGTGATTGCCTGCGATGCATTCCTAAAGGAAGCACTAGCTGGAAAAATCTAAAATCAAAACGAAAATGTGATTCTGTTTACGTGTAATTAGCGAAATACAATTTAAATAAACGTTTCTAATGTGTCTTTGTTAATGAGTCAGCGACAGCTATTTGTTGGGTTTATACATTTCGGTCTGTCAGAATGCATCTATTGGAATTCATTTTCTGTTCAGTGTTGTAATAGGTCTATGCTTTTTCTCATTAAAGGGCGTACCTATCCTTTGCAATTCGGAGTAAAAATCTGTTCAAAATTGTGAATATTGATTTCTATCTATACTCATTTACGTTAAAATTTTTTTAAATTTTCACTTTCGAACGAATACGCAATCGAAACTAATGTGTGACACGAAGAAGATACTTTTCGTTTGCATCGGTGAGTGAGAAATAAAATTATGCTCGTGTAACATAAATTTTCTTAGGGAATACCTGTCGCTCTCCGATGGCGGAGAGTGTAATGCGTGATCTTGTTAAAAAGAGCGGCCTCAATTGGGAAATTGATAGCGCAGGACTGCGATCGTGGAATGTTGGAATTTACCCTGAACCTCGATGCATTAAAGTACTATCAGAAAATGGCTTGGCATCAGAACATTTGGGAAGAGAGGTAAATAAATGAACGATCTATACGATCATTGAATTACGCCGTGAAAATCAGATGTAGTTTTCTTTACAAGTTGTTGCTTCAACTATTTTTTCTATGACAATCATTTTTAGATTGAAGAAGATGACTTCCACAAGTTTGACTACATTTTCGGTATGGATGAGAGCAACGTTGAGGAACTAATGGAACGAGTACCGAATGGATCGAAGGCTAAGATTGAACTCCTTGGGTCTTATATTGGCCGACCTGAAGATATCATCATATGGGATCCATATTTTGTAAGTACAAATATGGAACAAAGCAACAATTAAAAAAAAAAACAGTTGGTATATGCTTTCTGCGCTACTCGAGCTAAACTAAATCTTATCTGCTCTCTTTTCTCTGCAAACATTAGCTAAAATCCTAACTAACCAGTTGTAATTATTTATTTTTTTTTATTTTCAGCATGATGGAATAGCTTCGTTTCGCCGATGTTATGAACAAATAAGCTCAAGTTGCAAAAATTTCTTGGAAATACAATTGAAAAATGAATCGTTAATATAACGAAATAAATCAATGTCTACAAAACAAAATAAACTATTAAATTTGAACAGGTTTTAAATTTGGACTCCTTTAAGGGCGTAGTACACAATGTAAAGTGACCATCAAGAATGCCACATACGGCAACGGCATCAAGTTGTCAACAAGCCGTTTACTATGGTCTTAACGGAGTCCGTTTCTATACTTTCAGTAAGCCAATGCGCGACGTAGTCGTAGTAGGTAGTATGTAAATAAATTTGATTACTACGAGTAAGATTAAGAAAAAAATCAAACTATTCATATGTGCGAATTTATTTAATTATTTCGTTAGCTTAATGCATCGGCAGCTATAACTCGGTCTAAAAATCTGTCCCAAGACTTCTCCAGCATAGAATAAGCCTCTTTCCGCTCCTTGTCATTCAAAACCGAGTACCTAGAAAATGTTAGCAGGTTTATTGAATTTATTTCACCATACAGTGGTTGCACTTACTTTATCGAGTTCCAGACCAATTCCTTAAGAGTCCTTAAACCCGCATGGTTCGGTGCGAAACTCATAATGGCATAATAGAAATCATAACTTAGGCCTTTAGCATTCCAAAAACCTGGATCATCATTTGATATAACGACCGGAATATTTTCCGAGAAAAAAAATGCTGCCGGATGATTTCGTAAATCCCAAACTAAGTTTAGAACTTGATTGGAAATGGGGTTGACTTCAATGGCAATGCCTCGTTTTTTCACAGCATTCCACAGGACAGGATGTTTCAATAATGCGTAGCCATGGCCGATCCGGGTGGTATTTAAAAGAATCGCATCTAAGAGGTTGAAATCTGTTGATGCTCCATACCAGTCTATTCAATAAAAGGGGAATTTAGTAGTTAATAAATTATTAATCGAAATTCGATATTCTTACTTGTTTCACCAGCATGAAAGAAAAACTTTGCGGTTGGTGGAAGATTTCTCAATTCTTCTACGAAGTTATATAATGGATTGCCCAAGTCTTCTTGACCCACTAGGTCGAAACCAATTACAAAATCTGGATAAGCTTTGCTAGAAGTAGAAAAAATCCCAAAAAAAAATAATTCCCCTCTATAAAAACACTTTCAGTGCAGTTTGTAACGGATATAGGAATTAGTAAAATTTTGTAAGACCTATTGTCAAAATCATAATCATATAATGTGGACAGGCTTACTGCAGTTGCTTAAATATTTTAAATTTTTGTATCACGTCAGTTTTCTCCACCCTTCGATTGGTACTGAAGATCGCCTTGACGCCTAGAAATTCCGGATTCTGTGCACGAAAACGTTTTACAAGTCCAATCAACTCATTAACAGCAAACTCGGGGGGATATTCTTTACCTTGGTCATCATACATCTAAAATAAAATAATATCGTTAGGGTACAGGTCAAAGATGGACTTGTCTCACCGTTTTAAATTCCATTCTTACTTCGGCGTACATTATACCGTCATGGAAGAACTCTTCTAACATGCGCCAGTGATAGGCTCGAAAAGCCGGAATGTACTTCAAAAAGTCGGAAACTGTTCCGAAAAAAGTTTGAAACTTTGACCATACCTTATTCAATGTCGAGTACTCCACTAAAATGAGATTTTTTTTTAAATGAAATGACTGATTTAGCGTAAAAAGATTCAGACCAGTTTTCTGATACTACTCATAGCTATTTAAGTTCCACTTAAAATCTTATGTGACAGTCTATGACAAGGAAAAAGCAGCCCATAAGGTATTTAAGTAGAACTTAAATCGCTATGAGTAGTATCAGCAAACGGGCCTCAGTGTGTCGTCTTTCTTACGTTCTGGAAAGGGTGTATACAAGTTGATGGCCCTCTCCAATTGCCTATCGAAGGCCGATTTGTTCCTTGTTTTTCGGCGCTTCTCATTTACCAATGTGTAGGGAGAATAACAACCAAGATCAGGATTTCTTCGAAAAGACAGCACATTTACCCCCACGTGATCAGTACAAACTAAAAGTCCGGGCATGTAGGTCAGATTGCTTACAACCCAATCGGAAGACACTTGCGCTGTGTTGTGTGCATGAAGCAGGGCTCCCTTTGGCATTTCTTTGATGAAATGAAATACACGACTGTTTTCTATCAGTTCCTTGGCTTTAAAAAAATGCATTCCTGGAGCATGATTGTCTCCATCAACAAATCCGTCCGACAATTCCGCCAATTTGTGCTTCATAAATATTCGATTGGCTGTTTCTTCTTTTTTCGATAAGAGGACACGTCCACCCGTGGAGAGGAGGTCCTCTGCATCTATGACTGCATTGCGAGCATCTTCGTAGCCTACAAAAAAATAAATAAATAATAATACGAATGTTTCCCCTTTAAGTGGTTACTCACTGAGGAATTTCGGAAGTTCTTTCTTGAGAAAATCTGTTGTAGACTGCACAGCAAGGACAGAAGCCAAGAGTATAAAGCTGGCAATTGATAACATTTTAAATCTAGAAATATGCACAGGCAGAACTTTTTTGATCGGTTTCAGTCAGGTACCTAGTTTTTTAGTCTTAAGAGGTTCCTTTCATATCTTTGATGATTGAAATTGAGGATTGAGATTGTTCAAACTGATATAACATCGGTACAAGTGCCTCAACTTGGTAAAAACATGATACAACAATATAGTAAGGATGCGTGTTTCCAACTAGTTAGGTGCTTTCTAAAGTTTTGATTAAACCGATCAAAAAAAAAGATCATGAAAGAGTTCACTAAATAGTTTCTACCGTGCCAAAGTGAATACCTTTTTTAAACTTGATATATGGATTACAAAAAAACAAATTGTAAAACTATTATAATTAAGAAAATGGTTGTAGTGAAACTTAAAACTTAATAGGAAATTGTTTTGGTTTTTTTTTGTTTAATTATTTTTAGTTGAAACCAACTTAATCAATTTTTATCCGTTTATTAGAAGAGATTTGCTTAAGAAGTACTCGGGTAAAAGTCTGTTTGCTGTGCTTTAAAGCGTTTTCGATTGAACAAAAGAATTACCCTTTCTATGTCAAAAGATCAAATCTAGAAGTGCTCTTTCTATGTTTTATTAAAGAAAAAAATGGCACTTCCGGGTCAAATCTTAACATGACGGTCCTTCTTCACTCAACACACACGAGCAACATGTCAGATATGGAAATGTTTGTTGTGTTGTCGCGAGTGTATACATGTTACTGAAATAAATTGCTTTGGATTATTAAAACATTAATATTTACTTTAGAATACAACAAAAAAGTGGCAACAAGAAACCAAATCTCACATATGGTGACTATTGCAAAAGTGCTCCACTGAATTTCATTGAAAAGAGCGATTCTGAATTTAGGCCCACATCTGTGCAAATGCAGATGTAAAAATGAAATAATGTGGTTTTCCATTGGGACAAAAAAATGTTTCTTTTGTTGATCTAAATCACGTTCTATTGGCAAACAAATCTATTTTTTTTTTGATTCGGAATTTCGGATCACTTTTTGCAGATCTCGATTTTTTTTTTTTTTTTTCAATTTACACATACTGGCCCAATACCAATATAGTTTGCACAGCTGTTGTACGTCGTTTTAGAAGTTCGCTTTGAAAACAAATATGCAAAGTTTCGTGAAAAGCAAAATAACGAAAAACATAAATAGGCATGGATATAACCTTAGAGGAATAACTACGTCTGTTCCTTTACTTTTAAATCTTACGAATTATTACTAATTCTTAAGAATTTTTACTCATTGCCGTTCCCTAACACGAAAAATTCGTAAAAGAGAGCGTCGCCGAGAGAGCAAGATGCATATTACCAATCCACTGAGAATACTATACATTTTTACTCAACAAATTTCTTGGTGTAAGAATTGGAAAGGCTGTCACCTTAAATTAACAGCTAATTTAAAATTTGTTGCCATATTTGGTATTTGTTTTGATTTTTTGCGTATTAAAATGGTAACAATGGTTCTCCTCAAGATTCTTTTCGAAATTGGCAAAGAAAGTCTTCCTCGCTGTAGCCAGGAGTAATCTCCACCATGTTTAGGGCTATCGCAAATAAGTTCCGATGGAGATGTTTCCCTTGTCGGCAATGTAAATAAGATTGCTGAATAGGAAACATTCCGGGGAAATATTATTCCCGATAGGGGTGGTTATTCTTAATACAGTGTCGATTTTCCTCTTCTCGAATGCATGTAGTTCAATCAGTCAAACTCTTCCACATACTCGGATTCATCAAGAAGAAGTTCGATTAATTTCAGATCACTTTCATCGCTACTTAGATGATGTAATTAATTTTCTTAGTACATGAGCAAAGTCCTCGAGTTTATCAGACATTTTAACGACTTTTCGTACCACTTTTTTGAATATTTCAATTATGTATCTGTCATTTTACATAGATTGCCTACTACAAAAGTGTTCCCTAACTTTTTCGTAAGTGTCTTTCTCTCTGTAAGAAAATGTATACGTATACCCACAACTTCCATTTTGACAGCCTTTTCCATTTTTACTACAAAAGTAAAGGAACAGACCTATTAACCTTCTTTGCCTTCCTCATCATCTGAAGACTACAAATCACTTTTTGTATATACAATAAATGAAACATTTTTCAAGTCGATATCCATTTGCGATTTGTACAAAAATCGAATGCAATTTGAACACCTGATATTGCTGCTAAATCTGAACGAGATCAGCGAAAAGTGATCCGAATCGAAAAAAAAGATTTGCCCAGTGGAACATTAAAAGTAATTGAGATAAAAAAAAAGATAAATTTGTTGTCCCAATGGAAAACGACATTAGTCTCGGTTTTAAACTTGCGGAAGCCGGAAGGTAACAATTGCGAAATTTGTATGGAAAATATAGTCACTGTGAACTACTAAAATTTACAGTCGAAACTAAAAATGTTTATAGTCCATGTAGTAATGAAGTAGAGATTTAAAAGTACCTATTATTTGCAGTTAGCATGAGCTATGCCGACAATGGAAAAAAAAAAGCCTGTATAAACCCCAAAGGGTTTTCTTCACTTTGAGTACACTTTCACATCAAACTTCAATTTCTTGTAATAGAGATGACCAAATGATAAACTTACCTTGTTTGGGTATAGTGATTTTAAATTCAACTTAATTATGTAAATCGTGTCCAAAAAAGTGCAAAATAAAGCCTTGGAAGTTTCTTTTACAGCCACTTAGCACAATTATAATTATTTTGTTTCGATGATTTTTCGTCGTATTCGTCTTTTAAGACTATTTAATACACTGCACAACTAAATGTAGGTATTGTTAGGAAAACATAATTGAATTCCCCATAAAACAACCGCACTATTTTCCACAACCCGTAATATTTTTTCTATTACTCATAATTATAACCCATTGACTCAGTAATTCGTTTAACACTGGTAGAAAGTATATAAGTCCTCACCCCGTACAGTCGACAGTGTAAATTGTTTATAATTTCAATTAGGGAAGAATGAATTCGCATCGACAAATTTGTCGTCACTGGCAGTGGTATTATTTGTTTTCTCGCTGTCAGCTAAATTTGTGCCAGACTACAAAATGCGAGTATACTTTGCAAATATCGACGAGATACTGAGATACACTTACTATTATCACAAGCTTGCTAAATTGCGGAGACCTCCACAAAACTTGAGCACCAAATCTTCCGACTACGCATAGAGAACTGATAGACTTTCATTCGTCATATTGTTGGTGAAACAATGAAGATCGCGTCTTTCAAACGACTTATGTGATGGAAATTGTTAATGAACCGGTCTAATTGTAACCCGAAAAATGTTCTTTGGCTATGTGCGTGTGTGATTTGTTTATCAAGTGCTGCAGGAGCTCGGATTCGGATTTTATTGTAATTCCGTTGGATAAATACCTCTGTCACAGAATTAAATGGAACTGAAACAGAAGCCGATTACCGTTGTTCGTGGAGTGGCATTTCATTGTTTTTAAGTAGATAGATACTTAACTTTGTTTCCATCAAGCGTTTTGGACGGGTGAAGGAATTTTGTGTAAGCGGGCCATGACGTTTTAAAATGTCGAGTGAATAGCATCAACGGGCGCGTAGGTACTTTATGTCGTTTTCTATTGCGTTTGCGGCCATCAGATATCTTTTTCAGATCTCAGACTTTACGCGGCTCATGGAACATGCAGCGAAATTGCTCTGCTTTTGGAAATGTATATTAGCGCGTTATTTGGCAGCAATATCAGCTGTTCAAATTGCATTCGTTTTTGGAAAAATCGCAAATGGATATCGACTTGAAGTGTGTTTCGTAGATACGTAGATAAGTGAACTAGTTTTGGTGATTCTTAGTCTCCAGATGACGAGGAAGACGATGAAGATATTATAATTCATAAAAAACGAACAAAATAATAGTTCAATGTATTTAACGATTTAATTTAGAACATTTGTTTATTTATCAGCATATGTCATTTTACGCTTCCACATAAGTACAATTACTTATGTCGTTTTCGATTTGGCAAAAGATCAATTTTTTTTTTGATCGAGATTGCTTTTCATGTTCGATTTGCCACAAAAATCAATCTTTTTTTTGATCTCAGATCACTTTTGAGAAATCTAAATTTTTCCTCAGATTTTACACATACTTTCACTAACACCAATGTTTATGACACACAGCGTCGGTTACGAATTGTTTATCGTTGGGAGGGTTGCTTTTTTAACCTGAATTATTTATTTTACGCATATGGGATCGAGTTTTTTTATTAAATTATTTTTTATTATTATTTCGAAATGCAGTACTATAAATGTGTGAAAATCAATTGAAATGGATTTCGAGTGCAAGTGCAAAAATGTTTTATTTTGCCGCCAACTCAATACACACACATACCAATATAATTCAGATTTCATGTTCGATTTGGCAGCAGAAATCTGAAATCTCAGATCAAAATCTGAAAAGCCAAATCGAAAACGACATTAGTTATGACTTTTTGCCTGTCGTTTTAGAACCGCAAATTTGTCACATCATCAATGAATTCGTCCCATTTCCGTTTGAACACTTTGTTAATCTTTCGACGCTCGTCGCTGGTTAACACTGAGAATCTTGAAAAATAAAAACGGTTACCATCAAATTTCTATAGAACTCGTACAAATTCCGTACTTAATTGAATTGAGCGCAAACTGCTTTAGCATCCGTAAATCAGCATCGACTGGTGCGAAGCTCATAAAGGCATAATAGAAGTCATAGCTCAATCCCTTGCCATTCCACACTCCCGGGTCATCGGCTGAAATGATGATTGGTAGATCTGTAGCTATGAAGAAAGAAGCAGGATGATTTCTTAAGTCCCAAACTAGTCCCAGAACTTGATTTGAAATTGGATTCACTTCAATGGCAATGCCGCGATTTTTTATAGTCTCCCACAGCTGTGGGTGTTTTGATAAGGCGAACCCGTGCCCAATTCGGCGAGTATTAAGAAGAATGGCATCCATTAGGTTCCAGTCGGTTTTTCCATACCATTCTATTGGGAAGAAAGTAAAACCTGTCAACTTGTGCTATGAATTTGAGAAAGAAATTGCCTTACTTGTCTCGCCAGCATGAAAAAAGAAATGCGCTCCAGTGGGTAAATCTGAGAGTTCGTTGACGAATTTATGCAGTGGATCACCCAGATCTTCTTGGCCAATCAAGTCGAATCCAATTATGAAGTTTGGTTTTGCAGAGCTTAAATAAATATGTGTGCCAAGATGGAATTAAATTCATGCATATTTTAGAAAAGGAGGACTTAGTAGTTCCTTTTCGAATATTTTCTTTTATATTTATGTTCCAAATACATAAAATAACATCAAAATAGGTCTGTCTCAGCAGCTCCTGTTCTGGCCCAATGTAGGCGAAACCTCATACTAACCTTAGTCTCTTAAAACAATAAAAAATATCCGAAAGTATATGAACTATATGAATACTTAAAAAGTAGTATTTTTCCTTTTTGCAAACACAAAAAACAAGTTAACTGAAAAAATTGGACATGAATTTTCATATCAAAGCTTTTGGTTTTGTTATAAAACCTTAATCACAAAGTTATCTACATTTAATTCGTTTCATATTATGTTTTTCGTTGCAACTTACTAGAGTTCCTTAAATCGAACGATTCTTTCCGATATATCATCAACCGTGCCCTTGTTTCTCTTCGCGTAAATCACTTTCATGCCAACAAAATCCGGATTTGAGGATTTGTACTCATTGACGACCTTCTCCAGCTCGTCTGCGACCTCCAAAGAGTCATAAGTTTTATTTTTGTCTCCATATAGCTGCAAAACAGTCAATCTATTTATGAACACCTTCAAATTTGCATTTGCTCACTTCAGACAACGAGGCTCGAATTTCGGCATAAATAATATTGTCTTCATAAAACTCCTCCATCATGCGGCGATGATAGGCCAGATACACTGGCAAATATCTATAAAAGTTATCGACTGAATCGAACACATCTTCAAAACGTCGCCATATTTTCTGCGTTTCTGTGATCAGTGCTGAAATGAAACAACTTTTCTGTACTCATTTTACAAATTCTTCCCACCTAAACACGTACACTCCGGATGCATTGTGTACATGTTGATGTGTTTCTCCAATTGCCGATCATACTGCCGGCGATCGTCAGTGTTCAATCGTTCGACACAAACATTTTTCAATTCACTCGAACATCGTGTCGTGTTCCGAAAAGTGAACAACATAACACCACGCTCATCGCGACACGTGTATACATTGTATTGGGATGTCAGATTTTTAATGACCCACTTTGATGAAACGATTCCCTTGTTGTGACCATGAAGAAAGGCACCTTTCGGCATTTTTTGGATTATACGAAAGACCTCACTTTGTCGTATTAACGGTTTCGCATGAAAAAAGTGCATCCCCGGTGGATACATGTCTGGCTTTTTAAGACCTTCTGCAATCTGAAAGGTGTATTAGACCTATATACAAGTCATTCTGTATGCGTAAGTGATTTAACCTCTTGCCGTTTGGCATTCATCAAAATAGAATTGGCCTTCTCCTCTTTTGGTGACAGCCACAAACTACCGCCAGTTGCAGAGAGACGTTCCGCTTCCATTATCTTCTCGCGTACGGAGTCATAGGCTGGAATGTAAAACAAACAGCCTGTGTAAGTGTATGATAATTTGGCATCACTTATTTCTTTGTAAATAATAGCGTTAAATAATAATAGTCTAATGAGTTGATCTCTTCCAGATGAGTACATCTAATGGAAAATTCAATTGTGCAGACATTTATTTTCGGTTAATCCGAATTCGTTTGACATTAGGTATATGATCATTAGTTGAATTAAGTCATTTGGAAATAAACGGTTTTAGTTCTATGTAGTGGAAGGTCGTAACTATTTTAATAAGATGGTTCAAGGCTGCGATAAGATATATACAGACGATATCAAGTATTGACGTAAGACTATACAAACATTTGAGTATACTTTCGCCCCACAAAAAAATATTTCAGCAAACTTCTACTAATGTTCCACAATATTCCATTGTGGTCGCCCCTATCCCTACTTCGAGTCTTTCGTCTTGTTAGTTCTCTGCCGAAAAAAGCAGCACAAGGATGGAACGGGCGGAGTAAATATTCCCTTTATATCTATAAATGCGTTCCATTGCTCTAGCGACAGCGGAAAAGAAAATACATTTATTTAAATTAACGTTTCTTTTCAGTATTAAAGTAAACAAATCTTCGATATAATTTACTTTTAATTGAATAACAGCTCATGATCAAATTAAAATTTATATATAGTTTATATATATTTAAGGTAGGTGGTCCAAATAAGGCCCATAACCTAATAAGGCCCAGTGTGCAAAAGTCGGCACAACCGACAAGCTACAGGAATTATATTTGATATGTGCTTGTGGCCACCTATGGCTACACTAAAATCGAATGAATTTTCCGTTTTACGCAATCGTGTTTTTTTTTACAGTCGATACAATTTAGTGAATGTGAACGCACGCCCTTTTTATAAGAAACAGGATTTTGTAATTGATTTTATTGCAAATAATAATTCGGCTAAGTCAAGTTCTTACACTAAAAATACCACATATAAAACCAAGGTTTAGTGTGGTTTAAGTATTATTTTAAATCATTCAGTAGATTTTCGTTAAACTTTTTGTAAAGAAAAGTTTTTCATGTTCCTAAAAAGGCCCACCGAAGATATTATTAGGAATATTAAAGTAATTTTTTTTCTTTTGGTTGTTTTTAGATAAAATGTCAAAGGCGAGCAAATTAGGGAACAGAAAGTGGGCAGAATGGTCTACAAGTGATATGAAAAGGGCCTTGAAGTTTTTTTTTTTTTTTTTTTTTTTTTTTAATTTGAATTTTTTTCCATTCTTGTCAAAATGGTTTTGTATTAATAAATAATACAACTATAATATTAAATCAATAATAAACTACGTTGTTTTATTTCTTTCATGACAAAATTTTCAAATTATTTCAGCAATATAACCAATGTAACTGAACAAAATTATGTATGGGCCTTATTCGGAATAGGTGTTCATAATAAGGCCCAAGGTAAGGTTTTTAAAAATGGTCTAAAAATATATTTTAAATAGGTTTTTAACAGATAAACGTTGCGTTTTTATATAGATAACTGAACTAAGGCTTATGCTAATATCAATTTAGTAAAATTCTTTTAGGCGTTTGAAAGTTATTAACGAAAAACCATAAGGTGGGCCTTATTTGGGTCACCTACCTTATATGAAGTTTGTCAGTCTGCTAGTCATATAAAATCATTTATTTAAAACTGTGTTTCATTGAAAAGTTATACGTCTTCTTCCGTTTGTTTTTCATCTGCCATTCTGTGTTCGAGTATAAAACCCATGAAAATTATTTTATTTTACATTATGCGTTTCCTTGGTTGCAACGATTCGTACCTTATCTTGACGAATTGACTTATGTCCATTACGCATACCATATAGTTAAACAAAGTATAACCAACATGTCAGAAAAGGGCAAAATATTACGGTGCTATGGGTATAATTATTTAACTGACTTCAAGTTAAACTACGCTTAATACAGTACACATTTGTGTATTGGCTTTTTGTGCACCTACTTAAAGAGATTTTAGTTATGTTTATTAGTGATTACTGATTACTATCATTTAGTTCTACAATTAGTGTACTACACATTGACAGCGGTAAGTTCTTAAATGAAATACGTTACCAAATTGTTTAGTAAATCCACCTGAAAGAAAATATGGAAATTCAATTCTAATAAACGAACTGTTGTCGGTTGTAATAACAAAATATACCAACAGTAACGAAAAAAAAGATTCAAATAATAAAATCATTTATAAAGGGGTTGCAATGCACAGCAAACCCCTAACACAAAACATACGAAAAATATCAACAAATTTCATCCAATCTACTGGCACACAATACTTACACAACTCTGGTGTTTCAACTGCATACGTTACAAACGAATTGATCGCTATAACATAAACCACGACGAGCATTATTTTCATCATCTTTGCAAAAATTTTGTGTCGCTGCGTAAATAAATTCATTTATTAGTTCAGTCTCCTACTCGGTTGAAATAGCGTATTTCGAATCAATTTCACTTTTCGCAATCACTTAACTGCATCATTTCTCATTTGACATGTACATAGGTTCATTGACACATTGACAATTATTTAAAATACTACACGGAAAATATAGAACAATTTGCAGTCCTTTCCTTAGCTCCAGAGCAAGTGCAGCCCGACATTTATGAAATCGCGTACTCAACTGAACCGATAACGAATTTGTCGTCCATATGTAATAACTGGGTGATGGCTGATGGATTGTTGGATGCTGGGTCTGGGGTTGATTCGAGTAGGTATATATGCAATTTAAAAACATAAACAATGGCTTCAATTCGCTCTCGTTTTATGTAAACTGTTCAAGTTCAGGTCAGTGTGACATTAGCTGACGTTGACATTCATTAATAACGCAGGCATCTATGTGCATAACGGGACACTGCTGTTCAAAAATGAAACGACAAAATGAAACTGTTTGCGTATAATAAAATTTGGTGAGGTGAATAACAGCGACTAATATAGTACAAAATGCTTTTTGTTCTAACTTTAATAATTGTGTTAACTAGTGTCAAATTACTGCATAATTTTGTGATACAATATTCGATTGTTGCAGCAGTAGCGTAGAAAAAGACGAGTAAACAAAACATTTCTGCCGTAAATGACAAAAGATTGTTTAGGGTAGTCAGTTACAAAAAGTAAATTTTGCTAGTGTACGAACGAGACGATCCATACTCAGTATTGGCACATGAAATGAGAAAAGGTACTATTGCGTTAAAATGTTGCCCAAAGATTTGACCATGTACATTATATCATTCTAGCACTAAAAATATTACAGTTAACTTTTAAACACCACTGTATGGTTTCATTTGTTGGCCTTCATTGATCAGTTGTTCTCAGGATGGAAGCATCACTTTACTTCGGCACAGGTATCGGTAATGTAATTTAATATGTAGATAAAAGCTCTCAACGAACTGACCGTTGTTTTTATGTAAGTACCCCATTTAAACTGATTTAAATGGACAGCTGGAAAGAAGCTGCATAGGCTTTTGAAAGGCATACAAAGCACACGTGTTGGAAGAACAATTGAATGTGCAGATGTGAATTTAATCGAGTGAAAGTTTAGGGGCTTGTCACTTGCCAATTGCCGTTAGTCTGGCGACATCTACACGCGTTCTGGGCTAAGTGGTTGTTTGTTCTGGCATCATCGTAGGTTGGCCAAATCTTCCTTGAAATGACACAGTTCGTCAGGTTCATCCATCTACTCTCGGCCCTTGAGGTGAAGAGCAGGAGGATTTTTCTCTTTAGAGCCACCACAGAGGCGAGTTCATCGGCTTTCTCATTCACCTCAATGTTCCCATGGCCGGGCACACATAAGACGAGAGTGGTTTCAAACCGATGACAAGCCCTGATGATCATTGTCTCCCTGCATTCCACAACAAGCTTGGATAGCCTTAGATTTTGATTCATACCTAAGGGGTCTAACTTTGTTACAACCTTTTGCTCAAATCCAATGCTAGTTTTTATTCATACAACCCAAATTGTCAAACAGTCTCACGAAACATGAAATATTATTTACAAACCCTTGGCTTTCGTATCTAGTGATTAATAAAACAAGCAACTTCGAAAGGAAATAGTGAACTGTTCCTGTTACCAACTTATCGGGAATTGAGTCCTTGAAAACTTGAAAAAAAATTGTATTTAGCTCACCTTCTATTTTTTTTTTTACTCTGAAAAGAAGGAAAAATTATTTCGAAGTCCAGGGATGAATTAAAAGGGCCGCTTTGCTAATTAGAAATAGTTTATATAAATTGAAACTTAATATTGTTTCATGTTAAGTCATCTGTTTTTCTGAGTGTCCCAAGATAGTTATACGTGAGCAGTTTTACAGTGATGCCTGTTCATATGCACACACAAATTTTACATATTTTGTTAATTGTACGTTTGCGATTGATAAAAATTGCTTTCTATTTCGACTTAAGTCGAGTACCTATACAAATGGAAACTTTATTTGGTGACTATTTTCACATTCATGAACTATTGTCAAATGGAGATTTCTAGCCAATGGACCCTTAGTTGATGTAGCTCACACTAAAAACTCCATTCGCAGTTGAAAAATAAAAACAACAACAATTCGCCATTTATACAAAACACATCCACTTTAACTGTTTGAACTATTGCGTAATACAATTAAGTTACCTATACTATGTACAACTAAAAACATCTTATAAGTTACGACTAGACAATATTCGGTGCAAACCACCCGTGCAGGCATTTTGGAACTGGACCACTCGAATGGAATTCGCAACGTCCCATCTCTGTCCAAGTCTTAGCACACAGCACCAATAAACCAACGTAGTTATCATTGACTCCGCCCCAGACTAAGGCAGCCAGAACAACACCATCATCTTCATCCTAGAAAAAAAATGCCTTTTAGCTGATCGTTTCTTGCGCAAAATGTAGTTACCTTGGCTCCAGGAGCGGGAACAAAAATCGGTTCGCTTGGATAGCAGTTGTCCTCGCACCACGTTTTTCTGCTCTTAGAAACGACGTCTACCTTTATCAGCTGGATAGATGGACTCACATAAGAGAAAGTTGGAAACTACTACTGGATCTTAGCTTACCGTTCCAGGATTCTCAGCATCGACATCCGAACTTATCGCGTAAAAGTATCGATACTTTTTACCCAAATAACTGTCATAGTTGATCCTCGGCGTTTCACATCCCAGGTCGCACAGCAATTCCGGCCTTACCATGATGCTTTTGTCTGGCATCTGGTACGCTTCCGCCTTGGTATGATCCAATTTAACCAAATTCACCAAACATTCATACTTGCACTCGTTACCCCTCTGAGTTTCCGATTTAAGTGCTTCACTATTGTTCGTTGCAAAATGAGTTATATCTTCATACTGTGATCCGGAACGTTTGAATTGATTAGCCGCCTTCGTCTGTTGAAATCTAGAACTAATACCTCCAAGAGAGAAGGACTTCGTAAGCCCTCGCTGTTGTGGCGTAACTCCGCCCAATGGTAACACAAATCTCAGTGGTCGTCCCCGAAACATGGACGCATAGTTGGGGTTCGTTTGCATGTTCATCATGCTATCCAGGAACATGCAGTTGATCATGGATGGATCTTTGTAACAGCAGATGTCGATCACCACATGGTTTTCTACCTCGTACTGATTGATGATGTGAAGATAGAAAAAAGGCTCCGTTCGAAAAGTGTATATCAGTTTTCCAGTTTTACGATCCAACAGGTAGAAGTGAGTATTTTTGTTCTCGAACCACTTTAGACAGGACGATAAGTTTTGACTGTACAGGTGGGATTTCACAAATTCAGTCAGAGACACCGACAGAGGTTGTTCGACAACTATGAAGTAATTGTCTGTAATACCTGTAGCAAACATGATAAACGCTTTTAATATAGTTTGTATTGTATACTTATAGGATAAGCCGTTTGTCTTACCAAAAGTGTGCATATAGCCAGGATTAAGAGCCCATCGGCATGGTATTGACCCGACAATATATGCGTCTTGGAACATACTGTCCCCACTGGGAAAGCAGATAATATTGTATGCGGGACCGTATTTTCCAGCTGACATTCCCAAGTTGTAAACTGTCTTATCAGGCATTACATGTGGATGCGAAGTATGGCTAACAACGCCAACATAGTTTGTGAGCAAGACTCGTCCTTCGGTGGCAAGTGTTACTGGATTTATTCTAGACGACAAAGAATGCAAACAAGGTTAGGTTATTGAACTCTAGAATAGAGGTTACTACCAGTTTACTGGACATGAGAACTCTCGAAATTTCCTTAATTTATTAAAATACAAACTTAAACAATTTTACGAGTAAGCAAACGTAGCTATATCTGGTAGAAGTTTTTCGACAACATTTTAGTTACAGTTTAGTCAAATGCTTTCCAACCGGCTCGTTGGTCTAGGGGTATGATTTCCGCTTAGGGTGCGGGAGGTCCCGGGTTCAAATCCCGGACGAGCCCAAGAGATTGTATTTTTTTTTAATTTATGAACTACTCAATACTCATACCTGTGAATAAAAGGTGCTTCTGTGAATGTGTAGAATTCATCGCCCATTGGGTACACCGATATCATTGTGTTGTCGGAGCCCGTATCAGCGCGAAATATAGCTGTGACTCTATCCAAACAAAAAATCAAATAGTTTAACATTTTCACACTTGGAACTTTCTCAACTTTACTTATCGAATATTGAATGACATGGATCGGGAACTGATGCGGTTCCAAACTCCGTCACAACGATACGTTGTGCTGATGTGTTCTTTTTCAATGTCTCTGTCTGAATGAATCTGTTTTGATACGTAACGGTACCATTTTTGATAGCAAATCTATGCAGGAGAGCAGAACAATCGAATAAATGTTGAAATGTCATGTCACCTACTTTCCAGTTGCCTGGCCCATTTCGTAACAAACTGCCATTCAGCCATGTGGGAATTGTTCCTGTGAATAAGTCAATACAAATTATTCATTACTCTTGTTGTTTGATTGTATACTTACCTCGAACATTTCCATGAATCGGTTCGATAACTTCCGCCTCACAAGAACGTAACCAAACGTCGGATGCACAGTTCGGGTAGCATCGGCCGCTGCCATCAATGCGCTCCGATTCCGGATCATTTTGCTTTGCATCATATTTCACCTGACAGACAAAAGACGACATATAAAAGCTTGTATAAGCATATGTATATTTATTCCACCATCACTTAAAGTCTAAAACAACAGCAAAGAACAATATTATCTCTTCCACTATATTAAGCGAATAAATCAGTGAAATCCGTGAAAATCCTCACAAAGCTCATTATACTTAGTCATTCAACCCTTATGAGTTATACGCATACCACCCAGCCACCCCCACCCTGAAGAAATGATACAATTTTCAGCTCTTACATTCAATTGAAAACACGTGCATAGCTCACATGAATCACTTGAGCAAAGTACACAATTGAGTGTACGAATTTAATACTTTAGCAGCGAGGAAGCGTGCAGCATGCGATGCGATAGGGGGGCATATAATCTGTTGGTGGTGACGAAAGCTCAACAAGTAGTCTTGTCCTTTTTCCGGATTGTCATCGACTGGAAGTCAATTGCGGGTTTTTAGCTGCTGTGTTTGTTTTGTTTTGTTATAACGTTCTTTTGTCACGGTGTCAGGTAGTGAACCAGAAATTATAAGTAGACAATAATCTGCTTATGGAAATGTAAACTTCAAGGTAACTGTCAATTTGGATATTAGAAATTTTTAAGGGGTTTCTGCTTGTGAAAGCAGAACATTATACCTAAAGAAGGCACTTATAACTAATGTAAGGCGAATTTTATTCTGCGTCAGGAGGATGAAGCGTGTCACGTGTAATACCCATGGGTTCGAGAGTCGGGTCGAAATAAAACTTACATTGTATAAATGAGTGGTTCCAATAGTACGTAAAATATATTGTTCGAAGGGATGTCACGTGGTTATATGAAAACGCAAGTATTTTCACTCTTCAATACATTCATCCACTTCGTGTTTCAACCATTCTATTTCGAGGAAGCTATACTTTTGGAAGAATTGCACCAAAAGTCCTGTATAATATCGGAGAAAGCTGTATTACTAGAAATATACTTTTTGGATATTTTTCACGTGTTTACTGAGTATGTGATAGTGGATTTCTTATACTTTGTTGTGTTTAAGATAAAAACTTCCATCTCACAGGCCTATGGCTTAGCCACTCTCTAAGCTTGAAAAATGTCAAAAACGTAGCGATATTTATTACATTTTTGAGACATCGAAAGAGACTGATTTTAAAATCAACAAAGTTGTCTCGCCGCATCAATATACGAACTTAGGCCTAGATAAGCGAATATTTAAATGAACATCTGATTAAAAAAAATATTGGTTAAATTTCTTTAAATAGCTCAAATTGAGGTAGAAAAAGTTTAATTTACAACTCGCAAAATATAGTAAGTAACCGAAATTCAACTAGTAAAAAATTCTTCCGAACTTTGCCTTAAAACAGTAAACTGAAAAAATGTCATAACAAAAATCGTAGTTTTTCAGATTTCAGTTGCTTTTTGAAGATAATTTTTAGCAATTTTTTGTATTTCTCTTTTTTTGTGAACCGCGATCTGAATAATGTGTGGATTATGAATAAAAGATCGCAGAAAACATTTTAATAAGAGGAATTTCAACACGTGAACTATTTTCAAACGAATTTTTTAGCATTTTTTCAAAATGTTTTTTTTTTTTTTTTAACCAAAAAAATGTGTAAATGTAATAAAAGCATATTATATCTTCAGATTTCTCGTCTAATGCGTGAATTATATGTGCATACCTACGATTCAATTATTGTATATTGCAGATATCTGAACCTTTGCCGACTTATAAAAATCGCAAGCTACTCACATTAATTGCCATCAAAAATAAAATCGTTCGCCTCAGGTATGTCATGTGTAGGAAGCAAGGAAAGGACGGAGCTACTTAAGTGCCACTTATTAATAATCAGACACGTTATTCCCAAAAAGAAATCATACTCCAAAAATCTGTACATGCACCAGGTGTTCAATTCCCAGGGAAAATGTTTCAATTCTTCATAATAACTTTGTTTTTTAAAAGAACTTCAGTGGGACAATAAGGTCGTTTGTATTTTTTCTTTCCTAGCATTCACACACATTTAGCCTTTTAAATGATCCCCTCATTTGTAAATTTCTTTATTCCACACATAAAATTATAATTATAACTGCCCTACACTATTTATGTTTCTAAAACAAAATTTAAAAAAAAATCGTATAATGTTACAAACAAATTATGTACCAAAACGAAACACCACCACTAACCGCAAAAATATCTCGAATAAAACTCTTTAAAACACCATCACCCATCTTTGAATTTGAAATGCTACTTTCAGTAGTCCTTTGGACAACCAACTCTTTACACAAAAACGAAAAAAAAACACAAATAGAAGACCAATAGTTTTTGTTGTGTTGAAGACCGTGAAACGACTGTATCCGTTGAAAATGTTGCTCCAACTGAGCAATGAATTCAGAGTATACAAGTTGGCTTCCATAAATTCATATCAGAGTAACTTACCTTATAGCGATATGGTCCTCCCACCCACGTGGGTAGAGAAGGGCAGCACACAGAGAGATGAGTGAAAAATTACCCTGCCACTAATATTTTGAGGGGATTGGCGGGCAAACAAGCTTTCGCACACAAACTTAATAACGCCTCTACGACTCAGTCAATTAGACTTTGACTTATCCACGGTCGACAGCGACTATGATGGACGGTAAACTTTAGTGGTTTCTTTGCTAGCCATGAAAAGAAAGCCTCCCCCATAAGTCCTTAAACTATGCCGGCAGACTTTTTGTTTCTCTATTATAACGCTGATTCGATTCATTCCTCGAATTCTTCATATGGGGAGGCGTTACTTGGTCTAGCTATAGTTCGACCTTGACTAAAATAGTAAATGTAACCAAATACATCGGTATCTAGTATTGGCTTGAGTGCGTACTGACGGTTTTGTTGAATGACGCAATTGATATCTACTTACTTGGTTACTTCACCTACATCCATGCCAGAAATACGATATGCTCTTGAAGTGCATTTAGCTTTTGCTTCTCGAAATTAAGGGAGCGCACATAAACATCCACCCGAACTGTACTATGCCAAGATTGGAGAGGTGGACATGTAAATATACATAAGCGGTCATTGTCAATCCGAAGTGCACGAGCGATGCGGTTGTGGATGACGAGTGCAAGTGATTGGCCTATTAGAAGGTAAACACGGTTTTAGATTAATTTTTTGATTGCCTCAATTACTGGAATTCAATTGTTTATTGCAGGCAATTGAAAATATATGTGTACTGCTTTTTGAGAGGGAGAAAACAAACACAAAACTTTGAAGGATGTAAATTTGTATCGGTTTGAATCGCCCTCCATTGCTGCAGAGTTGTTGAGTTCATAGCATATGACTAATTTTGTTCAATTATCGTTCATTAACACGGCTCGCCTTTTCATACACCGTAAAATTTTGAGACTAGTCTCGCATAACAAATACATAAATGGGGGATGCCAAATTGAGCACTTGCTTTTTCAATTTGCGGTGTGATGTTTGATGTACGTGGTGATTTGATGTGATTTTCAATAACATTAATTAAATTATATCAAGTTTCATTTCGTTGGCGAATTTGGTGCGTATACGCCCCGAATACCCACATGCGACTGACATTATAACATAGTGATAGCATAATTTTCTGCATAATTTTCCATAAAAAAATATAAATATATACTTAGATATTATTTTCAGTAATTCATTGTTCATGTGAACACATCTAGATCTAAGGTATTGGGAAAATTTCGTATGAAAATGTAATTTGAACAACATTTCCTCCAAAATAAAGTCCTATCTATTCCGGAAATTTTAATTCTTCTATTTTAGAAGTACTTATATGCCAGTGATGGATGACATTTGAAATATGCAGTTTTATCCATTATTGCTCGCTTTGAACGTAGATCAAAAGAATGCAAACGGAAGAAACCAACGTGACCCACTATAAGCACCAGTTCATGCGCAATCTCTTCTCAATGAGAGATACACGTGCGCTGAAATTATAAATACTGCAATGTTTCCGTTAATCGGAGTAAAAAAATATTATTGTTGTTCCATATAAAAGAGCATGTTTTTTTGTAAAAATCCATGCGCAGAGAATGAGTAGTTGACTGGTGTGCAAACCCACATACAAACTTAAAATTTTATTTTATTAGTCTCAGAGTGTCGATTTTAAAAGATAATTACCTATGTCCTGTATACCTACCTCAAACCGAAAACAACGGTATTATCTTGAGTACAAAGATGGTGTGCCAGTGAGGTCAATTATTGACATAGTGTCACTTTTAATTTGGTCTCTTTGAAATTGATGGGGATTTATTTGATGGCACCGTTAAAATCAATGGGCCTTAGCAATAAATATTTTTAGTTTCGACTCTAAATTTAAGTAGTTTACAGTGGCTATATTTTCCATACAAATTTCGCAATTGTGAGCTTCCGAAAATTTAAAGTCGAGACTAAAAATGTTTATTGCTAAGGCCCAATGAGAAAATAAAAAATAATTTTGATGATTCCAAAAACAGATAAAATGCGAGTAATTTTTTACGGTCCTGCAGACCCGTATGACCGTCGGCGTCGGTCGCATCGTGAATGTTGCCCTTTAGTTATTATTATTAACCTCTTTAATTTATACAACTGATATTGAATTTCAATTATGTATATAAAAAAGTTTTTCTAGTCCTTCTCAATATGTATATATAATGAATTCCCAAATTCCCTCTTTATGCCTTTGTATTTTAATTTGTAACTTGTAACGAATACATTAACAGCGCCATCTTCACATCAAAAACTTTCACACCAATCTGCACCACACTCCACACAGCATTTCAAACTGGGGGAATAAAAATCAAAACAAAACGACAATTGACATTTTGTCGCTTATCAAATCAGCTGTTCGTGCTAAACACAAAAAGGAACATCAGTTTTTTTTTTGTTTTAATTTTGACCCACAAGACTAAAGTGCCAACACAGTATTATTTTCTATTTACATATTTGTTTATTTCTTCGTGTTTGCTTTTGATTCATTATAAAGTGTAATTACCTCTATGATGTGTTCACTGTGTATCTTTAAAGTGTGTTAATTAAGTATTTCCGTTGGTACGCAAAGTTAGTGTAAATCTACAGACAATGGCGAGTAGAACGCGTCGTCCAAATCTTCGGAATCTTAATCCGGTTTTTCATAAACGCGATAAATCTGAGGACAACAGTGAACTATCGCAGGCAATGATTAAACAGGCGAGAAAATCGGGAGTGCTTAACCTCTCTGGGAGGGCATTGGCCACAGGTAGGGGGCTTAAGGCGCGGGATCTGTGGGGTGTTGAAGTATTTTTGTAAAACTAGTTCATGTCAAATTGCTTCCAATAAAATCAATATAATGTGTTTGTTATCGATTTAAAAACCTCTCCGATTCCACTAATAAAGGTCTAGGTACATGTCCATTTCTTTTGTTTGCTTTGAAAGTACGTACCTACTAGCTACTACCTCCGTTATTTTGTAGAAGCACTCGTTGCGACACTCAAGGTCGTACTTCGTGAAGCGGCCAATTCCCTGGAGTGCTATTTTTACCTTCATTCGTGTATCGAGACGGTGTATGATAAAATTGTGATGCGAGTTTCTTCAAAGGAAAATAATTGCAAAAAAATAAATAAATAAGCAACGTTCGTTTCATTACCAAGCATTTGAATCTGAACTTGATAATGCACGAATATGGAAGAATTGAATACAAAGGTCAACTACCGGCATGGTCATGTAGTATTTAACTATAGAAACGATGCACTTAGAGCTTAGACCGTAAATGTTGGAAAATGTCACGTCGATCAATATCATATCCGTGCAAAAAGAAATTGAATTATTGAGTAAATAAATTTTAATTGATTCTGCCATTCAAAATAAACGCACGGAATACGGGCACAATAAAGACTGCGAACTTGTAACCTATGATATGACGTAGTTAAGTCTTATGAGATTTAGATTTTAAATTATGATTTTGTTATGAATAAAATGACGTCGGCTGTATAGCTAAACATGTACGTACCCATGCTGTTAATTATTGAAAATTTTTATGATCACAGTTTTTTCCCCAACAATTAATATTTGTTATTATTAAAACTGTGCGTGCAAACAATTAAGGTATTATTAATTTATATTAATATCAAAGGAGCGTGGGTAAAAACTTATTTCCATGAATGTAGTTCAGTCCAGTTGAAATAGATTGTGTAATTTTAAGTAAGTCTTGCACCTAATTTCCACTTTGAAAAATAATTCTCCGATTAGGCGTACGACATACGGATATTGTGGGTAATGAGGCGGATTGACTTGCAAAAAATGGATCAAAAAAGCAAGCATCTCTATAAAAAAAAAAACATCGGCAGTAAAAATGGCAAGGAAATAATATTAAACTATTGAGTAGAAAAACCTACCCTGCAGTCCTGGATATCAACACATGTAAGTGGACAAAATAACTATAGCTAGAGGCAAGCAAAAGGGGGCCTAAAATCAAGGTCGGAGTAAACCGCAAAGACCGCATACTCGCAGGGGTATTTACTAAACACTGTGTTAAAGGGTTACACATGGAGCGGCTGGTCAACGAATATATGTTTTCCGCATTTAAAACAACAGATTTAGGATGAGGAAATAGATAACAACGACCTAATCGAGTGTCTGAAATTCATACATAAAAAGGAGTGCTTCTAACAGGTAAACTAACTCCCTCACTTCATTTACTTCTGGATCGAACTGGAGGATCTGCTCGATGACTTTTTTTTTGGCTTTAATAATAATTGTAAAGTGTGTTTTATTGATTATGTATGTTGTTTTTTATTAACCGTTAGCGTTATATAATATAAAAGGTTATCTATGTATCATTGATTCTCATTTTTTATAATTCCTTTACATTACACAGACCCAATAAGTAAAGACAATTTGTTCTGATTATGTTCCGTTGATCAGAGTCGTATACACTTATGCAATACTTAATTAAAAGTCAAATGATTTTTCTGTTATATAATACACATCTCCAAACTGTTTACCCACACATAGTGCAACATTCTTTGCGCAGCTCCTGGGGCCTTGACGTAAGGAAAACACCTTTGTTACTTACCTTAATACAATCTGAAGTGCACATACCAAACGTATTATGTATACTTATTGAACTTGGCATTGAATTCTGCAATAGTACATCGAAGTACACACCCCTAAACAAATTTCACGGTTCAGGGAATAATATGTAATATCCCACCATCGCACACTATGTTCGGTTAATTTCTCTATCCAACTGACCAGTTAGCTTTAAACCACTGGATTAAGCACTACTTTCCCGCAATAAAATAGAATATAAAACACATTCAAAATAGATTCCTCAAAAGATAAATTTATATCGCTGTGCATGCATGCACCTTATCCAAAGCGTAGATACTTTCGAGTCCGTAGCAACGAACAACAACCCATGGACGATGTCAACAATGGAATCGCACCTGAAACCGAGACCAAAAGTACAACAGCACCCTTTCATCGATCGAAAAAACGCGGAGACACTTGTGTAAAACATTCTTTTATTTTTTTCAGTACCCGACAAGGTATGGAATCTCCATGAACCCGAAAAAGAGGTCGAAGTTACTCTGGACACGTTGATGAAAAAAGAAGACGATGCCTGGTGGAACCAACGAGCTCTTACTAATCTCGATCTTAGTTCGAATACACTGACAAGTATTTCCGCAAACATCCAAAACCTTCATGCTCTGACAGTCTTGAGTGTAAGTTCCGCGAAAAAAAGAAACGTGCGTAAATAAAAAAAAAACTCTTCACTTGCCGTTCCCAGTTGTACGACAACGCTTTGACTTCAATTCCAAAAGAAATTGGTCAACTGGAAAAACTAACTCGAGTCAATTTGAGTAGAAATAAACTCACAGAATTACCAGCAGAATTCTTTCGCATTCGTGACCTCAAGAGCTTGAATTTGTCATACAATTGCTTTGAAAACTTAAGCCCAGATGTGAGCGACTTGCATATGCTGGAAGTTTTGGTAAGTTCGCACTCAAAAAGTTTTGACAAGCAGTTTATTATTATTTAAATAATCAATTTGTTCGCCTTTAATAATTGCTTACCTACAGCTTTTAATAAAATAAAGTAATAGTTACTCCATTCTCCATCTCTCGCGCTGACAAAGTATTTAACTGGCGAAATATTGAGATCCTTATATTTTTTATCACATTATTCTAACACTATACAATCATCGTGCTGATAACTACCATAGGAAGTAAATTTTACACGGCTACACGTTTGTACATATCAATAATACATAGCTACAACAATAAACATTATACAGTAAGCAACAAATTAAGTTAGCTCCAATTTTTAAAATAATCTTTACAAATTGGTTACCTATTTGCAAGCCAGTTTTTCTTTTAACGTCGTATCTCGAACATTGTTTGTTTTCAAAGTCATCATCATTAGGCCTGTTTTTTTGAACGAGGGTTTTAAGTAAAGCCACGATAGCAGTAGGTACTCCTAACAAAGAACTTCTGTTGAGAATCTTTTAAAATCTTGGAGAACCTGTTTTTATGAAATAAAATGTAATGTTAGGATAAAATATTTATTTTTCTTGCTCCTCTAAAAATACGTCGTAGTGGATTTCAGAATAACGAAAATCCTTTTCGGTACTTCGGAGAATAACGTTTTTTAAATAGTAATCTAAATAAAAATATAAAATCCTTGAGCTTTGTTAGGTTTTCACATTGATTTATTTTTTTTTTTTTTAACACTAAAAATGGCAGAAATATTGTGGTTATTATTTTTCGATGAGCTTATTATTTTATTTTTTTAGTTCATTCAATAAAATGTCGAATAACAAGAGTTTGGCGTTGTCTATGGCTATATGTATATCAAGAAAAGTTTGAAGATATTGTTCTTTAAATAAAGGTTTTGTTTAAATAAAATTCTAATAACAAAATAAGAATATTTGATTGCAAAAGTATACTTAAGCTTCTAACCTGTGAAATTATATTTGCTTTAATCTTTCTAAATGCGTATTTAAACAAATATTATAATCAACCAAAGGACGTGTCAAATAATAATCTTAAGTCGCTTCCCGGTGGTATTGGGTTTTTAGTACGACTAATTCAGCTGCTATGTTCATATAATCATCTTAAAGAACTACCAGATGATCTTGTTAACATGAGATGTAAGTTTTCTTTTCATTTATATATACAATACAGTGCTTTTGACTACCAGATGCAACACTAACTATGAAATTATAAACAAAACCTTGTAGCTCTTCAAAAGTTAGACCTTATGCACAACGACCTCGAGTCTCTACCGAGCGATATGGGTAGCCTCCGGAAACTCCAGTGTCTATATGCTCAGCATAATGACATCAAGGAATTACCAGACTTTGATGGATGCGACGAGTTGCAGGAACTCCATGTAGCCAACAATTTTATAAAGGTTCTTAAGTGAATTAAGCTCTTAAGGAACACAAAATTACTTTGCTAACATTTTTTTTATAGAAAGTACCTGGAGAACTTTGCTCAAAGTTGCCACATTTAAAAATTTTAGATTTACGTGACAATAAGATTGAAAAACTTCCTGACGAAATCGCTCTCCTTCAGAGTCTAATTCGGCTAGATCTCTCAAACAACTCAATCAACAGTTTACCCCACTCTCTGCACACGTTAGCCCATTTGGTTAGCCTTCAGGTGGAGGGAAATCCAATTAAATCAATTCGACGTGATATTCTTCAATGTGGCACTGGTCGTATATTGAAAACTCTTCGGGATCGGAGCCAAATGGACACGATTGCTATGCCTGAGGTCAAGGATTCGGCATTGGTTGGGGAGGAGAATCATGTATTTCCTGATAAGTGAGTAGTTTTGACATGGGCACACAGGTTCGTCTTTGAATCTTCTCGTAATTAGGTTTAAAATTCGAAAAACACGTAGCCTTATTGTAACAATGCAAAGTGTTACAACAATTCCGACGAAGGTGTTTCTAGACGCTCAGGAAGAATCCGTCAGCATCGTAGACTTTTCCAAAAATCGACTAGAAAATGTACCCGACGGGTAAGATTTAGTAGAACTCTTACTGACGGTTAATAAAAATGTAACTTTTCCAGGCTGGAATATTTGACCGAATGTGCCACAGAGTTGGTTTTGTCCCATAACCTAATATCATCTGTTCCGATTTTCATATCTCAGTTCTCAAGACTTAGCCGAATCGACTTGTCCTGCAATTACCTTACAGATTTGCCAAAGGAGTTTGGAATCTTAAGCATGCTTAGGGAGCTCAACATTGCTAATAACAAGTTTGTTAAAAAAATAGATCCGTTTTGTTGTAAATTTTATGGTTCGATTACTCTCCAGATTTAAAACGATTCCGCCATGTGTCTATGAACTACAAGGACTAGAAATATTATTAGCTCGAGAAAATCAAATCGAAAAGATTGACGCATCTCCGGCGGGACTTGGGGCTCTTCGACGCTTGGCCACTTTGGATCTGAGGAACAACAACATTGAACAAGTTCCCCCAATTTTAGGGAACCTGAAAAATATTACGTACGATTTTTTTAACACATTGCCTTGTAACTTTACCATGTTTCTCAATTTTGCAGGTCTTTAGACATTGTTGGAAACCGTTTCCGGCAGCCACGTCATCAGGTCTTAGAAAAAGGAACCGATGCAATTATGTCGTATCTGAGAGATAGAATTCCTGTTTAGCGAGGGATAGCCGCATACATTTTCTTGTTACATTTTGACAATTGACTACTAGTCAAAGAAAGCTTTTAAAATCTGTTTTATTTTTTAGCAGCTCTATGTTAACACACGCACATGTCGATGATGTTTATTATTGTTACTAAATCCACGCATATATCTTTGTAACCTATATTATAGTTTTTGGTTCAATATACTCGCAGTTCGTGAGACAATTTGAAAAAAAAATTTTTTATTGCCAGAAACAAATGTAGGTACAGTCGCAGAACACAAACCGCGGTACTAATCACTTTTAGTGTCCAGGCTAAATTTCTCGAGCTCACACTGAGGAAATTTTCCATACAAAATTGCATATTGTGACCTAGGAAATATTTAGTGTGAAGGTTAAAAATGATTATTGGTAAGTCTCTCAATAGTCAATAGTCTCCACCCTCGTAGACAAAAATCTTAACTACAAGGTGAGATGCCGAGGTCTATGTCCAAGAATCTTTAAAATTGTTTAATGAGTCTATATTCCTACCCGTAAAACCTACCCTTTCCGAAATAAGTACCTACCTACACAACTGGATCGCACATTATGCACAATGGCGAATTTTTTCATTCAAAATTACATCATTTTGTGCCCTACAAAAAATACAGGGTGAAGGTTAAAAGTGATTATTACTAGGTAAGGTCCAATGACAATTTTGTACTCAGGGCATGGAGTACACGTTCAAATTTTAAATAAAAGAAATCTAAAAACCACATACCTATAATCAAAACATGGAACATGCTGTTTTATAAGCTGAGGTTAATAGCAAAAAATCGCTTAGCCCGAACATTTCCTATGCAGTTTAACGTCAAGTGATTTACATGTTGGTTAAGATCCCCATTCATTCTCTAGAGTTGAAGATTCTCCAATTCTATGGTTATATTTGTCCAACCAATATGGTAAAGTCGACTATTTTGAATCTTCTTGACGTAGGTATTTGTACCTTTTCATTTAAACTTAATGGTTCTTTTCATTTGCTTTGTACTATCAATTTCTATCCATCATTTCATATAGTTATACCTTTTTCGGATTCCACAAAATACAATCTAAACATTTAAAATGTGCTTTTTCTTTTCCGTAGATAGGTACTTAAATGTTAAATCTAGCTTTAGTAAGTCTGCGCTTTGTGTTTTGTAATTGTGCACAGAATCAGAACCGGAGAGCGCATTTGGTCTCTCTTATTATATACTTACATTTACATTTCTTTATCTTTCCTTCGCTCTTCCAAATTCCAATTCCCGACTATACTAAATACTACACACCTTCATCGACGAAATAAATGACATAACATAAAACACAATAACAAAAGCGATTGCCTTGCCAGAATGCCGAACAGCCAGTTTGAAGTTTGTAGGTACACTAGAAATACTTTCCATTATTTAGTTACTAGATAGCAAGCGATTCGTAAACATCGACAAGCATGGCTACTGTTTATATCGGTCAAATTGTACACACAAAGTCACTGAATGATTTCGAAGTGTTTCCAAGTGGATTCGTTGCAGTTGATACTGATGGAAAGGTAAATTTGCATTCAGAACAACAAACCGAAACACTTCATGATCTACATTCTTTACAGATAATCGGTATTGGAAGTGAGTATGAATCATGGCGTGCTTCGCAGAATACCAACGAAATGCAGATTGTGCATCTGTCGGCGCAACAATTTCTAATGCCTGGCTTGGTTGATTGTCACATTCATGCCCCGCAAGTAGCACAAATCGGTCTCGGATTGGATTTGCCACTGCTGGAATGGCTTAACACATACACTTTTCCATTGGAGTCGAAATTCGATGATCAAAAATTCGCGTTAAATGTGTACAGGCAAGTTGTGGTAAGTTTAAAATAAATCGTACAGGGGACAAATTATTGAATTCTGTGTATAGCTATCGTGTTGAGCACGTATTAATGTTGGATTGGGAGTATATGCCCACATTATTTGCCAAAGGGATAACGCAGGGAGATGAATGAATGCAGAAATTAGCATGTGAGCTAATCAGCGTTGAGCTTTTCCTATCATAGCAAATTGATGACGTCGTATGTAGTATTTCACTGCTTAAATTATAAAGAGAGGGAAGATTATTTTCATAGATAGCAAAGGGTCAGATAAGGTTACGTCGATTAAAGTCGTAAAGTGAAGTGTTTACTATCAATCGCGCTCATTGTCAAATTACACTATACGCGGCCGGATTCTAACTGGGTTGCATTCAAGGATAGGAATTCTAATATAAAAATGATTCTCCACGAATTTAGAAATTTAGAGTTAGTTTACCATACGTTGTATGAGCGATTTACATCGTACTCATTCTTACCTAACAATATAGGTATGCAAAATTATTATATTAGGAGAAACACGTACATGTTATACCATTAGAAAGCAGTTTAATTACACAAAATACTGCAACTGCGATTTTATAAACCACTTCTATACAAATGTATGGCAAAATAATAATGATCATTCTCTAATCTGTAAGCGCAACGTTCTAAACAATCGAATGGCACGTCCAACTCTTTGCAGTGTAATCAAATCACTTAAAAATTCACGTTGTTTCCATATTAGCCTTACCTTGCTGGTTACTCCCGATATTACTACACAAACCATACATTCACCTTTTGCATTTACATGTTTTAGGCATCAACCATACGCTGCGGAACAACTTTGGCAGCATATTTCGGGACCAACCATAAGGACAGTACACTTATTTTGGCCAAGGAAGCTCTCCGACAAGGTCAGCGAGCTCTTATCGGAAAAGTCTGTTCGAATTCCAATAGCCCCGATTTCTATGTGTAAGTGCAAACTTTCCAATATAAATATTGCAACATTATCTGATACCATTTTGTAGTGAAACATTTGAAGAATCAGTAACCGCAACTGAGTCATTTATTGAGGGTATGAAGCAACTCCAAACTACTTTGGTGCAGCCAATCATCACTCCACGATTTGCCATCAGCTGTGACAAAAAACTGCTCTCAGCTTTAGGTGCCATTGCTAAAAACCACGACTTGCACATACAGGTGCTGATCGTCTTTATAAAAGGAAACAATGTTCTAATGGCATATTTGTATATTCCATCTTTAGACCCACATCAGTGAAAGTGTTGCAGAGGTTGCCTTTGTTCGTGAACTGTTTTCGAGAAATTACGCTGAAGTATACGATGATGCGAAACTATTAACCAATAAGGTGAGTTAAAAGTTGAAACGGAATAATTGTTTTTTCAACATTTTACAACTGCAGACCGTCTTGGCCCATGGTGTGCATTTAGAAGACGAAGAAGTCAAACTTATAAGTGCTAGAGGCACATCTGTGGCTCATTGCCCCGCATCCAATACAATGCTCTCATCTGGTTTGTGTGATGTAATTCGACTTTTGGACAATGGCATTAAAGTAGGCTTGGGAACAGGTAATCAGAAAAACGTGTAGCTTACAATTGGTTTAAGTAGTTTCACTTTTCTTTTTGATTCCACAGACGTTTCTGGTGGGAATTCGATTTCTATTCAAGACGCAATTTTACGAACTTTAGACGTTTCACATCATCTTGATTTCGTTAAGAAACATCATATCAGCGGCTGTTCTAAACCAGTAGAGTCCACTAAATCTGACTACAAGCCGATCAATTATAAGCAAGCTATATTCCTTGCAACTTTGGGTGGAGCACAAGCTCTCGCCTTAGATCATGTTACAGGAAATTTCGAAATCGGCAAAGAATTTGACGCAATTTTAGTTGATACAGAAATCGATCCTTGCCATAATTTTGATGCTTACAAGACGTGGGATGAGAACAAATCGGTGGAAATGCGGCTTTTAGAATTAGTTCAAAAATTCATTTACGTTGGCGACGATCGGAATATAGTAAAAGTGTTTATTGCTGGCAAGCAGGTTAAAGTTTAACAAAGTTTATTTTATAAAAAAAAAATATAAATGAAAATAAATGATTTTATTACCAATTTTCAGAAGCAGTTACTCATAACTAGTATTCAAATTTTTAAAACTGAAAGAACTTGTTTTTTGAGCTAATTTTCCAATTGCACAACACAAATCCTATAACAAAGTTTATTTTTTGATCCAAATAGTAGTAGTAGGGCATCGCCTCGCATGTGTTGCGCACAAGTTGAAGTAACCAGACATTGCAAAAGGTGCTGCGGGGAATTTAGCAAGCCTTTTGAAACAAGTTACCAAAAAGAAACCTTGAAATATTTGTAAAATTATTCATTCTGTCCCCGATAGCTTTTCTGTTTGTTTCTTTAGCGCTTTGTCAAAGTTATCATCAACATAGGAACGGGGTGCATTTCTGAGTACAGTAGATTTATGTCGTTTTCCCTTGGTTTCACTCGTGGATCCACTCATTCTGTAGTCCAATGGAACAAGAAAACTGCTTCTGATTGAATCCACAAGAGTATTGGTGAAATGCCAAAAAATAATCTACGGCAGCTGTCAGTCGACTTGTATAAAATACACGAACTACACTTGTGTGAGTGCTTCTTGAGTGGATTCTGACTTCAAATCCAGAAGCGAAATTCTCTCCTCAGAGTCACCAGAAGAGTATTTTTTGTGCCAATGGAACGGTTTCAGAAGTGATTTTTTCGATTCCGGACTCTCCCGGACGCTTCTTTTTGCCCAATGGAAAACGACATTAAAAAAAAAGGGTTAAAGGCCTGTAACTCAAAACTCCGAATACACTGGCGGCCCAGCAATGTACATTTTTATTTCTTTCGAGTAGTGTTCTTCTGTGAGGCCCAGATGATCGCCAACTCTTACCTGTGCTGCATGTCCAACCGACCTTAAATCAAAAGCCAATAGTAGGTACTGTTTCATATACATATCGTATAAGCGTCATCCATGTATTTCAGTGCCCTCCATTCAATACTATATTTTACAAAGCTATAACATAGCTCACATGTTACAATCAGAATTTTATTCACTGTTTTTTACTTCTTTTTTATAATATATATGTATATATATTTGTTTTTGTTTTTTTTTTACTTTTATATGAATACACTATGTAACATTAATATTGCATAAATAAAATTTAAATATATTTTCTCTCAAGTTGTATGGACATTTTTCATTTAATTTGATTTTCCTCTTCTTTAATTAAATTTTGGAATGAATTCAATAATAATAATATAATAATAACATTAAACTCACTATCTAAGATGGTTTAGGGAGTAAATTGTTTTTAAGAAAATAATTATTTTGCATTTATTATTATTTGTCTATAAATATCTCTTTTATATTATATATATAAATATTTGTAGTTATTACCGAATAATAGTAGACAGTTTTAAATGTGTGGAGGTGAACGAATTATACTTGTTTTCTCTTGTTTAACTTAAGCAGTCTCCATTTGTTTGAAAACGATTTCCTTTTTAGATTCATAAAAAAAAACTATATAATATAAATGTAGTTTAAAACCAAAATCGGGAAAAAACAAGACAATGTTCATTGATCAAGTCGACCCTGCACTCCTTGTCACAATTGCCCAAATTAAATTACCGAAAACAGAGCACACACACATGTTTTTTCGTTTACAGAAAAACTTAAGATTTACTATTATAAATGATTTATGAACAAAAAATACCACAATGTACGATCTTACTGAATAAATGATAAATCTAAATGCAAAACATATTTCCGTCGTCGCGTCGATAAGATTGGAAAGACTTTCTTTGCGATTCTATTTTGTTTCGTTTTTGTTGCATATTTCCGTATGCGTATTAGAAAAAAATAACGTTTTGTGTAAACATACTTAAGTAAACTGTCCTGGCAATAGTTTAAACAAAGAAGCCTTTTTGATTTGCTATACACACTCACTCCTAGTGATTATTGTATATCTGTGTCGTGATAGTTATACATAATTTACTTGAAAGTAATAAGAATCTCATAAGATTGTATTTTTGTTTTCTTTTATAAAGATACGATAACAATTGTAATAGTAGTTGATTGAATCTTAGCGTTTACGAACCAAACATATTTTGTTGGGTAGCATCATCTTCGAAATCACTCCATGCGTTATTGAGCTCCATAAAAATCAATTTAGCTATGTGTTCATTATCAGTACCGTTGTGCTGAAAAATAAATCATAAACATTTATAGGTGCATTGCAACAAAGTACAAGTTGTGAGTTCTCAAAGAAGCAGGCAAAATGGAATGAGACGAGAAAAACGGATAATACGTGCTTTCTTTTCAGAAGTATCTTTAAGGCACATGGCAAGTTCACGATTTGTTGTTGATCACATAATTTTGTACTCACTTTATCAGGATGCACTGCTAGGCAGGCTCTACGGTAGGCCTTTTTGACATCTGTTGGCGTTATAAGTGTTGACATTTCGCATTTTTTCCACTTAGCATCTGTCCATAGCACCGTATCCAATGAGCACAGTAGAGCACGTATGTTGTTTTTCTTTCCTTCCGTCTAGAGAACATACAAAATCACATAAGTCACGCATGAAGAAAACCACAAGCCCCAATCTTACCCATTCCATAATCCTCAGTTTATCTGGATCCATGTCCTTAACTAATTCTTCTTTACGCATTTCATTGATCGAACGAGGACCTTGATGGGTTTTACTTCCGAACTTGTAACCCTGTTCGCCTAAGATATCACCGAAAATGTCTGCATTTTTGGGTGCCGCATTTGACTGTGTTTTCGGTTCGAAATGAGATCTACTGTAGTCTGGCCTGTTGTTTGCTGTTGCTGGTTGCGACTGTTGTGATGATGATGATGGTGGCGGTGTTGCAGCTAATGTCTGATTCGGTTGACTAGGAAATTGTCCACCGACGGCACCGTTGGGTGATTTTAAGTTATGCGATGGCGATGGATTCGAAAGATTAACTGGATTCGGTGCTGCTGGTGTTGAGCCTCGTGCGTAATTGTGTGTGGGACTTGAGAATTGCGTCGCATAGGGACTATTTGCGACTGGTGTTGTGCCCGGTGTTTTATTATTACTAAGTGTGTTTGGGTTGAAGTTTATGTTTAGACCGGAGGCTAAGTTTGCTATGTCCGCAAAGGGATCCTTCGACTGAAAAGAGAAACCGAGTGAACTGGTAGCGATGGGAAAAGCTTGTCGGAAGTGTGTTTAGCTCAGAAAGAAGCCGGCTTTCATAATTATTTCGATATAAGTTCAGCGATTGGTATTTTTGCTAGCTGCATTTGCAACCGTTTACAAACCTGTTGTGGTGACGTCTCTTTACTAGGACCTTGGCTGGTACTGACACCAGCTGTGAAAGGCGTTGCTGCGGGGGCAGCTGCTGGTTGTGGTGGACGTGGAAAACTCAATGGGACTGATGGAGTAACTGTAGGTGCTGTTGTTGACGATGCAAACGCATTGAAGTCCAAATTGAATTCCGTCGTAGCTGGTGCCGCCGATGAGCTTATCGACCCAAATATATCATCTAGACCTGCCGCGGATTTTGCTTGAGTGTTATCTACCGAGGAACAAAAATTATTCATGGTGATCCGTTCAGAAACTATTGAGGGCATTACCTAATACATCAGGAATTGGGCCCGAACGTAACTCACCAGAATCGAATGATCCCAACAAATCAAAGCTAGCCTCCGTTGGTGGTACAATGTGAGGCTGACTTTGAGCTGTTGGTTCATGAGGCATTGATTGGCTGCCCAAATTAAGTAAATCAATTGGGGGAGCTGGCGAATGGCTAGCACATCGCGATTCATCGTGATCTGTTACGTCTGGCATCACTAAGGGCGGTTGAGCGCTAGTTTCTGTATGAGGTACTGGTGGCGCGGGCCTTGCTGGTGGTGGATGCCGCTGTTCTCTGGGAGGATCTGGTCTCGCCGCCGAAGTAGGTTTCGTCACTGTAAACACACAACGATGACAGTCTGCGACAGGTTATCATTACTCATTCGTTACTTACCGAAATTATCGACCATCTCATCGTATTCTAACTGCGAACTGAACAAATTGAGTGGATCTCGCTTTGGTTTAGCCGGTAACCATGGTGGATTCTTTGACGGCCGACTTTCGCTATCTGTCACTACGATTGACAAGGACACTGTGAAATTAGATGGCACGTGCTCCTGGTCGGGAAGCTCATCCAAGTCGTTTGTTGTGTATGTAATTAGGGTTTCCTGTTCGGGTATAAACCCAGTGTTTAACTGTAATTGACATATTTTCAAGCCTTGTGGGCGGCCCATTCCCTTGAGGGCGTTTCGAGCATGGTAGAGCACCACGGTAAGGTCTCCGCAAACGGTTAGATTAATCGGCAGCATTATCTTTCCTGGACCGGCCAAGTATAATCTAGATAGAAATATATTTGATTAATTTATTCAACAAATAATATCAACCACCAGCACTCACTTCATTTTTTCATAGTCCTGCACAGTATTCATCAGTAGTCTTTCGTTGCAGTACACCTCTATGTACATCCGGCAGCCATCGCGTGCTTTTGTCATCCGAGGCACCGGCTGACACACAAGCGACACCACATTTAGTGCCTTGTAATGGGGCAGATGCGGTGTGGTTCTAAGTATATCACCTAAATAGTACAAGTACCGAAATTCTGACGGCCTCAGGTTAATCGGATGTCTTTTGACGGCAAACACTTGTACCGCATCCTCCGGCTCATGTATCAGTCCGCTGTACATAAGCAATGCACAAACCATTGTCGCCGCACTACAGCCACCACTGTCACTGGTCTGAATGATTACAATACTCTTAGGATCTGCTGTAAGGAACCCATACATATCCTCGGCCACCGAGAACATTCCTTGCAAGTACGGTGCCTTCGACTGGGGACACGTGTATATTGTGCCTGCCTCGATTGTCCGCACGGGCGGTGGTAGGCGCGGGCAACTGCGATTGCCAAAGTTGTACACGCTGATTTTGGCTGGCGGATAACGACTCTCGATCGACAGTCGGATGTCTTCAATGTTATTTGTCTTGTAGGCCGATTCGAATCCCTCCGAGGGACATGGCATAACAAGAACTCTTGATGTTATGTAACTTATGTCAATATCAGCACGGGCAATTGTCTGCTGCATGGTTTGCATCACTTTTGACGAAGTATCCTTTAGGTTTTTAAGGAAGCTCCCAGCGCCTCCTCTAATGGACGAAAATAAACTGCCAGATTGTGCAGCGTTCGCATTTGGAGTGGGCGCCTGATGAGGGCCTTGGTAATTATTGTAATGCATATTGGTTGCGACTTGCGGCGGGCGTGCCGGACGCTGCTGCTGAGAAAAACTTTCTCCGGTATCGTTGTCTGAATATGCCGACAGATTTGGAGAATTGGTCGGTCGCGGTGGTGGAGGTCGAGATGGTTGAGCGGGCCGTGGAGGGCCATTGGTATGTGTCGGAGTGTGATCGGGTGACTCACTTGGTGGTGTTACTAAAGGTTTACCCTGCAACGAATATACAAAAATGATAAAACGTATGTTACAGTTTAAAATAGGAAACCTACCACTAATTCAATTGGTCCTTTCAAAGACCAATCTTTGGTCTCAGCAATTGCTGCCAGCCGATCCAGAATATTTGAAACACTGAATCTATTTGATGGATTTACTGTAAGACATCCCTTGATTACGTCATGAAAACAAGCATATCTTGAGTCAGGTGGAATCGTATAATTTCCGTTTACAATTCGTAGTTTCGCCGAGTCCTCGAAGGGGTGCTTTTGGAAACACAAACAATAGAGAATACAACCCAAGGCCCAGATATCCAGTTTGGGACCAATTTCGTAATTGTTCCATGTGTCTAGCATCTCTGGCGACCTGTACATTGGGGTTGTCACCGTGGCAAGCTATTGATGGAAACGTTATGTTGTAAAAAAATGACAAACAAGATCTTACAACAGTTTGAGACACAGGCTTTATGAAATACGAGAATAATAACGAGTCTTTTTAATTAAAGCATGTTCGATAAAGACCGCTATATATCGGTTCCTTTGATAAACATAATTCGTTTTCTTTATGGACGATGGCAGCGTATTGAACAATGTCACATCTTTCCTTTGAAAATTGGTATCAAATTAACTTAGGTCATAGTTTACATCACTAGATATATATGAAACAATCTTCAAGCTATAACATTCTTCTTGCGGAATATGTTTTACCAATATGAACATATTTCAAAGTGAATCACCTGTCGTTTGAAAATTCAAAGAACAATGAGTCATAGTTCTCGCATTAAGCAACCACTTGATAAAACAAAGACTGCCTGTCCGCCGCATGAAAGATTTTAGTGATGTCAACAAGTTCCCTACCTGATCTTCCAATGTGTTCCTTTGCTGGGCACCCCATTCTATGTTGGGTTCAAATATTTGCGTTGTAGCCGATCCAAAGTCACACAACTTTAACTGACTATCGTTTCCCAAGAGAAAGTTTTCTATCTGCAAAGCGAAGTAATAATCTTGTCAACTTGTCTTACATATTTTCCATTAACAAACTTTTATATCCCGATGCGTTATTGAAGGACTTTGAGCATGTAAATGTCCGACAGCTCGTGCTGCTTGATAAAACACTCTTAACACCACAGCTGGTTCCAGAACACTTCCCATACAATCAACCAGTGAACCACCTGCAAACAAAAAATATCATCAACACTTATGATTAAGTAGGTAACACAAACATTAACTACCTTTGCATAGCTCGGTGACAAGCAAATACTCTGCCCTTCCTTGTGGACCTGTAGTTTTATCAATAAAAGTTGCACCAATGAACGCCACAATATTCGGATGTCCGGAAAGTTGCTTGTGTATATTTATCTCGTTGATAATATTGCAACATGCTTGCTTATCAGCGCCAATGAGTCTTTTGAGGGCGTATTCCTTTCCGCTTTGAATATCTTGTGCCACATAGACGAATGCGAAACCACCTACAATATTTCCGAGGTGGCATGAATATACAGAAAATAGAAACAACAAACGTACACGAACAAAAATCAATTCCTAAACAGCAGCTGATTGTGTTTATTGATTAATAACAAAGGACACCAACAAAATTGTCGAGCAAAAAAAAAGAAGAAAAAAGATCACTATTCAATCTACAAGCCTACGCACTCAGCTAAAAAACATATTCATAACAATAAAATATGTTTTGTATGAAAGCTTCCTCAGCCATGCATCAGTGGCAAAACAAAGAAAGAGTTCACAAAACAGATGAATGCATTTTTTTGGGTGATCACCGAAATCAAATCCCAGGCGAGATGGTAGGAAAAAAAGTGAATAACGACAAAAAATCTTCACTTACCTTCGGCAATAACTCTTTTGATTCGGAGTTTTATCAATCCAATTTCCACAGTTTGTCCAACGAATTCATTGTCACATTCACCATTTGGGGCCGGGTTAAAGTAACCCATTGCGGATTTAAAGAAGTCACTCATATTTAATAAAATTTGTGTGAAATTTTGCCAACAGAAACCAAAAATTCACCCAGCCGCAGCAATTACGCCATGACAGTAAGATGTGAAGTGGAGAGATAAAGACATTTCTACAAAACAAGTGCACATGAGTTGCCAACATTATTTAGCAGCTGCAGGTGAATGAAAATGGTTTGTCATTTTAAATAAATAGAATTATATACCTACTCGATTGTTTTATTTTTATGTAAAATATATCAGTTTTATAAAAAATTAAAAAAAAAAAAAAATAATAAAACAGTTATTTGCAATTGCATTGAGAACACCTCCACTGTCTATATTGTCGACTTAAAGCGATTGGACTTCACAGTTTACCACATACTCCAACGGAAGCCACATTCGATTCTATCATAGAATTTGTTAATATACCTAAGTAATGTGGATTTTCCAAGCGTTTTCTGTGTAAGCTTCATATCTACCTCGTTTCTACACACTACATACTTACCTGCTAGGTAGGTACCTGTCTTAAGGACTATTCACATGAGAGCGAGCGAACGAATTGCTGAAATGCGAACAAACCACTTTTGATGCATTTATGAACAGAAAATTGTACATTTTACTATTCCAAGAGGAGGATAGTTAATTATCCCATCAAAATGTATTAAGAAAACATGTTAATAAACAGTTAAAATAACGAAATTTCGAATATCAAACTTTTTGCCGCGAACGAATACACCCTTGGCGCGAATTGTCAAAGTTTATTCACATTCCACATCATTCAATTCGCGTTCCACAAACTAACGAATAAAGCATTCGTTCGAACTTAACCTCAAACTCAAAATGTTATAGAGACAAATACCGGCGACTGTCATTGGATTCGCGGGTTTCTGCGACCAAATTAAATGTATCATGTGAATGGACTGTCAAAACTTGCGAATATTCGTTCGTTCGTAGGTAGTTGGTGGCTCTCATGTGAATGATCCTTTAAGGACCATTCACATGAGAGCGAATTGCGAACCACGAACTGGCGAATATTCGTAGATTCTGACATTTCATTCACATGAAAACTTTTTTTAGTCGCAGGTACCCGCGAATCTTTTGTATTGTTGAAGGTTTAGTTCGAGCGAATTTTTCATTCGCAGGTTTGTGGATCGCGACTGTTTTATGTGGATTGTGAATAAAGTGTGACAGTTCGCGGCAAGAATTTTCAATTCGCGGGAGAATTGCTGTAATTGTAAATTTCGTTACTTTAATCAATCAAGTCTCGGTTTTTTGTAGATTGGGTGTTATATTAATTGAATATAATGCTTTTGTGGTAAAACAAATAGTAATTTTCAATTCATAAATACCGATAAATTGATTTGTTCGCAGTTCGCCTATTCGCAGTTCGCGGTCATGTGAATGGTCCTTTACTGTCGCCGGACAGTTTCATGTGATCATGTTTCAAATTTCGTCTACCTACCAATTACAATTACCTACCGTGAACTGCAATTTCTCTTGTTGTGATCTTGCCTATTGGAGACTTTTTTTGCTCTTTTCATAAAGAAACCAAAAATAAACACGAAACGTCAAAATTTATTGCTATCGCTCGTCATTTCAGAAGAGTTTTGTGAGTAATCCTTTAATTTTTGGTGATATTCCAATACGCTGCCACATATATATATTTTTTTTTTGTTATAAAACTTGCAATATGTCCCACCAAACTGGAATTAAGGGTGTGTCAATAACAATCCAACCAACTAAAAGCACAATAATCCATTAAAACTTCTATCCACAGCAAATGACCAACTTGTAAAAGTCTTTGGCAAGGCAAAGAACGGTAAAGTGAGAGTTATAAAAGTTTCCATCGAAAATGGTAAGTTTTCACAATCTACACATAGTTCACCCCATTAAGACATACCTTTTATAACTTATTTTCAGAGGAGCTAACGTCCGCTGGTACACACGATGTTAAAAAGGACTGGGAGAAAGACTACGACAAATTAATTGGACCACTAATAGAAGAAACAGTACCATGCTACATTCTCTATCGGTTAGATAGTAAAACTTCGCTTGGCTATGCATGGCTGCTGATTAGTTGGGTGCCGGACACGGCGAGTGTGCGACAAAAGATGGTTTACGCCTCGACAAAGGCAACGTTAAAATCGGAATTTGGCTCAGCGCATATAACCGAAGAGTTGCATGCTACTGCAGTTGAAGAAACCACTCTGAATGGGTATTATAAAAACAAAAAGGCGTTTTCCGCACCTGCTCCACTAACCATGAGAGAAGAGGAAATGCAGGAATTAAAGAAGACTGAAATAAATACGGACATAAGTACGGATACACGGCATCAGACGCTGGGGGGAATCTCCTGTCCACTGTCGGACGCAACTGTCGACGCTATTAAAGATGCGGTTAGAGGGACGTATGGATACTTGCAGTTTCGTATTGATTTAGAGGTACGTTTTCACACATAATGCTGCAACACCGTGACTGTCTTTTTTTTGTAGGAGGAGAAAATTCACATCGTGAAAGCCGCTAATATTGCCCTAGAGGAGCTTCGCAAACAGGTACCGGAGGATCACGCACGCTATCATCTGTATCTGTTCAAACACACACATGAGGGTGACTACCTTGAATCGTTTGTGTTCATATACTCGATGCCGGGTTATTCTTGTTCGGTACGGGAGCGGATGATGTACTCCAGCTGCAAAGCACCATTCTTAGAGGCACTGGAATCGTTTGGATTGGAAATCACTAAGAAAGTGAGTTTGGTTTGGTAGATTTGAGTGTAAAAATTATAACTGAATCCGTTCCAGTTGGAAATTGACAGCGGACCAGAGTTGACCGAAGAATTCCTCCAAGACGAGCTGCACCCAAAGAAGATCCTCCACCGACCTGCGTTTGCCAAGCCAAAGGGGCCACCAAATCGTGGTGCTAAACGCCTGACCAGACCACAGCAAGCCGAATAAGTAGTTAAGATGTATTTTTGAACCGCATTGCTCGCATTTATCCCACGCATAGCATTTCATGTGTAACCGTCTACTGGAGGAGTCGCGTTTCGTTTCTAATTTCCTCGTGTTCTCGTTTTTATTTCTTGTTCTTTGTCTCTGATTGAGGTTAGCAATATATTTTTCAATTCTACAACTAATTTAACGTGTGCTTTGTTAGTTCACCGATTCAAGGGAGATCTTCTGTCCATCCTCGCCTAACTGGGCATCGTGATGGGTCATAACCTCCGGTACTTTTTCCGCTTGCTTGATAAAGGCTTCTCTTATTTTGTCGTCACGTTCTGATCGCCACTTGTACTGCCAATAGCGCATTTCCTCCATGGATGTACCAGAAATCTTGAGCAGTCCCAGAGAAGCGAGGCCGGCGATACCACCCAAGGCACCACCGATTATGCCGCCGGCGGTCATTCCCCTCAAACCCATGTTGGTTTTATATAGAGCGCCTAAGAGGAGTCATTTTTATTAAACTAACTTCAAAAATATCCATTAGAGGTATACCAGTAAGTGTTCCAGCAGCGAGATACTCATAGATTGACGATTTTTCTCTGTACACCGAGATAATTGTGATGATTCCACTATAAAAGAAAGCAATTTAAGGTATTTATTTATGTTTAGGATCAAAACAACAGCCTACAAGTAAGATGTGGTGAAAAGACTCACACGCCAGCCCCATTTGAAGGCGCCCTTGGCGAAGCTAACCGTGAATTCGTTTTGCAGTTTTCTCTAAAAAAGATAGTTTTAGAATTTTGTTAGTGGTAAGTGGTAACTAACCTTAGCATCCAAATGCGATTTAAAAGTAGATGCTTGGTTGTTATTCATAAAATTTTCATATGCCGTTCTTGAGTTTATGAAACCACCGTATACAGCACCGCCAAGGAAACCACAAAAACCGGCCTGGTACACCGAATTTAATTCATATGATATGCTGCCAAATTCACTTAAAAGAAAACATTAAATGCTAAATTGTAGGTAATTAGATTTTTACAGAAAAACAATTCTAATATTACTCGACTGTAAACATTTCCTTGATTCTTTCCCAACCAGTCTCCTTCGACGGTGAACGTTCGACGAAGGCTTTATAGGTTTTTGTATCCTTGGATAGAATGTCATTTTCTTTTGGATCGAGTGGCAGAAGGCCTGCTGCTAGTATTCGTGAACCGTATTTAAAGAAGCTCATTTTATTTGTTGCTTAATTGGGTATTATTAAAAAAATAAGCGGTTTGAAATCTGTTCGGTAAGAAAAGTTTCAGAAAAAGGAACTGACATATAATCACACAGCTGTTTCATCAAAAAGAGGGTCTCTTAATTATAAGGTAATGGAAATGTTAGGAATGGGTTACTGAAACGAATGCGTCCAGTTATAAACATTTTGGAATGTAAATTAAAAAGCACGTATTAAAGATAAGATCATGCAATTATGCATGCATTAAAGAGACGATAATTGGGGATAAAGCTGCCCAAGTAACAATTTGACTTCGGTAAGGTTCAATTTGGTAATTTCTGTAGGCAACCATTTCGATAGGGTCTCTATAGGATTTGTTTACCGAAGTAGACCGATTTCGAAGCAATTGTTTCCAAAATAACTTCTGTACGTCCTTTGCGAAGCATATACGCACTCACGCAGGCTTTATAGAGGGATATGAAATTAAGTTTCGTTAAGATCTCTATATAAGACCTCTAAAAAGAAGTGAGGAGATGATGGAAAGTGTATTGCTTCGGTAAAGCTTGTGGCTGGAAGTAGAAGCTTCGTTAGAGCTTCTCACAGAAGGCATTATAGAAGCAATGAAATGTCATGCAATTAACGACTTGCGATTGGAAGTCTTAACGAAATTCTGAAATGTATCAAGTAGTTGAGATTTACCACTGCAACATTATTATGACGAATTAGCCTAGGGGTAGTGTATTGGAGTACTACGCAGCAGGACTCATGTTCGATTCTCAGTGCGACCCGTTGTAAGTAAAATATAAATTATATACGGGGAGTATTCACTGAACAAAAATTGCAAAGAGTCAATTATAGTAGATTAAATACGAAAAACAAAATAAGAAATTGGAAAGGTTGAAGAATAAAAAAAAAATATTTTTGTTTTCATATTTTGTGCTTTTGTAAAGCTTCTATAAGGTTTCTATAAGGTTTCTATAAAGTTTCTATAAGGCCTTTATAAGGTTTCGGTAGTGACCTACCTGTATAAAGTGCGCCAAATTTGTTTCTTATAGGCCTTATGCAGTTAATATTGCGGGAGGGGAAATAGCTTCGATAGCGCCTTACCGAAGTAAAATTGTTACTTGGGTGTTAAGGACTATTCACATGAGAGCGAGCGAACGAATTGCTGAAATGCGAACAAACCACTTTTGATGCATTTATGAACAGAAAATTGTACATTTTACTATTCCAAGAGGAGGATAGTTAATTATCCCATCATCATCATCATCACATCATTCAATTCGCGTTCCACAAACTAACGAATAAAGCATTCGTTCGAACTTAACCTCAAACTCAAAATGTTATAGAGACAAATAACGGCGGCTGTCATTGGATTCGCGGGTTTCTGCGACCAAATTAAATGTATCATGTGAATGGACTGTCAAAACTTGCGAATATTCGTTCGTTCGTAGGTAGTTGGTCGCTCTCATGTGAATGATCCTTGTGATAAACTGGTAAAAACCGGAATATTTTGTTGAATAAGGATTCTTCAAGTTTCCTAATGAACACCTTACTGTAAAAGTAAGAACTGGAACTGCTGACGTTTTTCATGTTTAATCAACGAAATTACTTCTGAGTTCTGACCTCTCATAACACAATACACAATTGCGATATATATATTATATACAAGCAATAGCCACAAACTCGACCTGATGCAGGTTTCTTGTTCTTGGTATTGGATTTGAGAATGAGATATTCAATAAAACTTGCCAAATTATAAGATATTCTAGTTTCTTATAGAGTAAAAAAGGTATACACATTTATTGAATATGATCTGGGATTATCTTCTATGTGGACAAGATAAAACGGCTTACTGAAATCAAGGAAAAGAAGGTCGAATTGCATAATTGTTCGAGTAGTTATAGCAGATTTATGCACTTTCGTAATACCATACCACCTAAATTTGCTATTTACTCACACTTACCCATGCGCAATGAGCAGCAGTCAAGACCGTGTTTGAAGTTAAAGGCATTCCAGCACAGAGAAACGACCACGCGAGGGCGGCCTAGTTAAATAAGATTGTAGCCTAGTAAAAAAAATTGTCTGCACATTTTATCATAAAACGGAACTCTAAGTTCCTAAAACAAAAATAACTAAAAAAAATCTGGGCAAGTGATTAATATGTGTTACACTTTAGAAACACACCAAAAACCAGCTTTCAATTAAAGAAAAGACGTAGGTTCATTGCTTATCAAAGAAAATATTTAATAATGACATTAGGTTAGCTTATCACATAATTTCTTAAAACTTTACGTATTGTCTAATCACATCCAATGGCCGCATAGACTTGCCACTTTGAGGCTCAATAACAAGAACTGGACTGTTTTTGGCGCGTTTTGTTTTGGATTGTCGTTTCAGATTTTGTGATCTATTGCTCTTGACATCGGCTAGACAACGGGAAATTCTTGCTTTGGGAGGCGGTTGACTTTGCGGCAGCAATAGCTCATTTTGAATAATAGCGCCCGGTTTAAAATCCTCAGTTTTCCAAGGGTTCTCCGCAGGTGATGAAATTAACTGTTTCTGATCCTCCATCGGAGATTCACTAGTGAACAGGGATGAAAAATCGAACAAAATCGGAATATCTTCCTCTTTAGTTGTGCAATGTTTTGGTTCAATCTTGGGGGGTGTTTCACCAATTTGCTTGGCATTCTCTTCTAGAAATTCGTCTAAATTGAGAGTACTATTTGATGGTTTTGAATCGGGAAACGAAGTATGCATTTGTTTCATAGAGTATGGAAACATGCACCGCGAACTTTCACACTTAATTATTTGCTCGTCCAGACTAATGTAAAAAGACTTGAGATAGTTCTTTAAGCCATAGCTGAAGCAGAGATTGCATTCAGATCCAGTTTTGTAAGTCGCCAGTGTGCCCATTTCCTTTAATATAATATGATTTAATAAGTTGATAAAACAAGGTTGAGTTATTTACCACTTCGGTACCGACAAGGTGATGCACGTTCTTTACATCCATTATTGATTGAGTTCCTTATTTTATAGAATGATTTATTTTCCATAAACAAAACATTTTTAACATCAGTGATTTACCTGTCAAAGAGTCAAAAAGTGGAATGGATTCTATTTGTATAAAATCAAGTGTGGAATGTATTGAAAGCATTCAGCTCTACATTGAGCACTTTTACTTTCAGCTATTATTTTATATTGTTTTCGATTTGGCTTTTCAGAATTTAATCTGTGATTTCAGAATTTATTTGGATCTTGTGTCTGCCGCAAAAAAATTGTTTGTTAACTTGCACTGGATCCATTTGAATCCATATCAATTGATTTGCACATATTTATAGTAACGAAGTATGAAATAAATTAACATAAAAACTCGTTTCCATACGCGTAAATTTAATTATTCAGTTAAAAACATCAATTCTTCCAATGATAAAAAATGCGTAACCACCAACTGTTCCCAGACATTGGCATTAGTGAAAGTATGTGAAAATCTGAGCAAAAATTTAGTTTTATATAAATTGATTTTTTTCTCCAAAAATCTTGAACTTTTTGTTAAATTAAAAACAACAAAATATACACCAGCCGGTATGGTGTGTGCGTTTGAAACCATCGCAGAAAACGGTCGAAGAGAAAATGCCCATACGAACTTCGACATTTCAAATACGCATTGCGTATCCCATCGTTTGCTGTGCGATTTCTTGCAATTTAAAAAAAAATGAGATAAATAAACTTTATAAACAATTTGCTTGGCAATTGTATTTCAGAAAATTGCTCTGCTACCATTTAATGCAAAACAGCTGATTTGCCGACCAACTTTGAATGGAAATACCTGTCGATAAAGAAATCTCTCCCTCTCTCCTGAAATGAAAAAAACAAAAAATACAATTATTTTTTTCACGCTCGTTCGTTTGAAAGCGAAGAATACGCGACCAATGCATTTACTAGTCTGAATGCACACATTGATTTAAACATACCTAACTTCATGCATGTGTGTATTACATTTGAAGAAAGTGTCAAAAGTCCACTCGTGTTTTTCTGAGTACACTTCCCATTTTTCCGAAACTCTTGCATAAAACATTAAAAATATATAAAAAATGGGAATTTCACCAGGTGCAAAAGAGCGTCTGGAAGCTGTTTTTGATGTAACAAAAACTATTTTCCATTGGGGATTTATTCCAGCGGTTCTCTATTTAGGTAAATCTAAAAACTCAAGAGAATCTTTAAACAAGTTATTACTGTCCATATTTTAGGTTTCCGAAAAGGAGCTGAACCCGGCATGCCTCCTCTTTCAATTTTGAGCCTCCTCTGGCAGTAGACGGATAGTTAGTGATAATAAATGAGTTGGAAGGCATTTTGTTTGTTTTGTTTTCTGTGTTAAATCAATTCAATATTTTTGTTTGCTTTTATTTAAATGAGCAGTCGCTGGATAAGACCTTTACAATGATCAATAGCCAATCCTTGACTATCTTTATCATAGAATTCATTGTAGATTAAGACGAGTTTTCTTTTAAAGCACCTTCCTATGAAATAAAGGAACTAAGATTAAACGTCCATGAATGATTTGTCGTAGAATTCATTTGACTTTGGTTGTGGATAAGATGCCATATCCAGCTTGCAATGATAGAAATTTTGTATCTTGTTTCTTCTGTGCCTGTTGAGTTAAATATGAGCTAAAAGGGCTCTCGCGCCATCTATGTATTCTACCTAATAGTAGATAACATATTTTCGAAAGCATATTTAAGAACCTCATACAATTTCGAAAAGTATTTGTAGGTACCACAGACACAAATCAATTGTATTTGATCGGGACGAATGGTGATTGACTAGGTATGTATATGGCTAAAATTAATTACATGGGTGGACATGAGATGCACACTTGAAGCTGCTTGTACTATAGTTAGGCATTAGACACATGGAAACCCTATTAGTTAAATATGGCGTTATCAAAAGGTTTGTTTGACGTGGCTAGCACTAGTGCCCACTAGTGCGCACTGAGAAGTGTCAGCTGATTTTCCCGCCTACCCAAAAACCTGCACAACCCTGAAAATTCGGCTATCATATCGAACGCAAAATATGCTGCCCTGAAGTCTGGCAGTTTTTGAATTTGAAAAATACTTATGTTTTGGTGAACGAAGTACGAAGATGATAACACTTTGTTCTGTTTATTGTTAAAAATGAGTTAACTCAATTCTGATCTTGTGCTTGCCATAATGCAAACAAGTTGATAAAACTGTTTGCAATATATGCGATGCACTAAAAAATGTAATCAGCTTTGATTCCAGATTTTTTTCATTCCATTTATCTTTAAAATAAGGTTTTAGTCCAAAAACGTTGTTGTTTTCAAACAATTCCCCTTTGAATATCAAATTTATTGTATTTATCTTAATTACGATATTCAAATAAACGAATAACAGCAAGCGAAATGACAGCGCAACTCAGCACTGAGTTCTTGCCACGACAAAATAACTGGGGTCAGTTCAGTGCACAACTAGGGCGCCCTAGAAGTCATGTCAAACACAGGTTTTCAGTACCAGGGCGAGTTCAGTGCTATATCGAACACATTAGGGTTAACCCAGTGCGCACTAGTGCGCACTAGGGCCCACGTCAAACAAACCTAAAGCTGAATGAAGTTTATATATATTTCATTCGAAGTTAATTGTTGGGATTTCAATTTGTTCCAAAATGAATCACTAGATCTCTTAAATTAGCTTCACCACAAACTGTGATTATTAGACGTGATGACAGAGACAACTTATTTCTACCAAAGATTCGGTAGTCAGCCCTCACAGCCTTCAATTCTTGAATGAGAGGGAGGGTTGAGGGGTAAGATGATTGTGTAAATTGTTGCAGATTGTGAAGATGGATCCCCAATTGCTGTGATCGTCTGCAAAGTTCTTTCCTCAGCAGCTATTATAACAGTTTAGCTAAGTACATCGTTTTGTACAGACTAGCAGCTTTCATGCGCTTTGAAATTTAATATTTTTTGCAAGAGTTCCAGCGCAAATGGTAGGCGGCCAATTTTTTTATACAGTGGTTGACAATTGGACATGTTTCACATCATGTGCAGAAATCGTTCGTTCAAATAATATTACCGATGATTTTTAAAAGGATTTTGAAAGACTCGGATTTTCTGTTTCATAAAACTTACAAAAGAGAAATAACGTTTCCATTGCAGCGACGAAGACTTTTTCTCATGATTTTTTCTTTTTCTTCCAGAGAATAAGCCGATGTTCTTCGCTTCTCCTTGTTTTGTTACCAACAATGTTTTCTTACGATTTTGAAAAACAAAAATCAAAATAAAAAGTCATATGCAATAATGAATGCATTCAAAATATCGAATTTGATCTTTTTGACAGGTTATGATGAACTATTCCTGAATCAGAAAATTTAACAAAACGCATATCTATGTCAATATTGTCAAATCGCTTTGCACGGTCAACAAGCTAAACTAGTCACATCCTACCAGCACCCAAAGACCAATATATCGCACACAATCGGTTTTCTATTCGCAATATTGACACCCCAAGCTACCCATCAAATTTACCCTCACCATTAAATAGGGTCCGCTGGAAAGACAACAAATGCCACAAAGAACGAAAAGGAACTCAGTTGGCAGTCTCCAACCGCAAACATTTACGCACATTCACTCTGAAGTAGCCTACCATTCATCACCAAACCACCTAAAAAATAGGCATCATTCCACAGTCATTTCCGCCTCATACAAGGACTAATTTGAAATGTTCAAAAGAACCCTTGAATCAACTGTATCTGGAAAGTTACCTTTCTTCTATCCCAACACTCAAATACCATCAGATATATACCGAGTACGTTGCGTTAGCACCAAATAGAAATCCTTTTTCGTATCCTGTTTGAGTATTCCAAATGTGCGGTCGCCCTAGAGTTAGCACTTGAATTCATTTCCTGTCCCAATTTTTAACCCATTTCAAAGTTTATGGGGGCGGCACACAAACTGATGAATGCCCTCTAACTCTCTCCAAACCCATATAGCACATCGCTTCTAACCGAACCAACATCATTCACAATTAAGCAAACAATGTTCCTACATCGACCTGAAATGGCTTCCATCAGCCACCCACCACCTGGATGAAAGTCAGACAGCATTAACTTACCATCCAAGTGATATCTTCGCATTGTTTGATGGCGAAATTCAGGGATTGGCTTTGTGAAGGAACCTTTTCACCTAATCAACCACATCAGTGTGATAAGGTAGAGGCAGCACCGCAATAGCCCAGAAGAATGTTCGTTGAGCAATTTTGCGTTGACATACACATTGATCATCATCGCCGTCATTCTCCTGGGTCGTGGTTTTATATAAGGATGTTGGCGTAGGTTCTCTGTTGTTCAGCATTTTCACTTAGACAGGTGAACCATGGAATTGAGTGAGTCCTTGTAGATTTTGGAGAGCATTTTCAAAAGGAATTCTAATGGAATTGTATGCCCAAAAATATATCTGTGCCAACCTGCCCATCATGGGGGGAATCCAATCTAAGCTTCATCGGAGAAGTGATGTTAGCGTGTAGATAAATGTAAGGTCCAGATGAATGTGAGATGTGCGTGTTTGCCGGAGACAACAGAGTGATGATGTGGATCCACGACGAGGACACACTAAGTTTTTCCCCATCCAGATACGGGTCATATCGGACACTAGGAGAATAATAGAAAATTCCTTTTGAGAGGGAATCGAAAACAATTCACCCCTAGTGAGTCGGTCCGGAATCTACGATGACACTACACGATAGCAGTCTAATGTATTTTTCTCTGGGCCTTGGTGTTGGTGTTTCCTTTTTTTGTAAATGATGTTTGCACACCGTAACTTTGCAATTAAATTCCATACCCTGTCGGACAGGACATACATATTTTATTAAGTATATTTTGAACTGAGTTTGATTTATTGTTGAATTGACAAAGTTTTTGTTACATTCATAAAAACAGAACCAAAAATCGCTTAAGTGAATGTTATACTTGTTTCATACTGTCAAAATCAAGTGAAGAAAAAATAGTTTATTGAATTCAACAGAACAATAAATAAAGAATTGACATACATATTTCATTCCTATTCCCTCAACAATTCTGTTGTTGAATAAACAAATTAAAATGCTGTAGCTCACGAAATGTTGCTATGAAACCAACAACTGGGAATTATTTCTGTACAATTTACAATATTTGCTGTCGATTTAACAAAATGCAAAGCTGAATTGACAAACTACTTCGACATTATTAACAATTTTTTTTGTTAACTTGAAAAAAAGAAAAAGAATTTTTTTTAAATGCAAAATTAATTGTTAAAAATAAATAATAAATAATGATTCAGTTGAAAGACAACAACAAAAAATGTCAAACCTCTGCACATATACAATGTAAATTGGGCGACAACGTATTGTTATTTTATGAAGCTAGCAAAAATAAATTCAATTCAATTCAATTGTTGATTTGACAAAACAGTAATAGTGGAATTGGGAAATTTATTTTTTAACGTTAAAATTTTTTTGAATAATTTAGCAAATTGTTATATACACACGAGAAACTATTTATTATCATAACAAAAGGTTTAAGACAAGATTATACTTATCGACCTTTTGTTAACGTGATAGAAATATTTGGTTGGTCATATATTAACAAAAGAATAGTTGAATCAAGCCTCATTTTTATCACATTTACCAGGGTTTTATTTTCAGTGCACTCAACCAATTTCAATGAAATTTTGTGAGTGTGTATGGTTGCTTGCAACTTGAAAGCCTAATGATAGGATAGAGTGGTGGCGCTTTTGCCGGGATAAATACTTTTTTTCAATCCTTTCAACTTACTCTTATGGGCACACTGGTCCTGGGGAGTGAACTGATAACGCTAGATCTTACTCAGAGACTAAACTACTGAATGACTTGATTTAATTAATTCTTAGTTGCAAATAAAAAACGTTGGACTGGATTGTGTTATGTAAACTTTTTAGCCTTTAGAGCATCGATTGGGGGACTTTGGGTCCCCCACGACCACGTTTTTGTCTATATTCCGTTAAATAATAATATTGCTTTTAATTCTTTACTCAGGTAGACAATTTTTTGGTATTCTAAACGAAATTCAACGTGATTACAGATTTTTGGCAATTTTTGAATAACAAAAGATTAATTTCAATGTTAGAGAGGGACCCAAGTTACCTCCACTTAGGAAATTAAGAAACATTTTTTTAAAATCTGTTTATTATGTAAAAATAGCAAATAGTCGATTTGTCTGAGTCTTTAATGGTTCTGGCATGGGTATTACTTCCTAAAATATTTTTTTAGTTAAAGTCAATAGAATTGAAATCTTGCACTTGAAAATATACATATATTTTGAAAAAAAAAAAAACCACGTTGCAAACAACTTTCATAACAAAACTACAACCGTTTCTGTTATGAACTGAAATAAAAATAAACTTTTGCAAAATTTAATTTCTTAATGTCAGATTTAAACTTTATTCAACTTTATTTTAGTATTGTAATAAGTAAACTTGAATAAAGATTAAACCTGACTTTAATTGGGGGACCTATGGTACCCCACTCCGTTTCTTGGGTCTCAAAATTCACTCAGTGCTGAATGAATACACTTATCTACTGCGCTGTATTAATGTTTTAGCATTATAAAGATTTAGTTTTTAAATTAAATTTATTAATGCAATTCAACTATAACGCAATTGAATTTAACAGCCTCATTTAGCGAGAGAAGTTCCACATCTGATGTGTGGTCACAAACACACTCTCTGTCTTTTTATGGAAAATGATTCCTTATTACGATCTACGAAATGTCCTCATGACAACGAATACGCTTTCGAGTCTGCCTTGGCAACCAGCGCTCTTTTGTCTTTAAAATATGTAAAAGAAAAATAAGTGCTTACCTAGTGTGCTCAACCTAAAACATACCCCCGTTAATCAATGAATGGAAAAGCGATAGTTTTATTATACTTAATCAGCAGTTCTCCCCACTTTTCGATATTTTAAACGGGATTCCCAAGAACATGCACATACCTACTTCAGTCACCGCAGAACGCATTTCAAACCTCATTTACACACTTTTCTCTTCTTTTAGTTTTGGGGAATGACATTCTCCCACGATGCGAGAGGGTGGCAGGAAAGGGCGGCATCAAGCAAAGCATGCAATATTAATTTACGACTGACAGTTTTACACCGGGATGCAATGCGAGCGTAATGCCATTGCATGTGCTTTTGTTTGTAAGATGTTCTTGGTTGTATCCTTTTCGCAAGACCAACGACGAAAGGGGTGCACAAGTTTCTGCAAATCTTGCGATTACTTAATGGAATTTCTGATTCTGCATATGTAGCAGAGTTTGGCTGGTTATCATACTCACGGGACAGATATGCACGGCGCCTATACGACGACATCTTGCATCGCGAATGAGGACAGGGCAACCCATGCTGAAAATTGGAAATTGATAAGTTAGAAGAGCGTTCTTTAACTGCTGTTGGCACAAATTCGCAAGCATGGGAGAAATACTATATTTGACAATTATATCATGTGTATGGGGGTGTGTTCCCTGTACACTAACCTACGCGACTCCGTACTTAGGTATAGAGAACGTGGATTCTTGGAATGGTAAGCTTATTTCTCGCATAAATTACCGAATAAGGACAAACGAATGCGTTGCGATGGTGCGGAGATTGTCTGTAGAATATTTGAACATTTGACGTTCTCTGAGTTTTGTAATATTCTAGTTAAATCGAAATTGATAGCGTTGCACGATTTGGGGGGTTCTGTGTACGGAGTGGCACTGTCAAATTAAATTAAAATCTTATTACGCATTAAAGAGAAATTAATGGATGACGTTTGGATGTAATTGGTTTCGAGAAATATATTCTCTAATGAATGTTAAAACGTTGATTAAGATGTGGATATAAAAATATATACCCTACCCACTCATGTTGACAAAGGTTAATTTGACATTTCGAATGCCGCTGAGCTGTTTTTAATGACGCAATGTTTTACTGACATAATACATTACAGCCACCCTAGGTTTCTGTAACATAAATCTAAGAAATTCTACCCAAATTCATACTCAAATGCGATTTGCGTGTTCCTCATATTTTTTGGGCTCCGACGATTTTTAATCACAAATTTATACACAAATCGTTTGATCTTAGCTAGCTTGTGGCTTGTAGATAGGTACCTAACTTACATGTAGGTACTATATTCCCTCTGATGTAATTTGGTATGACTTGATCACCAAAAAAGCTAAACGACCGAAAGAAGAGTCGGAAGATGTTTCCAACACAAAATCTGCAACAAAAAGTGAGACTTTGTGAGTGCATTTATTTCTCAACAATTACTCGTGAATTTTCTGAGCTTCAAATTATACAAAATAGATAAAACCATCAAGTTGAAAAAAAAGGCTGTCATCGCTGGAGTAAGAAAATTGCGAGTCGTAAGCTGCCAAGAACTCGCAGTATTGGCAAATACTAATCGTACTAAACAGTTAACTGACATGTTAGAGGCAGCTGCTGTTTGAAGGTACGGTGACTGAAAAAGCCCAACTTCGAGGAGAATGAAAGTCTCATACACTAGCTAAAAAAAAATGTCTGCTGCATCCCTGCCTTCCTCAAGTGTATTCAGGTTTGAGACGGTCGCTATAAAGAGGTAGGATTAAAAAATCATTCCAAGAAAGAGCACGAATAGCAAGTCGAAGAAATCGACGTTGGATGCTCTCAATTTTAGAAACATGCACTTGTTGAAAGGGACACCACGCTTGGCTAGCGTACTCGAGGAGGGGGCGAACAAAAGCGATGTATAAAGATCTGGTCACATAGGAGTCGCAGAATTCTTTGGACCATCTTTTAACATAGTCAAGCGTTTAGTTTGATTTGGTAATTATCTGCTCAACATGCGAACGGAAATTAAGCTCCCTGTCGCATAAAATGCCAAGGTCACGAATGGATTGGACGATAGATATAGGTTGGCCGAGAAGAAGGTAAATTCGGGGAGGAGACTTGTTGCTCTTGCGTGGGAAGCTATAGATTGACATTTGGAGACATCCAGTTCTAAACAGTTTTTAAGCCACCAGGTGGAAAAACTATTCAAATCTTTTTGAAGGAGACTGGAGTCATGTTGTGAGTTAATGGGTTTGAAAAATATGGTGCTGACGTCCGCATGGAGAGAGACTGCTGAGTGTTGAATGACCCTTTCAAGATCATTAATTGTTAGGATGAAGAGAAGAGGACCTAGGTGGCTACCTTGAGGAACACCCGAGCTTGCAAAGATAGGGACCGAGAGAACGCACCTGAAGCGGACTCTATAAACACGGTTTTCCAGGTATGAAGATATCAATTTCAGCAATATGGGTTCGAAGCCGAGGGCAGAGAATTTGAAAAGTATTAATTTATGGGAAATCTTATCAAAAGCCTTACTGAAATCTGTTGTAATAACGTCGACTTCTTTACCGCTTTGTACACCAGAGAGTGTAGATGATATGAATTCGATGTACACCAGAGAGTGTAGATGATATGAATTCGATAAGGTCATAGTGGTTGTTGATCTACCTTTGAGAAAACCGTGCTGGTTATAGGGTAAATGAGGGACTTGGACTTGAGGCTTCATACAACATACCTACTTTTAAAGAGTTTGGGAATATGGGAAAAGTATTCATCATTAAGATTTTGTAGTTTACTTTCTATTATTGTACGATCAAAACTTTGAGATATAAAAAGACCAAATGAGAAGTTAAGAAGATATTCGAAATAAGAGGGATCCGAAACGAAGGTGTTGTAGGCAAAATACTGTTTAAAGAAAGAAGCAAAAAAGTTGTCAATGGTATGTGCGGATCGGAGGATGATATGTCTTCAAATGAAAGGGAAAACCGTGTTAATCTACAAAATAAAAGAAACAAAATATAATACCCTTTTCAAACTGAGCGAAGGCACTCGAAAACTTCATCGTAAACAGAAGTTTTCCCAAACATATTTAAAGTTTTCAAAACGAGTCGTTTAAAGTAGTTTCACATGCAAACAACTTCCAATTGAAACAAACACACCTTTTGCAATATTAAGCAAATTCAGCAGAATAGCTGACCGAACAAATGTCACAACTCACAACTTGAAATCGTTTTCCACAATTGATTGAAGGGCTAATGTTATTTTTAAATGCACTAAATTCATTTTATTTGTTAATTAAAGCGATCGAACTTTGTAATCAAAATAGTTAACACACAAATTTCACGTCTAGTGTTGAACAACTGATTGAAACGTCAAACGAAAACTACTTGGTGGTCGGTGTGAATGCATCGACTAGTTTTCGACGAAAACACTGTTTTCGGCTAGGTGTGAAAAGGCTATAAGGCAGATTAACTTTTTAAATTCAAATTTTTAAATGTTTTATGATCGCTTTACCGATCTGCTTGCATAGAAATGTCAAGAAAGCTCACCAACTGCTGTTTCTCTCATACACGACGAGAATCAGCAGGCAAACCTTCCTTTCATTCATCAATAAGCAAGGGGAAAAAAAAACACGTAATAGGAAAGCATATATACACAGATGGGATACTTCTACATATACTTGACATCATTTTGCTGTCAAAACAAATTCCACTCTGAATACTATGCGGTTCAGTATATTACAGACACCACAACAATCCATTTACGGGACTCTATTTCGCCATTAGAACACTATCATCCGCTTTCGCTCATCAGAACCGAAATCTACCTCCCTTGGCTGGGGTATTCGGATTTTCATCTAGCCATGCTCTGACATGGTGTTAATTAATGCAATTACTCGCTCTGGTGGCACAATAATCCCGAACATCGTTGTTTAATGAATTTCCAACGATGACAACGCGGCGAGAAGCTCTTGTCACTCCTCTGTTTATCCAGGTATGCAATTTGTGTTCCCAATTTTCTGTAATACCGGCAAAAGCAGATGGCCGGAACCACAAGTTGTCATATCTCTGGGAAACATAGCACCGATGCATTAGTCAGTCGCAGTCAGTGTCAGCAAGCGTTTTATGGTGGCAATGCATGGTCTCGTCTGATCATCGCTTAACATCACACTTTGCGACAAAAGCAATTTGCGGTTGAAAATTTATATTATTATTCGTGAGTGAGTGAGTGCGGGTGAATATAGGAGTAATGAAACTTTCGGACGTCCTACAGGCTGTTCGATTGGTGAGATGGACTTAACGGTGTTCCTATGGTGGACAGAATTTTTTATTTCATTCGGGAAGTTTTGTTTTGAATTAGATCAAGTCGGGCAATCATCACGGAGTTCAGTTGTATAAACATTCACCAACAGTGGCGTATATGGACATGATACCTGGTGGAGTTAGTCATCAGTCACCCTATGGACACCTGGTAAATCAGCAGTGAGTTTGTTGTCTTCAAATAATATTCAAAAGGGTTGTATTGTAATTTTAAACGGAAGTGCCAAATGATACTATTTGATTTTCCATTAAATTAGTTGGGGTAATTGTAATTATAACAGTTAAAATATGTTGCAGTTGTTCTTTAACAGTAGGTATAAACCTGTCATTGTCGTACCTATTCAAAATCTGTTGAAACTGTCAATGAAGTGAAACCCATTAAAGGAATGACTGCGGAATTCGTCCGGCTTACGTCAAAGTACGATAACTTGGGAATTCTGTGCAGGGATGTCCGAGATGTAACTTTTGTGCATAGACCTTGCTGTTTACGTCTTGGTCGTAGTAAACATATACAAAGTAAATGCATCAAGATAGGCGTTAATTATGTTCTTAGGCTGTCAGATAAATATAATGTTAGAGCTGTCAAGAGACTGAAATTGAGTTGATTTCCTCATATTTCTTTTATTTGTTTTTTTAATTTCATCTCATACCTGATGTGGTTCAGTTAATACTCACATCTTCTTCATTTATTGTCTCCGAAAGTAGGGTCTTAATTCTTTTAGCATCCGCCCGCCATTCCTTGATTTCTGGTAAGACTGACAAAATTCCACATCTATTTTCCTCCTTCGTATGACAGAGTGAACAATCTGTCGTATATAGTACCTACGTCTAAAAACTTTTCCTAACTCAGACCTCTCCTCGCCCTTTAATGCTTTAGTGGGGCAAAAAAGAAAATACTTTAACAATAATAAAATCTCTCTTTTTACAGCTACGGCCATCGAGGTGTGATTTCTGGTCTGGCATCCGTCCCCCATGGGCTACGACTAGGCGGCACTGGAGCCAGTGCAAGCGGCGTTTACGGTGGTCACTTGTCTCCTGGATACCAACCTTCCGGATACGGGTAATTAACTTCAAATTCCGGTTAATTTAAGTTATTAACTTTTCCAACAATATTTCACATTCTCGCTGCCCCCTTTCTGTCTGACTTTAAGCGGTCACACGGGTGTTCCCAGTGATGGTCATCCAGCACCAGCCGGCTATGATTACCATGCAGCTGCAGGACCATATGCTCCAATCGCCGATACCACCGGACCCAGTCATTCAATGGGGAAATCAAAAAGCAATGGCTCATCCACCGTTACTGCTCTCACTCTACTCTCGTTCCTGTTTTTTCTCAATATACTCCAAAGCTGCCTTAAGGAGCACATGGAAACGATGAACCCGACCGTCATGGTAATGACGGCCGGTGTGGGTCGCACCAGGGTCAGTAAATTAGCGGAAATTAATTCCAGGGAGCAACAGCACACTATCTCACAATCTCTGCCTCGACCAGTGTTAACGATGAACAGAGGCGACCCAGTCGCCAGTGCCGCCAGCATTGTCGAGGAGCAGATTCCCTTCAGTGGCGGAAATACGAAAATTGAATATAGCAATAGCAACCTGAGACCTGATCCCGAGCCAGAATACTACTCGTCCTATGCAAATCGAACGATGACACTGGTCGATAATAATTATCAGGACCATCCGCATCACCCATACCGCCATTACCAGCGTCTGCAGGGAACCTTTTCCTCGCCATCGTCAGCATCGTCGTCGTCGTCTTCGTCCGCTTCCGCTGCTAATTCTGGGGGCAATAATTACTATCCGGACACGATGGACCCTTACTACATGAGGATAAACTGACTTGGCATTTGCGGGTGTGTGTGTGTGGTTTCGATTTATATGTTTACTTTTATAAAATTTAGGCAATGTCCTCCTACCCATATATCTAGGGGCAACTTCAGTGTTTGCCGCCCTGTCGAATTGATGAAATATTAAATTTTCCTTTCAAAAAGTTATTTGTGGAAGTGTTTGCTTGTTATGTATTAATCAGCCATCAAGAGGAGAACTAATGACCGTGTGATGTAATACTAATAAAGCTCTTAAGTACGCAGTCAAATTGGGGGGCGAAGTTCCGAAACATGCACACGGATTATGCGGAAAGTTTAACGTCTTTTAATTTGTTGCAAAAAGTTTTGCTGTCACTTCAGTTGGCAAAGACAGTTACTTATAATTCTGTCGACAGACAATCTCAAATAGGAGAACACACGACACAGGGAAATTCACTTCATACGAGTAGGTATATATATTCTTGAACGAAATCAAATCAGAGGGAGTCTTTGGAAATTCGGCGAATTGACATGTGCAGATATATACACCGAATTTCACAGCAGGCAGAGGAACGTTAAAACTTTTTTTTGTATTTTGTCAGTTTTCACATGCCGTTCAATTGGCATGTCACGTATGTGGGTGTTTGTAATGCCTGCGAGTTTGATGTAAGTAATCCAGTTCCTTTATGTAGCAAAGCTTGAGACTTGGGAAATCTTATTTTTCCACGAAAAAGTTATTGGCACATTACGAAAAGATGGTAGGTAGGTAGGTTGTACGTGCACGTTAAAGATACTAAACATCTTCATCGAAGCTATCTCCAGCTGCAAGTCTAAGTAAGGACCTTATTGGAACGAAATAAAAGCCTTTTGTAAAATGAAAGCCTATAATATTGGATTCTACAGAGAACAATTCGACTTAAGACTTTCATATTCACCTTTCGGACTGCTTTTTATGTCATCAAAACGTCACTTTGGAGTACTGAACAGCTTCGCTTTTAGTTCACAAACGTCATCTGCTAGTGATCGGAAAAAACGTATGCTCCCACCCCCACCAAACATGAACACAATTTAACTAAACCTCATCGAGTGCAATCACATGTGCGTATAAATTTTTCTCTCTACTCCATTAGAGAAACCACTTAACCATGGTCCATATAAACTCCATATACATATTTCAAATATTATGTCCACACAAAGTCCTCGCTCCTCGCCTCCCTCACACAGATTTCTCCTTTTTGTTCAATAGTAAAAACAAAACTCCAACAAATGAAAATTGTGCGCTGTCATTGCTTCAAATTGGCGCCAAATGTCTACACCCCCAAAACAGAACCGAACACAACCAACAACAAAGTCTTGAACGCAACTGAGTTGGATAATAGTCGGTCACAGTCGATGAAATGGAAAAAAAAAAAAATAAACTGCAAATTGTCGATCGTTAAGGGGGCTGCGGCTGGTGGCTAAAAGAAGGCGCCTCGGGTGGTCCACTCGAGAAAAAAAGAAAAATTACATAAAATACATTTTTGGCAAACGAAAATGCAATGGTAATAAAAGTCATGCGACAAATCAAATCTGGTATAAAAAGTTTTAATAAATTCGCGACGACCACGAGTCTCGTTACTCTGAAGCTGTTTCTTAAGAAACGGAAAAAGGTGACTGCATTCTTCAAGGAGTTGTGATGGTGTTCGCTGTGTTGGAGTCGCCTTTCGATCACAGTTTGAGCTTCATTTCCATTTAGTGCATAATGGGGAGGCATTCTTAAGTAAGTTAGTGCATAATGGGTGGAAAAGTGTAAGTAAACTTGGTATAGTAAATTTTGCGGCTCTACAGTGTACACAAATGACAATTGTTCAAGTTCTCTAACCGCTACTGACTGTTGTTATCAGACAAAGTACATACATACCAAGGTGAAATACTGCTGATAGGCGAATTTGTACTTCAGTTATAAACAAATGAGTAGATACCTACATTTTCGACCAACGTGCTTATGCAGTCCCGCGATCAGCAGCAACAATGTTCGATCAGATCCTCATCTCAGAATAAACTACTGAGACTGACACTTACTGGAGAAATGCAGCGCAAACAACTCGTTTAAAGACTATTCACTTTCACATGAAAGCCAATTGCGAAAAAATCAATTTAACTGCATTTATGAATTGTAACTTCGTCTAATCTAACAGAAAACAAAATGGCGAACTTACCACAAAAAAAAAATGATTAGGCCTGTCGCAAGAGGATGGAGAGATGGGGGTCCCAGTATTGTCTCTGATTAACCCTAAGGCTGGATTCCATAAATCGTAGGTACGAGTCACAATCAAACCTTAACACATGTCATAGCAAACCCTTATTGTTGGGGAATATTTTCGAATAAAGTTTATTCAATCAGCGCCATGTATTATTTAATTATTTTTTCTTCCCTCCACTACCTTCTCAACATCCTGAATCATAGCTAACACCATCACCTGGGCCATCACATGACTTAGAGGAGTTTTGTCAGAGTTTTGCAAGTCCACCCCATCCCTAGGAGGATGTACGAATTCGGGTGGATTGCGACATGATGATGATAATTCGTTTTTGGGGGTTCGTGAGGTTCGTTTCTTTTTTCTCAAAGACAGATGCCATATTCGAGAACAACTTACAGTACAATGGAATGAAATGGAATTGTCGGCGGGAAGGAAGCAAACACAGAATCCTGTGCTATTCCGTGTGTGACTATTACAAAAGGATCCACCGGTACGTGAGAAGAAATGCAAAGCATCGTCTTTGCTTTATTGTTATCATCCCTGTTTTGTGTTTGCGTTTTCAAGAAATCATCACAACGCACAAACTAAGATAAACGAAAATTGTTTGTCCTGTAAGAATTGTGTCTAGTTTTGGCATCAGACGACGATGGCACGGCATCAGAGTGCGAGACCTGGAGACTCTTGGTTTTTGTGGTATAGAATAGTGCGCCCCCTGTTCACATAAAAGTTCTATTTCTGACTGCCATCGTATGTAACGGTTTTGAGATTGAATTTTTATTCAACGTCAAGTGGCACACACGCAGCATTTTTTGCAGACGCTATACTATACCACCAAGTGGTCTATAGGTATAGGTATAGATAGATATATAGGAGGTAGTACTTTTTATATTTGAGGCGGATTACATTTATATATATATTTCGGTGCGGTGTGAACGTTTTATTGGTTTGGCAGGCATCAGATGACTTTGTCGTCGTAGCTTGCACTGCACATGAGGTTGATGTTGGAGCACATGACTGACAGAGAGTGTAAACTACACTGGGGGAAATTTTTAGCAAAAATTAATTTACTGAGTTTTGGGAAGTGAATGAAATTGATCTCCCTAAAGGCACTTTCGCTTTGGTTCGTTTTAAGCAATGACAAATAATTTTTACCCCGAAAATGTAGGTACCTACTAAATTTATTGAATTAAAAAAATATTTTTTTAATAACCTAATTAATAATTTATATTTGTATAAATAAATTTTAGTAATTATCAACATTTTCAAGAATTAAGTTGGAGTACAAGTAATCACTTAGAAAAAGATTACAGTAACATAGAGTTTATAACGTCTTTTCTAGGTCACTGAAATAAAAACGCTTCTGACGGACAAAACACGATATGTACAACCACAAAAAACATATTGGGCGAGAACAACCTGATTGATATGGTCTACGAAAGGAGAGCTCCTTTCTATAAAACTTATATTGTTCTAGTACAATTTGGCAAAAGAATTAAGATACCGACAAATGTCAAATGACATTCCGACTTGATTAGCAAAACATGATTGGATCATACCCATAACTAAATGATGTTTTCGCAATGCCTGGCTCAGTTTTGGACCGTTTCCTGATCTCAGGCTGGAGGTCCGAGACGAAGAAGAAGACTGAACTTCCGCTTTCAAAGACCAAGTCATTACGAATGACAGGGTTAGAGCGGTTGGTGCAAAAAATCAGGACCCGCGAATGCTGATACTTTCAGAACTGAAATAATTATACCAGAAGACTGGCTGCAGAATTGGGGGACCAGCAATCGAACGAATTTGTATACAAATTAAGGACACGGTCAAAAAAATTAAATTCATTGTTAATTTAATCCAATAGGTCGTATTGATGAAATGTACTAGAGCTCACTCAGTGATAAAAATTCGAACATTATATTGACCTGGCTCATACATAACAAATTAGAAAATAAGATACAGGCAGCATTGCATCTCTGCACTATCTTCGCAAAAAAATAATCAAGCGAGTATGTTGTGGTTAAGGCAGTGAAAGTGGTTCTTAACTATTTCCCTTAGCCTATTTATATATAAGATAAAATGGTCAAAAAAATGCAAGCTTTTTGTACCCTAGAGTTGAGTCAGCAGTGTGAATTTCAGACTTTTGAAGACCTAGTTTTGTCAGCGTTCGGATATAGTTATCGTCAAATTCACTTATAGTGAGCTTCGAGCTTTAATATTTAGACTGAGTTTACAAAATCTAACGATTTTATCTTATCGCCGCCTTTTGATTGTCTAAATTGGAGCGAAAGAATATGGCATAATCTGTTATGTGTCTTCCTTTGGAAAATATTTTAAACACGACTTTTTTAGTATTCCGTAGGTAGCTGTATATTTTCCTGTAGAAATTTCTCGTAAATTCTTAAAAACGAATATACCTACCGTCTTTGATTATGTTTTGTACTAAAAAATAATATTATATTGTATGGAATATGGAACATTGTTAATGGACAAGACGCAAGAGGTTTAACAAATCTTGCCGTATTCAAAGATTTCTTTTAATAAAATCGAGTACCTACGTTGCAAACGCCAGAATCATAAGTTATCAGTGGCGCTTCAGAAATAAGTCTTTCATTTTATTTTTGAACGATTGTTACAATACAGTACCTACTCGTTACGCTGTATACCTTGGTTGGTAGGAATATCAGATTTCTTGCTTGTAGAAAACATATAATTTTCGAATAAATTTCTAAAAATGCTGAAAACACAGTTTTTTTCGGGTGTAAAGTGAGGCAAATTCTGTAGGAAGTTCGTGTCAAAATAGGCCATATACTCGGTGAATGGAGATGATAGACTAAGATGAATAGTTTATGGGAAAAGGAACAAGGCAAAGAGTAGGTGGTATGCATAACGCCCGAATCGTTCGTTGAAGAAATTTTCACATTTTCTTCGGATGAAATTCGAAATTGAGTGGGTTGAGAGGTTCCGACTGCGAGCTGTGCGATTGCGGCAGAGGTTTGGTTTTCAATTACTTCCCTTTGAAGGATACGAAGATGAGATTCATAGCATAGAATGCCAATTGTAGATGAAGAATGAAAATGAAATGAGTTTTAAACGATTTGTGGGTTTCAATAGATTTATTTGAATGTCGATTGTGGTGAAATATTTTTGCCGATTTGTTTAATGCACGCAAGAAGTAGCCGTCAGGTGCATTTACACAGTAAATGCTGGTGGTTAACGAAATGTTTTGTATTTTGGTCAGTTTTTTTTTTTTTTAAATACCTATGAGCGCTTTAACTAATCCACAAATTTTAGCATTTGTTGTTTCAGAAATCCAGGAACATGCGTTTACAGCGTATTCAAACCAAAATTGGTAACACTTCAAATTGATGCTTGCGGAAAATATGAACTGGTGAAACCATATTTCTCGGTTTAATTGGTGTGAACTCTTAAGGAACCCATGAAATCCAATCAGAGGAAAAACTGCATAAACTACAATTGTTTACAATGTATCAACATAGCCCACAACTCGACTCACACAATTATATAACAGATGGACAGCAAAAACGCCCAAGTCTATCTCGCTAGTTGATTTTATTTACATATTCCAAGCCAATGCAAAAAATTAAATATTTATTTTAGCAACGATTTCTTTCTTCATCCCTTTTTTCACATAGATGCGTGCTCCACAGTCGAAGCACGATATCATGAGCACTCATTTCAGTTCAGTTTACTGAGTTCTCGCAGTCGTTGGGTTTTTGTTTTTGTCCATCCTTTTTCAACATAGAAAGTGATAACATGTTGAGAATTTTAATATTTTCTTCCTACCATAAAAGCCGAAACCGAAAGGGGCTATACCACATCGTTTGTCATCGCATACGGGTTCGAAGAGATCTGTCCTCGCAACTTCCGACGATATGGCCTCGGCTTCGCCCACTCATTGAGGTTTAAACCTTGAAAAAAAAAAATTTAAATAAAAACAAAACCTCTGACAAGAAGGGCGTAAGGACATTCTGTTTCAGTAACCTTTTATCGAAATTTAAAAGCCTTTTTATATCTCTATACAAGTATGTGTTGCAGCTTAGTAACAAACACAAAAAAGAATCATTTCTTCCTTTGTCGAGATATTTTTGCTTCGGTTTGTTTCAAGGACAAAACCGCTTTGCCACCCTCTTCTGTATAAATATAACAATGACCGGGCATGAGTGCATTAGAGTTAAGGCACAACGCAAAACACATACAAACAGGGAGGGGATAAAGGCGCCCTAGCTGACATGTGGGGTCTGATTAGACAGATATAACAGTCTTTCGGATTCGAGTCACGTTCAAATTTCTATATCAAGATAAATTCTGGTTGGCGAAAAAAGAATTAAAACTTCTCTTCTATTGGCGTTTTTTCGCTGTATATACAGTCGAACCATGGGATATCCTTTGTCTCCTGTGACTCGCTCTTATTGTAATCACAATTAAAAGTAAAACCTGGGTAAATGTTTCACTGACTGTGCTGCGGTGAGGGTGGGCACTTTGATTATGTACGAATTGAATTCAATGGTCACGTAGCGGACAAAGTTTTTATGAGCGAATGTTTGCCTCTGTATATATTCGGCACTGGGTTTATACTCGTATTGGTTGTTCTATCACAAATTGTGAATTCGAACAGTTAATTAACTCAAATGAATAAATGGCCAAACAAACTAGGAAGTAGTTTCAATAATTGGGAGCGGTAACCGGGGACACTTCCCGCATGTTGTTCGACAAGGAAGTTTGAAAAGTATACTGACCAAAATGGTGGATTCACGGTGGAATGGTGAAGGCGGAGGTGTAACTGTTCGATATCGAATTATGTATGTTGCAGAAATGTTGGAATAGCATGTCGTCCAAATGTGATTTCATTAGAGCTATAGGCGTTCTCTGTGGGACGATGAAATTTTAACTTGACTGTTGGTTAGACCCTAGAGCCTAGACATATTATTTTGGTTGCGAAATATAAAGGATTTTCATCTACAAACTGCCGAGGGTTAATGAAAAACTTCCGCACACGAGGGAGATTTTGAATGCTATTAACTTCAATAAATAAATTGAAAATATTGAATTTTATCAGCATTCTGGGTACGTATATTGCTTATGTGTTTTATTTTGTTTGACGACTCTTGGCTCTTGGGACGTTTTTTTAGAGCGTTTTTATTGGTGTTTTTTGATGAGATGATGCCTCGAACGAGCTAAAGCGTCATTTTCGAGAATGACACACAAACGATGTGAAGGAAAAGAAAGCTGTTCCAACATTTATCCTATAACAAAAGAGATAAGCCAAATTTTCAAAACACTCACTGGCGTTGTCTTAAGTTGTAACCAGAATGAAGACGTTCGACATTTCCAAGCTATATGCCAATTTTTGCATTAAATTCTTTGATTTTCCTTTGGTAGTTTGCTCGGCGCATGGTCATAAGTCCACAGGCCAAAAGTCCACAATGGACTTTTGACCCACTTAAGTGGGTTGTAAGTCCACAAATCAATTGTCAATGGGTCAAAAGTCCATTGTGGACTTTTGGCCTGTGGACTTATGACCCTGCGCCAGTTTGCTCCCGTTTCTTAGCTCATCCAAATAACAACCAAAATATTGAAACATGCCCAGGATATACCTAATAGAAAACAAAAAATGTCAAATGCTTTTAAAAACCAACTATACTTAAAAAACAGTGTCAAACGAATTTTCGACGTGTAAGCTTTGAGTTTCCGAATAAAAGCCTTTAACTTATAAATAAAATTCGTATTTTGAATTTACCATTTCTAAGTTCCCGTACTTTAAAACCTCAGCCGGTTTTTAGTATTGAAACGTGCAATTTCGGAAAAATTTAATAAAATACCAAACATGTACCTATGTATTTAAATTTGACAGACCGTATTTCAAAGAGTGAAACATATTATAATTTTTACAACTCCGTAACTCGAGGTTGCGTGAATCGGAGTCTCTGGAAACTGCTATATATTTTCGGGATTTCCGCTAATTTTTAAAATCCTGTGAAACAGTCAGAGTGAAGCCGTTGCATTAGACTATGTTTTAGTAAAATTAATTGAAAATCGCAAAAAGGGTGTGGCTTCTCCAATACAAAAATAAATGCAATAAAAGCAAAGACTATATGTCAAGACTTATATGAGCTAAAGTGGAAAAAGCTGAAACATCGATGTGTATTGCACTTTGCGAAATATGGTTGGGATTTAAAGCAGGGCGTGGCACTTCCCTTACAACAAAGAAAGCTGTGTAAGGCCCCAGTTATAGCCATACGTAAAATGCAACCGTAAAAATTTTCTTTTGCTTTTTTAGAGCACTTAATCCTAATGGTTGAACTCAATCTTGATCTTAAAATGTTGGTTATGAATTATGAAGTTAGTCTATCAAAAAAAAAAATTAGCAAATGATCTTTAAATTTTCTAGAAAAATAAATTATACATTTTTCCGTACGAAAAACTTTTTCCGATCTACTTCTCAGTCAATTCCACAACAAAAACCCAAATCATTCCACTGAATTATTTCATTTCTTTACTGTTCCATCTATCAGGAATTTTTTTTTCTGGTGGAATCCAATCAGGGGTATAAATTATATTTCTAGAAAATTTGAAGATTAATTGTTTATTTTTTTTTGATAAACTAACTTTATAATTCATATGCAACATTTTAAGATCAAGTTTGAGTTCAGTCATTAGGTTTAAGCGATCAAAAAAAGCAAAAAAACATTTTTAAGGTTTCGGTTTACGTATGGCGTATGAACGCTAGGGGGATTAAGTAGTTCTTGCTTGTTTTGATCGCAACATTCTTCATGAGAGTAGATTTAAAAACTTATCCTACAAGCGGTATTGTGACATAAAGTTTTGAGGAATGTAGAGCCAGACAACTCAGCTCTTAGCATTAGCACCAAAGTAACTACTAAAAATTGCAACTTTAGCAGCGCTCTGAATTTATCTCACCTGGGGATAAGAAAAAATACCATAAACATACACCGAATCTTCGCGGAATGTAGCAACAACTATCTCGGGTCCGTGCCATTGGGACTAATTTTGTAAATCTAGCGTGTCATTGAGAGTAGGTAAAACGACAATAAAGACCGCACAACGAAAGTTGTTAACCCTGCAGAGTGAATCCCGCACATGCATCGAAATAAAGGACACTCTGATGAATAAATTAAAAAAGAGTATTATAAAAAATACATTTGCTCATATAAAAACACAATTGTCCCAAGAACAAAAGTTCTATACATGCTATGCTACATCATGTGCTGTCATTACCATAAGAAAGGATAAAGGGGAATATTTTTTTTAATAACAGAAAAGTGTCTAAAATAAACCAAAACGTACGGGAATTCATTACTTACTGAGAAAACGGTTTTGTGCACGAACTTCTTTTCCCAGAGGTGATTGTCCCACGTACAAGATAGATTTTTCCACTTGAGCTTTCGGCGTTTTTTTTCTGTTTAGTGAGGAACGTAAGACGAGCCATAAAACATCAGCACTCGTACTATAAGTGTGCATATGATTCTCGCGAAAGCATTCCCATTCAATCTCGAATAGTCGTTTCGGATTATTTTCCCCAACTTGAGTGTAGTTTGAAGCGATTAAAAATTGTTTTCGATGTTTGTTTGATTTTATTTTTTGACAGTTCAAGGACCTTGGGTACATGAATTTCCGTTTGTACCTATGCAATAGAAAAATGTTCCAAAAAAAAACGAAAAAAAAAAAAAAATTCACCTTTGAACACCGAGGAGCCCCACTAAAGTTTCCAAGATTAATGAGAATGACAGGGTGACAAATCTGAAAAAAAGAACAGAAAATATATATGGAAAAAAAAAAAACGCTTCTGATATATTTTTTTTTTCGCTCCTTCTCTTGATGACTTTTAATTAAAGGATCACAGCGAAGGGACCTCTACAACGCCAACTCCCAGCGAAACCTTAGTGCGCGCTCTAATTAGACAAGGAGCTACACAAAACGCTGCATGATTATATAGGTACACCAGGAATGTGTATACGTATAATGTATGTGTTCATCAGTACCGCCATCGGAGGGGCGGCTGCCACCCCCGCGAAAACTCTTACCATTCGACAGATGAATGCATAAATGTATGCATTCTTGAGGCAGGTGTTTCCACCGAATGCCATCATAGTCGTTCTCGAGTATACCCAAAAGGATCAAAATCAACGCCAGCACATCGTCATCAGGTCGCTTGTTTTTTTTCTCGTTTCTTGTTCTTCATCTTTTATTTTTGATGATGCAATAGACGGAAGCCTATAAGTTTTAGCTCCCTTTTAATGAATACGTAAATCTGGGTATGTGTGTAGGTGAATGTTTTAATATTTCTAGCTTGCATTCTAGCTGCACACCAGCGTCAGCACCCCCTGACAACCAAACAAGTAAAAGTTGATGTTTTTTAGGGTTTTTTTGTGATTTTTTTTTTCTTTACCTTCTATTTAAACGAGGAGTAAACAAATAAAAATTCAAGTGCATCTTTAGGGTGCATTCACATTCTCGTCAGGATGTGCTCCTCTATACGTTTGGGTAATTTTTTGTTTGGGAATTCTTTTTGGGTCTTTTTTGTGCAGAGTAATGGGTCCGCAGTTACAGGCACGATGGGTATAAGAAATCTGCAAACGGTTAATGATAATCACTTTCTGCACAACTGGCAAGGAGATGGCACTAAACATGATTTCAGTGGAAAGCTGCCAGCAGTTTTGTGTGCAAGTGATTAATGATTAAAATGGGTTGCTCGGTTTTTCCACGGCGATATGGTCTATTAGTATCCCGCTGGGGTAACCTTACGTATATACAAAAATCACGACAAGTTTTTCTTTTCTGTTTAAGGAATCATTGACCTGCTTTGCTCGGGTTCGGGATGTCAGTTGTATGAAATAGATGAAGTGCAAATTGGCATTGGAGAGGTTTTTCCTTTTACTTGCACTGTGTGAGATTTTCTTTTGGAAATCTTCTCTCGGTGCTGTTTCTTTGACAACCAGAAAGTTGGAAGTTTTTGTTGAACTCGAATTCGGCAGTTGAAATACACAATAGCAAAGCAATGAGTGTGTATTGGTATACCTATACATATATGCCAGTAGAACAGAGTGGAGTAGTACAAGGATGAACTTTGTAATTTAAATAATTACTAGCTGTAACTTCGGTGTAACTTAGCTTATCCAACCGAATACGTATAGGTCTATGTCAATGGCATGAGGCTTTTTACTCTGTCTACTAATTTCTATAGGCTAATTACAAAATCTCATTTGACTTCGTAGAAAAGGTTCAAGTTAAACTTTGCGATACCCTCAATTTACCATTCCGTTCAGTAGGTACATATAATGATGTGAAAGTTAAGCTATTACGAATTCATATCCATCACGTTTTTGGGAAGTTTGTTGCTTCTACATACAATACAACATTTATTGATTCCCTAACGCACTCTTCGGCCTTCGTTTCCATCAAAAGGCGTGTAAAACGACCTAAACCCTGGACAATATAGGCATTATTAAGGAAGAAGATCAAGGTTACAGACTGAGAATTAAAGGTTCCAAGATCCCATAACCAACATTTACAAATTTGAAATCTGGATATACAAGTTTGTGTTTACAGAGACTGTTGCTTTTGTAATGCGTAAATTGCGTTTAACCTTGAGCAATCGGAAACTTTTTTAAAGACATTGGGGAGTAGGGTTACTGGCAAACTTAACGTAAATGAAGATTTTCATAAGTTCCTTTCTATGTATTCAAGGATTTTTTGATTTAAGACAATTTTCAAAGAAAGTTTCATTCTATGTGATTATCTACTAGCCAACCCGGCAAACTTCGTTCCGCCCCAATTCGTTAATGTTACGAAAGTAATAATTCCGAGTATGCACAATGTACATGTACTTGTACATGCTACTTTATGTAATTTAGTCAATTCAAAAAAAACTGAAGCAATATCGATGTGTTTCAATCAAACCGCAATGATTGACGTGTCGGCCAACGTTTCGCTCTTTCACTAAAGTGCGTTGTGGAATGGTACACGATACACACGTGAGCACACCACATATACAAAGGACCATGAGAGAAACATGCGGGAGTATTGAGTATACGATTGATGCCGCAAATATCAAGCAATTGTCCTAGCAAACTTATTTATTGTCATAGCGAATGCGAGGCGCAAAATTTGGTTCAAATCGTTAAATGCCTTAAGGCGTGAATCGGCGACAAACGAACACAATTTTAAGGCTCAATTTTTATATAATTATATGTAGATAGAGATCTATTTCGGGAAGGAGGTTAAAGGAGAGGAGAATAAAATTCAATTAATGTGCAAAATCAGAATGTACAAATTTTCCATGCAAAATTCACAATTGTGACTAAGAAATTATATATTTCAGGTGAAGGTTAAATAAATGGAGAGTAGTACAGTACCTCACTATGGGCTTTATCAGTAATTATAATCTAAATTGTAGGTCCTTATACTCTCACAATTTCAATCGTAGCTACTCTTTGTTAAGACTGTGCCAATTTTATCCAAAAACCACTGTACTCAATGGTGTAAGCTAACTTTTATATACACGACTGTATTAGTTGTCTCTTTTGTTTTTTTCCTTTTTCTTCGTTTTAAATAAAACCGACAGCGAGTCGTACCTATAGCTTTTTGTGTTCAACTAAAAGGCGTCTTTTTCAGTGCAACAAGTTAATCTTTTATTTTCAGTCTTGTAAGAAGTCAACACCAATAACCAAATAGAGCAGAACGTCCTCGATTCAGAAGAACATTTGCGCTTTGGTTTAAAATCGATCGGATCCCTTCGTAATTATATTTCAGCCAATCGGACAGTTATTTTGGAAGTTTCACTTTATTTTAACTTACAAAATGTTGTGTAAGTAAATATATGTGTAATTAATACAAATCCCTCAATCGCAAGAGTCCTTCTTTCAGTTCGGCAGCAACTTTCTTGCTGCAAATCTAAGTGTCAACGACTCATCTAAAATCATATCTTTTTGGAACTATTTCTTCGTGCGTGTTGAAAGTGAAGTGCTAACTCCACACGTGTTGTTTTAAAACCGCCATCACAATATATAGGTGCTCCAAAGTGACAATGTCTATAGAAAGAAAAACTCACACAACCGTCTTCAAAAAGTTCAGAAATCTCCCAAACAAAACTCATTAAGCTCTTCAGGTTACCTACATATGTGGAGCATTTCAAAGTTTTGAATTCAGAGTTGCAACTTGCAACGCCTCTGCAACTGTACTCTTTTAAATTGTGCATCCTTCTTTCAAACCTCTTCGCAAGCACCCACCACACCAATCGTCAACCACAATTCCACCCTCAGAGCAACTTAATGCCACGTAGGGATGCACTTAACTGTGGAAAAAAAATATATTCCCACGGTCCCAGTCCAAAACAGAACTTTACTTTTAAAAAGGACGAAATTTCCATGAAATGGTTGCTATTTCTGCGCTGCCACATGTCCCAGTGGCAGAGGAGTTCATTGCCTCCGTGCACATGGCAATACAGTTGATAATGGAAAATTCGCCTTAAAACATTAACTGCGTAGGTACAACGTAACGGATGACGACAACGACGTGTCCGGGGCCAAATCTGATGTTCAATTTGCGTTTTGCGAGAGCACTTTTTGTTTTAATTGAAAGATGAGCACGTAAATAGGTTTAAAGCAACGGCACCACCACCAGAGGGGCTTTGTGACATAAACCAAATACGCAATGCGGGTGGTAAACAAAAAGCGTCCTCTTTTGGGTTAAAGTGAAAATCTCGGTCACTCACTCACAATCGCATTTGCGATGATCCCACCTGAAGTTAATTGCGTGTCAAGTCCACGAGGGTAGAAAGTGCGGAAAAGTGGAAAAGTTCGAAACCTTACTAAGAGGCCCGAACCAATTGGCCTTTTAGGCCGCCACATCGCAGTGGGAATTGAACTGCGAACGCACTCGCTACATACTCGTATATAGTATGTATGTCACATTAAATATTCTGTTTCTGTGATGCATATTTTTGTATCCTGAGCTGAATGTATATATTTTTTTTTTCACGTACACCATGCAGTGCAACGCATCGTTTAATTCGTCTTTTTATCCAGATTATAGCACTTTCCGTAAATCAGGATGAGGCCGAGGGTGGATCAGAATGGATCAGGAAAGAAGAACTGAATTTATACTATCAAAGGAAATTATTGCCATTATACGTGCGCCGGCGGTGGGGGGCAATGCAATGTTCCGAGCCGAGTCTCCGGTGATACAGTGTCACTGAGTCAGAGGAAGTGGAAGTGGATACTTTGACGGTTTATTCTATATATGCACCATGCCAGAGGGAATCGGCTTATTTGTGGTGGCCGAGTAGATACTCCACTGTGTGTGTGCAGTTAAGCTAAGAGAGCAATGATTTTTTAGTGTGCATTGTCCTGGGAGTGCTTCTGCTGCTGCACTGAGTACGAGTATACTTTACTGCATTTTTGGGTAATAGGATTTTTATGCACTGTTATACGGCATAAAATATGTGTTCTATTGAATGAAATGAGTTATAGTACGACGTGCGGCTGTATCTGCAAGCAGACAATAAATTCCTCATTTGTGGTAGCTATTTTTGAACAGTCCTTGATGATAGAAATTTCCATAAAATATTTTGCAATGCTGTGATATGGACTGCTTGGATCAGGAATGATTTCTGCAGGAGAAATGGGCAAATAAAAACCCACCAGTCTCTTGGCAGTAGTAAGTGTCAGAGCCATAGCAGAGTGACGGATAGTTCTGCCTCCATTGGAGCTCACGATAAAAGAAGTGGACCTTAACCGTGACTTTCAATGCACAGATAGAAACCGACCGGTGTAACTGGGGAGGTTTGCTTAATATGTAAGACACACCTTCACCAACATCGACATTGAAGGCGACAGACCTGGCGGTCTTAAGAAAAGGTGCTAGTTTTTCTGGAAGCAATTTTGACCGTACTTCAATGTACGCCTACAATAGCGTGTCTAAGCAAAATAAGTTGGGATTGGTTTTTGCAAACCAACATTTGAAGCAATTTTGAGGATCCCACAGAAACAATTCCGACGATCTTAGAATATCCGTAAAGTTTTTGAGAAATATATTCAGCTTATGTACTTTCAGGTAGCAAAGAAATATTCAAATAAATTGGTTAAGAACCGTATCTCTCTCTTCATTTTTGAAATGCACGCAGAAAATTCACATTTAAAATCAATCAACTTTCGGTTAAAAACAACCAAGTAATACTGTTAATATAGCTCCTACAGAGTTAGTGGATTAAAAATAACCGAGTCAACTTGCTTTACGAAACTCGGTTAAAAATAACCGATTTATCAATTTCCTCTCCAAATTTTGTCGGTCGTAAATAACAAACTAACTAATAAAAACATAATAAAATGGTTGATACCAACTGATAAAGTTCATTATTTTTAACAGTATGATTTAACCTTTTTAACTCGCTATTTTTCAACAACAAATACTCGTTTATTTTCTACAGAGACTTAGTTATTTTTAAGGTTACAATCTTTTTACGAAAAAAATAACTTATTTCTGATTAAAACATTTCTTTAAATCCACTTTTATTATTTTACTGTTCAGTGAAATCGTTATTTTTTCGTAAAAAGATTCCACAATTGATTAGCTTTAATTTGATACCAACTAAAAACAATATTGTTTGATGAATCGTCTTAAAATCGTAAATCAAAATTTTCAATGATGGATTTCAATGAAAGCTATAACTGGGGCCTTATCTACAAATATAATAAGACTGTAGGGTGTAGGTGCCTGTTACCGATGTCCCGATGCAATTTTTTGCCAAAAAACCTTAAATAACCTGTTTAAAAATATATCATACTTGCGGAGCCCAGCCGGCTTTGCTAAACGTTAAAATTAAAAAAAAATCCAAGTGCATATTTTGCTTCGTCGAGGATCATCGACAAATGTTGATGAACGAAATTTTCCATGCTTCACAACGACTTTTCGACCTTTACATCCAATCATGCAATAAAATGCATGTAAAAAATCAATTTTCGATTTTTCCAATTTCCCGACTTTTGCTTAAGGTTTCCAGAAATGTTCTTTCGTAAGAACCTTCTCCTGAAAATACGAACAACGGAAAAAAAATGTCAGCGAAATCGGTCCAGCCGTTCTCAATTGATGAATAACTGTACATTTTTTACACCATTTTTATATACAGTCGAATCCCTCTAACTCGAATTTTCACGGGAGCTGAAAAAAAAGTTCTAGTTAGAGAGATTTCTGGAAAAATTCGAGTTAGACGGATTTATTGTTGTTTGTCAGCGAATTTATTTAAACTAAAAAATAGGAAAGTGGGTACATTTTGAACAAAATTAGTTAAAAAAAATTGTTATTTTAGTTTGGGATGTGAAAGTAGCAGAGTTCACTCGTTTAATAAATGACTCTATTTTAAATAGGCATTAGTGAATTTCCTCTGGGATATCTTCGGTCATTTCAATTTCGTTTTCAAAATCATTCTTTTCCGGCATATGGTTAGTAATGGTTTCGCCACTCTTCTTCAGCTCCGAGTTTTTTTTTTTTTAATTTTGTTTTCTTCAGACGAAAAATTCGACTTAGAGTCATATTGTAGTAGGTCAAGAATAAAAAATATTTCCGAGTTAGAGGAATTTTCGACTTAGAGGGATTTCGACTTAGGGAATGCAAAAATTGGGTCGAAATTTGAGGTTAAAGGAAGTTCGAATTAGAGGGATTCGACTGTATATAGTTTTTTTTATAATATTTTGTATCCCATAAATTTGGTTAGATGTTTAATTGTATAATTCATTTATAAACAAACCTTCGTCTTACTTTACCCTATTTAAAGCTAAAGTAACATAGAATTTCCCTTTTTCTTGCTCTAATACAATATGTACTGGTTTTTGTTTATGCATGTACTCATTCACCTTGCAATTTATGTTTGTGTAATAGGCGAGATTAGTTTCTCGTCCGCTTGGATTTCAACCGTCAAACAGAAAACAGATAAGCACCAATAAACTGAAGCACAATTTTAGTTCTCATTGTTTTTTAACTTTGATTTGATTTCTCTCGTTTAGTCGGACATAAAGCGTTTTTTTATTTATTATTCCCCAACATAACCCTTACATTTAATTTTGTCAACGTAATTTATACACGAGCGAAAAGTCTTGCCTCCATAATACAAGTATTATCGTGTAATTTTAATTACCTGTTAATAAATTATAATGATAATAATAATAATTCTCCCGTGAGCTTGCTAAATACACCGCTTTAAGTCGTACGTCCGTAAACGTAATATTTGTTTAAATTCTAGGAATCTGCTTCACTGTGTGGGTTTTCTTAAGTCGCAGTCGATTTTTCCAACGATTTCAACCATTTCATACGAAACATATTGCATCGCATTAGATTCTCAGATGAACTCGCGAGCGAATGAAATTTCCTCTCTGCAAAGTGAAGACTCGCAAAATTTTTCGAGGAAGAAGTTGCGTGAAGTTAGTTCGCGTAATAGGTCACTGATAGATATAGAACTAAAAACTTAAATGACTATCAAATTTTACATATCCCACAGTTTAACTGCAGTCGTGAGACCCTTTGGGCCTTACCAATAATCATTTTTAACCTTCACACTAAATATTTCCTAGGTCACAATATGCAATTTTTTATGGAAAATTTCGCCATTGTGAGTTCGAAAAACTTAGACACTAAAAAATGATTATTGGCATCGCGGTTTGTGTCTTGTGAAAAGCAAAAGCATGTATAAATATTCTATTTGAGTTTCGGCTGCGGCTATATTTCAGAACTCTTATGAAAACCGTGTTGAGCTTATATTTTTGTTTGGATATTTTTCACGCTACTGTTACCCAAAATGTTGAGAATATAAGCTGACTTCCATTACATAAGAGACGACTAGATTTAAATTTTAGCAATAGCGTTGAATATTATTTTATAAATGTGGTTAAGAAATTTAGATCTTTCAATTAACTTGCGACAAATAACTCTAACCCATAGAATGCAATCCACAAAATTTTTAAAACTCGATGAAGGCCTATAATTAACCGAGTTGGGAAGTTGTTTTTAAATTCAAAAGTCAGCCTTGCCTAAAAAATGTCAACATGTGACTACAATAAAAATCTTATCACTCGACCAAACGTTCATTGTATTTAAGTACCAAAGTTGAGCTTTGCCAACATCCAAATAATTTGTGTTTATATCAATTAATTTATATGCGTGCCTCTTTTTCAGCATACGCCTCAGAAAAACATGCACCCGCAAGGCAAAGCATCCAAGTTGCGACTTTTCACCGGAACAACAATAGCGATATTCCGCATCACTCCTATACTATATGCATCTAACGAGTATTTATGTTAATTTGTTTAAAACTAATTAAAGGTTGGGCGGTATTTTTCCTAACACGATACATCCTGTAGCTTTCGTCGAGGCGGCTGGTTCAGTTGTCCCCACTCAAGCAGCAAACGACCTTAAAATGTTAAAGTTTTTAACTCCGCTGCATCTCGTATGTTAGCTGTGATGGTGATGTACGGCTGGGGGATTATCCTTTGCCAGCTTAATGCAAAAGTTAGGTAGAAATATTTTTTCTCCATTTTTGTGTGCTTCTTGTTTTTTTTTTTTTTAAGGAAATTGTGAATTAAGCACACAGAAGGATGCCAAACATTAAGGTTCTTCTGCCGCAACTATATGTATACCATGAGCATCTACCGCCACATGTCGTGCCAGCAAAATAAACAAACAAAAGGAAAACTGCCGTTATTTGGTGTTGTGAAACGAATGCAATTCAAGAATAAAGCTAATCTTGTGTAAGTGCGCGAAATTTTGTTGTACCGCTATACGAGTAATCCTACGAGATAATACTATGTTATGAGGTGGTTTTTGATTTGGATTAAGCGCATAAGTGTTTTTGGCATAAGAGCGAATATTAGCTTGCTGAAACATTGTGATGTCACTTACCTTTTTATCATTGTATGTATTCTTTGAGGGCGGCGGGGAACCTATATTAACCGAGTTGGGAAGTTGGGCGACGATAAAAGCCCCCATTTGATTCGAACTTTAAGGAAACGTCAATCAGGTCTTGAGCACACCATCACCCTTTGACATTGGTGAACTGAAAACTGCCGTGTAGTTACGTATAGCTTTATTATCTTATACAACAAAAACAAATCCTGTACCAACCTCATCCTTAGTATACTAATGCTTTGGCTTGTCTAAAGCCCCCTGCCTCGCATTGACATACACATAATACATTTTGATTACAGCAGTGTGTCTAGCAAACGGCAGTTACTCAATTATCCTTCCCCACAGATGATAAAGTTTCCATTCAATTTGACTTTAATTCAAGAAAGTGTATGATTTTTTGCGTGTGTAGGGTGGAACAATGATTTACTTGATGATCCCGCTGACAAAACAAACCTCCAACTTCCAACATGCTAATATAACAAATTATCCCAACATTGTTCGCAGTCATCCAGGAGATACGCTGACAACAGCGAAACGATTCCCTTTGCACGAAATTTACTCGCACAAGAAGATGTCAATGAATAAAATGGTGCATTCCCCCCCATCAAAGCAAATGAATGATTAAGAAACCGTTTCAGTGTTTTCTTTTTTTACAGAAAGGATATTCTCTCATGAAATCTATGCCATGCATGCAGCAATTCTTCTAAAGCCAAAAGGGCATAGGAAAATAACGATAAGAACTGTATAAATATTTCAGAGAGCGAACAAACAGGAATATAAAATAAAATCTCCTGAATTTGAAGGATTTGATTTCTAGCCTTTAGCGCGGCTGCGAGGACATGTTCCGGGATTTAGGACAAATACGTATATCAAAGTGAGGATTTATTTTTCATCTTCATTTCGAGTGGTACAGTATAAGGAGGCTGAAGAAACTTTCTCACACTTTTGAATTCATAGATCGCTGCAAGTCGGACCTGCTCTATTTCGGCGGATCTTTTTTTTTTCTGTTCACTTCTATCATTCTCCATTGAGCCAAGGGGTATGTTCCGTATCCGCACTATCGCTATGCTGTCTTTGATTTTGCAGAAAAGTGTACTTATGAAAACTAAGCCAAAGAAAAAGCGAGTAAGGGAAGTGGATGAACATGATTTGAAGGTTTTTTTTTTTCATCTGCGAAATAGAAAGATATTAGTTCGTCCTTTGGCTTGCAGTGGATTTTTTGAGGAAGTTTGAAGTAGCTGGCACTTGGTTCGCCTGGGAAACCAAACCAGAGAAGGAATTCTGGTAGTCCGACGGATAAAGGAAGTAAGTTGTCGTCTTATCGGGAGATATGGAGGGAATACTCCTGAAGTGTGTATGTGTGTATGAGTGGAGTGGATACGACTTGGCTGCATCTCCGTTGCAATCTGCGGTACGTGACTTGTATGTGGATAGTTTGGCAGTGACTTACTTATATCATCCGAGACGTATTTTACTTTTTTCTGGGGGATAAAATCAAAAAACAAAAAAAAAAAAAACAAAATCCTTCAAAACTATTCTATCACATAGAAGGAATTGAAATGAAGTACCACTTGGACGCGGAGTTGTATATCTGCACAGATTTTGTAATGAATTGGATGAGGGGGCCAGTGGAATATCTCTAATGGTGGTGCAACAGTCACTTGATCACGTTTGAAATTGGAAGCAAGATTTTAGTGGGGAAAGGAGTTGGGGTGATGTTGGGAGATATATAGTGCATGCGAACACGTTACTTTCCCAGATGAAAAATACCCCTTCCAGATCTAGGAAGATTGTTAAATAGATCTGGTTGTTTCATTCGCCTCGTATGTCCAAGCACTATTCTATAGGCCTCTTTTCCAAAATGAAAGTTTAATGAAAATGGCGAACGTTCTTACCTATCTCATAGAATGAAATCTCAGCTTGCTATCCTAAGCTGTTCATATTGCGAGAGACCGCCTACCGGCAGTCGTGGGCAACGTCTTAGGGCCCGCGTCATCTCAGTCCCCTACATCCAATTTAGTTTCGGTTTCGAATATTTATTAAAATCAATGAGCTCGCACATTACCATAATGTCGGCATTTTATGTCCTTTTTTTGACACAATGACACAGCTCAACAATCCTTTTTCTTTTCCTTTTCGGGGGGCAAAGCCTACCTTATTATCAACTTCAAAGGCGTAGCATATTTTATTATTTCACACCCACATAAATAAAATCATAATAATGGCTCTTTCCCCGCAATGTCCTTTTGCCTGAATAGCTAAGTGAATACTTAAAGGACGAAAACCGAGAAAAAAATTCTATAATGACTGACGCCCAAAAAAAAAAAAAATGGCGGAGCGAGGTGGAAAGGAGAAGAGTTTTTGGCTGTTTTTTCGTTAACAAGTCCCAAATAGATGAACAGACACCCACTGCTGCAGCATCAGGTCCACCGTGACTCCCTCCAGCAACAATTCTCAACAAAAAAATAAGAAAGAGTGAAGGACGAATTTTAACTTGTTTCTCAGTTGGCCCTCTTGAAAAATTTAAAGTTATCACATTGTTTAGACGAAGCAAGAAGGGACTCTCTTTATGCTTTGTTCCTGATGCCTGGTGCTTATCCTGTGTGCTTGCAAGTCTTTACACTGAGTCCCGGGCACACAAAGTGGTAAGGGTCAGCAAATAAAGAAGATTTCAGCTTCAGCCTCTTAACAAGGATAAGAAAAATGGCTTATTTCAAAAATGTTCCTTTCTCCTTTGCCTTGCGCTTCCTCTATAGTTTTTTTTTTCCCTCTTTCATTGTCTGGCTGCTCCTTGGTGTTTTTGTTTTTTTTTTTCGCCCGCCTTTGGTTTAAGGATGAACTATGGGTAAACATTGTCGATTTGCACAGTTAAACGATGATGATGATGAAGAGAATCTCCTTAAATTGGGAGTGTGGGGCGAAGATGGGTGGGTGGTCGTAGTATTGCCAAAGGAAGAAATTAGGGAGAACGACCCCCTTGAATACAGTTAATTATGCTCCAAAATAATGTTTGCACTTTTCGATGGTCGACTGGGTCTCATTCATTCTGTAAGACTGCGCGGTGTATACATCTTTTGTGCAAGCGCTGATGTGCACTGTATATATATATCTAAGGAGTAGCAAACACTGAAGAAGAGTGTTGGATTTTATTTTTTTTCTTGCTCCTCAGTGAGGTATTGTATTGCATTGTTCGAATTTTAAACGGGGTTAGCCGCTGCTTTCTATGAAACCGAAGAGGATAGTCGGTTTTATCTGTGTTTGATTAGACCACAATGTCGTGGATGAATTTGCATTTTCAGTCTCCTTTGACGATGAAGGAAGTTCATTGCCAATTTTTATAACACAAAAAGAAACACGTCTTTGGAGATAAGCTAAGTCAAACAGGGTCTAAGAATACTCATGCTTCAATGTCAGCCAACAGTTGGGAGGATACGGAAATTTCAAGGCGGGCGATAATAATTAGTGTTTAAACAAAATCATGTTTTTGCTTTATCGTGGAGCTGTGGTCCTTGATTTTTTTTTAATGACAAACGCCTTTGAAGCTCAAGGTGAGCCTTATATGAATGGATATTTTTTTCTTTTCTTGGGCTCCTTTTCATCTGCTGGCGATCTGCTAAATGAAAGAGGTTTTGCTGCTTAAATTGTATTTCTTAAACAATATAAAAAGTATCTAAGTCTTGATAAGTTTCTGGACTAGGGAGATATGAAATTGAAGAATTGGATCATCTGTCCGTTGACTTTTTAAATTCCACGAGCCGGGTAAATTAATCTAAAATATTGTTAACCTTTAATTTTAAAGAATTTTAATTGTTTTTTAAACTAAACTTCCACAAGCACCCATTTAACTTGTCTTTGTATCAGCAGTACCTATTCCTTTATCCTCTCCCATAACATGTGCATTAATTGTACATGCGTGCAACAAAATTGCAAGTAATCCCAACCCATGACCATAGGAAACAAAAACAAAACAGAACTTATTGAAAGAAACTACTAAGAGCGTTGTGTCTGAAACTCTTTTTCCATCTTCTTGATTTGTCTTCCATTCTCGACGCGCCGCAATAAATAAAAAAAAAAACATAAAAAAATAATAAAAACAAAACTTTACAAACTTTTTATAAATAAACTCTCAGGATCAGGCAGACCACCTCTAAATAGAACCAACCATCACCAAACAACAGCAACAAAAACAGAATAAACTCCAACAATGAGGAAATAAGGGGAAAAAAAAAGAACCGCAAAACGAAATCACACATTTAAGATTCATGAAAGACATCGTTCTTCATCTCTCCTTCTGCTAAGGAGATATTTATAGCCGCACAAGCTTTTTGTTACAAAGATCCTTTATACCAGGGAAAGCGCACAGCACACCCAGCAAATGGCTATTAACTATACGTAACGTTACCGACGACGTTTGCATTTCACGTTGGAGCGAAGGAATCCACCCCGGTTCCCTGTACCCATATATAGCTTGTTTCTCGAAGAGACATGTTTCACTCCTTGCAATGCAGCGCGCAACAACTCCTTAGAAATGTTTGTGTTCTGTGTCCTGTGTGTATATATGGAATGGCATAGCGCCGCCGCTCCTACAAAACATAGCAACGGACCAAGGACGACACGGATGGACGTGCTCTTAATTAAAGATAAAAATTAACTGCTGATTAGGAGTTTTCGTTACACTCCCACTGCTGTCGTCCTACTCCGGCGAGGACCGAATGATTTATGTGAGTTAATTTATTGTGCTGGCAATCCTCGTTGAAGGATTCCTGGTGTTGCTCCTCTACTCCTGGATGTTGGTACTCTGTTGGTGTTGATATTGACAGTGCAAGCGTTCGTCTGATGAACAATGTAAGAAAATTTCGATTTTCTGGATTTTAATGTTTGATGGAAGTTTTAGTATCGCATCCTTATCATTAGTTTACGACGATGACCGAGTGTGGCAATCGCAAGGAAAGAGCCAATCAGAGATCACAGTTTAAATGTGATAGGAATAAAGTATTTCTTTCTAAGATTGAATTGCGCAATGGAACATTGTCAGTTGCTTAACATTTGATCGCTGGATGTGTATCATTGAGGAGTATGGACATTTACCTTCTATGCTGCACACAAACCCGCTTTCGTAAATAATTGCTTCCACTGTTAAATTCGGGTTCACTTGTTCATAAAATTCACACGAGCTAATTGTAAGGAATATACCACAAGTGGCTATGGAAGTATTGATGCTACGAGGGTTATTTTATAGGTCAGTGACTTTTTGGATAACACTTTTTTTTTGGCCAAAAAGGTATTCATTTCTCCTTTTAGCTCGATACACTTAGCCCAGCGTTTTTCCGATTTTTTTATTCCCTCCGAATAATTGGTTTTCTCAAAACTCTCAAAATTGGCATTTGTTTCAATGATTCATTGGATCTAAATCTCTTACCGCCCAGCCACTTTTTTTAGGTTTGGAAACAGGAAATAGTCCCAACCGCAAGGGGCCAAATCTGGAGAATATGCTGGATGGGGTAGCAGTTTATGTCGTAATTTGTGGAATTGTGCTATGCTGACAATCTTTTGAAATGGTCACTCGGTTGCTCTTATGGTCGATTGTGAGCAATCGCAGCACCTATCGCACGGATAGCTTTCTCATGTAAAATGCGATATACCCGCTCATTTGAGATGCCTGATGCCTCAGCCATCTATTACATGATAAATATTCAATTGTTTAAGGCCCGGTTTGTTCAATCTTGGTTATCTTAAATCGGAGGTTATTCCAGCTGGTAACCAGCGAATGTGTTTGTTCAGGAAAATATTAGCCAGAGAATCAGTGGTTTGGTTAGTTAACCAGAGAAATCAATAACCGGCCGATTTTAGTCGGTTAATGAGATTTAACCACTGATTTTCTGTAATTTCGTTTGTTCAAGATTTTTTTGGGACTACGTATGTATATTCATTTTGACGTATATGCTACACAAAAATATTTTGCAAACAAAAAGAAAAATACATAGAATACCTATAATGAACGAGTATATGTATAATGCAAAAGATGGAGAAAACCCATAAAATTTCTTACATCGGATTTGTTGACGTTTGCAACTGGCACACAATATATAGAATACACTACAAACCAGTCAATTGAAGGATGAATAAGGATTATTTTCAACATTTTAAGCCAACAAAGCACACGCATTAGAGGAAATATTGTTACAAAATTTATCGTGTATTGGTTTTGGATTTAAAAGAAATCGCTTAGAAGAGTATCGAAGACTACACATATTCAAATCGCACGAATAGGTATCAACACAAAAAAGAGCAAGTGACATTTTCATCAGGTTTTCATGTTCGATAGGCACACGAAATCTGAAACCTGAGAGCAAATATGAAGAAGCCCAATCGAAAACCACATAAGATAACTAAAACTGAATACTACATTCATAAAAGATCTACCTAAACAATTTATTTATTTATAACAAAAGGACTCGAAAACAAAAAACAAAAAATTAACCAAGGATTCCGTCAATCACTGAACTGACAAATAAATTGGAAAAATGGAACGATTTGTTGGAAAGCTATGGTTTGGTGACCGAAGTGAAAAAACGCTCAACAAACACTCATTGGTTATCACGGATTTATAATCATTGGTTATCCTAAATCTATGGTAACCCAACCAAGGAATTAACCAGCTTTGAACAGACTGGTCCTAAAACTAATAACGCACGTCGCGAACTCGCCAGCGCCCTTCCAGTTCACAGATACGTAAAGCGAACTTAACTCAATACGTCTGTCTCACTTGACGAGCTGCATTGTGCAGCCTAATTTAAACTATTATACCTTTTAGCAAGAGGGATTTCCTTGCTCAATATATCTTACTAATGGTAGAGTTACACTTGGGTTAACACATCTCACCAATCTTAATTCTCCGATCGTACAATATCATTCCATAGATTTAATCGACGATTCCTGCCGTAACGACCTCTTTGGGGCGTCCTGAACGTTCGGCGTCATTTGTGCTGGTACGACCACAACGGAACTCAGTAAACAACTTTTTAACCATTGAAATTGATGGTGCCGATATCTACCCCATAGCATTTATTTAGCCTTTCCTTGGTTTCGGTAATTGTTTTTTTTTTCGTAAAAAATAATGCTTTATCAGCGCACGAAATTCCCTTTTTCCAATTTTTATTAAAATTGTAGAGGTTTATTGCTCTCAAACACAAAGTAAATGACGTCGGCTACTCAAAATTTCAGATTAGTCTAATAAGAGATGACGCAGTTGAAGATAGTAAAACAAAAATTTACAGTTACTGAGCAAATAATTCAAAAAGTCACTGACTTATCAAACTGCCCTGGTATTTAAATTTCAAGTGGTAGTTGGAAGCAGATCCCAAAAAATAAAGACCGCTCTCACCGATGATCATCGTTCATCCTTCGTAATAAAACGCATCCGTGATCGATTTCCTGTCTGAAAAACAGTACAACCCTGTCAACCACCACACCATATCACGCGGAAGGACATTTCCTACACTATATAAATATCTTCGACTATATAGAACGCACGATCGAAATGAAAAACTATCTCGTAATTTATTCCCTTAGTCAACTTCAAATGCTCGTTCTAATCTGTATTTCAAATCGCGGTAAAGAAGGAGGCCAACAAAAAAAAAAAAATCATCCCACATCTTACAATAAAGTGTCGAAGAAAAACATTGCAATTCAGGATAGAGAGAGCACAGCCAATTTCTTAACGTTTTCTGTATGTGCTTGCGGAACCCCTCACCTCATAAATATTATATTCAGGTCAGGACACAAGCACACGAAAAAGGAAGAAATCCACCGCACAAATAATGTCTTTTGCACATTCCACGGGAGAACTTTTCTAAGACTTCCTTGTCCATTCGGTATATAAGCACTCGCTTATCCGAACGGCAATAAAATTGGAATCAACTTTAGCATTCGCAGATAAGATCGCGTCATTTTGCACGCCCCATATATTATAATTGACACCACCACCACCACCACGACCACCTTTACCACTAGCGCAGTCGGAGCAAGAATATCTTTTAAATATTTCAGTTCGCGCCTACAGGCATACTACACTATTCTAACCAACCAAAACCAACACTATTCAATTCGAGTCGGAAGGTGTCACTCAGTCGTATTATCTATAGTGGAAGTCATCAAAGCGAACATTTCTGTATGTGTGTGTGTTCTTAAGCATGAATGCAATTCGTTTCAGCATTCGTCCATGTCGACTTGTGGTCCTCATCATCCTTGCACATATCGTCGATGCTGCACAGCGATTACAGGTAAATGCAAATATGTGTCTATAGATGCAAGGATGCATATATGATGGTTTTGCCTCCTCAACTGACTGACATCCTTAGATCGAACTGATATGAAATTTCAAATTTGAAGGCATTTTCAATGGTGGTTTTTATGAACTGAAGATGGGCAGCATAGCCGAGTGGGTTGTTCGCTTAAGAATCGAAGGACAAAAGCCAGCGAGTATGAAGAAAAATATACTAAAGTTCATACTGAGGCAGTGTTTATGCTTCGAATGCATAATTCAAGCGATCATTTGGCAGCGCTATAGGGGTAATATCCTGAATTTCGGTTTCCCGAAAACTACGAGAGTGTTTAATTAAAATCTGCGAGGATCTTGATGGCAATCTCTTTCGGAGAGTCGTCGTTGAAAGGAAACAGTAGCGGTATGAATGAGAGTGTACATATATAGGGGGTTAAGGTTTGAGCGCAAGATTGGACAACATTTTGTTTTTTATGCACAGGAGGGTGGGCATACGAAGAGTTTGTGCACATATCCTTGGGTAAAAATACAAGGAAGATGATACTAAGCAAAGTCGATTACAAGTTGGGGTTTGGGATAGGCTGTTAGTACTGTCGATAGGAGTTGTAATGATGCCGATTTGACTTCGATAAAGTCGCCGTTAATCCGACCTTTATCTAAGTTTGGTTTTCATTACAGGCCAGCTTTCACTTTCCTCTTTTAGTTAAGTGTGGTTAAATTAATTTAGGTAAAGCAAATGGAAAGAGCAAAATGCTCGGTGAAGACACATTTTGATGCCATAGAGTACGAGACATATAAAAATTCGTGTTTTTTCCTTGGTTCTTATGCCTTTAAGTCATTTAAGGTCCAGTCTTTCAATTAAACTACTGCTTGCAAGTGCTTAGTGTTATAGGGCGGTATATATGTCGCCTTAAGCATCTATACAAGGTAAACGATCTGGAAGAGTGATGTGATAATTGGCTCGACTTTTTAAAGTCGCAACGTAAGCTAAAGTCCCAGTTACTGCAATTTAATTGTTTTTCCTACATTTTGAACCCTCTGAAATTCGTTCTCCGACAGTTTCCGAGGAAGCTGTTAGCTATTTGCCTAAAGACCCCAATTCTATTGGCTCATATAATATGTATATGAATAACGTCGGAATGCACGCTTGGAAGAGACTTACAGGTATGCTAGGTTAGCTTAGGTTAGCGGGTAGGCGAAACAGGGGGAACATGCACCTACCACACTTAGGTCAATGTAGATCCGTTGTGATGCCCTTGGGGTTCTAATGACAGCCATTATGTGGAAACCTATGAAACAAGTGTACTAAATTTTCAACGTATAAGGAGTAGTGTCAATGAGGCCGTCGTACGCAATTGCCAATGTACGACAAACAGTTGAGTGATTACCAATTGCTTAAAAAGTTCACGAATGAGCTTGGGGAGAATCCAATTTAAGTATGTAAGCATAGTAAATATATGTATGTATGTATGACATAGCGTAGTAAAAGATTTTGTATACCAATATAGACAGAGCCTATCTTGGTGGATCACAAAGCCTAGTAGAAGCTTTGTAAGACCCACCTGTGAGTTCCAAAAATATCTGAAGTGATTCTAGCAGTTCCCTGTGATAAAGTTAATACAAACGATTCGGCATGACCTAAAGGAAACCTAAACCCCACTCATCCTAAAAATTATTAATTTACTTAATGTCACCATTTCGAACATGACGCGCCTCCCCAAATTACAAACAGATTTCCCACCACAATGCTGTCCTCTTAAACAATTTATTCGAATAATATCAACACAAGTCAATGTCACACATTTTGGTCATGGAATTGAAATTCACCCCAGCCACACGCCACAATTCAAAACTCTATCGAAACCACACACGACACACAGTAACATGATCACAACGCATAGTGTGCATCGCACTTTCAATTCATCATAAAAAAAAATATAACAGCCCGCCCACCTATGCGCAACATTTTCAAATTACAAAATAAATAAATCTCGGACACAACATATTAAATACATTGGAAACGCCAGTGCCACCTGCCAGCGAAGGACATTATTCCATTAGGCAAGCATTTTTATGCAGCCACTATTTTGACCACTAATCATCAATGCCTAGAACACGGTCGCTATATATGGTCCACATGAAGGCCACAAATCATAAACAATAAATACCGCCGCTGGGTGTCATACCAAAAAACAGACATTCAACATCCGGCTGTGACTATTTCCGGACCATGTTCGTACGAACACACACACTCTGAGGCCCATGCAGGATTACGATGTACGAGTATACGAGTAATAACTCGGGAATCGTTAGCGTGGCACACCATGTTGACACGATATACGAGGGCGCTTTCACCCGAAATGACCTAGTGTGCTGAGAAGATTACAGCGAATGAACTCGCAGTCGGATGTGAACGGTGAACCTTCCCGCGGGGAAATATGGGTCAGTGGGAAATGGTCAACCGCGCACAAAAGTAAACCAACAGTGGTCGCAGGGAGTAGTGTGCCAAATAAAGAATTTCGTAAACGCGTTTTGCAATAATTCATATTTGGGTTAAATTATTAAAGTGATTTGGACAGCGTTCGTTTGATTGGGGTAGGGTGGGCCTCGACATTTAAGTAACTTAAGGAAAAAATGTCTTAAGAAAAAATGGTTAGCTGCTTTCTCAGACGCGATAATTCCTCAAGTAAAAGCGTTAAAACTGTCTCATTGCTTTTTCAACCCATCTTTTATAGCTACCCTAGGGTGTCCCTCAGGCTTCAGACCATATTTTTCTCTATAACCTGTTACGTACCTATAAGTACCGAAGAAAATGCGTTCTCTATTGAAATCCTTAAAAACGAAACGACGCGGTACAACAAGCAACAAAGTATCAAAATAAGGATACAGGAAAACAAAAAATTAGTTGCTGCTGATCCGATGTCCTCTAATGACTGTTCCTGTTGCATCCGAGTAAGTCAATTTAATCTTTTAAAAGTGACAAACTGAAAAATTCAAAGGCACAAGATTTTCAGGAGAGTCAGCTTTATTGCAAAATATATGAACTTTTCTATTTTTGGATTTTCCTAGCCAAGGAAAGCTTAAGGAACACGAAAATGTCAAAAATAAGTTCCTATGAGTTTTGATTAAAGTTCTGGAATAATAAAATTCAACAACAAATCTTTATGAAATAATTTTCGAGGCCCAAGCAAAAAGTTAGATAAATAGTTAGATAAATTAGAAAATAAAAGTTTTGCCTAGGTATTTTAGAGCCAGTTGAAAAATTAAAAAAAAAGTTTTGCTTGTCTAATCCCGAATTGAAGACTGAATTAAATATTTTAGAAATTTTAGAGCTCTCTGGCACCGATGCCCCTTTTGAAAGTTAGTGTGAAACAAAACACTTTTCCCATGAGTTGTTTATTGAAGGAAACGCGTTCAACTTATGTAATAAGTCATCGCGGAGAATTTATTTTTACAAAACGATGTGAAAGACGCGGACTTATGGACTCTGGAACTGTTCAAAATATTTGAATAATGTCGAATATGGGATTCGAACGAGTAATTTCTTAAAATATACATCAAAGACTTAAGGAAAGTCCACCGTTTATCTGGGAGACCCTTTTGTGGCCAAATAGGACGAATCTTCTAAGGCAACAATAAGCCGAGTTATGCCAAGACTAACAAGATTAAAGTTTAAGGACTAAATCTCGGAATTTCTTGTCTTAAGGGTCAATTACGCTGTCGAAAAAATGCAATAAAAAGAAAAGAAAACAATTTTTAAATGAACCTCATTGACAGGTACATATTTCTAACCTTACAAAACAGCTAATTTTGCAAGAACGCTGTCGCCACAGTCAGTTCCTGAAATCTAACACTAAACCCCATCGCACCGAAAGTGTTTACCACTTCTTCTCACTTCTGTTTTTGCGCCACCCCATCCGACTATTCTCGTCGTAAGCTCAATGTGACTGCATCTTTGCAACCTATATAACGAAGCCGGATGTTAATTCACCCGTTGCTCTGCATGGCAATAAATTTTCACCCCAACTGAAGGAAAAGAGAAAAATTGTTAAAAAGCCGGATAAATAAATTACCTCGGATAATAATTTTTATTTTCGCCCGCGAAATGTCTGACGTTTGGTGGAGTTTCCACGGATTGCATATGTGCTGAGTTAGAAAGTCCTTTCGTTTTTTTTTTTTCATTTTTTTTCTATTAAATTCAGTGATCCACCCATTTCACGGAAACTCCATTACTCAAACTTAAACCCAACACAAATGCACTGTAAACCGTACCTCGTATAATTGTTCTAGGAGTTTTCACTAGCTGGGAAGGTAATCCTGCAAGAAATGGACATGAAGAAAAGCTGACAGGAAATATAAAAGATGAGAGAAATCAAAAGCGTGAAATTAAAACTGCAAAACTTCTGTCATGTCCTGCCACAGACCACCTTCACTCGAAATTTGAGCAGCACCCGACAGATTGTAAAACGCGAATCAGAACTAAATGAAAAAGGATCCGATACAGATTGCATCTTCTTACTTGCGAAAACCTGATTGCTATGTATGATAGTTCAATTGTAGCGTTTGACGACTGGTCCTCGGGGGTGAATTCAATTTTTCGGCAAGCAAATATGACAAAAAATGCAACACACACATACACTGCGATGGAGACAAAAAGGAAGCAATGAATAATATAAAACGTGGGAAATCCCCACACGAAAAAGGAATCCTTTAGCACATTTATCTTGCGACGAAGCTCGAATTTGCTTGTCACAGTGACACAGGGACAAAAAAAAAAAAAAAAAAACAACGCTCTCAAACAAGAGTCGAATAAATTTACTGGCAACAAAATGCATGACCAACAGGCGGAAAGTTCCTCGGCAGCTGGAGGGCCAGTCCTACATTCTATTCCACAATGGGGCATTTATGGTCGGGTGAGACATATGAAAAGTCGACACAAAAATTGTTTTCATCGGTGGGGGTTTCCGCTTTTTCTCGAAAACGACTGCCAAGTCCGAGGGAAGGGTTATGAAACCGTATGGCATTTTTTTTTTGCGGCGAATTTCTTCTTCAATTCACACTGAATGTCGACTGAATGAAAGATAAATTACCTCAGAGCGTTGGAGAACAGGGTATTTTAGAGCATGTACAAAGTTGGAGCGCCCTACTCTGGGGAGTCAATCACGGGAGTATAAAAGAGTACAAAATTTAAGTCGAACTGATATGGAGAATTCAATTTGTTTTCTTTTTCCTGGCACACCGTGTCCAGAAATGACGGAAAAGGATGAGCTCGCTTGATTGTCTGGGGGAATTTTTGGCGAGAAACATTTTTCTGTTTATGATGGGACATTGGGTGAATCCGTTTGTAATAGTCGATCAGTTATCGTGGAGGACGTGATATCCGATGGATTTATAAAATTGGTAGAGTCACGAATTGAGTGGGGCGGTTCCGCAGAGTTGTTCCCTTAAGTCAATTGGTTTCTTTTTGTTTTGTAAATATGTTCTTGTTCTCTAAATATATATTTCTTTTTTTATTAGATGACTAAAGTTCGTCCAGTGGCAGAAATTCTACCATTCTTGTTACCTATACACAACATATCGGAAAACAACTTAAGCACAGCATTGAATCTCAGCTTAATCTTCTCAAGAAAATAGAAGTCAAGCGAACATGTCGTGTTTAAGGCAGTGAAAGTGGTTCTTAACTATTTGTCTTCGACTATTAATATATAAGACTACTAGTTCATTTTTGGCCTAAACCGAAACACGGGGCTGTCTGCTTTCATGATACAGACTTTATATCCTTACCTTAGTTCGTCGGTCGTTTTAGCTGCATGGAGGTAGTTTTGCATTTCTTCAAGATGTGTTTGCGGATGTTTGAGTGATTGGAGGACGTGATATGGTGCGAGAAGCCTGCAGTTCGGTGATTCGACTTCTATAAAGTGGCACACAGAGGCGCAAATTGATAAAAAGTAAACCCACGAAGAATCTGCATTTTTATTAAAAGCTTTTGCCTTGTACTTCTTTCTTTGCACGTTCTGTAACAAGCAGGTGCTCTTCGTCTCTGATAAACTTCGGTGTCCAATAGACACATTTTTTAACCCAATTTTTAATGGCATACGGAAATTGGATAATATAAAACGATTTTCCCATACCTAACTAGCCTCAAACTCTATTTCCCCGAAAAGCTATGGATCTCTATCTTTGTAAAAATAACTTGTGAAGTGCCGTATTACACACCACATATATAAAACACAGTCACCTCTCGATTCATTCGATGAGGGGGAGGGGGATTGGAATTGGAGAGATCAGCATTCTTTGTCTCAAGCCCATCATTCAACTGTGGGAGATCTTATCAAAAGAAATCTACGAAACAGCATGCGCGTGAAGGTACAACTTGAAAATGTTCCTCAAAAAATACCATAACCACACTTATTATCCAAACACAATCAACAATGACCAGGCCGCCGTCAGTGTCACGCCTCCACTCGGACACCATCGAAACCATTAAATTTCATTAAGAAAAAGTCATTATTATCAAATCATAATGCAGACTAGCCGGATAGGCTACGCTGGGACTGAGCCAATTGTTAGCGTTATTCTTATGCATTCCGTTCTGAATGAACGCGGCGGTGAATGTCTCCACCTGAGAAGCTACAACCTGCTTGGGATTATTAATCACTTTGTTCTCGGCAGCGGGGAGCAGTAGCTTCTTAATTCTTAACACACTGTCAATGAATTTGACAATATATTCGTATTCAGGGGAGTGGGGTTATTTCTATTCCGCCAGACGATGGGATTATTCGATTCGAATGCACACAGTCTGTGGTGTTTTGGATGGTTTTCAGCTTCAATATTTGCATTATCTGTGACAACGGGTGCTGCGCTAGTGATTTATGTAATGACAAGTGTAGGGATGCACGTATAAAGATCGTATCGATTTATCGATATTTTCGTAAAAAAATATCAATTTTTTCACTCGATAATTTGTTTACGATATTATAGACGCATCGATGATTTACCACCGATGTGACTGTCACAGATTGTTGATTGTTTATGTATTGAGTAAAAGATTTGACGACGTGCTTCAATGACATGTTGTACCATTTTTTCAACGTTGCCTGATGGATTTGTGTTATATTTGCATAAAGTCTTTAACTAAATATTTCCATATAATCAGAGTTCTTAAGAAATCAATTTTTTTCAACTTTCTCGATTACGTAGTAAGAGAAAGATATCGCATTGGTACAAAATTTCGAACTCGAGACATTAGGATAATAGAGGAACTCGAAAGAGTTTGTCGCAAAAATTCTGTCCCTCTGCCCGTCTGTGCCGATTCCTACATCCTAAACGGCTGCCCGGATTTCATTTAAACTTCGGATTTGGAGTAAGCTCAATATTAATGGTACTTCCCATGGAAATTTTTCATACCAGTTTGATATGTTCGAAAACGGCACCGAATTTGTCACATTGTTATATTATTACCAATTCCAGTGGCGTAACTATACCATCTGGGGCCCGTGGCAAATAAGTGTTGCAAAATGGGGAATTCTCCGATTGTCAATGCTCACCCGCGCTGATGCCAACTTACCGCGACAAAATATGTAGAAACCAATGGATGCGTTCGAAAATGAATAGAGATGTGCAATTAACGGTATTTTGGTTTTTTGGCGGTCATAAGTACGTAAAATTACTCGTCACGCCGGGTAACGTGTACATGTACCTACATCTCTAAAAACGAACCAACGTTTTTTTGTTTAGGTTGATTAAAATCCAACTTATAAAAATATACTTTTCAAATAAAATAAAATAATCAGGTACAATGTAAAAAAATATTTTTGAGCTCGCGGCCTCTTGGGCCGGGGCTCTGTTGGGTCGGGGGCCCTTGCCATTTTGCCAGCCCTGCCACCCTATTCTTATGCCACTGACCAATTCCCACATCAGATGAATAACTCAAAAGTCAAATTTATTTCTTTTCTATATTTCATGAAACGTTTCTTTAAATTAAACTACCACACTTCTTAGACTCTTACCTACATAGGTACCGTGAAAGTTTCATTCGACCTAGTAGGCAGTAGTGCACTTTATTTTATTATTGTATAAACTAATATAAATTTATTTAGTTTTCTCTTAAATGTTATATATTAATAAACTCGAAAGCCATATAAATAATACAAGAGTTTATTTAATAAAAGTTAGTTATTTTAAGTTCTAGAGTAAACTAAGGAAACAGTAATTTTTTTTGTAAGCAGATGTGGCAGATGTGAGTTATCACCAGAAAAAATATCGTGTTCTTAAATAAATGCATTTTTATGTTTTATTTGGCTGCCATCGCGTATCCATCCAAAGTTTGCGTACACATTTTTCGTATTCATGATGAAATAAACAGAGTTTAAGTTATATGAATCGAAATGTCATAGATTTACAGAAGAAATAGATGAAATAGATGTGCAGAAACATAAAATCGTGGGTAATGTGCCAATTAAGGCGTACAAAATGTTTGTCAGTTAATTGAAAGCTTTTTGTGACATTCATCTTGTTCCCGCCATATTAACAAAGAAACGTATTCAAATAAAAATCATCTTAGATTAGAATCAATTTCTAAGGAATTCAATTTTAATTCAGGGGCATACATTTGTGAGGTGTTGACAAACCGCTTTCATTTCAATGATGTAACTTGGAAATGGACATTTTTCGACATAAATTTGTTTGCTCTAAATTTCCGTAGTGACGTAATAAAATGCAATTCATGAGAACAAGTTATTTTTAAAAAACACATGTATCGAAAACTTTGGTATGGTTTTTAGTATTTCCACCATAAACGAGACAAGTGTATCTAGTTTTAAAAGAGTTTACACTTTTCTTGCAATTTTATGCCCGTATGACACAAATTTTTTTTTTTTTGCAATTTTCAGACTTTTAAAGTGAAACTAGAGCAGTACGAAGAGTTACTACGGAAATTCCTGATAGGAGTGAGTGCGTACACACCAACCTAATTAATGTAGAGATGTAAAAAAAAAATGCATTTAAAATGATATTTAATTTACATTTTTAAGCTGCAATTGGTTGCAAACAATTGGTACACCTATTGTAATACACATTTTGTCTCTTTTAAACGAAGCTGACATTTCAACATGTTTTAATGTGATAAAAATGAGGAAAAATTAGAGAAAAGATATCTAGACCTACAACTAATTCATTTCAAGTGAAATTATCTATTTGAATGAGAAAGAAAATCTAAATTATACACAAAATTCAAAATCATTAATAAAAAATCGATACAATCGATTTTGTTATCCTACGTATTGAGCATCGAAGATTTTGGGTTATCGCGCATCACTAGCCAAATGCAATGAGTTTTCTAATTTTAGGACAAATACAGCGAGAAGAAGGGGGGACAGAAGTAATTCATTGGAAAATTATATTCAAGAGCAACACTTGCCGTCCCGTCATCTGGAAGTGTTTCCGCGTGTTCGACGATCAGTTTTAGGGAATTAAAGTGGAATTAATATGTCTGAGTATTTTACACACAAGAGACTAATGCTGACTGAATGATTGTTCTATTCTCATCTGCTGCGTATACGCATTTGAGAAAAGCGATTGTTACGGCTGGAGGATTAGCGAGTTTGAAGTAAATGTTTTCAACGGCAGGATTTAAAAAAGGGTTAAGTTACCTATCTTTACTGATCCTTTTTGATATGAGGTGGATCCATAAATTAAAGGCAACATTTTCCTAGGATTGCATACAGAGATTGAGTTCTTGAGTTCTGATAGTTTTGTTAAAATATGAAGCTCATTTTAACTTGAATGCTAAAAGAACTTATCAGAACGTTTTTATTGAAACCATTTTTGTTCTGAGCAACCCCTGAAAACAAACTGCTAAATTTGTAAGTCTTTTATAATTTGTGGGCTAAAATAATACAACAACCGGCGGCGGAAAGAGCTCGTCATTCACGGACTTACATGTTTTTTTTTTTTTTTTTTTTTGTGTAAGCTATTACTTACCGGGTCGGGTCCTCCAGTTGAGCCACCTCTCAGGAACGTCTGAGAAACCTGTCATGAAAGAGCTTCTCAATTAGGCGTTTGGACTCTTCATAAAATTGTAGATCAATTCCATTCGTCCTAAAAATTAGAAACTCACATAAAACGAATGAAATGGTTGTGAGAAGCTAGGAGTATGGTTGGTCACTACGGACATATTGCGCCAACTACTTATTTTATGTTTTAAAACACTTTCCTATTTCAAAAAACGAAAGAAATCAAGTGAAAGCGAGAGCATGCTCACGTTACTCCGTTCGTTTTTCTCGTACTATTCGCAAAAACGTTTGAGTTGCAGTTCAGTTTGAATTGCATAGTTTTGGGACCATTTTCATAGTTTGAGGATCCCCAATTTTTTGACTCGCATCTAGATAGATGAAAAGGTCAAAACATCCCTAATAATCTGAAAATCGTCAAACTGTTCTCTCCCAATGTCCCAATACAAATATCCACCTGAAAAATCTGTGCTCCATTGCACGGTACGATATCTGATACCTGCAGTCTTTCAAATGCCAGAAGAAATTAAGCATAATTTCACTGTCATCTTAATAAATTATTCAGCAACATACCGGCTTAAAAATCCTTTTGAAAATTCACACCCAGCCGGGTATATTCCGTCTACGTGGTGTTGCAGATGTACACATATTTTTACATGCTATACACCACCCCCGCCTATATAGCGCGCCTTTCACAAATTGCACAACAGTCCGTTAAAACGATAAGCCGAATTTATCTCCATTTCTATTGCTCACAGCACCTGTGAGCTTCACAGACACTGTGCACAGCTTAAGATGGACATAAATTTCCACCAAAAACAAAACAAAAAAAACAACACAGGACACACCATGCGGTTGGCCGGTACTTGGACGACCATGAGCAAGAAGTACTGCCACAAAACACCAACGAAGGACATACTTGCCGCTCTAATAATTGTGAGTTGCTAAGACTGTATGTACTTGCACTTTTGGGCGTGTGCCTATACCAACATCTCTGACTACTACAACATCCGGCTGGCCTTCAAGTACACCTGTTCCGCTTACTTCTTTATTCATTTATCCGCCCCGAGAAAATACCACCCGCCACTTATTGTATACGCTGGCGAAGGGAAACAATGTCATGGCAAAAATTATCCTGTTTTACGGTTATGATGATGATGTTTCCTTGTTAATTGTGCCAGAGGTCGCTGCTTGTGTCACATTGTGGAGAAAATTTATATTCTAGCTAGAGTTGTAAAATTTAATTCAACCACACAGGAGTTAGGTGAATGTCCTTTACAACAGAAAAAGGGGGACGGGAACACCTCCATCCTCCACTCCAAATGAAGGGACACACTACGACAACAATTCGGTGTAATTTCGCTCCATTCTGTTGGCGTGTTAAAAGCATGTTGTACATAACAATCATACCGACACTATACCGCATCGCATCGCATCGCACCGTAACCAACACCGCTGGGAGCGGTTGTCCTCGCTATACTATATGCAAGTGTGATTCTTGCTACTCCATATCTCCATAGGTATGTTTGTGCGCCTGTGTGGACGGAGTTATAACCATTCTGCTATAGTATTCTGTGTTGTTTGGGAATTAAGGACATGATTTTCGAGGATTACCATAACAAGTGCTAGAGAGATAGTGTACACCTAAACAATATTAGTGTTTAAAGTAATTAGGTTTTGTTTCCGTCGTTGTCAGTTCGTGTTTTCGTGTATTGATTTGGGATTGCTTTCGGTACGCGCACAAACTGGATATAGCAGACTGCTGACAAACATGGCTTTCTGAGCCGCGCTGATGTTTAGCGGAGCAGATCGTTATAAGTTGAATTTATTGAAATAGGCGACAAGGCGACACGAGCGGTAAAACACTTCATTAGGACTAAGTGCAGAGCAGAGTCGTTTGGCTTTTATACGCGAAAGTATGCATGTGGTAGCTGGTTGTTAATGCTGATGGTCGTAGACCGAAATGTACTTGGTCATAAATTGCGTTGATAAAGCGTCATCGGCTCTTTTGTTTTTTGGAGAATTTCCCTCAAATCAGCTGTGAACGTGAGCGGACCACAGGCGAGCTTAATGAAAAAAATGCGTATTTGCTTGGCGAATGCTTAGGTTTAGGTGGAAGAGCTGGTTCTGGACCAGTTTTCTGTTGCTACGATGTAGATTTATGCTTCCAAATTGAGAGATAAATAATAAAAAGCTTAAATTACTGTCGAGTTTGGGACAGATTTTCATGCCCCCAAAGCATCCGCAGGGCTACATACAAAACAGCATTCAAATACTCTTTGCATCCATATCGCCTCTATCAAGTCGATCCCGTAAAAATATAGTACAGAATATAGTTCCTAGCAAAAAGGGAATAACAATCAAACCGGAAGAACTAAGTTGCACCTTTGGAAAAAGAAACCCTCCCCATTTTCCCCAGAAGCAAATCCAAGGCCCCTTCGGTTCTATGTCAAGCTCGTTTGTTCCAATTTAGTGGCACTCATTTTATTTAACGTTCCATAAATGTGCGCCGTCCGAACACGTCTGGCTCAGTGTGTTCCATACCCAGAAACACTCTTGTTATGGCTCTCGCCTAAGGGCTTGCGATTTATTGTCTTCATGTCCTGCAGCAGCAACAGGACATGTATAATAATAATTAGCGCTGCTATATAGCACAAAATCATTGTCCATTGCTGCAATTAGCATAATGTCCTCAGCACCACATTTTCGGTTAACTATACCACTCGTCCACTTTACGTCACACGAGGACAACGCATACCCTAAGGCGGCAGCGAAGAGCGCAGCTTTGAAAAACAAAACCGCAAATAGAACACAACTTTGTCGAATGGTATATATGGTATATAGGCCGTGAGGACGATGCACGATATATACCGTCTCATTACTCCGACAGATCTTGGGTTGCGTTCCATGCAAATGCTATCTACCCTATTCTTTGGCAGTGCATGGTGATATCAATTGAATTTAGTTCATGGCTTTGGGCGATAGTCCCCACGAAATCATTAATCACATTGAATTCATTCGGGATAAATGGCTGTCATTTGAGAGAAAGGGACTCTCGCGGTCTGTTGTTGGTGATTATAGTGATGCCCATCGTCATTCCGTGGACATCCTAACTATTGATGGGAAAGTGATTTGCAAATGTGAACCCAATTTCATGTATACTATACCCTTTAGGGGTAGCAATCGAGTAGAGAGACAGTAACATTTATGCGGGTGATTTAGTTGCAATGGCGTTTAACTATGATCGATGAGTAGATACTGCAATTCAATAGGAAAACGAGATGTACGATATGTGAGATAGTTAACAACTGTAGATTGAAATGAGTTCGAAATTGAATGGGATTTTCAGCTATGGGTATGCGGTTTTTTGATTGCTCGACTCTGATTTAGAAATAATTGAAAGACAAACGTATTGGAAAACGCGTCTAAGAAAAGTTGAAAAAAGAAATGCAAAAGCAACGATGCCAAGACGCGAAAAAACAAGCGTATCGAAAGCAATGGGACAAAGTAGTGAAGAGTACACGGCCTTAAGAAAAAGCAACAGATCATATATCAGAAAAAAACTTCAAAGAACGTGCCAAAATTTGCATGAACATTTCGAGAAAGCAGTCGAAAAACAAATGAAAAATGCATCAGAAAAATATGAAAAAATGCGACTAAATCAAAAGGTGTCAGAAAAGCTTCCAAAAAAGAGCCGAATAATAGCTTAGAAATATATGAAAAATTACACTTAGACCAATACAGAAAAGAATCTGTCACAAAAAGAGCCGAAAACATGTCATAATGCAGAACAAATTGGCCTAACAACCATTAAAAAAGGAGCCTAAAATGCCACTGAACGCACTCATAAACACGAGTCGAAAAACGAAATAGAAAAGTGATAAAAATCATAAAAACAATGAAGAAAGATAAAAACAGTTTAACAATTTGAAAAATTTTAAATATGCACCAAAAATGCTTAGGCCGAAAAACGTATCAAAAAACCCTGAATAGGTCCAAGATCTTATCAAAAACATTGCAAGAAATCGCCATAAGAAGGACCAGCAGGCGTACTAAGAACGTTCGAAAGAATGCGTTGAGAAACGTATTAAAAATACTTCGAAAATACTTTGAAAAGGCATAAGAATACGTGTCAAAAAAGCATAAAAAAAGCTTCAAAAAAACCTGTCCAAAACAAATTAGAAAATCAGTAAAACCCTTAAAACAATAATATAAATGCAAAGAAAACGACCCCAAAAACACTTTGAAAAAAGCTTAAAAATCGCAATAAAATCCTTTCAAAAAACCTATTAAAAAATGCGTAAAAAATAGCTATAATACCGAGGTTAAAAATAAATAAAATGACTTTAGAGAACGCAACAAAAACGATTCAAAACACGTTAAAGAACGAGTCTAAGGCATTCGAATCCCAGGCTTTACATGTATGAAAACAAAGACAAAGAGCTCTTGATCAGGATTGCATAAATAAATAAATAAAAAAAGAAATGCTTATGGAGATTGCAAAAAAAAATAGAGAATATTTCCCACCTAAAATCCAAACCAAAACGAAATAATAATGCTCTCACAGCCAACCCTATCGAAAAGGGTTCCTTACTAAATAACTGTTCCACAAAAGCCAAGACCTGTTGGCCATCAGATATGTTATAATAATCGTTTCGTTATCGCAACATAGCACCAGGCACCACATCAGCTAAACGAAGAGATTAGTGTTTCGTTTACACTACTTCAATACAGCAGCAACTCCTATCGAGGATAATTGCGAATGCTCAAGCAGATATAGAGATTTGTGCTTTTCTCTGTCCTTATATTCGTATTCCTTTTCATCATGTATAGTTTATTGCTATTTTCGTCGCCATTTTTTTGTAAAAGAAAATTAATAGACAAACATTTGCAAATGTCGAAAATCCTTTTTTTGTGTGCGAATGTAATCGGATTATCCGGGCGAATGTCGCTGTCGTCTTTTTCGCCGTCTTTACTATTATGTTTGGTCTCATTATGAAGAGTATGGTCTATGGTGTGTGTGTGTTTAAGGCTTTAGGATTTTACTTCATCATGCGTTACAATCTCTTGTCCCGTACAAATCATTGTTTTGTTAAACTGCGTTCTTTGGAGGAAATGGGTTGTTATGATTTAAAGAATTAGACTAAAGAAAAGAGCTCGTGCAGTCAGTGCTTTAAAATAGGCAGTTTAAAATTTAAATATAAAAAAACGCCTAACGTCTGGCAAACGATCGAAACCATAGCTAAGGAGTTAAAAAATATAAAAAAATATAACTACGTCAATATATTTGAATCAACTTCAATGAGCTGAATTAAGGACGATGCAGCTGCAGCCCACAATTTGAGTACCTACAGTTAAAAAAAAGTCGAAACGATGTCGTTTGATCGGTTTGTGCTTACGCGATCAGAGCGCAGAGCCCAGTCTTGTGTCGATCAATAGAAACATTTTCGGAAGCAGGGGTATAGGTAGGTACTAATTGTTTGAAGTGAACACACATTTTTTGAAGTAACACTTCTTAGGTGGCAGTAAAATTTCAAGGCCATGTAACGTTTTGAAGAATTTCAGTCAACTAGAGAGAAGTTTTACTTCTTGTAGTCTGTGCTCTTTTTTTGTGTCGCAAAGAGAGCAAAATATCTTATGTCAAAAGACCTGCACGTGAAAGTTTTAATTGAGCTTGGACGGACTATAAAAACATTTCACCATAACATAGTGACTGTAATCCACACAGCCATCATTATTCTTAAATGACCCCCTACTGTCTACGCCACTGACTCCAAAGAGAGTCGTAGGTCATAGCCAGTGATACCAGATTTTTTTTGCCTAAATTCCCCATTTTTGGGGAATTTTTGGAAAATTTTCCCCATTCCATATCCGTTTTTTCCCCACTTTTTTCCCCATTTCAATTCATTGAAGTAAAGACGCATTTTTAATATAATATAAATTTGTTTTCTTTTATTTAATAATAATAGTTGGCGCAACAGGTCTGTAGGTCCCAGGGCCTAGCTTCTCGCAACCATTCGTTTTGTGTGAGTTTTTAATTAACGAATGGAAGGGATCTACAATTTTATGCCGGTTCCAAACGGGCCGATTGAGAAGCTCTTTCATGACAGTTATACTCTCGGATGTTTGTCAGACCTCAGACGTTCGCGAGAGGTGGCGCAGTGAAAAAAAACCCTGAGTTGGAGTTTGGGTTTTTGCGGGATTCGAACCTGAACCCCTCGCATAGTAGTCCAACACACTAACCACTAGGCCACTGCGAAGAAGGTAGTTCATAAATAAAAAAAAACAAATAATGTTCAAAGTTTTGCAGTTTAAACAAATACAAAATAAGTTAAATTAAAAGCAAATATTGCAGGTACGTTGAATCGATTTAAAAGGCATAGGTAGTTCACAAATAACGAGGCAGGTTGAAAGTAAATTATAATTTTAAAAGGTATCTACATAAATACAAAAAAAAATGATAAATAAAAAAATATTTCAGGTACTTCAGTTATAAATTATATTAATACAAGTTATTAAATATCGATACACTAATCGCCATTCGACTGGTACATATTTTTGTTGTGCAAAACCTTGAATTTTTTATCGATGCAAAGATCAAAGCAACTTTTTGATCATTTTTGCAGCATAATTTCGTCTGTAAAATTCCGCAAAGTGTTTCAGTTTCGAGCTAAATCGCTTAGATTCTATAAACGCGGTGATGTTTTTATGTTCGGGAGATATTTGAAAGTCTAGTTTTATTTTTAAATTATGCAAAATTAATAAACATTCCTGGATTTCCGTTTTTCCCCATTTTAAGAGCACTTTTCCCCATTTTCCCCATTGAGTCAAAAATTCCCCAAAATGGGGAAAAATCCCCACATCTGGCATCGCTGGGTCATACAGTTACACTTACACAGCACTTACTTTACCACACAACCACAGAAGGAGCTCCAGTCCAGTGCTGCCTGCTGCACAAGCCTTCCAAATACCTAAGAGCATACTTATGTCTTCACCATACTGAACTCTTGCGCTGCGCAGGACAGGCGACAGGATAGAGATGCCGAGATGGTAGAAGAAAATGAACCAACTTTACCAACACACAACCACTTTTACCAGCTGCTGTGGAGTGGATTGGAATCACGTTGAAGGTGCCGCAATTTATTTCGTTCCGATTCTACGATGATTCATTATGTGTCTTGACTCTTGAGGCAGTGATAGAGCCCCAAGGGAATCCTGTACGAAATATCATCGAAATCCACACGCCAACATCCAACTTGAAATTGCAAAAAATTCTTCGAATCTCCTATGACAAATACAAATGTGTAGGGGTGGTTACAGTTTGGGTGAAGGGATCAAGGGGGAGATATCAAAACCCTTTGTTTTCTAAAGGCCTACGAGTAATTCGGAACTCGACGAAACAAGGAAGGTAGTGCGACAACTGAGCGAGGATGATGCCAAGTACTTATACAAATCATCCCTTCATCAAGCAGCTGTATCAATTCAACCCTTCCTTATGGAACCTACAGAATAAATCAACGAAGACACATCCCTGACTTTTTGTAACCAATTTTGTGTAACGTGATTTGAAATCTGTTTATCGTACCTACTTATATTATTCCTCTTCATTGGCATTGAAAATATGTCTCCATAAATCCTTTCTTCCAGCGAAGGAGACTTGCAAAGAGAAGAAACAGTTCTCTTTCAGATCAGAGGTTGCTGTCTTTATTTCCATATGCACCATTGCACCCCATCCCCATACCTCTATTCCAGTTTGGTTTTCCAATTTTCCAGACATTCTTTGTACGGTTGCGTGGTAAGAGTAGAGAATAGGGTTTTCTTATTATTCTCGTGATGTGATAACAGTCCTGTCGATGACATATTGCTCCACGATTTCTATGTGGAATCAGCACGGACTTTGCGGCTAGCTTCTGTGCAAAATCAATTCGAGACTTACTGGGTTTTATGTTTGAATTATCTGTTACTCTGTTCTAGTGCAAGGAAAATATTTATTTGTGCAACTACGCCTAAAAGTAACACCCAAGCTGATTATGATTACTGAAGGAAGACAAGGTATAATTCAATTATAAGTGCGTATAGCGTGAGGATATCCTTTTTGCACAACTATACCTGCTTTGCCAGAGCTACTGCAAAGTATGTACATAAAAGCAAACAATCGTAACTCGTACCTTGTAGTACTCGATCTCGTACGCAAGTTCCGGTTCCATCCATACCATAGTCCATTGGCCATTATAGTCCATAAACTGACAAAGGTCTTTTGAGTTTTGAATACTTTACATTTACTTGATAGTTGCTAAAAAGACACACCACTAATGTAAGAGAAGCAGCTGTATTGTGAGTGAAGAGTGAGTGTGACATAAATGAAAGAGTGGTTGGATTTAAACACTACCACTACCACTGCCAGTTAATTTTCCCTATACCATCATTTTCCAGAATATACTCGTGTGGAGGGATACTTACTTTTTAACTCCACTAGGTACAGGATTTTATTGGTGATTTTTAAAGAGAAAATATTATTTTTAAAGTAATCTGGCAGAGAATAAAGAAGTAGGGGCCCTGAAACTAGCGATAAATTACAATGATTTACTTCGACTAGCTGAGTACTGAAATACGGTGGAAGGACGGTTAACTCCAAAAAAAATAGAGGCTGAAGTCTTGAAGTTGATACCTTTCGTCTGTCTCTCCGATATGGAATTGAAGATTTTCCAGCCGGAAACATTGGTACCTATAGTTTTGCATTTTACATCAGATGATGCACTCATTACTAAGCTATCAAATTCTTTCTTCCAATTCATCACCGTAAACGGGCCCGAAAATCGATAGATGAGTTTCGTGATCAAGTATTTCGAATAAATTCAACTGCCATTTTGGCAACGTCCATACATCTGCGCAATAGAACCACATTGGGACAATGAGAATGAGAATTTGAAAGTATCGTGACAGGCTATATACTCAGTTGTTTTTAGTCTAAAGACACAGCTACTTTCCTTAGAAGAAAACCTTCAAAGAAACAGCAAATGACAAACGTTATCGGTTCAGACTTATCGCTTTATTGAGACAGTTTTATAGTATTGACATACGGCCTTACTAATAATCAAGCACTAATGTAGTCAATTAGTTGGACCCGAGCCTAAGTAAAAATGTACAGCATTTGTGAAACAGTTCCAATAAACAATTAGACCTCCACATTTACTAGTCCGACAACTTTCTTAGAATCTATTACATTTGTTGTCATTGCAGAATTCAAATTTCATAATTTGTTTTTGTGAAAAACAAGGTCAATGCTATCGTTCCAACAGATATCTTTCAAATGCTCATTGAAAATAGAAATAATTGCTAGCTAATTTATTTCAGAATAAATTAAAATCGCACGTAGTAAGTGTGTTAAGAACTTATCGCTTAAAAATTGTACCCTAGGATATTACGACAAAAGTTTAAATTCTAACATTTTTATGAACGAAAGCTGTAATTATTTCTTCCTCCATGAATTCACACATATTCTCGAACTACCTGCTATTCCACCAGAAGTTAGTAAAATTGTTAATTCACGTGTATTTTGCTGAGTGCTGATAATTCTATTTTTGGAACTATAATTTCTGGGAAGTGAACCTTTTCACACCAACCATTGTTTCATTAGAGATCCTAATTCTCGGTAATCTTCTGTTGCAGAGTTTGACAATGGTTTCAGCTAAATATCGGGTCGACTAAGGTACTGGGAATTGTTGCAAAAAGGTACGAGTGTTGTTTGATAAGTCAGTGACTTTTTGAAATTTTTACTCAGTAACTGTAAATTTTTATTTTACTAACGTCAACTGTCATCTCTTATTAGAATAAAAAAACCATCACCGAAACCACACGGAGTCAACTAGGTATTTGAGAGACCGTGTTGTTAGCGGGGAACTTTGACGTCTAAAATTACTACTTATATAAAAAAAATCTCTCCTTAACAATGCATTAACATTTTTTTAACCAAACGTTAAACTTCAACTTTGCAGTGTAAGTCATGGACAAAGTCAAAGAACATTCTTGCATTCGAGTCTCGAATAAAAATGATCCAAGTCACACACCCACACGCCTAAGCTAACAGCCACCCCACCGACCGCACGCACATAATACTATTCCTTAGAACTCTTTCCTCTTCCATTTAAACATTATCAAGCTCACGCATGTTTCAAAATCCCAGCGTTACGCATTGAAGAGAAATCTGCATCCACTCTTTTTTTTGAAGAGCGAAGATACCTCTTACTGGAACCGGCATCTGGATTTAATTTGGAATAATAAATTAATAATAACATCAAATGAAAATTATTCAACATTCAAGTTGCTCTTGGAATGGAAGTGGAGTTGATGCAGTGTTGTGGATTGTGGTATTGGTGTTGCTATTAAATGCAAATAAATTCCACAAACACAAACAATGCAATATGTTGCTTTGCTACTGATATGATACTGAACAGCACAAAAACAAGAACAACTGACAAACAGGTTTCTCTCTCAATGTGATGAGACATGACCATGAGAGATTGAAATTTGAGATGAGAGTCATCCTCATCCAGCTTCCAGGTTCCAGCTTCCAACCAACCGCAAAGAGAGAAGCAATAAGATATAAAAAAAAGGAACGTGCTGGAGGCTGGATGCTGGATGCTGGAGGCTGGAGCTGGTGAACTGTGTGTAGAGTAGAGTTGGTTCGTCTTCGTATTCGTATATTTGGATGGAATAATGATAATTTCCAGTTCCCGTTAAATTTCCATTCAAATAAACTGGAATTTCGTGTGCATTTTCCGCCGCTACAATTCCACTTGCGTATGTGTGTGTGTCTTGTATTCGATGCGGCTGGAATTTGTTTGCCTCTCATCGACTAGCAGCCGCCTTGGACTTGGACAAAAAACAGTTCGGTTGATGTCTGTTCACGAGTGAGGACGCAAGTTCTGTCTACGAGAGTACACGTTCCCGGTGACGATAGCCACATAGCAAGTTGTAGATAGTTTCTAGATTTCATTTCTATCGGTATATTCCACCAAATTGGAAACATATCGGGATTTTCTTATCAAGAGTGTGTTATACTTCATTGAAGACGAATAGAAAAAAAAAAAAAAAATACAAAAATGTACCCAGCAGTTATTGCAAAATCCTACCAAGGATTATTATACTACCACTTCGCATTCCAGGAATTACACCTGTGAAGCGGAATTTGCAAAAAAAAAAAAATACATATAATTCGTGCCGTGGTCGTTCGGAGTGTGTTGAAAAGAGAAATTCGCAAGGAAAGTGAATGATATAATCCTTTTTCGGTTTTTCCGTTTAAATCCTTATTTATTTATTTATATCGTTGTTGTTATCTGTTTTATGTGTGCGAGGTGAAAGTGTTGGAAAAAAAAGAAAGCAAATCCGTGGTGTTTCTCATTGATCCCTGAGCGGTGAAAGAAAAAAAGAACCGGGGTGTAAATAATCAAATAAATAGAAATAAGAAAAAGAGTTGCCAAAAGGAAAATCTCTTCTCTAGTGTGTGTAGAATTTTTGATTTGTTTCTGTGAATGGGATTTATTTTAGATAAATACTTGGGCTTTCTTCGTACCTCTGTATATGTACAATTTCGAAGGATTACCCCCAAAACTAGGCGAGTCACGCTAGAGTAGCAAAAGGAACTTTTTGTCTATGGAATATCACACCTTTATTGCAGTTTTGTCAGCGAGTGAGTGAAAAAGTGAGTATACATACCTTTCTTAACATTTTTACTTCATCTTCATCGAGGAGGGAAGTAAAACAAATCAAAGCGCACAAACGCATACCAGAAGAACAGTGTGCATAAAAAACGAAACCAATGTCTAGCTCTGTTGGAGACGAGATCATTGCTAGGGTTTTCCTTTTCTGTTTCTTCTTCGACAGGCACTGTAGTGGGAACTAGTGGGCTAGGAGGGTGGTGCGACGCGGAGCATTCGTGTTGCAGAAAAATCCTCTTCGCTGGACCGGTTAGACTAGATGCGCGAAGTTGCATAAGGTCATTGAATACTTAACTTTGTGTCAGTGGACAGCTACAGAGAGGTTTATCCACTGATGAATTGAGGAATCGTTTCAGTTTACATCCAACGAATTGAGGAACTAGTAGGTATAGGGAATAGACATGGACAACATCCTCAGAAATAGATAGAGTGAGAACAGTGCAGTGGTGAGACTAAAATCCACCTACCTACAGATTGGCAAGTGGACCCTTTATTTTGACTTCAACTGAGTGACGTAAAGCGAAAAAAATCCCACTTAGCTATGTTAAACTTGTTTGTCATTTCTAGCCTGAAAATAAATGAAATTGCTTAGGCCGTGTTCGGAATTTCGGATAGGATTCAGCAAAATTGTGTAAGTACTCAATGACGTATACGAATTTGACATTAGAAGAAACAGCCTATACAAAAGACAAATAAAAGTGGCAGTGTGTCAGTCGAGTATCTTTTCGGAGAGCCAAACTTCCGAAAGCATTTCTGTAAATTTATCAATTTTGTCACATAAATAAAAGTCAAATCGTCTATTTGACAGCTGACAGCTGGACAGCTATATGGAAAAAGACGAAATGAGCTGAAGGACAGCTAGCACAATACCTACCCAATTGTTTTTTAACATTTTTCTTGCAACATCTGGTTCAACACAAAAAGTGCAATTTAATGAAAGTAGTTGTCAAATAATTAAATGTCAACGTGATCACAAAAATATATATATGATGTCATCCAGCAGCACCCAACTGTCAGACTGTAGGTAGAAATTACAATCAGCTACAGATAGCTTCATTTGCGTACTTTCCCGAGCCAAGTACTTAAAATCTGTCAAACCAAACATTTTTTTGTCTGTAATTGACGTTTAAGGCTGATTTTGAATTTATTCCTATATTTCGGCATTTGACACTGATAAATAAATAGTACCTACATGGCGATTGAAATTCTTTGAGCTGTTTCAAGTCCAGAGAGGAACTGCTCGTTATTTTGTTTATTTTCTCTTTTTTTCGTAAATTTTTATGAGAACGTGTTAAGGACCATTCACATGAGCGCGAACTGCGAATAGGCGAACTGCGAACAAATCTGTTTATGAATTGTAAACTGCTAGGTATTTGTTTTACCACAAAACCATTTTATTCAATTAATATAACACCTAATATAAAAAAACCGAGACTTGATTGATTAAAATAACGAAATTTAAAATTAGTACAGCAATTCTCCCGCGAATTGAAAATTCTTGCCGCGAACTGTCACACTTTATTCAAAATCCACATCAAACAGTTGCGAATCGCGATCCACAAACCTGCGAATGAAAAATTCGCTCGAACTTTACCTTCAACAATACAAACTAGGTATTCGCGGGTACCTACCTGCGACTAAAAAAAGTTTTCATGTAAATGAAGTGTCAGAATCTACGAATATTCGCCAGTTCGTGGTTCGCAATTCGCTCTCATGTGAATGGTCCTTTGGACTTTGTGCGATTGCGATCAATGTATCGATTGCGTTCGATTTAAACTGTGCACGTAATTGAAACCAGTCGTGACGGATCGTAGGTAATCACCCATTTCGTGGGCGGTTTGCCTTTCAAAATAAGCTAAAAGAGCGAGAAAGGGCGAATTTGTTTTTTTTTTAGCGTTCAGAACGACAAAAAATAGTGTATTTTGTTGTTTTTTAACGTCGGAATGGGCGAAAATTGTATTTTTGGTAATCATCGTGGGCACTTCAGCTTCAACCCGAAAAGTCTGGCATCACTGTGAACCTACTGTTTGACTGAATAGCACACAATTTTTATCGGTAAAAAAATATATCAAACTGTATTGATATACCTACAAAAAATAAAAGTTTTACATACCTAGGTAATCGATATTTAAATAGAATTTTGCAAGAAACAGACCTTGTTGAATTGTAAAAAAAAAACAGTTAGTAGTAGTAGCAAGAAATAATTAAGAGACCCAGATTTAAACTTTCTAGATAAATATTCTAACGGCAATAAAAACTATTTGAACAAATAAATAAATTATTTCAAGCGTATAGCGTGGCGAGCAGCAACCATTTTGATCTGAGTGTTAATTTGACATAAATTCCAATGTGATTAATGAGGTCGCTTAAGAAATGAAATAGTCCTGGGACACCTGCCTTGAAAGTGAGCACTTGGCACCCCGATGGAGCACTGACCTCACCTTAACTATTTGAACAGGGCAAGTATTCCGTTCTTAATAAAAACTTAACTAAGGTAAATATTACGGCAGGCGCTAAATATCTTAATTTCAACTCAACTCACTTCCATAAGGCGAGTAGTCAGTAAAATGTAGATAAGACTATGTTACATCTCAGTGCACACTGAGTAGAGCGGAAACAGTCAAATGAATGTCAAATGGCCCCTTTTTGATTCTCAGGACCCTTGGCCACCACATTTTTAAAAAAATAGCAAAATAGCCCTTTTTCATTTTATGTAAGATCTTATTCGTGTTAAAAATAAATGTGTTGTATAGAAAGTATTAAGACAACACACTTCAATTCAATTTTCCTAGGGATTTTCTGACTACGTCTGCTTCCTTCCAGATAGCACACCAGAATGACGTAATTTTACCCTTTCCCATCGCCTTCATCTTTGACACATTTCTCTTTCTATTATTATTTTATGTGGGGGTCACTTTTAAGACCCCTTCTCTAATTTTTCAGTGGCAGCACTGCTACGAATTAACTAATGCAAACTTTTCGTTAATGCCCTGAAGAAACATGAACATTTGCTTAGTTTTAAAATAACATTCATTAAAATGGATGGGTCTGCGCATTTTTTGTAAGTGATGGCTGATAATAGGTACCTATTGTCACAAATTTAAGCGATTATCTTTATATTTTTTATTCTTGGAGCGTTGGGAATTTTTTTTAACTCATCACTGATAGCTCCGTTTTATTAAAGTTTTCGATATGCTTTTTCAAAAACCGTTGAATCCATTGTTCAATAGGTTTTAGTGATAGAATATCTTTAATACAAGAACTCCCATGTTTATGTTAAAATTTTCCTTTTTGCCAGGAACTATTTAAAAAAATTCCTGCTGCTTTCACATTGCTTATATTTTTCAAAACATCAACGAGTGAAGTTTTGTATATGGTTGACCAAATTGGATAGCTAAATCTATATTGCGTAATGTGTTCTATTATTATTTTTTTTTATTTAACACTGAGACGAGTGTTCTAGGAAAATATTTAAAACATGTGCTACGTAAATTATAATCCTGGAAGTACTTAGTATAACAAATTTATTTTACTATACCTACATAAAATACATGTAGAATGTAGATATTAAATTTTTTGACAACAATTAAAAAAAAAAAACATTTATGAGAACGTTAGTGAATCATTATTCAATGCTAGGAAATAAGTGATTAAATAAATAAATACCTACGTAGAACACACATAAAGACAAAAAAGAAGGATAACAGACAATTAAAAGAAAGTAAGTTAATTTTAAAAATAAAAAATACTTAGCTGTAGGTTAAAAATATAATTAATATCAATTTTAACTAAGTATTTATTTGAAAGCGATTACTATACTAATCATTAACAAGTGATTTGTCATCATATACCTAACTTACCAAAATTTACATTTAATATAAACGCCCGGTTGACCATTCACTATATAGCTCTGAGATTTAGTGATGTTATGATGAATTTCACATCATTTTCAGGACTTTATATTGGTATAGGTATATGTGTATTTTTTTGACACTCCTTAAATAATTGCACCAAACATGGCATATGCGTAGGTATACCTCTGATACGATTGCCTGCAGAGTGACGTAAATAATTATGCCCAAAAATTTCTGATATAGTTTCGGCTTTGTTTTGTTCTCGGCGAAAGGATATATCCCGCCTCCCGCTTCATTTTAAGTAAAAAAAAGTTTGGCTTTTCAAGAAACAACAAATTTTATTTAAAGCTTCTCTACTATACCCTACAATTCATTTAGGCCCGTTTAAGTTCCACTTAAAATCTTATGTGACAGTTTATGACAAGGAAAAGTAGCCCATAAGGTATATTTAAGTAGAACTTAAATTGCTATGAGTAGTAGATATCAGCAAACGTGCCTTAGAGGTTTAAATTTTAGAGGGAAAATTCCTACGAACTGTTACCACTGTTGCAATTCCATGCTGTTGGTGGTATAAAAATATTCAATTCATTCATTTATTTATATTTCTGTGTAGGTGGGTGCAAGGTGCGAAGGTAAACTATTCCACAATACCCGCACCCGGTTAGTCCATACATATCCCTGTGTGTGAGAGTGCGTGTTTCTATAATGTTGTAAAACTTCCTTTGAGTGCGTCACGTGTCTATTTTAGTTTACCTCGAACTCAAGCAGGTGCAACTGCTATCTAGGGTGATGCTAACTGAGCTCAATTGAGCGTTGACATTAATTTCAAATGTCATGCAATTATATTGTATAGCTGTACGTAAGTAACTTATAATGAATGTGTACCCACAAATAGCTTGCGGCAACTATTGCACCTGAAAAGGTCCTCGAATGTGCATTCCTTTATCTTGTATCCATTTCATCACTCGTCTACCTTTGAAATCTATTTGCAAACGTCTGCGTTCTTTTTTGTCGTTTGTTTGCTCAGGTAATACCCATCTTTTCACTTGTTTGAGCATGTGTGTGCGCAATTATAGTATTGTTATCCAAAGATAACGTTCCACTACAATTTGCAACTGTCTGTACACGTAAAACTGGTGCAATCATCCCTCAGGGGTTGCTTACTATCTCGCTCGACGTCGTCATCATACGTGAAGATAAGCGTTCTGCATTGCCCTACCCAAACCTCTATTCAAAGAAAGAGAGAGAGAGATATTCATACCATACAGTTGCATGCATGCTTGTGACCCAAGTGCATAACTGACACGGAAACTCACCAACTCGAACGGTGAATTGAGTGCGTGTCGTCTGGGTCTCCATGGAGTTTCTTATATCCAACGCCTACTGCCACAAGGATACAGCAGCAGCAGCAGCAGCAACACAGACGACAGACGGACAGGCCATGCCGGCATAATCTTCATCATTATGCACAGAGGTAGGTAAAGAAATGTGTACTACAACGGAGGTGCTTAATCCTGTGTGGTATGTTTGTTTGGAGTTTCGCTTCCAAATGAGCGCTCATGTCAAAATACAGTTGGCTCGGTAAATGCAAACGAGGAAGCAACAAAGGGTTTTCCGTTTTATTTTTCCCTGCAAAAATTCACGTAATGACTTAGAATTGAAAAAAGGAATTCCAATGCTAACAAACATCCCGTAAATTCGACAGCACTTCTCCCACTCACAGTATTATGCGCGATCCACCTTTCTTTCAGTTCTCCGTCTCCCTTTTGGCGAAACCGAAAAAAATCTTTCAACCGCGAAACACAAAACATATGTCCATAGAACGATTTCAGCGCTGCATCCTGTTCTTAGTTGCAGTGCAGATGCAGAAAGGGCAGACTCCTTGCGCAACAATGCCGCGCTGCGCCTCCACAACCGCGAAGCTACGACATTGATGTGGTTGAGGTGCATTGTGCTGATGACGCGACTTTCCCATTTGCTGCTTCTGATGTTTCTGCCGCTCGGTTGCAAGAGATTCGGTTGGTTTGGCAGCGTCAACCGCAGCACTGGCGGCCCTTTCGTCCAGTTACACCCTAGTTAACACAACACAGCAACAACTACGTCGACGACGACGACGACGACGAGTGGGTATATCTACTCCAAAGTCACTTGCAGAAAGAGTAGTAATCCTTGCCCTTTTTGGCTTCTGGTTATTCGGTTGGTTTCGCATGTCCTACCGTTGCATTAGCTAGCACTTCCTCTCACCGCATGCACAGAGCAAACACACAGCAAACACACACTCGCGTATTACTTGTAAAGTAATAGCAGGTTTTGGGTTGTTGATCTTCGCCGAAATGCAATCTCCTTCTTCTTTTCCCATGCTAGTCGCCCTCAACCCTCATTGCCGTCTTAGTCGTGGTTGTCGTCGTCGACGTCTGTGGAATCGTGTTCACTGATTGCATCAAGTGGCAAGCAGAAGCAGCATCCCAAAGCGAACAGCATCTCAGAGCTCAGCAGACCCCAGATCCATTAAAAGAATGAGTGGAACAAAAGGAACGAGCTACACGCAAAGAAGAAATGGGTTTTAAGTAGTTTTACACTACTTCCTATCAGATTTGTCGCACTGTATAAATCTGTATGTATCTTCGGACGGTACATGCCTTGCTTCCGCACGATTTTCTTCTGCGAGTTGCTTTGATTTACCACCTCCCCCCTTTGGCCAACGGTCCAGGTCCACTTTCAAGTCATGCCTCGAGAAAAGCTCAAGTGGAATGCAATTGCATTGATTGGAAGTGTGCTACCTACTTTTATCTATTAAGTAAAATAAGTTGAAGTATCTAATGTGGATTTTTTGTCACTTTTCAAGAGAGTATCTGATGAGACATGAGGGGATGAAATCAGTTAATGAAATAGAACACTTCGCAGTGATCGCCAAATACTTCAAAGTCGAACTCTTAAACAAAAGGAGGCAATTTTGACAGTTGGCTGTGCTACGATTAGCTACCTATTATTTGTGGTGCTGTACGAGTATTTGGGTGTTTTTGATGTCATCTGTCAGCAGTCAACATGAAAAAAATATAATTGGCAGTATAGGTCCGTCGTCCGTAAGGAGCTTCTCACAACCTCTCCTTTTGTGTGAGTTTTTAATTTTTGCGACGAATCGAAGGGATTTACTATTTTATGCCAAGTCCAAACGGGTAATTGAGGAGATCTCTCATGATAGTTATATACTCTCAAATGTATGTCGAAAATTCGCGAGATGTGGTGCAATGGAAAAAAAAACCTTAAGACGCAATGAGTTCTTCCGGTGATCGAACTTGAGACCCCTTGCTTAGTAATCAAAGACGCTAACCACTAAGCCACTACGCCTGCTTAGATTTGACTGTGGAAAAAATCATGCATACCAATTTTTTTTAGATCCTATCTTTCTGAACCAATTTAGGCGTACCCCAAGGTTACCATCTCGGTCCTATCATATTTATCTTTACAATCAAAAATGTTTTCTTGATAAATGACTTCAGATACTTGTATATGAGACATTTTAAGCAAAGGACAAGCCGATTTGAATCAGTTATAATTCTTGTGCGAAGGTAAGTACTTTTTGTGGAATTTATAAATCGGACAGCAGATGGATACCCAGATGTTTGGAAAATTATTCAACCTCCGAAGCCACTTTCTGAGAACTTTCTTAGTATTGAGAGGTATTGACAAAAAAGTTTGTGACTGAATCGAACGAATCTTTTGTATTTATTTCGTAATTTATTGTCAGACTGGCCGAACGGCAGAGTCGTTCCTAAATCGTCCTCAAGTGGTTTACAGATTTTGTGACAAAGCCACTGTCGCGACTTTGGATTTTCTTTTAAAGCCTGCCCTCCTAATACTGTCAACATTCCGGGTATCTATGTATTTGAAGAGACCAATCATCAGCGTGTTGCTGATTGGGTAATTGGATACATTTTTTCAGCTTCGGCTCAATGCTCCGATACAAAGAGAAATTGATAAAATTTGACTCAAAAATTAAATTTGAATGTTTCGAAAAGAAAATGATAAAAAGAAATAAATTTAGGAAATTATAATGACGGAAGATTCTTAAAACAATTCACCAATTGAACGCACCCTCAAGATTTACATTAATTGTTTTAAGAAACCATAACAAACTTCGCTCCTCGTTTTCATTTAACTAATGTGGCTCAAAAATGTGTGAAAACGATCGGAAAATGGCGCAAATCAAAAATTTCCGAAACAACGCTGTGGCAAGTGTACAGCATTTTGTAAAAATCTGATCAAGGTATTTTTTTTATAAAACCTGCTTATAATCAGTGAATAGATTTCCGAATGAAACGACATTAATTCGGTGTCAAACATTAATGGCATCGACTGTTTAAGACATAAGTAAGGACTAGAACGGCTACTTCCTCTGAGGACTCAAATTAAAGCTGGGTCTTTGAGTTTCTTACAACTTTAAGAAATATTTTTACGTCCAGTAAGAAAGTGCATTATTTAAAATGTCGTATTGATCGGCGTTCTGAATCCTTCTGACCCAGAGTGTGAGTTTTATTCAGGTAAGTCTAACATAATCTGTTCCCCGGTTCCCGTTCATGCGTCACCCTAACCTAGTGGGATTTTTGGTCGGTTGAAAAAATGGGTAAAAATTAGCAAAATCTCTGATGAAAAAGAAAGAGTTTTCGTTGTTATAAACTACCGAGATAAAAAAGTTAAATCGAGTTCTTACCACCGAGTAATTTTGGAGGGGGAAAATGATAAATCGGTTATTTTTTACCGAGTTTCCCTAAACAAGTCGACTCGGTTATTTTCAATCAACAAATTGTATTGGAGGGGTACGTATTTTTTCTGCGTGTAAACGTCCTCAAAGTGACTACCACCTCCAACCATCAAAATGAGATCGATTACATAAGCCGCGCCTAACCCCCAATACCACAGAGGCTGAAAAAAGTTTCCAACAAAAATGTGAAAGGTATATGCTGCCAAGCAATTTTTCATTAAAACCTTAGACCCCCTCTTGTGCCGAAAACTCTGCCAGCAATTAATTAATTTAATTTTGGGAAAACTTCTCAAATTCAACTTGGGCAAACTATTAAAGTTTTCGTTTTCAGAATTTACGACCAGATAGCACCATCATTACTCAGGCCTACCCGAATCGCATGCCATCGCCTTCATCTCAAAATTAGTTTTCTACTCCCAAAAAAAAAAAAAAAACAGCCCACACGAGGCAGCACTACCGTGCACTTTCTCCTCGTGTACTCTGATTGCCAAGTACAGCCACCGAGACAGACACAGAGCAGCAGAGTAGCTTAATCAAGATGATACATATTGCTCATTAAATGCCTTATCATTTCGTTAAGGAAACACAAGACACTCAAACTCGACACTCGACATTCGGTGCGCCCCGTTTATAATAGTTTACAGTCTCGAGTATCGCAGAGAATGTTACACCCCAGAGTGCCATTGTCGTTGCCGAAAGTTTATTCCTCCGAATACGTTCTTATTGTTTTAATTTGCTTAATTAAAATTTACAAAAGTCAAATGAGCAATTTTAGTACCTCGCTTAGTGTGTGCACTTATTGGTGACTCCGCACATCCACACAAGATGTGTGTGCGCCTTCGTACAAACGGAATGTAAAACTAAAAGACGTGTGAATCCAGATTCATATCTGTTGCAGGAGTGCACAAAAATTCCTCACAAAAGTGAGTGTGTAATGTGGTAATTAAAAGGATAACGAATCCCTGACACAGTAAGCATACCTATATATATAATATCCGTGCCATTGCTCTTTCAGGGTTCATGACTTCTATCCGATTGGACTGTGCGTTGTGCTCTACCTCTGCACGAGTGCTATGGCAGTTGCTGCTGCTTGTTGGTTATGAAAACGATTGCATGTATTTACAGTCAGTGAGTCAGTCAGTCAGTCTTCACTTTTTGCATAATTGCACAGCTTAAAACTACAGAGATATATACTCATACATAAAGCAGTCATAGAGTCTCGTGTAATTAGAAATGCAAATTCCTATGACGACGATGATGAGTGAGTATTTCGTCTCCACCGCTGCAAACTGCAAACGGATACCTTACCCATGTGAGATGTGAGTGCCATGCAACAAGTGCTTTGTTCTGAGTTTTATTTGTTTCCTGTTTAGAATCTAAAAATTAACGTTTTCCATTTGCAACGTCTGTCTGCACATATCTGTTTAAGTGGCATCATTATATAAGCTTTAGCTTTGTGTCATCATTTCAAAGTTATTGTCAGATGGAGATAGTCAGACCTGCCCGAGCTGAGACTTGAGATAGAGAGGTATTTACATAAGATGGTAGATATCGTCTGTATGTGATTTCGAATGTTCGTCTGATGAATTAGTGTTTTCGAATACAGTTTCAATACAGCTAAGTGTGACGGAAACTTGTTGCGCGTGTTTAGAACTCTGGAACGATATATACAGGCTCCTGGAACTCCGATGGTAGAGTTTATCAATGTCGAAAGGTCGGCCGGCAATTACTTATGCCGATGGTATAGTTTTTCGTTCCAAATTCACGGGCTATTTAGAAAATGATCTGTACCATATCAGGCTTTCTGTGATCCAGGGAAACTTGCAAGGGCTTTTGTGCGTCGAACCGTATAAATAAATTTTGGAATATTGAAAATATCCTTAAACATTGCGAGGCAAAAAACCTCATGCACCTCTAAACAACTGACCATCAATTTGTGGCCTCCGAACAGAACTTACAAAAGAGTGCTCTTAAGGTGAACCACTGGGAAAAAACAATTCACAAAACTTTAAGCAAAGATAATATAATTACCTAGATGACGCAGTCCAATAGGAAATGTTGTCATATGAAACCAAAATGCCAAACATTAAGAGCTTTTTCAAAAAGCTTTTACAGAGAGAAAGCGTAGGTAACCAAAGCAAAAGAAAAACACACATCTATATAAATTACACAGATCACTTATTCGGTCTCCCTTTCATTATTCCTCATTGCTCATTTTTGTCCTTCCTCGAAGTTGGACGTGTTACATGCATATTGAACTCATACGAATGCAAGCGTATCATTTGGATGGGCATCGTTCGTGCATGACTGATTTTCTTTCTTTTGTTATATCCTATTCTTCTTCTTCTCAATATGAATCGAATGTCCTCCTGCTCTTCGGAAAAAAAATACATATTGTGCTTGATGGAATAAAAATCGAGGGATTCTCATTCATTTTTCATTATCTGCCTCATTTCATGTTGTGTATTTTTTTAGAACAAATTAAAGGCAAATTTATAGGTAATTCCTTGGCAAAACATTAAATAGGAAGCAAAATTAATAAAGTAAAATAGGTAGGTACCCACATGAAATATAGGAAAAAAATAAAAATAAAAATATATACCTATAAAACAAACATAAAATAAAAAAAATACAAAAACTAAAAAAAAAACATGATTTTCTTTTATTTTTTTTATAGGTACATATAATTATGAAGTATGTAGGTAACGCAAAAAAAATAAAGTGCACGACTGGGTCGTATAGATAAAAGAAAACAAAATGCAAATGAAGTTTGATTTTCTGATTGTGTAAGAACCAAATTGCTGGCATTATTTTGAGATGCATCTTCAATATTGTTGAAAAAAGAAGAAGTGGGTTATATTTGCTAAAATTAAGCGTAACTTTGGGACATTAAGCCTATTACAAAAACATACCGTAGATATGCGAAAATACATAGATCGTGATTTCTGTAGTATTTTTTGAGAAATAATTAAAATCTGACGTCTTCGAATTTTTTGAGGTAAACTAAGCACGGCATTTTATTTACAATACTTATGTTATCTGCAATATATATATTTTGGTCAAAACCGTTAGAGCTGTTTTTGTAACAAAACTGTACCAAATATTGCAATGCATAATTTGAAAAATACAATTGCGTAACTATTTAGTTGAAAACCGATTATAAGTTAGTGTTCAGGATGTAAGAATTCTTCGTTTTTAAAGTTTTAACGAAATCAAAGATGAGGTTTTCGAGATATGAGCAGTTTTCAAAATTAGCGTTTTCGATGCTTCGAATTGAAAATTGAGGACACAGAAGTTTTGAAGACATCCATTGGACTCTAAGTTTGCAGTTTGGTCAAAATCGTTAATGTTGTTTTCCGGTAAACTGAAAAAAATTAAATTTTAAAAAATTCCTTTTTTCAAAAATCCATTGTGCGATAATATAGAGAAAAACTGAGTTTGCTATTAAGTTATAAATTACCACATTACCTTAGAAATTAATTTTTGTTGCAATCGTATAGACCGTTTTCGAGATATGTCGAAATTTCAAAAGTACCGTTGTTCGAATTTTTAGCCAAAAACTGGGTACGCAGTCATGGTAACCTCACCTACTTAGCTTAAATATCAATTTTGGTTGAAATCGTTAGAGCCGTTTTCGATCAAATCAAACTGGTACGAAAATTGTGTATGGGAAGTACCATTAATATTGATGTTACCTTGAAAAAAAAATACCTCCCGAACTGTTAGCCCAAAAACTCCAAATCCGAGGTTCGAACGTAATCCGGTAAGCCGTTTAGGCTGTAGGCCTGTGAAGGACTGACAGACGGACAGACCGGACAGAATTTTGCGACCCACTTTTTTGAGTTCCTCCATCATCGTAATATGATTGTTTATTCGTAAGTATACCTATTCCAATGGAGAAATCATTTGCAATTCAAATCAAATTCATAAACGCTTTTTTTAATTAGTTTTATAAACATTGCGTGCTCTTATTTTTCCCAGCAGATTCCTGACTGCATTATTTAGTTCAGGAATCAGGAAATCTAAACAAATTTTGTCAACAAGTACCTATAATTAGAATTACACACTTTACTCCAAGAAATACCCCTATATTGTACTCTATATTTAGTCTTCCCATATTTATCCTTACTATTTTTGTATTACGTCTTAAACTATTAAAACTAAACGATATGCTACCTTTCAAAATCAATTTAAGACTAAATTGAGTGTAACCCTATATATGTATATAGGTACGTACCTATCAGAAAAATGTGTTTGTCCCTTTTTCTTTCTAAGCGAGTGTAAAGTGAGATAATAATTCAACAGTTGTCGGTTTTTTGTTCTACCAACTGCGATTTTTATTTATCACAAGAAAAATTTAAATTTTTGCTTGTGGGGAATGGGAACGAGAAGCACAGGATAAAACGAAAGCAAGAAATTTCGTCACGCACAATACATTTGTGCACACACGCAAACGATTACGATATGCTCAATTGGCACTCAGGAAAAAGCTTTTATTTTGTTGGATAATCGTTGTTGGACGAAGAGAAGAGCTTTTTGTTGGACAATCGTTGTTGGACGATCGCAAGAAATGTGGACATCAGCCAACATGGGACTGCGACATCTGTATATTATATTATCTGTGCTTTAAGGTGTTTTAGCCACATTTAAAACGTCTTTCAAACATATTTTAGGTGGTATCCAAAATTGCGATTTTGGCTTTCGGATTCGTCAAAACGGTTTTGGGATAGTAATACCCTATAAACAGAGCACCGAAAACCGTGTTTTCGTCGAAAACTCGTGCATTAACACCAACTAGTTTTCGTTTGACATTTCTGTCAGTTGTGCGATACTTGTCGGGAAACTTCTGTGTAAACTATTTTGATTACAAATTTCGATCGCTTTAATAAACAAACAAAACAAATTCAGACCATTTAAAAATAATAGCCCATCTATTAAGTGTGGAAAGTGATTTTAATTTTGAAGTTGTGACATTTGTTCATTCAGCTGTTCTGCCGACTTTGCTGAATATTGAAAAAGGTGTGTTTGTTTCAACAACCCTACGATTGGGAGTCGTTTTCGTCATGATTTCGTGGAAAACGTATCGTTTTCCGAACTGAAATATGTATGGAAAAACTTCTGTTTTCGATGCAGTTTTCAAGTGTTTTCGGCTCGGTGTGAATTGGGTATAAGTCTGGGACTTTACGATGGCTTAAACAAACAACTTTATCCAGTCAATCAATGATTTACTTACGTTAAGCAAAACTTTTCTAATTTTCCTTCATCAAACCTACAAAACGGGACATAAATGCTGTAAATAGCCCCGAAACAGGCCTCGTTACAGAAAGTAACGCGTACCTTCCAACGAGCAGGAGAAAATTGTCTACGACAGCGTGTAAGATATACGCATCTGTCGGACTCAACCACCCAATAAATCTAAAATCGAAATCTGAATAAATCAGATGTCCTGCCAGAACATTTTCTACCTAAGCATGCATACGCCTATCATCTGATTTATTGGATGTTTTACGGATCGTTTTTGTTTTCTTTCTCTTCCATAGCCCATAGTTATCTCATTTTCTCACCGTATACCTAGTTGTGTGTATTTAACATAGAGCCAAAGACAGTTGACATCCGATATGCGCATTTGAAGCCCGTATACCCCTTTTGCTGCTTTGCCATAGACAGCGCCTTCCGCATCACTAATCCAGTCGATAAATATTTAACAATGAAATCAGATGCCGAAAATGTCTACGGGGCGCACTTAAGCCATCCCCAACTGTGAGCATATATTTCATATCACGCCCAAGATGTCCATACGCTGCAAGTAAGATGTTCCGTGTCCCGAACGGGGGGAGGTTTGTTAGTTACGTATTTGGGGTACCTAACTAACAAACCTCCCCCCGCTGGATGTTGTGATTGTGCTCGACTGTGCAGCGTACCCATACTGGTTTCAAATTAAAATTAGCTCCAGCATATGGAAGTATACTGAAAATTAGAATTCCATCAACTTATTTCAATTATTTGCCATTAGCGATATCGGAATCCCACGGAAGGGGTTCGACGCTGTTTGCAGTCGCATAAAACTAATTGAGGAGCGGGTGGTGACGATGTATCAGTAACTGAATCCTCTGTAGTGGGCAAAAATTCAATATCGTCCCGGAGACATCTATTCACTTGTCATTAATATCACATCGCATGATAATTGAATTCCTTCCGAAACGGTGAGCGTGCAATCAATGAGAACGCATTCAAGGATACGAGTGGGTAGCGTGCTGCCTACAACCCTTTTGTGCTCGAAAATAATTGAATTAATTTTCGGAAGACTTTACGACGTTATATTCATCGCACCGGTCTTCCGGTGAATAAATGCGATAAAGTCAGCAAAGCAGACGACGCGACGCGACAAAGGGAAAACTTATCTCTACCCAAAGCGGAGACGCACGGAAAAAATTTTAAGATCAAATCAAGAAAAATGAGCGCAGAATCACGAAAAGTTTGTCTAGTTTTAGAGCTTAGCTCAGGATTTACTGATTCACGACTTCTTATTCGCAATTTTAGAAATTGTAAGAAGTGAAGATATTGACCCCCAAAAATCGTGAATCAACACTTCTCATTGTCAATAATGATCAAACGAGAAATACATATTGCCATAACCGATCGCAATTTTAAACAAGTAGTTCTAAATTTGATATTACTATGGTTGTGAATTGCAAAAACATTTCGCAATTTACCACTTCTCTGTAGTAAATTTGATTTCATCCCTTACCGAATTGCAACCATTTAGTCTTGAATTGCAACTCATTAGTGCTGATTTGCTACTTCTGTAGTTGCAATTTACAAATTCTTAATCGTAAATTACAACTTCTTTTTAACAATTTGCAATTCGTATTTTGCAATTTGCAATTCATATTTTGCAATTTGCAATTCATATTTTGCAATTTACGATTCTTGAGTAGTGATTTGAGGCATCACCGTCTTAAATTAAAAACGTTTTATCGTGAAATTAGAAAACTTTATTTTCAATTTACAACTTATATCTTGTGATTTACAATCAGAATTCATAGTCGTATTTTATATTTTTGTTTCCTCTTGATATCCTTGAGAATCATATGACGCCATATCGTCCGGAGACAACGGGATTTGTCTGGGGTGGTTTTTCTGTCTATGCTGAAATTGTTAATAGACGCAAATTGTTTAGAATAACTTGTATTGATACGAACCTTAAAAAACCTTTTCGACTGCACACTTTAATATCCATACCAATTTACTTCTTTCCTAATAGCGAGACATATCTTACTTCTGAAAAAAATAAAAATACAGATTTATATACCTACTTTAGTTTAATTTTTTTCCATTATTAAATAGGTACTTACATGATATATATTCCAGAATGCTTTATAATGGTTAGTACACTCACTATCACTGAGAACTAGTTATACTTAAAAAACGACTGCCTTAAGCAAAGATTAAATACCGACTGGCAGCGACAGCGAAAGCCCATGATTGCAGCTGTCCAGCAAGCAGCAACACCACAAACATATTATGTATGTATATTGATCCATATAAAGAAAGGATTTCGACCCATGGACTAAGTATATCGTTACTGTCGACTACCTGTGCATAAAAAAAATTCACACGTTATGTAGTTAGTTTCCATGGAAATTACAAAAAATATTTTGCAATTTACGACTTCTCTACGTCAATTTACGTTTTCGGTTTAAATGTGGTAAATTATTATAAGATTTTATTGATTCATCACTCAGTGGTGGTAAATCACCAAATTTTTTTTCGCAATTTGAGATAGCAAAGTGGTGTTTACGAAATTTGCCTATTGAAGTTGTAAATTGCTCCAAAAAATCTCGCAAATCACTACAAAATAAAGAAGCTCGAATTAATATTTTTAATCGCAAAATGCAACAAACAACATTTGATATTTTTCGCCGTTTTCACTGACAAATTACAAATTTTTATATCAATTCAAGAAAAAATCGTTGTGATTTGCGAAAAATATACGATTCGTGAATTACAATTCAAAATGTTGCAATTGGTGATTTTCAATTCTTTCCGTGCGGGTCCTTTCAAAAAATGTCCATGTGCGCTGGATTTCAATTTGTCCATTAATAAATTTTATATAATACATATAGGTATGAGGGTTGCGGATGAATCCACCTGCGTTTGAAATTAAGCGGTTCAGAAAGGAGTTGAACACGCGATACGATTTTTTTTTTTTTGTTCGGCTTATATGACATTGGGGTTGCAGTTAATTTATGCAGCGATGATAAGATCCTTTGTCGGTGCAAAACTGTTGGAAGGGAGAAAGCTGATAAACCAGCGGTTGAGAGAGGGGCGAGTTGCAAGGCATTTGAGAAATGCTTTTTTAAAGCCTCTGTTTGCCAGTGATCTGGCATATAATTAGATAGAGGGAATCATTTTTTGGAATGTCATAAAAACCTGTCACTTGGTGGGGTTGAGGGAAACAAGTGACTCTTTTTGTTAACAATTGAAGTTGAACAAAAAATGATTGTTGGATACGTAAAGAACTGTGCTTGGAAGATGAGTCGACTACAAATGCCAGAAACTTACTTATCTGTCAGTGATTGTAAACAAAGAGTCCGTTTTAAAATTGGAAATCCTCTCAGAATACATATTATATTGCGAAACACAACTTACACTACGCATATTTCAGTAAATCATTCACAAATGACTTACGAATGATGCATAAAATATTCTTCAATGCATTTGCCTAAGATTCGTCCAGGTGTTCGTATTCTTTTCTTCCGCGTGGGTTTTTTTTTATTTTGTAAATCGCATAAGGTCTTCGTCTTTCAACATTTCGTCTCATACGAATCGTGCATCGTCTGTTAGATGACCAAGAAATGTAGCACATCTAGAAGGAATATGGAATCATAGAGCCAAATTCTTTTTTTTTTACGATAAGACAGCCAGCAGACATAAGTCTAACAGAAAGGCTTAGCCAATAAAAAAACCCAGCATATGCTTTTCCAGTAAAGCTAAAATTAGGCAACTCTCCAAAGTTTTTCTGCACCACCTTGCTTTGTTTTCGTTTATTTTTGAGAGTTCAAAGTTCAGAAGAGAAACATAACCGCCTATTTCGTCCTTCCATTTTGTGATTTCCTTCTTATTTTATTCTTTTCTTTGAGCTGTAAAAATAAGCTTGTGAGAAAATGAAATAAGCTAACAGAAAATCCAAATATTCACTTATATTTCTAACTCAGACCCTTATAGGCGGTGCCCACACTGAGGCAACAAGTTACTACTCGTATCGTAGCAGTAAGCAAAACGCAACTTTTATTTTTACATATTTTATTTAACCTATTCTCAAGATTCCGATGATAACATTTTATTAATGTGGTGGCAGTTGAGAAAAAAGGAGGCAAAATAAATGGAAATATTGGGTGCACCATGCATTTACTAATTTAATAAATTATGGTGTAAATATTTGCGCAAGGGTAATCAGAGCACACCCTACGCAGTTTCAATGTTTATAATATTATAAAATGGATCGTTCGACATATTTTCCCAATTAAATAAAATGTAGTAACAAGCGCAAAAGTCTCTAGCGACCTGTCGCTACAAGGGTTCGGGTTCACAGAATTTTAAAATCGTACTTCGAAGTAAATCCGAAGGAAAAGCGAAGTAAATTAAATTATTTTTTAAGCTGATTTTTCGATTTATTAAAAACAGTGAAAAAGATTTAATTTTTCGAAAAGAAAAAAAAAATGAGAGGAACAAAAATTGCACATTTATATTACTAAAACAAAAAATTAATATATATATATATATAGATATGCATGTAGGACGTAGGTATATTTCGTAACTTACCTATTTTTTAAATAATTTTTTTAAAGCAGAAACATATAGATTTCTGTATAAAAAATATATATTTAAAATAAAAGGTATTTTTTAGAGGTACCCATACCTATACAACTTTGAAAAGGAATAAAACAAAGATCAAATTTACTTTATTCGAAATATAATCTTTTGGCATTATAATTTAAATATGTTTTGAGACATATGTCTAATCTGGAAGGCCAATTTTCGATGACTTTTTCCAGCATTTGTGGCCGTATATCGGCAATAACGCGGCGAATGTTATCCTCCAAGTGATAAATCGTTTCGGGCTTATCGGCGTAGACTAGCGACTCCACATATCCCGACAGGAAATAGTCAAGTAGCGTTAAATCGATTTTGGAGGCCAATTCACGGGTCCGCAACGTGAAACTATGAGGTTACCAAACGTTTCCTTCAATAAATCAATTGTGGCACGAGCTGCGTGACATGTTGCGCTGTCTTGTTGAAACAACAGCTCCTGCACATCATGGTTGTTCAATTGTTGAGTGAAAAAGTCAGTAATCATGGCTCTATAGAGGTCACCATTGACTGTAAAGTTGCATCGTTTTTAAAGAAGTACGGACCAATTATTCCACCAATCCATAAATCAAACCAAACAGACGCTTTTAGTGGATGTAACGGTGTCGCAACATACACTTAAGGATTATCGTCCAAATACGGCAGTTTTGTTTATTGACGTTCCCATTCAACCAAAAGCGAGCTTCATCGCACGTGCACGATATACGCATTTCGAACAGAACCATGATTTCCAAAATAAATTTGCACAATTTGGAAGTGTTGTTCCGGCGTCAGCCTATTCATGTTGAAATGCCAAACCAAACTAAAAATTAATCACTTGACAGCTGGCAAAATGACCGCCAGTTTAAATAATGTTGCCAACTTAGGCCCATTTAATTCACTGGAAGTTGAACACAACTCGGGGAGTTTTCCATATAAAAATTGAATTCAACTTCCGGTGAATAAAATGGGCCTTAAAGTTCTACATCTACATCTAAGAAAATAAACACCCTTTATTTACCGCAGAACAAACTCTGTATACTAATAACAAATCCGCATGAATTAATTTTGCTTAATCTAATATCAAACAAAAAACAATATCTGATGGTAGCTACCCTCCACTTGCAGTTCATTACACAGCGTTTCACATAAAAAGGGGTCACCCTTTAATTACTGGATTTCAGCCAACGATCATCATTATCCACGCCACTCTATAAAAAAAACTATACACCTTCCCATCGTAACAACAAACACTTTTTCGAACTAGAAAATCGAACTCAATGCCGTCGTATACATAATACCAGTGTGCACTGTCTATCGGAATGATCTTTTATCTATTTATTATCGTGTTTTCCCCCGCCTTCTTTGGTTTTCATTTTTGTAAAGTGTTTCACATTAAGTAGCAATAGCACTTGCGTTGTTGCGCTCACCATATCTGGAATTAAAATTCTCGGAACCTTAATCCCATTCAGAGAAGAGGACCGCTCTCAGTCTCACTGCATCCTCTGATGTGCTCCTCGGTTGAAGTGATTTTCAAATTCTCTTAAGAAGGTTGTTTTATTTCTTTTTGTTGTTGTTTAGTCTGTTTCTTTACGCCTTCTGTATCTGTTTGCTCACTGCGTACAAGTATCTGTAGTTATCTGTCGTTATTTGGGCATCTTTTGCTTTGGATGCGATTTTGTAAAATTCATTGTATCTACAAAGCAACTGCACTTGGCTTCTTTAGGAGGTAATCCAAGTTTTCTTTTTATAAAGATACTGATGCATGTAACAGCGGTAAGCTTGAAGAAATTAATTACAAGATCGTGAGGTGAACATTTTGTTTGTTGGGGTCAGAGACAGCATTATCATCTTCAGAGTTGCAACAGATGCCGAGGATTTGGCTGTATGCGCAGTTGTTGGTGAGGAGAAAGTTTACACAGTTCAATCGGATATGTAATTATTGGTGCACAGTTTTAGCTTGAGGTGATTTCCTAACATTTTCAAAGATCAAACGTATCTTCCCCTCGTTGACCGCAATGTAAGTGCTTTTCTGCTTTTCTGTTGGCATCATCACTTCGAGATCGAAATCGGAAGAGTTAGAAGTTCATTTTTATAATTCACACTTCATGATGGCTTCTGGATTTTTGTTGTATGGTGCTAACCAAAGACTCCTCGACACTATGACGCCAAGGTGTGAAGCTATAATATCGTGGCATTTGGCCACAGCGAAGCCATTTGAAGGCTCCAATTTTACTATAGGCTACAATCTACAAAGCAAGTGTGTACTTCTTTGTTGACTTTTCTCACCCATGCTATACGAGTTGTGTACACCTGATGCTATGTAATTTATTGACCTTTCATTAGAGCAGTAGCGCGGGGTCTTTGGTGTTAGATTTCATTTGCAACTCGTCCAAATTATTTTGACGTTTTCAAACTGACCATTTGGTTTGCAGGCTCGTGTTTGTTACTAAATTTCGCAACTACGACGTTCTAAATCTTCGTTTGGGTGATGGTTCGTAGATCGGTTTTTGCACGTAAAGAATTGTTGCATAAGCTGTGACAGTGAATACGCGATTTAATCTTCAATAGCTGGATTCTACTGAGTCGTGACAACTCCCACTGCGGCAACTGCTCTAGATTCTATCTAAAAAGAGAACGTAACTTCATTATTCTCAACTTCAGCAATGGAAATGCAGATTGCTTTGAACTACTCTCTTTTTTTCGACATTTTTTGTCTTCCACTCAACGTTTATGAAAGATTTTTTTGAAATAGCCGTTGATATCAACCAAACCCGAAAAAGTCTATGTGGACTTGCTCAATTATGTGTAGGCTTCAGAAGAAAAGTGCTTAGAGAGACCACATTCACTTTTCAGCTGATTGAGACTTTACTCATTTATTCATGGTTGCATGGTCGCACCAGGTCCAAGCTTTTTCCAGGTTTAAACAGTCGACCGTGTGTCGAGTCTGTCACAATCTTTTGATACATGTGAGTTCTCTCATATTATTGTCAGAAATTCTTTTTAAACACTTTCCAGGCCTTTTTCAGAGCCTTTTGTAGTTTCCCGCAACATGGTACATTCTGTGTAAGCATTTGACCAGACGTGCAATCGCACAAACTCTTCCATTCAACCTAAATCTGAAACAAATGCCCGGATAACTTTCCCAGTCGTGTAGCGCTTTACTCGGAATCAAATTACAATCACAATAACCTTAAATTTATATATCGTTCAAGTCCCCCCGCCATTACCAATGGCTTGTGTTCAGTCTGTCGAACTAAATCCCATTTGGGATAACATATAGACATTCCCATACACACGCATCAAATATCCACAATGTCAACCCCAAAAGAGCGCCATTCACATCATCGCCTCCCAATAGATGACACCATCTGTTGCAACATTATTCCAAACATGACATAACCCCATACACACACCCTATATCCTTGTGCGGAACATTTAAGTGGTCAACCATTGAGCGTAGATTGCAAGTGTTGTCCCTCTGTAATATGCCTTTACTCCCATAACAACAAGCCTCAAAAAAGCCACAATACATGCGCTTCAATCTTGGCATCTCTCTGTCGGCTGGCTCACACACCGACTACGATGACACCATGATGCGAAAACATCTTTCATCTAACACCCATTCGATGTAGTTTCACTATTACAATGGACATCTTCATGTCCAATTAAGTTCCACAAGCATATATACAATGATGGACACGGATGGTATTTATTTGCTCTGCCATGTAAAGTCCTTGCTAAATTGGTTGACTTGGTTACGACCAGAAACAGAGATAGAAAGAGATTTTAATAATCTTGGCCATGATCCAATTGCAGGGCATGTGCGCAAAATGCCGGCTCCTTAACCAGAGGCAAACTCGCAACAAGATTATACCAGTTCTCCCTGAGTGTAATTTCAATTTACGATTACTGTGGCGATTCCTTTTGTTTTCCCCCGCTCTGTGTGCGGATACAAAGGTATGAACCGGACCTGCTTCTAATGCTTATAGAGCGTCTTAAAGTTTGCTTCAGTGTCGTGCTACTGTCATCAGCAGAAAAGAGCTTCATCATAATAATCATCAGCATAAAAACCATTACAATCATCCTCGGAATCCAGGAGTTGGTATACACGATGATTTGGTCTCGTCTGTACGTTCGCCATTGCAACTGCTGTTGCCAGGCACCTGACGGTGACTGCACCGCCACAAGGTGCCAACAAAAAGTGCAAGACTTTTTTTCCTCCTTCGTGGCATTGTTCGGACTGAATACGAACTAGGAGCCAGCTCCAACGACACCACCACCAGCAGCATATCCTCGCAAGAGATCAACGACATCAGCACGGCAAAAGAACGTGTGTAATTGCAGGAACTCCATTAGAAGTGGCGGAAAAGATACCTCAGCCGAGTAAAAGTATCATCGTCATCACCGTCATCATCATCATCAGCAGCAGCAGCAGCAGAGGCAGCAGCAGCATCACACCATAGCCCCTATGGTGGCACAATTCGGAAGAGCGCACTGTGCATCGACAATTGAATACCACCAAGCGCAACCAACCGACAACGACGTCGTCGACGACGCAACATCTTAAAGAGAGGCAAAGGAAAAATTGTACAGTTTTCATCCAGCCCCGCACATTCACAAATTCACATATATAGCTGCTGCAGTTACAGCAGCGATTTAAGCAGCTAAAAGGGATCACACGCTCAGTCGGCTGTTCGAGTTCCAGTTTGTGAAATTAATCCAGCAATAAACACACATGCTGATGACTGCGACAGAGCTGGACAATGTATCTCTAATAACAAGCGATCATTGTTCGACAATGTCCGGTTTGCGGTGAGACGAACACAAAATGATTGAGTCTACGGCACACAAAAGACTCCGTGGCCATTGTGCGCTCCAAAGATATACACACACACGATACACATAATTAAATTGATTGACACTGAGCTGGCTCGACCACAATATTGATACGTTGAGCGAAGAAGAAGAAGAAGAAGAAGAGCGAAGCGTCTGGCATTATATTAAGAAGAATAATCTGTGCGTTTAATTTATTGTGGGCAATTTGTCAAGCAAGAACAAATAAACAATCGCATGCCGAGACACTGTTCCAGTGAGGCTTCATATTTCCGATTTGAATTTGATTACCTAATTTATGTTTATACGATTTGATTGCATTCGATTTGATTCGATGCCATGGGAAAATCAATGACGCTGCAGCAATCAACACTCGGGTGAGACAAAAGCTTTTAGCTGTGCTTATTCGAAATATAAAAATAAATAAATAGTTGGCGCAACAGGTCTGTAGGGACCCTGGGCCTAGCTTCTCACAAACATTCGTTTTTTTGTGTTTTTCTTTTTTGAAACTAATGGAAGGGATCTACAATTTTATGCCGGTTCCAAACGGCCGATTGAGAAGCTCTTTCAAGACAGTTATACTCTCGGATGTTTGTCAGACGTTCGCGAGAGGTGGCTTATTACAAATCGTAAACCTGTAATAGGTGCCAAGTGATTATGGCAGTACTAGTGTGATATGGCATGGCATATTTGTATCCCTCTGGATACCCTTAAAATGTTTATAACTTTCCCAGTAATTATTTAAAAAAAAAAGGATGAAACACAAGAAACCGATATATCAAATCGCTGCCATAATAAGTCGCTACTGTGTATACTCATGTTTTGAGTTTAAAATTATCAAACAAGATATCTGGATGGTTTTGAAAAAAGTAATTTTGGAAGCGCGGCTCTTTTGGAAATATCGACTAGAAATCGAATCTAAGTCGGCTCTCCCACTTTGGCAACAGGCAACTGGCAATATGAAACATTAGATATTATCGCTGACAATTATTTCACATTGAATCAAAGTAGAGGTCTCTTGAAGAAATATCGGTTGAACAAAAAATGTTGCTGATTTCCATTTTGTCAGTCTATTAATGTTTGTTTGGCATTTCAACATGAATAGACTGACTCCTGAACAACGCTTCCAAATTGTGCAAAATTTATTTTGAAAATCATGGTTCTGTACGAAATGCGGATGACTATTTTCTGTGGTGGTATGTGAAGTTGCTAGTCTACGCCGATAAGGGCCATTGCACCAAACTCATTTGACAACAGTATTTATTCGTTTATCCACTATTTAGTCCTATTCGGCAGATTAGGTTAAAATTGCGTTGCACGACGACACTTATTCATGCCCGAAACGTTTCACCACTTTAAGGAAAACATTCGCCGCGTTATTGCCGATATACAACAAATGTTGGAAATAGTCATCGAAAATTGGACCTCTAGATTAGACTACATCCGCTACATTGCAGTTCGCAATATTTCAATTGCGTTTTCAATATCATTCTTTTCCGGCATATGGTTAGTAATGGTTTCGCCAAACTCTTCTTCAGCTCCGAGTTTTTTTTTTAAATTTTGTTTTCTTTGACTTAAAGGGATATTATATCGACTAAGAGGATGACTTTTCTATGGAAAATTGAAAGGAATGCAAAAATTGGGTCGAAAAATTCGAGTTAGAGGGAAATTCGAGTTAAAGGAGGTTCGACTTAGAGGGATTCGACTGTTTTTTGAAAGACCTTCATATTTTAGAAATTCGTTTGACGTGGCCATGCCCACAACTGGTGCATGCAGGCCCATACTGGTTTCAGAATTTGATTGTATAGCAATAACTGATTATAGTTGGACAGGGATGAATATCTAAAAATAAGCCAATAGATTTCACTGTACCGGACGGAAGGAATGTTCTCCATGTGTTTCCTTCAGCTCTTTTGTTTTTCAGTTGAATAAAAGTGTGAAATATGAGTAATTAAGTATTTTTTATTTTATAGGTAACCTAAGATCTTCTTGAACTCCCACAAAAAAAAAAGCTTTTGAGCACAGTCACCCACCAGAAATTTCTAATCGTAAAATCTCGAAACAAATATTTCGTTCTCAACCAGCACTTGTTGGAGAGTAGTGAAAATTTCACTTCATATCGAACAGTGTACCAGCCTTTAAGACTAGTATGTTGTTACAGGAAAGTTAAAATTAAGCGCTTCTCCAATGTTCCTTAGTTTTAAAAGTGTTAGTTCCGTAAAAAAAAAAACTGTGTTGGCACATCTAATTGACTTGCTCCGTTTAGTCACTTGGTAGTTTCTAAATTCTAAAAGGCATTAAATTAACAACAATCTTTGAAGAGATTTTTGTATGGGGGCTTAATTTAAGCGCGAGCAGCATACTAGACTTAAAACTATAAAAATTATACTGAATCGCAGGTATCTACGACTAAAAAACGATTGCGTGTATTAAAATTTTAGAGACTACGAATAATGGCTTGTTCGCAATTCGATTTCATTATGAATGGTCCTTAAGTTTGTGATGTGCTTTTTCTCCGGCTGGGGTTTCGCTCGCCGGATCCAAGGTTCGACCAAAGAAACACCAAACTCTGGTTCTAGAGGTACCTTTTATTTACAGAACGTATCTTAATTCTATTACAATCTCTTCACTTATTGCTACACAATCTACGTAATATTAACAATATTTGGTATAAGGTTAAACTACTTCTAACTACGAGGCCCAACGACGGCGTGGTTCTAAGTGGCCCGACGACAGCGTGGCTCCTAATGGCCCGACGGCGGCGTGGTTCCTAGTGGCCCGACGGCAGCGTGGTTCCTAGTGGCCCGACGGCGGCGTGGTTCCTAGTGGCCCGACGACGACGTGGTTCCTAGATGGCCCTACGGCGGCGTGGTTCCTAATGGCCCACGGTAAGGTGGTTCCAAAAGGCCCGACGACAGCGTGGCTCCAAAAAGGCCCGACGGTAGCGTGGTTCCAAGAGGCCCGACGGCAGCGTGGTTCCAGAAGGCCCGACGGCGGCGTGGTTCCAAGAGGCCCGACGGCAGCGTGGTTCCAAAAGGCCCGACGACGGCGTGGTTCCAAGAAGCCCAACGGCAGCGTGGTTCCAAATATGGGGGAAAAGGGTAGAGAGGGGGAAGCAAGTCAGCGAAAAGCCGACACTGCTGTTACAAGGCCGTTATCCCGAAGGAATACAGCCACCAAAAATAGGAACAGAGACAAAGTCACTTTCCTTGTGGAAGTCTTATCTAGTACGCGAGATTGGTACTAATAAATCACTGGGATAAGTCTCCCCGAATGACACTCTCATTCGGGTATACATGGATTTCCTACCACTAAGCCAGTGTGAATTGAAAGCCAAATGCAAATTGTATTCACATCTGGCATAAGCGGTAGAATCGTCGGTGGAGTACCGGTGAGGTGACTGGTTGTTTACTAGTGCAACCGGTGGTGGCCATACACAGTGGCGGCCCTAAAAGTGTTACGAACGGGGACGTTTCGTTACATCCCCCTCCCTTTTCGTCAGACGGGAACCTTCCCGTCTCTTCCCTCAGCTGGTAGTACTTTATTTTTATTTCTCTTATATCTATTTTTTCCATACTTATTATTACTATACATGTTATGATCTTACTTTTTATACGATAATTTATATATATATATATATTTTTTTTTTTTTTTTTTTTTTATTTTTGAACTTAGGCAGTAACTTAATCTAGGTCTGCGGTCGATCTCAGGCTGGTTCCGCTGTCCTACAGATTGGTTGTCTTGACGAAATCTTAGGCTGGCTTCACTATCCCACAGATTGGTTGTCTTATACCCACGTGATTTTGATCTGTAGAGATTAAAACGAGAGCTTATTAGTAAACGTGACTTATTATTATTATTTTTTTTTTTTTTTTTTTTTTTTTTTTTTTTTTTTTTTTCTTCACCTCAGCAATGTTATAATAATTTTAGGAACATAAACTTTGTGAATTCAATTTTTTTTTTTTTTTTTTTTTTTTCAACTCAACAACGTTATAATAATAATTTTAATAACATAAACCTAGCGAAGTCATTTCATTTTTTTTTTTTTTTTTTTTTTTTTTTTTTTTTTTTTTTTTTTTTTTTTTTTTTTTTTTACAATAATTCATAATAATAACTATGAGGCCTCTTCTGCCTTCAACTTAACAATGTTATAATAATTTTAATAAACTTAGTGAATTCATTAAATTTTTTTTTTCCAGTAGGTACATAATTAATTCAGAATAATAACTATGATTTCTCTCCTGCCTTCTCCGACCTCTGGAGAGCCCTTGCTCTCCTCCGCCGCAGATTCCTCTTAATGCTGCGGGCCCGCAGCCCGATGTGTCCTTTGACGGATCGGGGTGGGTTCGTAGCCGGTTGATCCTGCCCTTGTGGTGCTCCTGGCAGTGCCCCTGGGCTGCTGCCGTGGACCGTGAGGTTGCCCAGTGATGGCCTTGGCTTGGGTCCGGTTACGGCCTTCCGGGTTACTACCCTTACCGTCGTTGGTTCCGGTTCCTCCTTTGCCCCCTCGACCGGGGGGTGCCGGCTGTGCCATCGCTCTTCGGCCCTTTTTCTGGCTTCCCGGGCGTTGCCCAGCCGTGTCTGTTCAGGGGTTCTGGGTCGTATCGGTATTGCTCCTCTCCTGGGTGGTACAATGGTCTCAACCGATATGATGGTCGCCTTCTGGGGTCGTGGTGGTGGTGTGGGCTTTTTTGGTCGTGTCCTCCGGTGGCTGGTGGGTCCTTCTGCTTCTCTGGCTTTGGTAGTCGGTGTGTTGTCCATGGCTGTTGCACTGCTGGCGCTCGCTGTTCGACTGATCATTTCGTTTGCCGTGTCGTCCCTTTTATAGGGCTTTAAATCTTGGACATGTGCGCGAGTTAATTTATTTTTATTATCGCCCTTCATTCTTAATACCGGTATGACTGGGGAGTCGAACCTTATAACTTCGTAGGGCCCGTCGAACCGTGGTGCCAGTTTTCCGGTGAATGCATCGGCTGCCGAAGACAAAACTCTGATTTTCCGATATACCAGTTCCCCGATGCTAGGACGCCACGCACGTCGCCGTAGATTGTAATATCTCCCTTGGGTGTTTGCCGCTCTTTCCAAATTGTCCTTCACGAGTTTGTACAGCGCGGTCATCCTTTCTTTTAGGATAGAGACTGGGGCAGTACGAGAGGGACCGGGAACATCATCGGATACATAGTCTGTGGTGACCCCAGGTCTGCGTAGTTCCCTTCCAAAATTTAGGAAGGCCGGCGTGTATCCCGTTGACTCCTGCTTACTGGTATTGAGCGCTAGGGTGAAATCCGGGAGATGGTCGTCCCAATGGCGGTGGTTCTCCTGCACGTATTGTGCGATCATGGTTTTTAAGACCCTGTTGACACGTTCGGTGGGATTTTCTTGTGGGGTATAGGGTGCCGTTAACCGCTGCTGAATGCCTGTCTCCGCCAAAAATTCTCGGAATTGGTTACTAGTGAATTGTGCCCCGTTGTCCGATAGTAAGATCTTAGGGCATCCGAATCGGGAGATTATTCTCTCGCGCAGGACTTTGATCAGAGCGGGGGTTGTTGCGGCTCGTAGCGGAATCGCCTCCGTCCACTTGGTGAACTTGTCCACTATGACCAATAGCGTAGTATTCCCCTTCGTGGAGCGTGGGAGTGGTCCCACAAAGTCCGTGGTGACGACCTCCCATGGTTCACTACAGACTGTGGTGTGCATCATCCCACTTGGCTTTTGTTGGGAGACCTTGTAGCGGTTGCAGGTATCGCACCGTCGCACATACGCTGCAATGGTCCGCGTCATTCCGGGCCAGTAATACTTTTCCATGATTCGTGCTGTGGTCTTAGTTATTCCCAAATGGCCCGCGGTTACTGCGTCGTGGTGCTCTCGGAGGACCCGTTCCTGGTCTAGTACTGGGACGCACCATTTCCATATTGCTTGGGGGCCATCCGACAGGGGGGTGGTACCCAAAAATTTCCGGTATAGTTTTTCCCCCACGACTTGGAAGTCTGGATGTTCTTCGGGGTTTCTCCGTACCGTTTGAATTTTCTTGTGGGTCCAATCTGAAACTTGGTTGCAGGTGTACAGCTTCGGGTCCGTGTTTGGCAGGGGATCTCGTGACAATGCATCCGCGACAACATTTAGTGCTCCTTTTCGGTATTTGATGTCAAAGTCGTATTGTTGTAACTCGATTGCCCACCGTGCTAGTCTTCCGGACGGGTTTTGTAAGGAGTGCAACCACTTTAGAGAGTGGTGGTCGGTTATTACGGTGAACCGGTATCCTTCCAGGTACGGACGCATCTTTCGTATTCCCCACAGTATAGCCAGACATTCCTTCTCCGTGACGGAATATTTAGTCTCTAATTCGGTTAGTGCACGACTGGCATACGCGATTACCTTCTCCTGCCCATCGGCATCTTGTGATAGGACTACTCCCACGCCTACTTGGCTCGCATCAGTTTGGAGGGTGAACGGTACCTCGAAGTCTGGGCATGTTAGTACGGGTGCCTCTGTCAGCCTCCCTTTTAGCTCTTCAAATGCGCTTTGTTGGCTGGTTTCCCACCGCCACGGTGCGTTCTTCTTGAGTAAGCCTGTTAATGGGGCAGCCACTGTGGCGAAGTCCTGGATGAATCTCCTATACCAGGACATGATGCCAAGGACTCGGCGTAGTTGCCGTACATTGGTTGGGGGCACGAGACCTTGCACTGCAGTAATTTTGTCCGGGTCCGTATGGATCCCTTGTTCACTGACGACATGTCCCAGGTATTTGAGTTTGCTGCGACAGAACTCACACTTATCGGGATTGATCCTCAGGTTGGCTTCTTTCAGACGCTGCAGGACCGCCCGTAAGTGTACGAGATGCTGCTCGAATGTCCCACTGATCACGATGATGTCGTCCAGATACGCGAATGCGTAGGGTTCCATTTCAGGCCCAATGACGCTGTCTAGTGCCCGTTGGAAGGTGGCCGGCGCAGAGTGCAGACCGAACGGCATGACCTTCCACTGGAACAGCCCTCTACCGGGTACCGTGAACGCGGTGTAGGCCCGGGAGCTGGTTTCCATGGGAATCTGCCAATACCCTTGCCGCAGGTCGATTGTTGAAATAAAGGCGGCCCCTCTGAGCTTATCCAGTATAGCGTTGATTTGAGGCAGTGGGTATGCGTCCTTGACCGAGATCTCATTTAATTGGCGGTAGTCCACACACAGTCGCCAGGACCCCGTCTTTTTCTTCACCAGTACAATGGGGGAACTGTATGGGCTACGGGACGGTTCGATTTTCCCCAATCTGAGTAGCTCATCTATTTCCTCATTTATGATTTGCTGCATTGCTGGATTGCGGGGGTAGTACCGCTGTTTAAACGGTTGGTCCGTGGTAAGTCGGATACGATGCTGGGCGATCGTGGTAGTTCCGATATGTTCCGGTTGGACACCCACTTCTTCTTTCAGAATACGCATGAGTTGTTGTTGTTGCCCTTCGGTCAGCTGCTCCCTGCACTTGAGGGCACAAGTTGTCGGCCCCTTGGTATAGAGGGGTTGAGACGACGTGATTTCCTGTCCGGCGATGGTCATCCGGAAGCCGGCTCTAACCAAGAAGTCCATCCCCAAGATTGCGTCTTCGTTTAGCCCCGCGAGATAGGACACCTCTCCAGTAATTTGGGTGTCCCCAATACGGAAGGTTATGGGGTACTCCTCAGTTGTGTTCACGGATCCCCCATTTGCCAACTGAATCTGTCGGTTCTGGTGCCGTCGGGGGGCATGTACTTGCTGGAGTGCCCGCCTCATGGCCGAGCCGACAAATGACAACGAAGCACCGGTGTCCACTAGTGCTTTAAATTCCGTGTCCCCAATCAGTACAGGCAGGAAGTAGCGCTGGTCCGTCCATGTGGCCCCAGAGATTACGGCTGCCCGATTCTGCTGGCATGAACAATCGGTGGTTAGGATGCCGTCAGTACCACAGTAGCTGCAGAACAGCTGGCTTGGTCGGCGGCAGTCCGGCTGTTGGTGTCCACGCTGCTTACAATTCCAACAGTGGGTCCTTCTGTCATAGGCCGCTACACTTGGGAGTATCGCCGGTAGATTCCGTGGGATTGCTCCGGAGGAGGAGTTAGACACGGGGAGATATCGCGTTGGCGCGGGGTTGGTTGGGGTTCGCATATTCTGCTCTTCTGATCTTACGAACTCGTATTCCTCAGCCATTGCCATTAATTCTTCCACGGTCTCGAAGTCTCTTCGACGGATATAGAGTCGGTATTCGGGTCTGAGACTGTCATAAAACCGTTCCAGTTGGTCCTCGCTGCGTATTCGAGGGTGTTGGCGGACGAGGTACTGGAATGACCGTATGAAGTCCTTGGCCTTCTCTCGAGGTCCTTGCCTTTTCCTGTTTATCGAATCCTCGAGCTTGTTTAGGTAACGCGGGGGCAGGAAGTGTTGTAGGAAGTAGGTCCGGTACGATTCCCAAGAGTGGAATTTCCCTCTATTTATCCTTAGCCATTCCAGAGCCGTGCCCCGGAATATTTCGGGTAACGCTCGTACCAGATAATCGAGGGGGGTGTCGTAACACAACGCTAGTTCCTCCAGGCGTTCGATGAACTCTAGCGCGTTTCCGGCACCGTCAAAACTGATTCCCCACCTCCGGACCGTATTGGTCACCTCGGCCTCATAGCTGAGGCCCGGGCGGATTACTTGGGGGGGTGGTTCACGGTTGGCGTGAGTTTCGGGGGCCTTGTTCTGGGAGGCTGTGCCGGGTGTCATTACACTGGCCGGGACACTACGTGCGGTGGAGGGCCCTGGCTGATCGTCGGGGAGTGGAAGGGTGGTTGTTGGTACGGGAAAACTCGTCTCGGTAAAGAGGGGGGATTTTTCTTCCTCACTAGGCTTTTGCTCCCTTGGGCAAGACGAGCTCCCTTCCTCGGTGGTATTCGCGTACTCACGTTCTTCCACCTTTTCCCCCCATTCCTGACACAGGTTTTGGGTCGACTTTCGAGTCCGGGCCTCTTTGATGTAACCACTCAGCCGCTTCCTTAGCTGGCTGACGGCTCCACTGGTATCTAAATTCTTCTCGTTCATGAGTTGTACCAGCTCCTGCTTCTGCAGCAAGTATATCCAACCCAGATTTCGGGTAATGTCGAAGTATTCGGGGGCCTCTTCGGTAGGGGATCCCCTTGCGGCGTCGTTTATTGACCCACTATCGTTGGGGTCGGTCATGTTGTTGGGTTTTCTTATTTCTAGTTCTACTTGGTGGTATTTCTGCTTTGCAGCCGGATTAACTACTATGGGGTGGGCACCTCTATTGAAGTCCCTGCTCGGGCGCCATTTGTGATGTGCTTTTTCTCCGGCTGGGGTTTCGCTCGCCGGATCCAAGGTTCGACCAAAGAAACACCAAACTCTGGTTCTAGAGGTACCTTTTATTTACAGAACGTATCTTAATTCTATTACAATCTCTTCACTTATTGCTACACAATCTACGTAATATTAACAATATTTGGTATAAGGTTAAACTACTTCTAACTACGAGGCCCAACGACGGCGTGGTTCTAAGTGGCCCGACGACAGCGTGGCTCCTAATGGCCCGACGGCGGCGTGGTTCCTAGTGGCCCGACGGCAGCGTGGTTCCTAGTGGCCCGACGGCGGCGTGGTTCCTAGTGGCCCGACGACGACGTGGTTCCTAGATGGCCCTACGGCGGCGTGGTTCCTAATGGCCCACGGTAAGGTGGTTCCAAAAGGCCCGACGACAGCGTGGCTCCAAAAAGGCCCGACGGTAGCGTGGTTCCAAGAGGCCCGACGGCAGCGTGGTTCCAGAAGGCCCGACGGCGGCGTGGTTCCAAGAGGCCCGACGGCAGCGTGGTTCCAAAAGGCCCGACGACGGCGTGGTTCCAAGAAGCCCAACGGCAGCGTGGTTCCAAATATGGGGGAAAAGGGTAGAGAGGGGGAAGCAAGCCAGCGAAAAGCCGACACTGCTGTTACAAGGCCGTTATCCCGAAGGAATACAGCCACCAAAAATAGGAACAGAGACAAAGTCACTTTCCTTGTGGAAGTCTTATCTAGTACGCGAGATTGGTACTAATAAATCACTGGGATAAGTCTCCCCGAATGACACTCTCATTCGGGTATACATGGATTTCCTACCACTAAGCCAGTGTGAATTGAAAGCCAAATGCAAATTGTATTCACATCTGGCATAAGCGGTAGAATCGTCGGTGGAGTACCGGTGAGGTGACTGGTTGTTTACTAGTGCAACCGGTGGTGGCCATACACAGTGGCGGCCCTAAAAGTGTTACGAACGGGGACGTTTCGTTACAAGTTGCAGATCGACATTTACTGGCTAATCCCGAAATACGTAATAGACATTATATTTGTTTTTGAAAAGCAATACACTTTTTTTTTTTAACCAACTTTGAATCAGAACACATTCGACGAACTGACCTCAATCCTCACCCTCTGATGAAGCAGTCAATAAAAAAAATCTCCAGTGACCTACATAAATTTCACAAATTTGTTTGCATGCAAATGGAATTTTTTACAAGCCCGACCGACTCCACCAAATATATATGGGAGGTATATAGAAAAAAAAAAAAAAAAATATCGAACTGGTCCGTCTGATTTATAAACTAACTCTGCTTTGTAATTGCCGTCGTTCGCTACCACTGATTGCGTACACAACTGAACTACTCCAGAGGCACTTCATCACTTTCGCAGCAAAAAAAAATTGTACAGCTGAATCCCACCACAAAATACGCGAACCAACATATTTATTATATTCGCAAAAACTAAATCTGTTTTAATCAAACCAGTTAAATATCACGACGACAAAGCAAAACGAAACGCTTGGCCCTAATCCCGAATGCATAAAAAAACAGACCTCATAATAAAAGTTCGTTTGTTGGCAAAAAGAAATAATATCGATATAGAAATAAAAGTTTTCCTATTTTGGTGAACGCCAAAAACAGCGAATCTGTTGAGGAAATAATCAAAAAGATTCGAAATGTTTTTATTCCGGTCCAACCTCGTCGGACATAGCACTTATGGAGCGGACGATATGAGTTCAGCGATGCCATATAGGCGCATCCCCCTTCTGGTTGTTTTTTTTTTTGTTGGTTGGTGCTTCCTAAATCCTAAACACGTTGTTTAACTTTTCCCAATACAAATAAAAGTGCTCGAATGCAAACAAATACATTAACACCCCATAAAAACTAGACAACTACAAAAACGGGATAGACGGGCGATCAGGGGTGACTATAAAACTGGCACAAGCAGGGTTGCAGAGGCCTGCAGGAGTGGATGGAAAAACTCGAGCGAACTGCTGACAGAATGCAGTTTGTTCTTTGCACTGCAAATATTGACACGATAAATGCTGTGCTCTGAGTACTTGAGTGTGTTATATGTTGTAGTAGTCCTAGTTGTGGTGATCTCAGTCGTTTTGGAAATCAAATTTGAGCACGTTCTGTTTTTTTTTTTTTTTTTCTTCACCATTCTTTTGTGTTTAGGACAGCAGGACGATGACTTGCCCTCTCAAAGCCAAACAATGTTTTTGTCAACAAAATTTAAGTTTTTTTTTTTGCACTTGTTTGTTCGTACAAATCGCGGCGTCTATCGATTTCGGTAGTTGGTTCGGAAGATAAATTAAATTGCACGACAAAAAACAAATGTCAAAGGATATTCGGATTTTATTTCATGCTTAACCGCCATTGCTGGCCTTTTTCCGTGTGTGTGCACTAGGCACACACAGTCGCTGGGCAAGGAATTGCCGTTTTTTCTGCAATCGTTTTTGTTCTTTTTTTGTAATCCTTTCGCAAGGCGGTGAGAAAGTAAAGTCAACGTGTCTGTCAAAGGGGACACGCGTTTTATTTACCATTTTTTGGTGAGTTCTATTGATTCAACAACGTGGCCGTGCAGTGTGTGCCTATACATGGCGTTTTAATTGACACACGCTTTCACAGGACTAAATAGCGGCAAAGTGAGCAGAAGCGTATTATATTCCACTCCACTTGGCCGAAATTTCAACCGAATATCTTTCGTATGGAAGAGCACTGCGTTTGGCTACCGTCGGTCGGCGTCGTCGTCGTCGTCGTCAGCCGGTTTCGTTTCGTCCACTTTTTATGATGAATGTTGCTGTCGTCGTCATCGTCGTCGACAATATGCATAAAAAGGATTTTGCCTTCAATGCGGGATGATTTATTGTGGGGATTTATGAGTTGGCGGCGATGAAATGGAAAATCCGCAACCAAAGTTTCGACGGCTCAGTTCGGTTTTTGTTCGTGCCGCTTTTCTTTTACACGACGATAAGGATTAAAGCCGGGATTTTTCGGCTCTTGGGCGTCGTGGGGCAATTATGCGACGACACGGTTGCAGCGAAATGATTTATGCCTTAGAAGTGGGCATCGGTATAATGGCGGTGGCGAATAAGGCACATGGATTCGGAAGCAGATTGCGATTTTGTCAGTGGGTCATTTAAATTGGATTTTTCTATAAATAGGTAGTAACTTGGTTTTTGTGAGGATTACGGGCAGAGTTGCTGTGCGAATTGGATTAAGTGATGGTAATTATATGATTTAGGGTTGTCTGGCAGTAGATGTCCGAAAGTAATATATTTATTGACAATGAGGGTTGGGATGATTCATATGCAATAGGGTTTTACTTACACGTGGGGTTTTAGGGCGCTGACATTTCAATGTAGGGGAACGAGACTGCCTACATAAATTTGAAGTGACATTTGACAGGGGAAATCGGCTTTTAAAATAGACAATTTCGACGCCCATCAGTGTGGCAAACACGGAATGAGGTAAGAAAGACGAAAACAAGAAATTGGCGCCTTTGCGACGTCATATGGTCTGGTGTGCAGACGCATTTTCATCAACTCGAATGTCGGGAATAACTTGAAAACGAATTAACTCCTACTTTAGGTAATCTCGTTCTAAGGGTGTAGGTAGGTGGGTGGGCTATTATGTAGAATGGTGCAGATGATTGAGATCGTCCGTTGCCTTTTCTAGATGGATAAACCAACGAAAATATTATAGGGTGCAAGAAGGACAATTTCGAAAATGTTGAAGCCAAAATGCGAGTTGGAAACAGTGTACAACAATTATAAAAAACTTTCCTCACGGCAAATGGGAAAGTATTGGTAATGATGCCGGCAGAAAACAACATAAAAATGGGCTCGAAAGCAAGGCTCTGTCCATTGGTCCAAATAGAGTAACCGCGCTCTGCTCACGCTAAACACATCCTTCATTGCAGTAACTGAAGAGAGAGAAGTTGAGAGGCAAGTGATGCCAAATATTGTTCAATTTTCCGACAACTTGGCACAGATCTGCTGTGAAGTTCCGCAAATTGTTTGAATGACCCATAGCAACTAGGGTCCATTTTACGTTGTGCTTGCACTTTTCACATTGGTTTGCTGTGGCTTTGTCTTCCACATCCAATATGTCACAGAATCTTTGAATGCGAGTACAGAGTTTTATCCATTTTCAGGCGGCTCGATTTACATGTTCGTAACAGGCGCCTTTGAAACTGACTGTCGTTGTAGGTATATGTTTGTTTCTAATTGTTTTCGAGGTTGATTTTTGTTTTGTAAGTAAGCTTTTAAAGAATGGCACAGAGGACCGCGTAGTCTGCTCTGCTAAGCTAAGACAGTCCCTAAAAATATTGCAAGTAGGTCATTTGCAGCACTAAAACATGTTTTGTAAAACAAAAAGCAGCGAGTAGCTATATAACAACAATGAAGTATACAGTGGAATTTTTTTCATTTTCAATTCCAGCACAGCAGCAAAAATCTAGTACGTATTCAAGAAAATCTTCAACCATACCACAAAATTTCACTCCTGGCGAATCCGAGTTCAATTAAGCACCAATAACAATAAAACCACCAAAACTCGCATCTGTTGCATGCCAAGGCACCATTTCAAATACAATTTCGAAAAGCCAACAAACCTGGGCCAACAACAATCTTGCTACACACACATACTTTTTTATTTGGCTACTACAATTAAAGTTGATTTTTTTGTCTTTTTTTCTTAATTGGCATTCTCTTTCCGGTCGATTTGCACACTCGGTCTCTTCGATATTTTTCCGTAAGTTGGTGGAGCGCAAGCTTCAATTAGCACAGCATTTCCATTTGCATTGGCAATTTTAATCGAAATTAAAATCCACTTACTGACCAACGTGAAGGAGGTAAATGGAACCACAGAAAGCCCACTACAAGCGGTTTAGTTTTTTTTTTTGGTGCTTCATTGGCCAAAGGGTTAAATGAAAAGATAATAAACGTGTTTCGCGTTGTTATACCTAATGTGGCTGGGCATTTTCAACTCGTGTTCGGTGTAGCAAAAGTGGGGTAAGTTCAATTTTTAAAGGCAATAAGAAAACAGGAAGAGCCAACACATCAGAAGTCATAAGCCAAGAAAGTAAGGTAACAACACAATTCGGTGAGCCGATGTTCTTTACGTGTCTATAATGGATTAAAAATGTCTGCACAAATGGTTGGTAGCACCAGCTACAAAATATAAAGACCGATGAACTGGCCAGAAGAGGTTCGTAAGCTACATTTACAATACTGAAATCCTTCTGCAGTATTCCTAAAATATGAAGAAAATTCTGCGCCAAATATTTCGAAAGGTTCATCTTATTTTTCTATCTACAAGCTAATCTAGATAATTGAGATGCTCTTTCAAGACAGTTATACTCTCGGATGTTTGTCAGACGTTCGCGAGAGGTGGCGTAGTGAAAAAACCCTGAGTTGGAATTCGGTTTTTTGCGGGATTTGAACCTGAGACCCCTCGCTTAGTAGTCCAACACACTAACCACCAAGCCACTGCGCCTGCAACTTCCGAAAACATTCGAGGAAAAGGCTAATCCCATTTCGGAAGCGGTTGAAAAATCTGAAACTTACTGCCTTGGGGATCATCTTGTCAGTAAATCCGATACCTATTTAACAAGATTTTTTCTGACATTTCACCACCTTACCCACTCATTGCCCACATTTGTCCCGCCGTCATCGTCACCATTACCCTTACACGACATTACCAACCCATTTGTCTGCAGCAGTAACAGATGCATATTTATTAGCTATAGGCAATTATCACTCACCCTCTAATTGAAATTTACGCCAGATGTTAACTTAATTTATATATGACGTTTCCTGACATTAGGCGGTCATCGACTGCGTCGATAATGACAGAACACAAGACCGAGCAAGTTGTTGCTCGTCATATAAGAAAATCAACTCGAACAGAAATGGAAATACAATTCGAACCCCAGACACCCTCAACTTAGTCACGCATCTCTGACTCTGAGCTCTGGCGCATATTCAAATGTGCAGTGTGCAGTGTGCGGCAAACTTCACACGCAAGTCGAACACAGTCGCGCAACTTAATAGCCACCGCATGCATAACAATTAATATACAAAGAACCGCCACTATCACGAGCTCCTACCAACACCGACACCCACGACATGCAAGCTTATTCCACAGGTTCCGTTCTAATATCTGTCATTTGTCTATTTGACAGTCGATTACACAAGAAGAACAAGGGACCAAAAAAAAATCGTCACTTTTAATTGCAGCATAATGGGAACGATTGCTCCATGTGGATAGACGCACGAGTCAGAGGAAGAGTAGCATCTAGCATCTGATTGGGACGAGCTGGCAGCAACTGCAACTCGACTCGGGTTCGGGTTAAATGGCTGCGATAACCTTTAGTTGGTGTTGCACTGCACTATTATTCGGTGGATTTATTTTATTTTTCATCGTAAGGGCAAACAACTGACACAGTGAAAGTCTGTGGAACGGTCGACGGGGGAGGAAACGCAAACAAAGAATGGCCCTTGTTGTTATTGTTTATAGAGCACTCTTACGTTTATACATATTTTATTTTTTCGATTTTGTCGATAAAGTGCGGATTAAGTATGAGTCGGCTACGCTGTCACGTTGCGTGTTGACATTAGATATTAGTTTTATTTTTTTCTCACAGTTTTTCACCTCTCGTTTTGTGGCAGAGCGAGAGCGAGAGAGAGAGTTGCGCAAGATAGCGCTAGTGCGTGTGTGTACATAGGACTTTGTGTTCTGTAGGTACACAAATGACACTTATTGGCGTGTCACTTTGATCAGATGAGTTGGGGAAGTCATAAAATCGATCAGATACTGCTGGGTGGGTTTGAGTTGTTAAACGACCACGTGTTAAGATATTGAAAAAAAAGGGACGGCCGCAGTTTCCCTTTGACGGATTAATATGGGGTGACCGTATTATACGGTTAGCAGCACTGAAGATGATTAATTTGTGTGATATTTGTGTTTGGGTCGGGAAGCGAGATGGTAAAAGCGTTTTCTTGTATTTCAATTTTTGTTAATCGTTTGGGCAGTTTGACCTCGGATTTACTCCGAAATCAAGTAGGTCGTTATATAGGAATAGTTTAATCTGACTGTTCCTTACAGAGGTGGAGGCATTTGTGCATTGAACTTTTCTCTTGAACCTGTGACTGTTGGAGAAATAAAACTCAGCCGTAAAAAAACTAAGCCTTAAACAGTGCTACCGACGAAGTCACAATTTTAAGTAATTTTTTACAGCAGTATCTATTGTTACCTTAGACTGTTGTCAGTGGTAAGTGTGCTTGACAACTGGGCGAGAGGTCTCAGCTTCGATCTCTGGAAAAACAAAAATTATGTCTTATCGTTTTTTCCATGCAAGCCTCTGACAAGCTTCCAAGGCTATAACTCTTTTTAAAAAAAAGTGCGAATGAGAATAGTAAGAAGCGATGCCTGTGACCTTCTGTGCCCAAAGCGACTTTTATGACCTTGAGAGAGAGGTAATTCCATGACACACCAACAATTTCTTCCGACAAATTCAGTCGACAAAATGAGTCGTCCTTTGCCTCTCGGACTTTCTTATGTCATCTAAAAATCATAAATCGCCACAATTGGCTTCAGTTTAAGGCTGTTTAATTTCCAAGGACCAACACTGTAATCCCGACCATTAAAAGCTCGCAATTATCTAAATGACTGCTTTTAGTGCTCTCATCGCATCGCACAGACATCTCTATCCTACACCAATGACAACTGTCATTGCATCATTTCGATGCAACCCAACACAGTAAACAACCATACTGTCTCTGCATCTCCTTAACCCATAAATTTCGAAAATATAGAACGCAAAGCAGAATGCACTGCAACACATCTGTGTCAGCTCATTTGAGAGCTTTAATGGATCCTTCATCCTAGTATAAAGTTCCTCTCGATAATTTTTTTTTGCCCACACACTCTCGTTTTATAAATTAATAGGATATAGGGTGTCGCTTCGTCGTCCGTGCTCCATGCCAATACAAATGCAAATGCGGACGCGGCAGAACAAACAATAAAATAAATTGCCACAGTCAGACGTTTATTTTCCAGTGTACTAAAAAATAATGTCATGGGCGTGATAGTGGTTCTACACAAATACTACACCAAAAACCTCATTCCCAACTTTGGCAACAAAAAAGTATGAACCTTTCACCTGACTTTTGAAGGAGATTGTCTTCAGTTCGTTGCAAACAAAACGGCAAACCATCAAATCACTGAATGAGAAAATAAAATAAAAAAAAACCTAATTGTGAGATTTTCAAATGTCAAATAGTCATTTCCCTCGAGCACCAGCGTCGTCATAACTGACAACGGTGGGATGTGCGGTGAATGCGCGCCACTAGGAGGATCCTCATTCAATACGATACTGACATAGTTTACGAGTTAACAAATGAGGGGGCTGGTAGATGGCAGTCGACTGTGGGGGCCAACTTTTCATTCACCATCATCAGCACAATTCAGAATGAAAGTTTGAAGTGCTATACTAACCGAGGAGAATGCTCCCGAGTTCCTACATCAATCAATCACCTTTGACATAGTTTTCCACTTGTGTGCAGGAGAGAGGGAGATTTTTGTGCAAGTATAATCGTACTGAAGATTGATAGGCACAATAATGAAAAATCTGTAAAATTCGAGTACCTCCGTATTGACGGAGCTGTTGGTGTAATGAAGTTTACAAATTTGCCTACAAATCGATTCAAAGTTGGGTTCGAGTAGCTGACATTAACACCTGGTAGTTCGGGCCGATTGGGCTGAGTTGGAAAAGCGAATGCAGTACCGGAGTGGGATATATCTTCCATTGGCTGGATGTGTTGACATCCTTGTTTCCGTTTTGTGTTTACTTCCCCCTCAAGTGCGCTACAACTATGAAATATTTCAATTCAAATCCGACACACACAAACTAGGGACGAAATCACTCAACTCTCAACGGCAACCCAAATAACGCGCATAAAGTGCAAAATTTCCACGTAAATAAATCGGGACGAGCCTATATTTTTTTGTGCAAATTCGTTTGATTAAGAACAATTCAAACAGAGAATTGTTTTATTAAATATTTCAACGACTTTTGCCACAACAATTGCAGTCAATCGCCATATGTCTGCCGCCATCCGTCGACTGATAAAGTTAAACGTGTGCGGTTCATCTGGGAGTGCACTTCAAAATATCACCAAGTGTTATAAAGCTTTTTAAATTCACAAAATCGCAAATATGTCAAAATGTTTGTCTACCACCCAGCTGGTTAAAGGAGCTCTACAGTAACAGTGCGATTGCAATTGCAATTGAAACCCCCAAACGACCCAAACTGTATATTCTCGTAGGTGTATCTAGTGTCAGCAGGGTACAGCCACTAGTATTGAATTTACTGTCAAGCGGCCACTTTAGGTGATGTAATTCTGTACTATACCATATAGCCAGGTGTTCAACAATGCACATGATCGACACACGGCGACACAACACTCGTTGACAATGCTGCAGAGTAGACGCATATTATATGCAGCCCATGGCGAAAGGGGTGGATGATGTTTATTCACGGCAAAAAGGACTACCAACGACGATGGCACACGCAGTACAATGCATTACAACAAAGGGGATGTTTATGTTGGGCATTTGGTGTTTCAGGTAAACTGTGCAAACTGATTTAAAAATCAAGTGGGATAGACTTTAAGTCAAATGTGTCGTGAGCTCTTTTAGGAGCAAGTATATTGTTTTGGTGAAAAATTCCGGTCGTGCGGTTTCGACGAGAACGATCCAGGGGTAACACAAAAAAGTATGTTCGGAATTTATACTGCCTCTTTCTTCAGTGCACTCTTCTACAGCCTTTACAGATAAGTGGATACGAACGTATGTAATACCCGTGTTTTCGCGAAGAAATTCGAAAACTTCATCGAAAACAGAATTTTTCACGACTAGGGTCTCACAGCAGATAGAAACGTCAAATGAAATATTGTTGGTGTTCTGTGTTTTCGAGGAAACCACGGTTTTCGGTGCGGTGTGAATGGGGTATAAGACTGGGTTGCTTGTGAACTGGTCCCCCTCGTCGTACGTTGCTTATACCGACGCTAAAATATTTTTTTTTTTAAATATTGAAAAAGCTACTCGAAACGACGCTTCAGTCAATACTGATCTCTGTAGAGCTGTTGAATTTAGACTAGCCATCATTCGCACCGGTATGACCTGAAATTAAAAACCTGCGGTCAGATTCTGTAAGGCGAACACATTGGAATGTTTACATACGCACGAATGATTTGCTTTAAGTTGCTGAGGTAAATCGTTGGTGCACACGAAAACGCTTAAACGTTTTGCATTACAGAATGCCGACCCTGGATTTGGACATGCATTTCGATTTCGGTAAGACAATGCTCCTTGTCACCCAGTCCATCAATCATATTTATTATTTAAGAGGCTGCCTCCTAAAGAAGTAAAATGGCGGTCTTGATGGTTGTTCGAGTGAATGAAGAATGTCTGAACAGCTAGATGTCGCCACACTACTAATTCCCTATACTTTCTCATAATTTTCTTTATGGATAATCCTGCATGAATTCATGTTTACGTACCTCAGCTAATGTCCGGTGCTTTGAGCTCGGCCACTTTTTTCTAACCCACCAACGAGGTAAGACTCACCCAAAGAAAAATACTAAAACCCATACTTTGCGGAATCCATTTTAATTGAATTTTTCTCTTTCTGGAACCCCGAAAACTCCCCCGCTCAGACATTGGTCCTTCGAGCCGGATCACATTATCGAGAAACGTTTCAAAACCTTTAAGAAAAATCGGCCAAGCCATTTGTGAGATACTAAGGTCTTGGAAACTCAGCAAGGTCTTCGAGAATTGACTACTCTTTCCGAAAAAAAGCAATAGATTAGTGGAAGATATTTTCTTTTTATTGTTTTAGGTATTTTTAAAAAGAAACCACCCGTCGGAATTGAAAATGCTAAAACAGTCTCACATGATTCCTTATGCGAACAGTGCGGCGTTTGCATCGAAATTGTTGTTCTCTTGAAGATCACGCAAACAAAGTTCAGGCTAGGTAATTCGCACCACCAAATTTAGTCGAGGTTCTTGTTTAGACCCTCACAACAGTTTCAACAGAAATAAATTGCAAATGATTGGGAGATTGCCCTCTTCCGATGGCAGAGTAAATTGTCCACCACATCATTCCGTGGGCGGCGAAAATTGTCACTTAATGCCGACGGTATCGTCTAACAAGTCTTTGATGATACCCACTCAATCTTCGCGCAGTAAAATTAATCCAACAGCAACAACTACTTAACTTGTACGATCTTCTGATTATTTGCCGAGATTCGCCGCCTTCACACAAACACCACCGTGTTGTTGCGCCTGTCTCCATCTATCACCTTATAGTTTTTAAGGCTCGCTTCTTGCTGTTTGTGTTCCTGAGAAGTGGGCCTACTCGTTTCCGTCACCGCAACGAATCGATGAATAATCACGTATCACGATTTTATTCCCATCCCGATAGACGGAACATCAAACGTCACTTTACCAAGTCGAAAAGATCGATGAAACGATCAAGATTCCTGCCTTCCTGTGACATGAGAAATAGTAAAAGAAGAATACAACATCGATTTGGCACCCCCCCCCGTAGATGCGGTTCTTATACCAGTAGTAGACAAATAAATCGGGAAAGCTCTTCATCAAACTAGCTGACACTGACAGTGGCGTATCTACTCAAAGGGGAGTCGGTTTCTTCTTCTTGCTGGAGAGACTCACATCAATTTATTTTTCCATCATATATCTACTGCCGGCCATTGCTTCGGAGTATTACGTTTGAGTTCATGGATCATGGACAGCAAGCTGTCGTGCATTTTTGATTACCCCAGCTACAACCTAGGTCTCACGAAGGAGGTATACCTACGGTTGTATAAGTGTCTTCTTGTGGCTGACAAAATTGCTGTGCACAGTCCATTAGATATTACACCGCGTTCGTATATGAGGCGAGAATTTCACAATTAGAATTGTGGTTAAGGGGAATCGTCGCGCATATGGACTGGGTTGGGTTTTGGATATGGGTAGGTAGGATAATGTTTATGGTAGCAAATTAGGGCGTGAACATTTCCTACTTTCATTCAGGGAACCGACGGTGTAGGACTGTCGAATTAGGCACCTGTTCGACAAGTAGGGCAGCTTTGAATCTAACTGGGCGCATATGGTTGGAATACGGACACATGTGTTTAATGCGGGAGTGGACGACATAGTTCTAGCGTGGAGTGCATTTTTTTAAAAGGCGAGTAGTTAACAAAATGGTGTTACAATGAGACTCTTCGCCAAAAGTTTTACCAGGGACAATGTGTTTGTCGAGTGCGGTTGCAGTTTCTTTTTTATGTATTATGGTTCCTCCAGAGAAAGATGCTATTTCCCACCTTCCAATGGCGATTCCTTCCCATTGCAAAAGTCCAAGTGCATATAGAAACAACGCTGACTCAGCAAACATATAGGTATTTCCCTAACTCATCAACCGGTCTAGACACAGTGCACACAGAAATAAGGTTCGTCCTTCTCACAGCAGCACGAAATAAAGGAATCAACTTGACCACAATATATCTGAAATGTCGTGCCTCTCTAAATAGTTCGAAGCAGCTGTTTGCGATCTTTATGGAGTACTAACGCAAGACCTCATAAAATTAGCATCTTGCTTCTAAAAAATAGAACGAAGAACTGAAGGACAAGCCAAGTCTTGGCATCATATTACAATGGACTTTTTGTTATTTTTATTTTTTTTAATTTTTTTGTTATTTGAGCTCTCCATTCATAATGATGTTCAACTTTGGCATTTTCGACGTAAGGATTATAATAGCATGCTAATAATTAGCTCGTATTACTCCAAGTGGAAGCGATTGCAAAGAGAAAAAAAAAGACGTTCTCACTTTTACACAATCTTCTTTCTTCTTCTTCGCAAAAAAAAAGAAGAACAAAACCCATCACAATAGAGAGCCAGGGATCTTCATAACGTTCCTTTTGTGTACTGCTCGTAAGCGGCGAAAAGTATGATCGGTAGCAGAGTTACCGTTTTTCGCCTCTTAGAGCACATTTTTATAAAAATTATCGAAAAGGTCCCTCTTTCAGTTTAAGTAAGATTTTGTTTTGTAAGATTGGACGAAAAAGAATGCAAAAAATAAAGAAAAACTTTTGTAATGAATGAATTTGTTTTTTTGTTATAAATACATAAATGTTTTTGTAGCTGCTTTTTATGTTTTTTATTTTTGCTATAGGTACCTACACATAGGTAAGCATTTTATGAGAGGGCTACTAGCTCTTTTTCTTGCCTGGGCTCCTTTTATTCCCCCTTTTAAAAGTTCTTAATCGGCAACACTGGTCAGTTGGAAATCTCTTGTGATATTATTATGGTGTTCTAAAATTTCACTGTGGTTGTCACTATTGACGCACCCATCGATAGGACATTATTTGTGTTTGATCTTTGATCTGCAATGTCATTCTCATCTTCGGCATTTAGGACAAGTTTTTACAAAAATTCTCTGAAGGGACATTTTAAATTATGGACACAAATCTGTGCGCCCAATTCGTGTTCTTTATTGCTATTCCCGTCGCTTCGCCAGCTGGTGGCCGGTCCAATACCCAATACCCATTGCTGAAATCATAAGCAGCTGACAGTCAGACATACATAGACATACTAGGCATATGTTCCTCCCGACTGAGCATGAGCAGACGCTTCAATTGGCATTCTCCGTTTTGGATTGTCCTTTTGAAATTCGAACCGGTTTCCGAAAACAAATTGTCGTCACTTTTAAACCGAATAAATGTACTTATCCCGTAACGTATGCCAACAGTTGTTGTCCTTGTCCATCTGTTTTTTTGTTTTTTTTTTGTTTTGTGCTTCAGTAAGATCTTTTCGAGTTGAAAGAATATTTTCTACTTGTAAATTCATTTCTTTCTCACTCTTTAATATGAATAATTTACAAGGACAGATTTAAAACACTTTGAAATAAGTGGAGTTTGGTAAGCGAACCCAAGTGCGTCCTTCGACGCGCTTTTTATTTAGCGTGAGAATAAACAAGTGGAATTTAATGGAAAAGGTAACAAGGATCCTTTTGGTCGATGTTTATTTCGAAATTAACCTTATTAAAAGATGGGTGGGTGGTTGTTGAAGCCGACAAAACACTTAATCGACAAAACACTTTAAAAGAAAAAACAATATTCTAAAATTATCATTTTACATTGTCATTGAATGTTTTATTCGAGAAAGGAAAATAAGTTTCAAGGAGAATAATAGAGAAAATCAAAAAGGAGATTTATTGCTATTATTAGTTACCAGGTAAGTATACAGTCCACGGACAGAAACTGGTTAAAGAACAGTAGGGGTATATATTTTTATGTTTTTAAATTGCTCTTGGGGAGGTAACATTAGGGACTTATAATAAATGAAAAATATATAACTAAACTTGTATAACCTACGATATTATCCATATTGATTCAAAGAACTAATTGTGATTTTTCTTGTTTTTATTTGCAGGTAAGTCGGATGATGTGGATGATGTTGGGGAGCAGTTAAAATTTAGGGTGGAGGTTGCTCAATCAATCGAACTCTTAGAGTAGCGCTCTAAAAAGTAAGCTTCTAAAAATCACACTTTACACCTCTTTTAATAGGAGAAAGAGCTATTCGAATGTTTTTGTTTATACAATTTGAAGTAATTTCCTATAAGATCCTAGAATATATTTTAGACTCACGTCAAAAGGGATCATTTTACAAACTCATTAAGTCCGTATGACGCTATTTATATTTTCCTAATATTTTTTACACTGAAACATGTTGAAAAGTCAGCTGCGTGTAAGAGAGTACCTACCTTCCACCACTGATGTAAGAAACTTCTAAAATTCAAAAAAATAGCTTCTTATATCTGAGTTGTTCTTATATGCGAAGACTTATACAAGTAACAAACTTGAAGGTTTTTCCATATGCGTTATTTATAAACCAAAGTGTTCTTATACGAGTGTTTCCTATATCCGTCGTGGACTGTAGTAACAAATTGTTTATACGAAACGCATGTGGGAACACCGGTGACTTTTCACTATTATGCCCATATAAAAAAGATCTGGTATAAGAAACACAATTTTAAGGAACATTCGCATATAAGAAACGAACAAAATCTACTCTTGAATAGGAAATACCCCGCATATAAGAAGCATGCATTTTTGTAGGTGTATTAAATGTTTTTTTTCGTATATGATACAATATTTGTTTTTTTTTTTTTATAGAGGTTTCTTATATACGTGCTGGACTGTATTACGAAAGGGACAGCAATTATTTGCAAAGCCACCACAAATTTTCCCACGAATTTATTTTCAAACAATCTTAAAATGTCAAAAAAAATAAAAAAAAAAAAAAAAACTGCGAGCAGCGGAAAAAATGAATTTGAATAAATTTTTAATGCATATTTTTTGATCTCTTCGTTAATAAATTTGGTGTGTATTGACTTCTATCGTGAATTTTCGTTGTTATTTTTCGTACTACTCTTGTTTCACTTTAAAAGTGCTAAAAAATGGAAAAACAAATATGTTTGTCATACGGACTTTAGTGTTCCAAAAAAATAGCATCACTCAGAAAGTAGAGAATAAATGCAGCCACATCAAATAAATGTGAATTGATCGGTATAGAAAATACAAAACAGTTGCAGAAGATTATCCTCGCTTATTGTCCATGAAAACTACTTTTTACCAATGCCATAGTCATTTGGGCAGAATATGTTGAAAAACTGTCATATAACCAGACAGAGTCAATAATTCGATAAATATACAATTCAGCAGTTAGTTAAGATTCACTTCGGCTTGTGCTTGCAACTTAAGCGTTTTCGTGCTGTACCCAGTTGTCCCGTGCTTTGGTGCACATTCGCTCTTTACACGGAAAGAATTGAAAATCACCAATTGCAACATTTTGAGTTGTAATTCACGAATCGCATATTTTTCGCAAATCACAACGATTTTTTCTTGAATTAATATAAAAATTTGTAATTTGTCCCGTGCTTTGGTGCACATTCGCTCTTTATATGTCGAAGGTAACTGATTAATATTTTTCTTTGATCATTTTTGTAGAGTTAGCTGTCAATCTATATTTTCCAAAGGCTGTCAACAGGATCTGGATCAAAAGTGACTCGGAGAATTTTCCCTACAAAACGACGAAGAATATTCATCCCCAAACGGCAACGTTCATTTTTCAGGTTAAAGCAGGACTGTGGTGCTAGATGTAAACCGCATATTTCAATTAGATAGCTATAGGCAAGATCCATTTACTTATCAAGATTTGTCTCAAATCACATTATTTAAATTTTAGGGCTAAGCTAGGTTACGTCCTTTATTTCGAAAATCACAGCTTCGATGGCGCCTTAGTCAAGGGTGGTCGGTGGCCACTTTATCTCTGCAACCTGCAGTAAGCGCCGTCTTTGACTAACTGCTTGATTGATTAGTTTTGAAATTCAGCAATACCTAACCTATATTTTAAGAATTCGGAAGCTATTTCCAATCCTAAAGTGAAGCGAAAAATAAGTTCGGTAAGATGTCGTGGACGCGCTAAAGGTTAACAAATCGGCATGTTTAGGAATAGCGAAGTCGGTTTCAAAGGAAAAAAAAATCCTTAAATACCAGGACATCATAGTGAAAGTTGATCCAACTCAAAAACAATAATTGAAAAACGTTTAAAACCTCCAGTTCCATGGATGTGTTCGGAATTACCTAGTGGGCTATGTTGCACAATCTAATCTTCCAAGAACTAACCAGCCACTCTAGGGACCCGGACCTGTAACTGGGCTTGCTTATTACTGTAGCTACTCTTCAGGACATTGCACTGTATCCAAACTCGAAAATACACATTGGCTGAGCTGAACTGCAAAGAGTAGTATATCGGCCCGCAAAGAAAATCCTCATTGAATGTGAAATACCAACCATTCTCTCCGTTTAACATTTAGTTACACAAACGGACCAAGGAGTTATTGATAGCTAATAGCAGTTAGGTGAAATACCAAGTTCTATTGGCCTAACTTGTTAATTAAAACTGCTTCCAGCACAGCAGGCCAATTTACAAATATAATCAAATCAATGATTTATCTCATCAAGCAATATCGATCTGATACAGTCTGAGAACACGCAGTTATGAGAAGACATGCACACACGCACGCACACGGCAAACAGTCGATTAATATGACAAATCGGTCTTTCGAGAAATCCTATTCAATTAAGCGGCAGGCACCGCACATACGACTCCAACTCCACCATACCTTCGTCTAACCTCATCAAATTTGCACAGAATTACTATCGGATAGCTGGTCGGCTTGAGACTATACACACACCGGGGCAGTTGCAAGTAATCAATCAATCCGAATACACAAACCACTGCATGTTGCATGAATATCATATGATGCCGCCGCCCATGGTCATGTAAAGTGGTCACGCTTTAAGTGAAATCTTCGGGCACTCACGTCGGCGGCAGCAAATCTAGTCCAATTAATTAATCTGTGAATATATTTATTTCAGTCACAGGTATTGATATACCCGAATGTGGAAGTGATGAAAGGAAGAAGCTGGAAAATATTGTAAACAAATCTCGTGTGGGCAGCTTCCCTCACAGAAGTGATGCGAGTAATTATCATTTTAATTGAAGTCTATGCGTTGACGAAAGGCCGATAGTCTGACACTCGAACTCCTACGTACGCACTGACACTCAGACTCGGAGTGATCTATACCGCCGTTGGGTGTATGCTACTTTTGGGCGGGCCTGGTAAATTAATAAAAATGCAAATGCATACTAATACCCGTCGATATCTGATTCCAAGACAAAGGAGTGTGGAAAATGAATCTCTAATGGGAGCTGAATTTTCGATTAGCATAAAATTCCAATTTGATCCGCTTGTTAACAGGTATTCTACTTATATAGGTTTCTTTTCGGATGTGCTATGCTCTGTTGGATGTGCCTAGCAGAGCGGGTAGGCCCGAATAAATCCCATGCTGAATGTCATTTCACATGACACATGTTACGAATTTGACGATTTGAACTGTCCCGCAGATAGAGTTTTACGTATATATACGACGACGAGGTGTTGGGTAGAATGCGATGGAAGTGGGAAGAGACAGGAATGGGTCAATCAAAGAAGAGGTAAAATTGCTGTCACTAGATTGAGCTGTGCTGACAAGTCTTTATTTCCACATCAGTTTTGGGCGTGTTAAGTGGAGACACATCCGCTTTTTGTGTAGAAAGTAAGACTTTGGTCGAAGTCTGCTTCAGTGAAAAGCTTCTTGACGTAGATACATATGTATTCAGTTGTTGACAGGGGATGGGACTGAAATATATTCACATATTTTAGTGTCTGTAACATAATTTAAGGCAGGCTTTCTGAATAACAGTCTGGGTGAACTGTGACAACACCTTTCCATTCTCTCTGGATAAGTACTAGCCAACAATGTTCGTTTTCTAAAAATGAACCCAAATATCGAATTTTTATTTTTATATTATTCTTACGCTGAATACTTGATGACTAAAAACATAAAAAATAGTTTTGGCATCAATTTAGACGTTTCTGCGCCCCGTAGTTCCTTGCAGCTCTTAGTCGACCGGAGTAAACGGTTTTCAATAGCTAGTAAATAGACGCAAGTAGCTATTGTGCATCGAATTTGTTATTATTTTTATTAAGTGAACGTTGAGCGATTTCTCACTTTGCAGACTCTGTAGTCACATTTGCGATCTTGAGGGGGGTGTGCTCGGATATTTGAAATTCTGCGCACTCATACATGTAAACTTGTTTACATGAGCTCGGAGTTCATAGATGAGGGACACCCACTCTTAAAGCAAGACATTTTGCTCTCAGTTTTCAAAATCAGAAAATTCTTCGCTTAACAATTTTTTTCCTTACTGAGTGTGTGGCGGGGGTCATTTATAAGGGCGGGCGGTATACCTATGTTGCCATAGGCTAAGACAGTGACATAAATATTTCTTCTCATAAGGATGGACTAGAATGGAATAAAATACTTGTTGTCAAACTCAGTAAAAACAGGCCCATATGCGCTCAGATCATGAGAACCCTAGAAAGACAACATCAATATGGATTAAAAGGAAGTCGCTCAAGATGTCGGGCTAAAGATGGAAAAGTAGGAGTTTTTTTTTTTTAAAGAAGCTTTGAACTTTATAGTTCACAGGTTCACACATGATTAATAGTCAACAATGGCGGATCTAAAGCTATTCCTCCTGCACACAGATCTGTAGTCAGGTGGATTCTAGAGAACCCTAAGCATTGCTAAGAAGGGACCGCTCACAACTATAAGCTTAGTGAGCTATATTATCTTCAGAGGTTGTATAACTCCGAAATCCAACCCTCTCTCTTTCTGCAGTGGAACTTTGGTACCAGTAGGTTATTCATTTTTTGGTCTTGCAGTTGGTTTTTTTTCGCCTATCGAACCTGCCCCATTTCAGAGTCCATTAAAGTCCCCTTTCACTATAGTGCAGTTGCCGGCTTCTTCGCTACTCTGAGCAACTTTCCACTCGCCCTTTCTGACGCCCTCGTGATTTTGCTACAAAATCCTACCGAATAAGAAAAATAAATTCGCTCCAAAAGCCGCCCCATTCGCGGTCATTACTTTTTGTCTTGATTCTTAAAATAGCTAGAGCTCGAATATTTCTAAATACGGCTCAGAAATCAAAATCCTCAGTACGTTGTAGAACTCATTATAAAAATTTAAAAAATAGTAAGAAACTTATTTCGGCCACAATTTTAAATGATTCTGACGATCCTAGACCTTACGCAAGAGTTAAAATTTTTGGTAAAGAACTGATGGGACTTTTAGACAGTGGTGCCAGTATCACTTGTCTAGGAATTGGAGGTTTAGACATACTTCAAAATACAAATGTTAAAATTAATAAAATTTGTTCCAATATTAAGACAGCTGATGGAAATTTGCATAACGTTTTGGGTAATATTTCTGTTCCAATTACTTATCAAAAAGAAACCAAATTAATAACTGTTTATGTTGTCCCAAATCTAAAACAAGATTTGTATTTGGGTGTAAACTTTTGGAAAGCATTTAATTTGGCTCCTTCAATTTTTCCTCAAATTTCAGAAATTATTTGCGATGATTCAAATTTACATATTTTGACAAGTGAACAAAATTGTCGATTAAATTATACTAGTACCGCCTGTGGTCGAAATTCGACCAATTGTATTTGAAAATAAACTAATAAAAAGCCAGCTTGTTTTTTACATAATTTATTTATTATTTATTTTAAGTTATTTATAAGGTAAGCTATTTCTTAATTTATATACTTTTCCGCTACGTGAAAATGAATGGAAAAGGGCAAAGCATGGGGGAATTAATGATAACAACTTAGTAAGCATACGAAATTATTTAAAAGATATAACTAAGTTAATGGTAGATCAAAAGAGTAAATAAATAAAGATAAATTATATTTTCGTTTAAAAGACACTACTAAAATTATTTAAAAGAAATTAAGTTAGTAATTTTAAGTAAGTAAATTAATTATTAGATAATAAAAATAGTAGATAAATAAAGATAAATGATAATTGTATTTGAAAAAATTAATAATTATGAGGCAGATTTAATGATTCAAAACTTCTGTATAAACTATATTTTTCGTAAAAACTCTTTCATCTTTCGCTAAATGGCCTTGTTCACTGTGTTCAGAAACATAAAACTTCAAACCGTCGAAAGACCGAACTCTACTTGACGCAACATACAACTGACCATGCGTAAAAACTGGTTGCCTTAATAAAACCCCAACTTTTTCAAATGTTTGTCCCTGTGACTTATTAATAGTTATTGCGAATGCAGGAATAATTGGGAATTGTTTTCTTTGAAACTCGAAGGGTAAAATAGTACTGGAGTAAGATAAATTTATACGGGGAATCAAAATTCTCTTATTTCGCGCGATTCCAGTTAAAACCTCGCAATCAATAGCATTATTATATAAGCATTTGACACGCATTCTTGTACCATTGACCAATGCTTCCTTCGTATTTAAATTTCTAATGAGTAAAACAATACAGTTTACTTTTAATTCTAAACTGTGAGGTGGTAAACCACTAACAGATAAGGAATTCAAAAACTCTACCGGATAATTATTAATTTCATTATCATTATCACAAACTATCTTATCATAGCTAAGATAAATTTTTGATTCACCTGGCATACGATTGAGTACATCGGTATTTATTAAAGCGCAGTCTTCATTTCTTGGTGCCAAAACAACTGAATTCAAAATCCGTTGTGATAATAAATTTTCTGCAATATCACCATAAATATCACTAATTATATTATCAAGATCACCAACTAATTGCTGTGGTATTTCAATAATATTTTCACCAAACTGTGGAAATTGCATTGCTTCCCCGTTACCAATTTGTCTTAAAAATTCAACGAACTCTAATTCATGTTGCAAAACCCTCATATTTTGAGTTAAAGTAACATGATGAAATGTTGCAAACTCATCCCAACTTGTAATGCAATTTTCGATTAATGATGTACGTGATCCGTGTGGAACAACCGGCAAAATTTGTCTAAAATCACCGCATAAAACAATAGTTTTACCTCCAAACGATTTATTTTTATTAGCTTCATCCGTACACAAATCTCTTAATAATCTGTCTATAACTTTCAATGCTTGAAGTGGACACATAGAAACTTCATCAATGAGAATCAATGAAGAAGAATTAATGTATTGACCGTAGTTACTATTTGCCGTAATATTGGCCACTGATGTTTCCAAAATAGGAATAGGCAACTTAAACACATTGTGTAAGGTTCTACCTCCAATTAAAAGAGTTGAGGCTATGCCACTAAAGGCAGTTGCAATGCAACGAAGATTAAGTGAATTTAATTTATGAATAATCGCAGTTTGCGTGAAAGTTTTACCACAACCAGCATGAGCAGTTAAGCAAAATACATTTGATCCAGTGTTATGTAACTGAACTTCACCAATGACGCTATCAATTATAGTACGCTGTTCAGAGTTAGCTTTTTCGTTAAGCTCAATAAATTGTAACTCTTCTTGGATTGGATCAAAAGTATCTGCTGCGACAAATTCTGGCATTAACGTTGGAACAGGTAATCCAAGTGATTGACATGTCAAATTATGACAATTCAAAATATCTTCAATTTCTAATAGTGTTCTATTAAAAGAAATTTCCTCATTGAACTCTCTTAAGAAATCTTCGCAAAGAAAAGTCTTAAATTCAAGCCATAATGCCAACGCATTTGTTGGCACATTCAATGCACAAATAATGGCAAATAAATGACGCATTTGTTTTGGTGAACTGAATTCCTTTGCTTCATTTAAGCATTCACGCCACTCGTTTTCATTTGAAGCAATACCGCGAGCGTGACACGCTTCAATAAATGTATTGTAAACTATTCCATTATAAGTTCTAATTTCTTCAAATGATTTAGGGCCACAAACATGCAATAATAGTAAACGTAAATGAAAAAGCTCTACGTCCTTTGGAGACACTACATACATGCGTGTTATGATTTTATCCCCACCACGTAATCTCTTCTTCCATTTTTTTTCACCATCTATCCAAACGTAATGCGAAGGAATTTGAGTATAGTGATAAACATTCGCCGATTGATCGGTTTCATTTAATGTAAAGAATGACAATAATTTGGTTTGTTTAACATTCTCAACTGCATTCTGTTCTTGTCCCACTCTAAAGTAAACACGTTGTCTACATGGTAAATGAATATCAAGTCTTATAATAGTATGAGATTGAAAGTGCATTGGATATTCATAAATACGCCATAACGCTTCAGTTGATCCGACATAACGGAAATTCAAAAAATTATTCACTTCATCAATCTGAACTTCTTGATTCCTATCTATTCTTTCATTGCCTAGTTCTATAGTTGCACTATCATATCCTTTATATACGTACTTATAAATATATTTTACACTTTTAACTGTAGTGCAAACTTCAACATTTAAATGGCAATTTAATTTAGCAAGTAAATACGGATTGTATGGTACAACATAACGATTGTCAAGTGATTTTCCACGAACATCAACGCTAACACCATTATCGCGTCGTCTGTATAATGGATATCCATTAACTGATTCTCGAGTGACTTCACTAAAATCTTTTGGAAAACCTTTTGTGCATTTACCATTTCTCATACAAACAGAATTTACATTAAGTTCACCACATGGTCCATGCATCATATGTTTCGCAACATATTCATGTAATTTAGAGTGCGTTCGAATATCTGGAATTTCTGCACATACAACTTTTTCAATATCAACAATTCCAACTATTTTATCATTTTCACATAAAGTGACTAAAATGTGGGCATGGGGAAGTCCCCTTTTCTGGAATTCTATTGTATAAATGATTGCTTCAACCTTACCAAAAATATGTTTAATTACTATTGCATCAATTAGTTCTTTTAATTTAGCCTTGAATACACGCACAATAATTTCTGGTCGGAAATTTGCAGATTCATTTTGATCAATATTGTGTACAATTTCTGGCCAATTAGGATTGCAAGTCATTGTTACAAATAAAGAAGGTTTTCCGAAATGTTGTACAATGGACATTGCATCCAAATAATTTTGAAACATATTTCTTGGAGAGCCATTAAATGAAGATGGTAGAATAACTCTTCTTCCAATATTGAAAGTAGCATTGGGGTTCAATTGCAAGTGATCAGTTAAGTTATTATACATCTCTGACCTTAGAACAGACTGATTTTGTCTTATGAAATGAAGTCTTGTTCCTTCAATACGTACATACATATCTACAATCCACTGCAAATATAATTTCTGGGAATGATGTAAAAGGCTAAAATCATCTCTAATTGAAAGCCGATAGCATGCATATTGCAACATAGTTACTTTATTTCTAGGCTGTCTCGCCGTGGATGTATTTGGAGTGTTATGCGACAAATTAATATGCCACCCAGTATCTCCATTTGGAAATAATAACGGATATGCTAATGGATCCAATGATGAATCTAAGACTGAGATGTTTTTGACTGTACCATTGGTTCTTGAAAAAGAAACCATATTTCGTTCAAATGGTGGCTCACCATCAACTGTGCTAAAAATAGCGGCAACATCAGTTTGCACTGCATCATTGTAACGTCGAAGATCAAAATTTTTGTTAACTGTTATAAGCATACAAATTTCTCTATTTGTATTTTCAGTTCTTAAACAATACTCTTTCATTGCAGTAAAAGAACGCACAAAACGATTAATGCGTTCCAATTCAATACAAATTTCACGCATTAAATTGTTGTTGCATGATTGATTTGACTGTTCATGGAGTCTATAGTTTACAGCAGTATCAATGTCATAAAAATATAGCTGAGCGTAACACGGGCTGCGGTTATACGAAGAAGTCATTGGCCCTGCTCTATGATAAAAAATATCATGGATTTTAAAATGATACACTCCACGTGAAACAGTATTGGAAATTTTGGCTTCAGAACTAACCATAGCAAACGATGAATTATAGCTACGAATATTAACGAAATAATTATTTGTTCTATTTTTAAGGGTTTGATCATTTGAAGTTAGTCCCTGATACATTCCATTAAAAAATGCATTTTGTGTTAATGGCGGCAAATAAACTTTTCCTTTATGGCAACAGGAAGTGAACGCCGTTGTATCACGTAGAGTAACTTCAGATGAAAAATGTTTTGCCTTACAAAATCTGCACTGCAAATTCATCAAACCACAATCGTAGCTATCAAAATGAATTGGAACTACGTTTAACGCACATTTAAATTCATCTCTTAAAACAATTATACAATTATCAATATCTACATGAGCTACTACATTGTTTCTATTACGCGGACGCGGTATATTCACGCTTCGATTTCGACGCAAGTATGCCTCCCTATCTCTTTGCCGCTCAATCCGACCCGTTAGCGTTCTTATTTGAGGCATAACAGATTTATGTATTTTCCTATGATGCAAATCGTACCTATCTGTATTTAAAAAAAAAAAATCAAAATTGGAAAACTACCTAATTCAATTTTCTGTTACTTACAACAGATACGATTGTTTTTTATTTGCACACAAATTTCACTTGGATAGGAAATAAGTAATGCAATCGAACGCGATGTTTCCTTTAAAACATACACTGTTGAACGATGCGAACGAAAAATATTCAGTGAAAGAGGGACTGTATTAGGTACTTCTATTTTCCGTTACTTACAACAAATACGAAAAGTATAACCACCGCAATTGAACGCGATCTTCTTTTTCAAGGGAAATATATATTCGTTGAACGATGGACTGCTAATCCGACGAAGTGCAATCAGGCATAGCACAAACTATTTTCGAATGATCGCAATCGAGTCTGTAATTCAAAACGAACAAATTCGAAATTGCATATAGGGAGACAAACTTACATTTTCAATTAGGTACTTACTTTATATTTCGATCTGCCACACTTTCACAATTGAACTCAATTTTTCCTAACATAAACTGTTGAATGGGCTGTGATTTCGACGAAGTATGTTTATCATTATCAGGCATAAGACAAATTATATTTTGCGATGAACGAAATCGTATCTGTAATTCTAAACGAATAAATACAAAATTGGAAATTTACCTACATAGATTTACTGCTACTTACAACAAATTTTATTTTTTTCGATTTGAATTTTCCAAATAAACACTGAAATTGCGCTTCGACAGGAAATTGAAACTGCAATTCAACGAAGCGAATGGAAAAACATCTAGAACGTTATCATAAACATGCACTTTTAGTGAAGACAAATGTTCGTTTGGGTCGGGTGCAACTCATTCCCACACGATTCATCCCCTGCCATATTTCCCACATAGCGCTATCTACATCCCAATTCTACAACTAACAACCAATAATCGCATCACTCACCTTTAGAGGGTGGTGTAGGTGTTACCATCAATCGAGAAAACTTGTGCGAAAAGAGAATGAAGAACTGCACCAAGCAATCTACTACAACTACTCACTTTTCCACCATCATATTGCAGCAGCTGCGTACTGCAAAACGAAAAGGAGAGCAACATTTTTCGTTCATGATTTCGTTGTGTCACTTTTGTATGGGATTTTTCGTTTCGGATCATCTGCGTACTACGCTTAACTTGGGATAGATGTGGGATTTTCGGATCACGCTTCAACACATAATTTCCCTAAATAAATTTCTTAAAATTGCTTACTTTTAGGGGCAGGAAAAATGATTCTCTTCAACAGGTTCTAATCTAAGATGATTAAATACGTTACTATGGAAACATGACGGCGAAAACTTGATTGTCACCAAAATCCTTTTAGTACCTGTTTTGTATGGGGAAGTCTTAACTTAATTTTACCAGTCTTAATGGCGGCATATACCCACGATTTCGTGTTTGTGCACATCTATGGCACAGCACCTTTCAAATAAGATAAGTTTCATTCTCCTCATTTCATATTAAATGCCAAAAAAGCGTACGGAAAGCTTCGATGTTCACGTATTAATATAATGATTACAACAAAATTTCCATCATTTATTGTTAAAGGGTTGGGGAAAACAAATTTAGAGGAACATGTAATCGATGTCGGGGATACAAAGCCGATTAAACAACGACATTACCCTGTATCGCCCGCTATACAAGCATTAATGTTCGAGGAGATTGATCGGATGCTTGCTATGGATGTCATAGAGGAGAGTGAAAGTGCATGGAATTCTCCCGTGGTTCTTATTCGGAAGCCAGGTAAAAACCGATTATGCCTTGATTCCAGGAAAGTAAACGCTGTTACTAAAAAGGATGCATATCCTTTGCCAAATATTGGCGGCATATTAAGCAGAATTCAGGAAACAAGATATATATCAAGTATTGATTTAAAAGACGCATTCTGGCAAATACCTTTAGAAAAGAACTCTCGGGAGAGGACAGCATTCACGGTTCCAGGACGTCCATTGTACCAATTCAAGGTCATGCCATTTGGATTGTGCAATGCACCACAACGGTTGTGTCGCTTAATGGACAAAACCATCCCATCTAATCTTCGAGACAATGTGTTTGTATATCTAGACGATTTGTTGGTTATGTCCCCAGATTTCGATTCACATGCTCTTCTATTAGAAAAAGTTGCTAATGCATTAAGCAGGGCAAATCTTACGATAAATGTAAGCAAAAGTAAGTTTTGCTTTAAGGAATTGAGTTATTTGGGATACATTGTTGGTAACGGTGGACTTAAAACCGACCCAAATAAGGTTGCCGCAATAAAAGACTTTCCAACCCCAAAAACGGTAAAGCAAATCAGACGTTTCATTGGAATGACAAGTTGGTACAGGCGTTTTATTCCGAATTTTGCTTCGGTTTCTGCACCCATTACAGATTGCCTTAAGCAAAATCGAAAATTCAATTGGTCTGAGGAAGCTGAAAACAGCTTTAATGAGCTAAAGTCCGCTTTGTCTAGTGCAACTATGCTATATCATCCAGACTACAATCGCCCGTTTATCATACAGTGTGATGCAAGTACATCAGGGGTGGGAAGTGTACTGTATCAGGTTGATGATGATGGATCGGAGAAGCCGATAGCGTATATGTCTCAGAAATTGAACTCAACACAAAAAAATTATTCTATCACAGAACTGGAATGTTACGCTGCAGTTTTGAGCGTAAAGAAATTTCGAGAGTATATAGAGGGGCTTCCATTCAAAATTGTTACTGATCATTCAGCACTTAAATGGTTGATGAATCAGAAGGATTTAAGCGGTAGGTTGGCTCGTTGGAGTCTAAAGCTTCAAGGATTTGATTTTTCAATTGAACATAGGAAAGGAAAACAGAATGTGGTTCCTGATACTTTATCAAGAGTTTATGCTGCTGATGCGATTGATACCTCTGGTTCAGATATGCTTAGTATCGACTTAAGTTCTCCGGAGTTTAAATCTGACGTATACAAGCAACTGATAAAAACGATAAACGAGAACCAAGACAAATTGCCTGATCTTCATGTAGCAAATGAATTCGTGTACAAGCGTATGGAACCTCGTACTGGAGATATTGTAATTGATAATCAGATTTGGAAGCTTTGGATCCCACAGGGTTTAACTGAAAGTTTAATTTCTTCTGTTCACAATCCACCCAATGCTTCACATGGTGGATTCGTTAAAACTTTATACAAATTGCGACAATTTTTCTTTTGGCCTAAAATGGCAATCCAAGTCAAACTTTATGTTAAAAATTGTGATATTTGTAAACAAACTAAATCTAGTAATTCTGTTCACCAACCACTTATGGGAAATCAAATTCAAGTGGATCGTCCTTGGCAACGAATTTATATTGACTTCTTGGGCCCCTATCCTCGTTCAACTTCCGGTAATTGTTTTATTTTTATTGTTTTGGACCAATTTTCAAAATTCATGATGCTCAAACCATTGCGAAAAGCTACTTCAGAAACCGTTATAAAATTTTTGGAGGAAAGTGTCTTCTCAATTTTTGGTGTTCCTGAAAGTTTGTTTTCTGACAACGGTAGTCAATTTGTTTCCAAATTATTTGAAAATTTTTTAAAAGGATACGGAATAAACCATTTAAGAACCCCTATTTATACTCCCCAAGCAAATGCCTCTGAAAGGGTAAATAGATCAATCATCACAGCAATACGAGCTTATATTAAGCAAAAAGACCATAAGGAATGGGACAAGTATCTCGCTCAAATAGGAAGTGCATTAAGGTGTACTGTGCATGAATCGACTGGAACTTCTCCTTATTTTGCTTTATTTGGTTCGCACATGATAACTCACGGATCTATTTATTCAGTCATTAAAAAACTTAATTCTCTCCAGGGGGAGAATATTGAAGTTTTACCACACTCCTGCAAGATGCAAATTATTCATGAACAAATAAAAGACAATCTTAACAAGGCACATGAAAAACACAAAAAGGTGTATAACTTACGGTCGCGAAACATTAAATTTTATCCTGGTCAAATAATTTTCAGAAAAAATTTCATTTTAAGTAATAAATTCAAACATCTTAACAGTAAATTTTGCAACAAATTTATAAAATGCAAAATTCGAAGAGAAGTTAGTAATAACATTTATGAACTAGAAGATATGAATGGTAATTTAGTAATCGGAAAATTTCATGGCAAAGATTTGCGCAGGTAGGACCAAATTATTATATATACATATAACTAAAATTAAAACCGAAGTTTTTTTTTCTTTTGTTGTATACACAACATTGACTATAAACGTGAATTTCATTTTTATTAACAAAATTCACTTTTTTAGGGGTGGGAATGTGTAACGATTAACATGTTTCTATTTCCTATTCAGATATTTTGGTTCTATTTGAACAATAAAACAACTTTGCTTATTCTACTTTAACAAAAAAAATTCTAGTTAGTTTTGTTTTATTTTTTTTTCTATAAAAATCTATACAAAAGGAAAATTATTTGTCATTCGATTCATAGTACCTATACCTACTGGTTGCAATCGTAGTGAATTCAAGGAAGAAAATAAGGGAATTGTCTCTATAAAGGGAAAAGTGAATTTAAAATAATAAAATTTCTTAGATCTAACCTTTGCTGAAGCTTAAGTGGTGACAATAAAGGTGCAAGGTAAAGAGTTAACATTTTCATTTAATTCTTTTGGTGGTGATTATTTTTTTGTTTTCTTTGTTTCTTGTACTCATACAGTTATTCCCTAAATCTAAAAATTGCATGGCTTCTAATTTAGAATGTAACAAGTCTGATGATAACAGGAAATAGACACAGCAAGGACAGAAAATAATCAAACATATATATCTATATATATGTATATAACAAGAAGTGGTGAATAAATAATAAAAACAAAAAAAAAAAAAGGAAACAATCAACAAAAAGAAAATAAAATATATCCCAGCATAATCAAATGAAAAATTTCTAATCAGTTCAAACCAAATAATCAAGTTTAAGTTTTTTTAATTATAATTATTATTGTTATTTTTTTTTGTTTCTTCGTTCTTAAAATTTATTCGTGTGCAAGTTCGTGTATTTAAACTATTTAAACAGTATTCCTCTGAACCTTTATCAAGATTTCGTGCGCACGGATATCAACAAAAAAAAAAAAAGAATCAAAAGGTAAATAATTATAATTTATTATTATTATACGAACTTATATACTATAAAAAAAAAAAGCAATTTAAATAGTTTTAAAATTTTTAATTTAATTAGTTACCCATTCATTTTTCTCTTTATTATTTTTTTTATTAAACTTAACTTTATCTAAAAAAAAAAAAATTGCTAAATACTTATATATTATAATCTAAGCCATGTTTAATTACATAATTATAATTTGAAAATTTTAACTTTAAATATGATGGATTAAATTTTATTTAAACAACCCATAAATATGACGTAAATCATTTAGAAGATTGTAAATTCAATAAGGGTAGATACCTAAAAATAATGGCCAGTGTATTTACATGGATGGGGTGGGAGGCCAATGAGTCTTATTAACAACATTCTCCAGACTCCAGATCCAAGTAATTTCTTTTTCACCTTTGATCCAAGATCGCTCTAAATTTCTTTATTTTTGATTTTTAATTATTTGTACTGTGCTGTCGCCAGAACCAGCCCTTAGCCGGGATTAAACCATCAGATTTGCGAACACTTTTCATAGCATAGTTACAGGATCTAATAATCAATGTCTGAACGAGGTCAACACGAGTTTTCCAATAAAAACAGTGTCCGACACTTTCGTTCCCCCTTCCATACGGGGAACAAAGCAAACCTACATTTAAACAAGTATCTTCAGTCGTATTTTCAGGACAGTCACTCTAATGAAATACCAACTTTCCGCATGTCCAAAAGTCACAAAACTAATGAAAGATATAAATCATCCGAGATCCTAATTTACCCCATATTCACTGGCTGCCCTTTCAAAAGTTTTTACAGAAATTCTCGGTCAATTACTAAACCTCCTTTCATCTGTTCATCGAGGTCAAATAAGGCAACGCAATCATGTTCTCGAAGTTTCCCCACATCCGCACATATTTTACGTACAGCTAACCACATCTTGTGTGCGCACCGATACGATTCGGATAACCAAATACTCTGTAGAAACGTAAATAACACCAGTCGAACATATATATACAACAAAAACTACAAAATTGGAAAAATTACTTCTTTTACTTGATTAACTCGGCTCTCGGTCTCGGCCTCTAACCGCACCACAGCGAACGACCGACGCGATGCTAACTCGAGGTGAGTACACATATCCGAACCCACAACCAGTCGAGACCAAAGCAATTCGCTGCAAATCATCCGGTGGTAGCTATTGTTGCACCGCTTGAGGTCGTTTTTGTTTTCCACTTTATTTAGTTAGCCCCCCCCCTCACCTTGGCTTCGGGACAGTTTTTGTCTTTTTCTCCCGGCAAACATGGAAAAATTAAATTCAAACTAAAATTATCCACCATCGGTCATGTTGCAAAATGTATCTCTGCCTTGACGACAATATAACAAAGTTTTCGCCTGACCGACGATGACGACGAAGTGAATTGAATTTGTGGACCACGTTTTCGATGCCTTTGAGCGCCAAATTGCTGGCAATTTATTGCATTCGACCACCTGCTGTATGAATGTTGTATCGCACAATCACTTGTAAGCGGGAGGTGGGCGACGACGCTTTGCACATGGGTTTGGGTACAGAATCAATTTTTGTAGCGGCTGCTGTGCTAATGCGTAGAATGTTCACCGAAGGACGCTTAAGGCCTGGCATAGACGCCACAACTGGCTCAGCAATTCGCGAGCGCACCTTAGATACTCGTTGTTGCCTTAGCTAAGTAATTGCAAGAGTGTTGAGTTGGAAATATTTATTTGCCGTGTTAGATCGTGTGCGTCTTAAAGAATTGCCTGACGACATTCATTGTAGGAAGGAGTACGCTGAAACTGTGCAATGTTAGGAGATAAGATGCCACTCTATGTGGGTAGAGGAAGAGAATGTTGTCGACTTCTGTAAATGCTAAAGGGCACGGAGCACAGTGGCTCCAACTGATTGAGGCAACTGCAGAAGAGTTGGAAAAATATTTTCGGGGCTTATCATTATTCACCTCTAATTTGGTCCTCATTTTATAAAAATCGGTGGTGAAATAACGCCGTAATCGGTACAACAAAAACGTATTCCTCTAGTGCCCCCAATACTAATATCGACGGCATAATCTGCATACTTGAAATTAAACTAATCTAAGATATCTGCACGTATGGAGGCGCTCCCCAAAGTGGGACTTTTCGACCCTTTTCTAAATGATCATTGTGCTAAAGGAGGTACTATATTGATTCAGTCAAAGATTTGCGTAGTAATTGCCTATGCCAACAATTGTATCCTCTATCAGTGAGTAAAGACGTAGTGGCTTTGTGGTTAGTGGGACTACTAAGCGAGGGGTCCCAGGTTCGAATCCCGAAAAAAAAGAACCCAAATTCAGACTGAAGACTCTAAATAGTACTTTGTTTACCTCGGCTTACAACGGAAATTAAAGGATACGATTAGACTACCTTAAAAGTGCCCCTACCACGGTTGCCAACTCCTACCCCCCAAAAGCTGTAGTAAACCTTTCTTCTGTGACTCGTTACAGTTTCTGCCATTATTCACTATCGCATCTGTACTCCCAGCTTTAGTCTCTGTCCCCGACGCCCAAAATTGAAACCATCAAATCCGAATAAAGAAGTCAAAACCAACCCAAGATTCTTTTCCTTCCATCGCCATTGTTCGTCCACCACACACAGCTGGGATCCACTTTATCACACACTCAGTTGGAATGACAGCCGCCTCCCAATTCTCCTTAGATAAACAATAATAACCCATTCAAATAACAATTAACTAGTACGAGTCATCCACAAACGGAGACCAATTTTCCACTTAACAAGATTTTATTCTATTTCATCTACCGATGCTGATGGGTTCCAATCTTCCAACTCCGCATTTTATGGTCAAGACGATGACAATAACGATGATATATGGGTGAAGTGTGTGGATCGTCATCCGCAATGATTGTCTGTGGTCACAAGTGGTGATACAGTGACATGGTGAATGAAATCAAATTCTCATGTCACAATCATTAATATTTTCCAAATAGATATTATACATTGTTCGCATTGACAACCCTATAATGAATGCCACCACTAACAACAATATACCTACAAAAAAAAAAAAAAAAACCAACAACACAGTGAGTGTGCAAAGCGAAAGCAATAAACGTCCGTCCATTTGGGCGTTCGCTTTCAATTCAAATCAATTTCGATTGATTTGATTGCGGTGAGTGTTGTTCTTCCACTATTCCCTTTCAACATATAGCAATACAGTGTCAGCTAGACTGGAAATTGATTGAGATGGACACCAAATGGACTTTGGATTTGTGAACTTTACCATTCATTTGGGGGGTTATTAAAACTTTTCCATGTTTAGTTTGACAGCTGTGAAGAGGGCGGCCGATAGTCATTAGTAACTTTCCCCGTAGACATATCAATTGAAAGAACTAAACACCCGCCGACACGTGACCAGAACCATTGACATGTGTTTGTGTATTTGTATATATATGTATGTTGGGCGGGGGTGCAAAGTCTATTGCCGCATATAAAAGTCAAATTAGCACTCCTCTGTGGGATGCAAACTTTGAAGGATTCAGGCCAACACAAGAGGAATGTAATAAATTACGCTGAAAATTTGGTGGACGGGGGACGGGCGCGCCGGGTGAAAAAGTGCAGAAAAGTCAGATCCCTGCGAGAGGCGAATTCGAATCTAAAGACACTTAAAGGAACAGAAAGACAGCTGTCGCAGTTGATTAATTGCCTCGGATTCAGTGTGCTCGTATTTTCCTTATTGTTCCTGCCCTTCGCGATGCATCAAGATGTCTCCTAAGGAGAGACGATTTAAGGCGGAGGTGATCAACTTTTTAGCAAGTGAAAATGTTCTCTGTCTGTCTGCCGGAGTATTACTTATATATGTTTGGGTTTTTTTTTTGTATTTTTTCTGTGCGAGTGCCTGTTAATGTGGACAGATGTAAGTGAATGAAGCGAAAGGAGGAAAGGTGATTGATTTATGCGATTTGCAAATCATTTAATTGTTTTATTTTTCCTTGCGATGGCAGTTTGTTATACGTATTTGGAAAACGGCCAAGAGGGAAGTGGTGCCGATTAGATAGATCGATAGGAAGCAGATTCGAGCGATAATGCCAATCGAAAGTTGGCTTTCATTTCGAATGACTGATGAAGTGTTTGAATTGAATTGAGTCGGGGGAAGGTGGCTTTCTTATGCCAAAGGCGAACATCATTTGTTTCTTCCAACTCTACTCAGAGGAAGTTAAATGAAAAATTTTGAAAAATGGATTGTAGCCGGTGATTTTTCGTAAAAGATAAGGAGGTTGCCTTACTTTTTGGATCACTATATTTAACGTAATTATCTAAATACAGATTTTGATTTATTTCAAGAACTGAAGGTCTACATAAATCAAAATACATTATAGAGAAGCTGTCGGGGGAAGTTGCAGTTTTTATTAAAAAGCTGTAAACGACTTACGGCGAATCAGTTATCACCGTAGTAGGATACGACCTCTAGGAAACAACAGTCTTTGACTGAGACTGATTTGAAAACGTGCCTTATATTACGTAAAAAAAAAATTACATTATGTTTAATCGAATTGAAAACGATTCGACAGGCTTATACCTATACCAAATTCGGAGAGGAAACACTGACATGTTGCTTGGAGGGAATCCATATATTTTTTTACCATTCTAATGGTTAGTTCTTCACATCTAATTTTGTCGCTATAAAAAAAATGTATAGTTGGTGCAACAGGTCCGTAGGGAACCTAGGCCTAGCTTCTCACAAACATACTTTTTTAAAGAGTTTTATTTCTTATTTTTGGAAAGAACGGAAGGGATCTACAATTTTATGCCGAGTCCACACGACAGTTATACAGATGTTTGTTAAACGTTCGCGAGAGCTGAGAAATCTAGGATGGCCAACTCGATAGCACAGAAAAGCTCTCCGATTTTAGAAAACGGTGGATCGATAATTTAATATATATGTAATTTTCGTTTAAGGAAAATAAGTTTTTAAAAAAATTATAACACTTTTCTTTTACTTTTTCAACATTTTTATTTTCTATTCTAAAAATAAGCTTCAGATCCCTTACCGTTGGTCGGGGGAAGTCTTAGGCTATACGTCGTGACAGAATTCTTAGAACTAACTCTAATGAGATCAAATGATCCCTTTTCGTATGACCGTGGATGATACAATGATACTTGTGCTCGGATTCATATGCTGAAGGTAAAAGTGTTACTTTGTCAATGTTGTGATTCTTTTATGCTGAAGGCAAATAGTTCTGGTGATCAGTTTATGGCATTTTAATGGTCGCATCATTGTATTTATGATTGGAAATCTCGTTATGGTATTTCACAATCGCATCATTGTATTAATTGGTTTTTCTTAAATTGTATTCAATTGACTTAAGTTAATTGAATTTTAAATCGAGCGTTGGTGCACAAGTTTGCTCCGATATAACATATATGAAGGTGCTCTCTTTTTTTGCTGTGTCACCCTACCGAACAACAGCCGATCTTTACGTTAGCATTGAAAGTTCGAAACAATTCTCCTTAATTTTTAAGCTAGAAACTTGTAGAATAATAAGGAATTAATTTTTAATTTGAAAATAATTTGAGCACATTCTAGAAAAAAGCAATCTCGGAGCCTGATATGCAATGCCTTCCTTCTTTTGTGTCATTGTATTGTGTAGATACTTAGAATAAAAACTCTCCACGATAGTAACAATAATAATAATTTTTAGTGTCCAAGCAAAATTGTTCGAACTCACAATGGCGGAATTTTCCATACAAAACTGCATAAATTCTGACCTACAAAATCTATATCTCTGTGTCTTGTTATTTTTCATCCAACTAAGAAAATTAACCTATTATATTTCATAAAAACCGGTACGACAGAAAACCCTTAGTGGGGACCGCAACCTGCCTACCTTTAGCTTCAACAGCGTACTGCTTTTTTAAACTGATTTGCTTAACTTTATCTATTAAGGCATTTATGAGCTTAATTCTAGCGCCAGAAACGTGGCAGGCAGCAGGCTTGAGTAAAGAAATAAGAACTTTACTTACTTACTTAGATGGCGGTACAGATTGGTGTGAACCAGGGCCTCAACCAACAAGCCTCCCCAGTTAGCCCGGTCCTTAGCCAACTGCCTCCAGTTGCGCTCTCTAATTTAAAAGTTTATTTATGTATTATGTCGCTCGTCGTTGAATCGTTTCCTCCAAAACCCGTCAACACAAACGGGACCTCATATCTTACGAAGAATTTTTCTCTCGAAACTACCTAGGATATCTTCATCCGCCTTAGAAAAAGTCCATGCTTCAGATCAAATAAGAACTATGTGGTGGGATAATTGTACGATAGTTTTTTGCATTTTCGGCATTCGGTGCCTTTTTTCTTACTATAGAATAAAAATAGAACTTATTTATTTACATTCGAGTATTAAATCATCATCTTGACAAATTTGTCTCCATGACACGAATTCTTTAAAATAAAATTGAGAAGTAACTGACTGACATTTCTTGTCTTAGACATGAGTGGGAAACATTTTTGCAACATGGAGTTTCATGCTTCACGTTCACGACTGATCTGTCTCGATATTAGGCTTAGTTCAAGAGAAAAAGAAAAAGCTACATATTGAGCCAACTATAGCCTCGGTCTCCCCTAAACAATATTGATTTTCTCTAGAGAAAAAAATCGACTTAAAGGGGCTTTAGTAGGTAGTTCAGGAATCGCGATAATTTTTTTGAGTTAGAGGGACTTAGGATAAATTTTGTATAGAAAACTAAAGAGAAAGCGAGAATAGGCACGAGTTAGAGAATGGATACGACTCTGGGGTATTTTAAAATTTTTATTGTTTCTGGAAAATTCGCAATTTTGTATAACTCGGGCACTTTGCACAGGACTCAACAATAAATATATTTTGTGACGCCGTGTGCAAGAGCATTTGAATAAAAATGTGAGTTTCAAGTGTTTTAGTTTTGTTTTAACCTGAAGACGCACTCAGTTCCTTTAGCTTTAAGCTATTCATTTTGTTCAGTCCTCTTTATACATGTAACTTAATTTTTTTCCATGACTACTTTGTCCCGAACAATGGCTTTGAATCTTCCACCTACACCCGAATTCCGCATAACACTCTCCATTATCTAAGACATTAATCGACTCATGTCAGTGCTTAGAAAAGTAAACATCCCCATCCTTTACACGCAACCACTGTTCTCTATTTGTATTACACCGCAACACTCTGACTTCAGTTCCGGCTCACCTGTCATACATCCTCGTTTAATTGGCTTAAAAAGCATTAGCCGGATATGATACACCGCTGTAATCCGCACACAAAAAAGTTCACAAAGTATCTACACGAACGTACATTACCAGCATTACAAAAAGGAATACCGTGTTCCGCAGTTTTCCTCCCGTTTCCTTTCCAAATGCTTCCAGCTCACAGCCCAGCCCATTACAACTTGTTAAAAACAAGAAAGAAAAACAAAGCAACGAAAAAATTATGATAAATGTCCAGCAGTACATCATGAACTCCTTCTCCAGCTGTCACATTTATGCAGCTCGCTTCCTTTCGGTCTTATTTGTTTCACGCTTTTACGCAGCACTTATTTTGACACTTTGGAAGTCCAAGTGTATGTCATAAACGCGATTAAGATTTATGCGAGTGTCTTGCTCCTTAATCTCTGCGTACATCGTCGTACGCCATTTGCATGTCGCTTTTGCCACTTGATTACCCTCATTATATGGAGCACGGCATCGGACTTGGGAGTGAGTGCTTGCAGTTCCCCCTTTGATAAAAGTATCTTGTCCTTTTTTTTTTTTGTCCTACGACTGTGGCTGCTTTACTTGAATGACGTTCCGCAATGAATCTATATATTCTTCGCCCCCACAATGTAACACCCGCCCATATATGGATGGTGGATGGTGGATGGTGGATGGACTTGGGTCATGGTCGATTTGGCGCATAAATTTTGCCATTGTGCAAGCGTTTACAAACAATAGGCGCTGCTCAGGGCTCAGCAAACGAGGGTGTTCCAGAATGACAGTTGACATTGCCTTTGCCACATTGTTGTGTCGCCGCCTGTCAATGGTTCAATTTATATTCACGATCTAACACATTAGGCCCAGTCTACAGCGTCCCTATCGGGTACGTTGCGAAATTGCTTGATTGATGATCTATTAGTACCATTAGATTGAGATAATATCAAAGAGTCGATTAAACTGTTGTAGATACAACGCTTGACGCGCGGAATATTAAACTTTGCTCTTCGACTAAATGATTGATTGAACTGGGAGGGGGCTCGCAAAAACTGTGCCGCACTCTGACGAAGTGCGTATGTTATTTAGACATTTGAACAAACTTTTCCCCAGTTGCATGGTTATATGGCCATCAACAGATGACAGCTGCCTGATTTATGTTCTTGGGAGTGGATGCATAGCAATATTTGCTTATGTAACTGAAGCTGAAATCCGTTCTCTTTTGAACAAGTTTTCAGTTCTGCTTTTGTCTCACTGATGAAGAACCAACAACCAACTAGCTAATTGATTAGTTTGCTAGAAAAATATCGAGAACGATGCCGACGATTTAATTCAGCTCCCGCATGAGGATCGGAAAACACGCATTTCAATTTCGAAAATCCCTGTGGGAGCAACGTATTCTAATTGAAGTCGTAATTCAGGCGAAGGCTTTCAAGGCGATTAACTCTTCGACAGCCACCGCAATATGGTGCGTGTGCGACTGCGGCTGACTTAGGCGCATTCCATTTGGAATTAAGAAACGCAATTAGAGTTAATTTTGTTCTTTTTATTTGCTCCTCTCTCTCGCTCTCGCTGTATTCGGTGGGTGCAGTGGATTTTGATTGCGATGCTTTGATTCATTTGAGGTTTTGGTTTTTTTTTTTATTTCGCTTTACACATATATAACAGAGAAGAGGATGGCAATTTCAATCAATTTGTCTTGAATCGGGCTTGCACAATCCCCGGGGAGGTTCCCATATAATTGGTTTTGATTTAGAGGAGAGATTTTGCTGCGGGTTTTAATGGGATGTACGATGGCTGATTTAAATAGATGTGAACGCGAAGAGAGGTTGCTGTGAGGCAACAAAAATGTTGCAAAAGCATAGTGGTAGGCAGTGTGTTTGGTGGGCCTAATCACTTAGCTGACTGCAACAAAAATGCACAGACTTTCCGAACAAGCTTCAACGGAAATGTTACCTAATGGAAATGTCGAAAATCCCTACTTGAAACTTTTAATTAGTGGTTTAAAAATATTAATGCGCCTGGTGGTTAATTTCTTATACTGCCATCCGATTTACCAATGATATAGAATTAATATACAATTTCTAAAAAAAAAATCTAGTTATACATCAAGGCTGTGTGACGGAAAATCATAGCAATGCATTTGGCAGTTTGGCATTTTGAACATTTGTCCAGAGGCCTTAGATTCAACGTCTAAATTGATCATTTACCATCAGGCAACCACATGAAAAATATTCATCAGCGCCGCAAACTCATTTGTTGGTCAATGAATTTATCCCCTACAGTTATAGGACGAGGATAATATCGCAGCAACCTTGTCGTTGAATACATTTCTCCGTACTTGTAGGAAATTTTGTCTCTACTTTAAATTTACGGAAGCTCACAATTGCGAAATTTGTATTTAATATATAGCCTCTGGGAAATACTTTAATTTTGAGTCGAAACTAAAAATGTTTATTGCTGTGCATTATTGTCACTTACATTCTAAGAACGACCTCTATTCGAAGCTAGGGTATTAAGGTCTTAAACTAAAAATAAAAAAAGTGTTTGTTTTATATCTTCAATAAATTAATTTTTTTAAGATTTTTATCTTAAAAATTAACAGAAAATAAACATTTATTTTAACAAAATGTCAAATAGGTGCGATTGTTGTTAAAAGAGAATGAGAAACTAAAGGCGAACATAGTTGTGGTTGATTTGAAATGTCAATAATATCGATGAATGAATTCAGTGAATAAAAGGTTGTAGAATTCGCTAAGTGTATGTTTAGGGCTAGAAGAGTGTTAATTTCAACCCTCTAGATTCTAGAAAAATGGCTCAAAATAAAAAATGCTCAGTTGATCATACTAAATTTGGTGTAGGAAATTTAGGACAATTTCTGATAAATAGCCGAATTCGGCTCGTAAAATCGCAAGAAACTATTTCTCCATGAAACATTCATTATTAGTTTCCCTTCGAACAACTTCTTCTATTTTCCTTAAGAGGCCTATTCTCAGAAATCAAGAAAGTGAAAAAAATTATATTTTGTTTCTCTGACTGATAAATTATTACTGGAGCGATTGAATTGAAACTGAATGCGAAATCGCATAAACTAAATAAGAGAATAATTTTTTGAAGAAAATATGTAATTTAAACTCGGTATTTTGAAACAAAATGCACGTAAATAAATATAAGTTTTTATAGGAGCTGTTAGCTGATATGATACTTTATTGTTCTGAGTAAAAATCGAAACAAACGTGCATAGATATTCACATGAAAAACGCAGTTCAATATTTAAAAATATTGTTTATTTTTAAACACCTGTATTTTCCAAACCAGTGTAAAATTTCAAGATCTGTGTCCACAAGCGCTTTTAGGATTTCAACTATTTTAATAATTGTCCAGACAATCGAGCAAAATGAAAAACAGATTGGCAGAGGTTATGGCTTAGCAAAGAGGCCGTATCGATCTTTATTTGCTCTTTTATTTGCTTAGAAAAAATAACTATCTTCATATGTTTACAAAATAATAGTATGAATATTTCAAGTATTTAAAATTATATTTTAATCATATAATTAATGGGCCACTGAAACTTCTTCTATAGAAAGCCTCTCATGGCCATCTCTTCGAACTATGATTGTGTATTTATGCATCGTTTATTTCCATTTGTACTTAAAGATGGCTAACTTGAGGTCTATTGGCGTACTTTCGAGAGCAAAGCACTAAAAATCTGTCAAACTTCAAAAATTTTGCGAAAATCTCTCAGAGAGCTGAAAATATATCTACTCAAAAGTGGGTGAATAGACTTCTAACTACTTTGAGCCATGTCGATTGCGTTCGATTTAAACTGCGTACCCGAATCAACCTTATCTCATACAAATTAGATACTTTACCATACCCAAACTGGTACTTTCTATGCCTATGGTTTCAAGCATCACACACCTTTTTCAACCTCATTTTCATAAACATCATCAAATACCAATTTTTTTTGGATATTTTATTACCGAATACGATTGCACAAGCATATTACAAAATGCAAAGTTATATGCCTACCAAAATCTGTTTAAAAATATGTGATCTCGCGGTAAAAACATAAATTTTATAGCTACCTTAGAAAGATATCAAATTTTATGTATTTATTTCGATTTATCTGTATTTGCGTATTCATTTGAATACACATTTCCTCTATCGAGTCTTAAACAACAATTTACGGTCAATCATTTTGCATAAGGAATAATTTTCGAAGCGAATTTCACTAAAACAAACATTAAAAATGTCGTTATTCACATTTGTTGCCTGGCTGAAATGAACTAAAACACTGTCAACTGGCGACCTTTTAGCGATACCATAAAAATTCCTCGCCGTGTGATTGAAGCGATAGTATGATGATTCATTTATGTCGTCAAATAAATTTCATCTGTCCAGGAAAACCGGAATTTTATCACAAAACTTGCCGTCACTATTTTTGGAATATTTTTTTATACCTTGTTGTGTTTCAACATTTTGACTGAAGAATAATATCTACTTGCGACCAATTAATCTTAATTCCATCATCTGTCAGTCTAATTGGTGAACGTAAGGAAGAATGTGTCCACCATTACCTCAATTTGATCCTGATAATGATCTCTCTTAATCGAAATACTCAACTACCCATGCAGCAGTGTGTCCACTGAATAATGGATAGACAGCCAACAGCTCCCAGCTGCATGATTATTGACAACTTTTCCATCCTAATAGTAAATAGTAGCAATGGCCTATGTGTATACTTATCGTCAAACGGAATCTATACAGAAATGGAAAGGAATATAAAAACGGGAACGACTGTCGATGTCGTCATTGAGACTGAGCGGAGGAGAGTAGGTCACCACACTGGAGAAAAAAAAAAAAAAAAAAAAAAAAAAAAAAAAATCCCAAAGACAAGACAAAGTTATATTTTGAAAGATAATTTGGAGCCACAAGTCCAGTCTGGAGGCTTGCTATGATTTAATGTGGGAACGTGTTGATTTTTTCTTCTTCTTTCTTCTCCTCACTCGAGTGTAAGAGTGTTTTGGGGGCTTAATTTCTGTTTGGTATTTTTATCCTTATCCATCCACGCGATATTCGTGGGCCTGTTGGTTGTAGTTTTTATTTGTATTACTTTCCGGCAACAAATTATCAATTTCAGAATCTTGTAATTGGTCACGATTTAGGCTTGTGCAATGTTTCATAAGGCCAATGTTCTCTTTTTTGTTCGATATATGAGTCATGTGTGTATGGTCTCGTGGAATACATATTACAGGTAGAGTAGGTAAATTATTTAGTTTGTTGATTTCTTTATTTCAACTTTTGATTGCATAAGTTGGACTCTGTACCTGATCACTTTATTCGAATATTTATTGACGTAAAACTCGTAGGTAACCTGCAAAAACCAAATGTGCGATGAATTATTTGGCATACTCGAACAAACAAAAAAATGACTAGGAGAAAATAAGCCTTTCGACAGAAGTCGCATTTCAAATGATATGCATTAAAAATGGTATTGGAAAGCCAGCCAGTGCTTTAGCCGGTACGTTGTTGTTGTTGTTCTTCTTAATTGAAGAGAAAAAATGCGTCAGTTGCATTCTATCACAAATTTTATATTATACAGTAAATGTATGTTGTTGTTTTTTGCAAAATAACACATGTTTTTAACATTGTTTTAGCTGATTTCAAGGGGACTGTTGTAGAGTGTGTGATCATTTTTTTGTCTAGTTGCATACTCGCTGAAATAACTAGTGAGGAAATTTGAGAAAATAATAGTTCAAAAATTACGCAAACTTCGAACTAATATTTGCTCAAAATTCACGCAAGCTCTAAATATTACTTTCTCAAATTCTAAATGCTCAAACAACGAGAGAGGAAATTTGAGAAAATAATAATAAAAAAAATTTCTTATCTCATTTTGGACTTTATGCTTGAAAAAGAGCCTTTGCTTGGGAAATTTCTGTTCGGCATTTTCTCTATTTTGCTATAAATTTGGCGTGATTTTCTAACATTTTGACGGAATTTCTTTTTGAAAAGCATTACGTCGACAGTAGTTTGGTTTTCTTTTCCAAAGCACTTTTGGGCATAATTTCAGATAGCCATTCCGGCCGAACAATGTCCTTCCGCCAGCTTGATGTCAACAACTAGTTGAGCGTGGCATAGCTTTCTCAACTGAGGCTTGAAGATTTTTGGAAGCTTTTCGTAAAAATTGCCTTTGCAGTTTCTTCAACTTTATTGCTGTTACCCGAAGAAATTTTCTCTTAAACCGTCCAAAAAGGTTTTCAACTGTTTAACAAACGTTCGCTGCATACACCTATCATTATCGGGATGTAGATAATTCTTGTATGAATTATCCATATTTTTTCGTGGGTAGGTTTGCCACTGCATGCAGTGAATAGATTCATGAAAATTCCTTTGTGACATCGTTTCCCACTCCAAGCACAACGTGCGAAAAGACCTCTTAGCATCGGGTTTCCCAACACGAATACCGTTTTCTTCATTCTCCATGGTTGATACAATTGAACTTTGCATTCTTTCGTCTTGCACTTTTATGCAGTTTTGGATACAAAATAAGCATAAAACTTGTGCTTGCAATGTCACAACGAATGGTAAAAGTTTTCACTCCTTGTTTTAGCCTGTCGGGAGGGTTGCTTTAATTTAAATCTATACAATCACAAGCCTTACTGCATTTGTTTCTGACGCTCTGCTCTATGTGCTTTGGGAAACGTCAAACGCTTGGACGATAGTAGCTTCCGATTTCAGAAAATCAGTTAACCACATATTTCTCAAAGTTATACTCTTCAAAATTGAGGCTTAGGTCGAATGTTTTCTTTTATTTTTATGACTATATGGAGCGCGGAAAAACCGAAACCAATGTCGCAATCTTTATTTATTCCAAGCACAAGGTTGTTCGTTAAAGCTGTATTATCAACCTCTGCCAGAGGTACCTACATTTCACTAAATACGAGTACGCTATCTAATGGCTTGGTCCACAGAAGCACCAAAATCATTCTCAAAACACGACTCAAATCGTTTTGACTTTCAGTTTTAAATGCATGTGGAGTTTAGACCCTACCAATCATGTGAAAAGAAGCGCTATTTCTTATGCCTTCTTACCTGCAGAGCTTTCCCTTGCCAAACCTATAATTGCTACCTAATGACTCAACGCTGCCATAAATCAAAAAACTGCTCCCCGCAGTTAACAAATTTTGATTCAACAACAAAAATCCGTTTAGTCTTTGCCCCTACATTAATTTATACAGCTTTTGAACCTAAAAAAAAATGTTATTTCGACATTGATAGCAAAAAAAAAAAACAAGAAAAAACAGTAAACAGTAGACTAATGATTTTATTTTTGAATAAACCTTTTTTCACCTGGCCGTGCATAACTATTAAAGCTCAACTATTAACGACTTACGTGCGCTCCACTCTTGACAGAATAAATTAACTTTTAGGTTTTTGTTTATGAATGCTTATGTCGTTAAAAATACCCCCCAAACCAGTAAACTCCAGTATTTACGAGGGCATAGGGGCACAGTTAATATTTACCGAAAATAAGCCCATTAATTTATAAAAGTCAAATTGACATTTTGAAATTTCAATGAGCGCCATCAGTTAAATTTCAATAAAAAAACAGGACGTTTCCGAAATAATATATTTTTTATTACTTTGACTTTTGCTGATTGAAAGTAACTGCTGCACAGAGGAGCCGTTAGACTCGACAATTCTAACAGGTTGTGGCTCTTTCTCATTTTACAATCAGATCTCACGACGACAACGTCACACGGATTGTTTTCATTAATACACTTCTTTGAACCTATACCCAACAAAGGAGAAGATAATATTTTTCCATTTTCAAGTGATTTACTACTTCCCTCATAAAACTGACGAGAAGTGAGGCAATAAATCAACTTGCTGAAGACGAAATATCTGCGCTCATCTCTTAACGTGTCTTTTCTCGTTTGCCTTCTTACAGATCCATCCAAACTACAGTCCCACCAACACACGCACACTGAACTGAACCGAACTGAAGTGGACTTGCAACGATGATCGTTAAATAGTATCTGCCTAGATGCAGACAAGAAAATCAGAAAAATCGAAGATCAATTAATCTATCTGCGAACATCAGTCCGGAAGATAGACAAACTGCAAGGAGTTACAAGAGCGTTACATCGTCGATCCGAACACCGTCGCCGTCTCAGTTGTACGCCTTTCTTCTTTTTTTTCCCCCGATTTGAATTTAATTATACGCGAGGAAAATTGTTCGCATGTTTTGTTCTACGAAATCGCAACAACAGCTGGTGTACTCGCGTATCCTTTGACGTCGCCTCGCATCGTATAGGCATCCAGTCGTACCAATTCCGTCGGAATAATGGCCGTGAGTAATATCGTGTGCGAGTGGTTACGTGCCCTCGGGCTGGCACAGTACGCGGAAAGTTTTCTCGATAACGGTTACGATGATTTAGAAATCTGCAAACAAGTCGGTGATCCCGATTTAGATGCAATCGGTGTCGAAAATCCAGCACATCGCCACAAGCTGCTGAAGAGTATTCGGCAGCTGCGTGAAAAGGGTGCGGCAAGTGTGTATTTCATGCTAAACGATCCGAATTCGTTGTCCGGGAGTACGGAGATACTGTGCGAGACGCCACCCAACGAACTGGAGCTGATTCTGCGGGAGCAGTTGGAAACGGACGCGATACGATTGACAGGACATCCATATTCTACACCGGTAAGTGCATGAATGAGAATAATTTTTATAATTTTATTTTTTTTTTTTGCCTTCGTTAGGTGGGGCGTACATTTGCATATCTAATGGTAGTTAAGTGTTGAACCTTACACAAGAAAGAAATTTAACTTGGCATCCCTTTAGAAAATCTAATATTCATAAGGTTGGGCCCTTCAATTATGCTACCGCCGCCGCCGCCGCACCATAACATGCGGTGGCTGCCTGAATTTGCGCGTGGATTGTTCTTAAAGGACACCCACACACATACCATGGACAGAGTCGTGTGTATGTCATGTTTCGTTTGTAATGAGTACGTGCCTCATCTTAATGACTTGGATGTGAGAAGCGTGATAAAGAAAGAACCTTTTTGAATTTGAACGCGCGCCGCGCGACTACTACAAACACATTTGCATATTTAATGAACTTTATTCGAATTCAATTTCCGCATTGTAGGTTTCTCTTTCGCTTTGCGGTGTTATTCGAGATAGCGTGCTCGTATCGTCCTTTGTTTAATTTAGAATTTAAGTGTGTTATGCATGTAAGAGGGGACATTAGTCGTGCGAAAGATTTAGGACGATTGTTATAAAGTTTAAAACACAATTTACGTAAAAAATGGCGAAATGTCTTCTGTGCAACAGTTAATGGGTTCTTGTGGTTAATGAAGCGGTTAGGGAAGATTTTTCGTTGCTTCTTGGGACCGCGCGTGTACCTACTTTGGAGAGAGAATTCTGGGTACTAGGATTTTTCCTAATTCAGTTATCACTTGACTATTCAGAACGATTGATTGTGGGGCTTGTATTTTTCTTCCCTTTTCAAAAGAACGTCTCAGAAATAGCCTAAGAGCTGTATATTAGTATATTGCTGCCTTGAGCTCTTCTTGGGGCTGCCAACCTTCTGTATACTCTGCTGTTTCCTCATTTTCTTCTCGGTTGCAGGGAAATAAAATTGCTTGCCCCTTTGTACAACCGGTTTTTCTTTTTAGGGCAAATGGATTGTAAAGCTAACTCGTTAGTAAGGACTTCTGCAACCGGTGATGGTTTGGTGGCAATAGCTCTGTAAGATTATCATCAAGGGTTTAAAGCTGCACTTGCATCGACGGAGTCGGCATTAAGCAGGCAACATAAATAAATTCCAATAGAGTCGTTCGCATTCAGTGCAGTGCTGCCAGTTTAGGGGTTTTTTGGTCGACGCCGACGGGGGGAATTCTGGTAGGAGATATTTTTTAATGTTGAATCTGGGTTTTTTTTTATTTAGTTATAATATTCTTTTTTTAACCTTAAATTATAACTGCTATTTTTAAATCCAGTTAAATAATTCATCGATTACAACATGTTTTCAAAATTCAACATGCGTTGACATTGACATTGACATTTTGCATTGAGAAAACAAATTTAAGGCCCCGTCAAACAGAACACGCTCTTACCGCCATAATGAGACTATTTAAGGGGGTGGTAAAATTATTTGAACTCGATGTTCCAACCGTCGCCGCGTTAAAGGACGTCAAACAGAATTGTAGCTGTCATCACTTTTTTGCAAAATGTCAAATATATAGAAATTTAAATAGTGCAAATATGTACTTACAAAAAAGTAATTCTTTCCGTCCTCATTCAATTCATTTGAAATTGTTTCCAATATTTCCCCCTTTATAAAAATGCTTTTGTACGTCTACATTTCATCACCCACATCTTATAGACATAATATAAAATTTCGTACACATTATTTCAATGTCGCGGTGAATTTGACGCGTCGTTAAAAAAGCGATCTGTGTGACAGGGGATATATATTCCAGTATATTACATTACAACTGTCAAACGCGGTGGTAAAACGAGCTGTGGTTAATGGAGCCTTCACATGCTCGCGTTTCAATTTCGAAATTTCTTCTTTTAAGCTGCACAAAAACACGTTAATAAATAATGAAAATATATTTTTTTTTATATTTTTATAGTAGCCAAAACTTGTTTTTTTTCAGAGTTGTCTGGAGGGAAATATTTTGACTTTCTGGCAACGCTGATTCAGTGTAGGATAATTGGTGTAATACTTTAATGGCCGATACTGAGGAGTCCTCTGGCATTCTTCTGTGGTTTGAGCATTTTTGGAAACACCCTCTAACCTTGGCTTCCTTTGAGTTTGAGTATGTTCGCTTTATGGTTCTACCTTTAATTGTTCCGTTCCTTGCTACTGCATAATTCCATACCAATGACCAGCTTGCTTGTCATTATGCACACCCACCTACGTTTTTTTTTTTTTGTTGTGCTACTGACATCCATCATTATGATTCTCATGAGTTTCAGTGCTCATTGCACTCCTCCTTTGCTCTGAAATGATGGTTAGATGCCACTGATCTCTAGCCCAATTTTCTAAAGGCCAATGCCACCCACTCGCAAACTGTCATTCTAGGCACATGCTTCCTCCAAGATCCTCAGTGGCTTTAGCTTAATTAACCAATTCCTTCAAATAGTCGCATACAAATCTTAATGACAAAATTAAAAAAAATATCCACCCACTTACTTCCTTTGGACGAGTGCAAACCTTTTTACACGACATTCCCGTAGTCATTGTCTTTTTGTTTTCCCAACGGGTACTTCTTTCTTAGTAATTTGAATGGCACGTAAACCTTTGTCAGATCGACTCACAGACTCACACCGCCCACCACGGGGCACCGACAGGAGCGTCCCAAATATGAAAGGGATGCCAGAGTCGACACATTAGTTGCATGCATGTTTTTTCATCGTGAGCCGCCTACATTCATTCCCAGCACACGAGTGCTCATGTACAAGCGATTATTCACGTCTTTAATTAGAAAATAATTACCCAGCAATGATGATGACGGGATTGAGTGGTAAAGTGCGACGGAGCCACAGAGGGAAGACTCCGATCTGACAATCTGTTTGCGCGCTATTCACGCTCGTATTTGCATGCTTGCACTCGATGATATCTTGTGACAGTCGGAATATGCGCCAGGCACCAACAGCAACACAGCCTGTCAGCTTGTTTGACAGTCGTCGTCATTAGCAGACGTGATTTGATTTAAATCCTCACATACACACCCACGTTGCCTGCTTTAATTTCGCGCTCTCGCCGTCTTCATCGTCGTCGGTGGCGTTCTCGTTGCCGTCTCGTGGTGGAGTGCACACAAAGGATGCACGAGATGATGCACCCATATTCGTATCTGTTTATTTGCATGCGAGTATCTTTTTCAACTTCAGTGTTGAATTAATTTATTGCAAGAGATAGTATAGGTACCGGGAGGGTGAAACAGGAGGGCCTGCGAAACTATTCATATCATACCGGTGTTAAAAGGCTCGCTCGCGTTATGTGTGTGGGAAATTGGAATTAATTTGGTTCTATATTTTGTCGGCAGGATCAAATTTCGAAATCCTTTAATTAGTGGGACGGGGTACAGGCGAATTGTGACTGAATAGTGGAACGCCAACATATGCGGCAATTAAATATGTAGTTCGCAAGGAGAGCTCATTAGTCGAGTGGCAATACGATGATAGTACTCAAAGGTGTATGTGGCGGGGGGGTCATTGGTCCCGTGTATGAGAATAGGGAACCAGGAAGTAAATTCCTAACAAGCACCATCCTTGTATACGTAAGCTTTTTTCATATGAAAACTACAAACCAATGGCATGTCCGACACGCGCAATTTCCGGGGACTAATGAATTATTCACCGAGAATTGAAATGATGGACAATTAGTTTGAAATCGATTGGAATTGAAAAGGGGGGCTCACTTTACATTATTTATGCGCAGCGCCGATAGGGCTATTGATTGTAGGTATATATCCTGGAGAGGTGGCAATCAAATCGTGTGTAAAATTAACCAAAAGTGGGCAAACAAATATAAAAGCGCGCGGTATTTATTTATCTAACTAACTAATTGGTGGTGGTATCTGTTCACATTCACAGGGGGCTTATGACTTACAGTTTATTTTGGAAGCTTCTGTTTTTTGTCCTTTATTTTGCTGGCGGATGGTCTTAAAAACAACTTAGTTCTCAATCTGTAAACCATGGAACTGTCATATTTTTTGCGCCAATAAATAAATACTTAAATCTCTGACAAACTCCGATGGTCAAACTGTCAAGAAATAGCTTCTCGGACTTGGCATAAGATTCGTACCAAAAATAAAAAAAACTCATACAAAACAAATAGTTTTGAGAAGCTTAAGGGCCTGTTGCTCCAACTATTAAATGCTTGACTTCTTCATAGTGGGCATGACATATTTTTAGATGCAATTCATTTCCCAGAAGCTAGGTCAGCATACCTCGCTACACACCTGAGTAAGACATTCCCATCTCGCCTCTACTCCTACTCCACTGACCCATCACCTTTTGATACCAAATTCTATGAGCATCCTGACCCATTTTCCCACGCTCAATTAAACAGATGACTTGGCAGCATTCCTTCTCGTCGCCTCATGGAATTATGTCACGTAATTAAAAATAGGACACTCCTGATGCATATCATACTTTGTCCAGAAAAAAAAAATTCCAACCTCACAGAGGACTTTTTCTATTTTTATTTCTGACGCACTCTCCCTTGGCCAACAACTGTCAACTTGTTATTCAAATTGTGTTGTTGCTCCTATACAATATAAAATGAGGTGTCCGATGGTCTGTACTCTGTGTATACTGTCCCATATACCAGCACTTGATATCTGCCAGCGAATAAATGGCCACAAGTACTCACAGTGCGGTTGTAGGACGTGATTCATTTTGCAATTTGAATCGCACATTATTGTGCTGTGTGTGTGTGGGCTGTATACTGTACTCCCAGCAAAAGGCACCTCAAGCCGGGGATAGAGCGTTTTAATTGCAAGCCAAGTATCCGCAGATAAAGTGGGGCGTGGAAGAATCCACAGGGATAGTCTTAAAAGCGTGTGCGCTATTTATCTTTGTCCGCAAGAGGACAACGCAACAGGGCCAAGTTACATATACCATTTCTAGTGCGATACACAACGCAATCTAAATCTCTTCTCGCACAGCGGGTGGACTACGAATATTTAGTATCCGTGGGCATATGCGAGTGTATTGCGTACGCATTCTCGTAGCCACTCCATCATTTCGGGGATTGTGTTGAATTTATAATAAATTCACATAAATTGTTTAACACTGATTGAGTGGACAGCCCAGGAAATGTCTGCAGGCAGCAGGCCTCTGTGTGGGTGGCTAAACAAATGATCCGCGTCCAATCAATCTAGATAGGGGAATAGTTATGTGCAGCACCCTGCGAAGTGAGAAATGTCAGCGCGGTTCGTTGTTCTTTGCGTTTCTTATAATGGTCCACTGATGGTTAGTGGTAACGTATAGATTTTGCCAGTGACATATCTACAGAACTGTCACATGAATTATTGACTGCAAAAATGGTGGGGCATAATTGCTTGTTTAGCCTTTACTACCATCATCCTATGGAAACAACAACCATTGCCATATCTGGCAACTGACACAGAGGTTGTCAGATCTTTTTGCTGGTGAATTTTAAATTCGTCGCTGACAGTTAAACTGTCAAACAGAGGAATTACGCGACGGCGAGTCGACAAGAAACAAGAAACAGAATATTGAATATCACGACATGGAGAAGAATGACGAAACTGGTGTAGGTACAGTGGGGCTGGAAAGTAGTGTACAAAAAAAAAAAGGAACTTTGAATTAAAAAGGGATTGGATTGTCTCTTGTCAGAGGTGCATTTGGGCTCACGGAAATAACCGCGGAAATGGAAAATGAAATGATTGGAATTATTGATCAAGTCGAAGATGAAACAATTAGTCCCCAACTCCTCAAACATAGTTTGTTATATTTTATTAAAACAAATCAACAACTTGAAAATTGAACAAATACAAGTAAAACCACTTGTATTCAAAAGCGCGAACTATCTCCGATAGCTTTCAGGTTTTCTCACAAACCTAGTGGATCAGGGTTACGAGTATTACTTCGTTTAATGTTCAAAATACCTTTCGCTAAATCGAATCAGTCCCAGACATCGGACGTGTTCAGGAAATGCATTCCAAGTCGTCTGTTAATGAAAAATTGATCGGGTTTCCCTTACGAACCCAGCTTGAGCTTCACTCCTCAAGTACGACTGCAATAATTAGACACTAAGTGCAGTTCTGAGTTGTCATTCCAATATCGTGCCTGTATATTTCAAGTGTCAGTGGACCTTCGATAAATCTCGATACTTCGCCACCGACTCTAAGTTATCTTCGATTTTAAACCCTATTAAACTAGAGAAGATATGATGGGCTTCATCGAACAAGTCGGACTCATTATTTGATAGAAAAATCTTTCCGCTTCTAAGTTCGACACATAAGTTACGGTCACACCCTTACTATCTTAAGTAACAATTTTACTTCGGTAAGGCGCTATGGAGACTATTTTCCCTCCCGCAATACGACCTACATAAGACCTACAACTTACAAGAAACAAATTTGGCGCACTTTTATACAAGTAGGGCATTACCGAAGCTTTATAGAAGCTTTACAAAAGCACACAATACGAAAAGAAAAAATTTAATTTTTTTTATTTTTCGACTGAAATTCTGAAAATCTTGTTCTCTCCTATCCAAATTTACGTTCGCATTCTTAGTTTTGTAAGTCTGACAGCTGTCTGACTAGAGGTGTTTCAGTTTTTATTGGCCAAGAGTGGTCACGTGTATAGTTTTTCCAGTTGACGTTTTTGGAGGGAAAGCCGACAAATCTAGTCAAGAAAATCCTGCCTGCATACTCAGTTGGCATTTCGAAGAGTCAAATTTGAAATTAAAAGGGTTGCAGAATTCTGAAGAGTTGAAGAAAGGGCCGGTGAGAGAAAAATGTGCCATTTCTAAGGCTACTCTGGTAATTTCAATTTTTCGTACGATATTTAGCAACCATTAGTTCGCATAAGACTATAATACCGTTGTGGCAACCTTGTTACATTTTAAATGTACTTTTTTGAAAATAACCATTTTCTAAAGATTTATGAAGGGCATTTTACAAATATAAACGGGTAAAATCAAACAAAGGTGACGATGACGGCGAGAATACAAAAACAATTCAAGTTGCCTAGTCAACGCGTTCGGATTCATATCCCCGACCAATCTAGTTGACGTTTTACATAAACTTTGTATCCGAACGTCCCCATTTTAAGGGCACAAAGCTGTCAGATGTCAAAAAATTTAAAAACATAATATGTCTTATTTTTAGAAATTTTGTAACAAAATAAAAATGGTTGCCGACGATACGTTACGAATGCTCATTTCCTTCTTCGCACTTGAAATCCTCGATAAATTTATAAAAGCCTGCCGTTGAAGTCCTGCCGGCCATACTGTTCAATACAAGCAGAATTACATAAACTTTAACGTGATCACGAAAATGTGTATTTTTAGCCTCTTTGCGACCAGACCAGACCAGTGTATACGAAGACCCACCCGACCAGCCATCTCATTGTCAATAATTCTTCCAGTATCACATAACCATGTATCCAGTATCCACTCTGGTCAAAATAAAAACAGTCAAGCTAACCAAAAAAAAAAAAAAGAAACCAAAAAAATACATGCGGGTATTATGGATGATTTTTGTACGTTTTCCAGCGGCCATAGGCCACTACCCAGTGGAAACTATACTGCTTCTGGTCCGGCACTGGCACCGGCACCGGCACCAGCTCCGACCATCAATTCACATGTAATCAACAAACCGAAAGGATACAAAGAGCAACCGACGACGACTTTGACAGTGTATATGCAGTGGCAGAATGCGGTCCTCTCTATTCTCATATCTTCGGGCTGCGTTGAGTTTGTCATTTGGCCGTCGTTATTGCCGGCCGATGTCCATAACTATGCAGTGGTCAGCGACGACGACGATGATGCTGGTGATGATGGCGACGGCAACGACAACGACAACGACAACAGTAACAGCCGTAAATTGGAGATAAACTTATCATGGCGGACTCTGGTCATGTGCACCATTTAAGGAGGCTATCATTTCATTACATCGTTCACTGCAACTGCCAATACTTCTTCGGCTCTTCACTTTTTAATGGTTATTTTCGTTCAAGATGACAATGAATCAGATGCCGAAAGGACACGCTCTGGAAATCTTTGTTTTACCCGTCGCGTCCGCTTTTAAAGGTGCCGCCAAAACGAAATTACAAAACCTACCTGCAATTCGTCGAATCAGTTATTCTGATGTGTGTGGCGCTGTATGGGTCCTTGACCCCCCGTTTGTTGTATCTCCCTCACACTTTTTCTAAATGAAGCAATTTGCAGAAACTCTAATAATAATAAATTGCGCGCCAAAGAGGCCAAAAATATGAGAATTACATTTAACCGGGCGCGGAGCCACATTTGAGACGTTATTAATGACAAGCGAATGCACCTGGCCCAGGATTTGTTCGTTCGAGTCCATGTCCATGGTCACGACACTCTGCATCTTATGGTTTCCAGTTTCAGGTCAGCAGGAAGTTTATTTTGCTCCGTTTTTTTTGCGGTTTCTGCGGTTTTTGCGGCTCCTCTGTTCCTCCATGTGTATAGTATAGCGAAAGCCAAAATATGACATTTTTCCTCGGTCGTCGTGTGGAGTATCTTTGAGTTGAAATCTAAAACCGGATTTTTATATTTTTTTTTTCTGTGCTGCCTGACATCCATTTGCCGCTCTCTCTGTGCATTTGAATGTGATTGAGGAATTTGGGCGCGTGCAATTCAAGATAAGCTCTAAATGACTGAAATACATTTGTGTTTGCACTCCTGCAGGTTTTGCAGTCTATATACAAGTTAACTTTGTGCAGCTGTGCAGCGGTCGAATTGGACTTTCTAAATAGCATTCGATTGGAATTAATTTACGGCATGTTAATAGACTCCGATGGGAAGTCGTTTTCAACACGGCTTATGGTTTTAATTGGTGAACTTATTAATTTATGTGACAGATGCGAGCACGCAAGTGTGGAAAATTGGTTTCTCGATGTTCGGTTTGTTTGGTTTTGTTGGTAATTTATTTAGCGGCGCACATGTATCTATACCGATAGTTGTGTAAATAATTTAGTATAGACTTGTTTGACTGGAAATTGAATGGGAAGTTGCTTAAGAGGTATTGTTAGGTGGGTAGGTTGGTTCTTGGCGGAGTCTATGTGGCGCCACTTCGCAATTCGAATCGATATACCTATTTATAGCAGCAGCAATTTTAAGGAAGGCTTAACCTTCTGGTCTTCTTTTCTAAGTCGTTGGTCTTCTTGGATTCTTGGTAGATCTTCTTGGTTTAAACTGGCCATAGGGCATGCATACTACGGTGCTGCTCGAATTCAGCATTCATTTTAATTTGCATGTAACTTTTAGCATGCCTTATGACTGCTTTTCTGATGAGGCTGTGAGGCAAGTGCCAAGTTCGGTCGGGTTAAGTGACCGTAAAATTGGCTGGAGTGTATTTTTTACCACCAGCTACTTATCTGCCTGGATATGCCACCTTTGTGAGGGATTACCGGCAGTCTTCTTCGACTTCTGAAGAGTTTTCGCTTTGAATTCCAGGAATTGGATGTCAGATTACCTTACGTCTGCCTCTGCCTATAAAACGCTACAGTTCGTACTCAGTCAGTCTGGTTATATGCTTACATTAAATATTTCGAAGGAAACACCTGCACTCCTCCAGTGACATGATGTCGTTAGATATAAGAGCTCCACCTATCTCTGTCATCCACATACAAACTGTCATACATGGTTCTTGTACCGCCCGTACAGAGATAGGTATAGCTTCCAATCCATTGACAAGGTGCTAAGCAAATCATGCAACTTCGCAGAGAACCAGAATGCACGGCAGCTTATTTATGTTTAACACCAGACTTGTGAATGCTCATTTGGAAATTACATGGTTACTTGTAATAAACCAGCCGAAATTTTAAGCCTCTCTGGCCAGCTTGCTCTCTGAACTGAATATGCTCGCCTGCACTCATTATCGTGGATTTGAAAAACTGTAACTTTAAAAGATGCAACCACAGGCTTCTGATGTCAAAATTTCTTTTAGTTAAATTGTTGGTTACATCTGCAAGCCTGTGGTGCGAGTCTGTGCTGGCATCTAACAGTTGTGGCGACGTCTATAATACTTGAAACGCGCTTTTAAATAAAAAATTAATTTCTTTGTCGAGAAGACTAGCAAGTAGTGGTTGAAGGTTCTAGAATACAACCAACCATCTCTGTGTATCGCCAATTTGAGATCAATCAGGGACAACCCCACTCCTACAACACCCTCCCTAAGAAAATAAAATCGCACCGAAATATACAAAAAGCCTAAGCTGAAAATATTAAGAAAGAAATGATATTTCATTTTAACATGAAGCCTTGTATAACAAGGTCCCAACTCCACTTCAGCCGCATGCGACTAATGAGTAACAATAAACCTCAACTGTCACTAAATTAAATGACCCATGCAAACCGACCGGCACATTTTCTTCCCACACTCAGTAATCGCCTTTTATTTTCAATTAATAACGCCGGTCCCCATCCCAACAGGCTGCAATTAAAACGAACACCCTAACAACCACATCCAAAGATTTATTAAAAGTACGTTTCCCAACCCACCAAGTGTGTAACTCGCCCGTGTCCAAACAATTAACGTCCGCCAAAAATCTCAAGACCTCATCCGCGCACGGAGAATGAACAAAAAAACAGAAACTACTTTGAGTAAGAGCTCTAATTAACGTTAAACCACTTCAACGAAGCACCGAGTATAGCAGAAGATTATTCAAATTACTTTTCTCTTTTTTTTGTCCTTTTTTCTTTTGTCGTCTTCTTCTTCTTTAGTCTTTAAAGCTGGCACTCCTTCTGGTGGAAAATTTATTCAGCACCAAATTGTTATGATTTTGTTATCTGCTTAATTGCGGTAATTTGTGTCCATGTATATTTTCCGACGAAAAGGGATCCTGCACGAGAGAGAAAAGATGAAGTTCCTTAATTGCAACATTTAGTGGTCGCTCGATGCATCTACCTACACCTCTCTGTTTGTTGCCAAACGGAGATTACTTTGTTGGCCGAAAACGCCCGCAACGATGCCATTAGCAATGACTGTGCGTCTCTCTTCGTTTTGTTTACATTTCGCTGTGATAAACGCATTTGTTGTGCCTATCTGGATGGGGTTCATTACAAAGATACTTTTAACGACTTGACGGCTTCTCCAGAAGTTTGCCGTTTTTATCCATCCGATTAATAACGCTTTGATGCGGTTTATTGGAATTATTGCACGATATTGCCAGAGATTGTGGTAAATGAATGTTTTTGCAGGTTTTATGAGCTGCAAGCACAAAAAAGTCGGGAAAAAAAGTGAAAAAAAAAAAAAAAAATTACTTAAACAACTAATAGCGCGTCCTTTTTCATGCTTGACGGCGGAAAGTTTTAAACGATTGTAATCTCTGTTGTCCTATGGCATATATAATCCGCAGCTATTAATCTGCCATAAAAACGACGATAGTCTGGGTGGAAAAACGGAATTAAATATCCGAATAAAATCGATACCTCCCGTCCGAAAAGAGCAGAACCGTTGTCCATTGTTGCGTGGCCCTGATGAATATCCATGCTGTTCATGGATGGTGAATAGTTTGGGTGACTTTCATAAAAAATAAAAAAAAAAATACATATAACGCCCTGCAAAAGAAAAAAAAACAAGTCCTAGTGGGCATAAATTATTCGTTCCACCAACTACTGTTATTGACGTACATTTTTGAACGAAATCATAAAACCATTTGACCGTTTTGCCTAATTGAAACGGAAACCCGAGTTTTTTCCCGTTTAATCATTCGATTTGTATCCGGCACCTCAAGTTATTGTGTGATGTCCTTTTTGTTTGGCGCGCAACACAAAGGCCAAAGCGATTCTGACGGCATAAATGAGGCTGACATTTTAATTTGGAAAATGTCCTTTGGTGATAGCTGATAGCATGTAGCATGTAAGGTTTATCTGTTTGACAAATCAAACGAGGGTTAATGAGGGTTACCGAATGTGTGGCAGATGTATGACCATTAGAGAATCTACAAAGGAAACCAAAGTTCACTGGATGCGAATTTGTGTCTCGCTCCCACAATGGAGAGCGGATATTACATACTTCGTTAAACAGAAGAATTCCTTGCAGCTTAGTTATTTAGGATCGAAAATATCGGTTGTCTCCCAGGGTCCCAGGGGCTTTTATGCTACATTTTCGAACTTAAATTCCTGGAGAAAGGACAAATTTATCGGCATTCTCTTCGCTCTTGAATTTGTCCTTAAACCACTTCAAGTTAGAGGCAGGGATTTAATTTTATCTGTGCCACATTTTATGTCTCACATCGTGTCGAACTAATACATTTGCCATTCACGAAATTGGTTACAGCGACTTAAGTGCTTTAACACAACGAAACAGACATAAAAAGGAAGCAAAGGCGCCAAACGTAGACTTCAGGTCATTGTGTCACTATTGTGTTGAATAATTCGTAACTTGTTCTGTTTCCAAATGATTTATTTTATAAAATGTTCTATAAATGTCCGCAAATGGAAGCCTCACAAGGGCGGAATTTTTTGAGAAGTTTTTTCATTATGTATGAAGTTTTTCTGAGCTTACTTACTGGCGCTACAGTCCTAGGTGAACCTGGTTAGAGAGATCTTTGGCTAGCTCTGAACATACTGTCTTGGATTCGATTCATTTAAGATTGGAAAGCCAGTTCCTGGTCGATTGAACGTTCATCCGACCATGTAGCCACTGTTTAGTCTGCAATGACCTTAAATAGGCGACGAAACATTCAAAAGCCTATAGGAATAGAAATAAAATGCCTACGTAGGTAGCTACATATTGTGTTTTCGAGTCACGCCTCGTCTATTTTTTACAAACACGCTGGCTTGAAAGTCGATATCACGAAGAGCTTATTTCCAATGTTACGATGAGTCATCTTGTACATTTCGCAATCATTGTGCAGTCTCATGTTAAGTGAATGCCCAACGAAACCTCCTGATACTTAATTCGGACCGCATCCACTCTCATTAAACTGTATTGCTCATCGCTTTTCGTTTCAGAAGGTTTGTCTGCAATAAAAAATTGCACGCAACCTGTCATTAATTTATCTCAATCGCCTGACATAAATATCGACCATCCAGGATGCCAAATATCCCCCTGTCGAAATGTCAAATAAAAATGTAAAAAAAATAAATACCCACTAAAGATGACAAATGCAATTGAAATTAATGTCCGACTACAGGTACTTCACCTGTCTGAGAAGAACTTCACAATAAAACCACCTGCATGACCACCGACGAAGACCACGATCCGACCCGCCGACCCGACAACCCGACAACCGACCACCGTAAATAGTGCCCGCGCAAACACCTTTAGTGCTGCCTTACAAGAGCCCTCTGCCACCGAGCGTGCTGTGCTGGCTCGTCTCTCGTCTGTTTCTCAATTATTAATCACCCGCTGGTTAATTTATTTCGAAAGTTGCAAAATGAAAAGCGGCCAAGGCAAATAACACAACAAAACAGACATAAAAAGGAAGCAAAGATGGCAAACGCAGACTTCAGGTGACAGGAGCACATTAAATCTTAACACAGCTGGCACATCACGATTTGTTTGCTCTTCGCTCTCTCTCTCTCTCTCTCTCGCTGTTTTTTCTTGTTTAACTTAAGTAGCTTTGCGTCGTTTTAATGTGCAATTGCCCCTATAAATTGGGCGCCATCTGCAATTTTTATATATATATAAAAAAAAAAAAAAAACAACATTCCCAATTGAATATAAATCAAGACGCCGACAATATCCGAACAATAAAAGCGAAGGGAAAATATCGATTACGCATCCCGCATGCACTCGTCCAGAAGATGGCCGAAACGTCCATAATCAGTAAAAAAAAAAATTGTTGGCCATTAAAGATGCCCGTTTGTACCATTAAAAACGATTCGTTAAAGTCGAGAAAAAAAAAAAACACAAGTCGAAGGCACTTCATGGCGACATTTAGGGGGCGAAAATACCTCAATTAAGCAGCCCAGTAGGGGGCCTCCCTCAGTATTGACCGGTCAGCGGATGAACATTGTGAGTGCTGCCAGCCCCATCCCACAAGTGATGATAAAAACTAATTTTACGTGTCACGTCAAAATTAGATTCGCCTCTTCTGTTATTGGCCATATTTAGAGATGGCGTGCCATTAATCAATTTTGATTATTAAAAGGAAAAACGGGAAAAAAACAACGTTCACGCAGGTGGAAGGCCTATTAGTGCGAAGGGTCCTTTCCGGATCGTTTTAAGGAAAAAGGTGATAAAAATTGTGCTTTTCATTAATTTCGATCAATTAACTCATCGAAGAAGAGGCGGTGTTTGTTGCTTTGGCTGGCAAAAATGGTCACGTTTTTAATTTGAGGCGAAATAAATCGCTAAATGGCAAATTGATTTGCCGAATAAATTAAGGAAGCGGTAATTAGTTTGAGTGTGGGGTTTGGCTTATTGAATTGGTACCATTTTGGCAATTACTCACTGGGTATCAGTCTTAAGCTAAAAACGGAAATATTTAGTGGGCTTAACAGGTTCGCGATGAGTGCCACTGCATTTCGGGTCGGGAGCATCAATTATAAAACTGCGGCTCAGGTCATGAAAGTGGAAGGTCTGATCAGGCTCCTCTTTGTCCCTTCAACTCCTACTGAAGTCATTAAAATTGAGGTCCAATTAAGGGTCTTCCTTTAATCAGATACTCATTACAGCTCCTAAAACGAAGAGAGGCTCCTTAAAAGTCTCCATGTTCTATTGAAATGGTTTGCAAAATATTGCAGGTCTTGAACGAACTACATATGTATCTCAAACAGTTGTGCCAACCCCGGGAGATCAACCATCGACCAAGTTCAGACAAATCAACCTTTCAGGAACTTCAATTTTGCATTGATCTTCAAAAAATCGATATGTCGATGTCCGGATTTGGGATTCAAGACAAACTGATAGAACTATGTCTCTTGACGGGAGAAAAAGCCAAGCTCTTACGAACTACTTGTAGATCTTGCGGAGAATTACTCTAGGAAAACACGAATTTTCCATACAACGCTTTATGATTCATGGCACCGTATGCAGGACGATAAGGAAGAAGTGTTGACTGATGCTGGGCTCCTTATTAAGAAATACGTTAGTGACCAACTATTATTATTGGTCCTAATTAATTATGCATTGTGTCGGCCAGATCGGTCGAATGTACAATCATTAGTCGAAAAGAAAGGGCGAATCCAAGTCTCATTGCGCTTGGCCGAGCTTTTCTTCTGGACAACTGGAAGCAACGTAACTAGTAGGTACCAGCTTTGTAAAGTCATTCTTGCGTTTGAGCACCGTTTTCAAAATTGCCAGCGCTAGTTTTGACCTCTTGGACACCAACACATTTCTATTTTTTAAAACAGCCCCAAAGTAGATAAAAAAAAAGTAGGAGAAGAAGAACAACAAAAGTTTATTCATATTCAGTCCTATGGCGATTGCACAGTAAAATAAAAATAAATAAGTACTTCAATAAAACTTAAAACATTAAAGGTGGATACAATAAATTTTTGTATTAAATTTATAGGCAAAAAAGGCAGCTTTGAAAAAGCACAAAATATATTTTTAAGCACTAAAAAAGGCCCAAGCGCTAAATCTACTTTACCGGCACTAAAATTAAATTTAGGCACTAAATTTACCCGCTGAAAGCAATAACTTGGTAATGCTGGTAGGAACTACCCACTCCGATTCTCAGGGAATTCTGTGGGTCCCATTAAATTCTAACTGCGGTTGACTGAAAAGTCTGAACTTAAAATGAATTTTCGCCAAAAATGTAAAAGTCGCTTCCCAATTTTTCCTCCGTACCACACATAAATGTGACCTTACCAACATTTTGTGAATAAAGGACTTTGCAAATTCTGTCAATAGGTACACTAGTCGGCATAAGTATTTTGACAAAACCATTTTCTGGCTATTGAATGAAGCTTAGCTTAGTACCGTTAAATAACTGGGCGAAAATGATGCGCAAAAGAAAGAATCTATTTTTAGCTCTATGCTTGCCAAATTTTGTACCGTTTACCTTTTCCATTTTCTTTCTGCTGATAGGAATTCATGGAGACATCAAATTTTTGCGCGGCATAAGTATTTTGACGGAACCTTTTTGAAAATATGTTCGCACTATTGAGCACGTTAAAGCCAAACAACTTTTGTATTTAACTTTAATTGATCATAAACGCTGATAAAAAAACACATATTGATTAAAAGGTGTTATAAACCATAGGTAAAAAGGCAGAGTTGAGTTTCGTTACCAGATCTTCGATGGCAGCAAAGTTTAACGCTGGAACGGCATTAAAAGACATTGCAAAAGAGTTTAATGTGTCGCGTCAAACTGTGCACTATCAAATTAATAAGTTTAAAAAACATGACGACGTAAGTAACTTAACGAGATCAGAAGCTAAGCGCAAAACAACGCCCGCTCAAGACCGAGTCCTTCTGCGGGAATTTAAGAAAAACATTTTTCTGAAGCCTCAATCTGCTGCAGATCAATGGAATTTGACGGCCAAGAACCCAATCAGTGAGCGCACTGTCCGACGACGTTTGAAGAAAGGAGATTTTAATACAATTAAAGCTAAGAAGTGCCATATATATCGAAGGCAAACAAGCTTAAAAGACTGGCCTTCGCAAAGGAACATCTGCACAAGCCAAAGGAGTTTTGGAGAAGGGTTTTATGGACAGATGAAAGATCCTTTGAGTATAACTCTTCATAAAACAATTTTTTTGTAAGATTGCCAAAGGTAGTTGGGCAAAAGAAACGACCCGTTTGTCAAAAAGTGAGCCATGGCGGAGGCACTGTCATGTTCTGGGGATGTGTGGCGTATAATGGACTGGTTTACTTGGTTCTTATCACCGGCTTGATGAACCAAAACCAATATTTAATGATCCTAAATGATAATGCGTTATTTACTTCTGGAGTAAGGCTTAGGTATTGGGGATTCATTTATCCTGCAACAGGATAACGCCCCGTGCCACAAAGCGCGAAAGATTTTTTACATTTTTGAAAGATGTTGGGGTTAACACTTTGGACTGGCCACCTCAAAGTCCGGCTTTAAATATTATAGAAAACGTTTGGTCTATTTTGAAACGCAAAAGAACAGTTTCGTTAAATACAACAATGGAGGAGACAATTTCTGAGATCACTTCTCTTTGGGAAGAGATATCTCCAGAGATTCTCCAAAATTTAGTGGATTCGGTACCAAGGCGCCTTCAAAAAGTTATTGAAGCCAAAGGACGATATACATTTTACTAACTTAGTCTTCATTTCTTTACTTTTGTTAAGTTTAAACAATGTTTTCCTAGTTTTACAATCTTGTCAAAATACTTATGCCAACACATTAAATTACAAATTAATTTTTATCTTTTTACGTTGCTATGAAAAAATCTTGGTTTTTTATTTCTAAGTCTGAATTAGTTATATATAAAAAGGAAAAAAAATAGAAGGAATTCTACAAAGCCGTTCAAAAGTTAAACGCAAAAATTCACTATTTTTATTTTGTCAAAATACTTATGCCGACTAGTGTATAGTGATTCGGTCGAAATTTGACCCAGTCAAGCATTCAACAATTTTTATCACACGACTTAGGTACTGACTGCGAATAAAAAAAAAACCTTTTTAACATTCCTTAACCTATTCCATGCCCAACCCATACCAAGCATTCCATACAAAGAAAGCTTCACAAAAAAAAAAAAAAAAAATACCCTAAAAGGTGTCAATACATTGTAGTATTTAATTTTCAATGAAATTCCCGCTCACGTATATACAGCCAGCTGCAATAAATCACAGCCCCAAAGTGAATTCAAAACACCGAAAGCGTACTAAAATTAACGCCCACCCAGCGGAGTTCTGATTAAAAATACATTTCTCTTCGGCATAAATGTCATGTTGTTGCAGGTAATGAAATCGTAAAAAAAAACTATCCAATAAAGGTTCTGACAACAGTCGTCGTATCCATAATCCTATCACGTTCGCTTGGCTATCCAGAAATCTGTGCACTCAAGAGTCAAGATGGTCACGTTTCGTCATCGAAGTTCATAATCGATTCTCGGACACCCGCGCCAACTCCCTTCACAGAAGAACATGTCATTAATGCAGCAATTGCGACGTCTTAATGATGATGACTTCCGATAAAAACAAATCAAAAATTAACAATAGAAAAACAGAAGACGAACAGAGTGCTGGAGGAATGACTGAACACCGGCGAACAGCTACAGCATTGGTGTGTGGTGGACGTGCCTGGCAGCTCCTTTGATTCTAATTTCGAAACGTTAACAAGTTTTCAGTTTTCAACTCAAACTCGATACGATTGTTTTTTTGTTTTTTTTTTTGTTGTTCTTTTGATTGTTTTTCTTGAATCCCCCTCCCCAGTTAAGCATCGTTGCAATCTGATTCAAGAAAATCTATACAGCAATCACGGCCAGTAGCTGGAGATAGAGCAGCATCATTCAAAGCCAGTGGGCAATAAGTTTCTGGCTGAAACGGCACAAGATACACATAGATACGATAGCGAATAGGATGGCATTGTTTAAAGAATAACAACAACAAAAGATGTAAATGAAAAACAAATAAATATTTATGGTAATTAAGTGCAGTTGTTCTTCGGTGGAAACTGGAAAATGCGCCACACGGTGGATGTTGTTCGCTGACTGTGAGAGCGGACGAGGGGGTTATATGGAGAGGGTAAATTGCAAGCTGTGTTTGTTTAAAAATAGACCGCTATGGGTAGAAATCGATAAAGCAAAGGGCGCCTTGGTGGAATCATTTCGTATTGACTGCAGCTTATCGGAGGCAGGAGACGTTGTTGCTTCTTCCGTTGGGTGTGTAATAAGTGGGATGAGAAGTTGTTTATAACTTCTGATTGGAAAGGTAAACATAGCCGATATAGAACACACATTTCCAACACGTCATGTCAGCAATATGATCCAAGGGTGAGATATTCTTTTGATTTCTATAGAAAGTTGTATTTTCTTGGCATTTTTAGATGATTACCTGAGAAGATGAATGGGTAAACTGTGAAGTTTGCTATGCAGCTACAGGGATTACATGCTTTAGTCATATTTCAGTCAAAGTAGGAATGCAACGGCCGCTATAATGATGGAGCTTAGAGGAATAATTTCACGCCTGTCATACGGTAAACAGTATCCGGAGGAGACGTCCCAGTTTTTCCGGTTGCGACTAAAATTCACACAAAAACTGCTCATGCCTCAAAAACCCAACTTTCGATTTTGCAAAAAACTTAAAAAAATCAAGTAATGCTTACATCCCGGACAATAGCTCATACATATTCAATTTTCAGCTAAATAGTTAAGCGATAGTATTTTGCAAACTAAGCATTGTAATATTTTGTAATTTTTGTATGCTTAATTTTACGAAAACCGCTCAAACGCCTTTGATCAAAATTCATATTAAAGATAATCCGCGGTACTAATAATCATTTTTATTGTCCAGGCTAAAATTTTTCGAGCTCACAGTGGCGAAAATATCCATACAAAATTGCATATTGTGACCTAGGAAATATTTAGTGTGAAGGTTAAAAATGATTATTAGTAAGGCCCAATATAAGTGCTCTAATAAAAGCCCGTATTTAGTTTTTTTTTTTCAAATAATTCGAATTCAATCAGTTTTTTAATTACTTCTCAAAAATGACTTCCCAAAGCCGACCTGTGTTCATATATTTTTTTAGGACTCAATACCGCACTTCCATTAAAAATGCAATAACGCAAAACTTATTTTTAACAAATATTTCATATTTTTTCTTTTTTTTCAACCATATTGAATATGTTACACAATCAGAAAATCCCACTTCATAACGTCCATCCCTAAAGCTTATAAAAATTCACATTTGACATGTAGGTATCTATACTGCCATATCGAATAAATAACCTCAAAGTGCACTTTATTTGACACATCCTATTCTTACATTTTATGTACGGTTGCTTCTGAACTTTTCACCTAGCAATCGAAACAGTCAAATTTGTTTATAAAAGAGAAATTTTCGTTTGACCTTTTTTTTAAATTTTATAAACAGACGATAGGTATTCGATGATAGGTGGTAATATTTTTGATAAAACAAGGACAAACAGCCCTAAAAAACACACCCAACGTTATCAGACGTTGACTGAGCGCCATATCTTCACCAGTAATCTTACAGATTTCATCAAAAATGTGTAATACCTGACCGATGTCCTGCTTCACTTCCGGCACTCAAGTGGCAGGCACTTGACACGTCTTATTTAAGAAACCCATCCACTTATCACCTCGTCCGTATCAAGTATCAACTTTTAACTATTATCAAACAGGTACACGTATGCTTCATCTTCAAGTGAAAAGTTTGCCATTCCCCTTGTTGCAAGTACCGATATCGACTCCAAGCAGACACACTATACTTGAAATATGCAGGGGTCGATGTCAAGTGAGTATAGATACGAGTACCTATTCGCATCTAAGGTGCGTTCGTTCCAAAGTACATCACAGCACACTTGAGAATCGAGTGTGTACGAGTATCTCACTACTGAGCGCAATTTTCCATTTCACCACTTCGTTTATATTCATTTCGCCATAAACAATGCGGATGATTGCTGCCGTTTTAATTACCAACACGGGAAAGCTATCTCATCATTTCCTTTTCATTATCGTTCTCCGACTCGGCCCCCACTTCCCGTATCGCATTCAATTGGTTTTGACGAGGCCAGCACTTACAATCTGTAATTACATCGAATATTGATTAAACTTAAAACGAAGGAGAAAGGACAACGCATATTAATACAATGAAATTATCGCATCTCGTTAAGGCATATCCCCGGCTCGCCTCGCCCACAAACGCGCGATTGCGAATAATTAATTTCCAATCCGACCCCACCCCGCGCCAGCGGCAGCAGCTGAAGCCGCTGCTTCATTCCATCCGTGTTGAATGTGGGACCGAAACTGAAGGTCGGAGGACATTGTTGTGCTAACCATTACACTTACACGTCCGAATGTCAGTTCGTTTTCTCATCGAACCCATAAATGACATGCAGCGTTCATATATGGCAGGCGAAACGTCTGCAACATATGTTCGTGAGTGCAATTACAATAATTACTCCCATTATCCGTGCGATAGCGAACTTCACACCTGTCGGCGGCTAAAAGCGAAATAACACGTAACGCATTCAACTTTGCCGAAGCTCTGATGGGTGGGCGGTGTCCTTTATTTTTTTGTATACCTATTTATGCCCGCATATTTCCATAAAACCTTTGTCTATACTCAGTGCAAGTGAATATGCGATTGCAAGGACTCAAGTGTGAAATTAACGTGTTCATTGTTCGCAAAATCATTTCCAGTGGCATTTCTGCCAAACTTGGTGTAGGGTGGTGCGTTGTTTCGACTATTCGACGGCCATGCGTACATTAATCGGCTGAGTGTGTGTGTGTGTGCTGGCATTGGCATCCTCTTCTGATAAATATGGTTATTGCCCAGCTTCGCCATACTGTGGACCGCTGCGATAAATACTTCAACGACCTTTTTAATTATCGATGTCCTCGCCGCGCTAGGATATTTGTTTTGCTGTTGTTGCTTATTTGGGTATTCAGCATTTCAATTGATTGTTGCTGCGGTGTCAGGGAATTGGAGTGCGCGTTAAATTGAATCTGTCAAACGCTATCCCGGATGTAGGGGTGAATTCAAGTGGGACTTGAGCGGACGAGTGGCTGCCGCCAGAGACACTTTGAAGAGGTTTGCTTCAGGTATACGAGTGACGCAGATCAATGGGCATGTGTCACAAAAATGGAAAGTCGAACAGCTTGATCTCCTACTTGGTCCTACTCAGCATTTTCAATGCTATTTGGTACCTACATTATTTTTGGATACAATTTGGCGAACTAATCTATTTGAAGAATGTCTTGAGATTTTAAAGTAAGTAGTCCACCATAGGAGAACAATGCGTGTCGCTCTTTTATCACCAACCATCCATCAACGACAAGAATCTGAGCAAATTATTTTTTTTTAATTTAATTTTTATTAATTTCTCACTAATTAAAAAAATTCTTATTTGCGTTTAGTTTCGACATAATGTAAGTGTAACGAATAAACCCATCGCAAACGACCTTACAAAAAAAATTTTAAAATGTGATGTGGGCTAACAATCAAAAATCTTAATAACAAAATTATTATAATAAAGAATAAAGTAAATTCATGTACATATAGTTATGTAGTAACAAAAATCAATAACTGGAGAAAAAAATAAAGAAAGAAAAATGAAGCGGTCGCCCTTCGTGACGCCCGTGTCCTGTTCCGAAAGATTCGATTTTCTTTCCATGTTTCCTACTACTATATCCTACATTAATATTAAGTACGGGGTGACAGATATTCCTACTGATGTCACAAACAGTTTTTTTTTTTTTTGCAAATCGACTCAAAACCCATTAATTGTTATGAGCTCGTTATAAAGTCAAACTTACCCAAATTCGAGCTTAAATATACCTATATATATTTAATTTATTAATTTAATATTTATAATTTGTATATATACAATTTTTTTATGATAATGTGCTTGAAAAAATCTTATTTCAAAAATTTTATTATTTTTTTATTTAGTTTAATACGCTAGATATAATTGTCAATAACAAAATTTTTAATTCGAGTTGTATATAATATTAACTAAATGACTATGTTAACATTTTTAAAATGGCCAAAACATTTTGCCAAAAACAGAGTCGACTAGAAGGTACAACGTGTTTGAGTCAAAAAAGTAACTAAAGGTTTTTTCATCGTTGGTTCGCATCGTCCCATAATTATATGGCGCTTTTGCTTGTGATCATAGCCATTTATGGAAAAATACGCTTCGCCGATAATTGTGATTTTTCGGCCAAAATTGAGGTCATTTTCCAAACGCTCCGGAGCGAAGTCAGCAAACAAACAACGTTGCCTATGTTTATTGATTTTGAGATCCTAGGTCATTGGGATCTTGCAGGGATGTACCCCCAAGTGCCGTACCAAATTCACAAAGTTCAAGTATGCGAAATCCGAAATATTGTGCTCGGCGAGGAATGGACAGGGGGCTCTCTTGTACACTTTCACGGACCAGGACATTGTGCTTGGCCAATCTGGCGTTCCTTTGACGTACGGGTGTTGACTGATTGTTAAGAGAGCCAGTTGTCCAAATAGTTGCGGAGTCGACTTCGAAGGTCCACCGCCGGCAACATATGCGCACTTACGATTTACGAACGTTCATTTTTAACAAAAAAGTTTAATAATTTGGTTGTGCTGTTGATTTGATTTAGCATACTGAATAATAAGCAGACGAAATTAGACAGCCAACATCGACCCGCCCCCATTGAAAAGCACTCAATGTTATTGATATCGAACCATCTTCATCACTTAGCCCCTCAAGGCTAAACTCTTGCGATGTGATGTGATGTAAAGTAATAACTCTTGACTCTTCCCCATGGAGTTTTAATCCGTTAAATAGATATTCCCCACCCATTTGTCCCACCAACACCGATTAGCCACCATGAAATTTATCTGCAAATTCAGTTAAAATCGATAGAATTTAATCCGCTATCGACTGATAGAAAAAAAAAAAAAAAACAGAAAGAATTGCAATACAAATTCTAGCATAGGGAATTTGATATATTCTCCTTTTTATACCCATAAGCGTATACCGCGTTCACTGTTCATATGTCCCCTCCTACAGTTTAATGAATATTAAATTCTTTCGAATAGAAACCAAAAAAAAAAAAAAAAAAACAAGTAAATCCTAACAGGAATTGAAATTTCAGTATACGCTTCAACGAATCAGATTCAGTAACGACCGAATGTCCTTTCACGAACAGTATTATTTTTTTTTTCGTTTTTCCATTTTTCTAATTTTCTGTGCATCCCTGCCAACCTCTATAGAATATCCATCATTGCGCTATGCCGATTGAAAGGATTATTTAAATTATTCGATTGTGTAGTGTAGTATGCCCTCGAAAACGGAATTTCAATAAAGTTAATCCGTATTTTATTTATTTTCAATTTGCATATGCTTTGCATTTGCATATCAATTTGAGTGACTGTTGTTAACATTTGCGGCTGGTGGATGTGGGACACTTAAGGGGACACCAGGAAATTCATTACGTAATTAAAATAAATCAAATAATACTTTGCCGGAGCTGTATAGTTTTTAATCCAGCCAGCGTGCATTTTTAACATGCTGAACTTCTCATTTATACAATGTACATATTTCTACGACCAAGTTCTTATCAGCTCTTATGCGTACGATGCTTTGTACAAGCTTCTGATCCCACCCAAGGAGCATCTGATGATATCTGATACAAAAGATCAACCATCCAGTAAAAATTTTCAAGGTGACTTACGTAAAATCCATTTGTACCCCATTCCACACATCAACAACAATGTGTCAGAACAAAAAGGAAGCGAGTGACTCGACTATCATAACACATCATCTACTGTGCATGTGTCCTTTGTGTGTCTACTGATTTCTGATCCGGATTACGTATGCCGTAAAATGATGTTCCCCCACATAAAACAAATAATCTACTGCCTTTGACCTTTGGCTAAGAATGATAATGGTATGCATGGAAACTAATAAAAAATAGTGTTCTGCTTTTTAATCATCGTCATTAGGATAACATAAAAAGATCCCACCACCTACCACACAATCGATGGAATTAATTTAAATTCAATTTGGGGGCAAGCAGATTCTTGGCAGAAGCACACCAATTTTTATGGCCAATAAAACTTCCGATAGAACTCTGTCCAATTTAAAATTAGAAATCCCAAAGTTGATGAACTTCCCACAGTCTATACATAGTTTTGTGTGTAATCAAATTGGGCGTCTTGGACAGAACGGATATCTGGATATGGACTTGTGTAAAATTTGCCTTTCCGATGTCTACTGATGGAGAATTTTTGTTTCTGTCGTTAATGCGGGATTGTTCCATGACCACTGAGATCATTGGGGAATTTATTTCCTAGATTAGGTTAGGTGCCGACGCAACGGAGAGAAAAGAGGACGCTGTCCGATTAAGCTTTTGGTTGATCCAGCTTGTAAAGAACACGTTAGATGATGGTGACGAATCTGATATTTTTGGAGACTCTAAGTGTTTGACGAGGTTCCTTTAATCGTGTTATATCAAGAAAGGGTGTACCGCATCCATGGTTAGATAACCGCTTCGGATACAGACTTGCACTATTCAACTCAGTGGAACTTTGCCTCGCTTCTTTGTTTGCTAAAAAAATTCATGGGATGGCAAACTGAGGTTGCACAGCCCAGCTGTCTCTCTAGAGGATAAGTTGTAGTACTCTACTGCTTACGAGAAAGGTAAGTTTATAACATCGTACAACACGCAATCCGGTCCATTGTACAACCAAGCGGGAAAGTCCTTATTTTGTTATATTGCCTTGACTACCCTGGGAATCGAATCTTCGCCAGTCGAGTCACAAGCAAATTCTATAATCACTGCGCCTCTATTTACACTAATCGATAGTTAAGCAGCGGCTTAACGAATAACTGTAATATCCGCATAAAAGAAACTGCGCTGCTTCGGAAGGTGGTGAAATCAGTTCGGAGAAACCTCTCAACTCCTTCTCCCTCGAAGGCTTTCAAGTCGTCTGAAAGACTGAGAGATTTTCGGTGAGGTTTCTGTCTGGTAGAGATCAGATTTGAAGCTTAATTCTGTATTTTATAGGCAAGTGCTTGGTGTTTTCAAAATAAGAAGCAAGTCGATATTTTTTTCCAGTCTTGACATTTTCCGATTCCAGCTTTTGAATTGGTTTACTTTTCTTAACCTCTGCAAGATCATAGATTGATAAGAAACCTTTTGTATCTTTCTTTGTATGCAGATAGATGTGGCAATAGTCATAATACCTCCGATAAGGCTATTAGTTGTCGAGGCTTTTTCCTGTATTCTAAAATACAGTCCTTCGTGCGGTATTGTCATATAGCTTGTCATTTTAAGCTGCCTTTCGCCATTCTAGACATTTTTTTTACCCCGCTTTGTGCCTGGTGATGTTTTCTCAGACTTTAGAGGCTTGACAAGCAGCTCAGATTTGCTGTCAGATTTAAAGAGCCCTAAATATCAAGCCTATTGGGTTTGACTATAACTTTAAACGGAAGAGAGGTCAACATTTTAAGGCCCATTTTATTCACTCAAAGTTGAACACAACTTGGAGATTTTTATATGGGAAACTCCCCGAGTTGTGTTCAACTTCCAGTGAATAAAATGGGCCTAAGAAACGCAAGCTTTGTTTATTCGACTTCTATAAGGTCTAGGTACGATCAAAATTGTCTGGCGAGACCGTTCGACCTTCTCTAGTTGGCAAAATAGGTCTGTTTACCTGACTTCACATAAATTCTTACAGCTACTGATTTGCGTTAGGCTTTTCTTTGAAGGTAAGGAGTAGATCTTAAATTTTGAGGCTTAATTAAGAAGATGAACGGATACATTAAGAAGCTTTCGCAAACCATATTTACCCTTCCTAAATGTTGACGAGAGGTCAAAAAAATTAAGCTGGAAATTGTATTTTCAAATGGGTTAAACCAGAGACTACAGACCACTGAGCTCTTGATAAGGCAGGTAGATAAAGGTGGTTAAAAACCCAAGGTCACTATATGTCGATTTGTTACCACAACTTACTTGGTTAGTGATTTTTTTTTAAATTTGGTAACTAACGTGTTTAATTCTAGAAGCTTAACAGCTGTAAAGTTCCATTCTTTGTGACTTCTTGAACGGAGTCGAAAAAGAAAACCCAGTTCAAGGTAACCTTGAACTGACCAATCGAGGCCAGCAGATTTCAGCCTTCTAGTACTAATTTTGTCTCAAATATAGCTTTTTGTGTAGTTTGATTTGATGACAGACCTTGCGGATAGCAAGTCGTTTTGCCTAAATACGAAAGCGGTAGCAGGAAGTCTATAGAAGAAGTCTTTTTTTTTTTTTAGTTTTCCAAGTCAATGAAGTTGCGTGCCCGAAAGAGTGCTGCGGAGCTCTATAGCCGATGGAGTTCCTCCAGTGTTGCACAGACCTACAGAATGTGCGAATTTTAGTTACCTCAGTTACTTGACAAAAGTCTGTTTAAAAACACATTCCCATCATTAAGCATCCACCTTTAATCTCACCTACTACAGATCCAGGGACTCGCTTCAAACCCACATACAATTTAAACTTTTTAAATGGTAACAAGTGCCTCCAGCAGCAACTTCATACACAGTTTTGTAATTGTTTCACTATTTCACTCGTCCTCGTCGTCAGAGCCCCATTCTTCTTCTAAACACAATTCTCGCAGCAACGCTCCCTCAATTGTCGGTATTTATTCCAACCCTATGTTCACCCCTTTCAAAAATGAATACAAAAAAAAAAAAAAACAGCATTTAATGGTACACATTTCCATAGGGAAATTTGTTTATTGCCCGGTTTTGCCATCAGCCGCTGCCGTCCCATCCGTCGCGTCGCGCCTCCGGTATAGTGCTCATCCTTGCACGCTGTACATGTACGAGTACATACACTGCTGCCACTTCACTGGGCAAATATATTTCGCTATTCAAATTTAATAAAAAGTAAACATTTTTGTACAACGAAATAATATATACATACATGCTCGTTGTACGGGTATATATCCCTCGGCTATTTCATGCACAAGAGAAATGATGAAACTCGAAGAAGAGTGCTTCGGCGGCTCCCCAAAAAGGACAAACTATTGCTTTCACCCAAGTGTAGCAGGCATACATTTTTGCATGTCATATCCATTTTTATGGACATTTTATTTGCGCGTCTAAGTTTAAAGGGTTTTCGCCGCTCTGCGTGAATAGGAATTTGTGATAAGCTGCTTGTACTATGTACTGTCTGCACTGTGTGTCCTTGCTCTGAAGATGGAATAGGAGCAAAAGTTGGCAGTCCCTGGTAGAGGGTAAATTGTTGGTCGTTGGTGTGGAACCAAGGTCTGTAGGGAGTTTAAAGATGTCGATTAAACTGCGAAGGTCGGGGTTTGAAGAGGTAAGAATATGCATGAGGGGTGGTATACAGCTGAGTGTTTTACGAGCCCTTTAGTATAATAATCGTTGCAATTTTTAAACTGAATTAAGCCATCTTTTTTGTTTTTGCTGGTCACGAAGACCACAACTTAAAATAACTTATTGTTGCGACAGAGAGACTCTCCGCAATGGAATGGGCAAAATATTGGTCTTGTTAGGAAACTTAGGACGCAACCATATCTTCTCAAATTTTTTAACTCAACGATAGGTCTTAATCGCTCCATCGCAGTCAGATCGGGGGTCGCAACGTGAGATTTTATCCAATGCACAGCTGCCAATATTCACCTTATAGGTCAAAAACAAACGACGAAAGACATCCACCCTCCTTCAAATCATCCTGCAGCGTCTTCCAGGGAAGTCATTCGACAAGTCGCCGCTGACTGGTGGACGATGAATACGTAACATTTTCTGAATTATTAGTCAAACATCTGTCGCAAAATTCTGATACTGATAACCCACCTACATTCCAAATGGAATTCTGTCCAAGTTTAGTTCAAAATTCAGTTTATGCATATATTACAAGGGGAATGTACCTGAAACGGATAAAAAATGGCCAAACAGCGCCCAAGAGGACAACAAATACCAGACATCCATCGCATCGTTCAGACATAGACACTTTGGAGATTTTCAAATTGAATATTCATGACATCTACACAAAGCTGCTGTATATGGGACATGCATATACCCAAGGAGCCAGGAGCAGCTTGTACTTGTATCATATTCAAAAATTCTCATTTCACGATATAAATGGATAAAGAATAAGAAAAAGTTCCGTACTAGATGTGTACCTGCAGCAGACGATATCCTTGAGGGACTTGGACAACGCATAGTTTTTTTTCTTCTATGTTCTGCATCTGGAGAAAAAAAAAAAAAAATAATTTAAGCAGGATACTTCTTATCTGGGAGCTTTAGGGATTCGCTAAATGCTTGCTGCATGAAAATAAACATAAACAGTACACGGATCGAGTTGTTTGATGGTGCAGAAGGATGCTCTCCGACTTCAACTTGTAGCTAACCTGTCTGGCTGCTGAGCCGTCAAAGGATATCATTTCGAGTATAAAATGTTTGTTTTGTTTTATTAACTTGAAATTTGTTTATATTCAGAGTGTGAGAGTAGAAAAAAAGGAACAAAAGAAAGGAGTTGACGGTGTAGATGTAGATGCTTATTTGTTTGGACTATTTTCATGCGCAGTTATTAGGAAAATGCTCTGGGTGCCCCACTTTTAAAGGTTAGCTTTGTAGTGAGTACAATTATTGTCTTTGACCTGAAATTGCAAACAGAGTTATTGCGAATTGAAATCTATTTGAGAAGTGACGGATTTAAAAAAAAACGCGGTTTTAAATTGAAACAGCAAATATTTGGAAAACATTTCTTGGTTTTCCTGATTCGGTGTATAGATGCAGTGCTTTGGGGTTTACGTTGTAAGGAACATAGTATAAACCAGAAAGTGGTTGGGATCAAAATTCTGGCGAGGTAAAAATTCTTTTTTCAATATTCTGTTTTACAAAATTCTGCTTTCAAAATTCTGCTTTACAAAATTCTGCTTTACAAAATTCCGCTTTACAAAATTCTGCAAATAAAAAAAATGGTTTGAAGCAGAATTTTGAAAGCAGAATTTCGACCCGCTCCCACCAGAAAGACTTATTTTCTAAATAGGTTATTGGAAAACAAATAATAACACACATTGCATCAAAAATCAATCAATCATCAACATGTTGTAAAATAGACAGTGAAAGTGGTTTTTAACTATTTGCCCTCGACTATTTACGTACTTGTGTAATATAATAATAATATTATCATTTATTAAATAAGTTATTTAAACATTTAAAAAATTCGTTCTAATATACCTACATAAATTTATTAAAAATAGAAATCATCCTGGACCATGTGATAAACGAAAATTTCCTAAATTCAGTTCGGCAGCGCTCAGCGATTGCCATTGAGTCTTGTTGACTGTCGCTGCGAAAGTAGGGAAAACCGCAGGGAGTCGATTAAATGTGAAAGGGCAAATTATTGCCAATCATTGGAACTCGCGTAATCAGCATTAGTTTTTTTTTACACGGAAAATCTGATTCCGTTCCACAATTTGATGGCAAAATGTTGAGATTCCCAAGGAGCAATAGATATTGGTGAGCCAACTTTCAACATCAGTATGTGCTGTTGTATTTCAGCAGGCTCCAATAACTTAGAAATTCTACTGGATAATTAACATTAACATATACATTGGTATATGCTTAAACATTTAGGGTGATCGGTCAAACGTTGTCGAATTTTAAGATATCGGGTGGCACCATCTGGTGGCGATTTACAACAAAGTGAATGGGTAGCAAACCTTCTCTACGGATGATCTATTCTCTATTGGACACCTATCTGAGCAAAGCAAAACAAAGTGAAGGTGACTTATCCCCAAATAAAACATTTCCGGTCCAGTTCGATTCCCTGAAAAACATAATTTACATGGACATCTTACGTTTTTTCTTTATTATTCATTACTTTGCTATCATTGTCTACGCACTTCTTGAGAAGTTGTCTAACAGGCTAAATCTCTTCACTGGCTCTCGTTGCGTCAAAATACTAAACATTTTGTCGGCTCATAATTATTCAAATTAATAACGAAGGAAAGCTGAATAAAAGTTTTAAAGTTGCTGCAGTTGTTAACACTGTTCCATATCAAACAGACAAATGCATCACCACTACGACATACACAACATCTGCCAATTGAACAAAATCCCACGAAAACTATTGCACTAATTCTAAAAATGCTTTTGATCCTTTTGATGAATTCTGAAGGCCATTTATAGTGACTGTATTTAGCCTGAAACTGTCGTTTCGTTTCATTCAGTCGTATTTCATGTCTCCCCTTCTGGGTGTAAATAAAAAGTGAAAATTAAATTATTAGCACATATTTTGCTGTCAATATAATGTTTATTACGTCTGCCTTTGACATGCAAATTGAATCGATAAATTTAAAACGCCTGCAGCATGATTTAATGCTTCCCAAAAGGTAAAACGAAAAACACATATAGCGCTATCAAATTATAAAAGAGCTTTTTGTTTGACATGAAATTAAATCAATTTTCCATAACTCTTAAATCCATGTTAATTGAATGACCAACAAAAAACCCACTTCCTACTCACTCCATTCCATGTTGTGATTGAATTCCACTCTTGGAATGTATATTAAGCGCATTCTGATAGTCTGATTTAGTAAAACGATAATTCCGACTCTCGCTTGACAGTTTGACAATTATGCATATTGATTGCCCAGAGAGTTTGTTAATTCGTAGATAGACACACACAGAAATGTCACTTGAATTTTCTAATTAACTTGATAAATTGGATTTTGTGTTCTGTTTTCGGATTTTATTTTCGTGTTGTTGTTTGGTGTTTCAAATTTAACGAGTATCCTTAGAGGGATTCGTTGAACAGGTACCGGCAGCCAAGAAAGGCTCATCAAATTGATTGACAATCAAGATGGTAGGTATATGATGGTGATTCGCCTTGAGGAAATGGGTGAAATGATTTCCATGTGCTCTATGAGGCTGATTTTAATTTAAATGATAATACCCTTCCGTTGTGGAGATGGTAATTTATTTATACGGAAAAGGTGATTAAAGTTGGAACGCAGTTAAATTGGTCTGAGAATATAATTTAATTCTTTTGCAGATTTTGCCTGTTAAATATAAATTCGCTGAAATGTGATTTATGAGTGTAGTTTATCAGAGGTTGCTCGTTTCATTTTGGGAGATTTTCTCTTTGTGTTAAATTGAGGCAAATAGAGCGATATTGATGAAGTGAGATCGATTGAATTTCGCACGAGTCTCTAGGGGAGAGGCGGATAAATTGTAGTATTTTAAATTGTGTTTCAGATTAGAGGGAGAGGGAGTGAGGTTATTTTTGAGTTTATAATTTATTTTCTAAAAAATATAGAAAAGAAAAAAGCCCATAATCTGTCAGAGTGACAGATCGCGTTCTCGGAGGAACTCCTTTCTGTAACTTAATCATCAAATTATACACCATTAATAGAGTAATTTAGTAAAATTTATTTACGTACCTACTTGTATTTGGTTAACTTCATGCATTTTGTCAATGGCTTTGTGCAGGAAAACTTAAATTCATTGGGAATGAAAAATCGAAACTGGAGATTTTGAAAAGTTTTGGTTCGAAATCGGCAATATTAAAAACCATTTGGTTCCTGACTCGAATTTAATTCAGCAGTACAAGGAGTACCTATAACTACGAGTAATATCTAATATATTTATTTATTTTTTTATGTTACCTAAAATATTATTTAATTTTTTTTAGTCTAAATTATATTTTTTTTGATTGTAGATAAGTTTAATTATAAATATATGTCGATATTACTAAGTATAGATAGCTCGCTACTTAATTTATTTACTTTAAATTAACTGATTTTTTTTTGTACCACTTGTAACTTCATTTGTTTTAACGAAACTTCTTTACCTAAATTTGCAATATAATTAAAGCGTACATAAATAATGACGTTTTTTTTAAATAATAATAAGGCTATTCAAAGTCAAACTCGAAGGTCGAAGTCCATTGAGAGCGCATTAGGAAAGCTTATATCAAAATGAGACTCTTTTTTTAAGTCGATACTCTTTTTTTGGACTCTTTCTGAAAATTTTCAGAGGTAACACTAGCTCCCTTGAATATAATTTTCTTCGTTGTTTTTTGTGGCGATGATTCATGTGATCGGAAAAAGTTTTTCGTACTGAAGCGAAATAAGGCCAATTTTTAGTAGTTGGTCTTATTTCACTTGGCCTTACTTCACGGCACCAAAAATTAAATTCATTAGCAAAGTTTCAAGATGAAAATTTAGTTCAACCATTTAGTTTAAGTTGGAAAAGCAATAAGGCAAAAGAATTTTTTACGGCTTCGTTTTACTTATGGCTATAACTGGGACCAGAAAATGTTCAACTTCAAATCGTACTTTTATTATTTTCATTCTAGGTAAGTGCCCCAGATGTAAAACCTCGTGTAAGTAGGCTCTATGCTCAAAATTCAACTCGAATCGTAAATTCCTTCCAAACAATAACAGCCAAATAGTCGAAACACTTTAATGGACAAGGCTATCAAATTCAACAGTAAAACTTTACGTTGAACTAGAACAACTATACGCAAATCAAATATTCATGTTTCAGCTTCCAGCTATCATCTGATGCGCTCCGTCCTGGCCCATAAAGAAAAGGTCCAATCGAATTTTAAAATATCATTCAACCGAAATCTCCATAAAAACACCTTCTGCATAAAAATTGCGTAGGTTACTTTCTCTGGATTGAAAAAGAATTAAAGATACAAACGAGTATTAAAAATAGAAAGCACACACAAAACAAACCGAAGGACCCGACACGAACCTTTCCCTGAGAGTAATAATCCATTTTATTGTAGGCACTTTGTAGGCCCTTCTCCGTTTTCGTGGCGGCTATACAACAAACACACTTGACACTGAAGAAATGCGAATACAAGAAAATAGTCTCTAAGCTTATCTGCATCTACATCCGATGCGGGTGCGGGTTTTCCGCACTGATCGAAAACCATTCCATGCTACATTAATTCTGTGAGGCGTAGATACTTTTATTTCTGCCTCCGTGTTGCTGTCCTACACCGTTTACCGCTTTTTCCTTTCGTTTTCATTGCAATTTTCTGGATCCTCTATCGGTTTACTCTGGAGATAAAAAAAAACCGCCATGTCGTTGTTGGATAAAGAAAAAGTGTATTGAAGAAGAAAATTCTCATCATTGTTCGAACAACAGTTGTACGGACAAGCCCATAGCATGAAACCGTAGCGCAACATCCTGCAGGCTACGATGGGAAATCAATTATCCTGTATACTACCCGTTCTTCGTATGTTGTTTTCGTTTTTTATCTCAATAGAATGCGATAGGAAAAAGTATGAAGGAGATCCGAGAAGTATGTATTGCTGAATAGATACGATGAGCCATCCTGTACACCGACCACTGTTGCAACGGTAGCGGTGACGATAAAGCTGCAAGGATAATGGGGACATTTTTTTATTTTTCCATTTCGCCCTATCTCGTGCAACATGCAATGTACGTGCTGGTGTTGGCGAGTTGGCTACCTGGTGGATTTGTTTCTTGAAATGGCACACCAGACAGTGCATTTTGTGCGCCGTAGTATTTCAGTTTTCGTTGTTGTAGATATTCGTATCTTATTGTATTGTAGAGTCGATGGCACGGAAGGTATATTGACGATATATTTGTTGTTCTGTTGTTTGTGTTGAATATATGTTACCTTTCAGTTGGGTGTGCTGAAGGATAAGCCAATGCAATTCCTGTCTTTGACAAGCATGACAATTCTTCAACATGCAAATGTGGGACTTGATTACCTTGCGGTAATTTGTGGGTGGATTTAGATTTGCACACGAATGATGTGCAATCGTTCATGATACCAACTCATTTGGGTAGATAATATTTTAGTTGTCAGAACAGAATAGGGGTTACTGGCATTTAGTAAAAGCGACATCTGCAAGGATGTGTGTACTGCTTGTCAGCTTAACAATAGACAGGGCTCTTGGATGACAGATATGTCATGGTCAGCTTTACTGCGAAACAATTGTGCATTCGCTTTTGTCGATCAAATGCACGTTTCTATTAAACTCATTGGCGCATTGTGTGCTGTAGGCATTGCCATATATTGACTTGTGGATCCTTCTGTCAAAATGGATCTTACGGAGATCTTATGGATCTTAAAGAGATGCATGAATTGCGTGGAATCTTGCATTCGCTTGCCCAAGTTTTTAGAAAGAGTTTCTAATTTTTATTACGTTATTACCTGTTAAACTGCATCACAATTCACAAGAATTATAATAAGAATAGTAAAAGCCGCCCTGTACAAGTTTATAGTCCAATATCATCAATCCTGATTTAATTGGATGTGGCTAAGTTCAGAGTGCAGTCTATTAATGTTAATGTGTGATAAGTCTATGGTTGGCCCCCGAAAACATTTTTATTCACGAATCCGCCTCTTTCGATCTACTACATCATCCGAGAGTATAAGAATTTTCAGAACATTCCCCAATTCCGCCGTTCCGAAACGGCATACCTATCTACCAATTGTAGGTGACGGTTCGACTAAATTATATCGATCTCTTGTGACCAACAATAACTTAGCTTTCATGGAGAAGATGGTAAATCTCTCTTCTCGACATAGAGTTTAATAAAATATAGACATCCGAAAATAGACTTCAGAATGACATTTTTTTTTTCCTTAAGAAAACAATGTAAACCGTGATGAGACATATTTTTCCTCTCATCAACGTTAAGGTCCTTGGATGGCTAACCACTGCAACCGGAATTCGTTTAGGCGTAATTTATTCACTCGAAGTTGAACACAACTCGGGGAGTTTTCCATATAAAAATCTTTAAGTTGTGTTCAACTTCGAGTGAATAAATTGGGCCTTAAAGTACTCCCTGGCGAGCTAAATTCACTAATTTTCAACTTCTGCTGAAACAAACAAAAATTTCAAATTTATACAATTTTCGCCTTTCAGGTTTGTATTTTGGTAGGTTGGGTTAGTGGCGCCTTGGGCTCAACCTCCGGAAAAGCCCATTTACCCATTTTAGGATAAGACATAAAATCGTTGGGCTGTTTCTGTTTCTCGTCTCAATAATAGAAACTTTCCCAAATGAAGGGTTGCTAAACAGAGGGTCCTTTTTGGACCTATTTGTTTATTCTTAATTTTTTGTTTCATTTTATGCCTTTCAATAATGGCTAGCGAAAGGCGTAAACGATTTGAAAACAAATTTTTGCCGACGTTATGATGTCTGTTCTGCATCAAATTCTGTCACCTCGTTTCAATTAAGCCTTGCTTTTGTCAAGACCACTACTCAAATAAAGGCGAATATATTCCTTAAATATTGGTTCGTTGTCTATTTTTATTTTTCGCACATTTCTAACGTCTTTATTTCCCAGCAAATATTGTGAGCTGTGTCTGTTATTATACCAAGTTTTTTTTTCCCAATTCCAGTATATTGCTCTGGTCTTGAATTAGAGATCTGGCTTGAACTGACTGTAAAACTTATATGCATTAGTTGGCATTTTTATATATCAATTCAGGGTGTGCAACTTGAACGCCAATTTTAAGAGACTTTTAGCTTTTATGTTTTAGATTTGGATATGGTTTTAAAAAATTTGTTTAGATTTCACAGTTACCATCCAGACTGCAATATATTCGAAATAGTTTGTCAAAATATAAATAGGTCAAACTTCGTTCAAGCAAACCAAAGAACAAGCTAGAGCTGCCAATTTTGTCTTTCAAATCTTTGTTAAAAATCCAATATCAATATTGAGTGCTTATTCAGATTTGTTGGTCAAAAGATGAACATCGACAAAACGTGCATAATTTCGTCTCTCGAAACTTGCTTGATTTTTGACTGTTAAGCGGAAATTTCTTGATTTTTCAGATGAGTTCTGAATATTGCAAATTTGGCGGAAAGTGTTTTTCCCATTCTTTGAATTCCTGCGAAAGAACTGAAAATCAGAAAAACTTACGCAATGCCCGAAATTTGCAGGAAATTTGTGCTAAATTGTTGATTTAAAAATAAGTTCCTCACATGCTTGTAATTTCTATGTAAAATTAATTTTGAAATGATATACACATTAGGTTTTGGTATATGTATCTATCTATTCCATTTATGTTCACAATACAATCAATTGCGTAAAAGCAATCACCATGGAATTCAATAAACGTCCCTATCCATATTCACGCTAAATTACTAAATTATGTATAAAAAAAAATTGAATTTAAAATTCGCAACGCCGCCGGATTTCTAATTCGAAATTCACCCCTTTACCATTCTGCAATCATGGTAGGTAATCAATTCAACATTTACTCACATTCCCTACATGAGTTTTACAAAATTTTCCCTAATTAAGATTCCCACAACGCCATGAATTTCATATCCAATTTCAATCCTTTCGTTGAGGGATTTATCCCCATCAATACACAACGGCATCAATGATTATGAAACTCACAAAGGCAATTAGCGCCAAATCCGCACACACACATGTCTATGTCCACCCCCACACATCCATTAGTTAAACAACAACTTAAAAAAAGGCAGCAGGCCTATTGGCAAGCTTTGCAAACATCGTTGAAATTTTCCACATGGTCAGAGTCGAATTTTATAATTAGACAGACAACCACTCAGCAATATAACGGTTATACAAACCGTATCTATAGTGTCTGTGTTGTCTGGCGATTGTCTGTGTTTCAGACGGTTCATCTTCGATGTTGGGAGTTGGCTGCCGATTGGATCTAGGTTGGATTTCGTTTTCGGCGTACAGCAGTAAATCACCGTAGTCAAGGTCCTTGGACCGGGGGAGTCGATTTGTGATGATTTTTCGTTTTTTTTATTCCCGTATATACATGGACACAGAACACATAGTCATTAATTTGTCTGTTGCTGATGTGGCATCCTACTGTTGTAGCGTTGTCGTTGTCGTAACAAACGTGTCCTCTATCCCTTCGGGAGTTCACCTTCAGAGATTGAGCAAGGATGGGTGCGGCAGACTGAACGAACAAAGTTAGTAACCCTGTTCTTGTGCAATGTACGGGTAAATTTGTTATGTGTGTCCTGTGTGAAGTCATACATTATATTAGAAATCGGGGGACGACATCGTTTTGGGAATTCTCGCGCTAACGGTATATAAGAATATGTAACACTATATCCCTACTCGGCAGGACAACGATGAAAATCGAATATCCGTCGTTTGGAATGATTCGATTTCACAATGCAATTTCACGGTCCTATCCAAGACCCAAGTCTTTAGGCCAATGGCAGGACACAAATGCCACAGAGAAAGTGAATAGGTAGTTTCCAGTTGAAAAAAAATTCTGCCACAGAGGATGCGATGCAATAGTCGGCAGGATACTGCGGGCTAGAATGAGATTACAAGCGTTGAAACGAAAATCGATTAGTTTTCGGCCATGCAATACTGATGGAGTTTTAAAGTTGCTCACGTTAGTCTCACGTGCGTTGGATGAACATACAAGATGCAGTGTTATAGTGTGTTGTGCGTCCAGAGGTGATGACAGCAAACTTTTCTGCAAGGACTTACTTTGCATATTTTTTGTCGTCTCCTTTTCACAGTGGTTGGCTGCACGAATCATCATCAATATAGTGGTGCTTACATTATGTCTTGAAACTCGGCAAAGAACTGCCTTGGATTGTAAGGGGCTTCTCACCAATTTAAGGAAATGTCAACAGATGATGTGCAGGTGCACTAATAAAGCTATATCTTCTACAAAAGATTAGCCACCAATCAAAGATAAAGACCAAAAGTTAACAAAGTTTTGAAGCACGCGTATTTTTAAGGCCTCACCTCTATGTCAATATTTTTCGACATGAATGCAATAAAAAATTATTCCGTGACCCAGTCAAATTAAACATTCAACAGACTGTCATTTTGTTGACGAATTCCATTATTTAGATTGTGCCTGACAGATTTTTGTTGGCAAATGGGATTTAGAAAGATGTCATTTGATTTTTTTTATTTAGGGAATCGTTTAAGTCAATGGTGTGAATGGTTGAACTCTCTTCCAAATCTATCGCAAATTACTTACATGAAGAAGATGGTAGATCTGCAATGTCCCATTCTGTCGACTTCTCAATGTGCTCCGCGATCGTCTTCAGTTTGGCCTCGCACTGATTTTGTCATTTTAAAAAAAAATCACTGAAATTTGTCAGCACTTGAACTTTCTACATTTAATTCTCACCTTAAATCAACTGCGATGAAACTATTGAAGCGATACTCAAAATCTTGACAAATCTTATGCATTAACCTGGGGATCATGACGTAATCTCGAATGACAAAAATCTCGAAATTTTTTTTTTTAATCTCGAATGTACAAAAATCTCGAATGCATAAAAATCTCGAAAGACTATATCTCAAAAAAATCTCGAAACTCAAAAGTAAATTCGAGATTTTTTATGTTAGGCCTTATGTCCCACCCAACAATTTGAAAATTCAACAAAAAATATACGTAAAAAACCTCACACCCACCTCGTAATCCAACAGTAAATCCAAGCAGGGGGGTTGCAGGGGGGCATCATGCCCCCATTTAAAAAATTGCATAATTTGCGCAAATTGTTACCATTGTCTCAAAAATTAATATTAATTCGAGATCTTTTTTTTCGAGATTTTTGTTATTCGAGATTAAGCTTTCGAAATTTGTTTTTTTCGAGATTTTCGCTTTCGAGATTTTTTTTTCGAGATATCGTGGTAAACCCATTAACCTGAAATTCTCAATTCACTTTTGTAAAACAAAATACAAATCAAAATTCTGTTTTTACACACAAAAAGTCAGCTTTTTTGGAATTCTGCCTTACAAAATTCTTCTTTTTAAATTTAAAGCAATAAAGTTCAGTTTATTCTTTTTTTTTTTTTTTCAAGTGTTCAAAAGCGTGCGCATTTGAACATCTTTCAAATCTATTTTCATTGTTTGTAGAATTTTGTAAAGCTGATTTTTGTAAAGCTGAATTTTAAAGAGAATAATTTAGAAAATCAGAGTTTTGTAAGCAGAATTTTGTAGATAGAATTTCGACCCTTCCAGAATTTTGAATCCAACCCATTTTCAAAAATTACTATTGCTGAATAAAACGACTAATACTTTAGTTTACCTTATGACTTAAAATTTGACCAAAAATGCATACCTGAGTATCCCTACCAGGAAGTCTTGTTATGCACTTACACCACTTACAAAACTGAAATATGTATGGGAAAACTTCTGTTTTCGTAGAAGTTTTCGAGAGTTTTCGCGAAAACCCGGTTTTCGGCTCGGTGTGAGAAGCCTATTATTATAATTTCCTTACATGGTAATATTTCAATCAAGTTTTGGAGCTTCATTCGTGAGTTTGTGTGCATTAAGTCTGCTTCGTCAATATCCCAAGCATAAGTTTGTGTTCTTTTCGGTTTCAAAGACCTACCTTCATTTTGATCCAGACGTTAGCGTACGTGTCCCTACGAATATTTCTTCTTCATTATGCTGTGTATTGTCACTTTACACCAGTACTCTAACTTTAACTGTCTTGCAGATGCCACTCTTATGTTGGCGAGTCCACTAGACTAAATAAGCAATAACTCGCTTACCCAGAGACATAATGGACGCGGACTATAGGAAGAAATGTATAAAAGGTTGAAACAACGGTTGTATTTTACTCGATGGCACATAGTACTATTATTTACTACGATATGATCTGGCATTTTACAACTACCTATACGCCCCACAAAGCCCAACCTTGCAGTCAAAATACAACAGAAAAAAAAAAAAATATTCCAAAGCCAGACAATATTTTGATTGTCAACTTCACCTGTTGTCCGACCCCCATTCGGCTGTCATTTATAAATCAGCATCAAGTCGAAAAACACAGTTTTATAAACTTTCGAAAAGCCTCGCCATACATGTGGACAGTGTAACGGCATATGGCGCAGTGTGATGAATTTAACACACGGGTGTGACAATCAATTATAACCCACCCCAGCATGTAGTCCCAAATTTTAGTTTTGTGTTAAAATCAGAACACCCGCATTTAGATAGATAACATTTTCATTGTGCACCCAAAACCCGAAACACCATTTTTACCATTGATAATCTATGGCTCGGGAGTTATTGATTTCCATAACATTGTTTTGTCAATCGATTGGGTCAATTGCGTGGGCTTTGCTTTGTCTCAGCCCACAGTAGTGGTCAAGGCACGGAAATTTATATGTCGTCACACCTTGTTCAGTTATCGGTACCATCAGGAAATTCTCCCAGGCACTGAGTGAGCCTTTCCTAAAACGAAACACGATACGATGCCAAGCATCTTGTAAAGGGTATAATACGAATACGGTATACATATACAAAAACCTGAGCCAAGGATTTATTGAAATATGGATCGACGTGTCGGAGGCGCCACAGAAACGAAATAATTTCCAGTTGAGAAATTCTGTTTGCGATTAACGGCCCAGTGTCATGGTGGTGGTGAGAGCTCCACAACATGACTCGTGTAAATGACGAAAATTATTATAATAAACATGTCACCTGACATGACATCCATAACTATACCATTCTGAGGTAATTTGTTCGGCAGCAACATTTTTTAATAAAGAAATCGAGCGACCGGCAAACGGACAAAGTCCTTCGGCGAAATGTAATACGGCAAATTTAGTGGTCATAAATACCCGCAGCTGGTCAGTCACTCTCGCCTGAGTCTGGCGTAAAAAGTGTTGTGTCACACTCTGAAACTGTATACATACGAAAAGCTGTATTTGTCACGTAAGTGTTAATCCATAAAAAAAGCAAGAGAATGAAATGAAATTTTGTGTCCTGGGTACTGGTACAAATTGCTGGCTATTCGCGATGCAGCATTCGGTTCGGGGCATAAACTTTCAAATTCATTTGGTTTTACTTCGAAGACACATTCGTTTTGTGTTCGGTTTTGTGCGTTGTTATTTCTTTTTCCGTTCGGTTGCCTTCCGCTTTGGTTCAATTTTATCTTCGTTTCACCTCGCTTAGTGTCCTGGTATTTGTAGTTTATTCGCCTTTTGGATTATTGCCGGAACGTGAGAATTTATTTATTGCCCCCCCAAAAGTGTCCTGCAGGATAAATTTGTCAAGAAAGTCGCGTGCGCGAGATGTGTATACCTACGTGGGAAAACGGAATGAGAATAGCAGATTGCAAGTTTGTGAGATTTATTGTTTCCCTTTTGGGGGTTATGGGAATTTTATGCATTCTTTTTGCCTTTCTTTTAGTGCTTTGATTTTCAATTGGTATTTCGTGGACGGAAGGTGAATTGGGGATATAAATTTATTCCTTAAGGGGGAATGACTGGAAGCGATTCCGTTGGTTGTGAAATTTTATTAATTGCGAATGCGACTGAATGCACTTGGGGAGAACGTGCGTCCAATGTGGCACAAAGTTGGATATGTTTTTTTGTAGTACATTTTAGCATCTTCTTTCCGAATCTTCCAACACTTTCTTAGACGATCTACGATGGGGCAGTGAATGCCGAACGGAATTTCCTCATGTTACTGAATGTTGCTCTTGGAGGTTGCGGTTTGTTTTTTGCTGGTTTTCCTGCTTTTATGCGGACTTGAACTACCGTCTGTATTTAATATTCATGTTCGGGTATACAACAGAGACCGCTCTGCTTCTCTGATTTGAAAACATAGGCGCAGTCTAAGCCTAAAATCCTACGACAGAGTGAGCAGCAAATTGAACAGACACGTGTGGAATGGTACCGAAGGGAAAGTACGAAGCGCACATGTAATAGCTATTGAAATCCCATCTTTTGTACATACTACGGCACTTTTTCTTCTTTGAGTTCGGCCTTTTTTTCTAATTTTCCCACCACCACGCCATTTATACTACGCATACTGTGACCATATTAAAACGTGCGTTGTTGCGCCTTATATGAGGCCCTATAAACCGTTCTACAGTTTTGAGCAGAAAATATGATCAACTGGTTGGTCTGCAATCGTTTGCTATTGTATGCCGGCCCTGTTTATCGACTTAGTCTAGCAACATCCGACGATCTTTTAACAGTAATTTGTTCCGTCTTATCACATCAAGTATACCTCCCCATTGACAGCCTTCGTCTATCTTAGATAGATAGGAATGGGAACGCTAGTCGCTTTAAGGGTGCAAAGCTTCTTCAGTGTATATATTGGCAGATGTCCATTGAGAATGCCTTGCTTATATTGTCTCCCAACAGCCCAACTACCAACGTAATCTAGTTATCGTTGAAACAAGAACTTCGCTATCGCCCTAAATTGCTCAGAAACAGCCCATCGATACGGAAGTGTAGCCGGGAGTCCTATATCCTATAAGAACATGTGTACGGAAAAAAATACAAATTTGGTGGAACCAATTCTTTGTGATGAAACTCTCAAGGTCCAACTACCAACTTCTGCTGAGCACACAAACTTAGAAAAAGAAACTTGCCTAAACTTTGTCGGTGAAAAAGAAAGAGTACCCAATCTTTTACGAAAGCCATTCGAATATCACTCAACTTCGGCAGTCCGAAATCCACAAACCATTGCATTCCTTGAATTTCCCATTTCCGATTTAAATTAATGACTCTTACACTGGCACCGTGCCTAGGGTCCGAACCGAAAAAAAAGACTCCAACTGTGACTAATTAATTGATTGCTACATTCGAATTCCTTTAATTAGTGTTATTGATGAGAATTGGGCGGCTGATGCTCATCCCTCTTGAAACACCCCGACATTGTGTGCTAACACGCAAAGCTAACAATGGCAAAGACCCCGGAAGTGGATTTTTCCTCCGGAATCCGTTTCATTTGTATAAATCGCAATACCCATTTGCAAATACGGTACCGGGAAAACGTCTGCAAAATATCCTTCGGGTGTCGGATTTGCCAATTGATTTATTATTTTCCAATGTAATTTGATACGTCGTCGTGTGCGCGGCAAGGGATCAACTCAGTTGAATATTATGATTTTCAAATCCTTTATCGGTAGAGGGAGAAAGAAAACACGAAATCCGCGCTAAAGGGGAATCAAATATACTCAAGGAGACGGTTAGCCACCCTTAATTCGTGCTCAATTACCAACTTTCCTCCTCTTAACACGTCAACATATAATTTTCCAATTCATTTCAATTTTCAATTACACCTGTTCCCGACTTGTTTTCTGACGAGCGCGTTTACGTTTTTTTTTTTTTATTCATACCGTCGGCATGTGTGTGTGTTGCCTTCAAAAAACGAAGACCAAGTTGTGTACGAGTGTCTACATTTTTTTCAAACTGGACACACCCCACCTAATTATCTTAACACGAGAGGGAAAAAGTTTTCCAACACATCTACTTAACCAGGAGAAGAGGTATTCAAAAGGAACCAACACCGTATACATTCGTGCAAAGCAACGAGGATGTACTTTTTTGTTTGGTGAGAACCGCGCTGAAGGATATACAACATATAGCGTGTGGGCAAGCAGCAAACAAATGCAACACCTCTTCCTCTCTATAGGTTTGTGTTACTCATTCTCCTTTTCCGGACGGTTGTCGTCGTGGCTGAGGTCCTCAGAAACTTCGAAGGACGATAAGGGGCATTTAACTCTAATGAAACTATTCACATGCGTCCAATTCCAATTCCAACTCGAGTTCGAAGCTTGAATTTGAATTTGAATTCTCGGTATTTCCAAAGTGCATGCAATATTCTCCCGGGGGGGAATTGCTGTGTCGTGACCCGGAAACAAAGGGTTGGCCGGTTTTTCGCCTCCACCAAGTTGCAGAGTGAGAGCGGTACTTAATTAGAGTTTGTAATTTGTGTGCTTTTTTATTTGTACGTTTTCTGTGCGCTTTGTGCTTTGAAGGTTAGGCAAGTTAATTTTCGGTGTAATCATCGAAGGTGATGACTAAGCAAATTGGGAAAATTAAGGATTCCCACTGTAAACTTCGTTAAAATAAACGATGCGAACTGAAGGGCTGCCATCATTTTTGACGAGAAGTGGGCACTTGAGGCGGACACAGGTATAGATGGGGGGAATTTGATATGCGCGGCGCGCGTGTACCTGTAAAGTATTATTAATCTGTGGGAGCTACCTTCTCCAAGATGGAAGCTCAATTGGAGTTGAGTACTGAGAGGTTGGTAGTTGAGCGGATTCACTTGAACACAGCTTGTGCAGTTTTTTTTAAGCGTTCAGGAGGGATCCCTTCCTACCTTCCTCTGCATTATATTCAAGAGCTCACTCGGTAGTTTTCCATTTGAAAAGCTACCGCGTAGGCTTGTGTTGCATACTCCCTTCGCCTTCCCAAGCTTCATATGTAAGCAAGATCTTTAGATGCCATTTTTCGCGAAGGTCTAGGTCAATTTGCTGGGATCTCTGACGAACTGAGAAATTCGGATCTTCTCGTAATCTTCTTAACCAATTTAAACAGTCCATCAAAAGTGGCTTTTCTTAACTCCCGGTGTGTTTTACTTCAATTTAATTCCTGGCGCATGGATCGAGCTCAGACAAATGTTCACTTTGTTCACATACATTGTCCTTGACTCAACCTCGTCTCCACACACACAATACTACGCTCACACTCGCACCAACAATATGCTTTGCAACGTTTTCTTTTCCCGCATCACAATTTATAAGTCAGCCAAAATCGCGAAGATATATGCGGCACTATTAAAGTCCATTTAATGTTCCTTCGTCGACTATAAATCCGTATGCCTCCTGGAGCAACCATTTCTCAAATTAAATTGCTCCAGTGAATTACGAATTACCCCCATCGCAGATACACGTATATGTTCCTTTTGCGCAAAACCACATATATATATTTTTTCTTGTTGCTCACATATTTCAAATATTAAATCCCTGCCCGCGAGTATCTATGCACTCACACACACTCCCATACACACGTGCCCATATAAGCGGGCATTTCTCTCACATATTTCATTATCCTTGTCCCATAAAAATCGGCTAATTGAAACATTAAACCAATCGATTGGTTCCTGCAAATGTGCATTTGAATTAATTTTACAGTAACAGATGTCTAATACGATAGTTGGCGGTGGATATGTGGCATCATGTAACTGCTGTTCGTGTAATGTCGGCTTGGGTTTTTTTTCCTGTTGCATATTTTGCAAACGACTTCACGTTATACGTGAGAATAGTGACCGCAAGAGGGTGGTTACTGGTCGGTTTGCTGGCATTATGCATATTAAGTCCGAACGATAAGGGATATGTATGCATGTAGTTAGACACATGCGGTGGCATTAAATTTTCTAATTGAGTTATTTTCGTCACAAACTAAAAAAAAAGAAATAACAATAAATGTTGGTATATGTGTAGTGAATTGAATCGTTTTCCTCTTAGGTAATTTGTGTGGTAAATAATTGTGTTATCCTTGGCATTAGATGGATGTGGCGAGGATTAGTCATGAGTGCTTTTGAAATATGATGTCGAAATGGATTTAGTAGTAGATTGATAGCAGTGGGAAAGTCGAAAGGAGGAATCAAACAACGCAAGGAAGTAATTTACGGCCCTAAACAAGTGAAATAAAAATTGCAACACGATCCATTTCCTTTACAGCCCGACTAATCGTTATGTGAAATATATTCTTTGAGACCTTTCTCGTCATGAAAATTAATTCGAGTAGGTAGATACGTTTTGAAGCAGCTCAGAAATCCGAATCTTTAGGTTTTCATTATTTTATCCCTTTTAACTTGTTTTCAGTTAATAAATAATATTTTATTCCAAAAACATTTTTCTTTGCAATAATATGAGTCGGTACTAATCGTTCAGGATTGGTGAAATAAATTTCGTGAAATCTGTGCCCATTTCCACCATTAAAATTGGCGGATCGCATTCAAACGTAAACTGAGTGTTGAAATATAATGTTCGTTCGGTTCGGTTTAGATGCATGAACCGCTAGTAGTTCACTTAAACTTATTTACTAATTAAATAATTTTTTTTTCTGCGTAAAATCTGCCCCAGATGCTGACTTCGACTTCTCTCTTTGATCTTTTGTCCCACTTTCTGTAAAATCATAAAATAAACTTCCTGTCTTTAATTGAATTCCTTTTTGGCGTGCACACACTCAGCAAAATGGAACTCAACAAAACTGCAAAACGCAATTTCCGTGTGAAAAAGAAATGCCGCACGCTGTTCACAACGACGACGACAGACATCTTAAACGTTCAACCAATCGCAACTAACTTTTGCACTTGCCGTCGCCCTACAACCAACTATCAACTATATCTATAAAATTGTGGATATATGAAGAAACGGTCATGTAGCATATTTTCTTGATTTTCGTCCTTGAACAGAACCTTTGGAAAATAATCTTATTATCACGCCTCACGCGTTCATGTTGCTCGCGTAACATCATCACAGCGCATCGTAAACGCAACACAGCAGGACACTAAATATCCTACTTAAAAAGGAAAAACATGCAGCAATACAAAAAAATCTAATAAAACCTCACTTAGTTGGGAGCACAAAAAGAAGGAAAAAAAAAATTAAAAACCCAAGGAAACTCTTTCAATTTTCATCCTCACTGCGTTTATGCTATTCTTCAGAAATACACAACACAAAACGTATACTCGGTGTGTACGTATTTTCACAAGAAGTCATTTTAACTTTTCCATTTGGAAAAATTATCCAGCCAACCACCCACCCAGAAGGCAATATACCAGTTTATGCACACGCAGAGGATGACGACAACGACGACCGACGGCGACGTTGCCGGCGTCATAAGTGCACTCGTTCTCCCTGACAGCACAGAGACAAACTGACTTGTGACTTGACTTATGTGCGGTGATTGTCATGCAGATGAGGCGGGCAAAAGGATGAAATGGATCCGAGCACCCACAACCGAGAATATGAAGAGGAATATTAATGGAAAGTAGATGAAAGTGCTAATGCCTTCTCAAATGCGTTCTAATTGCGACGATACACATCATCGTAATGAGTTTTATCAGAAGTATGCATTAGATACTGCTAGTGAAACGTTGTTGATATAATATACATCAAGCGCGACGTGTTTCGAGTTGATGTCATGAAATTCGAATCAAAGTGGCTGTGCACTTAATTGAAGTTGGGGATATTTTCGTCAGCTTTTCCTTCAACATTTTTATACCCAAAGTTAAAATAAAACCCAATCCCCAACATGGGATATTAACTTTTAAATATCACGCGCACTCATTCTGGCAAATCCCAGGGTAATACAATTTGCTCGTAAAAGGATATGAATGAAGCGAATTTTTATTCGCCATGCATTCATCGAGTGAATTTTAAAAAGCGAAAATGTATCTGCAACCAAATAAATTAATAATTGACACAATGAAAAGCACATCGCGTTTCGAGCATTTTTTTTTATTGTTCTTGGTTTTGTGCTGCGAATTTATTTCGTTTTATATATCCGGAAACATTGGCCGGCGTGCAATTTCCCTGGAAACCTGTGTTATTGGAACGTCCATTAAAATAAAAAATAAAAAAATATTAATAAAAACAAATAAAACTTAAATTTGCATTTCTCTCGTTTGGTTATAATACGAGTTAAATCGGATATCATTCCGATGGAAGTTCGTGCCTCATATTGCTTTGACTGCTTTATGAGAATTTCCTTTTGTAAATATACATATAAGGTTGTATTGGAGGGGTATGGCGAATAGAACAGAGTTACTTGCTTACGTGGCGCTACAGTCCAGGATGCGGATCTGCGGCTCAATTAATTTAATACGTGCGGTGTCTTTGTCTCAATGTCTGTAAACGGGCCTGTGACAGCCGACTGTGTCTTACCAATGCAAGTAGTTATACAGGATGGTGAAAAATTGCGCATATTTACCAACTTTCTATTTTGTATGTACAAGCAATTTTGCAAAAATTAATTTTTTTTACTTTTTTCTTAAATTAAGTAGGACGTTTGTTGAACTCTTTATACAAGTTTGTAAAAGCATCTTAAACAGAGAAATTTGGTGCGATTAGTCCACTTTTCCTTTTTCTAAAAGTTGTTATAATACCCAAACGTAATTTTCAAGCTTACAAAACTTGTGAAAAATTGTAAAATTTGACTTATTTGTGAACATACGTTTCACCAAACAAAGTAAATTGAAATTGTGAATATTTTTCACAAAGAAAGTTGACGTGGTGCTACTCCTGAAAGCTCAGTTGTATTTTATTGTTACAATCGTAAATGCGGAAGTGTTTTTATTTGTCTGTGACCTGTTAACGACTAACCCTATGAACCAATGGTATTTGTGGAAAAGATGGTCTCAGACCAGAAGAATAAGCGGGCTAGTTTAGTCACAATTGGGCAACATTTTTTTATAATAAAAGCAACAACATTCGAAATCTTATATCTCAAAAACCACCGATCCGATTAAGATCACATTTTCAGAGAATGTTTTATCGTCGTGTTAAAACTAAGGGCGATCGCTAAGTTTTTGGACCAACTTTTGAAATCAACAATTGAGCTAATATCTTGAAAGTGGTAGGGTTGCCAATACTCTCACAATCTTTACTGAATTTAAAAAATCCGATGATTCTAATATGGACGGTCGGAAATCTAGCACTTCAAAGATTGACCTCATCTCTTAATTGAGGGCTATACTGCTATACGTGTAGTGGTTAATATTGAAAAAAGCATAACTTAAAAAAAAAGATATGGAACTAGACTTGTAAAAAGTGGCTTTAAAGTATCATTAAATTAAGTGATTTGTGGCTCAATTTCAAGCGATTCCAATTTGCGATGCTGTGAAAAACACCACACGACAATCGAAAGACCGAATTTTCCTACTTTTCTATTTGCAGTCCAATCGCAAACTTTTTCCGGGGTAAATATGTATTTGTAAATAAAAATGTTTCTACAAATTTGTAATTGTAATTCACAAATATGAGTTTGTGCTAAGCTAATTTGCAGTTATTATTCACAAGTACAAATTTGTGACTGCAATAATGTGTAGTTTACAAATTTTAGTTACAAGCATTTTTCCATACAATTTGTTTTTGAGAAATGTGAAACCAAATTTGTTGTGGAAAAATACTTGAAAGTTAGTGAAATAGGCCACTGGCGTTGGCTTGGGGCGCAATTTTCTAAAGAAGGATGTTAGCAAAGTGATACGACAAAGCAACAGCTTGTCTACATTCATTTTTGACACATCTTTGTGAGATTAATTCATACCCGGCTTGCCAATGTTCTTCTTCATAATTCTACAAATTTCTGACAAGTTTGATGAAAAAACAAGGCATGGCCCTGCAGAGCTCGTCATTAAAAAAGCTGTGGATTGCGACATAAAAATCGTTAAAGCAATAAGGTGACGATCTGAACGTTTACTTTATAATCTCCTGTAGTGCGAATATTTTTGAACTTGTTAGGCCTAGGACTACAATAGTGAGGGCCAAACAGTTTGTTGGAAAATTATTTCCGATGTTCGCACAGTAGGGACGGAGAAGACTGTGGCCTCTAGATGGTCCTTTTAGACACCTTAATCGAAACCTTCTTAAACCAATTTTTGACACAACATAATCGTTGGAACTCAAACCAACATATTTTGAAATTCCCTTAAATGTCGTTTAATTTTCTTCCAATCAACTTACGTGGTATCCCATCGAAATCATTATAGGTTGACAAAAATAGTTAAAAGCTTACCCATTAAACACAGCGCAAAACGTCCCTCACCTCACTCCAATACCATTTAAAATCATCACAATTTCGTGTAACCAAAAATATTTTCCAAAACTGCCAACCGTGCATTTATTTTACATTTTATCTTTTAGTTTTGACAACCCATTGACAATTTTACACGTGCCCCCCCACACACACACACACATGCAAAAGAAAAACGAAAATACTTCCAATAATTCACTGCAGCTTGTAAAGAATTCCATTTGTTATGTAAATTAAATAAATTCGCTTCGGCATCCAGGCGTCGCGCTCCACCACCAAAAACATGACAGTTGACAACGTTCATCATTGGGTGTCTTGTGCATGCATGCCCGCATTCGTGTTTTTAAATAAAAAAAAAACATAATGCAATCTGTGTGTTTCCAATAATGTTCATCTGTCTGATTGCGGACAACGTGTTTCCTTAATATTATAAAAGTATTTTTGAATCGAGTATTTTCAAAAAAAAAAAGTGTCGACGTTTGGGATGACATGCAATACAATTTTTTCCCATCACTCACATGAGAAAAACAAATGGATAGATATAAAAAAAAAACTAACACGACAGGATAATTGAAAATTAAACATCAGCAACGAGTATTAAAATTGATGAGGACGACTGGAATTGAATAATGACCATATGTGCGCCTCCAACACATGCGGTGGTGTTTTGTGGTCTGGCACCGATATTGCGTGGTGAGCAATTTGTTGTTACCAACATTATTCCCCCCGAAAGAAATGTGCTCACCGATAGTTTTCGATGGAGAATGCGCTGCTGCAGTGCATTTCAAATGAAAATAAATTCAAATTGAATGAAAATGGTTTTAATTAAAGGGCATAGAGGTGTTTATTTATTAAAAACAAATTTTCTGCATCAAGAATACTTGTTCTGCTTTTTAAAGGACTACAAAGTTAAACAAATTTGGCACATTGTCTACCTCCTAGAAGAGCCCATCGCCAATATACCTTGTATAGCAACTACGCAAAATAACTCAGGAAAATTCAATTCAAGTAATTTCATATCGCCTGACATGGCACCGCTCACTCCTTTCAGCATTATGCGCCCTATACAGCGTCAGCATGTCGTACCAATTTCATGTGCAAATATTTACTCATTTTATTTCGTTTGCCCCGGGGTTGGGGATGTGCCACAACCGCCCTTCGAACTCTACTTCGTGTCTTGTCGAAATGACACATTTCCAGGAACTTGCTCAAAAAAAGGATCCAAAGTGCGAAGCAAGCGAAAACTCCAAACACACAAAATGTTCTAAATGAAAACTTTTACGTTACTCTCTTACACCCGCCACCACATGATGCAGCAGCCCCATCCATACCCCTCACACAAGAAGTGATGTTTTCCAGCTGTATATTTGCAATTCCCCAAACTTTATAATTACTTCTTCAATGTTTTTAAATTACCACAGTTGTTGCAGCTCGTATACACTGTATAGTGTATATACGCCACTGTGGATCGAGTGCATCACCTCCACCAAGCCATATAGCTGATGATTGCTTTTTCCCCAGCCCATGTACTGCTTGTGTCTCATTTGGGTTCGCTAAACTACGCCAAAAACATTCCAAAGCAACCAACCCACTTATGTATAAAAGTATCTGCAGTGCATCTACGCCCTCATCCCGTTTAGCCCGCCAGAAACAAAGAACGCTTTTCGCATTGATAGATATCAGGGAGAAGATCCAGGCGTGTACAGAAACTTTTCAAATGGAGTGAAGTATTTGAACTAGAAATTCCATTTGAAAGGCGTGCGAGTGTGGTGGCTGTGCGCGTTTACATTGCGAGTCCCAAATTTCCCAAGAGTAATTTTAAAAAATGCCACAGGAAAAATGGCGAAAAAGTGCTTGTTTTGTGTTGATGCAATCTCATGGTAAGATTTATATACTTGTTCGATTCAACAGCGTTTAGTGTACGGGATGCCAAGCCAATGAGGGCATATAGAACACAATGCTGGTATTCCCGTTTTGGAATAGGCTCAGGCATAAGAACCTTCACACGCTTAAGAGTCTTAAAAAAGAAACAAGAGACCAAACCGCGCCCTACTAAAAACATATTGAAGTCCGCTCTTTGAACTTATGGAAGCTCACAATTTTGATAGTTGCATGAACAGTACAGCCATTGTGAACTTTGGAAATATGAAGAAGCCTATAGTTGCTTTTATCACCACCTACCCCTGATTGACATTGCTCTTCTTCTTTGGGCCGCCTACTAATAATCATTTTCAACCTCCACACTAAATATTTTGTAGGTCACAATATGTAGTTTTGTATGGAGAATTTTTCCATTGTGAGTTTCTAGCCGGGACACTAAAATTGTATCGCTGTTTGTTTGATTTAAAACCTAAACCCAACAACCCCTCCTAGTCTGTATCACAAATTACATGAGTTGTTCACCCGTTAATACATTAATCCCTGAAGGGCTGTCGTCCCGTTTTTGGAGGTATTTTTTTAGAAACTAGACATTAAAGCGCTTTAATAACTCTTATGCCCGTCGTTCACTAAGTGTTGAAGTTTCGATTTTAAATTCATGACATTCAACTCACATTCAGTTCTCAATTGAATTCAACCGACGTGTTTGAGTCAGTTGGAAGTCGTTGTTCAACTCATTGCTCAACAAGTGTACAATTACGGGTAGTTTATGAACTCTCGTTTCTCGTTCAACTTCGTTTCGCAAACAGTTGATCAACAATTTCACGATGATGAGATCCCACAACGTGCTCAACACTGAGATGCATAATTTAAATTAGATTGAGGTGAGCTCCGCACTATCGCACGAGGCTGGAAATGAAAAATTGGTTTGTTCAACTTAAGAGTTGAAGAAACTGTTGAATACAATTGGTTGGTAAGTTGCGCACGTAGTGGACGACCGCATTAGTACCTGCTACTGTCATAATCTTACACATAAATATGGGAATGCAGATAGTTAAGAATTAACTGAACTCTCTTTTAAATTTTATTGCAAACAAATTCGCTTCATTTTTGGTTGGGAAGATTGCGCAGATGTGATGCTGTGGTCACTATAAAGTTGGGTGGACTCTTGTTGTATTTAGTACGTCGAAGAAATTACATTGCCGCAGATTAATTGGTATTCAAAGGGCACTCTTGTCCCAAGGACTCAAATAGAGTAGGCGTAATACATATATGAAAATTAAAGGCCTCGCCTAAATATGACAGCTAAATGAGTGACAGATGGTTATTTAGTTGTAGCAACCAGTTTACCATCAATTTTCATGAGCGAAGTAGTAAGACCGACCTGTTTCGTAGGTTTTAGCTTCTAAAGCTACAGAACTGTTGTCGAAAGGTCCTATTCTGATTCGCATCTCAGTGCTCACTTCTGGCAAACTATACCAGTTGACAGAAACACTCTTTGAACCCGTGATTCATTTAACTTGTGCTTGTGACAATGACAAGCCTCAACAAGATAAGGCAATTCCACATGCGAGGCAGATGTTTGCTGTAGTCAAACCGAACTTGGCTCAACTCCAAAATACATACGTCTATGTAGGTTTGTCCTTCAAATTTGTTGTTCTGATACCGAAATTATTAACTTCATTCAGCGTGCAGTACTCGCAATCATTCTTCTTTCTGTTTATAGCTATTAGGACAAAGGACTCAAAAGCAACATCACCGGGCAATATCTCATGGGACCTATTTCCATTATTCATGGTCTATAGTATATGAATCCTTTAGACAAATACCCAGCATCCGCAGTAATACAGTTGTTCCTTTTGTTTGTCGGCTTAACACGTGGACGCACATAACAAAGACATTTACATCCACAGCAATAGCCAACACAATTCAATTGGTAGTCCTCCTCTGCTCTCTACTGGCTGACAGATGTCTCCTTTGCGTCGCAAATAATTGACCAACAATCACCCCCTGGAATCGCTGATCCCCCTTTTTCATTATTATTTGTCATAAACGAAAATTAACTTAATACAATTTGTCACATCTCGCCAACCAAACCCAGCCGGCCGGCAGTTAAATTTGCCGGAAGAAAATCCGCATCCCATTTACCTATACACATAGTATAGAGGACGATGCACAGTATAGATTCGATTTGGGATAAAATGTACAGATACGCAGGGATGCATTTCATCATCCCCTCTCTTTCATTTGATTATCTTGTGGAAAAGTAATATCCTTGTCCTCTGGGAATCGCATGTCTGTGTATCCCCCTCGAATGTCATGTCGAAGCACATTCCCTTTCAATCCTTCATTTGGCTGAATCATATCCAAATTGTACATGGCCGGGCTTAGAGATAAATATGTGCTAGGGTGTGTGTGTGACCATAACGAGGGATGAAGTATAAAGACTACGTATGGACGTGATGCACGTGTGCGCTCAACTTAACCACGATAAAGGAATACGAATGCGACGACGACCGCCCCCATAAAGGACCCTCGAAAAATGCCAAATGAAAAATGGTATCCTTTTCGGAATGCTACACAAAATCCAATTATTCCCTTCGCACTGATTCGGTTATGCTCATTAAGGATTTGATGTGGCACACAAGAGCATGCCCGGCACATTTAATAGTGCACCCCAGAGGAGAGCCGAAACAAAAGAGAGTTTTCTAAAATTTCATTCTTACTCCCAAAACACCGTGACTGGTACATACTTCATTGTCAACCTCAAGGGAGAGCAAGTCACTGCGGTCGGACTTAATTGCGTGAATAAGAGCGATAGTGAGTGCGGTTATTAAGTGCTGCTGCTGGTGCGTTTTTTGAGTTACTCCCACTGTCATATGTCAGGGGAAAGACAAGAAATTTAATGTAACTGCAATTTAATGACGGCAAAAGGAACCGAGTCTCTGCTACCGCGCACGTGATTGACATATAAAGTCGATTATTGTTCCAGTTTATGAAATAACAGAAAAAGGATGACTTTCCCGTTCGTCCTTTTTGTGTAGCCGCTATCCACCCTCTTAACCGCATGCAGATATCTTCGTCAACTGTGGTCTTGAATGGATTTACTGAATGATTACGTGAGTGCTGTAAAGCGATTCCCTAAAAGGACATCTTTGTAGATGAAAAATGATGTCTTGTGTGTTATTTTAAGTTAATGATGGCATTAGTTATCATTTAGATGTTGCCGAGAGCACGTTCCATCTAATGCATAGTAAGCCTGAGGGTTTGTCGTCGTTTGAAGTCGAACAATGGATCTTCTGTATGGCTGTATTTGTGTGACTATGGTTGATTGATTTTTAAGCCGAAATTGACATGTGGGTGATGTTTGATTTGGCCTAATGACTGTCATTCAATTTAGTCATCAATTCGATTTCACAATCAACGATTTGATTTGAGTACAAGGATGTCTTGAATGGGAGGGACAACCTCAAAAAAATCCAATCAACTTCTTTGAAATCAGTAAACGTGACCGATTTCGCTGATGTTCTGAGACTAAGAAGGTTTTTAGGGTTCAGCTAAATCGACCTACACACGATCCGAATTTTTTGGTTTCACATTAGAATTGGTACAAAGAATTTAACGTACCAGCCATCTGCAACTCTGATCAAAATTCGGGTTGTACTAATGTTAAAAACAATTCGAATTATGGTTGGTATTGCAAAAGTCATAAAAAGAATATAATTTGTCGGCAGCGTGTATATTCAAACTCAAGAATAGGTAAAGAACATCCTACTGTAGAGTTAGGTATACAATTGGGGCACATCCTTAATCCAGTAAAGACATATGCGTTAAAAATTTCTTCACCAAAAATCAAGTTGGCATCCTTGTACTTCTGCCGACTATGGGCCACTTACCTTTGGTTTTTGCATTTCTTGTAGTGTGGCATACTAGTAGCTCTGCCATGTATGTGTAAGTTTATCTTTATTTTACTTTGGGCTTTGCATTTCCTTTAGTTTGATTTGCAAAAGACATGCCTGTCTGTTTAATGTAATAAAATGTTGAAAAAATGTTGTACATTTTCGTACAATGCACATCGATATCGAGCTGTCAGAATACGTAGTCTCGGTCCGGTTCTTACCTGCCTTTAGTTAATAAGGTTTCGCGAGTCGAACAACAACTAAGCTCACCTCACCTCTGATAAAAGTAACAAACAGCGGTTCAAAATATAGACAGTAACCGGTAGAAAATGAGAGCTTAAAACACCTATCGGCAGATTGTAGATAGAAGTCGAGACTTGACTCTAGGCGTAGGTGAAAGTTGTTAGAGAAGTGTACCAAAATGTAGAACGCCGGTCGCAACATTTTTATATCCATTTTGCAATGATTGTCTTTTAAGGAAAAGATGCAACAACAACCCGAGAAAAGCAGAGCTGAGAGAGCTAGGACTTATTGAGGGAACGGGCTTGAACTATGCCTGTTGCCTTACAGAGAGACTTCTCGTTAGCTGTCGAAAGCAATTCTAACTACTGGATATGAATCCACTAATCGTATTATGCCTTTTCTGCTTAACAAAAAGTAGTTCTGAACCGACTTGTAGGTCTTCCGAATTGCCAATCGAAGTTTGATTTGGTTGTGCATCTAAAAAAATTAAGTATCATGGTTCAACAGCCCGGTATATGATCCTATAACCTTGCTTATTGTCGCAGCACCCAATTTGTGTGGTTTTTCATTTTTGGAACGAATGTGCTTCCAACACCTTAGATCACATAAACCGCGAAACTCAAAGGCGATCTACCCCTGTAAAGGTAGCATCTGTTGCATGCAGGGTTGCCAGAATTAAGTTCGCTTTAAGCGCCCGAACCTTAAAAAAATGTAGCCCAATATCGTTGCCCAGAAAGAAGCCCAAAAATCGTTCCCACTTTTCCATTTCAGTGCGCGTTTTTTTTCGATCTTCTGCAATTGACATTTTTTGGCTTGTGTCGTTGTGTCAAATGAAAAGACCTTTTCGATGTTACTTGACTGCAAAAGTGCTGACAAGTTTTAAAAGTGCTGGTTTTATTCAAAAATATTGCTCTCTTAGTCAAACAAAATAAACACACAATTTGCAAAACGATATATGGCCCAAAATTGTGTTGGGCGCTCATGGAAGAAATTTCTATCGTTTTTTAAGTAAAAGGATAGCCTTAAATACGACAAAGTGCCCAATCTGGCAACACTGGTTGCATGTTCTTCCTTGAAAAGGTTATTCACTTTCACTGGTTAGTGGGAGCCACTCAACTCTCCCAGCGCAATAATAAAATCCACTCTGACAGAATTGCGGTTCTTTGACAATTTGTTCTCCAAAATTTGTTGGGCCAACGTTAGACAACGTTATCTGACAAGCTCAAGAACTCTTCTACGAATTAAGTGTCTCGCTCCATCTGCCCAAGATCCGACTCCTATTCCACTTTTCCTCATCATAGCCTTTTTTGTTTAACTATTTGTCCCTCAATTCAAGGTATTGTAGCCCCCAAGTTATAAGCACTGATAAAATTGGCCTAGCTGTGTTATGACCATTCAAATATTTCAAAACAAGTTGACTAAAAGCGGCTCTGTAGTACAAGACAGTTTGACAGATAAAAGTCGACAATGCCAATCTAAATTAGTAATTAATAACATAACAAATAATACCCCAACCACCTTGACAATATTGTACAAAACAAGAACGCCCCTAAAAACCTAACCCATTAATTACAAAGTTTACTTGTCAAATTTGGACAGAATCTGCTAAACTTTGGCCTCATAAACCCGAAAGCAATTCATCAAAGCAAATTAATTCATAAATCTTACTCCATTCTCTTCTCATCACCTTAGCTCTACTAATTACTCGCTCTAAGGCCATTGCCATTTAACTATTCCACTAAAAGTGGAAAAAAAAAAAAAACAATAAAGAGAAACCAACTTTGCAAAGCGCATTGCTACCGAGGAATGCCATTAACAAAATTAACCCCAGCATCTTACCATCGGCTTTACGAACAACCGCAAAAGGAGAAGACGAAATGATAATATTTCTACTGTCATCGTAAATTCATTAAATTACCGCACTCGCTGTCAGTGAGGCATTTCGAATGTGGGAACAAAAAACTCACGCACTCACTCACCAAAAATAGAGTCATACACCCGATGGAACCCTCGGCGCAAACACACGTCAAAACTTGAGGGAAAATTTGAGAAAAAAAAAAAAATTTAAAAAATCGCAGAAAATAAACCAGGCGACAGTCAGACAAATAGTCGACCACCGATGTGTAGAATATACGCACACATAGCCGGGCAGACAAGTGAATTAATTCCTATCCCTATACCGACGACACGAACACCTAATTCGGCTCCCATCACAGTGTATCTCTATAGCCCGACTGGGAGTAATGAGGCCTTTCCCTCCCCTCTCACAAGGACGGAAATATTATTAAATGTGCGAGCGGTAGTGAGTTGTGAGTTGTGAGTCCCTGAGCTAAATAAGAAATATTGTAAAATGCCTTAATGAAGGCGATAAATTAAAAGCGTGTAGCGTGTGCGTTCCCGCACTCGGGAGCGACTGCTCCTCGGTTCGGTAATTTGTCTGGTGTAATTCCATTGCATCTCGAGAAACTCCTAAAGACAAAAAAGCCATATGCGGAGCCCAAATAATAAAAGTATGTCCTCCCAACCGGAGATGGATGATTTTTCATATGGACACTTTTCGAACAAGTGCTCGATGGTTTTGTCGGCGTTCGTGTGTCATTTGTCATTTTCTGAGGTCAGGCTAGGGATTTGTTGTGCGGCCAATAGATACTTGCCAACTCCACTTTGACAGACTCTCCCCCAGAATCAGTTTAGTCGCACTGTTTGATTGCTGAGGCAATTAGTAACTGCGGCAAAGTGTGAGAAGACAGTGCAACACCTACCCCGGTGTCAAGTGTTTTATTGATGAAGTGAACAATCGAGCAGACAGTTGATGATTCATGGCCAGGAGGATTCTTGGAGATGCTCTGCCATGTGGTACAGACTTTGTGGTTGGGGTTGACGAACGATATATGAATGGCATGGGAATGTTATTCACGCACGGATAGGGGTATCCGATGTATGATGATCGTGCTCAGTCTCAGACGTCACTGAGTAGCTGACACTTTATTTGCAGTTGTTTTGACTGCCAACTGATGACGGTTAATGATAGGGGTAAGTAAGTGTACTTAGAGGGGATTGGCCATATCACGGCATGCACCGTGGGATTGGGCTTGTGTTCAATAATTTGCGGGTATTGTTGGAGATGTCAAAATTTCTTCCAAGGGGTTACATTATGTACGACTTGCTGGTATTTATGACTTCCCAATGGTTGAGGGTAATAATTTATCAAACGCTAGGGTGATGGTGTTTTGACAGTAAATCGTGTTTCCTAAAATGGAACTTTGTGTGAGAGCGATAGCCATCCTAGAACAGCTGCATTGGAGGATCAACAAAAAATGCGGAAGAGATGACGAGCGACCTTTTCTTTGGGAATAGAGTGACCGATCGTTTAATTTCGCCGAATTCTTTATAACTTAAACTACGAGGAGTATTGTCGAGAATAGAAATAGAAATTAAGTACGGCTATGGTACGGCCAATTATTTCTTATTTTTAACATTTTTAACATTCCGTTTGTCAAGAACGAGAAATAAATACTAAAATAAGAAAGTTTTTCTTTATTTAAGAAAACAAGTGATTTAAAGGCTGCATTGCCTCAAGAATTTTTTCCTTCCAATAAGGTAATTTTTTACCTTTTTGGAAATTTAGCTTAGTGGGCTTTTTGTTTCTGGTGCAATTAAAACAGTTTTAATTCACCCTTGCACCCTTTTTTCTTAAATCTTTCATAGTTATTTTTTTTTTTAGCCATGAAACTGTTCGCTTAATTATATATGTGAAATCGGAAACAATTTTCTTAAATCAAGAACTTATTTCTGCTATCAGGAATAATTATTTTTTCAAAGAAAGGGTATACCTACGTCTAATACGGAATGCGACCTTAGGAACCTTTCTTTTATTTCAATAACTTTTTTCTTTAAACGTGCAATTATTATGCAGAATAATTTATGAGAACCAAAATTTTCCCAAAATATGAACATTAAGATCGTTTTCCAATTTTAAGTATACTTACTTCTTTGGATTTTCATAGAAATCATTTTTTTCAGTCAATAATGATTTTAGAATTAAATGGAAATAAACTTAGAACGACATAATTTATTTTTCGACTACTTTTATTAAAAAAAAACAAGTTAAACATCATTCTTATTATTTAATATTTATGTTGCCTTAAGTCATAGTTTTCATGTTTCAGTGAATTTCTTGTGTAAGCAAATGGCAATTACCTTATACGCATTCGATCTAAAAATGGTAGAAATGGATCCTGTTTTCTTAATACGTTCAATAAAATTTGTATAAGCCGCTGAAATTATTTGCTTGATATATAGAAAATCTCTACTATTTTAAAATTAAATTTAAAATTCATAGTATTCAATTATAAAAAAACAAATAAAACTCGTTTCTGGAATCAAGAAATTTTTGTTCGTTTAAGTAGCATCATTTTTTCTTAATAATAACAACTGTTTTCTTAATTCAAGGACTTAGGTATTTTTTAAATAATATTATATTTAATTCAAATAAAAACGAATATGTTAATTTTTATTAAACTCAAGAAACGATATATTCTTTGTGTAGAAAATAATTTTCTTTCCGTTTACCTAGACCAAACCCTACACTCATGTCTTTAATTCCACGGACGCTTTGTTTTTGAGCACAGACACTTTTTTGGTGGACGTGAAAGTCATTTCACTTCACTTCTCTTTTCAAATTTGAGTAAACAACCGTTTGACAAATATTTCTAAATTTGCATAATAGACGTAAGAGTGCGTACGTGCGATAGAATAATTTTGGAGTCCTCTCTGAAACCCAATTCATCACACTCCACCATATTTACACGTACACAGTAGCTTACGAGCCGAAAGTGTTTTTGTTTTTACCGAAAACTTGTGTGTTAACATATATTTCGAATGACATGCAGCATATACACGAAACCCATAAATATTTAAATTATAGTAAATAACAACCGCAGGTCATAACAAGGTTTTCAATTATAATAATTAAAATTGCACCTTTAATTTAAACATTTTTAAACTTTAAAACAATGTCTAACCGACGGTTTTTTTTTCTCTTTTGTCATTTCAGGTAAGCGCATTGTTGAAATAATTAGTTCAACTTTATTGTAAGTATACCACCACATGCATAAACATGATTAAAAATTATAATTGAACTGGCTAAAAGGAATTGAAGTAATAAATCACCCATAACTAGTAATTAGCCTTGTTATCCTTGATGATATGTTGTTCAGGAACAATCGTATGCGTACACCACTGACACTCAACGTGGGCGGCCAAACACTTGACATCAGTTACTAAGCTTAATTGACATTTGTCACGATTTGCTTACACAGAACAAAAAAATAAATAAAAACAAACAACACAGCTTATTAACTAGATTACCATTGCCAAAGGATGTAATCTATTTCTGTTGCACTGACAGTGGGAAGTATTGCCATAGCTCAGTAGTCCGTAACCTGAAATAATATGACTGGAAAGCACGTCACTGACAGCCGAACTAATTATTGCAACTGGAAAAACAATTTAGAAAAAAGACATTCGACTGACAACAGCCATAAATTAGTCATTTCAAAATGTTAATTTAAATTAATTTGTCATGTGAAGGTACTGAACTCACCCTCTCGTCCTTGACGGAATTCAGCCATAAAAAAACATATCCCGGAGGTCATTGTTTTAAAGGCGGAAACGACAAATAAAATTGTGTGCTTAAATAAATTGCCGCATGCGTGGAGTCTATGTCAGAATATGCACAGAATGTGGAAAAGGGTGGGTGGGGATTGCACCCTCCTGGGAGTTGGACCGATTTCCACCACTTTAATGATGCGGCAGGGTGAATTTAAAGACGACCGTCGATACATCCTTTATATCATCTCCAGCTAAATGGATCTCAAAGCATTGTTTTGTTCGATATGATAAGTATGACAGCTATTTACAATCATAACGCGATGCTGCTGCAATAATGACTTGGCAACAGAATATTCCCGCTCTCTCTAGTTGAATCGCAATAATGAAGACAACGGCAAAAGGCGTCCTTGTGCAACACCGCACCCACACGCCGTTCATTCTCCGATTATATTCAAGGCACGCGGTTTATATTACTCTCCATTATTTTTCACTTTCGCCTCATCCCGAACAGCTTTCCCATCTTTCCATATATGACTCCGAAGGACGACCGAAAAATTGGGTTAAGGAGCTCCAGTTGTTCATGAGATACGACGACCCATCTCGCTTCGCGCACTGATGGTCTTCTATAACGCTCCAAACACTCGTTGGTATTATAAATCGATGTGGAGACTACAGTCGCACGCGATGGGGTGTCTCCTTCGATGTGAAGTGATTTACTGTCAGCGATTTTTCAAATTGAAAGCCTGTAATCGCCACGACATGGGAACGAGGCAGGGTGACGTGTAAGTCCTCGGGCGACATTATCTGCGATATTAAGAATATTTGAATAATCGATAAGAATGATTGTGTGTACAGCCCGCGGCAATGTGTTGATTCAAAAGCAGTACTTGGTCCTTGGGAACAAATCTCAAATATGTAATTCACAAAAATCTACTACATATTTTCATTCGAATAATTTTGCATTCAAATAAATAAGGCAAAGCAGGGGACATCAGAGGCCTTATATTGAGCCTGCTGAATGCTTCAAGGCAAGACCTTACTTCTCTGTAGTTGAACCAAGAATTGAAGGGTGGTGCTTAGCTTGATTTTCGATAACATGTTGACGTTTTCTTTGCAAAAAGTCGAGAACTTCCTTAAGGTTATAGCTGGCTATCATGGCGTTCTGTCCAATTTGTCAATGTTGTGTGCGCCTCTTATTGACTGACTCATACATGGCTTTCCCTTATTCAGGACTACATAGTTTTCCTGCTTTAAACTTATTTTTTTATAAAAGCGCAAATATGTTTTCACTGAGCTCTGGCAATGATGTCAGTGTGTCAAAGAGATTTCATAGACTTTTTTAAAAATGGTGGAACTGGACCGCGCAATTTTCTCAACTGCTGCCTTACATAGTTCGGCCAGTAGTTCGTTTCGGGCAGCAGCCTTGCCTTGAGACTAGATTTTGCTATCTTGTCTTTCATCGTCTGGCCTGAAAGGTTCCTATTTCTGTCAGAGGAATCTCGGTCGTCTTCATCGGATACGTGTCCTACGGAAGAGGTTCGTCTATATCCTCAAGACCGACTGCGCCAGCTGGCTTTTAGCTTTTTGATAAAACTTCTTAGTATTCTTCTTAGTATTGCGATGGGCCTCCTTTGCTAGTTAAGCTTACAAGTCGATATCGTTCTTCTACGCAGAGCCCCCTTTGGACGAGTTGTTTCGCTGCATGCGTTTGTCGACTTATTTACTTTATTGAGCGGATTTTCAGTTCCCTGTTAACCAAGGCCTCAACTGACAAGCCTCTCCGGTTATTCCAGTCTTTAACTAACTGCCTCACCTTGTGGTCACTTCAAATTGGGATGACGTCTCCTTGTACTAAGGCGGGGTATTCATCTACTGCGTTTTCTCTCTCGGTTAGATTTAAAGACTCTATATAGGATAGATCATGTGTGTCCAATCCAAACCCTCTACTTGCCCAAGCCATCTTAGACGACTGATGAGTTTTCCGACACTCTTTATCAAACCAAGAGTTTCGCGGTAATGCTCAGGTGACATCTATCACAAAAATTTCACAGTCTTTTTGGCATCAAAGCCACTGGCTTTCGACCCTTGATGCTGGCTGCCTCAGTAGGCTGGTAAACTCACAATTCACAAAAGACGTTTTGATTTTTTTGCGATTGTTGCCGTTCAAGGTTTAATTGTCGTACTTTTCCGTTGTTAGCGTGTGGCATACCCACTTCAACAAGTTTGTGCCGCAGTTCTATGATATGAAAGTTTGGTAAATTCTGACTTTTGAAATGGTAGAGGAACGCCTTAGAATCTTGTTTCTGAGCTCTGAGGTTAGGAGACCTTGTGGAAGCTATACAGTAACTCCACGTCCGCCAGTTAAGTTCATTGGTATAGCCTAGTCTGTTTTTATATGTGATATCCTGTAGACTTTCAGCTTTTCGATTGTACCGCTGGAGATCACCTCCAAACATATTTTGGCGTTAAATCCACCAAGACTAATTTAAACGACATAGTTAGTAGGTAAATTATTCATATTATATCGGCACCATGGTTCCCTCTGTTTGTTGGGAGAATATCAGGCTATTTCGGCGAAGTCATTATCTAAGGAGGATTTAAAAAAAAATATTATAAACTGCGTCATCTATCTCAATAAGAAGATTAGCCTAAAATGCACGGGGAAGGGATTTGTCCTCAATCTCAAACAACAAAAACACAAGACTAAAAAAACGGTAACAATTGCGACCCTTTCAATTTAAAAAAAAATTGAAAAAACAGCTCTATCTTCCAAACACGTGTCGATGCAAAAATACTATAAAAATGTCCTTTTATTCTTTTGGGCCTTACATTATCCAATTCTACCAAAAATCTTTCAGGACTCTATCCGTATGCGGCCGATCTACTAACAATTCACATCGCTGACTTTGTTTTCGTCTTTCTAAAGTAGATACAAAAGGGGGAGAAAAAAAGTATTTTCCAACCAATTTCACTGAATTGCGTGAAATAAACGGTCGGGTGTAGGGATGTACAATCTAATTCCATCCAGGACGTACGATTGAGGTTTTTTATTGGCCGCTCTATAAAGTTGCTCAGAGGCATCACATCCATCAAACTATTTTCCTAGAGCCTTAACTTTTCTGCTTTTAAACATGGAATATCCATCCAACACCAACCAATAGATCCTTTCTTGTCAAATATGCGTCTACAAATAAAAAACACAAAAAAATAACCCGAGCAAAATCCGGGGAATCCTATTCGCATTATTGTGGCACGCCGGCGGTGGCGTCGTCCCTAACCAATCATATATTACTTCCTGATGATATGCGCGTCCTAGTTTCAGGACTGCTAGTGCGCCTCGACTTCGAGTCCATAAAACGTACATGAAAATAAATTGAAAAATTCCATCAAAGAAATAGCAAAACGTATATTATCCCCTTTCGGGGGAGATCGGATCACTCCACCAAAAGAGGGCAATGTTATGTGAGAAGATTTTTGTGCGTTGCCGAGGAGTTGGTGTATTTTTTTTTTCCATAGAGCTTACGTAAGATACTTTAGTGTATCTCGGCAATAAAGTGAACGTAACGAATTTCTCTATACAGTTGTTTTCTTTCAGCTGAATTTTTTTTTTTTATGCGTATTGTTTTGCATAACATTTTATTGCTAATTCAGTTCGAATCCTTGTGGAATCCTTGGTGTTTGGCAGAGATATTAGATACGAAGATCGTACATGCGAAGGAGGTGGGTTTGTCTCGAATAAATGAGATAAGAAAATGCAAAGTGTAAACGATTGAGGAGGATTTCAAATCGAAGGATTTGTTTCGCTTAAATGGGCCGGAAAGAGTCGAAGGGTTGCTTTCGCTGAAATTTGATGGTTGCTGGAAGTTTTCGCGATAGAAAATGGAAATGAGCGTAAGGATAATGAATGTATGGTAAATTTGTGAGATGATTTACGAACGAATGTTACTTATGGATTGATAGATCCAATGCCGAAGGCAATTGCAGTCGGAATGTGAGGGGATAAAGGGGTGTGGCATAGGGTTACATCACTACAAATTTGGCTGAATCGAGCTAGGCGTGGTAGCGATTTGTACTCGCCCACTATTGATTGTAGTAGCGAAAGAAATATTTTTTTTATTCAATGGGTTGTCTGCGGGCACGTACACAATCAGAAATGTAAATAGTCAAAATGGTAGCAAAAGGATTTGCAAGTTAATACTACACTTTCAGTGTGGGCTAAGTGATTTACTGAACAAATGCATAGTTCGGGGGGTTCTTCTTGGACCGACAAGACCGAAAGGGAAATACGTTATTCATTACTGCGCTTTTAATGGTGATACAAACTACAGCTTTGCTAATATTGAGCTGAGTTTCAGAACGGTTTTCAGTCCTAGATGACCGACCAAATTGCACTTTGACAAATTGTCTCGAAACATACTTTGTAAACCTCCAATAAGGTCTGTGAAATCATTTTGAAATGTTATCCAAACCATTTAATAATCGAATGCGATGATATTTCTGCATGATTTGGCAAATTTACGGAAGCTGTCAAAAATAGCTTAATTCTTTCAAAAACTCTTGGCGTTTGCAAAATGTAGTCTATAATCAAAAGTGAAAACGGGATCCAACAATGGGAGATAATTGAACGTCTGCAAATTAATGAATGTCACTAACTCATTGGTTATAGGCCAGTGGACAAAGCTTTGAAATGGTCCTAATGATCCCTTTCTTAAGCATCGAAAAAATAACTTTAGGTCCGTGTACAGTCTACACGTTCAGTGGCTTTAACTGTTTGCAAAGACCGAATTCACTACAAATGGATAGACGTTTGTGTAAAATATAAAAAAAAATTGGAAGCAGCCAGGCTGTCTTCCTTTCTTTTTATCGTCACTTGTGCCTAAAGAGTTTTTGTTCTGTCACGGGGCTGATTGGAGGTATACATTTGACACAATGACGCTCATTGCTTTATATTAATTATCACTTCAAAATGTAACACATGCGTTTTTTTCTATGACGTGAAATGAAGGCAAAGTAAATATGACCAAGTTCGCAAAATTTTGCACTATTTCATTTTACAAAACGATATTAAACCAAATTTTTAATTTGGCTATCAAATGTTTTTCCCTTTAATAAATAAATGAAAGATAATAAAAAATGCTTTCATTGTTGATTTAAATAATATTTGGCGCAACAGGTTCGTGTACCGTAGCCTCTTACAAAGAAATCGTTTTGTTTGGGGTTTTTTTTAGGACTTATAGAAGGGACTTGCAATTTTATACCGAATCCTTAGCTCAGTTGAGTAGCCCTTTCAGGACAGTTGTAGAGGTGGCACAGTCGAAAATACCTTAAAATGTAACTTGGGGTTTTCCAAGGATCAACCCTGAGTCCACTGAGAAACTGCACCCAAGATTGGTATAATTCGGTCGTGGATGAACATATTCCTTCAATGGCGCTATGTATATTCCGGGGTAGACCTGGGCAGAGAAACTTGACTCCAGTTCTTAAATTTCTCAGATTTTTTTCCCATATATCCAGCTCCATAAGTCGATATTTAACCAATCCAAATAAAAGAATTTTTCCTGAATTAAAATACCAGTTCTACTACGCAAATAAATAAATTGCTCTATGCCAAGTGCCAACACTCCGTCTGGGACTGCAATGAAAATCCATTCCGCCCATACATTAATAGAATGCATTCATGCGAAATAATATTTGCCCGCTCATGTGTGGTATCATTAAGGACCCTCAAGTTAGGAATACATTTGCCAACTCATTTAACCAGGAATCGCTAAATATCGGAAATAAACAGTGCACCACTACCAATCCTGGCACGACCGCCACCGCCAGCCAAAGACACGACGGGAGTGTGTTGTCTGCACCCAAACGGGAGTAAACTCCTTTCGGGGTTTGTTTTCTTTTTTAGAGGAAAAATTTAAATGGTAAAAATCAATTACACTTTACTCCCTTTCGTGAAATGATTTTATTTATCCTAGGAAAATTGAAAAATTCTCCTTTCTCGTGAGAGTGGGGAGGGACTTCACCTAGTACTAGTCGAAATGGAAGACACCAAAGTTTGCTGTTTGCTGGCACTTTCGATGTAAATTCATTTTTTTTTACTTACACTTTACCCTCCCTCTCCGACCCGGCCAAGTGGTTGGATGTAGTGGAAAGCGAAGACACGTATGTTGATGTTGACGTTATCCCTCGACGAGTTCTCGGCACACAGTATAGAGCCAAACTTAAAAAAAAAAAGAAAAAAAAACTTTTCGCTCTGTACAGTCATAAAATCCTATTAAGACGGCAGAGGTAATAAAATTTTACAACTTTCAATTTTTATTTCGATTCGCTTCCGTTTCTGTTTCAGGTGGGGCAACAGTAGGTGGCTCTCGTAAACAGTACGATTCGCGATGAATTTACCTCGGTGAGGATGTGAGCGCCCTCCTCGGTGTTCTGCTGTAGTATCGATGGTGGGGTGAATGGTCGGATAGGTTTACAATTACTGGAGCCTTACAGCGAATCCGAAGAAGGAAAACAATTACGCTGCCGTAATAAGGTCGTCGAATGTAAAACGTTATTTGACTTTCGCGTGACAGAGGATGGGGTGTGTGTAGGTTTTTTTTTTTTTTTGTGGGAGTGGCGTTTTACTGTTGCACTTAGCGGTGTGCAGGTGCGGAGGCAACTGTTTCTGTTATTTGTACGAAGGGGAGGGGGGACTGCGAACGTTGTCGGTCTTTGGTGGAAGCTACTGCAACCATACACCGGCAGGTACATGTAAAGGGGTTTAAAAAGTTCTTTCATTTCGAGTGGCTCCTTGAAGTCAGACAGCGGGAAATGCACGTTTTTGTCGCACACGGAACTCTTTGATTCTGTCTTCCTTTTTCTTTGTGTTTCCTGGGAAAACATGATGTCTATGGGAGTTTTTGTGTCATATCGGAAGTGAGATCAATCAAATACAGTATGTTCGGCAAACGTGATGACAGCTGGAGTAATTGCATATAATTTGCGAAAATATTTGAAAATTCGCCCGCCTATTTGTTGCCGGTTATACAAGAAGAAAGAGTTTCTCAATCGGCCGTTTGGAATCGGCATTAAATTGTAGATCCCTTTCTATTCGTTCCAAAAAATTAAAAACTCACACAAAACGAATAGTCGAGGGTCCCTACGGACCTGTTGCGCCAACTAATTATTATTATAATTGTTATTATACAAGAAGTCGGCCATTGGAAGACATCAACTTGACGAATTTTAAGCCATAAATTGAGCCCACAACCGAACAAGATCCAAATGACCCAGGACCTCAAAATGAATGACCATATTCAACGTTGTTTGTTCGCTGACTCTGCTTCGGAGCGTTTGGAAGAGGATCCCAATTTTGTCCGAAAAATCATCCTTAGCGACGAGGCGTGTTTTTCGATGAATGGCACAAGCAAAGCAAAAAGCATGATCTAAACAACAGACGCCAAGATGGACATTTATCATGTACAATTTGAGGGTATGGTTGTCTCTCGCAGAGGTCACTTGACCAAGATCGTGCGATTGCCTCCGATGCCCTTTTTCTTGGGGGATGTATTGAAGTCGCAGGGCTGTACCAATGAGCCCGAAGCCCTTAAAGTCGGTATAATCAATGCAACCGCTCAGGTTCAGTCGGTTCTATGCTGCAGACTCATTAAAAGTTTTATTAGCCCCTGCAAGAAATGACCCCCACTCCAAAGGAAATCAATTCTCCCAGCACACCAACAACTTGCAGCGTTCCCTATATTTTCTGTAGCACTAACCCCGAAATTGGCTATGCAAACATTGCTCGCATTCCGAGTACGTGTGACGCACCTCTCGAACACTTGTTCATTATAGACATTTTGAATTACCCATCCACAGAATTCCGTCATGACCTTTCGCTGGAAATACCAATATCAATCAAGCGGCGAAGGGAATTTTTCAATTTACAAGTCATTCCCTCCCTATCCGCTCAGTCAGAGCAACCCATCAAAGTATTCGAAAAATAAAATCGCAAACTTATCGCGCACACCTTTAACACGAATTCAATCGGAATCCTCTCAAATTGGAGACTGTATCTTATTTGTTGGTCTTGTTACCAATTTATTTTCGGCATACACCCTGGAAAAAATATCCTAACGTAGTAGGTATTAAATTATGCGTGCAGAAAAGGTACTTTATTGATTTTCCACTGCTTCCACTGCCGCCACAAACAATTCAATCACCTTCAGCTTAAATCTTGCCAGTCAACATGGGTGCGAGCATTTTCCTTTTTTCCTTCTTTTATCCAAGATAGTCCGTACGTAGTCTTCGACTGCCGTTCCACTTGCGAGGTCGGGTTTTTCAAGGAAAGGTAATCCGCTTAAATTTTATTATGACAAATTCTGAAGAGCATTCGTATTGGATGAATCTGTCGTGGTCTTTTGGTTTCTTGGGTTACAGTCATCATCCATCTTTTACATCTATTTGGCCAGTGTGTGGGTGCAAGGATTTTTCAACAAAAAAAAAAATAGAGGAATATATACGTATGTTCTTATCACATAAATTTAAGAAATCACACAGTGAGAACAGAAACACTGCATCCCAGCAGACAGAACGATAATAAAAACGAGTGATTGAACAAATCGAATAGGATTATCAATTTGTATCTTTTATTCCGTTCCCGTGCGAACCGTTGGTATTTAGTTTTGTGTGTGCGGTTGAGATTGTTATAGGCTTACCGATTTTTTAGGCTCATTATTTGGCAATAGTCTGCTTATGCCGATGGGAATGTTGGAGTTGCTGGTGGTTGTAGCTGGTGAGAGTCCGGACTTGTTTGGTTTTTTTTTTTAAGGATGATTAATTTTTTTTTGTGTTATTGTTCGAGGGCTCATGGTAATCTTTTCATGGCTAATGAATCGGATTTTATGACTTAATGACGTGTTTGCTCTTTGTTTCTTTAAGTGAGCTTTATTGTTTTTGTTCGCATTTGTTTAGCGACGACGAATGCTGTTGTTATTAATAGAGGGAAACTGTTGTGTGATCGATGTTGCTTAGAAAATGTTAGGGTACGTTGGTTTATGTAGGGCTTTCTGTTACCAGGCTATTAATCTGAGTGGTATTTTTCATTTGTCGATCATTGAGCTATTATTTGTAAATGACTTTTGGGTAGAGCTGTGTGACTTAAAGAACACGATAAAATTTAGCCTTGAACAAGGGAAAACAACTTTTGGAAACATTTTCAACTTGTGCATATCAGCCAAAGTCGGCATTCTTTTTCAGCATCAGTCATTCTAACATCAAAATTAGTGTCAATCGGACAGGTTAATGAGGGCGGAAAGGCGACAAGTACTTGTGAAGAAGACCGCGTGCAAATATTGTTGATTGCGGACGTTGGCGGTGATTGATTGCCAAAAACAAGTCAATACCGCATTTTTTATTTGTCGGTTGTCAAAGCGAAACTTCTGTGAGAGCTACAACTAAGAACAGCATTTTTTTAGACGTCTTTGGAAGTATACAGATAGTTTATGTTTGGAAAGACACCGGCCAGCGGTACCAAGCTGTTTTGCACTTAAATTTGCACCACTGTACGATGCTATTGCGCATTTTTCCTCGATATTCTAAGCAGCGACATGACAATATTTGCAGACCTTTCAGTGAAGTTTATATAAATACATTGCTTCACAGTCTATGAATCTTGCATTCCTAATCCGTCATCAATACGATATTCATCGAGTGCATTCAGTGCAATTTTCAAAATTCTGTGAAAGGTACATCTTAAAAAATTCTAAGATCAATAGGCCTGTTACTTAAGCTCTCGTTTGGTAGACGGGGTTTTAAAATGCTTGCCACTACATACCTACATCCTTTGTTCGTGCTCGACTGCTTGTGTTTGACAAATTTGTTGAAAAAGTTAAAAGTAGTCTGTAGAAAAGAAAGGCTGTGCTGCTTTAAAATCTTCCAGTGACCCTTTAAAGACCTTTCCCTGTTTACCTATCTGAGGTCGATTTTGTCTGGTATATCTTTGGATATGCTGCAATGCAGTGTGCAAGAAAACTAGCTCCCGTCTTAGATTTTTAAGTTGAAGCTTAGCTTCTATTGAACATTCGTAGTTCTCCATGTGAAATCAAGCGAAATCAAATCAATTTTTCAACGGCCGTCATGGATCATGAGATCAGCATTTTGGACCCTACCTCATTTTTATAACCTATGGAACTAATAGTGAGACAAACTATGTTTACAGTCGCGCTTTGAAGCTCTACTTAAGTCAGGTCTTTAAGTCAATCAAAGTCATTTCTAAAACCTTCTGTTTTTGAGGAAAAGTCAGTCTCAAACTGGGTAATAGATTCAACTTTCTTAGTATTCGTTGTGCATCCTTTCCATATCCACTTCGCTTATAAACATATGCACTGCAGTGTGAGGACGTAATTTACGAGTCCATTTGTTGTTTAATTGGATCGTGGATTTTTAACTTATTTTATGTAGCATCCAAAATACAACCACTTACCAGCTCTTTGTTGGTATTTCTATAGACAGAAAGACTTGGGCTCCGTGTTAGAAATCATGGAGCGAAAATTCAAATTGTGAAAACGACGGCATGTCCGCCGAGTGTATTTTTGACGAAACACTTAACAAACTCCCAACACTGCAAAAAAAAAAGAATAAGCCTCAAAAGTCAATAGTATAGCTCACCCCGGGTTCCGCTTCGTTCTCCATTTCTGTCACCATTCATTTGATCTCTCAAACATTTTAAAGCGTTTACAAGACCTTTGAAACAGTTTTATGGACAACTTAAAGTTCTCATTCAAAAATAGTAGCTTCCTGTAAATTGTTGGAGGCCCCTTGCTAACATTGAGAACAGACTCAAACTATCATCAAACAAAATCCTGTTCTGCAAAATCTCCACAGCTAAGCCCACTGGATTGGGAATTTTAATTACAAAGCTCTTTCAAATCTTCACGAAAAGCAAATGAAAAACCTTGAACCTTGAACCTCTCGCTATTTTAATTAATTTCCACAGTCTTACAGCCACACTCTATTTGAGGTTAGAAACCAAATGTTACTCCACTTCCGGACATAATAACTCACCATACGACCATCAGCTGGCTTGGCTGGACTTGTATACACATTCAGACAAAAAGACACATCTCTGGCTCATCCGGCATTATGTAATAATCCCTTAGGTACAATTTCCAATTTGAATATTATTTCAACATCCTTTGGCACGAGAATTAAATTAAACTCGGATAAACCTTCTGGTTCAGCCACTTACTGAGTTACACGAAGGTCCTACTATACATACACTTCTCATGCATCGTGCTTCTACACACTCAAAATATTGTAAGATCCCCCATTTTGTGGGTTAATTTTGAAAATCCGCAAAAGATTTATAACTTCGACCCTGCGGCTGGTGGGTTATGTTGTGACCCTCCCCCTATCCTTAGTACATCCATTCGTAGGTACACATTACATTCGCCACGTATACATACGGTTGGATGTGCGTGATTTTACTGCAGAAAGTTGCCTGAATTAAATGTGGGCTTTGTGGTGGTAGGCTCGTGTAATGCCGGTTCCGACATAAAAATATTTCACACAATAAAATCTCATTTTTATTTCCGACCTTCTGTCATCCTGGCTACACTTGAATGCTGGCTTTGTGTTTGTCCCCCGCCTTCGCGTGATGCTTCCAAATAGGCGCTTCTATACATATAAGAGTTAGGGATAATATGGATTTAAGGGACAGAATCTTTATGTAGATATTCGCGCGTGTGTGTGTATTGTATGATTTCGGGAAGTTGTTCGCGAAAAGCGCCGATGGGATGTTGATTCAGCGGGTACAGACAAACAGAATTTGGGGTGAAAACCCAAAATTGGATAAATACCAGGGAAAATGAAAAACGAGAATTAATGGGAACAGCGCGAGCGAGAAAATAAAGAGAGCGGTTGGGGCTGACTTTGCGAGTCATAAATTTTGCTGTGGGTATAATTTTCTATTAAAGCCTTTCGGTTCCTGTCGATGGGGAGCTGCGGCTTAGGGCTTATAACGCTTTCGCCGGGAAAATGGATTTTAGCGAACAATTTGCGTGTGCACAGCGACTTACATCCACCATCTGCAGTGAGTCGCAGAAGTGTTGATCAAAAGGCGTTTTGGGCAAAAGCCTCATTACCATTTTCAATTGAATTGGATTAACACGAGTCGGCATCATGAAACATGCCAAATCGATCTGCCTCTGACGGGTTTACTGCGGTTGGAGTGTTTATTTGGGGATTAATCGCCAGCCGAATGTAAGAAATGTTCCTGACTTCAGTTTCTAGTTGTGGCATGAAATTCACTTAAATATTGGCTAAAGCTGTAGAAGGGAATATATGTAGACAGTCGAGACCGCGGATCTTTTAGAAAATACTTACGCTTGAATAGAGATATTTAAAAACCGCCCTCGGTGTCTGATTTCTATGTTTGGTATACTTTTTCAGACAAAAATCTTATACTAAACCAACTACCTACTGCTTAAACACCCAAGTGTTCGGACTGCATTTGCTTCTTGCACCTCCTTGGACTTTTTGGTGTTCAGTCTAAGACTGTTCACTAAACAGTCAAACACTTAAAATCTGAGAAAATCATAGGGATCTAATGAGGCTCTAAATCCACCCTCTTGGAAGGGAATATATGAATATTCTATTTAGTACCTCAAAAATATTTATTTTACTGAAATATTTAACTTTGTCAACAAATTTAAGGAGGATGCCATTGAGCCAAAGAAGGTGTTGGGCGGAGTCTCGCATGAGCACTGATAACAATATTCTTGTCGGAGCAATCGCTTTTTTTTAAGATGCCTTCCTGAACTGAAAATAAATTCTAAAGCGATGACAGCTTTTTAATATCAAAATTTATTTTTAACGTGGCTAAAAATTAGATAAGCAGCTGATCCTCCAATCCTGGAAATACAGAGTGTGTTTGAGGTTACATTAAGACTCATTTAAGTTTACTGCACGATCGACCAAGTTTGGCATAGTTGAAACAACCGTCTTTTTAAAATTGATGGATCCCAAAAGACAGCTTTTATTCCTCCTTTAAGTTTTTACCAAGGCTCAGAAATCTATTTATTTCAACTTTAATTCCACAGAAAAATTTCAGAATGTCATTGCTGGCGAATAAGAACTTTAAAATTTAAGCTTTCAAAGAACATTAACCAGAATCTATGGCTATGGACAGGACATCACCTTAGATGTTTTAACTCAAACCTTCTTTTAGACTGCTCTCTAATAAACGTTACCACATCAAAGTGAATAAATAATTGGGCAGCAACTTTACAATCTGTCGCCTCTCGAAATAGCTAGCCGGAGTATTAAGGAATCCATTTTCGAATACCCCAGTAAAGTACTGAATGGAGTTCCGCAGGGATGTGCTCTTGGTCCTATTTTCTTTTTCTCTCTGCATTGCTTTCAAACTAAAGTAAGAATTGGCTCAGTAGGCATAATATCTCTCTTTAATTTTACTTCCGGCACCGAAATACTTGCATAAAAAGCAAGCATCTAGTAATACCTCTAGGATTTTACAAGTCTGAAGCGGCTATAATATACTATAAGTATAGGCGTAGCTCTAGAACCTGTTATTTTTTCGACTATCGGAAAGGCTCATCTAAAGCCATCTATTCTCGTACCCTTTTCACAAAATTTGGCGAAAATGCTGGAGTTCCGCAGGGATGTGCCTTTATTCCTGTTTTATTTTCCACCGTGATTTTCAGATACTATTATTCACAGTGGTGTGGTCGCAGTGGCTTAGTGGTTAGTGTGTTGGGCTACTAAGCGAGGGGTCCAGGTTCGAATCCCGCAAAAACCCAAATTCCAACTCAGGGTTTTTTCACTGCGCCACCTCTCGCGAACGTCTGACAAACATCCGAGAGTATAACTGTCATGAAAGAGCTTCTCAATTAGCCGTTTGGAATCGGCATAAAATTGTAGATCCCTTCCATTCGTTCCAAAAATGAAAAACTCACACAAAACGAATGGTTGCGAGAAGCTAGGCCCTGGGTCCCTACAGACCTGTTGCGCCAACTATTATTATTATTATTATTATTATTCACAGTGGTAGTAGGTAATTTTTTTTTTTGCATTCAGCCGAAGTGGTTATTATTGAAGACGAATACAATAGGATTTGAGAGACCGGACATAACAGATCAACGGAGTGGGAGGTCCAGGCTCACCCCAAAACTATCGGGACATCAAAGGAATAATAAGACCTTTAAAGAATTCACGGCGGACTTGCCCTTTGTTAAGCAACCTCAAACCTCCTCAGGTAGTATCCTTTCAACCATCTTGACATACTTCTACAGTGTTACAGTCGCCGAAAGCGTGTGCAGGGTGGATCGAAAATATTAAGCTGACTTTAAATTTGGAAACTTTTTAGTTTCTTTACGAGTTTTTTAAAAATATCAAAGAAACTAATGGAATTGTTATGATTTCTATATTTAACGAAGTTGGGAAAGAAGAAAAAACTTGCGCCGACTAAACTGAAATAAATAAGAACAACAAAAAATATAAAGGACTATGTAATGTAGCCAGTCTTGGGGCGATCGCGGCCTGCAGTGGTTAAATACGAAGATCAGTAGTAGCAGTTTTATGGAAAATGTAAATTTCCTTGTACATTTTTTTTTTTTAACGAAAATGTCATTGGCACCTATTCCTGTCTCAAAAGGGCACTTCACCTTCAAAATTCGAAAGATTTTCATATCTCGTTAGCATTCGAAGAAACCCACACTACGGATCTCTGCAATTCTCGCGAGAGTCCTGCTTTTCTGCCAGTTTGAAGACTTTTCAGGATCTTCTGTTCATTCTTTGTCATTTTTAACTGCCTTTGTTGCGCAACCACTTGAGAAGTAGGTAAAGCGAGAAAAAAAAAGCTCAAACCCAACTCAGTGCACTATACCGCATTGCAGAAATCCCTAACCGAATTGTCTGACATTTACTATCCATCCCATGGAGAAGTGCAAAGCACAAGCGGTTTTCGCAAAAAAAAAAAAAAAAAAAATACATATATCCCGAGTGAGGAATTTTCTTAAACCATCCGGTCCGAGTCATTATTCACGAAGACGTGTGGCGGCGCGATGGTGCTGTGCGGTGCAAATTTAAGAACCATAAATTTGAACACTCTCAAACGGGGTGGTGGTGTTATGCAAAGAACGTGATTATTGTTTTCCCCGGCAAGGATTTCTTTATCCTTTTTCTTTTCGCCTCTTAATCGGAACTAAACCGCTAAGAAATCTGAAGGAGAGAACGTGCCAAGAAACGATGGTATCCACAAAAGAATTTATACGCGATACGTGAACAATTTTATTCATTAGAACCAGCAAGGACAAGCGAAATAAAAAGGAAACAGAAAGGACATGGAAAAGTGAAAAAGTTTTGATTTTCTTTTAAGCTAATTGCATTTGCGCGTCTACAAACGAGGGGACCATAACAAATGAAGGTTTTTCTTCAAGTACAGCAAGGATAATGATGGCTGAGGGCGATGGTCCGCCTCCTCTAAAACAATTCTATTAGCAATTAATTAATTAATTTGAAATTCGCCGCAGTGGAAAATAATCCGCAGTCACTGTCACAGTCACAGAATGAGAATTCTCCGACAAATCGTCGTGGACACACTCTCTCTCTCTCCAATTGTTTATGCTGGACTGTTTTAATCCCTTTGTTAAATCGAAATGAAAGTGAAGGCGCTAGAGTAAATAAATAAACTTGCAATAGTCTCGAAAGTTTCCTCTTATAATAGCATCTGGAGAGAATTTAGTCAAAAATTCCTCCACAATTGCTGCGTCCTTAAGTGGGAGAAAATTAGTAAGCACTTTGTGATAGAACGTGGAAAACACAAAAAAAGAAAAAAAAAATCAGGGCGTGAATGGGTGGCTGGAAAGGAAAACGCAAAAAGGGCAAAATAATGCGAGTAGTACTTGAAATGAATTTAAATGAAATTACGTGTACGTAATTCGCAAGTCTTATTCTTTTTCAGAGCGCCGCCGTCTACCGCCGCCGACAACGACGACGATGACAAGAGCTCTATGGAGTTTAGCGTTACCGCGTACAGCGGCCACAGAAATTAGATTTTAAAATCAACTTGAAAGGAATGCGTTGAATTTGTTTTGTCGTTACTCGTTACCCGCCGCCGCCGCCTTCGCCAGGGTGGTGAGTTAAGCTCTTTGTGCGGTTTGAAAGAAAACATATTGAAGGGTGGTAGTTATGGAGTTGGATTAGCCTTTACCATGGTTCACAAAAGAATTCAGTTATCGTTGTTCGTTGTTCGCTGTTCGTTGTTCGATTGAAGAATATTATAAAGAGGGGTTCCTTTGATGTTCGTGACTTGCTGTCATTGAAGCTGGCAACATATTTATTAAAGGGTAGGTGCTGCCATTTTGCTGTTGGTTACATATTTGGGAAACCATTTAAATTCGATGGAATAGATGGCATTGAGCTTATTTACGCTAAGCCCGTTTGAGAAGAGAACTGGTACAGTCTTCATTCTGTGTATGCATACTTTGTTATCTTAGGCCATGTGCTTGTATCTCGAGAAAAACTGCGAATTTAAGTGTTGGATCCTTTCATTTGTTTCTAAAAATTAACTGCTGTTTTTGAAAAGCCTAAAAAAGGCCAAAATGTCTGTACCTTTTTGTCTGTCTATAAGTAAAATTCAAGACGTAACCACCGAAAATAGTGCAACTTGTGAGCTGGCGTTCCACAAGGTTCTGTTCTATGCGCTCTCTTGTGGAATACTGTGTTGATTTTTCAAGTGCGAATGGCTTGGTTGTTTTTTTTTTCGAGCATTTATAGGTCTTCCACTTGTATAAAATGTTAAGGCTGTGGTTCCATCAGGATGAGGACATCTTAGAGGCGGAGTTGCGCCCTTATTATGAGCATATTCTAAGAGTCAATCTGTCGATTTCACTACCTTTCACCATGACATTTCTGTTCGAAGTGGTATTCCCATTTGTATCATATTCATTGTAATTGTGTCCTGTGATTTAAAAAAACATGGCTTCCTGCGTCCAAGGATACAGGAGTGAGGTATTATAAGATGTTCTTTGCCGTCATGATTGTAATCCTAGCGTCTACTCGATAAACAAAGATACAGAGTAACCCGCTTACAGATTACTTATATACCAATATGTTCTTCAAAACGTTGCTTCTACATCTTATGACGAGGACTTTTCTCCGCAAATCTGGGGAAACTTTTGTCGTCCCACAACTGCTCTAAAGCGCTGCGAAGCAATCGCTAGACTCTCCGAAGAGACGTATAAAGACCCTCCCAGCGGTGATATACTGTGGATGCCATCCTTCTGAGGCAAAACAAACGACGCTTTAAAACCGCTAATTTCATTGTCTGAATCCTATCTGGAGGGGCATTATGTAAATCTCCATCGTTACCCTCGCGAAATTATCAGTGAATTTGTCTCCCAGTCAAAGGCTTTGTTGTTCCTTTCGCCTGTGTGCTGGTGTACAGCTAATATGGTCTTGTAGTAGAAGAGCTTTTCATTCGTTTCATTATGAAGTCCCAGGGATAATAGGGCCACAAATTAAATAATAATTGCCAGTTATCGTCATTCCTTTGTGCTTGCACACACCAGTACTCCAATGGAATTTTACGATTCTTACCCTTTTTTGGAACTCGCCTTATTCACCCTAATTACAGGAGTTTTTCTGTTCGTCTGTAGCGCTAAAAAACCAAGTCCATAGTCAGAGTTAAGAGTTTAGTTATCAACTTGAATGCTATGCCCTTATACCATTACTTAAGCGAGTCATCCAATAAACAAATAAAGGGCGTTGTACGCTAAACGTTTACACAAAAAACAAGGAAAAAAACTTGAAATTAGAAAATGTTATCCTTTTTCGCACGAGCGAGATGGAAAATGAAAACTTTGCATTACCATTTTCATTGTAATTGTGTCCCCGAGATATGAACTTAATTAAACTGTCGCAGGAGCGAGGTGGAAAAGTTCTATCGAGTAATGAACGTTAACATGGTAGACAGTTTTTGGATGAAAGGCAAACACAAACTTCATTGTTTGAATAGACGCCGCGCGGCGGCACAACTTTGGAGGTATACACGTAGCCCGCTTGAGGAGTTCTAAATATAAAGAAGTCGCATGTGTACAGCGATTTGCATAAGATTGTAAAAAAGGTGCTCAAACAGATGACAGTCTGGAGGCATGAAAAATGAGAAAAACATCCTTTCAGACTGCGTTTAGTCACACCTGCGTTTTGCCTGTCGTTACTCGTTCTGTGTGCGGTTGTGAATTAACATAAACTACAAAGCGCGAGTCGGAGTACTTTTTTCGTTTTATTTTAGATGTTCGTTAGGTACCTAGGTATCCAAAGTTGTGCAGTAGTGGGTGAGAGATAATCTTAATTTATGTCGGTTTATATTTTCCGGAGAAATTGAGGGGGAATTCGAATGTTTAAAGTGGTGCAAGTGTTTTTTCTATGCGTGTCTAGAGTGCAAAAGGACCAAAGTCGAAAAAAGTTGAGGCAGACTGCGCGATGGTACAGTACAAAATAGTTTCGACATGCAATATGACATTTTCAAATCGAAGATAGTGTCGGTATTTTGGTGCTCCGATGAATGAAAGTATGCACTTTTGGAAAAGGAGAACCTGAGAAGAATTTTTAGCACAAAGGCTTACTATTAGATGCAACCGGTGACCAAGAAAACTTTTCGCAGAACCGACTATAACAAGGGTAACAAAGACGCTCATAGCAAGAATTTAACCTTTTTAGAATGCTCAGTTCTGTCTTGTTTCCTTCAGCAGTGTCCTCAATGCACAAAGATACCTACAGCTTTTGAAAATTGTTTGGACAATTATTAGGCAAAATCAAATCACCCCAATGTGTTGAACCACTGAACCTATTTTCTAAAATTTTTGTGGTGGCAACAATTAGTCAGGTTAAAGGTTATAGGAAACTTGGAATAAAAGGTCCAATCGCGATCCAGGAAGGTTCTTGATTGAGCTTATTACCTGGCAAAAGCAACAAAACTAAGACTATAAACAGAGGCTGATAAATGGGATTTAAGGTTAGAAGCTATGGAAATCAAATATGGTAATGTTCAAATTTAGCTTCCGTAGCGTAGGAGAAACGGTTTATTTTATACAAAAGGCGTGCGTTGGTTTGGTAGTGGTAGATAGAAAAGACGACACCATAATAAATTGCGACGATTGGAGTTTAAAAAATAGGGTTGTTTGGACAAGCGTAACCGACAGAGCCTGGCGAAGAGTTTATGAATGAACATATTTAGATGAGTACCCTTGCAAGGCTATTCAAATAAAAATGTTGCAGTCTATCTAGGAAATCTGTTTGAAGGGGTCATACCTATAATAAACCGAGAAGCGTACATCCAAGAGACGGTCCCAGTTCCGGATTCTGGATAGGTACACAAACTTATTAAAAATATGAACGCCTTTGGCTAGCGTGTAGTCCAGAAGGAAGAAAGGAAAAGTTTGGTGGATAAATCTGGCTACTAAAGTTTTGGGAATTTCTTCAGACCAACATTTTAATTGAATGATCATATAGGCTCATCAAACGAAATTGAACTCACTGTTGCACAAAAGGTTGATAGTTTTGGTAAGGTTAAGTCAGGGAGAGGAATTGTTGCCTTTTCGTCACAAAACAATGGGAAAATCAGGAAGTTGAAAACCTGTCTAGATCTTGTTGAAGTAAGCCAGAGTAAAGAGACGGTCTTGCAGAGAGATTAAGAGGGACAACTGTCTAATGATCGTGAAGAGTTCCGCGGACCTAAGTAACCACCTGTTTTGAATAAAATCTGTGGAATATTGCACCATTCGTTAAGTTGCAGTGCCCAGTCTAAGCTGTAAGCGTTTGTTGAAGTCCTACTATTTTCTTTTCGCACCATTAAAGTAGGTATATAATTTTGTATATCAAACAGAAAAAAAATATTTTGTTCCTAAATTGAACTGTTTTTAGAAATGTGGTTGTGAAACTGAATTATTGCTTATCCCTCCAGATTTATTGCTGCTGTCCATTGGGCGAACAATTTGCTTATCTGTCTGCGCCGGTTAGTCCGAGGGAAGTGCTAAATCCAGCAACAAAAGCGTTTGCAATGCTTGTGAAAGCTACTCAAAAACCATATATATCCAACCATCTTGTCCTTCCCATTTGTTTCTAAAACAAAATCACTTCCGTCTGCACTCGTACCTGCCAACATTTACGACTTTCCTCCATGAGTATTAATGAAACTCAAAATACTTGTATAATTCATTCAAAGGACAGATAAAAGTCAAACTGTATTCAACTCCGACGAATCCGCCATCCATCGGTCGAGATTAAAATTTACTGCCGCGTCTTAAAATGCGAATTTGATTTCCAAAGTTTATTGCAATCTGCAATCTTCCCCACAGGAAGGACAGCACTGAATGAAGATTTTTTCTTATAAGCATTTTATCTCCTTCAAATTCCATTTAAAAACAAAAGATTACAACTAAAAATCAATGGCCCCTCTCCCAATTCACCGAAACAAAAGTCTTAAATCACATCTGTGCCATCGATTGAGCTGAAGAGGTGTATAGGTATGTGTGCTACCCACATCCATCCATACCCCTGCGGGTCCCGAGGGCAAATATACAAAATGTGTATACATAAGTAAGGCCTTTGCTTCCTGTCTTCATTTTTCCTTTTTCATTATGTTATTGTTATGATTGAAAATGCTTTCATTCCTGTGTATCTCGTAATTCCCGAGAGTTTCTCCGGCCATCATTTGACAAGGACATATAATTCTTGGATTTGTGTCTGATTTTGCATACATTTGCTTGGAATTAGAATTAATCCGAATTAGGGCCGTTGTCGACCATATGGAGTTGTAGTTTTTGATTCATTCATCATGGTGGTGTGTCCCCAACGGAGTGTGCCGCATCGATTGACTCTCGACCGTTGTCCAAATGTGTTGTCAATGGGACGATGGTTTTGTAGGGAAAACGTAACTCTATGGACGGAGTAATTGCTCTGACCAGCTTGAGTCACCTCGATGGAATTCTTCGACGATGATTTTTAGAGGTGACGCTGACGAAGAAACTCTTTTATCTGTTTGTTTGATTGATTGAATGACAGATTTGCTTGCGCAAGTGACTCAGCGAGTCATAAAGACAGAGTGGGAATGGCTTGAGCTTGATTAATTAACTACAACAATAAGTGTTTGTGTTGTTTCCTCGAATTGTTTTTATTCGCTATTTCATGGGGTCTCTGGTAAAAGACCACCTATGGCATGTGGATTCATCGTCGTGGGAATGAAGACTGTCTGAGTGGGGATTAAACGTTTTTATTGAGCTATACTGATGGTGATCATTAAGTTTACAATTGCTACCTTTGTTATACGACCATGGATGAGCTGTATAAAACGCTGTATGCTTTGTTTTGAGACACAAAGCGGTTGCTGTATTTAAGCAAACGATAGAGAACGGATGGTGAAAATATTGTGGCAGGCTAAGGCGTCAAGAGGTGGATGTCAATTACTTAACGTTTCTCCCAATCATATCTGAGGTGCTTGCAAAATGACCAATTTAAGGAAGAAAAACAGTTGCCAGTCAATTCAAAATTGAATCGCGATAGATCCCCACTGAGTTCACTTCATCCTTCTCTCGTATATATTTCGACGACGGTAAAGATCTGTTCTGTGATGTGTACGGTATTCGTCAATATTTCCAGTATTGACATTTTCTAAATAAAACGGGTCCAACCCTAAATACTGGTTGGGCTTAGGTTATTTTTACAAAATTCAACTTTACCAAAATTCCGCAATCGAAAAAATTCTGCAAGCAATAAAAAAAGATTTGTGAAGCAGAGATGTAGCGAATAGTTTCTTTTTCTGTTAACTTGTATTTTATTCAATTTCTCCTCCTCTCTTCTGAAACTGAACTAAAATTTGTTCTTTTAATAATTTTTTTTTTTTTAACAGATATTTCTTATTGTTTCTTTTTTTTTTATTTATTTCTATTGTTTTATATTTAATTTAAAGTTGTCTCTATTAAACATCAATTTTTTTGTTATATTTTGCATTGTTTGTTTGAAAAGCAGACGAAGCAAAATTTTTTTCCTCAAAATTTTTGTTGAGTTTTGTTAGTTGGAAAAAAAAACAGAATTTCTTTTCTTTTTTTTTTGATTTAAATATGAATGTTGTGAAGAAGAATTCATATTTCATATTTCATCGAAGAGCAGAATTTTTTTGTAAAAAGACAGAATTTTTGCAGAACCACTGATGTGAACCTTTTACTGCTTTGCATTAATAGACATGAAAAGCTTGTTTTTTGGTGAACTTCGTTTTCAGCTCAATTTGTCAAATAAACATTTTAAAACGCACTCCAAATTTTGTTACTCTTGCGTTTGCAATCATCAGCCGCATGATAGGACCCTTAATCACATTCTCATCTCTTTTCATTCGCCAATCTATTTCAACTGAAAACGTTCAAATATTATTTCAATCACATTTCTGGTGGCCGTCAAATAAAGACAGCCATTCGCCTCAACGTGTGAAACGCCGCTTCCGAAATACCCCATTTCCGCCAACACTCACATCTTTGCCAAACTCCATACTGCACTTCAGTAAACGATAATGCCCGGCACAGTCTTTATCTCAAATTGAAATCAAATCACCCCATTAGCACAGTTATCAAAAGTAAGCTGTGCGCTATATCCCTACCGTTCATTACCCGACTAAGTATGCAACGAATTTGCACTTTTAATCAAATTACACTTCCTTTCTCACATTAACTACATGGACAAGACGCACTTATTTCCATAGCGCGTCCCTCTTAACGCCCGGCGAACGGTATACTCTGCCAAGCATTGGTGCGCCATCAACACGTACAGGCTCTATGCGCCCGTCTTTTCGTTCAGCTATAAAGAGAAATTATATTTTCTCCGGTGTAATTATCCTTTTCCAGACAATTGCCACCATAAGCACTCCGGCGAGTTTCTTCTTCGGCGTCGTAGTCGTTGTCGTCTTCTTGGTTTCTTCGATTTGCCGGAACACTTAAAACAATTGCCTCGACGCGTTTTTACTTGAAATGTCTCGCCGTAGTAAAGGACATCCGGTGCGCGCGCTCGTATATGGCCAAGTTATACGGGGCGTATACGCACTATTTTCTTTTGTTCTCGATTGTACGCTACGAATGCTCTGTTCAATGCTCCCTGAAGCAGTCCTGTGCTTTTTTACGAGTGAGTGTGTGTGTGTGGAAGCTCCTGGCTTGTGTGCACCACCTCCCCCTGCAATGCTTTGAGGAGACCTTGAGTTTTGTCTAGCAGACGCGATGTTCAATTTGCATAACACGAAGGAGTTGAATCCCGTCTGATAGGATTACCTGTGAGTATATCCGTACATACCTACACCGGTTGGATGGATACTGGCGAAAGCATGTACATGTACACCTGCACACCTTTGCATACGTGTTTCGTTCATCAACCTGGAGAATTTATGACTCCCTAATCCAATATTCCGAACCTACTACTACTTTTGGGCTAAGCGGCTTCCTCGGTACTCGTGCGGAAAATGTTCGAATCTTTGAATGTGTGAGTGTAGTGCCATTTTTTTTTTCAACACCAACAGCGTGTCTCTTTGGCAAGCGAACAGCAGTGTTTGTTCATATGGGGGAATACGATGCCCTTGTCCTTGTCAAGTCGGTTGCGGAATCTACGCCATATAGCTTAAGAGGAAAGGGGGGAGGGATGCAAATATGCATTAAATTGCATGCTCCTGTTACAGAGAACATGTCTGAGGTGTTTTTCTTTACAGCTTAAGGTTGTCAGCAGCGCTTGGGATGCCTTTTCGTTTTTTAATCCTTTTGCCCGATTTGTTTTCTAACAGAGATTTTTTTATTTTTTATGTTTGTATCTTTTTAGGTGAGTTGATGTTTCGAAAACTTGGTTAACTGGGAAAAAATCATGGTAACTACTGAACATGTTTCTTTGTGAGAGTGTTGGGACTGGATTTAAGTGATGCGACAAGAGATAATTCGATTTCAGTTTCAGTCGCATCTAATAAAAACGAAATGGGTTTGAGCACACTCCCAGCCAATCGTTCGTTCCTAGTGTTAAGCAATTCATTAAGCCTTTGATAATGCTCTTGACTTCTAATCTTAAGCCCCCCCCACTTACTAGTACATTCTACCATTCGGCGATAATTCTTTGTCCATTTCGTTCAGAAATAAAACATTTATCCGGCACCGTTCTTAAAGTTCCCCAACATCTCTCTCTCATCGAAACTCGAGTCGTTTTCTATTCATCGATTCTTGACGCCACACAACGCAACAGCAACGCCGATGTATTATGCTTTTTCCGAAAAGAAAAGAGAACAAAAACGGGATTTATTACCCACCATCTCATGTTAAAAATTTTACTGTTCAATAAAACCGAAAAACCATTCTTATGATCACCATTCTCGGAGAAGCCCATCATGCACGATGAGTGGGAGGAATTCCTTCACCATATCCTGCTTTTAGCCTAAAATCGTAAAACTTTGCAGGCTAAAATGTTGGCACAACATCCTCTGGTGCAAAATGATTTACAATTGCCACTTCTGTTCACAATTGGGCCATAATATGTGGGCTCTGCCTCTGGTGTAATGATGACGTTTTTACTTCTATCGTGTTTTTTTTTTTTTTTCTTTTTTTTTGTACTCACTTCATCATTATTTTGACGCCACCCCCACTTGCGCCAACAGTTAAGGGTAGTCAAAAAAAAAAATAAAAACTCCTCCACCATGAGAGCTAATTTTTGATGAAATATAGCTCAGGTGAGCAAGTTTGTCGTTCGTCGCCAGGGAACGGAACAGTATTATGTATACGATGTCCCGAGGTGAAATTTGAAAGTTTCTAAGCATAAATCTTGTGCGGCACACGCAGAGGTGTGATGTGGATTTGATTTGTATAGCAGCACTTCCTTAACTCGTTTGTAAATATGTGTGTACTCGTTTAATGTGAGTTCTTTGTGATGTGTTGGTGAGAGTACATCGAGGATAGCACTGTGATTTTCCCACTTGGTTCAACAAATTAGTTGAGATATTCCTCCCAGGAGTGGGCCTCATTCTGCGTGTTTTTGTGTCATTTAAAAAAAGTTGGTAAATAAGTAGCTGGGAGCGACAGTATATAAGGTAGGGCTATAATTAAGTTGTTAAGGCCGCGGTGTGAGACCTCGTAGTCCGAAGACATAAATCAAGCTTTGCGCTCTAAAAGTGTGTGTGGGAATCTGGATTTAAGGGTCACTGAGCTAGATTTGCTGTGGTGTGGAGCCATGTTTACAAACTTTGTTTCTGAAAAACCTTCCGAATACGAGGCCCAAAATGAAGCTCGAAATATAAGCGACCGGAGAATAAAAGATCGAGATTGCTTTAGTTAACACGTTTTCGTGTCCGCCAAGAAATTTGCTTGTAAAACTTTTGATCGTTTCGCCTTACAGAATCTGACCCCATCAGGCTATGAGTGATCGAGCAATAGGTTGCAGAATTTGTTTCTCTTAGTTTTTATTAAAAATGGTGTTTTCTCCCAATTAAGTGAAACGAAAGAGAAGTTTGCGACGTGAATGCGTATGTAATCAACAGCGATAATGTGTTTCTGAGGTAATGCGCAGGTGGCTGATGACGTGCGCTGATGGACGTATGGTGTTGCGGGTACAGCTAGTATCTTTTAAAAACAAAATACTGTCGAAGCTGGTAGTCAGGGCATGATATTCTTCCATGATAAATTTGATAATCAAGTAGAACTTTTAACGCTTTCTACCTTCTTTGTGATTTCAAAACGGTTTTCGTCAAGCCGGAAGGAAAGCTGTACCGACCCAGAGTTACATGGCGCTTGGCACAGACCAACCAAAGTTTATAGCTGTTGTCAGACCTTACTAATCCATCGTTCGAGGCTTATAAGCATCGTTTCATTTTGATGACAGCTTGGGCATTTGAAAACCTCCATCAAACGTCGTCTTTATTTTCTATGACCAAACGGAAATGGATTCAACACTACCAGCTACATAATCAGCTTATACTCGCACAGCCTGACAACGCTGTCCTGTGCTTCTTTGATAACAGAAATACACGTGGTCTAGTAACTTTATCGTTGGGCAACATTTGTTGGCAATGGGAAAAGCCGATGCGCTGGAATTAAAACTTTCCCTCACGTCCGCAGCACGCTTACCACCTGTTAACAATGAAATGCCATCACCTCTGGTGGTTTGGGGAATCTGCTTGCCTACGTATCTCAACTCACAAAGGACCCACACACGTTCCAAGGAAATAAAAACAAATGTTGGCCTACACGAAGCCTCTGCGCACCGTTCCTAGTCCGTGCTTTGCTTTCATCTCCCATGAACGTAATAAAGAATAAAATAATGTATACGCAAAAATGCCGTCATAAAGCGAGCATTTTTACGATTGCATACCCATAAAAATGCTATTTGCACTAAAAATGGTAAAAATTAGCCCTTGTGGTGTGCGGCTACACTTTGGTGTACTCCGCGTACAGCGTACATGTCCATTGCAGCTTCAGCAGAGCCGAATTTAATGACTTTTATTGACACTAACATTTTTAATAAGGCAATGAAAATTGCCAAGAGGCTACATTGCAACAACTATCGTGTATGCCCTCTCCGATGTATAGGGAGATGGCTTGGTCGAACCATAAGCACAGCCTAAGGGGGCGTAAAATCGTAAAACGATGCCTGCCTGTATGGAAACCAAAAACCAGAACGAGATGGATTCTGCAGTCGTAAGTTGTAGTACATTACGAGAGCCTCTCGACGAAGAAAAAGCTCTAGCCTACCTGTTTTCTAATTCCTTTTGTCCACGGGGTAGCGAATTTTATGTGCCAACCACATAGCGAATTTGTATATAGTTCTGCTTCCCTCGTGGCAAAATCCAAGATAAGGCGGATTTAGAAAATAAAATTCATTCACTGCCTCTGCACTGTGTGAGTTTATTTTATTTTCATTTTTTTGCAAAATGAATGAACGGTACAGAAATTTTCGGCCATAAGGATGTAACATCGAAATGGCATTAAACAACAGTGTGTGGGGATGGAATGTTAAAAATACGTATGACCCAGTTTTTGTCTTGATTTAAAGTCGGCCTGTCCGTTGATGCTTTATTTATTTGTTGTTGTATTAATGGCCGGTTTGGAGGGGACATTTTTTTCTTAAAAAAGATTTACATTGTTTAAAGGGAGTATCTATTTGTTGTTTACTGTAGCTTTCTACACGATTGCCAGCTTTTAAGAAACAAGTTCTAATGCATTTAACTCCTGCATATCTCCTAATTGTTATTTCAGATTCAGAGTGCACTTTATATAAAACACATTCTATGGAAGGGATGCCCTATATTTGTGTTTGTGTATAATCAACAGATAAATTTACCACCACTCTAGCTCGGTGAGTTTGATTGTGTTTAATTTCATGCGATAGCACACAAGTTCCACACTATACCCGGGCAGTGGTTGTGGAGTCGGATCCACTTAGAATTCTATGAAATCGATATTTACAACGATGGCTCCAAAATAGAAACCAGTACAGGCGTATACCCACAGAACCAAGGCAAATCAACGAGTTCCTAACAGGATTTCAACTGAGTTTTGCAGTCACATATGTACCTAGTAGTTATAGACAAAGCAAGAAGGCACTAGACGATAGCAGTATTTCAATTTTGCTTAAAACTGTCTTCGGACGTAGTCGAGCTCCTATTAGGTAGATTTTATTGAAAACCCAAATCAAAGATCGTAGATAGTTAAATAAAGTGCACGACTGGGTCGCACGAAACTTTCTCGTTTAGTGCGAGTCTGGCTGACTTTAATAGTGTTCAGCAAATTGAAAATTGGGGACACAATAGTTTTAAAAACATCAATTTGACTCTAAGTTTGCATTTTGGTCAAAATCGTTATCGCCGTTTACTGGTAAACTGAAAAAAACTAAATATTAAAAAAATTAATTTTTTTTCAAAAATACATTGTACGATAATATAGAGAAAAACTGAGTTTGCTATGTTATAATAAATGACCACATTACCTTAGAAATTAATTTTCGTCGAGACTGTTCTCGAGATATGTCAAAATTTCAAAAGTACCGTTGTTCGAATTTTTAGCCAAAAACTGGGTACCCAGTCATGGTAACTGCTTAAATATCACTTTTGGTTGAAATCGTTAAAGCCATTTTCGATCAAATCAAACTGGTACGAACATTTTATATGAGAAGTACCATTAATATTGAGGTTACCTTGCAAAACAAAACCCTCCCGAACTGTAAGCCCAAAAACTCAAAATCAGAGGTTTGAACTTAATCTGGGAAGCCGTTTTGGCTGTAGGCTTGTGGAAGGACGGACAGACCGGACAGAATTTTGTGACCCACTTTTTTGAGTTCCGTTATCATCGTAATATTAGAATTGATTAGTATCTCGAGTTCGAAAATTTATACGAAAACAATATCTTTCTCTTACTACGTAATGGAGAAAGTTAAAAACATCAGGAACCACATTGTCAGTTTTTTTAATTTCCATCTCTATCTCTACCCTTATCATCTATCTCCATCTCCCACTTTATCCCTCTCTCCATCTTCATCTCTTTCCCTATATTTATTGCTATATCTATCATTCTCCCTATTTTTACCTCTATCCCCATCTCCATCTCTCTCTCTATCTGTCAGAAAATTAAGTGGTCACATTAGATTGTATTTATACCTAATGACTCACCGAAGCGGCTGGTACTAGTACCTATACCTAATCGTTCATTACCTATATTTATATTACGTTCAGTCCAAAAAATTTAGAAATTTAAACTTTCGCTAACAGATGGCGCTACATAAATCTCCTAAGCAAAGGCGCCCGGGCGCGCCCCCTTGTGATGAATTTCGAGCTTAGTCACATTGGGTACCTTTGTCAAAACTCTGGCTTATCTGCCTTCACGTTAAGAGGCTAACACCAACTGACCAGAACTTCTATCCCCAACTAAAAGAACCTTTCATTCCACTCGACAAACACTGTTACTGTATTTTGTTTACATGAAAATCTTTTCAAAAACAACTTTTCATTCATAAGAGTAAACAAACTGCCATGGAAAACTTCCGTAATACATTTTGACAGTGCATTAATAAATTCTGTCAAATTATAGCCAACATAATTGCATGTGGAGCACACATAATTCAAATGAACAGACTCTATATCTACAACTTTGCACATCCTTACACTATTGCCGGCCGTCACAAATTGAATTGAGTTTGAAGTTTTTTGGGGGAAACTTTTACAGCACCACCAGCAGTATAGTTACAGCCAACAAAAGCGCAAATAATGGCATATCCTTCTGCGAATCAGCTCCTTCCTCCCCTTCATATTGCAAATATGATATCGTGCATTGTAAAAGGAAGCCATAGAGAATACATTATATTTTCTATATCCTTGTGATGTCTGATTCCGGTGCCGTTGGAATCGTGATTGCAAAGCGACATGCCACTAGTACCGGTAGATCCAACTGCAGTTATACACTTCGGTTCCTGGAAGGGCCAACAAATCGTCCGCTTTGCTCTGATTTTCGGTTTCATTTTCATTTGCACTCGTCTCGTTAGAGCAAACCTATATGTACGCCTCGGCTTAAAGCTCTGACATCCTTTTCTCCCCGAAAACATGAAAGCTATTCGCGTGACAATTACTCCACCATACACCGAGAAGGAACGGAAAACAACTAAATGCCTCCACTGGAGTGAACATTTCATTTCGTCCTCCATTTCGCTATAAAAACCGGAAAATTGGAAGTTATTGGGCTTTTTTTTCCGCTGGAATTCTTTTCCATCCGCTTGAGGTTCTGTTACCAGTCCAGTTGCCTGTCGGATGAAGTATATGGAAAAACCGTTCACACAACTCCGTAGCTGATGGGTGATGGGTGAAAGGCTATTTTCGGCGTCGTATCAGGATAAAAATTAATTTTATTTGAAGGTATATAATTTTTAGGTCTGGGTAGGAATATATTTAAAAAAAATAAGTAGAAAATTATTACCCAACAGCGGTATAACCGGTTACTACTGTGAACTGTGCGTTTTTGTTTTAATGGAAAAGAGAAGACTCTCCCCGGGGAGTGGAAGTAAGAATCAAATATTCATGAGCTATGAAAGGCAAATGAAGCCAAATGACAAGTTAATATTTTTATTTTGTTTGTAGCGTGAGGTGGAGCTGTTTTATCCCCCCTTCACTGTTGCTATATTGAGGTAGCTATATTTAGGTTGGAAATTATTTATTCAAGGATCGAAAGTTGGTAACCGTGATTGCTTTTATTCGGAAGGAAGTGTGGGATGTGATATTGGCTTGTTTTTGGTTCATGGGCTTATGAGCAATGATGCGGAGCTAAATAAGGAGAGTCGAGGTAATGAATGTGAATAAGGAGAAGGCGGCCTCACAATAGCGAGGAGGTGTTGGTTTATTGTTATTCAAATTAAAGATCAAAGTGAAGCATATTGATTATGTCAAATGCTGTCACATGGGGGTTTATTTAACGGTCTATAAAGCGGCCCACAATATACGTGTGCATGTGCATATCTATGTTGTAGATCCTTTTTAAATTGTTTTAAATAATCAAAGGACGCTTGATTGTTGGTTGGTAGTTCTTTTTTGTCACACACATTTATTATGCTTTACTATTTACTGAAGGCAAGTCTTCCAGTTTCTGTGAAAGGGCGTTACGAGTAAGGTTCTACACCTGCTATCCGCAAGGTATTCAAACCCAGATAAAATCAAACAGGGCTGAAATGTGCGGAGAAACGTCTTGCTAAGAATTGAATTATTTTCCAGGGTTATAAGACATTTTTTCTTTTTGTTGAGCTCTGGCCACAGGCTTCGAGTATAGTGTTGCAATTCATTTTCGAAGACTAGTTAAGGTTGGAACACTGTTAAATAATACTAGAGTTCGCCCATTGGTATAAATTCTACCATTATAGTGAGCTAGTAACACTGACTTGGGTACGAGGACACATAGGGATCGAAGGCAACGAAAAGGCGGACTTCCTTGCAAAGCAAGGGTCAACTGAAAAGTAGCTGGGACTAGAACCATTCGCTTTAATTGACAGAGGAATGGTTGAACAGCTGTTTCACAAATGGATCACGGCAGAACGCCCGAGTAGGTGGTCAATTGTGGAACAATGCAGACAGGCTAAAATAGCAATTAAGTGGCCGACCTGCTCCACTCAAAGAAGGGTTCTAAGCATCAGTCGAGGAACATTGAAATGGGTGGTGGCTTTGTCTACAGGTCATGGTAATTTCGGTAAAGCATTATTGACCGTTGATCTTATAAAAAATTTAAAAATAGATGTACCTATTCGAAATGCAAGACCGGGTATTTCTATTTACACCGTTTACTTTCCATAATTACCAGCAGGCGTTTCTAGTTTAAGCTTAGCTTTTTTGTGCCAAACAACTTGAATAATTAAAAAAACTAACGTTCTTCCCTTTTTCGACTAAAATAACCCTCAGCCTAAGTGCCATTGCACGTTGTATTGTTTCATCGTAAACTCCAAGGCGAATGTTGTAACATTCTCAAGCACCTCGTTTTCGAATCGTACATCCATTTCGTTCTTGCGTAAATGGTACATTCTTGTATAGGCATCAGGTACACCGGATATACGTCCCAAAAATGAAACAGTATAATTGAGACGTCCTTTTTTGTTTTTGCATGCAAAAAATAATTAAGTCCTTATGGCTTGCTCCTTCTAATTAGAAATGAAATCATGAAACACAACATTACAAATTATTTAAGGATCCTCACTCTTTTGGTTGTGCAGGGTTTACAACGGAACAGCATAAGGTCATGCATCCCTCGGCACTCGGCACTCAGCACCCCTACCCTCCACCTGTCATGAGTGTAAATGTAAATTCGACAGCAGAATTTCCAGCTTCAATTAAATAATCAAACCCCCCTCCATTAGAACCATGCGTCTGTGTTTAATTTTAGCACCATTTGCACACAGGCATTCTAATTAAATAAAAGTGAAAGCTTTTTAAGCATCCTTCTTCTGTGCTTGGTATACTTAATGCGATTCGTATTGGTGTTGAAAGGTGTATGTACTGCGCATAGCAAAATTACACTACCCAAGGATATTAAATCTTGTCTCCACGATATTGTGATGGAAGTGAAAGCCAGTAAGGAAGTGGGAGCAACTACATGCAATTACCCCGTTCAAGGATGTTATTTGATAATGAAACAAAATGGGGGCGCATCAGCAGTGACTAGGTGTGGGTAGTAATTTTATTAACATTTACATATTCGCTCGTTTATGTCTAGCAACTTAAATTGCTAACCAACTATGAGATATTTTCCCTTTCATTATCAGATGTGCGCGCCAAGGGAGCAGCAGCAGAAGCAGGATCTCTGCCTCAGCAAAAAGAACCCCGCAGGGCAATGAAAGTAATCTGAATTAAGGGCAAGTGCGCGCGATTACAGCGGATATCCACGTTGCGTATGTGGAATTTGCATTTAAAATGCGGCCAGGCCAGAGGGTGGGAGGGAGGTCTAAATTATCATGGCATTCGGTGTGGTACTTGGTACTTGGTACATCGTGCAGATGAGGAAAGAAAGAAGAAAAAAAAAACGAAACGAACACCCGTAGGTACGCAGTTCGACTCGGTGTGCGGTGTATAATTTACTATCATCGTAAATTCTCATTGTGCTCTGCCTGCTGGAGTATGAATATGTCCTCGTTCTATGTTCCTTCAGTATATACCAATCCGCGACTGTGACTGCAAATGAAAACGAATGAAATGAAAAAGTAATTAACCATGTTTCCGCCACTTTTCATTCCACTCTCTCCGGTGAACGCCTGTACGCTGCTAGAAGTGCTTGTGTTGGTTGGGTGTATTAGTTTGTTCCCATAAAAGGAGTTCTAGCGAGTGGAAAAAACAAATCGTGGAGGGTGAAATTCACTGTCAACTCAGTGACACCATTGTCAGTCAGGTGCTATCCCGTGGGTGCGCAAAAAAAAAATAAAGTAATTGACTCTCTATTGGGTGCAAACACCTTTTTTCAAAGGATATATCTCATTGGCGTATTTACATTTACACTGTTGGTGTAACGGATGTGTCATAGCGAGTTGGCTCTAGCTGTGGCTGTAGGAGCTGTTCCCTCCCGATTGGCGGTTGTTTTATGATTTCGTTTTCAAGCTATGAAATTGATTATTGTTTTGTTTGCCCTCAGCGTTAGCACTTGGTACACAAGCCGTGTATACGTTTGCGGTTTAAACTTGGAATTGATGGGGGCGTTTGTGTGGTAATGTCGGCGGTTGTGTTTTGTAAGGGTCTGGATGTCACTTACACGACAGGGTGGATAAGCATATTTTTGTTCTCTTAATTTGAGTATGTTGTGGCATCAGTGTGTTGGCGGTGGGGAAGGACATGCCGCAGAACCGGAGAATGCGGCAAGTTTCAATTAGGGAATCTGTTTCGAAGAAGATATAAAGTCTGTTGAAAGAACGACTGCCGGCGGGGGAGGGTATTTAAAAAGGCTGTTAATTGAGGCGTATTTTGAAGTGCGTCTCAAGTATTTGATAGGTGATTGCTGAAACGGGGGTTCAACTGAAGGTTTTTTTTTCAAAATGCACACAATGAATGGAAATATCTGTCCATCTCTCTTGCACGTTGTAAATCGACAGCCACTTGCGGATTTATTAATAAAGATGCTTTGTCTGCGATCGCAACGTGCTTTATGTTTTGAATTCTTTGTTTTTAAACCGAAATTAACGTCTAAACTTTATCTGTCCTAGGAGAGGTGCCACGCTTCTGATGAGAAACTCTTCGTATAGGCCTAAACATCCTGGTAGAACCCATGAATGTTATAAAGGGACCTTGGATATTAGGTTGGTTAAATATTCTGGAAATTTGTAAAGAACATACAAATTGTGTTATTAATTTGTATGTAATTTAATTTCAATTTTAATTTAATTTTGGTGGGGGCAGAGTTCCTCTTTATTTTATAGGCAAAAAATTCAACAAACCACGACTGTTGATTCTCAACAACGTCGATGTTGGAACAAGCGATCTTTTTGGCGAATTCAAACCCTCTACCCCACAGTCTTATGGGTATTTTTCTGATAGTGTTATCTAGAGCTACAACGTAATGGGGGTGAATAAAGTGAGACTGCAGACCACCATAGGTGCGCAGCCTAATCATCGTCATTATCAGTCCAATTGCCTAGAAGGATCCATTCAGTTAATCGTTATGCAAATTTTCTCACTTAACAGTTTTACACCGACGGACATGTCGTGCCGACTTCATTCTAAGCCATAGACCAGAAACACAGAAACACATGCGCCAGCCAAGTCGTAATGGTTTTTAATGCGTTTTTTCTGTTGCCCGCCCTAACATTAAAATGTCGTTAAAGGAAACGAAATGAAATGCGAAACAAAGCACACAAATCGCGACAACAATTTACTTTAACTCAAATTTCCATAAAAAGTGCATAAGAATAACTATTCCACTAACAAGCGCATGACTAAGCAGTGCGACCAGCAACGAGGGGGAGGTCTACAGAAATTTCCATAAATATGTACTCCGTCATTAAAGTTTAAGACGCAAACGTCCGCGCGTGAATATAGGGTGCAAAATATTATTCCTCCTCAGTGTGGACCTTTATCCAGAAGGTGTCGTTGGACGGGCGCTGAACAAACGGAATAGTCATGACATTGGCTGACTTCAGGACCTTTTTATTGTCGCTGCTCTCTGTCGGACATTTTTAATCACATTAATCAAAGTGACGTTGAGACATTTATTATAACCCGCCGCCCCCCCGGGGACGTACTAAAAACTTAATTTTAATTTTCCAAATAAATACGGAGTGATGGAATGTTTTACACCCCACCGGCGAGGTGTATCTTCTTCTTCTTTGGGTGCTTTTTTGGGAGAGTGAAAAATCATCCGCAAATAATTTCCCACAAGGTGTTCTAATTGCAAAATAAACGAAGCAAACGCGCTTTTTCATTGCTTTCTTCGGCGTTTGTAAATTGCCTTCGTAGTCGCACCACCACCACCACCGCAGCACAAGTCTGGGCGAATTCCAGGAGAGATTAAACAGTCCTACGCTGCGAGTGGGAGAGTGGCATTTGCCAGGTGGTATCCACTTTCATTTGTTTCCACTGTTTTGCTAAAGTTTTCCGGCTTACCTACTTTCCGGGTTAGTTGTGGCACCTCTAGGTGGGTTGTGACAGGACTTTGTGCACGAACCATTTAAGAATTAAAAAATGTGGAAAATGTTAAAACTCTAGCGAAACAGTATCATTACTCGAAGAATTCATCAGCCAGTTGGAAGAGAAAAGTTTCCACACAGCCATCTTGGTTCGCACTCTTGGTCTTTATCGTTGTGGAAAATGCTCCCAACTTCCTGGATCTGTTTGTTTTTTTTTTCCAATTTCTCTTAGCTTTTTTTTTGTTTTGCTTGAGGGAGTAGGTATGTGCGTGCGTGAGTGGCTACGGGAATTTCTTTCTATACTACATGGAAGCACTTCACTTGGATTCATGCTGGGTTTACCCTTCAGTTGTGTAATCTCATCACGTGAAATAGAGAAAAAGAACGTACGGATTGCAAGGTGTATAGGAAAAGATAAGTTTTCTCTTTTTTTTTTCTTTTAAGGAATACAGCTCAGGTGAGGAATTTGATTCAGTACTCGCATCAGGTGCTCTGACGTGAAAATTGGATTTTTTTACGGCAATATTTCCTCATTGTTAGATGGATGAGCGCATTTTTATATGTCCTTGTATTTTATATTCCAATTATTTGTGGGTGTGTGTACGGGAAATTCATTTTGAAATGAGCGTCTTCTTTTATGGCATTTTCTTAAACTCTCTTGGTATAGGGGGCATTTAATATGGTGTGCGAATTGTTTATGACTTAATCGGAGGCTGGGAGGTTGATTTATTACAAAGAAAAGGAGTTTAAGAGGGAGCTAAGTGAGAACGTTTTTCAGGGAAGGTTTTCCAAAAAATAATGCTGCCTTGAAAATGGGAGTTATCAAGTTGAAACGAGGAGAGTGGCAGTTTTTGTGCTGCATCGCCTTTTAGTCACAGTTTGTTTGTAATTTGGGAGCGAGTCGAAAATCTGCTTTCAAAATTATGTCTTTACACACAAAAAATCAGCTCTTGAAAATCCGTAATTCAAATTTAAAGCTATAAATTCTGCCTTTTCTGATTTTTTGCAACTAAAAATGTGAAAAAAATACCAAAAGCCATTCAAATTTAATTTTATGTAGGTTAATGACTTTTAAATCTAAAAAAAAAAACAATTAAATTAAAAAAATTATCAGATTTAAGATAAGAGAAAGGTAAATTAAAAAAACTAAAAAATATCAAGTGAAAAAAATAAAAACCAAAATGTTCTCTACATCTTTGCATTTGGAAATGTTGAAAAGCGCGCGCTTTGAACATTTTCTAAAACAGTTTTCATTGCTTCCAGAATTTTGTAAAGCTGGATTTCGAAAAGCTGAATCTTGAAAATACCTATAGAGTTTTTAATGCAGAATTTATTTTAACCCTTCCAGATCTTTGACCCCAACCATTGTATTGAGTCCGAAAGAACTTATTTTTACAATTGCAAAACAGGGGAAACCCAAAAATGGTTTCGGGGGAAATATATGGGAGAATGCCACTGTTTTTGTGTCTACTAGCAGATGACGACCCAAAAGTATAGGCTTTTGACCGTACTGCTTACAACGCCTTAGCTACGGCTGCTGCAGAGTTTATTAAGAGCTAAATGTTTACTTAAAAGAAAAGTGCTTATGAAGTCCTTTGACATTTAAACATTCAATATTGTTAAATAGACGAATCCCTATAAAAGATAATTGCTTAACTTTTTTGTTCGCACAAATGTGGAATGTGGGTCCCATTTGTATGGCCGCTGAATTGAGAAGATTCTATAGAACAATTTAATTTTTAAATATAGGTTCTGTTAAAATAACCTTAGGAGCAATTTCGAGGGCTAAGACATGAACGCTTCGATCAGTAGTCCAATACTATACCCCAACGAACTTTTCGTTTCCATCTATATTTAGTGCAAAAGTTGTTCTCATTTTGAAGGATCTTGATCATTGATCCAGCGACTGCCGTCCAAAGTTCCTCGATCAACATAATCCTATTCAAATCTTTAGATCATTGGCAAAAGTCGCCGGTCGTCGCCTACGATTTTTCAAGACTCCAGTCCCATATCAAACCACAAACTTGTCCAAAATAGAGAGCGCATCAGCAAAACTATCAAGGACCTCGTAAACTACTCACATTCTGGTGTACATGCCTATAAATACTATTCCCACTTGAGGGGAATAATTTCACATGCAATCCCATTGCATACGCCCCAAAACGCTATACACATTCTCAAGCTTCAAACAGTAACGTGCATTAAATCACTGTCTGATCCTATTTATTTCCACCCCAGAAAACAATTCACCCACCAAAATAAGAGCACAAACTGCACCGCACATAAATATTACCACAAGAAAAAAAAAAAAAAAAAAAACGACAAAAAAAATCTAATCCCCAGACCAGACAAAGAATTTTGTGTCCTTGCAATAGTTGCAACTAAAATATTTGAGAATTTTCTCTCTCTTGGTCTTGCTCTTCCTCGAGCATAGGGTTTCTCAGCTGAATTTTCGGGGGGATGCTTACAAATAGTTGCCGCTTACATGTGGAAATACGACACGAGCGTGTTTCCTGCTGGGTGCTGGCAATTTGAATTGCCATACATTTTTCACTTTGTGCTATTATAGTATGCATCCTTATTAAGGATTTGCGGAGGAAGCTGTACCAAATCTCGAGCGAAATTTATTTACCATGTGGCCGTGTGTGTATATGTTAGTGTGTCACTAAATGGGTTAAAAAGGATATACGGTCGAGTTTAAACGACAAATTAATTTGTTCGTCCTTCAGATGCTGCTTTGGAAATGTTTAAAAAATTTCCAGTACACAGCTTGTGATTCTTCCTGTGTCCTTTGTGCGACACAAGACTCTGAGATGAAATATTGTATCCTTGCTGGTTGACTTTCACTTTTATGAACCAGCACGTCGATATGCAATGACAAAGTGTCCTGATGATATCCTTAAGAAAATAACCTTGTTTATAACTTTTTTCGTTTTGTTTGCCTCCTTTTCGGCTGTCCTTAGGTAGGTTTTTTTTTTTTGTTGGGTCTAAGGTATTTAAATTATACAAAAGGATACTTTTGAAAATTTTTTTCTCGCGATATATTTTTTTTTTTTTTTTTGTATCTACATTCCTCATTTTGTTCCTTGCTTCGTTAAGTTTTATTTTCTTCCACAGGACGTCAGTGCTCGTTTTTGTCATTGCTGATAGTGTCTCCGGTGCGTTTAATTTAATGAGTTCATTTATATGCTATTCGTATTTTTTTCATGGCAATTTGAATTTAAGACGAAACTTGCAAAACTGAGTAAGCCATTGGAGAGTTGGATCGTGCTGTCACGTCATATCGAAGATTTCAAAATGAAATATGCTTTTGATTGTTTAAGCGATAATTGCAGTTCCTTAAGGAGTGCTTAAAGTAAGTAGGCTCCATAAAACAGTTGATGTAGCTTTTCCCGTTTTTTTTTTTTGCCAGAAGAACCAGAAATTTACACCTTGTCGGTTATGTGGAGTGTTGAGTTTTTAGCTCTTAAATTAAGGAACACGTATTAGTTACGTTTTCTTGGTTTTTGTTTAAGTACACTTTCTTAGATAATCGCAAATAAATTTAGAGTGAGACCTTTCCAAAGTAACAGTCAGGTAGTTACAGCGTTTGACTTTTTTACATGTTACCTACGTATATTTCTTTAACTCAAATTGTTGGTTCGGCCCAATTTTCGATCCTTCACGGATAGAGCTATCAAAGAGGTCTTCATCCTTAAAGGGTTTCGCGAAGAATGCAAAACTTTTCCAAAGTCGGTAAGGTGGCGTTAGCTTTTGTACTTTTTTTACAAACATTCCTCAACGGCGCGAATTAAAACACTTGTTTCTTACTTTTAAAATTAAACAATATTTATTTGGAACTATGTCCTTTATTATTGAAATACTTTTTACTAATTCTAAAAGGAGCTTAAGGCTACTATGTAGTTACAATAAGACTGTTGATAAATTCATCATACAGTCGTATTTATATACTTTTCTTATCTATCTACAAGGAGACCCAAGCGTACAATCGTCTTGCTTGATAATGAAGAAGAGATAATATTCCAACATTGTATACAAACGATATTATCTCTTTTACATATGTTATCATTGTAGCGTTGTGTGCAAGACTGTACTAGAGACTAAAGATATCATTGAATACAAATAATGTTATCTTTTTTCTCAATATGTCTTGCTATGGATACTTAACTCCCCCCCTTGTTAAACGAAATCGTCCCGATTTTTCGACGCTATTTTTAACATTTCTCTTTCATAAGTTTTGTTATATGCGTCAATCTTTTTTTGTTTTTGACGATCTGTTATACATTGTATAGTTTTTATCATTACGTACGTAAATGCTAGAATAACAATCAGTGTTACAATTGTGTATATAGTTGATAATATCGGTTTTTCTTCAAAAGGAATAATTAGTTTTTTTAAAGTATCTATGTTATCGAATTTGTACATTGTATCTTCTTTAATTATTTGGTCGATGTAAGACTCTGAATTATGATTTCTTAATATAACTTCTTTAATTTGCTTATGCATGTTTTTGTATATTTTATCGTCTAGATTTATAGTATTTTCATAAGTAACTAAGTTTATACCATTAATTGTTTGATTATTTAACTTATGCTTACCGCTTAATAACATAACACCGGATTCAATTTCTAAGTCGTAATCGTATTCTTGTTTAATGTTGCATTTTGAAGTTATATTCTTTAAAAGTGGAATAAGACAATTTTCTTCTTCAAAGTTAATTTCACAAATGTTTTTACTTAGATGATTTTGACAATTTCTTGTTCTTAAATAAGTTTGGTTACATAAGGCAATTGTTTTATCTGTAATGATTTTTCCATGTTTTGAATTTAAAGGTGTTACTTTATACAATTTACATGATTTAATTAGAACTGGATATTTATATATTGTGATGAAGAATTCATCAGTTCTAGCTAATAATATTTTAGAGTACTCAAGTATATTTATTATGGGTACTTGAATTATTTCATGTTGAATAATATTTTTAATGTCATCTAAGTCTAGGCTTTCTGATAAATATTCATTATTTTTTGCTGCATTAATTGTTCTGGTCAATAATAATAATTGTTCGTACACTTGTTCTATTACTAAATGTTCTTTAAGGCTCTGACCTTCGAATTGTTGCAAAATTTGTTCAAATCTAGAATTTATAGTTTTTTGTTTATTATTGTTTTCTATGAGATTATTTATACTCGTTTCTATGTTAACTAAGTCATAATGGTCAGGATTACCAAACACATATTTGAAAGCTGTTCCTAAAAAGTTAATTGATCTAGTATGCCTAGTATGTTCTTGTAATTGGTCTGCTAAATTCTTAATTTTACTTAACCAAATTTTTTCTTCTTGTGTAGGTTGATATTTACTAGTTACGATATTTACGTAAGGTTGAAATATCGAAGTCAGGTTGGTGGCATGTAACAAATAAGTTTGTTCTTTGAATAAATACACGTCATCTGTTTGCGTAAGTATAAACTTCTTGTTTAGTAACTCAGTTATTTGAACGTTTCCTTGCCCTTCTTGACTCTGTACAATTCCTAGTAATGTTAGGAATATTAATATTTTCGTCATCTGAAAAATGATAATTCTTTATGTTATCCTTGTGAATTTTTATTCCTTCTTTAGAGATTACAGTGTCTCCTTTATCTTCTTCTACTATTCTTGTTATGTATCTGGCGTTAGATTTCTTTCTAAGACCTGTGATTCTTACCATTATCTTATCTCCTTTTTTATACTCTCTGTGTCGAGTTCCTTTATTTAGACGTTCGATCACTTTTTTGGATGCTGAGTTTAGTTTATTTATTATAATTTCACTATTGCTATATTTATTTTGATTAAAGAAAATGTCTCTAGGTTTCAAACCGGTAACTGAGTGTATAGAATTATTTAATTCACGCACTGTTCTAAATATTTCTTCGATAAGTCTTGTTTTATTCTGAATTGTGAATATTCTAGACAGTTCAGTTATTGTACCGTTTACACGTTCTACCTGACCGTTCGCTGTCGATCTGTATACTGGAGTTTCTACTTTAGTTATGTTGTATTTCAAACACATTTGGTTCACCATTTCTGTTTTGAATCCCTTCTCGTTATCTGTCATGAGTCGTTCACATTTTGGGAAATAATTAGATAAGACCTCTTCCATAACGTCGTACAGTCTGTTTCGAGTTTCGATTTCCCGAAGGATTGTATATTTAGAATACTTATCTACTGTTACAAGGAAAGTATACTTGTCGTTGAAGTATATGTCCATATGAATGTGTGTTCCCACATGTGTTGGTATTTCTGAATTATTCAGAGGTTCTCTGATAGGTTTTCTTTCATATTTTCCAAATAGACATGCTATGCATTTTCTGTTGAAACTCTTTGCTTGTTTATTTAGATCGGGCCAGTAATATTTCTCTGAGATTTCTTGTATATTGTTACGTAACCCTCGGTGTGCTCTTTCGTGAGTTACCCTTACAAGTTTTAGTTGTTCCTCCAAATTTGTCACGTCTTGAAGTTTTCTTGGTGTGAATATAAATCTTACTAGTGGGAATTCTTTTTTTATGTTTTCACCATATTTGTATATGTTTTCAAATTTCGTATGCAAAGCTACAATCTTTTGGGGTTGTATAACTTCTTTCATCTGCCTTAGTAAAGAGTCTTTGTCCTTAAACTTTATTATGAGTCTTATTTTGTTACTAAAATAGATTTGTGTTTCGATATTATTTGTTATATCTTCAATAAGTTCGAACTGTGCAGTGTATGCATTAAAAGGCTGATTCACAGTTTTTATTATATCATTAGAAGAACTTTCAGCTGAATGTGCTGTTTCTATGGTAGAAGTATTTATGCGTTGACGTGATAATGCGTCAGCTACAAGATTTAGGTTTCCTGGTTTATAAACTAATTTTGCTCCAAAGTCTTCAATGATTCCCTTCCAACGTTTCAGCTTTGTGTTGGGATTTTTTTCTGATACAGAATATATAAGGCTCTGGTGATCGGTATATATGGTTAAGTCTGCTATACCATATATGTAGTTTCTGAGTTTTTGTAAGGACCATATGATCGCTAATAGCTCTTTCTCGTTTGTGCTATAGTTCTCTTCTGTCTTACTCAGTGTTCTTGACAAGAAGTGTATAGGTTGCTTATTCTGACTTAGTACGGCTCCAATAGCTATGTTGGATGCATCAGTAGTAAGCTCGAATGGTTTACTATAATCCGGTTGAAAAAGTTCGACTTGTTCTTTCAAATAATTTTTTAAAATTCTAATCGCTTCTAATGCTGAATCATTCAGATTTAACTTAATATTTTTACTTTGTTTTTTGTTTACTTTGTTTTTTGTTTACTTTACCGTTATCTCCTCGTAAATATAATGTCAGGGGCTTGGCTATGCTTGCGTATCCTTTTATAAACTTACGATAGTAACCTGTAAGACCTAAAAATCCTCTCAAATCCTTTACCGTTTGTGGGACTGGAAAATTTTCTATAGCTGCTATTTTCTCAGGGTTCGTAGTGATTCTACCATGTCTGATTATGTGACCTAAGTATTCTACTTCTTCTTGAAAAAACTTACTTTTCTCATCAGATATTTTTAATGTGGCTTTATTGAGTACGTCGAATACTTGACTTATGTGCTGTATATGTTCTTCCTCAGATGAAGAATATATCAATACGTCATCAATGTAAACGTGTACGAATTTACCTACAAAGTCTCTCAAAATGTCGTCCACGCATCTCTGAAATATGCTTGGTGCATTTTTGAGCCCGAAAGGCATTCGTTTAAAATGATATTTTGCGCCATTTATAGCAAAAGCTGTTTTTTCTTTATCATCTGTTTTGATTTTAATTTGGTGGAAACCTGACTCCAAATCTAATGTTGTAAAGTACTTGGCTTTACCTAAATTTTGAATTGTCATGTTGACATCCGGAATGGGGTATCTGTCTGTTACAGTGTGAACGTTAAGTTTTTGGAAATCAACAACCATGCGCCGTTTTGGTTTTCCTTTTTCGTCCAAACCTTTTTTAGGTACTGTCCATATGGGACTGTTATAAGGACTATGGCTTTTTTCTATTATATCGTCATGTAAGAGTTTCTGTATTTCTTTGTTTACGAATTCGTTATCTGCTATGGGATATGGATATTGTTTAACATAAACCGGATTATCATTGGTCGTCCTAATGCTTGCTTCTATAGTATCTGTAAAGGGTAACGGTCCTATGCTGTTATTAATCTTCATCAGTCTATCTATGTCTGCTTTATAAATATTATTTTCCCCAATTATGTAATTAATTTTCTGAATAGATTCGACACTGCTTATGGTAGTTAGAGTCATATTACTGAAATTTATTTCCGCGTTTAGAACTTTAAGTCCTTCATATCCTAATATCATATCAAAAGACTGAATATCCTCTAATTCAAAAAATGTTATATTTTTCTTTAATATCCTAACTACTTTCTTTGTATCTACCATAGAATAACCATGCATTGTTTTTATTTTTATAGGTTTAATTTTAATTTTTTCGCTAGAATCGCATTTTCTATTAATGTAATTATGGGTTGCACCAGTATCAATAAGAATTTTATAAATTTCCTTAGAAATAGTACTAGTTAAATTTAAGCAGGGCAACCCGTCTACTAGTTTAAATGATCTATTCTTATGTTATTATTTACCATACATTCCGTTTCATCTGCTTCTGCATATGTACTGCTGACATCGTCTCTGCGTTGTTGTCGGGAGTTATTTACTCTCTGCTGCTTGAAGTTCTGCTGATAAGATCGTTGCGGTCTGTTGTGTGTGTTGAAACTCCCGCTGTGTTCACGTTTCGCTGGTGGATTATATACATCGGGTTTGTATTGATTCCAATTTTGTCGCTGTGCATGTACAATTTGTCTCGAGTTTATCTCCATCGGCTGTGGTCCTTGATTGTGTTGCTGCATATTATCGTATTGCTTCTGGGGTTGATAATTCGTTGTTTGGCTCGAATAATTTGGTCTTCTTTCGTTTCTGCGTTCATGTGGCATATTTTTGTGGTGCTTATCTTGAGTGAGATGTAAATGCCTGTGCACATTATCATGTTCTATTCTGCGAGCAATTGCGAATGCGTGTTCTAGATCATTTATTGTAGCTGAATATAATGATCCTCTTGTAAAGTTGTCACTCATACCATCAATGAATATACGAACTGCGTCGTCGTTAGCATTTTTAATTAGTCTGTCGATTATATTCGGCGGATCACCTGACATAGTGATTTTTGATATTATTAAATTGAGATTTTTATTTATCTCGTCGTGGTATTCAGACAGTGTGCTTCTTTTTTGCGTGATGGCTTTCATCATGTCTTGTAGCACGTATAGAGGTTCTTGATTAGAGTACGTATAATCTAATCTGTTACGTATCGCCTCAAAATTAAAAATTGTGTTATAATTGGTTAACACATTCGCGGCTGCACCCTGTATTTTACTTTTCACTATAGTCAATGCTGCTGCGTACTTACTGTGTGTTTTGAAGTTTTTAATGCTGTCCATTAATCTGGATGCTTCTTCGCGCCACGACCGATAATTTGATTGATCGCCGTTGAAAATAGGTAGGCTTTTAAATGCGTCTAACTGTATTTCACTACCATCTGTATATGTGGTTCTTATTTCCTCTAGCACAGGTATGTTTGGTACTATGCCTAATCCAGATTTTACTTCATTTAGTTTTGTTTCTAAATTAGTGTTTATTTGATTTTGGTTAGTTATTATTGCTGCTAACCTTGCATTCTCTGTGCGTGTGTGCTCTAGGGTTTGTGTTACTGTGTTGCTCCTGGTTTCTAAAGCTTCTAATCTTGCCATTAATACTGCGAGTTGTTCCATTTTGAACTCGTGTCTGTTGTCGTCGAATTTGTGTGTTTTTTTTCTCCACATATACACTTTCACTGAATTGCTTTGCTGCTTCGTACGAAGAAGCTATATTTGTACCTGCTATGCTAGGTAATTCTTGTAACCGGTAACGCGAGTGTTCTGTTTATACTAGATTTCACTACTTGTTCCCGAGGTCCGCTCGATTGAAGTTAAAAAGTATATTTAACCTCCTGGCAGGATCGCCAATTAAAACACTTGTTTCTTACTTTTAAAATTAAACAATATTTATTTGGAACTATGTCCTTTATTATTGAAATACTTTTTACTAATTCTAAAAGGAGCTTAAGGCTACTATGTAGTTACAATAAGACTGTTGATAAATTCATCATACAGTCGTATTTATATACTTTTCTTATCTATCTACAAGGAGACCCAAGCGTACAATCGTCTTGCTTGATAATGAAGAAGAGATAATATTCCAACATTGTATACAAACGATATTATCTCTTTTACATATGTTATCATTGTAGCGTTGTGTGCAAGACTGTACTAGAGACTAAAGATATCATTGAATACAAATAATGTTATCTTTTTTCTCAATATGTCTTGCTATGGATACTTAACTCGCGCCTCAAAATATAGACGATATTTTGTTATTTCCAGTCTTCCAGCAATTATGTTCTAAAAAAAAAAATAATAGTTGGCGCAACAGGTCCATAGGGACCTTGTTCCAAGCTTCTCACAACCATTCGTTTTGTTTGAGTTTTTTTCATTTTTGTAACGAATGGAAGGGATATACAATTTTATGCCGAGTCCACGCGACTAATGGAGAAGCTCTTTCAAGACAGTTCGACACTCGAATGTTTGTCAGACATTCGCGGCGCAGTGGAAAAAAACCCTAAGTTGGAATTTGACTCGAACCTTCGACCCCTTGCTCAGTAGTCCAACACACTGACCATTAAGCCGCGCCTGCAATATGTTCTGTTAAACTCAATTTAATAGAACTATATGCTACTTTCATCTTTGAACAGTTTCTACAATTGTTTCTGAAAGTGAATCCTTGCCTCAAATTACCTGTATACAGTTAGTATAGTTTTGACGAAGGAATTCAATGTTCGACAGAATGTCGGTAGGGTGGTGCAGTTTCCTACAAACCAAGCAAGTCGCTTCCCTATAGTGTCGATATGTTATAGTTCGCTGTCGAGTGTAATCTAATCCCGTGTTGTCATGTCATTTATAACATTTAGGAAAAAAATAAATACAGATCCCATCCGGAAGGCGTACCATTTCCATTCCCTATTCCTACTTACTCTTCAATTCATTCACATTAAGCGAAATCCCCGTAAAAGCCTACACTATCCAGCGTTATTGTGAAAAAGATATCCTTTTTCTCTGTAGGTATATGGCAACTCACTGTCATAACCGTAAAGGGTTACTTTGGTGAGAGTTTCTTTGTCGGTTAAGTCTCCAGGATGTATTGGAGTAGGGTATTTGCAAAACATACACGCTTACATGTTTCACTCTGCTGTCGGTACCTAGTGCCGACTCAATTTAAGGAATATACGTCGAATGTCAATGCTTTGTTGCTCCCCTCTAATCAATTATGTAGAGCAGCAGTAGCCTAGAGACTGAGGAACTTTGTTTTGTTGTACACAATACCAAGGATACTTTTGTAAATTGTCGTCATTGACAGGGAAAAAAAAAGATCAATTTTGAAGAATTGCTAATAAGGTCGGCCGAAGAAGAGTAAGTACAGGGCGGGATAAAAGGGATACGTCTTTTTATCGCTCCTTGTTATGGGGGCTTTTGTTTTGTTTTCCCCATTTTCACCTTTGTTCGGTTGCGCACAGTCATAAAACTCCTGATGAAAGCATACAATATTTTGTTGTCATTGATGGTTTGTATGTATGTAGTGATGTGCCCTTGAACGTGAGCTTACGCTCAGCTATATAGAAACAGAATGTGTATAGGTATACGCGAACAAAAGATCTATTCAATCCATTCCGATACATTATTAAATTTAGTCCTCGCACTAAATTCCTTTCATTCATCGTTCTTTCATTTGGTGGAGTGCGTGTGGGTAAAAGCTATAAGGACTCTTCCAAGGATTGGATAATTTAAAACTTTTTTTGTTGGTGGCTGTTGTTTTTTTTTTTTATGTTGTGTGTGTTTCTTGGTTTGTTTCTCTATGAAATATTAATGGTTTGTCGGACGTGTTAAGGGTGTATCTTGTGTCTTATCATTGAATTGATGTGTGATTGTGTGTGCTGTGTGCGAGCATACGCTTAAAAGTTATGTAGGTTTTGTTCTAGGCATGTTCATGGTTAATGCCATATAGGTGTAGGTACTCCCCCTCGATTGCAGAGTGCGAATTTCTGCTGACATTCTGATAAAGTTACATCTATCCCCACACAGTCAAACTGCGGGATACATCCTGAATGTGTGCGAATATGTGTATGTCGCACACACAGAAAGGGATATAGAGAGAGAAAAAAAGGAAAAGTGCTTCGCGTTTATCGATTTTCATTCCGTTACACCATTGTACGTGGCTATGTTTTTTTTTTTGTGGTTGCTTGCTGATGGTGACAGACAATTGTTTTTTTTTTTTGCTGTGGGTTATGCACTTTTTCCACATCTTGTCTGGTCGAGGTAGACCTGCAAGAAAACCTATGGATGTGCGACTTTAAGATGGGTTAGACTGCCATTTTGTTTTTATTCCTTGTTGTGTATATTTCATTCTGGGATAACCGTGCAGTAGATGAAGGGGTTTTTAAAGGACAGACAAAGATGTTCCTTTTTCCTATAGATAGCAAAGGGGGATTGCCTCATTTTCATGTTTTATAGTAGGTACAGAAGAATGGAAGATCATGGAAAGTGATTCGATAAGACCTGGGAGCCGCATGTGTACTCTGTGTAGCCTCAAGGACGAAGTTTTTGCCAAACATGAAACAGCTCTTTGAGAGACAATTCTTGCCTTCGTTTTTGATTGGGAATGTTCTGCCTTTGACAAGGTCGGCTTTAATGAATTGCCAATCTGTTCGGCGAGTACATGGAGGACTGAGGAATACTGATACTCTCATCGAAAGAGTTAAGATTATGGGGGTCCATTTTTTTAATTAATCTCTAAAATAAGTTAACCACGGTTGAAGCATAAAAAGTCAGTCCATCTGTGGCCTTTCGCGTGTAAAAAAGACGTTTTCGTTGACCGGTCAGAAGATCCGAACCTGATACCATTTTAAGTACTACGCAGATGCTGGTAGATGGGTGGAGCTCTAAGCTACATAAGTCTAGGTGGTTCTTATTAACATTGTTTCCAAAGTTTTGTGTAGGAATTTTCTTTATGAATAGAATAGAATTGAATTTACGTATAAAAAAAACGGCCAAGTGCGAGTGTCACTCGCGCACCGAAGGTTCCGTATTTGGCTAAAGTCCAACACATCAGATATTATTTGAAATCTATATCATTCAATGTCAATCTTTCCCCTCTTCATGAATTCATCACAATTTAGTTTAATTTAATTACTTAATATTTTTGCTCTCAAAAATTACTCGCACATGAATCTCATTTTCTAATTATTACCTAGTACCCAACCCACGCCAATTTTCCATTCTGTATGCGACCTGTCCCAATTAAAAACTATTGACTAAAAATATATTACTTTTATTTTGTTCTGTACTCCCCCAAAAAATGTATTATATTCCCCAACGAAATTAGCAGGCGGGAACCCTGGTGGGGTTCTGTCTTTGATGGGGTCAATTGTGCACAACTGCGTAGTAGAGATTAAAACTTATGAGAGCAACGTATTTTACATGGTAAAATTATCTTTTTTGAAAATATCTTGTAAACTATTAACTTTTCGGCAAAACAGTATTCAGCACATATATAGATAAGAACATGATCTACAAAAAAGGAATTTATGTATTTTTTTGTGAATCAAGAAATAAACCGTTTTTTGGGCGAATGAAAATATTTTTTTCACCAGATTACTAATTAATCCAAAACCAATCGATGTATTCCTTCCGTTGGTATTTGTCGTTTAACTAGAGGTTATACCGGATGTTGTGTGTAAATTTTAGCCTCCTATGTCAAATCGGTTCTTGAGATAGACCTGGTAACAAAATTGGCTTAGTGGGTTCGGACAGACAGACAGACGGAGAGACATCCGAGCGAAACTAATAAGGTTACGTTTTTTCCCTTTGGGTACGGAACCTTAAAAAGTGAAAAATACATACTAACAATAATTTTTGTTTGGCAAGTCTTCTATATGACCTGGTTTAAAAACCGGCGGTCAGAATTTTCTTATATAAAGACTGCATACGTCTGGGCAAACAAACTTACTTTTTCTATGATAGGATGTCAGTGAAATTTGTGGGTCGGAGGCGGAGTACAGAAAGACACTGAATACAAGACGTGAAACGTGAGATTCTATAACCTATTGCTGCTCCTACTGAAACAATCAATTATCCAGGCCTACAAATTCTTGCTCTGAAGATGATATAGGTCGACTAATCAGGAAGGTTTCTTTCTTCAGCGAAGTTGCCAATTTTAAAACACTCATTTGTTTTTTTTGATTGAGGTCAAAATTATTTTTTCCAACTTCTGCTTTCAAAATTCTGTTTTACAAAATTCTGCCTTACAAAATTCTGCTTTACAAAATTCTGCAAATAAAAAAAAGTTTTGGAAAATGCTAAAAAGTGCGCACTTTTTTAACAAAACAACATTATACCTACCAACTGACATGTTATAGAAGAAGAGGTAAAAGGAGTTTTGTTATTGGTTTTAAGTTCGCTCTCTTGGTTTAGACAAATATTCTGTTAGTATACCTAACCTTGTGAGTGAACGTGTGCTTCTAAAGTGATAATGAATATATCTGTAACTAAATCCAATATAAGAATATTTAAGTTGTGTGTGGATGGAATAAACAAGCAAGCTTCGGTCCTTCTAATAAAATGACATGGACGTCTCAAAATTGGAACTCACTTTATCAACTTTAAAACCTGTAACAAAAACGGAGACAATATCTTTAAAAATCTTACTAAAACTGGAATCTAAAGAGTTCCGAGTTCCCACCCGTACTTCCGGCTTAGTTTTGTTGCCAAAAAACCTCATCGCATGCATGTGGTATCTCACTGGTACAAGTCTTGTCTTAGCCAAGACAGCCACCTAACCTGAAACGAATGCAGAAACGTGTTGTTTTTGGGATTTGTCTCAGGTTGTTGAAAAGTCGATTGTCAGTATTGCATCAGCTTAAATTGACAGTCCATTATGGATGTGGTGTGTTTGTTTCAACAACCAAACGATTGGAAGTCGTTTTCGTGAAAAAACGACTTTAAACGACTCGTTTTGAAAACTGAAATATCTATGGGAAAACTTCTGTTTTCGTATACAAGTTTTCGAGAGTTTTCGGCTTGGTGTGAAAAGGATATAAGAACAATTTTCTTTAAAAGTTAATAAGCGATAGAGTAAATTGAGCTCAGCTTCCTTGACGTCCTTCAATCGTCGACAACCGTGACACTAGTTCCACAACTTGAAGAGGTGTACAAAATTGTACGTCTCATTTTTAGGTATAACACTAAACTAATATGTAGTGGAAAATTAATTGCAGCTTTTTCCTCAGGTAGGAAATCGAAAGACCTTTCACTTGCATTTGGTTAAAAATGTACTCCAATTGGATGACTATTACGTTCCCATATACAAAGCTTTTACTTATGCCTGCCAAATTGAGTTTTTCATATGATTTCGTGATTGGTCTGACAATATTATCCACATGGCGCAAATTAGTTTAGCGAACTAAATAACCATCTTCCTGCACTTGTTGTCAAAATCGTCGCCCGGTTTAGACTTATTTTGTCAAACATCTATCTCAGCCATCTATTTTCATCCCGCCAACCATCCTGCCTTATTTGATACTTCCTGGAATCATGCTAGTCCGACTTTTCATCCCGAGTATAGAAGTGCAGCAGTTCATGTTGGCGCCTTTCTGACAATGTGCTAGAAAACTGTCGGCGCCAATCACTTTCATAGGGAACTAGTTTAATTAAGCACACCCCCTGTAGTTATTTATTAGTAGTACTTCTTTTTACGGAAGCGACTTATACGTCTTGAAAACGATTACAAGTGGCGCGCTTTCAAATGTGTTTACTGATTAACCAATCAATGATGACGCAGACGGTCCATAAAGTCTACAAAATGAAGTCTACCACCCAAAAACTAGCCGTCTCGCTCTAATATCAATTTAATTATGGAGACGCTTTAATGGAAGCGCCCCTGCTCCAAAACTATCGTCTGAAAACATTTCCAACCAACAATCAAAATTGGTCCAACGTGAACTCTTAACACTCGAATGGGCGCCTGACGAGGGTCATCTCCGGTCGTCTCCGGTCGTCGATGTTGCTCGGATTGCTGTATGTTTCCTATCCACTGAACATTTTGATTTTTAATATTTCACCCGAAAAGGTATGTCAAAACCCTTTGATTCCCCGATATGCCATCACCATTAAGGGATGCGAGTCAAAGCAATAACGAAAGAGTTATATTGTGCTCACCCACCATGAACACCAGGTTGGACAACATAGCGGAATAGGAAATCAATTATTTATACCAACTTTAGATATCTGAAAGTTGGTCCCTATTTACGTCGCATAAATCACTAGTCTAACCGGATCCTAAATCCGAATCTCGGAGCCAAAGCCAGGCGCACATCCCTTTAAGCAAATTCCACAGAAGTTTAGTCCCAACTTAAAATCAACTTTCGACCGTGTCAATGCAAATTGCCAACCGAAAACAAATTACACACAAATTGCAACCACAAGTTGTTGTACAATTTGCGTTTTATAAATTACATTTAAATTCCAGCATCTATCTATATGTATGGACAGGACTAACAGCTCCTTGCTGATCGAATTTCGGGTGCTCCTGTATTGACCTTAATTTATGCAACCACATTTGAACACAACCACACACACCTTCTTATTATGTGTCATTGTGTTCATTTAAACATGAAAACCCTGTCGGAAGGACGATGATGTAGGGGCGGAGGGGGGGGGGGGGGAAACAAAATTTAATTCAACGTCTGCTGATATTTACTTAAGTTTGTCCCTGTCCGTCTGTGTCGGTGTTGTCGAAACAAAGTTCTGCTCTCTGTGAGCAGTACTCATTCTGCTCGAAACTTTTCAAATTTTAGAGAAAATTTATTAGCCACCCACCCCCGCCCGCCTCGGTTGCGTGCGTATATACCAGCAACCCCATTACGCTCATCCGCCTCCTGTTACATTATTTAGCATTTCATATCTTCATGTTTTGACATCGTCAACGACATGGAAAAAAAAGACAAAATGGTTAAGGTGGCACAAGTGCAGGCTGTACCTTTTACCTGGGCCTGTAAACCACCCTCGCAACTAGGGATGGTGTGCGGGTATCTGCATATTGGTATAGATACACTGGTGCTGCTGCTAGAATAATGGCAAAGTATAGTATTTTGCAGCAGTAATACTTTGGGAAAAAGTTATAAATTACGTCGCACTCCCGCCCCCGATATATTCGCCATGCCATTGTCTGTCTGTATCTGTGCATAAAGTCCGGGCGTGTTACTATACATTTCCTAACACTCTCTCTCAAGTTGAGTGGAGTGGAGGCATCAACATGAAAGTCAGGTGCGGGACGGTGGTGGCAACATGTTGAAGTGGAGTAACGTTTGCTATTCTTACGAGGCGTCGATGGAACTTGTGTTTTTAGCCCTCTCATTTATTCATGATGGGCTAGTGATACTACTGCCGGGTCGGAGACTGTGTGAAATAGTGTATGGTACGTTTTAGTTCCTGTTTCCGTTTTTGTTCTGGGAGTGGTACGAAAGTGCCACACCATTTGAACAATTTTGAATGGGATAAGACGGTAAACACAGACATTGTTAGGGTTTTTCGTTCTTGATTTTTGAGCGCAATTTTAACGAGTGCACACACAAAAGAATAATGAACACAGGTGAATGCAAATGCGGCAAAAGAAGCGAGTTGCAGGCAAACGTAGAGGACACAATTTTAGATATGCAGTCCGGTTTTTGGAAAAGTTGAATGGTCGGATGTTGTGCAGCTTGATTAGAAGTGCTGCACATACATGATACTATCCAAACAGTGGAAGGGGAGGATGCTAACAATTAAACTATTCGTGCATGTGAAGCTGTGAATGTCCTAAAAAGACTTGAAGGTAGGTGTACACAAATAGGGTTTAAGTCCGTTTTGCAGTACAGGATCGATCGAGGCTTTCTCGTCAAGCGCTCATTTTTATTCTGCCTGCAAGTGGATTTTATTGCGAAGTGGCCTTCAAAGATCCTCTTTCGATAGAGCTATATGCATAATTTGACCTAATTAATCAGTTTGAAAGCCACACGCTGCTATACAACGCGAAAAGTGGCATGACTTTTGTGGCTTCGTCCTCGTTTTAATATAGCTTTGTTAGCTCTCCTTGCAAACAATTGCCGTAAAAGCCTTTCTTATGGACCACTTAAAGCTGCACATTGCACCGTATTCTTTCCAGCCTGCGAAATAAAATTTAGTCAGCGCTTCAAATTCGTTGGTCTTTCCAGGGATTTACCTCCAGTGCTAAAGTGGCTGGTACTTGCCAACTATGTAGTCTTGCAGATCGATCGAATACTTTCAAAACGTCAACTTGCTCTTTTTCGTTTAGCTCTATTTCACGTAACCAAATAACCTCTTCCATATTGGATAAACTTATTCCCATCCATCAGTAATACATAGTTGCTTTTTCGAAATATCTGCATACTTGACCTAACTTGGATTGACTTTCTATATAAAACCTCCGAAAGTTCTTTCGACAATCTTCTTTCATCTGAAGGACTTCTTAGGTCATCCTCTTTGAATAAAATTGTAAATGTAGACTAAGCCTTTCAACCTCAGAAAGTCTGTGGAGATTAGTTTCTAAAACCTGTTGCTGGCTTCCTTTTCTCGTAACAAGTTTCGACATAGTGACGAAGTTTCCCTCTCAACAACCTACAGGTAGGACCATTTTATTGCTTTGACAGTCAACCTGAATATTTGAATAATTGATAGCTTTCTTCGAAAGGACCACACTTATAACAAGTCCTCTATAATCCTAAGCTTAATATGCCATTTCGTCCGCGGATTTGCCGCCTTTTGCACCCATTAACAATAAAAAAAAACCTATTTATCCTAATTATATTCTTAGTACAGCGAATAACATTTTTCTTTTCTCTCCCTCTTCTAATTGCAGGTAAGTCGATCTGATGGTCATCCTCAAGCAAACTACACAACACAAAGTATTTTCTTACGTGTGCTATTAAAAAAAGACGAAGCGAAACTCCTTAAAATGTGTGACAAAATTGAAAAAAAAACATCCAACACAAGACAAGCAAAGATATTGTTCGATGTCGGTCCGGTAGGAAGGAATCTAAATTTTCCTCTAGCGTGCTTATAACGAACTGATTGTTATTTCGTTGTCCTTTCGCTGACAAGACCAAAAATGGAAAAAAACAAAACCCTCCAAAAATGGACGCAAGAATATCAGGAAAGTTTTTAATTAAAATTTCAAATTGATTCCAGACGGTTACCTTAATATTATTCACTGTGTAAGCACAAAAATTTCTCCACACACACACACAGGGGCACCAAACCCCATACACATGTATAGCTGCCGGACCGGAAACGTTTTCTCCAGTAGGTACCAAAGATGATGACAAAAGTTAGAACAAGAAGCACTCGCCAGCTGAAGGAATCTTCATTAAAAATTGACGCATGAAACATTTTAATATTTTCAACCCCCCTTCATCCGCTGGTGGGTGCTCTTGCTATTCCAAGCCTGGGTGTATGATTGCAGGTAACTTGGTCCGAAAATCTACAGACTACTCGACGGAGACAATGACAGACACAAGAAGGAGAAAAGGAGATTTTAATTGCTTTTTCCTTCGTTGTCGGCATCGCTTAGAGAAATATGAATTTCATCCTTCAAAATCCTGATGAATTTCACCCTCTTGTTGGACTAATTTTCGTGAAGATGCCTTCCACGTATATTGCATATACCGGTATAGTCGGAAAATCTTCGCAAAGTTATTGTGAAAGTTTTGTAAAGTTTCTCCAAGTAATTGATGCAAGGGAAAGTTTTCCACTACTGTGTGCTGTACGATGATGAATTGTCCTTACCATTTAGCATAGCCATGGTGGAAGTATAGGGACATTCCTGTGGATTGTGGAAGGGATCGCTTTTATAAGGTGGTGCAAACTTTGTGATTTATATCAATTTTCATCTGTGTTTCGTGTCCTGCAATCAGTTCGGCCCAAAGTTATTTGCTTTCAATTTATGTTGCGTTTCACAAGTTGGGTTTTAATTTGCGCAGCTGACGTCGACAAGAGCTCGCTTAATTGGTGAGCGTCGGATGTCATTAACTGATTAGTCATCGGTAGGGAAGAGGATGCATCTACAAATACAAATACTTAGGTGAACGATAAGTGGAATTCCTTGGTCAAAGACTTGTGTTCGGCAAGATCACAAAGGGCATCATTCGTTCATAAGGAATGAAAGAGAATACAGTATAGAAAGGACTATCAGTGAAAATGGGGGGAAAAAAACGCCACATTCACATGGGCTTTGTGAAAATTCCTGCCTTCAAATGTTTGCCAGAAGTGAACGAATTCCAAATATTTTGCTCGTCTTTTAAGTACTCGTTGTTGCTCGCTCGCTCTCTGTGCGGAAGCCTCTACAACTGACACTTGTTTCGGTCGGCTCTGATGTGTGTCATTCGTTGGGAGGATGAAAGCCAGCATGGGGTGGGCTGGAAAATCGTGTTTTTCGTTTCTTTTTGCTTAGGCTTTGCAGAGGAAATTCCACATTATAAAGGTCAAAATGTGAAAAATGTCTTTATACCGTTTTACGAGGGTGGCAGTGCTGGAACGGCTGGCTTTAGACTTCAGGTGGAAGTTTAATTTGGTATACTTTGCTTTGGAATAATTTTTTTTTCCGTTTGATTTTTGTTTCGCATTTGGAATACCTTTTGGTAGTTTGACTTCGAAACGGCAGATTTGGGCGGCTGATCTCGAGATATTTTCGTATTTAAAATTCATTGAATAAAGTTTTATCCATGTAGGTGCATTTTTGTTTTTTGGTATTAGTTTGGAGGACTGTTCAGCACGTGGAATGTTTGAGAAGTTTGTTTCTTAAGTTTAAAACATTTTAATTTTAGAATTTTTTCAGTTCTTTCAATTGAGGAAAAGAGAAGTTCGGTTGTTGTTCGGCGGTTTGTTGTGTCTGGTGAAACCTTGACACTGCCTTTAAAAAAAATCATTAAATTTCCTATTTATGTCAAGCTTAAAGTTCATATTTTGGTTTCCACCCTATTTCTTTATTCCAAACTAGCTGACCCGGCGATCTTCGTTCCGCACAAATTCGTTCAGTAATAAAATTTTGAAAAGTTGGAATATTTTTTGTTGTATTAGAAGTGGCATTCCCCGTTTTTCTATCCGATTTTTTTTTTCAAAGTGCCCATACAGACGTTCATCCCTTAAAAGTTTCGTAGCCAATGTCCTACTCTGGGCTAATAAGAATCTATCAAGCCCCAAAGGACTCTACCCAAGGTCATGCGACACCTTAATTCTTTCCAAACACCGCAAATAGCCCCATGAGCCGTTGAATACATTAATGCAATTTACTGGCGGCCGCAATATATACCACAATTAAATGATTGACATGGGAAACTCCATACAAATACAAAAATCAATATTTTTTCCAATTAAAAGCCGAATGGTAGTCCATTATAAAAGCGCAGCTCTTTATTACCATCCACTCGGAGTGATGCACGTGTCAAAAACAAAATTCGGCCATCATGTTCTTACGGAAAATGTGCAACCAATTAAATTAACGAATTAAAAAATAAAAAACCACCGCCCAGAGTAGACAAAAGCTTTATAAACGACAGTAATATTCTTTTTTTCCCATAGTATGAACGAGTATCCTGTGTTATTTTATTTTATCAGGATATTATTGGGTTAACCACCAGTCAACGAAACTCTCTCTCCCACCATGCCAGTGATAATGGAAGTGGAACTGAACCGAACCTGAACAAGTTACATACAGATATGAACCCCTCCTATAGAAGGCTCACAGAGCAAAGGAGAAAGGACCACTGGGTACAACTACAAGCATACCCGGCAACGCAGTACTGTAATAATCAATGGTTATCTCCATTACAGGATCTGGTATATTACAGTTTATTGCCGATAAAATTATACGCTGTGAGAAATATTATGTAAATTTCATACCCCGGATATTTTTTTTGAAACGAAAGGACACTGCAAGAGCACAACTCTTTAGCACTAATAGCTGAGAATAAACTTTTCGACTGTGCGATTCTTTTCAGATGATAACAGTTGCAGAACTGTGTATTATCATGGACAGGGACAGGCGGCATTCTTTCATATTTTATTGGTGCCAGTACACACTCGTATTTACTGTGTCCTGTAATAGCGGTATCTGTATGCGTATCCCTTTTATAAAGACACAAGAGACAATTCATAAAAATTCATGATGAATCAATTCTTTATTTTCTTTGTCTGATGTTGCCAACTAAGGGAAACTCTACTGGAAGGGATTTATATTCTCCCACACAAAGTGAAAGAAAAAACAAAAATTTCCAAAGGATGTCGCATACGACCAGTTCACGGTATATTTTGCAATCGGAATTTCATGGTAGAATCCCTTGCTCATCGAATTGCGAATCATTGCATTCCAATTGGAAGATGTCTATATTAATGTTTGTACATCTACATGTGTGTAGCGTCAAGGGTCCTGGGAAACAGCAAAGAGTACACTTACGTCAAGGTTTTGTGAAGTTATTTTGCTTTATGACAACTTGGTATGCTGTTCATTTCTTCAACAAATTGAATGCTTACGATGGAGATGCGTGGGTCCTTCTATAGTGAGGGACTCTTGGAGAGGCTGATGCAGGATGCTTTTGTATTTTTGCGGATAATCGACATACGTCGGACTCATCAGCACGAGAGTGTTGGTACCTATACGAGTTTTTGAATTAAGCTGGGATTGAGGTTATTATGCGGTTAAACATGCAGCGGCTCCAAGGTGCGCTAAGTTTAATTGAGTTAGTTTGATATTTGGGCACTGCGAGGAGTCTCAGGTTCGGTCGCTGGTAAAATACCAAATACAAGGATTTGTAGGCACGTGGATTAGTTGTTTCAGGTTCGATTCCCGAAATAAACCCAAATTCCATCCTTGGGTTTTATTCCACTGCACCTCCTCTTGCGAACGTCTAACAAACAACCGGGAGTATAACTGTCATGGAAGAGCTTCTAAATTAGCCGTATAAAATTGTATATCCCTTCGGTTCGTCCCAAAAATTAAAAACTCACACAAAACGAATGCTTGCGATAAGCCTCTGTGCGACAGTTTCTCACAAATCTTTAGGGCAATTATGTAGGAAAAGTAGCAAAATAGCACGCTTTGTTTGTTGATCTTGACGGACCAGACAGCTTTTTATTCGACAGACTACTTACTCGACAGAGCCTTTGAGGAATTGTCAGGATGAACTCACAATACTGCTTAACTAAGTCTAGCCATGGTCAATTCTTCGCACCAATTTCGCTCTTGTGAAGTGCCCCTTTCCGGCTGTATAATAATTTATGTGATTCAAGAGAACTCATCTTAGGCTCAGGCCAGCAATCTCGTTCGAGACCTCTGTGTTTGGAAATATTTCGACTTTGGTGTGTTTTTTGCACCATGCTAATGGATAATGAGAAATTTTAATTCTTTGTTAGAAGAAGCTGTCTGATCAGGTCTCAGTCATCATGAGACAAGCTTACTCCTTAATTCATCAATCAACAATCCTTCGAAACATACTGCTAAGAGTTCATTATCAGACGAATGTCAAAACCGATGTTTCAATTAAGGTCCTACTAACCACTCTCGATGCAAAAAAAAGATGTACCACACACTGTACTGCAATCTAAGTGACAAAGCGTCTATTACTAACCGTTGAACCGTTTCCAAAACCTATGCCCAAAAGAACAGACATCATTTTAGCACAACCCCAACGTAGGTTAGTGAAGTGCAATATTTGTGACAACAAATAAAAAAAAGGACATACAGATCTACCACCTGTAATACTGTTTACCGTAAAACTGTAAAGTATGTCTGGCGCAACACTATTGCTATAAGGGAAGTGGTGAAAAGTGTTGTCGTTCTCTTAAGCGCATTTTTCAATGGAACTTCAAACACAAATTTTCGCTAAATTGTCGTTCGTCATCCACACCCTACAAAAAGAATAATCGAACACATAATACTTTTAAGGGGCGGCTCTTCCGAAATACTCATGTGTGCCAGTGTGTGTGTGTTTGTGTGCAAAGGAATTCTTTTATCTTTTATGAAGCGGAGACAAAGTGGTAAACAAACAAAACAATATGCTTACGTCTACTTCGGTTCAGTGGAATGTCCTCTAAGACTAAAAGGATTCACGTAAATTGTACCGTTATAGTTGGACGAGAGATCATTTTATTTTCACTTTTCTATTTGTTTCATCTCCGTCGTCGTCTTCGTTATCGTCTTGCTCTGCCATGTAACATTTAACTACGTTAAATGCGGGAAACAAACTCAAATTGTTGCGAAATGTTCGGTTAAATCCTTTTATGTGGAACGCATGTTCGTGCTTTTGTTCTTTTGCAGTACCCAGCGAAGGGTTGTTATACATACCTACATGCTTTTGGGTAGATTTCTATCATCCATTCTTTTATTTGTCATAGTATTTTTTTTTTTTTTTTGTAAGGATAAACACATAAATTGGATGAACAATGGGGGCGAGTATGGCGAGGGTGTGCAATATTGCGCTGTTCCGTGTTCAATACTGTCAGCGTGTTGTTGAAGTCGGAACATTTTGTTCAAGAACAAAACCGTATCTCGATGGTTGTTATTGTCTTTCTACAGTTTTGTCATTGCTTCTGAGTAATTTTGGCTTCGGGACTGGGAGGCATACTCTTCACTGCTTCGAAATGGCGGCAGGAGATACCGGGCTTTGACTTGTTATTTAGAATTCAAAAAATTTGTCTGAATGATAGGGATTATCACAGCTTTAGTCTGTTTAAAATCAAATTAGTTTCATACAAAGAAAATCTCGTCACTCCACCTAAAACTATGCAGCATTTGATGTTACATCTGCAATCTAGCTTACAATAATTTTATTGCCATGCTGGTACGGGACTGATTTCGATAATTTTAAGTTTGAAATAGGTACCACTTACTTCAGTTAGGACAAAACTGCCAACCTCCTGACTACAAACTGAGACATACCTTCTTCGGTAAACGTAATGTACTTGCCCCAAGGGCGTACAGAAATATTATCTTTCGATTTTCCTATAATTGAAAATAAAACTGCATACTGCAGGGACACAAGAAGGAATAGAAATATTTTATACCGCAATAAATGCACATTTTGCATAACCCGCGCTCATTCAGTATCCTTATCGGTACGTTAGCTACTGAAGGAATTGAATTTCGTTTCTATTTGTGAAACGCGTTAAATTGCTGACGGAAATTGTCCGCGCTGGTGATGAATTGAAAATTGCGTTTTTGCTCCCTGCAATTTGGCTACGAAAACAGATCCAAAGACAGCGATTAACAGCTGCAATTTCACAGCATCATATGGGAGGTTGTTTTCTAGGTATGTGGACGTTGGAAATTATTTCCTCAGTCTTGATGGATTGGAAAGAATATTATATTCCAGTTTCCAGAGTTTCTTTCAATTCAAAAGTAAATGAAAGTATACTTTGTGAAAAGCACCTGTTGTGCTGATTTCGTTTAGTGGCCTTGTTATTGTGCGAGGGATATTTTGCTTTGGGCGAAAGTCTCGGATTCGATCCCAGTAAACTTTAAGCAAACTGTCAGACGTTGGTAATTTTAGCCATAAAATTTAAGGTCCCATTCTTTCGACGCAAAAAAGGCTTAAATGGACCTGTTAAACTTTTCATTTAGGTACCCTTTTAATTTGGTCAAATACAAATGCATCACCCTTATTCGTGGGGAGTGATATCTAAGGATGCATTCAACGACGATATCGAGAAACTCTGCCTGAAGTATGATATCAAAATTATTCTCGTCTACTTTACCGCCAAAATTAAAAAGTCTTCATCCAATTTGGTAATTGGTCGAAAAACACACACCTCCAGTAGCGGGTTTTGGTAATTCGACATATCATACTGCGTTGCTGAAGCTTCAGTAAACCCAGTTGATGAACGGCGCACCTACATAAGTAAAGGCAAAGAAAACTGTCAGTCTCTCAAGCGTAACAAACTGAATCACAAACTGTCATCTTAAATGGGTAAGCCTTACTAATCCTCTGACGAAATTCCGATAATCTTGGGAATTTTTAAACCAAATACATACATAGCCCTTGCAATTTTTACTTTGTTTTTGATAAGCCTTAAATTTCAGTTTTAAGCCCAAAATCAAGTGCTTCCAAGAAATTAAGTCTTAAATTCAGACATCTTATTTTCGGACCTAATTATAACTGGGTTCTTAACCACATCGAAATGAAGAATATGTGAACTTAGATTCATCCCAGATCAATCTTGATTTAAGAATACAGCATCATTTAGTCTTAAATTTTAAATTCAGACTTCTTATTTTTAGACCTAATTTTAGCTGGGTTCTTAACCACATCAGAATGAAGATTGCGTGATCTTAGATTCATTCCAGATCAATTTTGATTCAAGAACTCAGCATACTCATTTCAGACCAATGGAAACTTCAATTTAGCTTACACATTCTTAATCATTTCTGAGTGATAAATTTATCAGTTTGAATTGAGGCAAAAATGATCTTATTTTGAGAGATAAATTGTAGACACAAATGTGTTATTAACATTTTCTGAAATACAAAAAAAATTATTTCTACAATTGAGAATAACTCCCTATAAAATTTAAATAAACAAATTTTAAATATAATCTTGATGTTTATTTCATAGTTCGCTAAGAGTGGCATTTCTTTATTTCAGATAAATGTATTCTTGTCTGTCACTGTCTATAACAAAGGGAGCAACTTACTTCTTTTTTAAATCCCACCGGCGACACTTCGAAAAGTGCTGTTTTCGCACAATTCACATCAATGTAACAACTTTTGCTCCCATTAGCGTCGGAAATTGGCGTTCGTATTGTTTTTTTTTTTTTTTTTGTGGACCCACCCTGTGTTGAAACCTTCCAACTTTCCAATTTTTAAATTGTTAAGCTAAGGCTGTAATAAATGTGTCTATAATATCTATAGTTTCTTAAAAGAATTTGATGTCCGGGTTTGCCACGCCCCTTGTGAGGTTTTGACTGTTAAAGTCTATAAAGAGATGGCATGTACTAAATACAGAAAGTCCACCTCCTTAAGCACAAAATCGTTGGTTATGGCATCTTCGACACTTAGTGCGTGTTGATTTGTTTAGAACTCCGCTCGCAATATTTTTCTGAGTGATGCATTAATACGAAGCTTTTGATAGCCAACCACCGCTGAACCACCCTGTGCAGGCAAAAAGGCAGACATTACTGCGTTGGTAATTCTCTGCATTGCTAAATATGTACCCATACATACGCCATCTTCAACTATTTAATGCAAAATATTGTAAACCCTCGAAGCGCATTCACAAGCGTTCGCAAATGGCATCCATGTGTTGACCCAAAAATCCACAACACTTTTTCCATATTTTTTGTTTGTCGTATACCCACATTCCATTTTGAATACAACATTTCGTCGAATATCTCCATCACATGCACAATTATAAGCTTGAACGCATTCAGTCCGCATCCCCTGGCAAATAGCGCCAAGTTCTATTTACCCACTTTCGCAACATAGAATTCGTTCTGCCAATTCACATGGCGAATCCTTTCAACGAAATTTAAAAGGCTTCTGCTACACTCCACCAACTGTCAAACGTTATATACATCTAAGTATCCTTGGCACAGATAACCCAATCGACAAAAGTGTTTAGCACCATTTTTCCCTTTTCACAGAAAGCCTAAATTTTACACGCAAAAAGAGAACTGCAACACTTTTTCCTTCAAAAAGGATTCTCCCGTTTATTTTCCATTTGTAAATATGTGTAAACGGGGGAAAAAAAAGGCTGACATCCTTAGCCATTGTTCTTAACCGTGTTAGGTAACGCTACCATACCATTTTGTTGGATTGTTACCGTACCGTCTATATGCACGAAGAAAAACAAGACAATGCGTAGTCGACAAGGTTTTGTAATTTAATAGCCACCACCTCGAACAACAATCGATGGACGGAGGGTGATAAGAGACAAAAAGGCGAAATGTGCTGTTGTTCGGGGTAGAATGGGAAAGTACGCATCTTTTAGTCAAACAAACGCGGCGGATAGAAACATTTACTTCGCTCCCCATCCTGAAGGGATATAATTCCCCGTGGGCTGATGGTGGTATAGAATATGCACGCCCCTTGTTGTGATTCTTTGTTTGCTCTTGAGTAGTGAGGTTGATTGCTCCTGTCACATAGCAAACACACTCGGCGGATAAAACATGTCACCGTGAGATAAGCTAATTTAAAAGATTTTACAAAACTGATTGCAACAGCTTATTTCCTTTATTTTTTGTTCTAGCTCGCTGGTGGTGTACCTTTTGAGGGGATGTACAGACGCGCTATATGAGTGTGCACGTAGAATATGTAAATAGGAAAGGATTAGGTGTCGTCCCCATGAAAGTTGCACTTTGAGGTTACAAATTATGCAAAACAACTTGTCACACGTCATAAAGTGTGATTTATTCCCGTTTCAAAGTTAGTTTAAATTTTTCAACACTTGGCGGCCATTGATTAGGGCAAGCAAGTGGAGTGTGTCCGTTCAATGCATACGTAATGACACAGCAAAAAAAAGGACGCGCCATACCGCCATGATGGAGGAATAGTGAGTGTACAGACAGAGATTGTATTATTAGAAACCTTTTGCTCAATCAATATTTTGAACACTTCCAGAGAAGTTTTGACAGCGGTGGGGCTGATTCACGTGTCCTTTGTAGCATCTGTCAAATTTGAGTTGGGCTTCTCTGAATACACAGAATTGGGTATTAGGTGTGAAGCGTATATTTTACAGTATGTTTGGCAAAAAACGCTATAGTGGTGCCATAAAAATCATTGGGTAACCTGAATATTTTTGTAAAGAGATTGGCCTGTTGTGGAGGCCGCTTTGCGGCATGTAAATTGTCTTGTGCCACCAACTGTGAATTTAAGTCAGTAGTCCTTAGGAGGGCCAGAAACTCGAAAGTCACAAGTCGATGACTAGATGAGTAAAATTACAGCGGAAGGGCTGGCTTTAGGTATATCAGAAAAAATGTCACCTACTCAGCGCTAATGAACGACCTGTTTGAGGATCGACACATGCTTAATGGATAAACTCTGGGGTCGAATACGCATTTAATCACAAAAAGATTTGTAAAAATATAAAGGTTGAAAAAAGTGCTCCAAATGGATAAATTGGTTCTTGCAGCAATGGTATAGATTTTAAATTGTAAGGTTCTGCACTTAACCGATATAGGATATCCCTTTTACAGCATAACTGTCTAACCTCTGCTTCATCGACACACTGTACTCGTACTGATAGTTCAAATAACATCAAAATATTCCTATACAGAGTTTCTAATAATTTTACCCAACAACACCTCTTTGTTATCCCATGTTGCGTCCTTTACTGTAACGACAGACCACTTAACATGAATTTCTATATTACATACAACATATGCTTCATTTGCATTCTTGTAAATAAATGTGCAAAAGTCCTTACCAATTAATTATTCAATCCAAAGGTTTTCCGCACCCTAAAAGCGCACCCAAACCGAAAGCGAAAGATGTGTGACCACATGTAAATAATAATGAGCAAGAATGTGTCCCAGCTCCTAGAGGCCATCCAACCCCCGCACACGCCGCCAGCATGACTGCACATATTTTACCTATCAAATTGTAAATATCTACTGTAGCCACGTATGGGCGAACAGACGAGCGAGCATTTCGTTGATTGTAATCCGGTTGTAAGTTACGGACTTCTTAATTGAGTTCATGTACATGACCCGAATATCAGATGAATCGTTTTCGCAAAAAGGACTTCTTCGCCGGTGAAAATTTCATCATCATCGGTATATTGTTTATGCATAACTAAGGATTACACACATCATATACTCGCATACGTATACACAATCTATCTACAGTTATCCGAATTGAGGCTGCAAAGAAAAACCATGTGACTCTGCATCTGAAAGGATATCCCAATTCAACCCAATCCCATTCAGCCAATATAGTACTGTACATGTTGTAAATTTAAATACTTTCGAATAAGAGACCGTATCCGCTTGTGGAAGGATGCTTGAGTGGGTGTGCGTGCACAGTTAATATTTATCCCAGCTGCTGTCGTTAAATAATTGATACAAGGGTCTTCTACGGTACGCACTGAGATGAACTTTAGTTTTGGGATTGAATTTTTGATGTGAATGAGTTGGAACATTTCCAATATCAATATGCAAGGGATTTTAAGGACCTGAAATTAAAGGACATGCTTCATACGAGTAGTATCCAAATAGAGATTTATTTAAAGTTATAGTGCGGTTTTTTGAGAGTGAAAACGGAGACAAGTTCTTAAATACATGTTTAGAAGTTTAGCTGGGTTATAAAATCATGAACATGGATCTAAGGTGAGGATTTTTTGTCGATTTGTACAGACAAGCTTCAAATGTTCTCAGTCGCTTTATACCCAAAAGAGTCTTTAAACCACTTCCCATTCCTTTAGCTCGTGGTGACTATATTAAAACAACTTGTAAGAAATAATTGATACACTGTACTGATGTAGATCACTGTGTCGTGTCAACCACAGGCGCTTGAGCCCCGCTGTGGCCTCTGTTGTGTCTACACCCCACCGTAATGCAAAAGCCTTAATTGGCGTAGTGGATATTTCTGAGCAATGTCCACGTTGAGCTTGCATGCATTACCTCTTTGTACAAATCGATCATGTTTACCCAGCCATCAGTGCCACAACCACTAATAAATATAATTACCACACATCAGACATGCCCCTCATTAGGAAACCCATTAACTTACGTATACAACTAGTTGCCCAACCAGTCCAATGGACCAGCTAACCTTAGCAAATTCTTGGAATCTGCAGAGTAAACCAAATTGTGTTCGCAAGTAAATCGAATGTAATCATCCTCATAGAACCCGCCACGACCGCAATCGGTCAAAAGTCTCTTTCGCCCTGTCAATTAGCGCCTGTCGTTGTGTTAGTTTGGTTAGTGTGTTTACACTTCAGTAAACCGTAAATGCTAATGACTCTTCCATTTGTGAACCGATACTGAGATAGATGTCTATACGCTAACGCTTTACATGACATTATGCTCATTAAACGCATAAATAATTAACAAACATTTGTCAAGTTTGCAGATTTGCTCAGCCGTATTGTCCACGTGTTAACGTATGCATATCCTGACTCAGTGGAACGTGGTTTATGCGCAGCATGAATGGAAAAAATACCAATAAATCAATTAAGGGGAGGCAAAAGATCACCCCCCGTAGTAATGTAGCGGTGTTCCCTGTGACAAATGCCAGATAAGGCGAAATTCTTCTTCTTCATTGGCGATTCTTCTGATTGAGTTAATTCACGATTTGTTCTAACCCACCCGCAGACAGTAAGGATAAAACCTCTGAGATGTTCAATATAGGGGAAGAGCCCAAGCCCACATGTGTGACTCCTGTCATATGTGCGAATGACAAATACCCAAAGGTCATTTCGACTCTCGGCTGCGAGATGGGGGAAACTTCTGCATCTCCCCGAACACTCGTCGTCACCATCATTACCATCATCACCCAAACCACCACTACCGCTAAGGGAGTGAACTGGACATCATAGTAGCCATCAACAATGACCATCCCCTTTCGGAATTCGCTCTATTTGAATTGATGTTTGGAATCCCTTGGTGATAATTTTAAGCGCTTTTGCGAAGAGGGTCGCGGCAATGCCGAGAAATACGTATGTATAAAGAGGATTTGTTTTGCGAACTCAAGGCCGGAACGCATTTATCAACGAGCGTGCAATAAGAGAGCAAACCCTGAGTTTGTATATATGTGTATAGTAAAGCCACCACCACGCGTGCCCTTTTTATTTTCTTGGCCTGGGCTTTGGCAGCTGTGTGTTGAGTCGCATTAAATCTACGCCAGGAGGATAGTGTATTCGGTGCTATTGGGGGCGAGGTGAAGCGATGCGGAATTGCGTATTGCGGCAGATGAAGAAAGAAAGAAAGAAAATCTGAAAACCGATTGTGGAATAGAATAAGCTTCGTCAGTGCGTTAAATTTGATTTGACTGGTACGTGATTGACGAGGGATTTAAACCAACTGAAACGTTAGTTAATTGAAAGGAAATGCAGTGCGCAGTAACCTTCTGCCTATTATTTATGCTGTTCTGAGTTTGAAAAATGATTTTGGGGCTCATGGTACAAGAGTGCAGGGTATGTCTGAGTGATGAGTCCAATTGACTACGATGGGTCTTAGAGTACTTGGTCCCGGCTGTCAGAGGTCGTAACCACAAGTCAGTAGCAGTAGAAACCATCATTCCAATAGTACTGCCCGGTTTAGAATTTTCTGGCCACGTTACCTTCCTCTCACCTATTTTAGTAGTCTTACACAAGTGTAAGCAACCTCCGCTCAGGTGAGGTATATCAAGTACCTTCAATCTTTGCGTGGTTTTAAGCTAGATGTGCTTATTGAGAGCAGCATTTTATTCGGCCGCTTCCCCTACTAAGACTTTAGAACCTTCCTGTTGTTTTTGGTCTTTCAACTCCCCGCACCCGCAGGACCGTACACATTGAAATTTCTGTTCGAAAAGGCTGTTGCCCGTAATTATAGCTTCCTTGGGACAATTTTCGGTGCCTTGTTCTGACATCCAAGAGCTTTTGGCTCATTTTATAATTTACATCCTAAGAACCTTTAGCGTGTACCGCTGCCCACCGGTTAGTAAAAGTTGTAAACTTTTGAAGTAAAACTTTTTAGGTGGCTGTGAAATTTCAAGGCCATGTAACCTTTTGAAGAATTACAGTCAACTAGAGAGAACAAAATTTGTAACGTAGTTTGAAACTTAGGTAGGTATAGCTTCGGACCTATACTTCCGATGATGTGTGGTCCCAAGCACGCTCTCTTTTTTATTACATTCTTAAAATGCGAAACCTGTAAACATTTTTAGTTTCGTCTCAAAATTTCAGTAGCTCGCAGTGGCTTTTGTCACCATTTACGTTTTAAGAATTTTAATGAAAATGTTAGCTTTAATCGGAATTTTGGCTTTTTTTTTTCATTAAAACAATACAAAACGCCCCACTTTCAAGAAATCATTAATAAAATTTAAAAAAATAAAAGAAAATCACAAATCTTTTATTGCATACAAATAAAATACTCTTTTTTTCTTGAGTTTGGCATTTGAAATTTTTATAAAATTATTTAATTTCTATTTTTGTTATTTTTTTAAAAAATAGTTTAGGTGGGGCGTTTTGTAAATAGGTTGTTGGGTAAAAAGCCCCATTTTATGAAAAAAACGCCCTTAAGAAAAAGTATGAAAAATAAATTATTAAGTTGAATTGTCCGTGGTTTCGTCAAAATGTAACCAGCCCTGACACAATATACACTGAATCCAATCTTCTAAAGACGCTGTCTTGTAATAATTTACAGTACTCTCGATACACCTTTTACAATCTTCATCTGAAATTTCGTCTTTGCTTGTGTTTTTCAGACCATGATGCTCGCAGTGTAGTCCTTTTGTAATTCCACGGCATTTCTATTAAAAATAAGTATCGAAAGACGTTCTAATGACGTTGTTTATCAAAATATTGGGGGAGGCGTTTTAGACTTACTCCAGTAGGGCATTTTGTAAATTTCGCAGTGCAAAACGCCCCACTAAAATTATGGACATTCCATCCCTTTCGAAGAGATAAGCCAAACTGTACTGAAACTATAATTTAACTTACTTTATAGGTATATAAGAAACTTTGGTGCAACGTTTTTTTGTTTCTGAAGAAATAAAATTTGTACTGTACCTACCGCAATATGTTTGGGCGCCAAAAATTGCTTTTACAAAATATTTCGTAAAGTGGCAAAAAAAAAACACAACCGCCAACTACCGCAACTCATCAGTGAATGAAACTGGTTCGAACAAGCTTAGCGTGAGTCATATAACCACACTTATGTACGTGCCAGACTCATGAGGCGTTTTGTATAGTTTTACCCTACGAAATTTCGCATCGTGAGTTTCCGCAAATTTAAAGTCGAAACCAAAACTGATATTTTTTGATATACCTACACAAAATTGATGAAAGAAATTATTTTTTGTTTTTAGAAAACCGCATGGAAACCGCATATATGATAACTGTACCTACTGACTGGCAGAAAAAGCTCCTCTAAACTGGACAGTTGGGTAGGCCTTTGCATTGTCAGTGGCGTAGTCATCCTTTTAGTTCTCGCTCCAAGTAAATATCAAGTAAATATTCCGTTAAAACTACAGAGGATTTCGAATAAATTGTTCTCCCTTACGACCATTTGGGGCTTAATGTAAGCACCATGAGCATGACGGTACAATTTACAGCCACAAGCAATATTCGAGCCAATCTAATCAAATGACCAAATTCGCCAACAATACGAATTCCACTCTTCCAAAAATAAAATCCACCTCAAATAATTTTAAATCCTTATATATACCTTTTGCTTTCTCTTTTTTTGGTAATAAAACCGCCCTTTCATTACACCCTCATTTGCAACTAGCAAATTCCACTGGTGAATTCCTTTGGCAAATCTTAGGCGAAAAAACAAACACCCCCTCCCATCTACCATGATTAACAGTTCCATTGCACAAAATTTCAAACTTCAAAATTTTATTCAACTCCCGGTTGCAATTGTTTTGCCAAAAACCAACCAGAAAAGGATACAAGTTTCTTTATTTTCGCTGGCATCATTCCCATGACAAAGCACAGCTTAAAAACGCATAACAGTAATCATAAAATAAATGCGGGTTGATAAACATCGCCCAGAACCTAGTTTCTCCCCAAGAACAAAGCGAATTTTCTTTTAAATTTGATACCCAATGCATTGTTCCGAGTAGGCGGTGGTGGCGATGCTATCACTTGAGGTTATTCTTCTGGCACAACGACAAGAATTCGTCGTCCTTTTTACGGGACAACAAAAGGAAATAAAAGAAAAACATGTTAACCCCCCAGATAGCATCACCGCGCTTGAATGTTGGTGCGGTGGCGATCAAAATAATTCCCAAGCAGTTGGCGGCACTAATCATAAATTTCCTACCCCCAGCCGGAGCACCCGAAAAAATGAACCCAAAGTGAAGCACTCTATCTCGGCGTTGTCATCTCCATTTAAATCATATTAGCAAAGTTTCCTTTGCTTCGATTCGACAAGGGCTGTCACCAATCCACCCCCGAGTGCGCTTGTGAAACGACGAGGATCCTGCAAGTTAAGCGAAATTTTTCGAAAATTTCCCCAAAAATAAGGGCACCGCTACGTGTGCGGGTGTTGGAGAATTTCCTATTCAGCTTTGGAAATTATTTTCACTTGTAGTTGTTCTGTGGAGTAAAAAAAAACACTCGGGGTGAGGGCATTCACCCCTTTATACTGCTGGCACAGCTCCAAGAAAACCCTTACACAAAGGGGATATATAATACATCCAGGCCAGGAACATGAACAGGAAAAACAACGAAAATCGAAGAATATCTCACCCATCCTGGGCACAACGAACTTCTAGTAGGAGTATAGCCAAAGCTCAAGCAGACAGTCAGTCGTCAGACAGATAAACAGACATGACCTAGAAATATGGAAATTTTTCCCTCCCAAAGATGCGGGTGCGGGACACTCGCCGGGGTGATTGGGATTATAAGGGTATACTGTAGGTATACCTATTCCATCTTCCTTTCGTGTGAACATTATTCTCTTTCTATACGTCGTCTTGTTGTGCTTAAATTGAAGAAAAAATCATGCTCTGTTGTATCGAGATAGTTCATACTTTGGTTCGTGTTTGGAATTGAGTTCTTGGTCCAGCTTAAGTGATGCGTTTGCAAAGTTTACAGTTTTATCGTAGAGTGGCACGAGTGCCATTTGTTATTCTCTTTGCTTCTTATCGTAATTGTCTGGCCAGGATTTGGCAAAATGTTTTAGGGTGGATCACTGTCTGGGGAAGCTGTGATGTGCATCTAAGACGATTTCACTGGTCCTGGCTGATATTAAATTACGTTAGATTATTTTGGATGCATGTGCTGTTTATGGGAAAGCGAACAAGTGTTATGTTATTGCAAAGGTAAACAGAAGCTCTGCCCAAGCAGATAAGAAAACGATGGACTCACCTTCAGTAAATAAAGGGTGATCTGAATGAAAAATTAAATGAAGACTTTGGTTTGGCAAACCTCTCTTACTATGGATATAGATGGGTTGCTAAGCTCGCAGAAATTGCACTATTTTAAAAAAATATGAATCTGTTTAGCAAGGACTGATAAACAGTCACTATCTTAATAAATCCGATTAATGTTTTCCGATTTTCTTAAACCATGTTTCAAGTGTTGCACCGTGTCCCGCTTTCTCAACTGACTTAAGCCGCCGTCCTAGATTTTATTTATTTAACTTATATTTGTTCGAATAGGCAAAAAATATCGGTCTCAAGGTTTGAAAGTGGGTCTGGTAGTTTTGCAGCAACTTTTATTATTTTGAAGCATAATAAATGCAGGCTTATTTTTTTTACTTTTTTGAAAAATTTTTTTTTTACTTTTTGATAGGTCGTTTTGCCTAAAAATATAATCTACGTTAGGTTAGGTTAGGTTGAAGTGGCTGTCGGCGAGCCATACACACCATTATAAGGTCCCTTGTGAAACCACATGAATCTAAAATTCAATTCCTCCTACTCGCTGAACCAATTGGAGCTTCTGAAGGAGACTACGAGTGTCTATGTTTTTTAGATCTTCAGATGTGGTACTGTGTGGTTTAGTCGATGTTTCTTAGAAGGTTCTTAAATTCATTCAAGATAGCGGCATGGCCAGTTGTTTTGCTGGTCCACTGTGAAGTAGCTTTGCGGCGTACGGGTGCCAGATGAAACAGGATGTCAAGTGCAGCAGAGGAGGTATTACGAAGAGCTCCGCCGATGCACAAGCAAGCTGTTCTTTAGACCTTGCTTAGCTTATCGCGATTGATCGCTTTGTCCAAAGCAGTTCACCAGACAACCACACCGTACGTGAGTATCGGTCTTATGACGGAGACGTATAGCCAGTGAGTGATACGAGGCTGTAAACCCCATTTGTTTCCTATGGATTTTTTGCAAGAGAAAAGTGCCACTGCGGCTTTTTTAACTCTTTCTTGGATGTTAGGCTTCCAGGTTAACTTTCTATCAAAAATGAGGCCCAAGTATTTAGCTGCATTTGAGAATGTTAACCTAGTTGCCATTTATAGATGAAGGGACAATGTTTGGAATCTTGTATTCCCTAAAAAAGAGGACAAGTTCCGTTTTGTGAGGGTTCACACCCAACCCACATTTGTTCGCCCATGTTATTAGCATATTGAGAGTGTGTTGTAGGAGTTCTTTTGGAGTATTAAGTTACTTTCCTGACACAGCAATAGCAACTTCGTCCTTTTCCAGGCATATCAGCAGTTCATTCACCGCTAAATTCCAAAAAAGGGGAGATAGGACTCCACCTGACAGATCTTCTGGAAGATATCTTACCCAGACTTGAGTTGATAATTCAACTATTGAGCATCAAATTAATCAGCTCGCCAAGTGAGGCATCCACGTTCATAGCTGCCAGTGCACCAGCTTTTATGTCTAGGAATCCAACCATTGTATACTCATTATGGCGGAAGGAATCTTCTATAGAGCGTGTTAGAGTGTGTAGAGCCGTTTCTATACTGATTTTCCCTTAGAATATGCATGTTGCACCGTTGACAGAAGTTTTTTTGTCAATCCTTTTGCGTAAACGGATTTCAATCAGTCGTTCTAAACTTTTCAGAAGAAATGATGAAAGACTTATAGGTCTGGGATTTTTCGGACTCACATGAGAGCATTTGCCTGCTTTGGGTATGAAAACCACTTTCACTTCGCTCCATCTATTAATCTACGTTACGGATCAGAAAAAATACAAACTACGATACCAGCAACTAGCATGATTCTTTGTTTTTGTTGTAAAATATCATAATTTGTCGGCACTTGGTAATTAATAATGTTGCTTTGTTATTTCCTTAGTTGTCACGTATCCTTCGTATCTGTGTATAGAGTGGGAGGAAAGGGTAAGCAGTTGTGGCGGAATTGTCAATACAAAATAACGCCCTGCACAGTGCACAAGCTTTCTGTATACCGAGTTCATAAACCTTCTTATTGTATATCAATCTGCGCTCCTTTGTTCTGCTTGACCCTTTTATAGGAACTTATCTGTCACAACTGACAGTCTTGTACCCAACTAAGATCGCCGTGCCCGAACATAGGGTAAAGTCGGGTATTATGGCACCAGGGAGGATATGGCACCCTTTCAATTTCTCCCACAAACGACTTCTTTTCCAAAAAAGAGACAGCAAAATATCATTAATTCATACTGAAGCAGTCGACGGGTGCAGTACACATCGCTGTAGCTCAAGCAGTTTTTTTATAACACGGTGACAAAAAATTTAAAGAGTGCATTTAAGAGAAAAAGTTTTTTTTTGTGTAACGAATTAGCTCTCGCTTAAAAGCGGATATACTTTTTTTTGACCTTCCATCACCTATGCCAACCTTCTGACTCAAAGCCACAGGACTCCTTGAGCCAGTCCGGGAAGCGAAATGGAAGGGGGTCCAGGCCACTGCAGCATCAGGCATGCTAGCTATGCTCATCCTAGCTCGTCGGAATAGGGGGAGGTTCTTGCTGCTGCGACGCTGAACGGGTGTTACGAATTTTTTTACATGTCTGTTGAAACGATGTCCTTTTCAAAATTAAATTTGTACATTTGGAAGACCCGAATGGAATAAAAAAAATCTTATACTCAATATATGTTCGATTGGAAAAAAAAACTTTCGACCGTTGGTAGCCCTCATCTTATCTATGCCATCTTGCATGATTTTATCTACCGGACCTTAATTGACTTCAAAATATGGGGGGGGAGCGCTTGCTGGTAATTGCTCCCGGAGGAATACCCACCCATGGTATCACACAAAAGTCCACAATGAAATTTGTAGTGATACCCCATGGTTACCATGTCCTCATGTTAATGATAACCCCTACTGATGAACCCACTCGAGATTAAATCTTCACGTCATCACTGAAACCTAACTTTCATAATTTAAACGCGAGTTTTCATAAGCTAAGTTTTTTTAACCCATCGCAGTCGTCGAAATCATCATCCGATTCCCAGGATTCAGCCAGCTTACCACATCCACCTGTTACGTCCTTAGTCACTAGACATTGCAAAAAAATTTAGCGTTGAGAAAAAGCTTCCCTTTGAACTCACAGCGAAACTGAGCGAACGAAATACCATAGAAATCAAAAATAGAATTTAGATGTTGTTTTTTTTTTTTTCTAATCCAATTAGGTAGGTAATATATTTATTCAACTGCTACGTTTACAATACTGATCCCTTAGTTCTAACTAGTCTAGTAGGTACCTATATATAATACAATTTTAAAGTGATCGTAAGGAAAAATTTAACAGAGGTTATACTTTCAGGAGCGAAGGGAATTTATTTTAAACATGTACGATCCCCTTAAATAAAAAGTAAAAATATGAAAAAAGTAAATAAAGGTTAATTCTAATATAAAAGAAAATTATACAAAGCTTGATCTGTAACTCAACATAAAAGATTCTAACAAAAGCTATCCAGAAAGAATTTCGGAAGTATGTAGGTATAGTCGCTTCACGTAGATACGCTCGGTAACAGTAGCGGCTTAGCTTTTTTTTTTTTTCTTGCGTATCACGCTACGAAGTATGCTCTATCTTAAGGCACGCAAATAAAAGACTACTTTCAGGATTTCGTCAAATTCTTATCAGAAAAATCCACTCTAGGTAAAATTAAGACTAATCATATGTTCACCAAAAAAGAATATATATGTATATCCCCCAATCGATCTCGAATACAACTATGTTAATTAATAGTGTAAATAATATATAATAGAAGAGTAATCAAAAGCTAACATTAAAAGGGTATATAAAAAAAATCTGTTCGTTGGAATCTTAATGAAATTTTGGGTGTAAAAAGCATTTGTTTTCTGTACTCACCAAAGTTTTGTTGTTGGGCGTCTCCGATGTTGTGCACAGCATCGCAGGTATGAAGACCATTCAATTGAGTCGAGGTTTTTTTTCTGTTTTTTTGCTAAAGAGATTAAGGAATTTCATGCAGATTTTCACGAACAAACTTATTAATTGAAAATTTAAAAAAACTAAATTTTATTCCTATTTTTATATAATATATACACTGAAAATTATTTTTAAGGGGTTTATAGTTCCTTGTCTTTAGGTGCCTTTTGTACGTATTAAGGGGGGGTGGGGAGTGGATGATATTCTGTGTCTATGTTGGGTAGTGAACGCTACGTTGCACAATATAGTACATGCGGGGAATTCAAGCATACAGAGGGGATGGGATGGCGGTGATACAGATGTATGTTGATTGTTGCGGCTTTACCGGGTTGCAGGGACTGGTTAACGAGATGCGTGGGTACATTTCCTGGCGTCAGTTAATGTAGATATTTCTCGGTTGAGTTTGGGGGTATTTTGGCGCGTTGACACAGGTGTCGAATTGTCGATATCATATGAACACATGGAGTTTGTCCCTTCGGGGAGGGGATCATGCTCTCCTTATTCGCTCAGATGGATGATATTGGTGCCGAATCGAGGCCGTTGGTATATTTGATTATTTGATAACGTATAGTTTTTGTTTTTTTTTTTTTTTGCACGCAAGGTTTGGGCGGTGAATTGCGTCACCGACGGCTAAGTAAATAGAGTCTTTTCATTGAATGAAAGATCGAAGTGGAAGTTTTTTTTTTTTTTTTTTTTTTTATATTAATTTGGGCGTGGACTTCCCGATCGCGGGGTGAGGGAGGGCAAGATTTGGGTGCGTTCCTTTTTTGTGAGCGTTTGGTGTTGATGATTTTGCACGGATTTTCGCGTACAGACTGAATGAGACGTTTTAGGGCATGGATGCGGATATTTTCACTGCACTGTCTGTTTCTTTTTTGTTTTTCGTGCAAGTGCTTGCACACATTTATTACGCCCGCGTTTTAACGAACCGACACTTTATATTTTAATTGTAAGCTTTTACCTCGAGTACGTCGTACCGATAACAAAACTAAACGAAACGCACTTCCTACGATTAACATGCTTTTCTTTTCCTGTCTTTTTTTTTCTTTTTTTTTGTGGGGCTTAGACCACCCGCGATTGTAGCCACGACAAACTTAACCAATCTGTTCCAAACGTACGACACCAACGAACAAGCCAAAAAACAGGCCGTTTTCCGCTCGGTCGGACATTTTATACCCCTGCAAAGTGCATTTTTTTGGACACACCAATACAGAGACATTCTGATGTCAAAATGGCGTCCCATTCTTCCCGCCTTTCCCATTTCTCCGCAATCCATCCTTGGAAAATTCTGTTTTTTGTTCCAAAATTCAAATTGGATTTTTACAAAAATATATGTGAAGAAAAACAAATTTTCCAAGGATAAAATTCCGAGATTTCAGACACAGGATGTCGTCCATCTTTACCCGCCATCAGTGTTTTTTATTCGTATAGGTGAGCCTCCACGCGCACCTTCTTCGCTAGTCTCTTCATCCCTTCCCTCTCAGTTCTTATTTTGTTTAGCCCCCCCCATTGTAGGTATTTTTTTTCCTTGTTGTTGACAATCTTAATCAACCGCTTAGCCAGGACACCAACCCAACCGCAAGTACGATCTGACCTATCGCTTTTTTCACCATATACGACCTAGCCAACAACTGAACCCAATTAACTAGCTACTCCGAAAAAGCTATGATGATTGGTATAAATTTCCTACCAGCGTACCTACTCCATAGGCTGTCAAACTAGTCTGATTTCGAATTATAATTTATTTGAAGATTTTCCCACAAAACTTTTTCGTTTGATAAGTCCTGACGCGTAAAACGAAAAAGAAATAAAATCGGTGATTGTCATTTTCGCACCAAAAATACGACCCACGCCTGAGAGTAAATGTCTCATGCACAGACTAGCTAGGCTTACAAGTACCTACCGCTCCAATTCTCTACGAAAATTCACCTGCGAAGATCCTTGCCATGAAAAACTCCTATGATTTTTCCTTGTAAGTTCTCTAATTCATAAAGGTTAGCTCCGATAAGTTTCTTAATTCGCACTTTTATAAATTTGGGGCACAGTTTAGCACAAATTTTTTTTGATGCATCGCTCAAAATGAAGTTTCTCTTGAAGACTACATCCCCTACAGAATATTTGATATTTTTGCTTCGAGTGTTATATTGGTTTTCATACTCGTTGTGGGCTCTTTCCAGCGATTGTTTTATATACCCATGAAGTATGTTCATTTTCTCTGACTTCGATATAAGGTTGAACTCTGGATTATTTAGAGAACCCAAGTCTCGCAGCAATTTGTAATCAGAGCCGTGTTCTACCATTCTTTGGCCGAAGAGGGCTTCGTATGGGGACATACCTATTGCGGAATGCACTGACGTGCGAATTGCCGAGCCTATCGAGGGAAGATGGTGGTCCCATGTTCTTTGGTCTGGATCTATGTATGCACGAATGGCCGCAAGGATTGATCTATTCACCCTCTCACTGGCATTAGCCTGGGGGGAATAAGAGGCAGTTTTGATATGGGTAATTCCAAATGAGGTCATTAGCCTCTGAAACTCTAAACTGGTGAATTGTTTACCATTGTCCGTTAGCACAGATTCCGGAACACCAAATAGGAAAAATATGTTTTCTTGTAGAAACCTAAGCGTAAGAGCTGTCGTTGCTGCCTTGAGAGGTTGAATGATCACAAACTTGGTCAGTTGATCCAACGCTATAACAATGTGCGTGTTTCCGTTTTTAGAACGGGGGTAAGGCCCAAGAAAATCTAGATACACTAGTTGAAATGGTCGTGCAACTACGAAAGCCTTGCCCATAGGTGGTCGTAAGATGGCGTTAGGAGATTTGGTTGTCTTACACACTTCACAACTTGCGATAAATGTCTTCACTTGCGTGGACATATTTGGCCAGAAAAATTTCTGACGGAGCCTATAAAGCGTTTTTGCGATACCTCCATGGGAGGCTCGTGGTGGTCGATGGGCCAGAGATATCAGGTGGTTAGTCAGCTCCTCGGGTACCCATAGTCTCCAGACGAAATCTTCCTCCAGTGGATGCCCGGTACAATGTCTGACCTTCTTGTATACGAATTGATTCTCTACTTGAAGGTCGGGAAGCTGGTCTTTGTGTCGTAGGATGTTGTCAATGAGCTTGTTATATTCCGTGGAATGAAAGGAGGGATCGCTTAGGTCAATGTGCAGTACGTCATCCGAAGGATCTTCCGCCATCGAATTAACATTCAGCTCAAGAGCATCGACCTCATAAGCCCTGGACAAGGCATCCGGAACGACATTCTGGGATCCCTTCCGATGCTCAATGGTAAAATCAAAACCCTGAAGCTTTAAACTCCAGCGAGCTAACCTACCACTGAGATCCTTCTGGCTCATCAACCATCTTAGGCTCGCATGGTCTGTGACAACTTTGAAAGGCTGACCTTCGATGTAGGCTCTGAACTTCTGAATACCCATGACAGCAGCCAGACATTCACGCTCTGTCACGCTATAATTCCTTTGGGCCTGGTTCAGTTTATGCGAGTAATAGTATATAGGACGTTCGTTACCATCCCCGTCCAATTGGCATAACACGCATCCAATGCCCGACGCTGAGGCATCACAAAGTATGATGAATTCTTTTGAGAAATCAGGATTAGTCAGAACTGGTGCCGAGGTCAAAGAGGTCTTGATAACATTAAATGCAGTAATAGCCTTTTCGTCGAACACAAACTTTTTCCCTTTTTTCAAGGTTTCAGTAATAGGGGTAGCTAATGTTGAAAAATTTTGTACAAACCGTCGGTACCACCCAGCCATTCCAAGGAAACGTCGAACCTGTCGCGCTGTTTGAGGGATCGGAAAGCTGGTAATAGCCGATATTTTACCCGGATCAGTTTTTAGACAACCTTCCCCAACCAAATAACCCAAATATTTCAGTTCTCGGAAGCAAAACTTTGATTTCGTAACATTTATAGTCAAACCTGCCTCTTTGAGTCTATTGGCTACAATCTTTAACATCTCGATATGCTGATCAAAGGTGCGGGAGATTATCAGGAGGTCGTCTAAGTAAACAAAGATATTTTCTCGCAGTTCATGCGGTACCACTTTGTCCATTAATCTGCACATGCGTTGGGGCGCATTACAGAGGCCAAAGGGCATGACGTTAAACTGATATAAGGGTCTACCTGGAACCGTAAAAGCTGTCTTTTGCCGCGATGTTTTCTCCAGCGGGATCTGCCAAAAGGCATCTTTCAGATCCACACTTGAAATATAGTGCGTATCCGAAAGACGCCCTAGCAATCCCTCTATATGGGGAAGCGGGTACGCATCTTTTTTTGTAACTTGATTTACCCTCCGATAGTCTAAGCATAGCCGGTTTTTACCCGGCTTCCGAACTAGGACTACCGGAGAATTCCACGCGCTTGTACTTGGCTCAATTACGCCCATTTCTAGCATGCGATCGAGCTCCCCATATAGAAGTTTCTGCACCGCTGGAGAAACGGGGTAATGACGTTGTTTTACAGGTTCGGCATTCCCAGTATCGATATAATGTTCCTCTAGCATTGTTTTTCCCAAGCCAACAGTGGCAGAGGAAGGAAACATGCTGACGGCTTCCTTTAGTTTACTTGACTCTTCTCGCGATAACTCGTGTGCACCGATATCAACTTCACGAATGTCCGGGACTTGAGAAATTTCCGAAATTAGATGAGGAGCTATACCAAATTTCTTCCAAAAATTGACCCCCAGATATAACTTTTGCTTCAAAGATGGAACCAGGAAGAAGCACATGTTTTCAATTTGCCCTTTGTAATTGACTTCGGTCGAGATTTTACCAACAATTGGCTGTTCCTTCCCGTCTGCTGTCATAACGTCTGACACAAATTTCGAAAAAGGAATACTTTTTGCTCGGAGAAGTTCTAGACAATCGGCGCCAAGGCAACTAATGCTCGCTCCGCTGTCTAGAAGTCCTAACATGGATTCCCCAAAGACAGAAACGGTAGCATAAGGTCGCGGATCTTCCGTGGAACAACACAGATTAGTTGCTTCAATGGCCTTGTACATTTTCTTTTTCTCAGCGAATCGTTTACGAAGTTTCCGAACTCTATCAGACACGGGACAACTTTCCGCAGTAAAAATTCTATTTCGCACCATATTATAGTTTGCGATACGATCGGGCAATGCCTGTACAGGCAGGTTGGAGGTTTTTGGTATTAAATGGGGATGGGAATTCGTCGGGTCCCGCTTCAATATTTTAGAGTACTCTGGCATGGGTGAGAGGTGGCTTGATATGACGACAGGAAATGATTTGGAAGAAATTTCAGTTAGTGGTTGTCCCGCACTTGGCTCTGAGAGCAATTCTGTACGGGGGCCGAATTGCTCTGTGCTCTGTTTCCCGAACATCGAGGACATTTTGGAGTGGGGGTGTTCTCCCATCCACACTTAAAACAAAACAGTGACCTCTGAGGATCGGGACATTCAAAAAATGAATGCCCAACTACTTTACAATTCCAGCAAGTGTATTTGCTGGTATCTCTTTTGACGTGAACGGCTTCTAATTCACGGTTCCCTTCTTCAAATATTGGATCGAACTCGACCTCTATCTCAGAGAGGTTTTTTTGAAAAGGAGGAACAAAACGGTTTTTATTCCGTTGATAATCATGCTCGTTTACATACTTCTCGATGTTACGACACACGTAAATCATCTCCGGCAAGCTATTAGTGTTAAAAGTAATGAGTAGTTCACCGGTACGTCTGCGGACATTTTGCTTTAAGAGCTCAATTAATTCTCTGGAGGGCTTTGGAACTCGCAGTCTACTGTTTAGTTCTTGTATGGCCGAAAAGAAATCATCGAATGTCTCCGCAGGTTGTTGTCGCCTATCAGACATCTTGCGAGATAGTTCGGAATCCGTTTCTAGACTGCGGTACTGCTCAATTAGCGATAATTTCAAAGTCGGCCAATCGACGGATGGATTCGATTTCAGGAATACCCAAAACCACGATTCTACTTGACCGGAGACGAACTGGTGAAAGTTTGCAACTATTTCTTCATAACTTGCTCCGTAACAACTTTGCAATCTTTCCAAACGAAATAGAAAATCGTCAACAGTCATGGACTTGTTGTCAAACTTAATTCCCCATTTGTGGAAATTTTGCGGACGCGGCATCGCTTGCGGATGGGAATTAGAGCAAGACGGTCTTTCACTTCGGGAGTCATTGAGAGACAGACGGTTCAACTGGTTAAGAAAATCAGTGGCGTTAGCACTATAGGGTGGATTATGAGACGGTACCGAAGGCTGAGTTTGGATTTGGACGGGGGTTGGGTTTGCAGGGACTATATTTGCCGAGGCCCGGTTTGGCTGGGTAATGTTGCCCGTGGCTGTTCTAGGAACAGCTCCTTGATTTGGTCTGCAGCTTTCGGTATACCTATCCAAATTAGATGGGGGTGTTTTTTGTAAAGAAAACGTGTGTCTAATAGCTCGCCCGATTTCCTCTCTCATGTGAGCTCTATTTTTTTCACATTCTTCCCTAAGGAAGCGAAGATCTGCAGCTCTATTTCCGCCTACCGCAGCGGTAACAACTTCTTTAATATAGTCCGCGAGTTGTTCGTCTTGAGCGTCCTCACCTCCGGAGATGTCGGGTACTAGGCTAAGTCTTCTTCTTTCTAATGAAGGGCGCGCGGATCGTAACGTTTCATCATTATCCGGACGAATACCTTGAGTCGCTTGGGCAAGCAGCGATGAGGCTCCATCAATACGGGGACCATTTTCGCGTGGTTCTAACGGGGACTTTCGAGGGTTAGCCATTTCAAGCGAAAAATCAACTCGACGCATAGGTGTATTGGCAGGGTCACCACTACGTAAGTTATATTGGTGTTGGCTCTGATTTAATCTATGCTTAGACATTAGGAAAGGAAACCAAAAAGGTGTATATATATAAAAAAAAAAATAATACGAATTAAATGTGCAAGTGAACAAGATACAACTAAGGGCAAACGCCAAAACGAACTTGAAATAAATCAAAAAAAAGGAGAAAAAAAAATATATATATCTAAAGATTAAAATCTCAGCTTACGACTAGGTGGATGTGACTTACTAACTACGACTAGGAATCGGACGATTTCGGCTGTTTATCTACCCCCACCTGAACATCAAACAAGGTCGTTCGGTAATTTTTGCGTCTAAGTGTTATAGACTTGAATAGTATACAAACTAATGCAACTTGCTATCGCATCGCTTCGGTAAGCGTGCTTTCGCAGGACATTACTCTGTTGAACCTACAAATTATTCAATAGTAATAGCAAATAAAAATAAGACATTAGGGAAACAGAGTACGCGGCAGCGAACTCATTCGGATAAATAGTCGGACCACATACTCCATCTCCAAAGACTTAACTTCCAATGCTTGCTTATCATGTATCGACTACAACTTCCATCTTTACATCAGACGTAGACTGATAACTTAGGACCATATCTACCGGTTAACGATTAGCGTTTTCATCGAACATAACTAAAAGTAATTACAAATAACCTGAATACAGCCTGGTTAGCGACAGACGCAAAATAGGATACGATCAAACCATTTACCGGACAAACCAGGTTGAATACCAAGCATCTGTAACACGAAATAAACTATTGATTTGCTCAAAACTAACGCACAATTAGGTAACTAGCAACTGGTCGATTTCCATAGGATGAGATACAAAATTTAGCTTCCAATCGGCCCCACGTTGGGCGCCACCTGTAACGAATTAGCTCTCGCTTAAAAGCGGATATACTTTTTTTTGACCTTCCATCACCTATGCCAACCTTCTGACTCAAAGCCACAGGACTCCTTGAGCCAGTCCGGGAAGCGAAATGGAAGGGGGTCCAGGCCACTGCAGCATCAGGCATGCTAGCTATGCTCATCCTAGCTCGTCGGAATAGGGGGAGGTTCTTGCTGCTGCGACGCTGAACGGGTGTTACGAATTTTTTTACATGCCTGTTGAAACGATGTCCTTTTCAAAATTAAATTTGTACATTTGGAAGACCCGAATGGAATAAAAAAAATCTTATACTCAATATATGTTCGATTGGAAAAAAAAACTTTCGACCGTTGGTAGCCCTCATCTTATCTATGCCATCTTGCATGATTTTATCTACCGGACCTTAATTGACTTCAAAATATGGGGGGGGAGCGCTTGCTGGTAATTGCTCCCGGAGGAATACCCACCCATGGTATCACACAAAAGTCCACAATGAAATTTGTAGTGATACCCCATGGTTACCATGTCCTCATGTTAATGATAACCCCTACTGATGAACCCACTCGAGATTAAATCTTCACGTCATCACTGAAACCTAACTTTCATAATTTAAACGCGAGTTTTCATAAGCTAAGTTTTTTTAACCCATCGCAGTCGTCGAAATCATCATCCGATTCCCAGGATTCAGCCAGCTTACCACATCCACCTGTTACGTCCTTAGTCACTAGACATTGCAAAAAAATTTAGCGTTGAGAAAAAGCTTCCCTTTGAACTCACAGCGAAACTGAGCGAACGAAATACCATAGAAATCAAAAATAGAATTTAGATGTTGTTTTTTTTTTTTTCTAATCCAATTAGGTAGGTAATATATTTATTCAACTGCTACGTTTACAATACTGATCCCTTAGTTCTAACTAGTCTAGTAGGTACCTATATATAATACAATTTTAAAGTGATCGTAAGGAAAAATTTAACAGAGGTTATACTTTCAGGAGCGAAGGGAATTTATTTTAAACATGTACGATCCCCTTAAATAAAAAGTAAAAATATGAAAAAAGTAAATAAAGGTTAATTCTAATATAAAAGAAAATTATACAAAGCTTGATCTGTAACTCAACATAAAAGATTCTAACAAAAGCTATCCAGAAAGAATTTCGGAAGTATGTAGGTATAGTCGCTTCACGTAGATACGCTCGGTAACAGTAGCGGCTTAGCTTTTTTTTTTTTTCTTGCGTATCACGCTACGAAGTATGCTCTATCTTAAGGCACGCAAATAAAAGACTACTTTCAGGATTTCGTCAAATTCTTATCAGAAAAATCCACTCTAGGTAAAATTAAGACTAATCATATGTTCACCAAAAAAGAATATATATGTATATCCCCCAATCGATCTCGAATACAACTATGTTAATTAATAGTGTAAATAATATATAATAGAAGAGTAATCAAAAGCTAACATTAAAAGGGTATATAAAAAAAATCTGTTCGTTGGAATCTTAATGAAATTTTGGGTGTAAAAAGCATTTGTTTTCTGTACTCACCAAAGTTTTGTTGTTGGGCGTCTCCGATGTTGTGCACAGCATCGCAGGTATGAAGACCATTCAATTGAGTCGAGGTTTTTTTTCTGTTTTTTTGCTAAAGAGATTAAGGAATTTCATGCAGATTTTCACGAACAAACTTATTAATTGAAAATTTAAAAAAACTAAATTTTATTCCTATTTTTATATAATATATACACTGAAAATTATTTTTAAGGGGTTTATAGTTCCTTGTCTTTAGGTGCCTTTTGTACGTATTAAGGGGGGGTGGGGAGTGGATGATATTCTGTGTCTATGTTGGGTAGTGAACGCTACGTTGCACAATATAGTACATGCGGGGAATTCAAGCATACAGAGGGGATGGGATGGCGGTGATACAGATGTATGTTGATTGTTGCGGCTTTACCGGGTTGCAGGGACTGGTTAACGAGATGCGTGGGTACATTTCCTGGCGTCAGTTAATGTAGATATTTCTCGGTTGAGTTTGGGGGTATTTTGGCGCGTTGACACAGGTGTCGAATTGTCGATATCATATGAACACATGGAGTTTGTCCCTTCGGGGAGGGGATCATGCTCTCCTTATTCGCTCAGATGGATGATATTGGTGCCGAATCGAGGCCGTTGGTATATTTGATTATTTGATAACGTATAGTTTTTGTTTTTTTTTTTTTTTGCACGCAAGGTTTGGGCGGTGAATTGCGTCACCGACGGCTAAGTAAATAGAGTCTTTTCATTGAATGAAAGATCGAAGTGGAAGTTTTTTTTTTTTTTTTTTTTTTATATTAATTTGGGCGTGGACTTCCCGATCGCGGGGTGAGGGAGGGCAAGATTTGGGTGCGTTCCTTTTTTGTGAGCGTTTGGTGTTGATGATTTTGCACGGATTTTCGCGTACAGACTGAATGAGACGTTTTAGGGCATGGATGCGGATATTTTCACTGCACTGTCTGTTTCTTTTTTGTTTTTCGTGCAAGTGCTTGCACACATTTATTACGCCCGCGTTTTAACGAACCGACACTTTATATTTTAATTGTAAGCTTTTACCTCGAGTACGTCGTACCGATAACAAAACTAAACGAAACGCACTTCCTACGATTAACATGCTTTTCTTTTCCTGTCTTTTTTTTTCTTTTTTTTTGTGGGGCTTAGACCACCCGCGATTGTAGCCACGACAAACTTAACCAATCTGTTCCAAACGTACGACACCAACGAACAAGCCAAAAAACAGGCCGTTTTCCGCTCGGTCGGACATTTTATACCCCTGCAAAGTGCATTTTTTTGGACACACCAATACAGAGACATTCTGATGTCAAAATGGCGTCCCATTCTTCCCGCCTTTCCCATTTCTCCGCAATCCATCCTTGGAAAATTCTGTTTTTTGTTCCAAAATTCAAATTGGATTTTTACAAAAATATATGTGAAGAAAAACAAATTTTCCAAGGATAAAATTCCGAGATTTCAGACACAGGATGTCGTCCATCTTTACCCGCCATCAGTGTTTTTTATTCGTATAGGTGAGCCTCCACGCGCACCTTCTTCGCTAGTCTCTTCATCCCTTCCCTCTCAGTTCTTATTTTGTTTAGCCCCCCCCATTGTAGGTATTTTTTTTCCTTGTTGTTGACAATCTTAATCAACCGCTTAGCCAGGACACCAACCCAACCGCAAGTACGATCTGACCTATCGCTTTTTTCACCATATACGACCTAGCCAACAACTGAACCCAATTAACTAGCTACTCCGAAAAAGCTATGATGATTGGTATAAATTTCCTACCAGCGTACCTACTCCATAGGCTGTCAAACTAGTCTGATTTCGAATTATAATTTATTTGAAGATTTTCCCACAAAGTAAGTGTAGATAGGTAAGTTTTTGGCGCCGGCTATCCGCTTAAGCATTATAAGAGAGTTGAATCGATATAAAATTGTTTTTGCTTACTGTGCTTAGTGTGCTTTCGTGTTTCATCGTGTTTTTTCCAATATCAGTGGTTCCCTTCACTTATGTATTTTAATATTTTAGAAATGCCAACCGTTTATAAACGAAAATCATCTTCAAATCGGGCAAAATGGACTCAAGCCCAACTCACAGCAGCCATTGCTGTAGTTCAAAATTCTGAAATGTCCGTAAAAGTAGGGTGCCATAAACCCCCTCGTATGGTGCCATATTACTCTCCATTTTTTTTGTTTATCCTTTTTTAGGTTTTTTTTTGTTGCAAAAAAAAAAATGTTTTTTGAGTCTGAATTGCTTTTACGTTTATATTTAACTAGCTGATCCGGCGAACTTCGTTCCGCCCAAATTCGTTAGGTAATGTAATGAAAGTAATAATTTCCAGCATGCACAATGCACATGCTACTTTATGTATACGCTTAAATACCTCTTTCGTTGGGACAAAATTGCAAAAATTCCGCGACAACGAAATCAATCCATTCGATGCGTCGACAGGAACATGACCATTACCAATACTTAGCAGTTGATTGGAGAACACTTCGGCAGATGGATCATTTAGCAAACATGCGATGTCGTCAGCTGAAGTTTTTTCAAAGCATTGATCTCATCGGCAGCGGTCGATCGTGGTAGCGTTTGCTGAAAATCGCTTGAGAGTAAAATCAATGCACCCCCAAAACGTCTTGCTTCATTATACAGATCTTTCATATTGCGATTCAGAGCTTCTAACGCACGCTTATGCGACATTGTGCATTCGTCCCAGATAATAATTTTGCTTGCTACCAAAACTTTGGCCATTGCTGAATGTTTCGCTATGTTACATATTGGTTCTTCAACCGCTTGAATGTTTAATGGCAATTTCAATGCCGAATGAGCGGTTCGGTAACATTCCAGCAGCGTAGCCGCTATTCCAGAAGATACCATCGTTGCCAGTGATGGTCTCATTAGTCAAATTTCGTGGATAACGCTTGGAACACTTGCCGTCGACAATGCACGGTGATTGTATGTTAATGGCGCCACACGGTCCATGAATCATGTTTGTAATTATGACATCATGCAGGTCTGGATCGGTTTCGGGACCTGGAATCTCTGCACATAAGATGTCAATTATTTGGTCTGATTGCATTCTTTCGACTAACCAAATGAAAATGTGCGCATGAGGCAAGCCTCTTTTTTGCCATTCAATCGAATACATCCAACATCGAGTATAACCAAAGACACGATGCTTAACAAAATAGTCCATCAGCGACCGACGAAATATTTGTAACTTTAACAGCCAAGAAGATAACTAATCGCACACCTATCAACTTGGTTGGTAAGCCTTTTCCCTTCTCTCTCTACTCCGGTAGGTACCGAAGGTGTTATGGTACCTTTGAGTTGCCCTCACCATAACCCTATTCACTAATGAGCAGAATACCACGATTGTTACTCGCTCATTTTTCGTAACAACACCTACGTGCAAGCTCAAAACGCTCCACAACTCCTGTTGCCTGTCATCATTGTCCACGTCATCTTAATCACCCCTACATTTCAACTTACTCACACAATACTTATGCAAGGATCCTGAAAATACATGTCAAACGAAAATGATGGATTCAACAACCATGGATTCAATAACCATGAAATAATTTCAAAAACTTACTTAATGTAACATAGTAAACATAAATAAACGTATTAGGTAGGTTAAATTAAAAAAAAAAATTTCAAAATTGTTGACAACAACAATTTGCTTGGAAAATAATTAAAATAATTGACAACAACAATTGCTTTGAAAATTTAAAATATTTTTTTTTGTATTTGAAGTGTCACTATTCGATTTCTACCCATTTTATTTTTTTTCAAAGTGCTTTTCCCCATGAAAAACGAAGTTTGTGCCTACAACGCCACTGGTTGAGAATTTTCCGACTTTTCTTTTTTCATAAACCATCCCTGATTGAAGACGAATAAAACACAACAAAAATCAATGAAATCTGTTGAGCCGTTCGTGAGTTATAAAGTCTCAACGCACTTGCAACAATTTTATATATATAGAGATGATTACAAATGAATTGAAAAATAAAGTTATTTTTGTCTAAAATAAAAATCTTGTTTATTTTCTGAGTTAAAAACAAAAACAAAAAGGGGTGCCATATTTCCCGACTTTACAACATCTTGCCTTGCAGGCTTTAATAACTAAATGCAAAACTTAACTCCGTCCGTTTGTTTAAGGGATTTCGAACCCATAGAAAACAATTTCCCTTTATCAAAGACTTAGTGAAAACTGCAGAATTCCAATGGCTTGAAATGCACACAAAAATACCATCTTTCCTTACATCTTTGTCAGATACCCCACCGGCTATAAACACCATTAGATGTACCCTTTTCAGCATCCCTTTAAATCTCCGATTCATAATTCTTTTTATTCGCCCTCGTAGTTTCTGTTTCGCCTCTTTACATCGTTCACAATTATGAGGTTTTCTGGTTAAATTTCCAACGCCATTAGGTTATTATACCGAGCCAAGGCACCTACTTCAAATTCTTATTAACAGCGCAGATTTACGAAAAAGTTCTAAATTACAAAACCCTTCCTCAAAGTTCGTATACACGAATTAATGAATTCAAGCCGACCGACCGACGGCTGCAAGAGACCGGCACCTCCCTTAATGCCTTACAAAATTTTACAAAACACAGAAATCATAAAAGACGAATTCATTGCACCCATGTTCGTGCCACTTTTTGCAGTCATTAGCTACAACCGACCACATTTTGCATCCAGAGCTGAGAATATCGCTCTCGGCAGAATGGAAAATCTGCAATATGCAGCGCAACGATGCCACTTTGCCACTGACCTCGTTGAAGGTCGTCTTTGTATTTGCTCAACCTTCTGAGAGATATTGCAGCAGCATATCCAAAGCGAAAGGGCAACCCTGCTATAATTCCTTCATCAACGCAAAAGGGTTGTCGGTTGGATGTCCGTCTTGCTCATGTATTTTGTAAAATAAGAGAAAGGGTTTTTTTTCCACTTTTTTTGTTTGTTTTGATTGACAGCTGAGAGGGGTGAAGGTGAGGCAAAATCAAAAGACTACAGAGCTCTCGCAGAGCCAATAAAACATTCCTCTATCGGTCATTGATTTTAGATTAGAGACCAAGTAGCAGCAAGGGTTCTTTGCTTCGTTGAACAGTCTGCCTTTATCTGACGCGGCGCATGATGTTGACTTCGGAATGAAAATAGAAACCACCCCAATGGTTAATATCCTTATTTCCTTCGTTTGATGAAAACTTTACATCAATCAACCTCTTCGGTAGAAAGGATGAACTCCGCATGCGAGGGAGATACAAAAAGGACTCGGCAGCGCACAATATGTGTGTCGGTGGGTATAAAATGTTCTATCCCCAACTGACCAGGGATCTCAAAAGCAAACCCCTTACAAATGCTACCCGGCAATGTCCAATAAATCTGCAGAAGTTTGCCATAGAACGCACAGCAGCAAGGATACGAAACCAAAGTGGGCGTTTGCTGATTTGTTGAAGAATGAAATCAACCAGGAATTATTGTGGTGTGAGTTAGCATCCTTCGACCCGTCGCCGCCGACCACAATATCCGCATCCGTTTGCCCATTACCTTTAATGAAGACAGCTAAGGTTCAATGGTTTTTGCTCCATTTACCAACACCATCAGTGGCAGTCTGATCCTTGCACATAAAAATGAGAGCATCCACATGGAGAGAGAGAGAGAGTAGGACCAACGAAAATGATTGCAAAGAGGTGCGGGAAGTTTTCAATTTCCCTGCGGTATACGGTCGAGCTCAATATGTGAGGATACAACGAATAAAATAATTCTCAAACCATTGGTCCACTGGAGCAGCCTTATACCGAAGGATAACTTAGATACACATGCACGCGGGCGATATCCATCCAAGGGGTATGCAATTTATAGGCGTTCCGGTGTCTAACTGCAATCGAGAGAAGCACCGAATAGAGTGTGTGTGTGAATATAATGAGCTCGCCAGCAGAGGAAAGAAAAATAAAATTAATCAGTTGCGTATCCTTTGAATCTTTGCTTTATCGCACGCTTAGGACCTTGAGGCTAACGAATTAATTGAGCGAGCATCAGTATCAAGAGAGAATTTAACATTTCGAATGTGCCTCTGGGAAATTGCGGCTTGGTAATGCACTACCGAATGCAAGGCTTTCAGATCGCTTAATAAGGCTTTGGTAAGATGTGTATTTGTTATTGCAATTATCTCTGTGTTAGGTGGCTTCTCATTTTGGCAACGTCACAATAGCTTAGTTATGCAGAGTCAGTTTAAATGCTACTACGATATAACTATACAGAAAGCCCATAACTGGATAGTATAATTTCGAAAAAAAAACTGCATATCCATGCACAAGATTCGTCACAAAGCCAGAAGCTGCTCCAACTGAGTTTAGTGTCCACAACATTTCTCCAATACTGCCAAAGTAATAAACTGAAACACGTTGTCCCCAGAGCAGCTCTTCAACTCGAACTCGACAGGAGGACACAACACAGTTCCGTCATTTCATTATCCCAAAACACAATTCGAGGACTCAAATCCAGAAGTCCATCACATTCGGATGCAAACATATTGAATGCATAGTTGATGTGACAAAGTTATAATTCACTGCAATCCCCATGCGTTGGGCCCATCCCGAACAAACCCCATACACACTTACACAATATCCACACTCTATCGATATCGACCCACGAACACACACATTTTGATTCAATTCTGTTGATATCTATTCAATTGGCGTTATACGGTATTTGTCGAGCGATTAGTAATGCCCTGGCATTCAAATCCTTGCCCCAGACAGACGACCGACAGTATCATGCTGCCGACCAAGTGCGTGTTGTGTTTTTGCGGATCTTCATTGTTAATCAATTTGATTTTCGTTTGTGCAATAATTAGTTCCAATTCAAATAAATGGCCCCACATATTCTCCCATGCATCCCGCACAAAAGGAATTACTATTGGGACTTGTGCTATAATTTTCTCATAGTTTCGGGGACTATTATCGGACGATGTGACCACATTGTGGTCCTGTGTTTGGAAATTAATTTTACAAGTACAGTGCACATATCTGCCTGCATGTATGCGTTTTGTTAATTTATGTAACTTGTTTTGAAAATTTAATTTTCTCTACGATCCGGGGTTGCTCGGAATTTGGGTGCGAGCTGGAAATTTAATATTCGATTTTGAGGTCGGAAATGGAATGTGGCCATGGGTAATTTTTTTAATTGTCAATTTCGCAATCGAGTGGGCTTGTGATGCTGTAACACGTATGGTACCGGAGGGATAAAATTTAGATCAATCGCGGGCATTTTTAAAGTTGGCTTTTCTAAACGATTGTCTGGATTATATTTGTGGTCCGCATTTGCATGATTCGCATTTAAAGAGGAGTCCCTCCACAAAAATTAGGAGATTACTGATTGGATTTAAATGTGGAGCCAATGTGGGAGGGAATAGAGTTGTGTGCTTAAAAAATAAACGTTTCAAAATCTTTTAACACAATTATTAGAATAATACAACGAAGGTTCGATCGAGTTGTAGAGGGTCTTTCATTCCCTTTCGATCCGGCTTTCGGTGGAACAATTTCGGACAAGTTTTGTGATTTACATCTAATCAAACCTTCCGAAGAAATGATCCAACAAAAACAAAGTTCATTAGGTTATAGGGCGTGGCCGGTGGGCGGTGGTAAAAAAAAGTCCCAGCTGGGTCGAAATGGTAAGGACTTAAAAACTTTTTTTAATTAAAATGCAAACTACTTGAGATACCTCAAAAAAAAATTGTTTCTTTAAATAACTATCAAAACAATTATGAATAGAATTCGACTTCGTTCATGTGTCCAACGTATGCAGCCGTCGACACCTTGAACCATATTTTCGATGACTCGACCGCACATTTCGACCGATACTGAAGCTATTTCTCGTTCATTATTGGCTCTGAGCTCCTCTAACGCCGGCTTGTTGGCATAGATCAATGACTCAAAGAAGCGCCATAAAAAAGTCCAGAGTCACACGATCTCGGCGGCCCTGTCCGTTTCTCGATATAACACGTTCACCGAACTGAGACTTCAATAACTCGAGTGTTGCACACGTTGTTTGGCTGTGACACTGTCTTGTTGGAACCACATATCACTGATGTCCAATTTATGCAATTGCTCGAAGAAATATTGTTCCAACATGTATCTGTAGCGAATACCATTTACACGAACGTGGCGGTCATTTTCATCTACGAAAAACATGGGCCCAATGACGCCACCGGCATGAAAACCGCACCAAACAGTGACTTTTTGCGGATGTATTTCCCAGCACATGAGGGTTCTCACCTGTCCAGTAATGCATTTTAGGTGGCGCTACAGTCCAGGGTGGACCTGCGCCTCAAACAATAAGCATCTCCAGTAGACGACGATGCGTACTTGTCTAACTAGGTCGATGTCGCTGTACAGCTTGTATAGTTCGCTGTTATATCTCCTCCTCCAGAGCCCGTCAACGCAAACGGGACCAAAAATCACTCGAAGAATTTTGCGTTCGAAACGACCAAGGAGATCTTCATCCGCTTTTGATAGTGTCCAAGTTGCAACCGCCGACTCGGAATTTTGGTAGTAAATTTTAATTATTTTTTAAACGTTGGTCCTTCGTGTACTTCACCATGATGAAAATGTTGACTTTACTGAATATTTTGACATTGACAGTTGCGTAATCGATTTAAGGGTGTGTTTACACTGAAATTTTGAAGTTGTCAAGTCGCCTCTTCTATCTTTGGCTTATACTACAACTTTTTTACCCCCAGCTTGTCACCCATTATCGGCTTCTCGAAATGTAGGTAGGTTGCAAATTAACTGCCACTTTTGTGGCCCGTTCAACTTACTCCCATTTAATTTGATTGCAACTGGTCCGGAACGGACTATTCAAAAAGTTGTTCAAAAGTCCTTCTCTGTGTAATCAAAACAGATCACGGCTTCCGATTTCGTCACAAAGGCTATAATAAATACGAGTATTTATTTATATTCCTCGGATAACATACCTACATCTCTCCGAGCATAAACATGAAACACGTCATACTCTATAATCATAAACATCATACAAACATCGCATTTAATAGCCGCCCCTAAACAATTTGCCTTATTTGTCCTTAAGGAGATTTATCTGGCGAAATGTCCCCCATTTATCTACGAACATAAATAGAAATATGTCGCAAGCGAAAATTCCGACTTTTAAGTGGCGAGTAAAACTGCCTTAAAATCGCCTTTATCCTCTTCCGACAACTATCAGTTGCATGGTCGATAAAATATAAATTCCAACCCAGCTACCACTAAAACAACATCGTACTTTTATTTTTGTTGTCGTTGTCGTCGTCGTCATCGCCATCATCATCATCATCATCCAGCAAATCTTTGGAAACAAAGAGAAAATATTGCTTGCCTCCCACCCCCAACCACTCAAGTCGTCCCATCCCCAATCGATTCGGGGCAAACTCCGAGGAAGAATAATAAAATTTCATCATCAGATTTGTTCATCTTTCAAGAATTCGTCGAACCATAAAAAGCTAATAACAAATATTGTCAGATGAATAGATGAGAACTGGGGGATGGTGTGTGAGCAGACTGAGGCTGAGAACAAAAGCTGTTTCCACACCGAAAAATCGAAAGGCACGGAAACAAGTGTGCACAAAGGATAAGATAATTGATTGAATTCGTATAGTCGTCCTCGAGGACGAGAATGAAGCAGGGTGACGCCTCCCATACCGTCATCCTTCATTGGACGATAATAGCTGGTGACTATTATTTTTATAACCTTCCTAACACTGTTAACGCAAGACGGCCAATAGCATAGTGTCCTGTTTAACGAGTAAACTTTCACGGGGGCTACAGAGTGCCAGTGTGAAACACTATATGCGAGGGTGGGCTAAATCCATATAGCAAAAGGAATTGACTTTATTAGAGGGATGACACATATTTATGCGGATTATTGTTGTGTTGGCTTTCATAACTCCAACATAAGAACAACTACTAAATCTATTAGGGGATGGACCGTCGTATGGATTTACTATATTTTTCCTGTCATTTATTATAATCCCATCCAGTGTTCTGAGTGTTATACAACACAAATGGCATGGCTAACATACAGATAAAAAAAAAAACACGATCCAGACAGCCTGGGAGTGGGAGGCGACATGTTATATGATGGTGCATCTCTGTTCGGTCTGTCGGGGTCGGTTGATGCGTGACCGGATGGAGTCGGAAATTTTAATTTTGATTAAAACCAGGATTCCGGTTTTTATTTGTCTGGCTCGGTGGGTTTTTAGCAAAAATAACAATTTTCCCTGTTTTTGTCGAACTTTTTTGTTTGCGAGTTAAGTTGGCAACATCAAAGCTATCCCTTTATTATTATTTTTTTTTTCTGTTGATATTCGGCGCCACATTCACCTATGTAATGGAGGAGTACTCCGTACTCCGTACTCCTGTTGGAATATTTCCAGGGCATTTAATGGGAGAAAGAAGTTGATTTAAACAGGGAGCGGAGTAAACAGACGACACACAAAAAAAAAACAGACACAACTCATGGTCTGGCGGCATTTTGGTGCCGCATTGGTCATTTGGGGGCGGCTGGTATTTTTGTTTGGCACGAATGAACTTGAATGTGCTAATCTACCGTATTTGAGGTGAAATGGTGTTCTCTCATGTTGTGTCCCGATGGTTATAGGTGGCGGGAGTGCATATGTCAAGCGGGCTATTTGAATAATTTTTTTTTTTTTCCTTTTTATCCAGTTCCGGTCTGAGTGGAACACTGTAGAAGGATGATCACAGGTTGTTGCTAACTTTGATGTCTCTGTGGGTGCTTCTTGTTGCCGGCTTCTTTTCATGTTTTTGTTATATCTACATTTGTAGGGTAGTTTGCAGGCTTATCTGCCTTTTGTGGTTTGCATAGGCTTCTGGGTAGCTCCTTTTTCTATTGTTGCAATTGGGAAAAAGTGGTATGCGTTTTCGAAACAGATTCGCTTAGCTTTGGAGAGTGTTAAGCCTTACAGGCAGTTCTGGCTTTCCAAGTCTTTGCACACTTAAAATAAACTCAATTTGAGTCTATGACGTTACTAAGATCTAAATATTTTACACAAATTGACTGAGCCTCAACGGCGCAGGGACATAAGTCCCCGGGACATAAGTCCCAATTTTTACTTTTGGGACTTATGTCCCTCTGAAGTGAGACATAAGTCCCAAAATCGATTTGGGACTTATGTCCCACACCATCGGGACATAAGTTCCAAAAGTAAAATTTGGGACTTATGTCCCACCAAATATATTTTATTGATAAGCTTAGAGAATTTTCAGAGCACGCAACAAGAATGTTGTCACTTTACAAAAGTGAAATAAAGCCATATTTCAACAGCTGGTCTAATTTCACTTCGACAAAGTGCAATAACGCCAACAAAATTTGCGTAATAAGACCAACCTTGCACCCGCCCCGTAATCCAACAGTAAATCCAAGCAGGGGGGTTGCAGGGGGGCAGCATGCCCCCCCATACAGATTTCATAGTTTGAAAGCGCAATAACACCAGTTTGGCGTTATTGCACTTTGTCGGAGTGAAATAAGAATAAATGTTGAAATATGGCTTTATTTTACTTTTGTAAAGTAAAAAAGGTCAAATTTTCAGATTTGGCCTTATTTCACGGCACCTTTTTGCTGTACATCACCTCTCCAAAAAATTTGGGACTTATGTCCCATCTTCGTCAAAATATTTTGGAACTTATGTCCCGATTGTGTGGGATATAAGTCCCAAATTGAAATTGGGACTTATGTCTCACTTAAGTGGGACATAAGTCCCAAAAGTAAAAATTGGGACTTATGTCCCGGGGACTTATGTCCCTGCGCCGCCTCAACTGGCATCACAAATCTGCACACCAACAAGTTGCAAGTCACCCTTTTGGAATACGAGTCTTCGAAATGCAGAATTTCATCAAGAATTTCAATCAGCTCCACAAGCACTTCCTACAAGGCTGTGTCTATTTACAAGTCATAGCACCTTCATGATGTTACCTTCACACAGCACTAAACAAAACCCCACTCCTAAGCAATTATGCATTTAGCATGCGGTACCAGATGTATGTAAGGCGTATTCGTACACACAAGTATACACTTTCAGAATAACTACAGAATCGTGTATAGGATTAAAACGTATTCCCAAAGTGAAATCACATCATGCATACAAGGTCGCAGGAATTTGTTTAGCAACAGTGTGTGCACAGTGTGTGCACCGGTTGGTGTGTGCTTTCGACCCTAAATCGCACACTTTGTTTCTGTATTCATCCTCATGAATGATTCAATTTTAATTTTCCCGGAAAAGGCCCCAAACTAAGTTCTTCGTATATACGCACAGAATACGAGCGAGTATACCGCGATCCGGTGCGGGTGGAACAAGACGTACTAAAAACCACTACAGACATACAATGTCAGCACTGTGGCTCATTTTCATATACTACCGTGACCAAAAGACCATTTCATCTGCAGCATGGCGTCACCTTTTCCTTTCCGGTTTTTTGTTTTATTTGTATTTATTTTCGAAAGTAAATGAGAGTGCGAATGAATTGACACACAGGTTTCGCAAGTCCACATGAAGGCCTCTCACAGCCATATATTCAAAAGAAGGCTTTTCTGTTTATCCGTTGAAAGCGGCAATGTGATTTCCAAAAATCGACGGCTCTTTGCCTGTTTCCAGCCACAGCCACCCAAAGATTCATGTACTTTCCCATTTCTGCGTGCGGATATTAACTGGCAGTTTCCTGTTCCGAAGTGTATACACAGCTTCATTAAGCTTATTAACGTCTGTCGACCATAATCAGCTTGAAAATTGTTCACTGAACAAATTAATAATAATTAAAACAAGCGAGTTAAATGATTCCGTAAAAGTATGTTTGGCGTTCAGGTGAGCATCTGGGTCGGGCTAGCCGCACAAAGAAATTAAGCCATGGGAAAGTATTTACGTTTTGACGTTTTACTTTGACTTCTAACGGAAGACCGGTTTCGGGTTTCATCCATTGTACACCAGTGCGCCTTTTGTTGTACAGCAGGTATCGGCCTCTTCAAACTTGAACCTCTATGTCACTTTGAATTATTTCCATTTGATTTGAAGTACTTGCCAGCGGCTTTCTTTGAAGTTTGTCCGCGAAATATGGTCACATGGGTAAATTCGGTGGGTTGTGAGGACTGTTGAGTTGCCAGTAACAGTTTTTGCTGTTACGAAGTGCGGATACTTTTTTTTTTTTTTGCGCCAATGGATGTGGTAGTCTTCTAAAGATGCGGTAGCCCGTGCTACCAACGGATACTGTGTTTGTACAAATGAATTGTTTTGTGGAATCTGCAAGGAAATGCAGTGACCCTGATAAGAAGACTCGTTGTCCTTCGGTTTTCTTGACAACGACTGGCACTTGAGTGTTAAGAGAGTGTCCGACAATGATAGACACATATCCTCAAATGCGGGCATCTAAATTAGTCGGATGAAATTTCTGGTCGGAACGGGAAATATGATTTTGATTCTTGCCTTAAAAAATATTTTCAAGAAAAACATTGTACTAGATACCATTAGGACTTTCCAGTTAGCACAAAGCTTGGCGAACTGGCTCCTTTAGGGCCAGGGCACAGCTCCTCAGTGCTGGGATGTAAAACTCTTCTGGTATAAGGTAGGCTCTACATCACTGAGAACATTTATTTTACAGTTAGGGGCGCCAAAACCAAAAATTAGCTTTTCATACCCACAATTAAAGGGTAAGTTGATTCCTTTTATTTAACTTTTAATCCACCCGAGGCAATGTCAAGGGTTCCTGCGACATCCAGTAGCCAGAGTTATGCTTTCAAAAAAGTTTGGTGTACCCAGAGGTTGCTTTCTACGCCGTGTAAATTAAGTTCAAATTTGTTTTAACCATCAAACATAAACTTGCATTTTTGCAATATAAAGAAAGTCCTAGAACAGTACTGTAAATAATGAGTGCAGCCACGCAAACCTTTGTAGCTTTTTTAGCAAGGATTTCTCGTTAAATCCAACCCTTCCGCATTTCACATAGAATAACATTTCTCCCAATCCCAAATGGCATTCACTCAATTGAATTAAATGTACCCCCACCACACACTTGGCTACGACAGATACAACATCGTTGTCATAATTGCACTCCCGCACATATTCGTATCCCTTTTGATAAAATAACTGCCAAAGCAAACTCTTTGTGCGGCTCTACCGCTAATTATCTCTAAACGAGTCTCGTGCAACAACCCCTGCACTATTAACAATATAATATAATAATTGTGAAACAAATATTATCCAAACAATTCCATTTGTTAACAGAACGCTTCGCCCCCACACCACCTCGTAAACCTACAAACCGCCTTCAAAATACGACTAGCTGCGCCACCCGTCCTCCAAAAGCAGACACAAAACAGGGCCAATTGAATTTTGTATCTGGCTTTGAAACACAAAACTGCACCGCACAAAACTTGTCTACATTATGCTAATTATCACATGTGTCTATATAAAGGGAAAAAAAAAAACACAGTACCTCACTGAGCCTTGGGGTTAACCGTATAACGTACTGCACTCGTTCAGTTTCATACGAAAAAAAAAAGAAAAAAATTAAATACGATAAACAATGACAACTCCTTTAAGTACCGACGACAACAGTGCGTATGCTGCTGCGGAGATGATACCGGAAATTGCATCACAGCCATTTAAATTCTCTGAATGATGAGAATAAAGTCTCGCTTGCGACATGACGTTTGCAAACGAAATTATGAACTTCCTCCTCCATTTGGAGACAAGAATCCTCGCATGAGTCTGAATGGCATTTATTTGAACCCGAAAGAGAGCATACACCAACGATGACGGCAGACAAATAATAAATTTATCCTATACGTATGGAGTGGTGTGTATATCCTTTCGATAGAGTTATCTTCCAAATATATGAACTGTTTTTTTTTTTTTTTTTTTTTTTTTTTTTTTTTCGTTGGTGCGCTCATATTTTAGTATACATTTTTGCGTCGGTCGACAGACAATTACACATTAATGTGTGATGAAGGGCTCCTCTGAGCCCTGTGTGCGAACTGCGAAGGATCAATTTCAATGTTGGAGCAAAAATGTGCAAAAGAGGTTTTTTTTTTTGTCGTTGCTGCGTTTTGAATTACAAAGCTGGTTTATTAAACCGTACGACTATTTGCGGTTGTCAATTGTGTTATGGTTGGGGCAGGATTTTACAAATGTGGCGGAGAGAGTAAAAGCTAAATTAATTACGCTGAATAAATGGACAATAAAACAAGCAATTAAACAGACGAAATTGTTTTATCAATGCGATGTCCTTAGGCCGTATGCTGGTTGACTTTGAGGTTTAACTACATGAGAGTATAGATGTGTTCATATAACACCGAATGCACTATAAGGAGGCGTGGGGGTAAATGCATCGATTCGTTTTTTTTTCTCAGTTAGAGTGTTATTCAAGTTGCATTCGTTTAATATTGTCCAGACTTGAACATTTTGGGAGTCCATTGACGTCGAAATTCATGGCTCCTTTGTGGCAAAGTATGTCCTCCAAAGGAGTAATTCGACAATGATCAAACAGAACCGTAGTGGATCGAACACCTTTGACACTTTAACACAATATATGAGAAAACTGAACAAGGATAAACTCAGAGACAGGGGCAAACATCCTCAATTTTGCTCCGATGACCTCGACACTTTGGGTTTATTGAATTTTTTTCTGTTTTCATATAGTCGTTCTCGTTCGCAACCTTAAAGTGCGTAGCCTCACTGATAGATAAGCAATCGGATCGGTTTTCAATCTGCTTTTGAAATATTTCATCCGATCAGTTTCGTTGTCAAAATTTGTACCAGAGCCATGGTGGATAAAATCGCTGTCTACCTCAAAGCTTAAGCTGTCAAGTATGACTGTCTGTATGATTCATCGATATTGGATATCGAGTTTTGTTGACTTGGTTTGGCTTTAAAGATCGCGTCTTGTGTTTCCACATTTTAGTGCGCTGTCAAAGAAAGTTGTAAACCAGAGGTTAGGGGGTATTTTTGTTTGGTTCTCTGCAGTATTTCGCTGGACTGTTTAGTTGTTTCCTTCACCGTTATCGTTTCATGATAATAAAAATTTATTGGTCATCTGTCATCTCCTGATCCGAATGTCGTTGTCACTAAATTTTCTAATTGAATTCGGTCTTTCCATATTTAATGAGAAACTTTTACTAAATTGGCGGTCTCAAACTGTTTTTGCCTAAGTAAGAAACACGTGAAAAAACGTTAAAATATCGAACAAAAACGATTTAAAAATCAAGTTAAAAAACATTAAGAAACGCTAAAAAAAATGCCTCTTCAAAGCGGCCTCTAGACGCTCAATATTATTGTGAAATATGATGCGTCTTCACATGGGCCCTTCCTGTTTTTTTTTAAAAAAGCATAGCACTGCGAAAAGAAATTTAGTTGAAAAATGAGTTGAAAAACCCTCTTCATAAAATCGGAAAAACACTCGAAACCTTCATCGGAAACAGAAGTTTTCCCATACATATTTCCGTTTTCAAAACGAGTTGTGCTTCAACGAAAACACGACGAAAACTACTTCCAATCGTTGCACTGTTGAAACAAACACACCTTTTGCAGTATTCAGCGAATTTAGCAGAACAGCGGACCGTACAAATGTCACAACTCACAACTTGAAATCATTTCCACATGATGGGAAATGCTCTGAAACAATTTAGTTTGTAACCATAATAGTTTACATAGAAGTTTTATGACTGTCATGACAGCTGAAATCTAGTTGGTTTTCGGTGTGAATGAATCGACTAGTCTTCGACGAAAACACGGTTTTTCGGTTGGGTATTAATTACCTATACCTTTTTTTCGTTGACGGCAACAATGCACCTACCTTTTCAAATAAAATTAAATCGAGTGTTGGCTTCAACGTTTTTTTTTTATTTTTTGCATCGATTAAGATGGTCAAAAATTAGTCTGAATGTATTTTGGATAAAAACGTTCCCAAAAAGTAGGCGTGGCAATGAACGACGTAGCCCTTAATTTTTCTCGGCATCTTTAGAAAGATTTCGAGAACAAAAAGTATAATCGAAACCTTGCCAGTAGTTGTTAGATCAGACATCAAGACAATGTTTACTGCCTTGTGTTGGAAATGGATGGGCTAACATTTTAAGGGGTTACACTATTTCATCTTGCAGTCGATATCAAAACGTAACTCTCAGTGTGCTTATATCTTAAGTGTGACTTTGCTACTCATGTTCTTGCAAACTTTAAACTTTAAGTGTGCATTAAGGATTTAGTTGTCTCTGTTTTTTTTTTATTTTTTCGTGTGTGTTGTTTGTGTTGGTAGAGTTGAATATTTTTGCTTTCTCTTCTCTGTGTGTTTTTTTTTTTTTTGGCATGTTTTAAAAATTACTCGAAGCATTTCAAGTCTCTCAAGAACTGCTGCTGACAGTCCCTAGATTTGGACAGCATTTCGATGTGATTAAAACTCCAGACGGATTACTTTCCACTCAGCTTAAACAATACCCTTAATTCTAAGGAATATGCATTTCGAAGGGACATGCAACAATGAAACCAGGGCTACGAAAACCTTCGGGCATAAAACCCAAGCACTACGTCTAAACATAGCTACCTCGTTATAAATCTGGCTGCGAAACTGCGAGTTCGCTGTGCTTCAACCTTGATTGATGGCTGCGCACACACGCACACTCAGCTACAACACACAAGATGTCCTTACCACATATTAATTTTTTACATTATTCACATTTTGTTGGCGATAACATGCGTTTATATGACACAAGCGAGACACGCGATGGAGAAAATGAAAAGTTTTGTGGCTGCTAAATCACCCTTCGGGGTATTGTGTATACATAAAAAGTTACGCAGCAAACCAAAATAACACCAAGGAGCAAAAAAAGAATCGTATACATATAAATAAATACCCAAATGTTGTTGGGCACATTACCAGCACCACCCATTACCTACCACCGAAATCCGATCCGCACTAAAGGAACTTCCGTTTTATTGTGCTGCTGCAATTTATGATCCTGTGACGAGCATCGACAAAATGTTAACCCAAGAAACACCCATATGGATTGTGTTGGGCTTTTGGTTGTTTATATATATTGGGGAGGCAAAACTTTTCCGGTTATTTCTATTTTTATGACACATATGACGCCTTTCCAGAGCACAGCAGAGGTGTTGATGAACGCAAGCCTTCGGCTTATGTATGCGACCCCCAAGAGACTCGTTTTTATTACCGAAAACTTAAACGCAATCACAACATCGGGGCGATATCCTTGTTAATACAATTACTTAATTTTTTATTTTTTCTTACCCCCCACACACACACAAGCACACACAACTAACTGCCACACACACAAAAGAAAAGAAAAGTAAAGAAAAAAGTCAAAAACACTTTGGAACGTAATTTTTTGTCTCTTCCAGGATGGACAACGAGGACATTTAGAAGGTCTAGCATCGGTGTACTGCGAACTTCTAATGGCTCCCTTCGGTGATATATTGAGTGCTTTAGAAAATGCCAGGCAAGCAGCATGGGCGGAACGAAGTCCACAAAACCCTGCGGGTATTGGTACAACGCGAGGTCATCGCGGCCATTCCAGTCATGGTGGCCTGCCAAATAGTCATAGTCAGCCAATTTATGTGCCAGGAAAATATTCGGTATGTATTTAAGCTAAGCCCCCAAAACATGGGTTGGGATAATACTGAGCCTTGCATGTTCCTTTCAAGTTTATACGCTTTAATCCCGCGTGCCCTTCTCCCCTATACAAAACAGTGTATGCAACACAAGGTAGTAAACAGAAACAAATCTGCTGGTGCACAAGTCCTCCCAAGGTGTTAATCCTTTTCTGCCGTCAGAGAAAAAAAAAAGGGAGAAAAAACAACTAGCACAGAAGAGAAAACACCTCAAAACAATTGCCATTTAGCGAAGCCTCACCACTTCGGCAAAAGAAAAATCCTTAATGCTGTTTACTCCCAAGTGCTTCTGGAATTATCCTCTTAACCCCTGACATTCCGGAGAGCACCGCAAACGAAGAAAAAATCCGACTCCCTTTGAAGACTAGTTTTTATATATACATACTTCTTTCTCTATTTGATTCTCCTTTTTTGTCGGTTCAATTTCTTATTTTGCACCTTTCGTCGTCCTTTTAATGCCTTGTTTTGCCGCCCTTGAAGACTATTTTGGCAGCTTGTTTTCCTTCCTTTCCCACTGTATTTTATTATTACTCGTATACCTCCTTGATATTGCACGTAGCTACATTATATACTCGTAGTATTTGTTGTTTGGTTTCGTTTTGCATGTCCAGATCCTCTTGGCGGGTTGGGATAACGGGGGCGCGTTGATTAAATTTTGTGAAAATTAATTTTTCTTTGTTTTTTCACACTTTTGACGTCCGGCATTGTGCAGCCTTCAAGCTGTCTCTCGGACAAGGAAGAGGATGAAATTTATGGTTTTGGCTATGGGGTGTTTGCACCTCGTGTGGCCAGAGGTGCACTGCAGCTACAACATCAAATGATGCAGCAGCAACAGCAACAACTTTTACCATTAGTGCCACCTTCGCAACAACAGCAACAGCTCCAGTCGGGCCAGCAACAATTACAGCCAGGACAGCAGCCACTGCCTAACTCAGCGAATTTGAATTTAGTCCAACAAAGGTGAAAAAAAAATTGTTTAAATAATCTTTAAAGTGTATAAACGTTAATTTATGTTTTTGTTTTATAATTGCAGTTGCTTGAGTCCCAGGTCAGCGTATTTTTATGAATTTCCACCAACAACAGGTGAGTGTCGGCTTTTAGTTTAAAAATTGCCATAATGGGTTGTGCTAGGGTTACCGTCGGTCGCTTTGAAATTAAGCAGGTTAAGTGAGAAATAATTGAGATAGCAGCGTAGTACTTAGGTACTCTTACATAGTTATACCTTAAATGGTGACAAAAATGGAACGCCCTGATTGCCCCAGACTCTATTTGGAAGCCTTTAGCACTGACTAACAGCCACAAATTTGGAAATGGTTTAATTTCTTTCAAATAAAATCTAGAATGTCCTGCTGTGAATTGACTGACAGAATCATTGTTTTAATGGATATATTTCTGATATATTTTTCACAACGGTTCTAGTGATTTCTTTTAGACTAGAGCTGACAATGCATTTGCCCAATGTTTTAATAACGAGTTTGGCATTTTTCTTAGCAGAGTTTGATCGGAAGGAGTAACCGAGTTTATGCTACTTACCTTACGGAATAAAAACATCAAGTTTATGTCACATATTTGCTTGCAGTTTCAGAATTGAGCTATGCGAGATCATAATCTTAATCATTAATCTTTCGAAATGAAAGCTATCCGCCAGAAACTGCTTTGGTCACTAATTAATTATTTTATGGCGTGCAACATATTCTTTTAAGCTTTTTATTCATTTCCAAAAGTATAATATGTTTTCCAAAAAATATGTAAAAAATGTGTAACACGTAGAACAGTCAAAAATATCGTCTTTCACAAAGCAGTCTTCACCTAAGCCAAATCGTTTTTTAAAAGCTATCTATATAACTTGAACTTGAAAAGCATCCGTAAGGAGCGTAGATTACGTAGTCCATTTTGTGTAGGCCATAATTATGGTTTTTGGGTGCAATATTTAAGGACGACCACTCAATTGTTTTATTGTCGTCATTCATATCCTTTCAACTAATATAACGGGTGATTTTTTAGCTGGTTTGGTTTTGGCAACACTGGTTTTGACAGCTGACGTGTGTTTAGTACCTTGTGTCACTGTCAAACAGCTTCAGTTTGGTTTGCAATTTAACCATGAATCGTCTAACAAATGAACAACGCTTGCAAATTATTGAATTTTACTATCAAAATTCGTGCTCGGTTCGAAATGTTCATTTTCGCTTTTTTATCGAAAAATTGTGTTCAGCGATGAGGCTCATTTTTGGTTGAATGGGTACGTAAATAAGCAAAATTGCCGCATTTGGAGTGAAGATCAGCCAGAAGCATTGCAACAGCTACCAATGCATCCCGAAAAAGCCACTGTTTGGTGCGGTTTATGGGCCGGCGGCATTATTGGGCCATATTTCTTCAAAGATGATGCGAATCGCAGCGTTACTGTCAATGGTGAACGCTACCGAGCGATGATAACAAACTTTTTTTTGCCCGAAATGGAAGTTCTTGACTTGCATGATATGTGGTTTCAACAAGACGGTGCCACATGCCACACAGCACGCGAAACAATGGCGCAATTGCGAGGCGAGTTTGGTGAACAGTTAATTTCACGTTTCGGGCCGGTCAATTGGCCGCCTAGATCGTGCGATTTGACACCATTAGATTATTTTTTGTGGGGGTATGTCAAGGCTAATGTGTATAGGGACAAGCCCGCTTCGATTGACGCACTGGAAGCCAACATCCATGCATTCATTCGTGAGATACCGGCCGATATGTGTGAAAGAGTATGCCAAAATTGGACTCAGCGGATGGGCTACCTGAGACGCAGCCGCGGTCAACATTTGCATGAAATTATCTTTAAACATTAAATTGCAACGTTCAATCTATCGATTCAAATAAATATTTCATTCATTTTTTCGAATTTTTTGTGTTTTTGTTTTTAAAAAAAGTTCTAAACCTCTTAAAAAATCACCCGTTACTAGCAAAGCTGTAGTATTATATTAAACATCTGAATCCAAAAAATGTTACTACACGGTAGCCCTATTTGTCAACCCTGAAACTACACAGCAATTAATTTTTTGGTGCGAAATTCGTATTGCATATTTGTTGGCGTTTCACTACTTGATATGATCTCCATTCGAACGGTTTGAACGGTGTCATCGCAACTCATACCCCGACGACTTATACCCCGCACCTAGCGCCATCTACATCTTAAATCTACAACTGGACATTTACCTTTTTACTACTCACCCTTATAGTTCGAGTTGTAATCTATTACATTTAATGTCAGAAATAATTGTTACCATACTACAAATTAATTTGTGTTCGAAGGTTGGTGGTGGCTTTTGTAAACCATTTTGTGAAATGGAGTAGGCAGGTTATATTTATTCACTTATGAATACGGATACACTTGTATGGATGAATATTTTTGCGAAAGTTTGTCTTTTATTTTTTCAGATTCTATAAAGTTTAAATAATAAGTTTTTTGAGAAAAGAAATTGACTTTTAGCTTCAGAGAATTTGAGAAAATAAAAGTTAAAAATTCGCGCGAAAAGAAATTGGCTTTTAGCTTCAGAGAATTTGAGAAAATAAAAGTTAAAAATTCGCGCGAATTTTTTACTTTTATTTTCTCAAATGCTCTGAAGCTAAAAGCCAATTTCTTTTCTCAAAAAATTTTTTTTAGGTTGATAGAAATTAATTAATAATATTAACCGTCTTGGAATCGTATAACTCCATTTCATTTACAACACACATAAAACATTTCCCACCCTTATACCTGCTACTTAACATTACATACATTTTTTACCTACCTTTTTCCCCCATATACATATTTCCAAATTCCATAAACATAATTATAAAGAAACTTTATCCAAGCACTCATCATAATTCTCGATTGATATGGTAACACCATATTCTAAAGGTGAGTGATGAGATTATTGGTTTTTAGTTGTAAAGTTGCGATGTAGATGGCGCTGGGTGGCAAATTTGGCAGGGGATGAATCGTCTGGGTATGAGTTGCACCCGACCCGGTTTGAACGGTGTCATCGCAACTCATACCCCGACTACTCATACCCCGCACCTAGCGCCATCTACATCTTAACTCTACAACTGGACATTTACCTTCTTACTACTCACCCTTATAGTTCGAGTTGTAATCTATTACATTTAAAGTCAGAAATAAGTGTTACCATACTACAAATTAATTTGTGTTCGAAGGTTGGTGGTGGCTTTAGTAAACCATTTTGTGAAATGGAGTAGGCAGGTTATATTCACTTATGAATACGGACACACTTGTATGGATGAATATTTTTGCGAATGTTTGTCTTTTATTTTTTCAGATTCTATGAAGTTTAAATAATAAGTTTTTTGAGAAAAGAAATTGACTTTTAGCTTCAGAGAATTTGAGAAAATAAAAGTTAAAAATTCGCGCGAAAAGAAATTGGCTTTTAGCTTCAGAGAATTTGAGAAAATAAAAGTTAAAAATTCGCGCGAATTTTTTACTTTTATTTTCTCAAATGCTCTGAAGCTAAAAGCCAATTTCTTTTCTCAAAAAATTTTTTTTAGGTTGATAGAAATTAATTAATAATATTAACCGTCTTGGAATCGTATAACTCCATTTCATTTACAACACGCATAAAACATTTCCCACCGTTATACCTTCTACTTAACATTACATACATTTTTTACCTACCTTTTTCCCCCATATACATATTACCAAATTCCACAAACATAATTATTAAAGAAACTTTAACCAAGCACTCAACATTATTTTCGATTGATATGGTAACACCATATTCTAAAGGTGAGTGATGAGATTATTGGTTGTTAGTTGTAAAGTTGCGATGTAGATGGCGCTGGGTGGCAAATTTGGCAGGGGATGAATCGTCTGGGTATGAGTTGCACCCGACCCGGTTTGAACGGATCAATAATGAATTTCCCATATTTTGCTCTTTCGAATTACAGAAGGACGAGAGACAAAAAAGCGCACAACTCTTGCGCGACTTTTAAAAGGACTTAAGACTGTGAATAGAAGAGATCGAAATAACCACCAGACAGCAGCTCAAGTGAGGGTAAGCATCAACAAATTTATTTTCATTCACAAGGTGTATAACTAGTCCCTAACTTATCACCATATCCTTTGGCATTTCACTCTTTTGTTTGTATTCGTTTGGATTAATTGCCTTTGTGCTGCTCACCACCGACACAGTGGAGGGTCAATGCACACGGTCAAGTATATAAAAAATACCTGCTACAGTTTTTTTTTTTTTTTGTTGAATCTTCAATTTACTTTGATGAGCACAAGGCGTAAGCGTCTGGGCGACAAAGCTAACACAGAGAGCTCGCAGCACGTTTCTTATAGAAAACACATAAATGGTGGAAAGAAGAAAATAAATTCTGTAAAGAAAAGTCCTTCATTTTGGCTCGTCGGAGTAAAGACTTTGTTTTGTAAAGAAACCGCATCGACGTGTGCAAGAGCAAGCGGTCCTTAAATGTACATAATATATTTAACTTTAAGTTTCAAGACGATGAAACACGTAAAGGAAGTCTTTTATGTTTGACTTTGAATACATCTTTTTATATAGACAAACGAAGGCCGAGGTTAAAGTCCTTTGCCTTGCACAATTTCTTTTGCGGTTTAAATATGTTTTGCAGGACGAAACCAAAGCCAACTGAGTTTGTGCACTAAGGGAATTATGTTTTGAAAATACGCAGCACAAACATCATTGATTCAATTTAAAATTTCGGGTGCGTACGACGTGGTTTAACGCAAAATCGTAGAATGGCGTGAAAAGAGATATGGGGAAAGCCCCACTGAAGAACTGTATTAAGGCATCGGGATCGTCTGGGATTAACCTTCTCTCAAAAGAATGTTTACTAATGCGTTGAGAACTTTCCTCACCTCTGCGAATTTTTCTTTTTTTTTCGAGAGGAGTGAAGTTTGTTTTGGGTCTGCTTTTGAGAGGGCATTATGCAATTCTAAAACAAATAACATGCCAATTAGATTACCTACACTCGAATGCGTTTCAGAAGCATTTACGGGTTTTCAAATACGTTTTTCCCAACTTTTCAAGGGAGTTTGTTGCGCTTATTTCAAAGTTGTTGACACGTTTTTGCTGCACTTTTATGTATAGATTGCGTTGAAGGACAACAAGAACAGCAATAGATCTTGTGTTTGTTACGATCAGCGCAAGCGAAAGTCTTTTTGCTTTTGCATATGTATTGGGGATGGTGTGAAGAAACATTTGTTTGTGTGCCGGCAATCAGTTGCCATCCCATATATTTCATAGGAATTCTTTTTCCCAGGATAGCGAAAACGATCAATTAAACACAGCAACGCAGCATTTTCAAGTATTCATGCTTGAAAATGTCTAATGGTTTTACAAATTATTTCCGATAATTATTATTGCAACATAGTTTTCTGTAATTTTGTGTTTTTAGTTTGATACTTGTTTGTCAATGTCAATTTGTAGCTTATAGTTGGGGTATTTTTTTTTTTTTAATTTTTTAAAGGTGTCAAACATAGTTTTCGGCGTTTTTTGATGAGGTTCGATGGGGAATGGTAGATGGGGAAGAGAACAATTTCTTGAATATGTTTTAGGAGGTACCTAAGGCTTCGTGATGGAATGTAAAATCGGTTTTTTTTTTTTTTCATTATTTGGGTTTAAATTTAGATTTAAGATTTTCACAGGTTTGATCAACATTTTGATTTGTGCACAAACATATTTTCGAACAAGATTTTGGATTGGATCCTTTTTGAAATATCTTTTTCGTAAAAGTGTTTTTTATACAAAAATTGTTTTTTTTTTTTGTTGGAAAAGACCAAATATTTCAATATTTACCGAATGCTTAACCCAAATAGGTCTTCGCCATTCGCCAGGTAGTTGGAAAAACGACAGGCTACTCACATCTCATACGTTTCTATGACTAAAACAATTTTTTAAGCACAAAGTATTATATCTCGGGGTAAGAAATAAAAGAATCAGGAACCGAAAAACGTCTATAAACTCCTTGACAAACGATTTTTCATGAGGCGCAAAAGCTCATTTTCATTTGCGATTTGGTACTAGTAGTGACATCTTTTACTACTAAAACTATACTCATTGGTGGGTGGCGCTACTACAGGAAGGTATACACAAAGGTTTTTGACATATTTTGATGCGTTTCTAATGTGATTTTCGGTGCGTTTTTGTTGCACTTATTTGAGCGTTTCTTTTCTCTTGTTTGTGTGTCTTTTCTAACCATTTTTTTACTCGAACTGTGTTCTAAGAGAGGCTCTAAAAATGTCCATTTCGTTGTACCCACTGCGCAATCGCATGGTCAGCACTCAGAAGACAGTTGCCGCCCCTTGTTACACCTATTTGCTGAATATAAAATCCATCTCGTCGCCTAAAATCATGCAGCACTTCACACTTTCCGTTTAAATTACAACCAACCTCCACACCGTGTTTAGACTTTCCAAATTGAAAAGCCACAAAGTCTTGCGTCCACTCTTGACCCAACAGTTTTCCTTCCTCACTAACGTGCACAATTTCGGTTGCAATTCATTAGAAGTTTGCCAGAAGCAGTGCAGGTATACCCTCTTAAACAAACCCTCTCGCTAAGCTCCAAAGACCACCAGCATACAAAGTCTCAACTTTCACTTTCGTTGTACCCCTTGTGCTTCTTCATATATCAATACCTACTAACGAAACTCACTCCTGCACTTACTCAACTTCAGTAGTTTTAATCAAAGGATCACTTAACGTGTCTGGCTAAACTTGCGCCAGACCACAAAAAAAACTGCTGAACTACACGTATGTGCCTTGGTAAACATTTAATTAACTTTGCATTGCATAAACACTTAAGTGTCCGCACATTTGGCAATATCATACGCCACATGCCGTAGGGACTATATGCTCAGTGCGACGCCCGCTGTCCTTCATTGGCACGAACAACATGCACAACTTCAGAGGATCAACATATGAAAATTTTATGTCATCAATTTCTTATCTAGAAGAAAATAGAAAGTTTCACCTTCCCCCACGTCCTGGTATCCGTCTTTGTAACACAACAATTCCGTCTCTTCCGTATGCTGTGTCCTTTTTGGCTTCGGATCCATCCTGGCGACATACTGAAATAATTTCTTCCAAAAGACGGCGAACTAGGTATACTGCGTCCTTTTTGTTTGTTGCTGCGGTCCTTATCATTCCCAAATGGTATAAGCAACAAGGACTCAAGGAGACGCAAGCATTCACAAGAAACTTCCTGAGAAAGTCATCTGCATGCAATACAAATGGGGATATTGTGCTGGCGCTCTGCTTCTGCTGATGTTTCTCATCCTCTATGCATGTGCTTTATGAATGTATTAGGGAAACTTTTAAAAGGTTCCACCGGCACTTTGTCGTTTAACCGTTGAATATGCATACACAAACCCACACATGATGGTATACAAGTATGTATGCGTCGTTTTGTGTCGGAAAATTATTGTTATACCAGGACTAAGGATGAGTTGCGTTGCATGTGTTAATCGAGCTTACTTTAAACTGTAAAAATAAAACTGAAATAATAATGGTCGCCCCCGCCCAAAAGACATGCATGGGTATGCAGAAGCCTGGAGATACGTTTTGTCTGGCGCTCTTGCGGAGAGCCGGTTGATCTTCGGTTCTTTTAGCTGGTTTGGTGCACACGGCACGGCAAACCCAGACCCAGCCAGGATTGAGATGTCTTGCCCGGCCAGGTCTGGGGTGGTATTTGTGTGAGTCTTTATGTCCCTTTTTCCATAGCAGAGATGCAAACACGTAGTTCGGTTTAGCTGAGTGTTGTAGCGGTGGGGGTTTTGTTGAAAGACATTTGCAATTTTGCATACTTTTGGGGATTCGTGGTGCCTTAAGTTGTCGTAAAAATGATCCATGTGCTATAATTTGTGTATCCGGGGGCGGTAGAATTTTGTTTTGGGTAAATATGTACAGAAGTGTATGTGTGCTGAGAATATGCTTTGCATTTTCGCTTTATGAGATTAGAAGACTTGAAAGACGACTTCGTGCGTACCTACATGGTACAGAAAAATTGAATGTGACGTTTTAGAGCTGGCGGTCCCTAAACTTGTAATATTCCCTGCGAAATCAGAATGACTTTAAGTTATTTAAGTTTTCAACTTCAATTAAAGTTGAGTTCGCAACTTACTTGCATAGCTTACTTTGCCAGGTGCTACCTACCTCAGGTTTCGATCTTATATTGGTAGGATTTTGGATGACTCTCTGCATTTTGGGTTAACATTTAGTGTATCGCATATGTTCGCATCTTAGGTTAGGTTAGGTTAGGCGTCTGTTTTAAAAGATCAGTGTTATAGGTCTATGAACAAGGGGGAAGAAAGATTACAGGAATTCAGATCCGGACGCACTGGTTTGAGCTTTATTTTTGTATGCACTTCGCTCCACGTAATTTCGGACTAGAAACTAAGACGAATATTTAACGCATACAATTTAAGTCGCCTCCCATAAGCTACAGTTTTTGCTTCTAAGTCGCATTAACAAATGTCTACGTCTTCGTCTTCTGAATAGATCCTAATCGCGTTGTCATTATTGTGGACATGCGATATCTGTTGCAATAAATATTAGTTGGCGATAATCTTAAATGTAAACGAGCTCGTGTTCCTTTTTTGCGACAGATTGTGGTCCGATGTCCTCGCAAGTTTAAATCCCCAAACGAGAATGAAAGGAGAAAAACCAGCCAGCGGAGTTACGAATTTTGGCAAATTTAATCCCCTCACCTCTTTCGAGCGGCTTATTTCCCACAGCCAGTTTTAAGGTTTTTTTTATTTTATAACTAACTGTACGATACCCTAAAAGCATCGTTTTGAGCTTTGGTTGTACCCTTTTGAAGCGAAAATAGGTTTGTAGCCAGCTCTTAACACAAGTCAATATTCAGTCCAAGTCTTATGAAGTCCAGTCTGTTTTTCTATGACCTACCGAGAAAGGCTTTACATTGGAGGCGCTCCAGCTCTCAATCTTAAATATGTTTGTCATTTGTTTTGAGTGTGGTATCTAATACTTCTTTCCAACAATTGTGACTTTTTGTAAATCGAAAAAGAAGATTGGACTATGAGGAGATGAATCAGAAGTTCAAACAATAAAGTCCCGCCTCGTTCTTGAATTCCGCTCCTGTAAAACCGCTTTTACCTGTTACTTTGTGTTAGCAATCTGGCAACATCGACAATTAACAGGAAAGAAAAGAGAGGAGAAGCCTGTAGGGGGAGTTGGGTTTTTGTTGTGGTCGAATAAGGGTCGGTTGGCCATTCTAATTTGGCTTACTTAATTTAAATTTCAATAAACTTTTTCGATAAGAGAGTCTAGAGCTTGGTTTCGAAGTTACGAAGAAAGAGAATTGCCACATTGACTTTGCTAACATTTGACACCAAAACGTAATAGATTTCAGCTAAGTTTATTACCAACTAAACCAAACAATAATTGTTTTATTGGCAGCATTTTCTTGTATAAAGACCTAAGAGCTTCTACTAAGGACCTACTTATTTTCTAAAGAGAGTGACGTCAATTGGCCTCTAAGATCATGCGATTTGAGACCGTTTAAGATTTTTTTTTCTGTGGGGCTACAAAAGAATACGAATAATCTTCGAACTCTAGACACATTAAAAACCAACATTACTCAAGTTATGGCCGAGATACCGCCCGAAATGTGCGAAAAAGTGGTTAAAAATTACCTCAAAAGAATCGCATGCTGTGAATCTTCCCGAGGCGGCCATTTGAATGATACTGTTTTTCGCACTTAATGGCCAAAGTCCAAATTTTAGAATGAAATAACATTTTCATCAAAAATGTGTCGCTGTGTTGGTTTTAGTTAGCTTTACTTTCGAAACCGTAAAATTAATTACCTTTTCTTGTAAAGGGTTTTCCAATAAGAGGTGTTATTTTGGTATTCAAAGAAAAATGTCTTTTTTTGAGATAAATGATCGGATGTTTATTTCATAATAAAGAGGAAGGTATGCCGTTAATAATGAAAAACAACATCAGCCAAAGGGCCACCACGAGCACGCTTACAGGACCATATCATGTTCATGAAATTTTCCATAACCAAATCGCAAAGATACTGTCCTATGTCCCCGATAGCCTCACGAATTTTATCTTTAAGGTCTTGATTCGACGCTGGGCTGTTAGCGTAAACCTTATCTTTCACGTGGCCCCAAAGGAAGAAGTCGCAAGGTGTTAAATCACAAGATCTCGGTGGCCAATTGTGATAACTTCTTCGAGAGATAACACGGTCCGGAAACTTTTCCCGTAAAAGATCAATGGTTTCGTTGCTTGTGCGGCACGTAGCGCCGTCTTCTTGAAAGTAAACGTTGCCCAGATCAATACCATCCAACTCCGACCATAAAAAATCTTTAATCATCTCTCGATAGCGCAATCCATTCACCATAACTGTTGATCCAACCTCATTTTCGAAAAAGTAAGGTCCAATGACCCCGCCGGATCATAAACCGCACCAAACAGTCACACGTTGAGGATGGAGAGGCTTCTCAACAATAACTCTTGGGTTTTCTGAGCCCCAGATGCGACAATTTTGCTGGTTGACGTAGCCACCGAGGTGGAAATGGCCCTCATCAGTCAAGGTTATTTTTCGATGGAACGCCGGATCATTTTCATGCATTTCAAGGACCCAATCAGCAAAGACGTGACGTTGTTGACGATCGGCCGGCTTCCATTTTTAGTAATGGCGTAGTTTCTACTTGTCAAATGTCAAAGAATAAAAGCTTCAAAAGTGACAGCTACCGAAAAAGCGGGTCATTCACAATAACACCTCTTATTGGAAAACCCTTAGATGAACCCAATTTTTTCTCCGAGAGCATAAATCTTTACAAAATTTTATTTCTTTCTTAATTTTTGATCCCATATATTTTGCTTCTAAAAAATCGTCTTTGATTCATAGTGTAACATTTTTTTGTTTTTCCATTTTTGTTTGTATCAGTTGTTAGTACACAATCCAAACTGAACCGAAACCGAATCCAATCTCTCAAAATCTTGTATTTTTCAGGCGGCTAATGAACGACTGAGACACTTCCAGACGATGAACGGAGGACCCCATCAAAGTTTCGAAGAGACAATCCATAGGGTGAGTGTCGAGTTGTTTAATGCATGGTTGTTGTGGCGGGAGATGTGTTCTGTTTTTGTTTTTTTTTCGAGTGGTTTGCTGTTGTTTTTTTGGTTTCTTCTTGTATCCGCAAACAACAAGGATAACTTTTCTAATTTCGCTCGTCTTTGCTGTCACCTGATCGTTTTAATGTTGTTCTTCCGGTGTGCATCTTGTCTGCGAAAAAGTGTTGAAAGCCGGTAAATATTTGATGACGTTCAAGTGTGGGAGAATTATTAAAAATTCCTCCCAACCAAACCCACTCGGCGACTGCGGCAACGTTGATGACGATGATGACGACGTCGACAGCGTCTTCAAATTCAAGAGCAAGGGCGGTGTATTCATTTAAAATCACCTGCCTACACAATGAGGATATACAGCGTTGGATGCGCAAGGTTGTTTACTCCTCCGGCCCCATTGCCCCATCCAGTGTTGTTTACACAATTTAAACGAAAATACGAGTACAAGCCGCTTGTATTCTTTTTTACCATATTATTCACATGCACCGTCAGGATCTCAACGCCTTTGGCGTACAGCAGCACATACAAATTTGAAACAAAGGCGGCAATGAACTTTTGAAATTGTTTCAAAAGGAGACACACACGCAGACACCTGCGAGGATGGGTGGAAATGTACAGAAATCGGTTCTGTATGGATTTGTGCTAAGTTTTTACAAAGTTTTTAGCCGAGGTGCAGGCGAAACAAGTACGAGTATCAGCACCATGCCCTTTTAAATGTCAAAATGACAAGGATAATGGATGCGCATAACATCAAAATATCAGTTGAGTATGGCTTTACCGTTGTCGTATATTTGATGAACGATTTTTAATGAAGTTTCATTCGTGTCAATGATTATCCGCGATTTGGCGTAGTGGTGGCTCTGCAAGCAACTGATGGCTGTCAATCAGCTTGATTCTGAATGGAATTTCAATTTATTGTCGCCCCTCTAAATCGGCGTGGAATGTTAATGGCAGGTACGCATGAACGCGGAATAAAACAAGTTCTTGCCGATGTGTTGATGATATACCTACTCGTAATTATTTCGATTGAAATTTTCGATTGGTATTTATATGACTGCGATTAGAGATTCGGTCGCATGAGGGAGTCCTTGGTCACTGCGAATTTCAATTAAATATAACTTACTTATAATAGACATAATTTTTAGCAAGAATCGACTAAGGGGTTGAGTGGGCTGTTTTATTGAAGTGTGCTCCAGTATGTTTGCCTTAAGCTAGCTGGATTAAATATTTGTTGTTCGTTTTTCCGGGTTTCAAATCCAAAACAATGTCGCTCCAGTGAGTAAAATATTACTTTTTTTTAGCTGATCCCGTACTAAGTTCAGACTCGATTTATGTGTCAAGGAACAGATATTTCAAAACCTCTTACCTAGAATTTAAATTTAACAGGCGTTTTAAATTGCTTTGCTCTTTTAACAGAACTTGGCTGTCAAATTTTTCAAAAATTCGACCTTCTATGTAGAACCGTGAAGGAATCTTTTGGACAGATTTTGAAAGCCTCGTGTATTAGCAGTCAGTCTTCACTTCTTACAAAATCGTATGATATAGGTACGGTTCTAGAAGATAACATTGTATTATATATATAGATTGAACGTTGAAGATAGAACTAAGGTGATGGATGATTTAAGGTAGAAGATCGAAGATAGAAGCTGGAAAATTGAAGATAAAAGCTATAGGTGATAGAAGGTTGTCTATAGAAGATTCAAGTTCTACCTTCAATATATAGAAGCGAACAGAAAATAGAGGAAAGAAGATGAAAAACTGATGATAGAACATAGAACATGGGAGATCACTGAAAGATAGGAGATTAAAGAAAAAAATAGGGAACTGAAGTTAAAGATGGAAGGTAAAAAAAGAAGAAAGAAGACAGCAGGTAGAAGATGGACGAGTTATAAGAAGTTATAACAATGGGCCAATTTCGCACTATTAAAGAGCCGAATCGGTGATTGAAAAATTTTTTATTGTTGGGTATCATTGCGTAAGCATGGTGACTTCTCAGCATATACTGATCATGATCATGAATATCAAAAAGGGAGCTCTGTATTACAGTTTGTTTGACAGCGATCCGTTTTCATTAGAAACATTTTTTTTTTCTGTATAGATATCTTAGCACGTACTTTGATTGAAATTAATTTCTAAATACACTGCCACACCATAGTCACTGAAGAGACCTAGAAATAATATGGCTTCAAGTTCCCAAGAGTGATAATGTGATATCCGACTTACCATCCATAGTTCACTCCGTTATCCTTTTTATTTTTCTAAATAAAATCTGCACTTATTTACTCATGGACTTAACACCATCCAAACTATATTCCTTTATCATTTCAGTTAAAAGTACAAGAAGCCATGCGGAAAAAGGAGAAATTTCAAAGGGAACACGAAGAGGTAAGCCGACCACTATGTAATAAAAAACCAAGTTGCACTCCTATGAAGAGAATTGCTTTTGAAATTAAAAACTAACACTCACTGGTAGGCGCTATTTGTTTTGCCTAAATTTTCAACTGAAGCACGTCACCGTCGTCTCACTTCCTTATTCTAGTCTGTACGGTGACAAATATACATCTATGCTCTGTGGTCCTTTGAATACACACCAGAAACAGACACTTCATGTGACAGCGAACTGTGTTCAACCATCTGAATTTTTGTGTCCTAAATTCTGTGATGCATTCTGAAGTCGCTAGCTTGAGGCATATTTTTTTCCACATAGATACTCTTCTCTCAATTGTTTTTGGGTGGTTGTGGGAGACAAAAGCATCCTTGAGCTGGTGAATGCCCGAAAAAAAAAAAAAAAAAAAAAAAAAAAACACATAAAAAAACCAGAACAAAACAGGTAAATATAAAGAAATTCGTTGTGTCACTCAGGTGCCGTGGAAATACAGTTTCCTACAACAACTTACACTCATCCTTGCTGGGATGTACCTTTACATTATTCAGGAAATTCTGTTTTGAAAGTAGACGTGTTTGTAAGAGCAACGAGCCAACTTTCTTTTGTCCAAATGCGTGCACATGTTCGTGAAATATTCAGACGCTGCACGTTGTTGCTCTGTGTATTTTTAATGTTTCTAACGTCTTACAAGGACACTTGAGTGAAAAGTCTTAGAAAAAAGAAAGAAGAATAATACCCTTCAAACCAAGTTAATCGACAAGTGGTGAGTGTTTAGCAGTTCTATATTCCGTTTGGAAGATACAACTGTAATTGCACACTCGAACTCGGGCATCTCCACCATTTTGTGCTACATCATGAGATTTTCTCGTGGAAAATATGCACCGACAGCATTCGCCATAAACTTGAGAGCACTTCGTGCGTGGGATGGATGGATAATCCCTATTTTGTGTTAAGAACATCCTTCGGCGCAATAAAATGTAAGCAATTCAATTTATCGCTCACTAATTTGCTTCCTTCGGCAAAAGTGGTGGATGGTATGGTGTTAGTGGTGCATCTCGTTTCGAAATTCCGGAAACGTGGAGCTCAACAGTCACGTCGTAGATAGGAAAACTTTTAAGTTCTTAATTCTCCGTCATCATTCTGCTTTCTGGAAAGTGTTTACCTTGTTTTTTGGTAGCATTCAGTTGAGTGGTGGATCGTAGATGGTGCAAGAAGCTATTTCTATATGGCTGTCATTGTGCGGAATGTGTCTGCTGATTCGACAATTTGAAATTTACAAAAGAAGTCTTAACTTTAAGTTGGTGTAGTATTTTACTAGCAGCGGTTTCTAAACTTTTTTTTAAATTTAATTTCGGAGCAATTCAAATCGGCCTTCAAGGTAGAGTCCTATAAGATTTCCTGGACCGGAGTCTAGTCTCTAGCTGTCCATATTCACTCTACAAGTACGCTCTAGCCGATTTATTCCCAACATCTTGGCTAGATCTATATCGCTGTGCATCTGTACAGTTACATCAATTATACTCAAAACACGAATAGGTATGTCTAAAGATCAAAACTTCATGACCCCAGCAAGACTATAGATGGCTTCCAAAAATATAGGAAAAATGAAAATGGGCGTTCTTTTAAGTTTGGTTATGAAGAAGAGCTTAGGATATAAGGGGATCGTGCAGTTGTCACTAGCGTTAACTTTTTTTACACAGGGGCTATAATCGAAATCCGCAAACAGTGGAGCCTATATGAAAACCTATGTTGAAACCATGTCGTGGCAAAGTCATTTACATTTTTCACAATACGAGTCTCTAAACTTTGAAGAAATATTCCTTCAAGGATTTTAATTTTAATGTGCCCTGCTACCCAGGCAATAACAGAAAAAATGTGGATTATCTTCAATTCTCATGCACCTCTTCTTCTAGTACTATTTTGTTTGCAGTCAAATGTTTAAAATAGGCTGACCTATTTACTGTTGCACAACTGGAAGATCCCTTTCTTCTCAGATCCAAAGCAGGGCGCAACATGGGCAGCAGATAATACTTTTATTGTTTTCATCTAAAAAAGCCAAACCAATTTACCATTAGACTCCTTTAAACAAAAACAAAAAAACACCAAAATTCGTTGTTAACAAACAATTTGGTTTGAAACTTGCTGAACCAAATATAATAAAGTTCCGAGCTTCTTAAAAGAATAGAAAGAAATCCGTCGACTTACCCCGACCATGAAATATTTAGTTTCTGATCCCAACAAAATTTTTACGTTTTTAACCTGAATAACAAAAAATAAGTTAAAATTAGCCCGACAAGGAAAAAAAAATTCCAAAGCTTGACCCTCTGTCAAAAAAGCGTCCCATGGATTATTTAAAAAACAAGTCGAAGTAAGTTCAGGGAGGTCGGGGTGTGGCTCATATTTAAAGCGATCATCACACGGTACCTTAGCTAAAAGAATTTCGAAAATGAAACCTAAACCTTTTTAACAAATTGCGCCCACTTATCCAGCCATTTGTCCCCGTGGAAAACACTTCAGCTAACTAGCATTCAACACATCCTATACGGCTTTCAAGATGTTAAACCCTCTTAACCCACATCCTATCCTCCACTCCACACACGAAAAAGTTTAAAACAATTATCCTCCCATAAACTATTTTCTCAATCTCATTATAAAATTTTCATAGCAATTTTCTCTCTCTCGAAAAAAAAAAATGGAAAACTTTTCAGAACAGCGTTTTTACTCGTTTCAGATTCTCCGAGACATACGGCAAGGACTTCTGCAAATGAGTCGAGAAGGCAGAATAGGTAAGTTCTTGCATTACACTCACTCTTCGGGGTCTTAACAAGTTTTGCATTCGAAATTTTGTAACTGCAAGCACATGCTGCATGCACACATACTCGTACGTACCTACATCCTAATGCGATCCAATTTCGCAAGCACTTAAACTCCGGGACATTTCATCGCGTAATGCAAGCAGAGAAAAACTTACGCCTTCTCAATTCGAGTTGGCTTTTCTGCTGTCTTGTAAAGTTGACAAATGCCAGTCGTTTTCTTTGTCCCGCTCCCATCCCTTTTATGCTGGGAAAAATTTGAATGTCAATATCATAATATACGGATGAATGTAATTTCGTGGCAAAGTTGAAAGTTCTCTCCTTGTTGACTTACAAGGATACTCACACAGACTGGAACGAAATGCGTTCTCTTCTCTTCTCTTTGGCAAAGACATCACGGAACCACAATGGAAATTCATTGATTTCGTTCTGTGAATGAACAAAAGTCGTCCTCTGGATGATGCTGTGTAAGAAAGACAGTGCAAAAATCAACATGACAGAAACATGACTGCGGGGAAAACCCAAAACGCTGAATGTATAACTTTGGGGATACGACAAATAACGAATGATTCTTTTATTTTGTTTGTATTTTCCAGATGACACGTACATGTACGATGATGCGGTCCGTGGGGCGGCCTACGGCATGGGTGGCATCCACCATCAGGGCCACTGGTACGACGAGCCACCATACGAAAGTGATCCGGATGATTTTCTCATGTCTGGAATCAACTGTGGTCCTGCGGCTACAATTCAGGTAATCAACGGGACAACGTTTCTTCTTTTCCTTTTTTTTTTTTTGCTTGCTTCGTTTTTCTTTACCGAAGTTGTGTGGTGTTCGTTTGGTTTTTGGCGTCCCATGAGTTCAAAACTTTTTTTTTCCTGTTTTTTTATTTTAACTCAAGGGAAAAGAACCGCAAACGACAGGTCTGTAGTGGGCGGTGACCGTTGACAGTTATGGACCTGAAGATAAAGAAATAAATTTAGAATTGATGCTTGCGGTATGGTTGATTAGGGTTCGTGAAGTTTGCTAGCTTACGACTTGTGGTGCAAGTAGAAAGTTTCAAGGATAAGTTCAGCAAAGCGACTTGAAGTTGTGCGTTATTTTGCTTTATAATTAACTCGAGATTAACCGATTATTGTGGTGCCTGCCAATGCCACCGTGAACTGTAAATGGGGTTTTAGACGACCGACGGTTTTTGTCATCTGAAGCAGGATCATTGTAAAGGAATCAAAAAAATATGTGTTTTCCCAGAGTGGAGGGGTCGTCTCAAAAGTTTTTCCCAAAATTCAGTTCTCAGTTAATCCTTCAATGCGAAGCAGGTATTCGGAGAATCTTTTGGTTAGAGAAAACACAATTTAATCGTGTAATGACAACAAATGGGGGTTATGAAAATGTACAACATTAAGCTCTTTAACATGCAAATGATGGTGGCCAAAATTCTGAACTTTGACCAAGGGGCTTTATCTGTAAATTAAATATACTGTGTTTGTCTACCAATTTAGATTAGGCGATCTTTTGGGCCCGGTTCGTCAAAAGTTATACAATCATGCCTGCTACGGTTCTCAGCTTGGAATGATTACAGGACTGCGACGAAATTGCGTCTAAGTTGTGTGTGTACAGACAGAATATGAGAACATTTTTCCAACACAGTTTTGAGGAAAAGCCAGCCCACTTAGTGACATTCCGTATCCGGCTTGAAGGACCAAATCGTCTTGGTGATTCTTCCTATGAGCCACCGACATGGCGGTTGATTTTCATCCTTCCGGAAGATGCTGTTGCGGGGCTTTTCATTTTATCCACCCATTTTAGCAGCTTTTAGGTTTGGGCCAACGATTCTTGAGACCTTTTTTGACGGAATCTTTACACCAGCCATTGGAGATATGATCTCGGACTCCATAGTTTAGACGATAGAGACAGTACCTACTCTTTCTTTTTTTCAACTTGCCAGAAAAGAGTTGAGGCTGCATATGTATGCCTGAAAACAACAAGCTCTAATTTGAAATAATTGATCCTACCTATATGCTTCGAAACTAAATTTCTGATGTATTTCAAAATATACGATGATTATATTCTGGTTTCTTTTCGCATTATTATATTGCCAACAACTTCCCTGTGATATCCAAGAAAGTACAACTTTGGATCTTCGCTTTACGAGTATATCGACCTATCGTCTCTGGTGAAAAAAATCATGCCGTACATCTTTTGAGTCACATTGTACTGAAATCACAAGCAAAATCCTTTTGATTATATATTTAACAATACCTACACTCAGTGGCTCCTTAAATATTTACATAACCATTTCCTATTTAATTTTTTCTCTGACACAGTCCTACTCACATGAAATCATCCGACAGCAGATAGAAGTTATTTCCTCTGGAAGTATTAGAAAAAAAATACCCACCCACCCATTGAATGTCCTTTGCTTACAGTAAAGTCACCAAACATCATGTTCGAACACTGAGAGGTCAGAGTAAGCCGGTCAACCGGAACTATGTCGAGATAGCTTTGAATTAGTTAAGTGGGCGTTCTCCGTGAGGTCGTCGTCAGATGTCGTCCATTCGAATGGGACATATGTCTGCCCTACCCCCCACAAAAAAATGAAGAAGAAAAAAACTGACTTTGCGCCAATACGACAAAGAAAACTTTTCAACTTAACCTCGACGATGAACCCCGTCAAATACCTGCCCACCCATTCACCTATGCATCGATCCAAAATTGTTCCATGAAAAGTCGACAAAAAAGTAATATGAAGAAAGCACAGTTTATTCAGTCGAAAAAGTTGTGTTAGTTGCCCTCCCCCTCCTTACACAGTGCTCTGTAGGTTGTTCGTATAGGAAAAGGACTCTTTATAGACCTTTCAAGATTCAACCCGGATGGAGTTGGGATATAAAGTAATTCCGCACTCGTCCCCCGCCAGTATAGACGCAATCAAATCGAAGGCGAAGTGGCCGGAAAAAACTTTTCCAAATCAACTCTCTGCTCCAAGAGTGTGTTTCCGAAAAGGTCTAAGGAATCAGACTTCAGACAGAACCCAAGACAAGTGCAGTCGCAGTAGTTGAACTTCCTGTGCCAGAAAACTAGAATTTATGAAGCAAACAAATCGAATGAATATCCCCCCTCCCACCTACAGTGAAAAAAAAAATCCTTTCGACTTCGAATGTTAGGCGAGTGTGCGGTTTATTTGTTGATTGCTAAGAGCATTATGATTTTTTTTTCTCCCGTATTTTTCGTCTTACTGCAATCCTTGCTGGATTTATCCATAAATTCGAATATGAAGTTTAGTCCCATTCTCCTGCTGCTCTTGGAGGACGAATAACTTTTTTTGGGCGATATGCTCTTGTAGTTTCTTAGTTGGGGTGGTTGCTAGACATTCGACTATCCGAATTGATTATTTGTGTCGATGGAGAGATAAGACTCGTGGGGGGAAAAATCTCAAGAAATCGTCTGTCTGGTGAAAGGATTTCTGTATTGATTTGGTCCTTGGGAATAAAAAAATACCATTTCACCGGAAAGTAAGGAACATTTTCGTATTTTATCACTTTATATCCGGGGGGGTCGAAATGTCATTTTTGTTGGTGAGCTCTAAAGCGTTGGCACTTTGATGTTCCATTTGTGTAAGTGGAGTCATTCGCCGGCTGTAAGGGGCGGGTGAACATGAGAGCCTTGTAGTTTGTTGAATGTTATTTATTCATGTTTAATGCGGCAACGGTGATTTATTGACACTGTACCAAGAAGTTGGGACTGAGAAGATTTCCGAATGGCTTTATATGTAAACGCGCTTGCGGAGGAGTTGGGCAAAAGCCAAAAGGTCATTAGGGAAGTTAAGAGAAAAGGAAACGATTTATTTATAGTAACGGATTTAACTGTGGGGAATGCTGTTGAATGGGTAGCCAGGGTTTTTTGAAGGAATTTGAAATCGTTGACTTTTGAAACTGAATGCGAACATGAAGCATTAGACCTCGCAATGGTGGGCTATTGAGAAATTCGTTCCATGTTCAGATCACACAATAAAGACTTTAGGTTGTGAAAGGAAAAAAAAACATCTGACGGTGAAACAGCTCTTAAGGATCGTTTCAATTCAGAAGCTTTAACTCGTCATAAAATCGTAGGTCCTTTTAACAATAAATACCAACTGTGATCAGTGTTACCCATTCACGCATTTTCGCAAAAACCCAGTGTCACTGTTAACTACATTCACATCCACTTCTCTTTCGTTCCGGTCCAACAGAGAAAACGACAAAATGTGTTTTTAAATAAGAATCACGATCAAAAGAAACCGTTTTCGCAAAACTTATGAAATATATCAAGTTCTGGTTTTAAGCTCAGTTTTTGCTTAGGCAAAAATCTAGTCGATAGCTTAAAATATTTAAACAGGTACTGGCTCCAATGAGTGTTGTGTATTTTAAAAATAATTTTACTTCCACAAAATAGGCGTATCAATGAACGACATACATCAGTGTTGCGAGTTTGGGGTTTCCCCAATCGATTACAAATGCAACATGCACTCACTTTTTGTGTTGTATTTATTGGGCGCACACTTTTGCATTTGGAAAACCAAACTTACAAGTCAGATTCTAAAATTCTAAATTCCTTCTTTGAAGTTGTACAAAAATGTATTTCAAAAAAAGGAGTGACAAAAAGTTGGGAGTTTTTTTTAAAGTTATCTGGGGAGAAATATTTTGACCGTCTTGCAACGCTTATAATGCTATCGCAATCTTGACAATATTTAACAAAAAAAGCGGTAACAGACATCAAAAAAACAAAGAACTCCTGTATTTGCGATCTTTTTCTTTCTACTGGTAATTAAATCTCATGACTGCAAATAAAGAATTGAGAACCGCTTTGACTTGACACCATTGCCCTGTCTGTCCGTGTGTTTATTACCCTCCATCAAACTTATGCCGTCTCTGATCAACACTGCATGATCTACAATATTCCTAAAAAAAAATTTCCTCCGCAATTTGAAATATAAAAGAACCACAGCTGCCTAAAACAGATTCTCCACCTCTAAATTTCTATAGCATACCTGTTAACGAACCGATTGTTGCACCCGCAAAACGCGAATTGCTTTTTTTTTTAATTTTTCGCAATTCGCGGTTATATCTCATCAAAAATGATCCCAAATAATCCTGTAAATCCTTTTCTCTTTCTGTATTACTCGTCTACCTTTTATCTCTTCATTATTATTCAAATCAAATAAAAAGCAAGCAAAAATATAAAAGATAGATTTAATTTATACACTTGAAAAAATATGCGCAAGAATAATTTAATGCCTTTCACAATTTGTTACTCGCCATTCATCGTCCTCTGGCTCTGGCCGTTCTTTGTATATTTTTCTAAACTCATTTATATGTATTTTGTTTTGTTTTTCTTCTTTTTTTTTTGCACTTTAGGGTGGACGTGTCCGTTTCACATCGAATCGTGAAAGCACAGGAGTAATTTCATTAAGATCAGCCGGCGATATATCCTTACCACAAAGAGGTCCACCCAGACGGGGCCTTATCGTGCCACAACAGCCACCTAATCCGCCAACAATAATACCCCTAACGCATGCCAGGTAAGAGAAGTGTTTCCTTCTTTTTTTTATTTGTATTGTATCAAATCAGTGAAAGGAGTAAAATGATATAGGTTTCATTTTTCTTTTTTTTTTTCTTGGTCCTTTTGTCTCCATCCTTAAAGGATTTGTATTTTGTGAAGCTCTCCGAATCCCTTTTTGTGTTGGTGGAAATTCTTGCAATAACGTTCGTAATAAATAATCCACGATGAATTTGTCTAAAGGATTGTAAGAAGTGGTGGTATGGCATTGTGTCTGCCTCATAAAATACAATGAAACCGATAATAAGATGTATTCCTTTGGTGGCCTTTGATTGAGCTTTTTGACCCTTATTAATGGATTTAGGACACAATGCGACACGAGTGGAAGCTCTCTCGCCATCAACAGTGGGATGGGTTGATTGTTGAACTCATTGTTGTAGCTATCAGTGGAATCCTGTCGCAGGAGGGTTAAATGGAGGTAAAAAGTGGAGATGGATACAAAAGGGATGGATATAAGAGGTGAAAATAATATCATGGGTGGTATTCGTAAAACGACTTTTAGAAGCTATGCTGGTACAATGAGTCTGCTATCCGCAATCAGCCAGAAGTAGCACGTTTTTTGATAACTTTTTCTTTAACACTCTTTGCTGTTCGTTTAATGGAATGGCCCTCGGCTGCACGAAAGTATGTTACAAATGTGTAAAAGTTTTCCACTATACTTGGTTATAATCGGCTCTTTAGTTAGGGGTGTTTTTGCCATCAAATGGTAGTTGGATTGTCTTTCAAATATTACAGTCTGTTCGACACGGAAGTGTTAAAATACAGCCAGTTTTTTTTTTTTGATATTTCTTTTAATTTTACGTCGCATTAATTTGACATTTAAAAGTAGGTACACCTTTTCAAGTTCATAGCCATGTGAGTTCTTCCTCGGCAATAGAGGATAGGGAAAACTTGTAGGCGATTTTGTACATTTTGATGGCCCGCTCAAGAGGCAACCCCTACAGGGGCATATTAGTTTTTGTTTGTTCAGACTTGCTTGACATTTTGTTTATTTATTTGACAGCACGAATGATAAAACACTTGCGTCGGTTTTTCGCAAAATTAAAACCATTCCGTTTTGAGGGGATCTCTTAAACGCCTGGAAAAAAATAAAAGATGTATTTCGTATTGAGATTAAGCTGTAACTAGACATTGTTTAAAAAGTGAATATCGGAAGTTTTAATGACATTGGCTGTACGTTCCTAAGTACACCATTCTAGTTGGTGTTATAAAAACTCATAAGGGAAAGGTAAAACAAAACCAGTGGCTTTTGGCTTCAGTTGAAACTATTTTTTTTATATATAAAGCTTATCGTAAATTAAGATCACGCTGCTGGTAAGAAAAAAGTTTTCAACAACCTTTTGGAAAGTGTAAGAGAAGAGAAGTTTGGTAGAAGACAACTCTCCTCTTGACATAAAGCTTGTTAACCAGCCGACGAGTATTTTAGCACGTATTAGGTCCTCTTCTTTAGGTACCTATGATATTTTCAAAGCTTTCTATAGCAAAATAGAGCTGGTTGCTGACTCGATTACTTGACTCTAATTTTGCAAATCGAGTAGCATGTAATTTTAATTTCACTCGACGCCAGTTACATACATATATGTGAACTGCATTCGAAGTAAAAACAGCAACGTTATTAGCTACTTTCCATCGTTTTTGTGCTAAGAAATTATATACTCTTCACTTCCTATGATTAAAATTAAATACCTCCTACACCACTTTCGTGGGCCCATTTTTTGCTCGACATACTGTTCCTGCAGCATTTGACATGTATTACAAAGTTCATCGCCGCACCTGGTGTCGGGTACCTCATGCTTGTTGATGGAAAAACTTTTTGCATTATATATAAATATATACCTACTTTTTTTTTCTTGTTGCTGTGTATTATTTCTACAAAGTTTAAGTAGTACAAAAAGGATTCCATCCATTTCAGAGCAACGCACACCTTCTAATGAAATTCCAATTTTTATCTCAATTTCAGATCTCACGACAGAGAGAGTGGCGACTACGCCGGATCAATTTCAGATTTGCAAAGTGTTACTTCCAGGCTAAGTACGGTTTCGGTAAGTAGACAGAATGTTTTTCCTTCTTGTTTTTTTTTTTTTTTTTTTTGTTGTTTTGTTTTTCTGTTTTCTCCTGTTTACCAGTTTTCCTTTGTTTATCCTTTGTCATAAAATACAAGAATTTACAGTTGCCAAGGGGTTTGATTTGTGTCACCTGATATAAAAATCAGGTTGTACCCCTTTTTTGCTCTATAGCTAAAAGCTAACAGCACATGACATTCGACGTCGTTATTCTACTTTTCGTTTGCTTTTACGATTACAAATAGAGTAGCAAAGTTAAATATGGAGAAAAGGATTCAATGTTTACGCTTTATTACACTGATAAAGGACAATTCAATTCGTGTATTGCGGTGTTCTACCAATAATTGCGGGCTCACAGTCACCGTTCTCTGTCTCTCAGTCGAATCAAACTACCATTCGAGGACGACATTTGACGCTTTTATAGTTTGGCGAAAAGTATTCATGGGGTGGTCGTGTGTTTTTGTGGTCTGAGGTTATAGGATTAGGATTTTTATATCCATTCAAAGTGTACAGCGCATGGGGTTAGAAGCAAGGGTGCGGTGGCAGCGAACAGAGTACCTATAGTTCTTATTGTTTTTATGTGGAAAACAATTTGTTGGAGCTCTGCACCAGGAACGGTTTTCGAGTTTGTCTCTGTTTACAATGGAATTACGTGCAACCTGCAATGGTGCTTTTTTTTTCCCTCATGTGTACCTATTCTGGTTGCGACAACTGGGCCAAAAGTGGCACAAAATATAAAACAAAAATATTTACCATTTGAATGGAGGAAGCGTTTTGACAATATGCAAATAGGAAACCATTATGGACGAGTTTGGTACTAGGCGCGGATAATTGTTGTTCAACATGGTGGAGGTTTTTTTTGGAATAATGTCAACGAGTATAGTACAGTGGGATTTGTATTTTTTTTGCAAAGGCCGTCATGCACTGGATCCATTTTTATTTGAACTAGTTACATTTGGTGCACTTGGTGTTTTAACCCTCTCGTATTTATACCACTCAAAGAGTGGATAGTGAATACAAATATATTTCGCTTAACAAATCTATTTGAGTGGGCGCTTATTTTAATGTAAGGCACCATCTGCTTCTTTAAAACAACATACATAGTAAAAATCGTTTAAATGGCAAATGATGGATAGATTCGACAGGATTAGACTACTTAAACCGTAACCAACCACTTGGGAGGCGACAGGTTGATCGCGATTAACTTTTGGGGATGGTTCCGTCGAATAGGTTCGAGTTTTCCCTTTGATTTATGAGAATCTTGCTTAAATATTTTGAAGAACAGATAGAACTCCTGAATTTTTATCAAATGCGAGAATATACCTTTGTCAAAGCAGTGTAAAGTTTTTTAACACTAGCTGATCTCACATAGTGGCATAGCTGCGCTGGATGTGCAGGAGCAACTGGATTTGTTTTGGCCCCACTTATGGAAAATTGTTAGTGAGATGTGTCTGCCGTGTGCGACCAACAATAAAACCATGTCCTTCAAAAAGCTCTCTATTCGTATATGTTTTAGACCTCCGCTGCTTGAATAATTGATTGAGTCTTACGAGTGATGCGGTTCCAAATCCACATACAAATAAACAAACAACTTTATTACATGTTGTGTTGAGATATCGTTTATTTCCATTGGCGGTAAAGTTCTTTACTACTCTAAATCCAAGCGCATCTCACGACTCAATTACTGTCAGCAACTCCCCAACCCTGTCAGTCTACGTTATAAAGTTACACCTTACATCGACGTAACTGGCAATCATAATAATTTTTCGCCCCATGAAAAAAAAGTTTTACAATGTACCTAGGAAACTAGGTAGCTCCGCACAAATCGATTTTAGTGCGGACAATTTTTCATCATAGGTACTCGTATCTTTGGCCATTTCGCGATGCCGCCTTCAGTCGATTGAATCTCCTGATGATATCTTTTTGCAGCTCAGCAGAGCAACAAAAAAAAATAAACACTGTAAGGATAAAAGAAAACGGATACATCATTCAATTCACGGGAGTAAAACGCCAGCATTTCGCTAGCGGATACAAGAAGGTGAAATTGCTTCGGTCGGTTTACTATCGCATCTGTGTATCCACACAGTTGCATGTATCTGCATTAATACCTGGCTACATTGTTACGAACAGTCGAGCAGTAAACGGGAAAATATGAAAACAACAAAATAAATAAAATTCGCGATGAGTTGGTACGTGAGGAAAATTTCATTTATATTTTCGCTCGTTTTTTTTTTCGTACAGAAACGATGATCGATTCCTTGTGGTTGAGTTCGACGCGTAGCCCACCGTTGTGCATTTCCGTTTCCTGAAGGAATTTTTTGTTTTCCTGTCGAAGGAAAATATTTCTATTGTTAGACGTGACGACTGAAATCGACTTGGGTTTCTCATATAAATTTGTGTTTTCTTGTGGAGTTGAGTTGAGTTTTTTTGGACTTTTCGACTGTAATAACATACGAGGTTGAGTAGGATGTGTCCTTGATGTTATTACTGCTTTCGTGGTAGTACATTGTACATGTGATGTAACTTTTTTTTACTGTGGGTGTTTTTTTTTTGTTTTATTTTGTGGCTTGTGATGGTCCATGGAATACGGAATGAAGACGAAAATTACATTTTTACTTTTATGATGATGGATGGTTGGTGATTTATTGTGTGAGATTTTTAGAAGCTTATTTTGTTTTGGTATTTTTTCTCGTTACTTGTTAGTAATGGAAGTCAAGGGGAAATGGAACACGTTTTTTTTTTAAATGAACTCAAACTTATGCTAGCTTATATGTCTGCATAAAAATTAAGGTTTGGAAATGCAGCTTTGTAAAAGTGGCTATAATCATGCACAGGTTGTGCCGCGACTTAAAACGGAAAGCAACTGCCCATAGCCATCTGAATTGCTATACCCTTTCGATAAGTAGTCATCATACATTGCGGTTGGCAACACAAATATCTTCTCCATGCAACTTGTACAATTGATGACATATGTCGGTTTAGGATTTGGCATATGTGACCGCTCGCAATATCAGCAAAATGGGAAAAGCTGTTTGAGGCTCTAGTCAAAACCCAGGTTAAATGGTTTTGAGCTGATTTTTGTACGATAGTCCTAGGAATGGGAAACCATTTTACAAAAGAACGTAATTATCTGCACTCAGTGTTGCTTTGTTTTATTTACTGAGCTAGCGTTCACGAAGATCGGTATCTCGTTCCGCACAGTACAAAAATGTTTTTCAGCTAGGCTCGGTTGCGTAGCTGTTGCGAAAGACACACTCAGACGAGACTTGTAGCTCCAATTGATATCATATGAATGAGGGTCACTGCTGCGTTCAAGTAAGGATGGCAATGAACAACAGCAGTGCCAAGTACAATATTGTCATATAAAACAAAAAGGAGAGAGATCTATGCAAAATACGCTTTTGGTACTGCCAATAAAATTACCAAGCATATTTTTACTGAACTTATTCGTTCATATAGATCGGTTATTAGTTCCGCAGAAGTTGTACCTAGGCGCACTTCTATTCAGTCGCAGAATTGTATCACGCTTTCAGTTTGAAATAGAAATTCTTCCAAAAGAAAAACTACAATTTCATCACAATGTGTTTAAAAATACGAAAAGTGAGTACTCCGCTAAATAGAAACAATTGCCTTGTTAAAGGGGTAACTTAGCCACGAAATTGAAAAAAAAATTAAAGTGCACGACTGGGTCGAACGAAACTTTCTCAAAACTTTTTTCAAAAATCCATTGTACGATAATATAGAGAAAAACTGAGTTTGCTATTAAGTTATAAATGACCACATTACCTTAGAAATTAATTTTTGTTACAATCGTAACAGACCGTTTTCGAGATAATGTCAAAATTGCAAAAGTACCGTTTTTCGAATTTTTAGCCAAAAATTGGGTACGCAGTCATGGTCACTTCACCTACTTAAGCTTAAATATCAATTTTGTTTGAATTCGTTAGAGCGGTTTTTGATCAAATCAAACTGGTACGAAAATTTTATATGGGAAGTACCATTCATATTGAGGTTACCTTGAAAAAAAAACCCCCCTCCCGAACTGTAAGCCCAAAAACTCCAAATCCGAGGTTTGGACGTTATCCGGGAAGCCGTTTAGGTTGTAGGCCTGTTGAAGGACGGACAGACGAACATTGTACAGCATTTTGCGACCTTTTCTGAGTTTCTCTATCATCGTAATATCAGAATTGATTAATATCTCGAGTTTGAAATTTTGTACAAAAACAATATCTTTCTCTTACTACGTAATGGGGAAAGTTCAAAAATATATTGAGTTCAATGACTTCAGCCTCGAACAGAAATTTAAGTTTATCAAGCGGTTGGACAAATGTACCTTGAAGCAAATTCACGCCCAAAGTCCTCTTTTCTGACACAAAGGATTCCGTTCCTATTCTGTGCCGGTGACAACTGCCATTGAGTTCTGCAAATGCAAGCGCTTTAGCAATCTAAATCGACGGGCTTAACATGTAAATTCCAATTGAAAGTAAACACCCATCATGGACATGGACAGAGGAGCAACAAATTCTCTTATCAAATTCAATTTTGAACGCACCCGCCCAACTATCAACATAATTCCTTGAAATCCTTCAAAGTAGTGTTATCTTTACTTCGGACAGGACTTTCAATCAGCGGATTTTCCCTGCCATCAAAACAGCTACCGGTTTTCAAATTCAAATCCACAAACAAAACATCCAGGACACCCTCCGCTGCCAAAGTTGATTAGACAACAGTTGGACCAACTTTTGTGCTGCAAAATTCTCTCTCCCCCCCCAAGTCTTCCGACCAGCCAATTTTGTTATCCTTTCGGATTTTCAACTTCGATTTATTTTCTTTTATTGTAATTTCACCTTCTTTTTACAGATTGGAACAAACAACTGCACCGCACGATATAGGACATTGAGTGGTGGCATTGGTGAGTCGCCATCACTGTCGCCGAGTCCATCATCCGATTATGAGGATATTGCTGCCACCCGTGGCTTGCCACTGAGCATGGCAGCTAAGAGCAAAAAGAACGGCAACCACAAAGGAACGACCATTAGCCAGAAGGCGACCGTACATCATGTAAGTTCATTATCCCTGTCAACTGTGTTACTCGTTTTTTTTTTTTTGCCAATTTGTTCGTGCTTCATGGTAACTTTGTGAATGGGCGAACGATTCTCAAATGATTTTACTAATGCACTAGGGGGGAGCGAAAAAAAAAACTTAATTCCGTGCTATTATGACTTCGGGAACACAGTTATCTCGAAGAGCAACCCTTTCGGAAGAGGTGGCGGGATACACTAAACTTTTAATGATTTAATAAATTTCGCTTTCTCTTTCTTTTCTTGCGTCCCTGTCACCGATGCCTGGATAGTCCAACGAAATGCGAAGCTCTCCAAAGGAAATTGGCGTATTTAATGAGAACGGAAGGAACTTTGTTGCCACAAAGGATACCTCAAGGGATTTTAGCAATTCCCAGGATAATACAGACCGAGGAAGTATGAGTGATCAGGCATTTGCCTGTTCTGCTAGTTCTGTGGAGAGCTTACCCAGTGCATCGGGTTCAAGTAAGTTTTTTGTTTTATAATCGCAACGATGATAAAAGGGGATGAATTGTGTGAAGGGGAAAAGTGTCCTGATGGCTTCTCATTATCTTTTAAGCTACTTTGGGGAGCGATTTTTCTTTTCCCTTCTTCTCTGTTTCATTTTCCTTTGCCATTTCTCATTTCCTTGTACACTTTGCACAGGCACTCAGGCCCTTGTTCGTCCCGGCAGTCCTCACAGTTCAATATCCACGGAGGATCGAACATCATTAGCGCCAATTTGCAAAGCCAAAGCTCTTGTCGACAGTTTGCCAAATCCTTACGACAAGGAAGCACTTAAATTTAAGGTAAGAGCGTCGCCCTTTACTTGCGTAGTGTTTACTTTGAGGCCTTTGTTGTCCTTTGCAGAAAGGTGACATTATTGATGTACTCTCCATGAATGCATCGGGGATATGGAAAGGCCGCTGTCATGGGCGTGTTGGACACTTTAAGTTCATTAATGTCGAGGTGATGCCCGAGCAGAGGATAAAGAACTTGAACAATAAAAGTTTAAGCCGCCTGACGAACAGCAACGGACCCAACTCGGTGGAGGATTTATTGTTCCGCATTGGCCTGAAGGAGTACACTTCAGTGTTTGTTCTTAATGGGTGAGTTTTTTTTTTTTTTTTTCCTTTCCCTCTTTTTGAAGTTGTTGCAGATAGCATTTAATGGATTCTTGTTTGCTTTTTCTTTGGTGTACAGGTATGAAGACTTGGAGCTGTTTAAGGAGCTCGAACCAGCCGATTTGGATTATCTGGGAATTGTTATACAGGATCACAGGGCGAAGTTGTTGACTGCCGTGCAACTGTTGCATGATATTGAATGTGAGTTTTGGATATAGTTGAGGTTGAATTTTGATATGGTTTTTGGATTGGGGATTGTTTTCTTATCTTTTGAGCAGAAGCATTAGATGCAATTTCTTAATCCTTTTCTAACTCGTTTATTCCAGGCTCCGATGGTGATATAGCCGGCTCTAGCTCCGAGAACGACGAAGCGCGCCTGAACAACATCAACAAAAAGCACGGTTCCTCACCATTTGGCCGTCGACACTTCCCACGTGACTCGGGCTGCTACGAGGGCTCTCCCGTGCCATCGTCTCAAACGCCCACCCAAACAATCACATCCACCGATGACTCAAATAGCTTGGACGACGTCGTCACAAAATGTTCGACGGAAATCCTGAAACGCGTCGAAAGTGCACGCCGCCAAAAGGAGGCCAGTTCGGGTGGCCCCCTGAAGGGTCTCTCCCGAGTCGGCAAAAAGGGACTACTCGGCGGCAGTCTTATGGGCGATGAAACACTCACCCGTGGCGGAGGTCTAAGTGAGAAGTCGAGCGATTCTGGTGTGAGTAGTAGTTCTCTGTCATCGAATCCACTGAAGAACAACTCTTAACATTTGCCGCAAGTCCTTGCGCAAGAGTTGGCAGCAGCAGCGGCCACATGCAACACACTGCCCCAGATGTCAGTGTCTTCGATGGCGATGGTTATACCCTCTTGCGGTGGCAGCGTAACAAATAATTTAAATCTAAACCGTAACTTGGTCATACTCAGGAATCATTTGCGTAAAAACACGATCTCATCGAATCATTTTAATGGTCTGCACGCAGATGACGACGAAGAGGGTGACCATGTCCACCTCCACCCACACAATGTGGATCAATAGCCCCCAACAAAACGCAGGTTAAGTTCTAATAGACTTCGTTTCTTAATGCATTTTGAGATTGTGTTCAACTCGTTGTTTTGTCGACCCTTGTACACTTCGCTGAAATGAAATTTGTTTTTTTTTTTTTTATATTGTAAATTATTTCTGGTACATTATAAATAGAATTTGAATGGAAGGAAGACATGACAAATCTCTAAAAGTAGATATTTAAATAAATAAATTAAATAAATAAAAATGATGCTGTGATTCGTTGAAAGATTAAGTTCAAATGTACAGTGTAAAGATTGAGTCCTTCTCAGGTGATGGGAAAAAAATAAAGTTTAAACAAAATGTGAATTATAACGATGGTGTAAATAAATACGAGTAATTATATATAGAGAACTGGAAGATTAATATAGCAATACCGATTGGCAATGTCAAAGCACAACCAAGGTGGATGAGAGGCGCGTTAGTTAGGTGCAGAAGAAGTGAATGTATTTTTTTTTGGTTCTGCTCCTTTTTTATATGGAAAACAATGTTTTTTTTTTTACTTTAGTACTTTGCGTTATGTGAAGTATTAACCACACTATACAAACAGGCTGTAAACACTTAGGACACCTATTCATGTATTTGTTTTTTGTTTTCTTCTTTCAATATTTTTTTTTATTTTTTGAAGTCCTCTATTTCGAAGTAGTTAGACCTACGGAGGGCAATTTTATTTATTCTAAATTTTACCAGGCATTTTGCTAAATGCTCCTTGATTTGATTTCAAAGGGACAGCTCTCCAACCTTGTCAATAACAGATCAGATGAGAAGAGCGGCGATTTATTGTCTCAAAAATGTTCGGTTCGAGGTTCAATAATGAATCTTTCTTTCTGGAATTTTCCAAGATTTCTTTACAAAAATCGAAAATGTGAATTATAAGTTATACATTCCGAAATTGCTTACTTCAATACAATTCTTTTGGTATCGTGGAGAAATTACTTTTTGTGGAAATTGTATATTTACACATTTTGTTGACAACACTAAAGTATTTGAATTATTAAGGAGAAGGAGCCATCACGGCACCCACCGAAATCGCTTTTTAACTTTAACAAACCTACTTACGTAATAAAAATTCTGTCAAACTTGCAATGAATGAAAGTTACATTTGACATTTGAAAAACAACTTTCCAACCCCTAACGCACTTCGTACTCGAACATCTGTCACTCAAATACTTGTTCAAGTTATAAATAAACTTTTTTTAATTTTTAGTGCGTTTTGAGTTACTTATCATTGCGATTTGAATTATGTACAACAATTTTCGCATATCACCTACTGTAAGGAAATAAGTTTAACAGTCGAGTTTCAAAAATTTGACTTGCGAAATAACGAATTTCTTGCAAAGCTCTGTAATCCGCCCACATACGTATAGTACCTATCTATACAGAGCCATTTTCTATATAGCTAACAGACTTTTTGAAAGCTGCCCAAATCTGGTCACTTTGCTTTGAAGTTGGAGAAGTAGGTAATGGAAGAAGTTCAGATTTTGTCTAAGGTCGCTAAATGCTGCTTTTAAGCACAAAAGACTAAATACAATGGTCGCTGGCCTTTTTTGATGGATCTTTTTACAACTAGTATTGGCTTTTACGATTAATTATCAGCCATTATTTCAAATGTTTGAAATTATTTGCCTTCTTGAAATTATTGGCCTTCTTGAAAAGTATGATGCATTGTTTAGAAGTGTGGAAGAAATTTCCAACTGTATTGATGTCTCCACCAACTTTTGCAAATCTAAACTCAAAAACTTTGACAAGCAGCTGGCAAGTCTCAGTGACATAACTAAAAAGTTACCGGCTGAGATTAAGTCGAAGTTTTTGAGCTTAAAAAGTGATGTGAAATCGGAAATTAACTCAACTCTGGACCCACATATATCATCTATTAATAGCCATTTTAACTCCTTTCGAACGTACCTGGATACCTACCTACAAAGCACTTCAAAACCAAGTGCCCCATCCCACCAACTCGTCGATCCACTTCTACTCGACATTATTGACAAAATCAAAGAGCTCAGCAAGGATATAGCAGCTTTCCAATTGGTCATGGGCGATATCGATGAAAATCTTAGACTGGCATCAAGCAAAATTGATTTCATACCAGAGCTCATTCAACCACAATCGAGCACAGTCTACAATACGTCAATACTTGCCGAAGTCCTGGAATCAGCAGAATATCCGATCCCATTCCATCCTCATCCAGCATCAACGACACCTTCAACAGCACCAACAACTACTACATCTACAATGCCCGCACCCACCCCGACAACTACATCATCGACGACTACAACCACAACAACAACCACAACATATTCAGCAATGCCCACGCCCACCGTTACCTCAACGTCAACTGAATCCAGCATGATGCCTATAAGTGCTTCGATGCCCTTTAACAGATACGGTACCCTTTGGACACACGCCGACTGGAATAAAAGGCTTGAAAAATTACACAGAATTGCCTGCGAGCATAACTCCTTTTTAGTTAACAACGCTCCTCAGCATGCAGACGTCTCCTGGATGAATAACTTTTTCCTGCAGAAATATGGCATCTCCATCCGCAACTGTCAGATAATCTCTCCAAATAATACCAAAAATAACAGGTTTAAACTCGAATTACCTTCCAAATACTCCTGGCTTTTTTCGAACCCCTCAACCGATGTCTTCAGCTTGGGACAGATGACTATCAGCAAGTTGAACAATGCAGGAGAAGTTGAACTTAGTAACAATAAGCCTAGTGTTAAACCTAATAAAAGAAAACGTAAGTCTAAGAAATATAGCTCTAAGTCTAGTCCTAACCCTGACCCAAACTGGAGCCTTAAAGTCGGTACATTTCCTCTTTTCTCCCCACACTCTTTACAGTCACTTACCTCCATTACACCCTCTATCGCAAACTCTTCTCAACCAACCACCTTACCACCTAATGAAAATACCCCTCATCAGTCCACGGTAACTTCAAACTTACCTGCTCTTCACGTTTCAAACGCTTCTCACCCAACCACGTTTCCTCATACGAATCTTAACTTAGCACCTTCTCAAGGTACCCCTCATCACTCCACGGTAATTTCAAAGCTACCTAAACCTCAACGTAATCGCGTATCATTTAACTTAAATCCTGATCCGAGTCGCCCCTCTGATTATCCGCTAGACCCTGTTAACTCTCCATCGACTTCCAAGTACCCGAACTTCATACACTCGCATGTTCTCAATCCTGCCCCGTCTGCCTCTGCTACTCCCAATCCAGCTTTTCCCACAATTTCTCTCCGTAATGAAACACCTACTCCCATCTCTATGGCTTCCGCAATTTTTGATCCTCTACTCCCCCCGGCAGTTAAACTTACTTCTAAGTTTTCAAACCATATGTCCTCCCCCAACGACCTCGACGGCCGATATACTATGTCACGGCTGAGAGACCACAAGCTTTTTGAAAATGTTAGACTTTATCTTGCCTACTTATATGATAAGCCTGAATCCATCTGCATTGACGGTAAAACCAAAACAAACGTTCAGATATATATACAAAAAGAAGGCCTCCCTATTGAGCCGTCTGCTCTGCGAGAAATCTACAACCGTTTTCACGATGGTTTTAACATTTCGTCGGCCACCGTGGACAAAGACCTATCTGCCCTTGCTTCTCATATCAGCTCTAAACGTATCTCTCACCTTCAAAGGATCCGTGCTGACCACAACAAGTTTTTTCGTCCCTAATTCAACGAACGGTAGAGGCCCGAGTTCAAAAAAACTAACCGATCTGCGCCAATCTCAAACTCTTCCACTCCCAATACCACCGTCGCTTCATCCACCTCCGCTAAACAATATTCCTCTTACCTTTTACTATCAAAATGTAAGAGGTCTGCGCTCGAAAACCAGTGCTGTTCTACGCCAATCGCATACTCTTCCATTCGATATATATGCCCTTACTGAAACCAACCTAATCCCCGACATAAAGAGTCAAGAGTTATTTCCTCCTTCATTTAATGTCTTTCGGGACGACGAAATTGCCCGCCCTACAAACTATTCTCCTTGTCGAGGCGTTCTACTGGCCATCCACAATAGCCTTGACTCATCCCCTCTTGCTACTTCCTCATCTTCAAAACTTGACTTTGTCTCAATAAAAATAACACTTCCCCAGAGGTCCCTGTATGTTATGTGCTTCTATATTCTACCAGCCCAACCTATAGAATCGTACCAACTTGCCATCGACGCGATTGACAAATTAATCGACTCATCTGACTCCCTTGACAATATTATCATTTTCGGCGATTTTAATCTGCCTCAGCTGCACTGGTCGCCATCAGATGATGAATCCTTCTTCATTGCTTCAAATGCCAAATCAACTAAGGAATGTCTCTTCTTAGATAGCCTGACAGACTCTAGTCTATGCCAAGTTAGCGGGGTCTCAAACTACATGGGTAGGCAATTAGACCTAATATTCACAACTGATCCCATTAACTCCTCAGTCGCACCTTGTACCCTTTCTCTATCTACTATTGATAACCTTCATCCCCCTCTTCTTCTTTCATTTTTCCACAACTCTCCACTCCAGCCTAGTTCTTCCGCAGTCATCTCCTCTTACGACTTTCACAAAGCTAACTTCCAAAAAATTAATGCCTATCTCAGTAGATGCTCTTTCGACTTTGCCAATCTATCATTAAATGATGCTCTTTCCATGTTTTACAGAGAGCTATTTACATCTATTTCTCTCTATGTTCCCTTTTCTCGACATAGAACTTCATTAAATTCCCCCCCGTGGTATAATCGAAGACTTCGTTCCTTACGTAACAAAAGAAATAAGCTATGGACAGTATATCTCCGCACTGGTTCTTCTTCCGACTATTCCAAATATCTCGGTATTTATCTTAATTTTTCCCAGCTTTATAACTCCCTCTACCAACGCTATCTAAATGATGCACATACCAATCTAATAAACGACCCTAAGTCCTTTTTCCAATTCGTAAACTATAAAAAAAAATCGGACGGCTACCCTCCTTCTCTCTCTTACGAAAATGTATCTTCCACCGACCCACATACCATTGCCAACTTTTTTGCCACATTTTTTAAGTTATCTTTTGCCGATGACTCCTTCTCACCGGATACCTCTTACTTCCACTACCTGCCTAACTTCTCTATCGGTCCCTTTCTCTCTCATACTGTTGACCCTTCCCTTATTGAAAATAAGTTACAATTGCTTAATGACGAGTTCTTACCCGGCCCAGATGGTCTTCCAGCCATTTTCCTTAAGAAGTGTTCTTCCAATCTCTCGCTCCCTCTTTCTTATCTCTTTCATCTTTCTCTCTCAAACGGAGAATTTCCCCAGATTTGGAAAACCTCGTTCATTACACCGATACATAAAAAAGGATCAAAAAGTGAAATTACTAATTACCGCCCAATAGCCAAACTATCGCATATACCCAAACTTTTTGAAAGTATTGTATATGAAGTCTTAAGCTTTCGGACCAAGTCCCTTATTTCACCCTACCAACACGGTTTCCTGAAAGGTAGATCGACTACTACAAATCTCGTCGAATTTGTTTCCTTTGCCCTCTCATCCCTAGAGAATGGCAATGAAGTCGACGTCATCGCAACTGATTTCAGCAAGGCGTTCGATAAGATATCACATCAATTAATCCTCTTCAAATTGTCTGCCCTTGGCTTTGAACCTATATTGATAAAATGGATATCTTCCTACCTTGAAAACCGGTATTACAGCGTTCGCTTTAGGTCCGTACTGTCGTCCTCCTTTTTAGCAACATCTGGCGTCCCACAAGGCAGCCATTTAGGTCCCCTTCTCTTCATCCTAACGGTAAATGATCTTGAGAAGGTCATCAAACACTCATCTCTCTCTCTCTACGCAGATGATGCTAAAATCTTCAAAACCATCTCTTCACCTCAAGACTCATGCCTCCTTCAAGAAGACCTTGACAGTTTTTCGACCTGGTGTCTTAAAAACTGCTTAGAACTCAACATCAACAAATGCCAATCCATTACCCTATCACGCAAGCGCAACAAGTCCACTAGCCGACGCTACCTTCTCCATGGTCATCCAATTTCTCTCGTTCATTCTCTTCGCGACCTTGGCATATTGTATGACAGGGAGCTAAATTTCCGTTCGCATATTGACGAAATAATTTGTAAGGCCAACTCCACACTTGGCTTTGTTAAACGATGGTC